>OX421965.1:45437256-47837256 GCA_949128115.1 Anaspis maculata
GCCCTTTGGACCTCTCCTCGCATCCACTAAAAAGGGAGACGGATTTCGAGAGTGCGTGAGATACGCGTACTATCTGTAAAACGGCGCGCAGAATCAATATACCTGTAACATGCGCACAGAAAATTAGTGAATAAGCTCGTTTACAAGGAGAATGTGTATTTGTATTGTTGACTGTGCGGCAGGGCACTCAGAATGTGACCAGACTGAGCGTCGCGACGGTTCTGTTGCTTCACAGTCCCGCGGCTAACTGTTGCTTTTCATCGTTTGAATAGGTCGCAGAGTTTGTTCAGAAGGTTCTTATAATCCCATTTAATGCATTGTATTTACTTATGTTGACCATTTTTACATCAAAAGAAGTGCAATTAAGTATAGCGACACATATGGCGGATGTTGTGGTGGTATTTTATTGTTCTTTGGAAACTCTCGCCGGCGTCGCACATGGGGTGAAATTCAATGAACGCTGTGCTACTACTGCTGAATGAGGAACGGGGGTGGGTTATTCCTGCTGCTACTGGCACATCGCACATCAAAAGGAAACATTAATTTAGGACAGAGTTCATCTTTCGTTTTGTAATTCCAGAGGACCGACATTATCGCAAAAATAACTCTCATGCTAAACGGCTCAGCCCTTTTCATTACCGTCTCACTTCCACTCGGTACGAAGGAAAGAAACGTTATTTTTAGAATACCCTACTTCAAAAAAAAAGATCCGCTGTGAAATTCACCCTTTGTGAAATTTAACGACAACTGTCCTTCCTGCACGGTTTGGTAATGTGTCCTTCGTCATGTTGGCCTGAGCACAACGAAGGAATGCAAAAAATGAACGAATGATGAAGATAACGTAAAAAAGCAAGATTTGGAGTTCAAGAGGGCCAGATAGGGACAAACGAAAAAAAAAAGAGCCTTATTGAAAGTGGTTGCCAAAATTTTGAAATATTGAGATGTTACAAGCCTTAAGGATAAAACGAAGTATCAAAACAGATGTATGAATCAACACATTTCTCTAGCATTGACATCCAAGCAAGAACGATTCAAATTGGTTCTAGTCTCGATACTGGGATCATAGTCAGTCCCAAATGACAATGAACGTCCTACGGACGCCTGTGGAGTATCCAATATATGGAACCGTTAGTGCATGGACTTGAACTGGACGTACTATGGACATCCGCAAGTGGACGTCCTACGCCTGTGGAGTATCCAATATATGGGTCCGTTAGTCCATGGACTTGAACTGGACGTACTATGGACATCCGCAAGTGGACGTCCTAAGTAATATGAGCTCTGTGGACGTTTGTTCAGTGGCCATTATTGTTTCTGAAAATTTAAAACGAGGCAGAAAAGGCAGAGCCATTGTAATTGTGTTTGTTCAATCTTATATCAAGTGTTCGTATCAACTTCAGCAACATGATTGCAATAAAAACGAACTTGAGGATCAGTTAGGACTCAACCTCGTGGATCTAGGGAAAAACGTCCCCCACAAAACGGCCCCCACGATACGTCCCGTGAAAATTACGTCCCCGGGAAAAACCACCCCAGGGAAAAAACGTCCCCTGGAAGAGACGTTCCTAGAAAAGTACGTCCCTCTTCTGGATTACTCTGGATACTCATTCTGATAAGCTTCTTTGTGTCGTCATGTTACTTCCGAAACTTCAGTGGAGACTGCCCCTTGTATCCTTTATGCCTTCATGTGTGTGCTCAGCAGGTCTTCAAACGATATCGAAGACACAAGGGGGCCCAGTGCAGCTTCATAGCTTTACATAACATATGAAGGCCAGGGGAGCTTACTTGTACTCAGAAAGCCAATAAAAGGCTAAGTGGGCTAATTAGAGCTCCATACTACACTTGAGGACACCCGATAGGGCTCAGAATATCACATTAAGGCGCCAGATGCTTACTTATGCTCCGGAAGTTTCGGAAATAAAATAGATTAGAATAAAATAAATTCAGTGTCTTTACCATTATCGGATAAAGTATAACTCACCCTATTAGTCCGGGATCTTATGTATCCCCGTGGCGGTATTTCTGAAGACGGTTTGAAAGTGGTTTAGTTCGATGAGGTAGCATCCCTAGTTGAATATTTTTTTTGGTGGCCATCGATCTGTGGCGTCTGGTAACCTTGATGGCCTCTTCAAAATAAAGACATGATTTTTTTTTTCCATCTGTTAAATCTTTGGTACTGCTCGTCCGATTTTCATGTATGAGAGCTCATTTTAAAGAGAATTTTGACACCTGCATGAAGATTGTGACAGATTTTTGACAAGTGATTTTGACAAAAAAATAATAACGGATGAGTCAAAAGTGAGACCGAACATGTATGATGATTACTTGAAATTCTGACATTTCTTTATTTTCCCATAGATTTTCGTGTTTTTTTTTTTAAATTGCAGATGAAATATTGGGGAAGAGCTGAGGGATGTCAAACTGCTCATTCTGGTGTTTGAAAATATGACGGAGAAGAGTTTAGTATTTTTTTTTTATTGAAAATGTGGTTCAACCAGAAGGACAAAGCAGCCATTTATTCAAAACAGTAATGTCAAACTAATACCATTTCGAGATAAAACAAACTCTTTGAAGTATATCCAGGAGCAAAACTTACAATGAATTTGGTTCGGACCAAAATTATGACCAACTATGTCAAAGCGTGTTTTCTACGATTTTCGTCAAAAAAATTACTATTTTGTGATTTTTTTTGTAATTTACCATAGATTGTTGACGAAATTGACTCAGAGTGTGGAAAAAGAACTTATCTATAGGTGCCAGTTGCCAAAACAGGTAAAGATTTTTAAATCTTTTTGAATTTCTGGAGTTTCGTGGATTTTCATGATATTTTGACTTTTTTTCTTAATTTTAGTTTTGCCGCTTAATTGGGGCCCAATATTGTGCAAGCACCTGTTGAAGTGGTAGATGCAACATCAAGGAATAATTTTAGGATGGGTGGCCATCACTGTTTGTCAAGTGAGGAGCCCTAATCAGAATTTTTTGAAATGACGTTTTGACGAAATTGTGAAAATTTGACATATTATCACAGCTTACATTCTTATGTTTATGGGGCCTCCTCCACCCCCATCGTTTTCACCGATGCCATTCATTCAAACAAAAAGGTCAATGAAACACAGAATAAAATATATGATATCAATTTTGTAGCGATGTGATCATCAAATATCCAATAATTCATACATGTGATTACAAATTATCATCACGTTCGAAATTGAACCTGCTACGTGGTAAGCTTAGTTTGAATGTACTATGAGAAAAATATGTGACAAGTAAGTTATGAACCCTCCCCTTCTTCTTTGTCCTCCTCTTCTTCCCTATCCTCTTCTTCGTCCTTTTCTTCGCCGCTAGCGTGATCAGGATCACAGTTGGCATTTTGGCACAAGTCTTTACCAACCCCGCATTTACACATTACAGTGCACGGCAGCTTGTTAACTAGGCATTTGCAGGGTGCAGCACATCTGTTTTTCACGCAGGAGCACCTGAATAACTTCAATATGCTATTCGGAGCGCAAGGCATTCCACAGAGGTCAGGTGTAACTTGTCCATCGCTTTCTATTCCCCAGCCGTGACCAACTGGGGATGGTAGAGTAGGCAGAGCAACACAATCCAAACTCCAGATATAGGCTTGGTAGAGTTCACCCTTTTCAATGCCGGTAAGAATGAGCTCAGAGTCGGAGGCAACTTTTCCCAGCTTGCTTGCTTTTTTAAAAAAAGGTACCAACGCAGCTGAGCCAGCGTGGTGAAGTTACTCCCCGGTTGATAAATTTGGCAAATGAATTTCTTCATCGTAGCGATGACTTGCTCGGTGATGGCATCCAAGGTGCCTAATGCCGCAATCGTCTCGATCATCTTTTTGTCACATCCGATAAATGCTGTCCAATAAGAAAGCTTCCCCTTGCCAGATAAAGAGCCGCACGTGTCACACCCCGACAAAGCGTGAAACGCAGGCAACGCCGATGACTTCGCACTGCTCAAACCATTGTAGATGTCTCCAATGCTTACCTATAGGTGATGTTTTTTTGTAGTTGGTATAGAGAAGCTTTTCTTGGGCAATAGCGGGTATCATCTTATTGCTAGTACTAGTATGTCCGTGTCTTGAGCATACAGGTGCAGCTCTGATGCTCCTCTCACTGCTGCGTCCAGGCTATGTAGGGTAATTTTCGTATCCGCTTCTTCGTGAGTACTCCGCAGGTGTTGTAAATCACAATGTGCAGATTCAAGTTCTGCACGCCAAGCCACAACGATGCGCTTCTCGGTGTCTTTTGCGCTTTCAAATACCATCAGACAGACTCTATAAGAAATATGCCGAGGCAAAACAGACTGCAAGGGAATTCTCGTTCACAATTTTAAGTAATGGACAACACAGTCATCACTAACATTACCATGAAAAAGTTGCTCTCACATTATGCAACAAAAGACGAACTGAAGGCCTATCTTTCCAAAAAACTGATCGAAATCGCAAAAGACACCAAGAAGCGCATCGTTGTGGCTTGCCGTGCAGAAGTTGAATCTGCACACTGTGATTTACAACACCTGCGGAGTACTCACGAAGAAGCGGATACGAAAATTATCCTACCCTGGACGCAGCAGTGAGAGGAGCATCAGAGCTGCACCTGTATGCTCAAGACACGAACATACTAGAACTAGCAATAAGACGATACCCGCTACTGCCCAAAAAAAGCTTTTTCATACCAACTACAAGAAACATTATAGGCATTGGAGACATCTACAATGGTTTCGGCAGTGCGAAGTCATCGGCGTTGCCTGCGTTTCACGCTTTGTCGGGGTGTGACACGTGCGGCTCTTTATCTGGCAAGGGGAAGCTTTCTTATTGGACAGCATTTATCGGATGTGACAAAAAGATGATCGAGACGATTGCGGCATTAGGCACCTTGGATGCCATCACCAAGCAAGTCATCGCTACGATGTAGAAATGCATTTGCCAAATTTATCAACCGGGGAGTAACTTCACCACGCTGGCTCAGCTGCGTTGGTACCTTTTTTCAAAAAAGCAAGCAACTGGGAAAAGTTGCCTCCGACTCTGAGCTCATTCTTACCGGCATTGAAAAGGGTGAACTCTACCAAGCTTATATCTGGAATTTGGATTGTGTTGCTCTGCCTACTCTACCATTCCCAGTTGGTCACGGCTGGGGAATAGAAAGCGATGGACAAGTTACACCTGACCTCTGTGAAATGCCTTGCGCTCCGAATAGCATATTGAAGTTAATCAGGTGCTCCTGCGTGAAAAACAGATGTGCTGCACCCTGCAAATGCCTAGTTAACAAGCTGCCGTGCACTGTAATGTGTAAATGCGGGGTTGATGAAGACTTGTGCCAAAATGCCAACTGTGATCCTGATCACGCTAGCGGCGAAGAAAAGGACGAAGAAGAGGATAGGGAAGAAGAGGAGGACAAAGAAGAAGGGGAGGGTTCATAACTTACTTGTCATATATTTTTCTCATAGTACATTCATACTAAGCTTACCACGTAGCAGGTTCAATTTCGAACGTGATGATAATTTGTAATCACATGTATGAGTTATTGGATATTTGATGATCACATCACTACAAAATTGATATTATATGTTTGATTCTGTGTTTCATTGACCTTTTTGTTCAAACGAATGGCATCGGTGGGAAAGATGAAGGTGGAGAAGGCCCCATAAACATAAGAATGTAAGCTGTGATAATATGTCAAATTTTCACAATTTCATCAAAACGTCATTTCAAAACATTCTCTTTGGGGATCCTCACGTGACAAACAGTGATGGCCACCCATCCTAAAATTATTCCTTGATGTTGCATCTACCACTTCAACAGGTGCTTGCACAATATTGAGCCCCAATTAAGCGGCAAAACTAAAATTAAGAAAAAAAGTCAAAATATCATGAAAATCCACGAAACTCCAGAAATTCAAAAAGATTTAAAAATCTTTACCTGTTTTGGCAACTGACACCTATAGATAAGTTCTTTCTTCACACTCTGAGTCAATTTCGTCAACAATCTATGGTAAATTACAAAAAAAATCACAAAATAGTAATTTTTTTGACGAAAATCGTAGAAAACACGCTTTGACATAGTTGGTCATAATTTTGGTCCGAACCAAATTCATTGTAAGTTTTGCTCCTGGATATACTTCAAAGAGTTTGTTTTATCTCGAAATGGTATTAGTTTGACATTACTGTTTGAATAAATGGCTGCTTTGTCCTTCTGGTTGAACCACATTTTCAATAAAAAAAAAATACTAAACTCTTCTCCGTCATATTTTCAAACACCAGAATGAGCAGTTTGACATCCCTCAGCTCTTCCCCAATATTTCATCTGCAATTTAAAAAAAAAATCACGAAAATCTATGGGAAAATAAAGAAATGTCAGAATTTCAAGTAATCATCATACATGTTCGGTCTCACTTTTGACTCATCCGTTATTATTTTTTTGTCAAAATCACTTGTCAAAAATCTGTCACAATCTACGTGTAGGTGTCAAAATTCCCTTCAAAATGAGCTCTCTAACATGAAAATCAGACGAGCGGTATCAAAGATTTAACAGATGGAAAAAAAAATCATGTCTTCATTTTGAAGAGGCCATCAAGGTTACCAGACGCCACAGATCGATGGCCACCAAAAAAAATATTCAACTAGGGATGCTACCTCATCGAACTAAACCACTTTCAAACCGTCTTCAGAAATACCGCCACGGGAGCTGTTTTTCCTACATAAGCTCCCGGACTATATCTAACACACTATTCAAATTCTGTAATGATTTCCTGCCTGAACCTTAATGCTTTCGCTAGATGAAAATAAATATCATTAATTTTCTTCACTGTCAAGTTGCGGAATAGAACCAAATGGAAATTGTGAGATTGTGCTTCGCGCAGTTAATAGGACGAAAGCCAGTAGCCCCTGAAGGTGGAAAGAGCCGGGCATTTGCATCAGATGATGTGAAAAATGTCTTCATTTACGTTCTGGTTGCAGAGTGTGCACTTCTCGGTCAGGTCCACTGAATATTTGGTTTCGTTCATGTACAACCTAAGGAATTTCTTGCTGTATAGCCTAATTTGGATAATGGTTCTTATTTTATTGATATTGATATTAAAGTCTAGACACTGTTCAATGTTTAAGTCAGCAAGAAAGTCCCTGTATACGTCATTGTTACGGGACTCCTGAGCGACAGCCCTATCAACAGAAGAAATGTTTTTTCTGACCAATTTCAATTTCGACTCCAAGCTCCAAGCAAAGCTCTGTTTCTCCCACATCACTTTCAAGTTGTTATTTGTCAGCATGACCCGACATACCCAGTTGTATTTTGAATCTGTGCTTCTGCTCGTTTCGTCTAGTTTTTTAAGACGGTCGTAGCATATTTATGTTAGTCGATAATTGGGCATTTTCAAAATTTTGCACCACCAGATGATCGTTCTACGTAGAATGTTAGCTTCAAGTTTGGTGAGCCAGTTTCGAGACAGACGAAGCAACTCGGTGTTCATGGGGGAAGGAAAAAAATTGATTTCACGAACCTCAGCTGACTTTTCTTGATGTTATCAACGTACCGCAGTCCCCACACCTCAACGAGATACAACAAGGTTGTCAGTATTATGCTTGAGAGCAGCTTTCTCTTGGACTCCCAGGTGTTTGAGTCGCACCCGAAGTCTCGGAAAGATGTAAGGGGCCTCAGCAGGGCTTTAAACGACGTTGAAGAAACAAGGGGCCCAAATGGAGCCCTGTATAACACAAGAAGGCGGAAGGGGACTTACTGGAACTCTGATAGTTTTGAAAAACACAAATGGGCTAACTAGGGTTCCAAACTGAAACTACACTTGCGGACACATAGGCGGACATGAAGGCACGAGGGATTTACAATAAGGCTTCCAAGCCTGGGGGCTTACTGGAACTCTGAAAGCCACGAAAAAACATTGGGACGCTCATCAGGGCTCCAAACGACACATAAGGGTACAAGGGGCCCCAATGAAGCTTTACACAACAATGAAGGGTTACCGGTACTAACCGGCTTACCGATACTCTGGAAACCAATAAAAACATATGTGCGCCACTAAGGCTCCATCTCGGGCTCCGTACTACACTCGCGGACACAAGGAGGCTCGATAGGGCTCCGAATATTACACCAAGGCACAAGGTGCTCACTTGTGCACCGAAAGTCTCGGAAAGATGTAAGGGGGCCCAGCAGTGCTTCGAAAGACATTGAGAAAAAAAGGAGGCCCAATGAAACTCTGGATAACACAAAAAGGCTTACTGGAATTCTGATGCCGTGAAAAAAACATGAGAAGGCTAACTAGGGTTCCAAACTCACACTTGCATACACAAGGGGCCCGATATAGCTCCGGAAGCCATAGAAAAACTAAATATAAAGGAGGCCCAATGAAGCTCTACATAATAAAAGAAGGCAAAGGGTGATTACTGGAATCTTGAAAGCCACTAAAAAATACAGTAGAAGACCCAAGGGGGTCCGAAAAGACACCGAATGACATGACGGCACAAGGGTGATCACTGATTACTATATGCTCTGAAAGTAACGCAAAATACAAGGGGGCTCAGCAGGGCTTAAAATCATACTGAAGACACAATAACGGGCCCAATGGAGCTTAGATACCTAGCACAATATGGCAAATAAGGGATTAGTGAAATTCTGGAAGCCATGAAGCACATAAGGGGGCTCATTGGAGTTCCACAATATACTTGAAAATACAAGGGGACCCTATTCAGAGCGAATATTACATAAAGGCACAAGGGGCTTACTAGTGATCGAAAAGCCTCGGAAAAGCGCAAGAGAGAGCTCAACAGAGCTTTAAACGGTATTGAAGACACAAGGGGACTCAATGGAGCTCTGTGTAACAGAATAACTCAAAATTGGCTTCACTGGTATCTATTCGGAAACCCATGAAAAAGCATAGAGGGGCACAATAGGGCTCCAACTACACTTGAAGACACAATGGAGCCCCCATCGACTAGCATGACATGATGGCACAACGCTGTTTGCTGATTTAGAAGTCGTGGAAAATGCAAGAGAACTCAGCAGGGCTTCAAATTATATTGAAGACAGAACAAGGGGGCTCAATAGAGCTCTTGATAACACAAGACTGCAAAAGGGGCCTCATTATAAGTCTGAAAGCTATGAAAAACATAGAGGGGCTCATATGGTTTCAAAAATTATATTAGAGGAATGTGGGGCCCGATAGGGGCCGAATATCACATGAAGAAAAAGGGAGCTTACTAGTGCTCCTTAAGTTTGGTGTACTAGCATGAATGTTCGGGATACTTATGCACGTCTTAGCCTTGATAAGCTTCCTTGTGTATTTCTTTATTATATACAGTTCGTAGCCTTGATGAGCTATAATAATCATAGTTTTTTTCTGGGGACGTAATTTCCGAGTAACATAATTTTAAGGGGACGTAGTTTCCTGGGGACGTCTTGTGGAGGACGTTTTTCCCGAGGACGTTTTGTGGGGGACGTTCTTTCCGAGGACGTTTTGTGGGGGACGTTCTTTCCGGATACGCAGCCTCGTAGTCAACCTTCGCAGTAAGAGAGAGCGCCCAAAGTTCAATCCACCACACCTGCTATCGTTACCGCATATAAAACCAATCATTAACCTTGGACAAAAAAAAATTGGGAAAATGAACATAATCCAATGTATTTTCATGTGAATGTTCCGTCACTGGATCTTGTGTGGGGAGACACTGCACATCTTCTGTTCTTCTTTCTTCTACACTACATTACTACTCACTATAGTACAATGTGCGTGTTCCACTGAGCTCTAAACTTCTTTCACTACCTTGCATTTCACTCCTGGATAAAAGCGGTCTCGGCAAGAGGTCCTTGTGAGCACAAGAACAACCAGCTAAGATCACTACTGACAGAAGTAGGGCCGTGACAGTCTAGTGGTTAGGCCTCCACGTTGTGACCGTAGTGAACCAGTGACCCAGGCTCACATCCTGATCACGGAGAAGACGGAAAAGAAACTTCAGAGCGAAGTATCAGTCCGTATAACGATCAGGTGGCCTTGAAAATACTGGCGGAATTTCATCAACCCAAGAATCACAGCAAGCAACTCCTTCTCATTGATGGTGGACAAAAAATTTGGCACTCGTGAAATACGGCTGGTGAATGCTGCCACCAAGCATTTCCCCTCTTCATCGAGTTGGTTTAACTCACCACCTACGGCAATTCCAGAACTATCAGTTTAAAGATGAAACGTTTTAGCAAAGTCGGGGAATTTCAACAAATAACATTTTGTAAGTGACACTTGATCCTTTCAAAGGCGCCAGCACAGGAAACTCATGGGGAATATGTTGCCGTTGCGTTAGATATCCATAATACAGTCCTGCAAAACAAAACGTCGTATCTGCAATCTATCAACCAATTTGAAAAAAATTGAAAAAACCAACCTACAGTACAAGTATTTTGCTAGTATCAAGTTAATTCTGTCACAAAGTTAATTAGTGACAGTCCCATCATTCAGCCGTCTTATTTGAAATTTCAAAATTAAGATCTGTTTATTTATTAATGACGCTAAAAGTTTCGAATTTTGTATGTTTCATTACCGTTTTATTATCTCTTCTTCAATTTTAATCTTGCTTTGAAATATTGGAAATCCGTAGCAGTGTGACAGACATTTCACCTAATATTTCTCTCGCCAAGAAGTTGAGTGTGAGACAATAGTACCTCTTGTCTATAGCTTTAGCTGAATGAATGAATAAATAAATAAATAAATAAATAAATAAATAAATAAATGAATAAATAAATGAGTGTGAAGTCTTCCTAGAGCTTGTCCCTCTTCGCCATTCTGACGGGTAGGTACGTTTTTCATCCATCGAGACTGCTCATGAACTTAATTTTTCAATGGTTGCTATTTCCCAGGCTCCTTCGTTTTACGCCGCTGATGCCCGATTGCACAAACGTGGTATCAAATATTTAGTTCGGTATAAAATCGTTATCCTGATTCCGGACTAAATAATGAAATGAATTGCAAAAACAAAAATCTGACATGGGATCAAAATTTAGTACCAAACTATTCTGATGCAGCACGAAACGTCAGATAATGCCTACTTTAGATTGCACAAAGAATTTGGTGCTGTACTAAACCAGTTGATACGGTCTTACTTTTATTTTAGCCGCGGGATCCCGATAGTCCCGATACCAAATTGACAGGTTGTTACGGGTTTTTGCTGTGAGGTGGCGATAAGGCGTATATGCGAAAAAGAGCGGAATAAAATTTGATAAGGCATTCAGCGTCGAGCCTCCGAGAAACCAGGTGCATGCTCGGGTGAAGAAAAGTGTAGTAAGAGCAGACACTCTGTTATATCGACTGTGGTCGGATTCGCCTTTTCTGAACCCTCAGGGAAACGTCGATTTTGTTTCCCTGTTACCACCCTGAATCCTCGTCGCCAAGAGCGGGGTGGTAGGGGAGTGGTGCACCAGCTAGCTCAATTGGTCGTGGTCCATAGGCGGTGATTGGCGTCCGGGCGCCAAGTGATTTACCCTCCTCGATGGCGCTGCCAGAACCACTAAAAGGCCGCGAAGGAAAAGTCCAAATCTTGCAGTATGATTGTCTTTATTAAAGATGACGGTAATGGTAGGTACAGCAGTTCCAATAGGCGGCGACGGCAACGTTCAGGTATTGTATTAATATTCGTGCAGAGGCCCACGGGAGGCTAGAGCAGCCTGCTTCTAGAGTCAAAATTTAAATCTGGAGGAACGAGCCTGAAAGGAGATTCAACTTGCAACAAAAATATAAAACGTGCGGATACTCATACCTCCGAGATAATAATCCAGTGTGCCCACAAATCTTCACAAGAATAAATTATTAAGGAAACGCCGTTGCCAAACTTTGACTTTCTTCTTTCCAAAAACAAAATCGACGTTTCCCTGAGGGTTCAGAAAAGGCGAATCCGACCACAGTCGATATAACAGAGTGTCTGCCCTTACTACACTTTTCTTCACCCGAGCATGCACCTGGTTTCTCGGAGGCTCGGCGCTGAATGCCTTATCAAATTTTATTCCGCTCTTTTTCGCATATACGCCTTATCGCCACCTCACAGCAAAAACCCGTAACAAGGTCGCTGAAAACTCTCGAGAATTTTACGTTTGATTCGGCAAAAAATCAATGCAAGCGAATATATATGCAGGTTTCATGTGCAAACAAGCCATTATTGGAATATTTTCATTCAAAAATTGTTTTCACAGAATGTTATTAGACACGCAAAATGATATGCGCGCCTGCCTCAACACGAATGTCAAGTGGGGTGGCCGAGTGGTTAGGATACCACCTTCTCATGAGTTACCTATCCAGTAAATCACACCATTTTCTCACACAAATTAGTTGTACTTTTCTTGACGTTCAAAAAATTTTAGCCGAGTCACACTTCTGCCAAAGTCACTGGGTGCAAGGGAACTACCACCGAGCCGTTTAGCCTTAATCGCGTAATATAGGGTGTGTAGTCCTGCGACTGGCCGAGGGTCCAGGGCCGCTATTCTTGAATCGTGTGAGAAAAGTCCCTAGGAGTAAAATACATTCCGCAGTACACTGATGTAGCGAATGTTGCCTAAAATCGTGGTTTTTAGGCAACTTTCGCTACAGAAGTGTAGTACGGATTATATAAAACTCCCAGGGACTTTTCTCACACGATTCAAGAATAGCGGCCCAGAACATTTTGCCCCAACACTCGGTTAGCACCTTAAAAAAAATAAATAATAAAGCTGACACCTCACCGAAACCTATGCCTAGCTCTCTAACAAACCCTGAGCGCCGCGCAGTGCCACGAAAGTTGCGACAAGTTGTCCATATCTTCTCTCCTTCAAAATAATTTATTTGTACCGGTGTCATATAACGGGTGTTTTTTTTAAATCTGGAGTCGAAGTGTGCTCTGCTCTGGCCGAATGCCGGTGAATTTGTCTAGAGCACAGCACACTTCGACGCCAGATTCAAAAAACACCCCTTACTTAATTCAACGCTCAATGATTAAGATTTAAGAAATTACACTTGAAACCAGGCCAATTTCTCTAGCAATCAGAGACCCAGGCGCTCAAGTGTTACTCCTTATACGCTTATCTTGGTGTATAAAACCAGCATTATTGAATAATCATGGTTCTTCTAGAATTAGACTGTTTAAAACTACATAATTTGCAGATAGAACACTTCGTTTATCGACGGCAGAGTGGACATCCAGCATCCAGCAGTATTTGGTAAATTATTATCATCGTGCGACCACTTGGCGACATTTTCCATTCCGCAAATAAGAGTTGGTACAGCGCTTGCGAATGTGATCAAAAAGTTTCAAGTGACGTTTTGAAAAAGCAATCAACATTATTTAATTTGCATTATCAAATGAAAGATTGGAAAACGGTAAACAGGAAAAATTCAACAGGTTGTTTTGACTCTAATTTTCGTATATAACGTAAAGGTCAATGTAATAAATTATTCAGGGAGCTCTGGGAGAATTCCTGTCTTTGTTCACAAGTGGGTACTATTGAGCTTATGAAACAATAATTTTTGGACGGATCGATTATGCTCTGGCGGAAGTTTCCCCATAATTTTGGCAATTTCAGACTCTGGGGCACAGAGCAAAGGCAAGTAACGGTGGCGGCCTCTGCCAAGCGCTCGAGGGAGAAATTAAATTATTTGCCTCTATTTTTCCCGAAGTTTCCATCAACCAAATTGCTATTTATGCGGAAATTATTCCCAAATCTGGACAGGCACTTGTCTTCTCAACTCCGAATTGACGGTTTTGTTGTTGAAAAAAATAAAACATTTTGGTCCTTGTAGATGCAGTCTTGGATTTGTCGTTTTTACTTTTTATTATATCTAAGCATCCGTTTGCTTTAAAACTTACGAACATATGATTCTGTGAACAATGCATGATATTTCTAAAATTACATTAGGTACTTGATTACTCCCACTCCATGTACCTAGTTACATATAAATAAAAGTACTCAACAATAAGTAATCCGAATATTTTTTAATTGCGTGATTGCAAATATTACAGATAATACCCATACGCGGAACGAGAAGAAATCACACGATTCAGGAGCAATGCGGTATTGCGGGCCAAAGAAAAACTCCATACTCCTGGGCTAAAATGTGAGTACTGACTATTGGCATGTTCCTATGCCTGATTCGCCCCGTTGCGTTGCGTTCACCGAGTGCCCAACCCTCTTAGTTATATTACACCCGTAAGGGTAAAATTGGCAAAAGGATTAAAGATTTTCAAGAACTGTTCAAAACAGATGCTTCAAGTTTGATTCATAGATCATACTGCCTTTTTTCGAAGACTTACCTTAACGAGGTTAGTACCTGTAGCTAAAAATTACAGTAAAGTTGCGCTATCACAATACTATAGGTCAGGTGTTCGGGTCTGGTTATTACGAACTTTGAGGGATGATTCCTCATCAAAAATGAAGCCGAAAGAACAAAAAACTCATGGTTCTAAAATGCTTCTTTGAAAATATACAGGAGGTTGAAGTAGACTTTTTTAAATGGTTTTTCGACCGTAACTTTTGAACCGTTGGACCGATTTCAATCACATTTGAACCAAAGTTTAGTCAAATAAGTTTCCATGGAATAATACTCCACAATTTATCAAAAATTTCTGGAGGCGTAGATAATAGGGGACTGTCCCCTATTTTTGCCCCCATTTTCATCTCCCCTGATTATTTTTTCAAATTGTTGATATTTCCGAATTGAACGTTCAATTTAGAAGAAAAAGTTACTCTTGCAAAATGTTGGTTAAAGGCTTTGTTTTCGAGATATTTGGGATTGAAACATTGGAAAACAACACTAAATCGCCACTTTCCTGGGCCTAAAAATTAAAATTTAAGAAAACCCATGACTCGTCAACTGTAATGAGTTTTCTGGGTGTTTTAAGTTGATAAACCACCATTTTCTCTAAGAAACATGGAGTTTTTCAGGAAAAAAACAATTAGGGCCCTGGAAAGTGGCGATTTCGTGTTATTTTCCAGTTTTTCAAACCCAAATATCTTGAAAATGAAGCCTCTAATCAAAAGTTTGCAAGAGTAACTTTTTCTTTTAAATTGAACGTTAAATATGAAAATATCAACAATTTTTACAAATAGTTAGGAAAGATGAAAATGGGGACGAAAATAGGGGACAGTCCCCTATTATCTACGCCCCCAGAAATTTTTGATAAATTGTGGTATTATTATTCAATGGAGACTAGTTGACTAAACTTTGGTTAAAATTTGATTAAAATCGGTCCAACGGTTCAAAAGTTACGGTGATAAAAACGATTTAAAAAAGTTAACTTCAACACCCAGTATCTTTTCAAGGAAGCATTTCAGAACCATGAGTTTTTTGTTCTTTCGGCTCTATTTTCGATGGGGAATCGTCCCTCAAAGTTTGTAATAACCAGACCCGAACACCCTCTACAGGTGTCCCGAAATTGATGCAACAAAATTTACAAGGAGGTAGACAATTGAAAAATAAGGGGACTTCCTCAATAAAAATACTCTCGCAAACGTAATAACGGAGATGCAGGCCTTCAAAGTTGTTTTTTTAACACAGTTTTTTTTGCATAACTTTTGAACCGTTGAGCCGATTTTATTCAAATTTGAACCAAAGTTCACTAAAATAGGTAATTATCGAACAATGATAACGCACTTCATCAAACATTTTCAGGGGCGAAGATAATAGAGGGTAACTTCTTCCTTCCCTGAATATTTTTGGAAATGGTTGCATTTTTTGAATTCTACGTTCAATTTAAAGAAAAAAGTTACTTTTGCAAAATTTTGATTCAAGGCTTCATTTTCGAGATATTTGTGTTTGAAACACACACCACTTTCAAGGCCTTAAAAATTAAAATTCAATAAAACTCAAGATTCCTCTACTGAAATAAGTTTTCTAGGTGTTTCAAGTTAATAAACTACCATTTTTGCTAAAAAACATGAAGTTTTTCAGAAAAAATATTTGGGCCCTGAAATGTGGCAATTTTGAGATGTTTTTCCAAAGTTTCAAATACAGATATCTCAAAAATGAAGCGTCTAGTCAAAATTTTGCAAGAGTAACTTTGTTCTCTAAATTGAACGTAGAACCCAAAAAACTGAAATCATTTTCAAAATTATTTAGGGGGATCAAGAATAGGAGAAAAAAGGGGGGAAGGTTATCTATTATCTCCGCCTCCAAAAGTGCTTGATGAAATGCATTATTATTCTTCAATAGAGAACTGTTTTGGTAAACGTTGGTTCAAATTTGAATGAAATCGGTTCAACGGTTCAAAAGTTATGCAAAAAAAACTCATTTGAAAAACCAACTTTGAAGGCCTGTATCTCCGCTATAACGTTTGCGAGGGTATTTTTACTAAGGAAGTACCCTACTTTTTAATTTTCTACCTCCCTGTAAATTTTGTTGCATTAATTTCGGGACACCTGTATAGTCCGGATGTTAGGAGCCAACCTATACAGGGTGATCAAAAATGCAAAAAGCTCCAACTCATGAACAAAAAAAAGGAGTGATAAACATCAACATGTAGATTTACACGTCAATGTTCATTAAGTTAAAACAAGCCGTGTCTGAATATTTCCAGCCGTTTCTGGAATATTTTGAATTTAGTGGTCGGTTATTGGAATGTGATCTGTTGCCACCATCCTCGCCTACTATTTTAGAAAATATGATAGTCGACTGTTTTTTTTTATGGCCGTCATCTTGAATTCGGTAATTATGGAGTTAGTAAGAAATCATTTGGAACTATATATATACAGACATTTATTAAAAAATGACACCTTCCCACAATTTGGGCTGCTAAATACAAAGGATACTATAACACAAAAAATAACACAATAATAGGTAAACTTAAATAGTAATCTGAATTTCGAAAAAGTAGGTATATAGTTAAGCTTGTGAACTTAGTAAATATAGATGTATAAAGGTAAGAAAGAACTAAGTAATTTTATATAAATGGTTTCGCAAAATGTAAATGGACTTTTTCAAGGCTACTGACGCTACTGATTTACATAATTTGGAAGGAATGCCAAATTTAAAACAAAACTCTTTAAAGAGGGTGGTGATGGTCCCACGAGCGCCGACAAGCAACCCGACAACATCGATTTGTCGAAGGTCGTATTTTTCTTTAAAAAAAGGGATGGTTGGCTCATAGATCCTCTGTTTTTCAATATTAATGTCTGATGGTTGGTGTTCGTTAATTTCAAACCGAACAGTAGGATCTATGATCCAGCCATTGTAGGTAATGGTCATAGTCAATAATCTAAATGTAAAATAAAGTGCTATAAAACTCGTAAAAATAGGTTTTACATTTCCTAATATCCTAATAGCCAACAGAACTTACTTACTGAGAACGGTTATTCTTGCATTTAGATTTTGACTATGACCAATAGATACTACTAAAGTGCTCGCCAATTGAAATGGTCCACCCAAAAAATTTAGTCACATTCAAAGTGACATAACTCTTGAATGAATAAACAATTTTGAATCGTTTCATGTTTTCTGATTAGCTCACGGATTGGATTACAACATGTCATGGGCCGTTTTTGGTACAGGTGTTTCGTATTAATTATACAGGGCGCTCAATCAGGTACTGCAAAAATGGAAAAGTTTGTACTGGTCCCATTTTACAAAAAATGGTTTTTGGTTTTTTCCAAGTATTTTTGTAAAGATGTTGTTCCTATACCTTGAGGTAGTTTTCAAAATTTTCAGTCTATCTCCTCCAATTACACAGTGATATGAAAAATGCAACCTTCTGATCTGGCATTCATATCTATTTCAATTGATGGTCGATTTTGGAAAATAAGGACTCTTGTTGAAGCTGAAGACTTATATGAGAAGGCTGGAGGATCGGAACTGACTGGAGACAAAAATTTTGAAAAAGCGAAGGAATCAAAAGTGACCTAAATATGAAGCACCCTAGAAATCAGGTTCAGGGGAAGAACTAAATAAAAATCAACTTGCCTCCAAACAGACTTTTATTTCCGAACATTTTGGGGTATTTTCCGATTTTGAGTGATGAAAATTGTCGATGCGGGACCCATTTTACAAATTCACTTTTTAGAAGATAATACCGGACCTTCCTCGACTGAAAATGCACGTAACCTAGGTTATCTTCTTATTGTCGAATGTTTCTTTCACATTTAAAGAGATAGACACCAGTTTTGATCTTCGTAACCCGGGCTACGTCTATATTTTTAGGCGAAAAACGTCCAGTATTCTTCGTTGGAAGCATCCATTTCTGATTTGGATTCATTGCCACAATTTTTGCCCCATACAAATGGGAAACACCTTAAAATGTTCAGGAAGAATGGTTTGTTTGAAGACAAGTTGTTATTTGTTCAATACCCTCCCTAAACCGGATCTCTAGCAAGTTTGTCATTTAAGTCACTTTTGATTCAATTCCTTCTCCAGAAATTTCATCTAAATTCAATTCTGATACCCGATCCTTCTGACCTGAGTCTTTAGCTTCAACAAAAGCCCTCATTTTCCAAAATCGGCCAACAACGAATAAAGTTTTTACTGCAAAACTAAAAGGTTACATTTTTGAGATCACCCTGTAATTAAAGCAGATAGGCAAAAAAATTTAAAAACGATTCGAGTTATGGTTATAACAATTCCCCTGAAACACTTGGAGAAAACTAAATACTATTTTTTGTTAAATGGGACCTGTTCAAACTTTTCCATTTTTCCGGTACCTGATTGAGGGCCCTGTATAATCAATACGAAACACCTGTATCAGAAATAGTCCATGGCATGTTGTAGTCCAATACGTGAGCTAATTAGAAAACATAAAACGATTCAAAATAGTTTATTTATTCAAAAGTTATGACACTTTGAATGTGACTGATTTTTTGGGTGGACCATTTCAATTGGCGAGCACTTTAGTTCCAATCAATTTCCCACTTATTCTATAATAGGTGAATTCAGGATGGCAGCCATGAGAAAAAAATAGTCGACTGTCATATTTTCGAAAATGATAGGGGGGGGGGGGAGACAACACATCACATTTCAATCATAAGGTCATTATTTGTGGAAATGCAAGTTTGTGGAATAGTGGAATAATTTCATCCGAATATCTTGGAAAAACACAGTTTTTTTGGAAAATGTCCATTTCTGAGAAACCGACCACTAAATCCATAATATTTCAGAAACGGCTGAATATATTTGGGCGCGGTTTGTTTCAACTTAATAAGCATTGAATTGTACTCGTAAATCCACATACTGATTTTGGACTCGAACTTGATTGGATCATGAATTGGAGTTTTTGCATTTTTGATCACCTTGTATATGGCGTCTGAACGGACCGCCATCTTGGCAACAGCTCTCTGAATTAATGCATGGGTATGTACAACATTCGTGCCAAACGGCATCTCTTAATCATTGAATGCAAGGTGGTGATGGTATTATGGCGCTCAACATCCGGACTAAGCCGCATCCACATAGGATTAGTGCAGTTTCACTGCAGGGGGACTGCGTGGGCAACAAGCCAGTCTTACCCCAAGCGTTCACATAGAATTAGTGCGAACCTATCGCATTCCACACCACAAGTTTTTGCATTATCAGTCAAGTCATCACGCCGCTATAATCACTAAGCAATGGAATAGTGAACTGTGATTGGTGGTGGCAAGAAAATGGACAAGACAACCGCAAAAGGGTAGCAACCTTCTAAAGCCGCATCCACATAGAATTAGTGCAGTGGCAACGGTATGGTAAAAGAGCTAAACCATAGGTTTTTGCATTGAGCGTTCACATAGACTTACGGTAAGAAACGAGTGGCAGTGGCAGTGCAGTTGGGATGGCAGAAGTTTGAAGTTTTCTGGCATTCCGCACTGCCTTCGCCAATTTTCTTGCCATCGCCAATCACAATTCACGATTCCGTTGCTAAGCTATTACTGCGGCGTGATGACTTGACTGATAATGCGAATCTGCTACTGTGAGATGCGAATGCCAAATTTTAGACGGTAACAAGAAAGAGCCGTTTGACGGTTGTTGTGTCAGGTCGGCAGCTCACGTGTCAAGTTGCTAAAGTGCTCGCCAATTGAAATGGTCCACCCAAAAAATACAGTCACATTCAAAGTGTCATACCTTTTGAACAAATAAACTATTTTGAATCGTTTTATGTTTTCTAATTAGCTCACGTATTGGACTACAACATGTCGTGGGCGGTTTTCGGTACAGGTGTTTCGTATCAATTATACAGGGCGCTCAATCAGGTAGCGCAAAAATGGAAAAGTTTGAACTGGTCCCATTTCACAAAAAATAATTTCTGGTTTTCTCCAAGTGTTTCAGGGGAGTTATTATAACCATAACTCGAATAGTTTTTAAATTTTTTTGTCTATCTGCTTTAATTACAGGGTGATCTCAAAAATGTAACTTTTTAGTTTTGCATTAATAACTTTATTCGTTTTTGCCCGATTTTGGAAAATGAGGGCTTTTGTTGAAGCTAAAGGCTCAGGTCAGAAGGATCGAGGATCAGAATTGACTTAAGATGAAAATTCTGGAAAAGTGATTGAATCAAAAATGACTCAAATGACAAACTTGCTAGAGATCCGGTTTAGGGAAGGTATTAAACAAATAACAACTTGTCTTCAAACAAACCATTCTTTCTGAACATTTTGAGGTGTTTCCCATTTGTATGGGGCAAAAATTGTGGCAATGAATCCAAATCAGAAATGGATGCTTCCAACGAAAAATTCTGGACGTTTTTCACCTAAAAATAGACGTAGCCTGGGTTACGAAGATCAGAACTGGTTCCTATCTCTTTAAATGTGGAGGAAACATTCGAAAATAATAAGGTAGCCTAGGTTACGTGCATTTTCAGTCGAGGAAGGTCCGGTATTATCTTTTGAAAAGTGAATTTGTAAAATGGGTCCCGCATCGACAATTTTCATCACTTAAAATCGGAAAATACCTCAAAATGTTCGGAAATAAAAGTCTGTTTGAAGGCAAGTTGATTTTTTTTTAGTTCTTTCCGTGAACTTGATTTCTAGGGTGCTTCATATTTAGGTCACTTTTGATTCCTTCGCTTTTTCAAATTTTTTGTCTCCAGTCAGTTCCGATCCTCGAACCTTCTCATCTGAGTATTAAGCTTCAACAAGAGTCCTTATTTTCCAAAATCGACCAACAATTGGAATAGATATAAATGCCAGACCAGAAGGTTGCATTTTTGAGATCACTGTGTAACTGGAGAAGATAGACTCAAAATTTTGAAAACTACCTCAAGGTATCGGAACAACATCTTTTCTAGAACACTTGGAAAAAACCAAAAACCATTTTTTGTGAAATGGGACCAGTTCAAACTTTTTCATTTTTGCAGTACCTGATTGAGCGCCCTGTATAATTGATACGAAACACCTGTACCAAAAACGGCCCATGACATGTTGTAATCCAATCCGTGAGCTAATCAGAAAATATTAAACGATTCAAAATAGTTTTTTCATTCAAGAGTTATGTCACTTTGAATGTGACTAATTTTTTTGGGTGGACCATTTCAATTGGCGAGCACTTCAGTTCCGCACAAATTCTATGTGAACGCTCGTGGTAAGACTGGTTCATTACCTACGCAGTCCCCCTGCAGTCCAACATCACTAGTCCTATGTGGATGTGGCTCAACTTCTGCCATCCCAACTGCACTCCCACTGCACTCCCACTGCCCCTTTTTTCTTATCGTAAGTCTATGTGAACACTCAATGTGAAAACCTATAGTTTAGCTTTTTTACCATACCGTTGCAACTGCACTAATTCTATGTGGATGCGGCTTAATAAATCCCACTACGTTCGCAGTGGTTTGAGTAATTTCCAATTTTATTTTTCAATGTGTCTCCTACAATGCGTTGATTATAGAAAAATCTGTCATGAAGAATTATTTCTGAAATGATATTATTTTACTTGTGAAAAACATAGCCCTCTGCCTCCCAAGAGATAACAGTTATAGTTTTGTTTGGCACAATGCCCCTGAATTGACATTACCTCCAAAATAGGCAATGTCCGTGATTTTTGCATGCACTGTCTAATTTCATATCAAAACCCCTTCGTGATCCTGAATTATGTATAATACCTTCCTGTGTTTGACTGTTTGCTGAGTCTCATGCCATCATCCGGCTGACCGCGAATGTTGTAATATGTAAATAAATGCCTATTTACCATACCTACCCGAACTGCAAGGGAACGTTGATAATGATGTTATAATTAAATAATGCTTGCTGGTTGAAATTTGAAAACCGGATACCTGGAGGGTGAATTTCCAATGATTAGGCTGTCATCCTTTTATACTGTCGATGTATTGACCGTATGTTCTAATGATGACTTAAAAATAGCAAACGTCATCAATTATTTTGAGCCGATGATTCGCAGCATTGTTTTCACGCAAATATGTACATAACGAACAAAATTGGAGCAGCGGAAAGCCGTGCGGGCTCTGAGAGGGCTGACTCGTTATCAATTATTTATTATTGTTCAAATTCGTTTCTGTGATTTTTCAGATACCTAATATCAAAAGCAATTCATAACACTGTTTCGATATGGCGCACTATCTTGTTACATGGTTTGTATGGGCGTCACTTTGCCATATATCTTTTCTGCTCGGGCGCCACTTCGCTCTCACCGCGCTACAAACGGTGATGGAAATCAACCATGCTACTACCTACTAGCGCCATGGTACCTAGAGCGATGATCATTAAGCGGCTGGTTCGCCTCAAAACCTGGCCAGGCGGTAGGTCATTCTGGATAGAAAAAATTCCAGCCAAAGCTTTCATGGTGTCAAACTCTTCGTTAGATCAGTAGGTATCTACCACTGAGTTTCCGCCCAAAAACGAGTTGTGCTGATTCCTCCACATCTGCCCAAAGGTAAAGGATGTCTTGAAGGTGCAAAAAGACCTGTTAAACCCCCGTACTTCCTCATCCTATTTGCCTCAATGCAAACGTACAATTCTAATGCAAACATTGGTAGCATTTGTCATTATTTCTGTGCCAGTGTAACTGTTGAAAAAAAAAAGATTTCTTTGTGCAGGTCAAATAAATCACATTTAATTGTTTTTCCACACAAGAAAACGATGGAGCAACATGTATTTTGGATGTTTTCTGATAACTTGTACTTACTGAACCCATTCATGGCGTTAAAAGTTCAATAACAGCATTTTTGAAGATGTTGCCCGCTAAGAAGTGAATAATTTTTACCCGCCTGTTCAGCAGCAGTTTTTTCAATTTTACCAAACAGCGTTCTGGAAAATTTTATAAGGAATAACAAGCTGGAACTGTTTTCTGATGATATCATATCTGGCTTAACCGCGGCACGCTTTTTGAAAGTGTAGGAAACTGAGTTCTTTTTGAGCGGTTCTATTTTACCCGTGTGCGGCCGTGCCTACTTGACATAGATCCGACTGATTACACAAGCTTGGAAATGTACTCTTTTCCAGCTTTAAAACACGACCATTAATATAAAATAATATATAATTTCTTCATAAATCAATGTACAAAGTCTTAATAATAATGGTCGCGTTTTAAAGCTGGAAAAGAGTACATTTCCAAGTAAACAATGATGGTGATATTCGTTTCTTTGCAAACCAAATAGAATTTTACAGAAAGTGAGTTAAATGAATGTAAGTAAGATAATGGCAATTAATGAATACTCAACCAGGTATCAACACAGCTGGTGAATGAAGATTGAAGAAATTAGAGATAAAAGATGTCCACGATGGAGAACACTTTACCAACCCGTGAACCGAGCCGTGAACGTAGTAAGTCTTACCTAAGTAACTAAACCCTACAGCTAGTACATTGTGCACAATTCACCGAGGAGGAGAATAATTAAATAAGTGACTAATTTTAGCGGAATTGGACTCAGTTGGACAAATTGGTCTCACTAGAACCCCATCTGCTGTGGATCCAACGGCTACAAACGCACGGCGACCCTTGCAAGGAACCAAACCCTGAAGCTGTACAATGCAGCTGCTAGCGGCGAGTGGGAATCGTCCCTGGGGTTGTCCGATCTGCAAGTCGTGGTGCTGCCTGCTGTTAGTTGGTACTTCAGCGTGGTGGAAGTGATAGTTGGAAATAACCAGTGCAATGAATAGCGTTAATCAGTGATTAGATACTGCGGTGAATTACTGGTGGTAATTAACCAGTGGTAGTTAACTAATGGTAGCTAAATGGCTGTAGCCAACTGGCCTGGAATACAAATAGCCATGTGAAAAATAAGAAAATGTGAAATTAATTCAACATACCAGCAGTCTGGTGGCGGATCTTTTCGAGATTCGGCTATTCAAATCCCATAACAGCTGACCAAGACAAAATGGTGAACGTGTGGAGTTCAGAACGTTCTGCGACAGTGACGGTTTTTTAAGAGACATTCAAAGATAAGATCTACTTCGCTTCTGAGCATGTCCCAACCATCACAGCATTTGATTTGATTTGATTTGATTTGATTTTCGCGCGTATATCAAAGAAACTTGTTACGAAGCATTTTGCAACGTAACAGCCTTCCATCACCTACATGCACCACTGGTGCCGCCTCGAAACCGCGTGCCAACGAGACACGTTGCCGTCGACGGCCTTCCATCGCCCGAATGCATTGTTTGCTGGAGCTGTCATGTTTGGCGTTGCTAGTAGACGAAGCAACATAATCTGGTTTTTGGAGCGAAATCAGGGAAATCAACCGCTTGCTTCCTAATTTATAAATTGTTGTATGTATATGAAGGCTAGCCGCCCCCTTGTTTTGATGCTTTCGTATAGTTGTAAACTAGCACGCCGCCAGATAGAGTTGATTTGGACCTGTCTCGCGGTTACATAATGGTACTGCCTTACTGCCTCGTTTTAATTTTTTGCAAGGGAGCTCCGGTCAGCAAAACCGAAGCCATTCCCAGCCCATCGCCCACGCCGATGCAACCGCCAAAGCAGGATATCGCCCAACACCATCTGGTGGCACGAAAGACTGACATCGATTTAGCCAAACTTCCATCCTGGCAGAGCCATACCGGCTTGGATTTTGACTAACCAGAAGCTTCCTGAGGTGCAGGCGAGGCGGAGAGGACCCCCAACACTGCAGCCGGCTCGTCGATAAGTACCCTCCCAATTTCACTCTGATTTATTGTCAATTGTCATCGACACATCGTAACGAAATTAGTCAAGGCCGTAATCTAGTTTATTCTTCCACTTCGGCATCCTGTCATTCAATTAGTACATAGATAATTATGTAGTCCAAGGTGTGTCCAACCCCTTCTTATTTGTCGATTAATAGATTGGTGTCATGGGTATAGTCGGCGTATTGTTTGTCAAACCTTTTCCACAAATAAAGTTATAAGATATTGTTGCGGAAATAAAGCAGTCGGGTTGTATTCCGCCCTTTAAACCATTTCAGCTACCCGAAATGGAACGCAACAAATTCCACAGCACCAGTAATTCATAAAATAATAGTCTTCTTCTTAAGCACATCAAAACAAGCGAATATGCCTCATGGCCATGAGGCTCAGTAGCGCACTTCCTTTTTGAAGGATTAGTGAACGCAAGATGTTAAGTAACTATAGGGTTCTACTCTACCGTTATTTGAGCAAACAATTTCAATATGGCATATGGCGGCCAAAATTTCGGCAGAATAATTAAATTCGGCTTAAAAATCAAAATGATCGTACTAGCTAGACAAGAGTAAGTTCCAAGTTTCATGAAAATCGTTCCAATAATAAGAGATTTCAATATGACGGCCAAGATGGCGGCGAGATCATGAAACTTAGCTTGAAAATAAGAATGATCATCCGAGACAAGGGTAACTTTCAAGTTTCATGAAAATCTTTCCACTGGTACGAGATTTCAATATGGCGGCGAAGATGGTGGCAAAATCATGAAATTTGGCTTGAAAATAAAAATGATCATACGAGACAAAGGTTAGTTCCAAGTTTCATGAAAATTGTTACACTAATAAGAAATTTCAATATGGCAGCCAAGATGGCGGCAGAATCATGGAATTCAGCTTGAAAATAAGAATGATCGTGCTAGACAAGGATAAGTTTCAAGTTTCATGACAATCGTTCCACTTATAAGAGATTTCAATATGGCAGCCAAGATGGCGGCGGAATTATGAAAGCCAATTTGCCTATTTGGTCCTTGAGGACCTAAGCTATCCATCGGATAAAGTTCAATTTTTAAGAGCTGTAGCTTTATTTCCCGAAGAGAAGTTCAACTTCTTCGAAAAGCACAGGAGATTCTCTGTTTTTTGATAATAATGATGATAACGATGTATGGATAACAAAAATAGTACCCATTGGCCACTCTTGAGGGACATCAGCTATCCATCGGAAAAAGTTCCAAGGCTCTTGCTTCAATTCTCGAGAAGGAGTACATCATCCTAGTTTCTACACGGACAGACAGACAGACAGACATACAGACGAACCGGCCACATAAGCGTGATTCTGTTACTTATAAAAGAATGTTTTCCTACTGATTTCGACCTCCTGAACACGAATATCGGGTTTATTTTTGAATCGGAACAATTCTTTTTTTATCGAAAAACCGAAAAAATGGTAGTCTGTCACATGATTTTTAGTGATACCTACCTACTTTTTTTTGTTATTGAGCGAACATGTTTCGTAGTTTGAGTGCCATTATCCTTCAGGTACCTAGTAATGCTTATTTCAAAATGTTAAATAGTGTTAATGGCACGTCTGATTTTAAATTTGTAGGGACGCGTATATGCGCCGAGCCGTGGTTTTGCGGTCGTTTTCAAAAATTCATAACAATTGACCCGAAGGTCGTATCGAAGTGGAGTTTTTGTCAAAAGAAAGTTCAAATTGTTCTCTAAATATAATTGCGTACATGTAGTAATGTATTTCTATAAAAAACATGTAGCTACCCGCATATCGTAACTTTCAACATCTAACTGCGAATTCCAGCACTTAATCGGCGAAGCCGCCTTACACCAAAACGTTATTATTGTAATTGTTTATGATTATTTCGGAAAGATTTTTCTTGGTTCGCGTACCAAGGCCATGAGCTACCCATTCAGGTTGAAATATTTTCTGTATTGGATTCCGTTTTGTTCGGAGAAAAGGATATCAAGCACCAGCAAGCAACGAATAATCTTTTGCGGCCGAGCCGTAGCTTCGGAGTCATCTTCAAAAATTCATAACTGTTGACTGATACCTCGCACCGATGTGGAATTTTCATTCAAATTACGTTCAAGTTCTCCTCTAAATATAACTCCGCATAGTTATGTATTATTGTAAAATGATAAGAACGGGTACTTGATCGCATGTGATAACTTTCGAGATCAGGCCGGCTTCTGAAATGCAGCATTCAACGGCGATGCCGCGTCACACTAATTTGTTATTATTGTAATTGTTTATCATTATTCCGTCGAGATTTTTCTTGGTTCGGGATACAAGGTCATGAGCTACCCATTGGAGTGAAAATTTTTCACAAAAACCTTTTCGTCTAGGGCTAGATGCTGTGACGGACGGACGAACGGACGGACGGACGGACGGACAAAGCGAGGACAAAACCGCCTTCCCGTTTAGAGAAGTGCGCTAAAAAGATGGACAAACAATGCAGCGATAATTTCATATTCGCTCCTACGTCATTGATTTTTTTGACATTCCAAAAAAACAAGCAAATAACTCTCACTTGTTCCACAAAAAAAAATCAGCGATCAGGCTGATTGCAGATTACCTGAACTTTTTCCTGCTGAATGCTAGTCGATTGTCGATCAACCATAAAAATGCTCGAAATCTGTATTAGACCCATCATCTTTCCATTATTGACAGATAAACCAGCATTTCCATTGATCAGTAGACTACAAATTGACAACAAAAATCGCGAATCAACTGATCTCGAATTATTTTTTTTGTGAAACTCAGGGTCAGTTCCACAAAAAAAAATCTGCGATCAGGCTGATTGCAGATTACCTTAACTTTTTCCTGCTGAATGCTAGTCGATTGTCGATCAACCATAAAAATGCCTGAAATCTGTACTAGACCCATCATCTTTCCATTATTGACAGATAAATCAGCATTCCATTCATCAGTCAGCTACAAATTGACAAAGAAAAAATCGCGAATCAACTGATCTCGTATTATCTTTTTTTGTGGAACCCACGGTCAGTTCCACAAGTTCTCTTGAGTCAACTTGAAACTAAGTGAGAACTCTGTAAGGAAAATGTCTCCAAAAGAAAAGTCAACCTAGGATTAGCAAACAAAAATTTTATAACTACTGAAGTTCCATTTAAATTAGATTAAATTATTAATCTAAGAGCACGGAGCGGAAAGATATAGCGTCGAAGCTGGACAAAAGGTTGCCGCAAGTCTTGTTGAAATAACTTCAAGACTCGTTTCTGTAAAATAAACATAAGAAATGGTGATATTCTTTTAGTCCCAGAGAACTTGGTGTGGCAGCTTTTTCATTTATAGTGTGCTTTTCTGCAAACTCTGAATAAGCAACATCTAAGTGGATTTCTCAATTAATTGAGCATCAGCTTAGCACAAATAGCAGCACAAAGAAAGTTTCCTATTGACAGGCCACTAGCGCACTAGCGGGAGGCGAAAAAGAGGCGTTTGCTTGCAAAAAATCCTAGAGATTTTTTTTTATGTGAGTACCTACATTTTGAGGATCCTAGTAATTAAGTCAAAAAGAGTTTTAACCCGAAATAAATTCGGAGGTTGGCGAACACGTCATCAACATTTGCGCATAGGTATATCCGCTTCAACTATACTTGCTGTTATCGCTCTGAAGTCCATACTGGTTTGTCAGTCGACGCATCGGTATTTCTACACCTCCGACTGGTGCTCTAAAACTTTTCACTAATCCTCTAGCAAATTCTCACCGGACTCCAGAACAATCCTCCACCTTTCGCGTTTATTACCGCGTGTTCTGGAGCGGCGTCAACTTCGAAAACTCGACTGATGTTTTCTACTCGGCTATTGGAATCTCCCATATCATTAAAATGGCCAAACCATCGCGTATGTTTTCGAACGCCTAGAGCTTCGCACTCTTAACAATGCGATCTGATGCGAACAGTCTAGAAGGACCGCGTATAGGCTTTAGAATGCACTCGACGCTCGCAACTCTCAACAGTAGTCTTCTTAAAGTATAGCTTAACTGTCTTGGTTTCATTCAAAACGGGCTTGTTTTTGTTACACCAGGTCCGTATTCCGTCAGTCACTGACTCAGCACAACTTGTTCAGGTCGTCCGCGCACTTTGCTGACAGAGCAATTGATGTGTCGTCCACATACAACACTACGCTCCCTGATATGAAGTTAAGTACCAAAATCATTAGCATATAAAGAAAACATCATCGCACCCAAGAGTTCTGTGTAATCAACCGTGTGTGTAGGCCGAGGTGTAGGCGGATGAGTAGAAGAGAATTTCCTCTTAGAAGAGTGATTAATGTCAAGCTCAGGTTTCTCGGTAGCTTGGTGCAAGTGGCTGAGATTGTTTTCCCTCGATAAACAGTTCAAAATAATGTCAGGGCAAAGATAGGAAATCCGCCGCATCCTGTTGCACTTCCCGTTTCCTTTCTACAGTCAGTTTACTATTATTGGTGAGTACGACTATCATGCTAGCAAGACATTGTGAAAAAGTTAATTAGATTTACAACGAGATTTACATCAATTTGAAAAATCGAGTTCTTGCGCGGATGTCTTCTGGGAAAACAATAGTGACGCACCAAGTTTACGGGGCAGGGGATTTTCAGTAGCTATACTTGTGTTGTGCAGCAGGTTCTCGTAGATCTAGGCCATGGATCTGGTCTACGCCGGGCAAAATTCAGCCGACTACCAATTTGTTCCAGGTTTAAATCTTAATATCCTTGACTATAATAGGTATGTCGGCTAGTGGCGCATTCAGGTTCTTGAAAGTAGGTAAGCCAATATTCGATTTGCCGAGGACCGAATCGTATTACGTATTTCTCACGGAAATAATTTACTCACAGCCTCTTCAACAGCCAAACATTCTCTCTCCCGGTCTCTTGGGGGATGTTTTATTCAATTTCTTAATTTCCTGGTGAACATCTGCAAATCCAAACATCAGGACTCATTGAGGTACCTAAGGCGCAAGTGGGTCACACCCAAATTTAATAAGAAAGCCCTCGAGACAGGGGCAGTGTCTAAGATTCAATTACCCCGCACGCTTATTTTGCTTTTTATTTCCCCACTGATTATGTGTGTGAATGGTGTGGGAGGGAAGTTTAAATACCGCACATCCTAGCTGAATATTGCCGGATATTGCGAAAGCTCTTACAGGTATTATGTATGAATGTTAACGTGATGAATATTGTTCTTCAAGTTCTGTGCCACAGTACAATATCCGGAAAATATGCCTAGTGACACGTTACAATTTTTAATAAATCGCACCACCACGCCATATTCTGCAGCAAGATAAACGATACTTTTAGTAAAAGCAAGCGCATCGTACCCGAGTGTGGATGTAGTGTGATAGTATAGCAAAAAGTGTTGCAATAAATATAACGTGTGAGCTGAACTTGTATGTAGCAGGTAAGTATCTAACAGAACTGTGTCAGGTGCGGACCCGGAAAACAGTTTGATCCTGCTCTAGGTTTTGTTGCGATTTATCAAAATGTGCACCAACACTGAGAGATACACATGGTTTGTATGCAACCTATCTATCTAAAGTTGAGAGCACAATAAATCAAGGATTTTTCTTTTTAGCTGCATAGTAGGCGAAACAAAGTATTACATGTCAACTTCCTCCGGATCTATCTGAAGACCTTGTCTATCAACCGTACGATTTTTCACGACTCAGAACTGGGCCATCCCTTCGCAAACAAGCGAATACTCCAGTAACTGAAGGCAGAAGCTCCCTGAAACAATAATAATAATATGGTCGAGGTACACGAATATGAATGGCTCTCAGAACCTAGGAGTTGTTAGATCAATCGCCGTCATGTACAGTCGGTGTGTTTTGAAGGCCGAATGCCCCGGTGGCATTTCGATATCTGCCTCGATATTCGATATTCGCTCTTCTCAGCTTGTCTCACTAAAAAAAAAAAGCGATGGAAGCGGACTGCAAGGGAAATTCAATAGTGCACCTTCTTTTAGAAGGATTAGTGAACGCAAGATGTTAATCAGGGTTCTACCATTATTTGGGCAGAAATTTCAATATGGCGGCCAACATGCATAGTGACAAAATCATGAAATTTGGCTTGAAAATCAGAATGATCGTACTAGACAAGGGAAAGTTCCAAGTTTTATGAAAATTGTTCCACTAATAAGAAATTTCGATATGGCGTCCAAGATGATGGCGGAATGTTGAAATTCAACTGGAAAATAAAGACTGATTATACAAAACAACGGTAAGTTCCAAGCTCCATGAAAATCGTTCCACTAATGAGGAATTTCAATATAGCGGCAGAGCATCATTTGTCCAACATCGAATGTATTTTGATGAAATTCACATCGCCTGCGAATTTCACTCAAATCGGACCACTTTCCATAGAAATTAAAAATGGCGGATCAAAGATGGCGGACAAGTGACAAAAATCATTGATCAACTTGGTGGACACGTACGCATTCGAGTGGTGTTTGCACCACATCGATATCTTTTTTCGTTGAGGCATAATTCTCCTAGTTCTATCACTTTGGAACATGTTCAATATGGAGAATACAAGATGACGGCGGGGCATCAATTGTCAAAAATTGGATGGATCTTGATGAATTTTACATCACCTGCAAATTTCGCTCAAATCGATCACTTTCAGAGAAATTCAAAATGACGGATCAAAGATGGCAGCCAAGTGACAAAAATCATTGGTCAACTTTACCTATATGGTGGACACGTACGCATTCGATTAGCGTTTGGCGTTTGCACCCCATCGATATCTTTTTTCGTTGCGGCATGATTCTCCTAGTTCTATAACTTTGAAACATGTTCAATATTCAGACTACAAGATGGCGGCGAGGCATCAATTGTCAAAAATTTGATGGATCTTGATGTGATTTACATTGCCTGCAAATTTCATTCTGATCGGATCACTTTTAGAGTAATTCAAAATAGCGGATCAGATGGCGGCAAAGTAACAAAAAACCAAAAGTCAACTTGACGTCCTGTACATATTTAATATTGATCAGCGTCTACATCACATCGATATCTCTTTTTACCGAGGGAGTTGATATCCCGGGTACAGACAGACAGACGGACGGACGGACGGACGGACGGACGGACGGGCAAAGTGAAGCTAAAAGCGCTTTTCCCCTATTTTTTGAAAAAGTGCGCTATAAACCATTTTCAAAACTCAACTTTGGAAGCCTCTATCTCCGTTATAAAGCGTTTTCGATATTATTTTCTCAAGATATATAGTTCACTTATTTTTTGATGCTCTACGACCTCCTGAAATATTGACCAAAAAAAGTGTAACAACCTGTATATACTTATAGGTACAGTCGTAGACTGTACAATATACTATACTTACAGGTATCCCAGAATTAAGTGGCCAAATGTCTATAAAATCAGATAGCCCCCACCTATTCAGCAAAGCAACTTGCTAGTCGCTCCGCTTGCTAACTTGGTTGGTTTGTCAAGTCTGGATGAAATTCATCGTTTGTATCTTTTTGCTTAAAAGTTTTTTTAGAGGCTTTTTTAGAGCTTTCACATTGATTTAGTACAATTATTATTCACCTACAATCGGTTCTCGATTCATCTCATACGATTTTTTTCATTTAATCAAACTATTCATTGCGATTAGCTCGACTACAGCTCGACTAACAGTAATCGACAACATTTGACAACATTCGGACATCCCTAGTTTAGGTACACAGAAAAGTTGAGAATGATAAATAGGTTTCTATTCTGAGACTAACTGCTGGCAGCAAATACCTGTAATAATGGAAGTTTGTATATTCGATGGTAGAGGTCGCCCCATTACAACACAGCTGCGGCGACCGATTAACGAAATAAATTGATCATTTTCTGATTGCAGATGAAACACTTTCGTGAGTTAGAATTCATCGATCAGATCAAATTTTTATTTATGATGAAATCTAAAGTACTCAAAACACGATGCAAGCGGTAAAAGAATACTAACATAACAGTTAAAAGCGAGCCTCACAACACATTCCCCTCTTCCATTCTCTGGGACGCCACTGGTCACCCACTAAAACGTTACACCAGAGCGTTACACATCATCCTCGCATCAACTGAATTCACCCTCATCCACAGAGTCCCTCATCTGTGGTTGTTGTGATCTAAGCGAGCGATAAGAAGTTTTACTTCAAAAATATAGAAACGTGATTCAGATTTCGTATTTCGTGATTATGAGAAATGACCTTGATATGACGCACTTGCCTTGATATTGCCTTGATAGAACGCATCTGAAGTTCGCGCATTGACAGTCAGGTCAGGTCACCAACATTTTCACAGAGTAGAAGTTTCGTAACTGTCTCTTACGCTGTTCTCTACAAGTTGGTAAATTCAATCTCACGCTAACTATCCGATAACATGTGACTATCAGTTAGATAACAGACTGTTTAACTCTCCAATGGTGAATAACGGCCGTACTCACAGCAAGTCAAACTTAATTGAGCCCCTTTACTGTAGGTATATTATGTATATCTCTAGCTGCTCTGTTTAGTCTTTTTGCTTGATTCCATTAGGAATGCAAATTCAGGCGCACGACGCCTGAATCGCCAAATATCGGTCTTACATAATTCACCGGTCGCTGTGCAAATGCCCAGAAAAGCAATAATTGTGGCAATTTCAATTATCCGGGAATGGGTGCATTCTGAACGGTATCGCATTCGGGATTCGGGAAAGCTGGAACAAACTGATCAGGCAAACGTTGATTCTCGATCCGATCGTTTGTATTTCAGTTTATAATAATTTATTATACTAATCAAGCGACTTCCGTTGCTCACGAATGTAGATTGTAGGTTGATACCTACAGTAGTAGCATGAAATAACGTATGGTCCGAAAGTTTTGGTAAAATTTTTGAAAGCTTATAACTTTTTTTAATAGTTCTTATTTTTCAACTTATTATTGCAAAAATTGACGTCATATACATATAACAATAACAAATTCATATTCAACATATTGATTGAACCATTATCTTCGATGGCTCTCAGTTTTCTTCTGCCATGTTTCATCATTATTGCCCATCACAGTAAATTGACACATTGTTCTCAATAACAATTGATTCATGACGTGCTTCTCGAACATACAAAAAACTATTTGCATCTTGTTCAACAACAGTCAACCAGCGAGTCAGCGGGCAGGACTACATTTCTAATTATTTTTATTTTCCAGTAAAAGTCTTTCAATTTTTTCGGGCAGACAGAGCGACGAGCGGATATAGAGTACAGCTGAAGCTCCCGTTTCCCGTGAGAATAGTGCGCTGGAAATGATGTAAATGAATTGAGAAAACTGGATTAGGTCCCACTGATTCCCTTTTGAATATATCACTATACCAGCCCCACGAACTCCTGATTCTGAGATCACAGCAAGTAAAACGTAAGTCTTTGAAGGAAAAAACTACATCACTGTTTCTCTTTACGTGATGCTTTCACATTTTTATCTGCACTTTTCTGATATAAAACGGAGTCCCAAAATTCAAAATCAATAGTCTATCTAAAACGAATTTAGGCGGCCGGGAGGGTGTGGGAGAGGGCGTGAAGGGGTCGGTCGGACGACCGACGATGCCACAGGTAGTCGTGAAATGACGTCAACTTCCTTTTTATCTTTTCGCTTCACATAATATAATATATTGTATATAGGTATATATGAGTATACAACACGGATTTGTTGTGTGTATACACAAGCTGTTTCAAACAATATCCAAGACATTTGATTAGTTCTACGCTAACGAGCAAAGATGGGCGATGTAGGCCGCACTGGATCAGATAATAAGTTAAGCTCTGAACTAATTGGAGCAAGTCTCGGTCACCGTTCGCCCTTTCACAACTATTTTGGGGTTAATTTCGGCCGCTTTAGCTTTAATTCGTAGATGGTGGTTGAAAGCTACACATTCATCGTCTATATTCCAAACCAAACTGAGACATTCTATAGTAGCCGGGTGAAATTGTACCTCACCGGTACAATTGAAGAGCGTGAAAAGCTGGGCAAAACATTAAGGTAAACCTGTGTATGGCTACGTTTACACCGGTGGACTAAAACTGGACTGACCCAAGCACTGACCCAAATTCCACCTAAAGCAATTCTTCTCTTCCAGCGTTTTCACCGGCAGACTAACACGGCCGACCCATTTTAAAATATGAACTTAAACTAAATAAATATAAAAACTAAATTTACTTCAGTCCACGACCAACCGGAGACCAGACCCAAGCTACTTGGTCCTAATTTGGTCCTTGTCTACGATTGTTTACACCACGTGGAATGAATTTATTTGGGTCGAATTTAGTGCTTAGGTCGCGGACCAAAGCCACGGTGTAAACGTAGCCAATATAACTTTTCATAAAAATTAGATTTCATCATATGGAAACACTCAGGTATGATGTCCTGATATAAAATTTTGGTCGACCGGTCTGTTGGCAGTTGATGATACCAGCGATTTCGACAGAGATTCTCCTTCATGGCTATTGCCTAGACAAGTTTACATGAAGAGATTAGTTCCAAATTGGCCAGACTATGACAAACAAGAATGACAAGTAATGTCAAGTTGAAAAATCCAAGCACATTACATCAGGTTGTAATAAAATTGATGGTTATTGACAACCAATCAATCATTTAAATTTCGCCGGCAGAAGGTATGGTCTCTGCTCCATAGCTACCAGCCAACTGTAATGTTACCTACTTTTGGATTTTTTCAACGTACCTAATCCGCAGATTCTCTTTTATTGTTGAGCTGTTATGAGAGTGATAACACTGTAACTGACAGTGACAACGCTATGCTCTTGGTCCCATGAAAAAGGCAGCAAGATCGTCTTGTCTCCCTGGGTATGACTTGGCGCGATCCTTCTTTCTTTTACTATGTGGCTGCATGTTATTCAAAGGCGCGAACAAGCATACTTTCAAAATATCATATCCAAAGTCTCAACAAACAAGAGTCAAAGCAAGATCTTCAAATATTCATCTTGTTTGTATCATACGATACGTACTGTGTTCTAGCATTTGAAAGTGATTTATGAATGACAGATAGTTGACGTTTGCTCACCGGTCTCCGAGACCGGTCGCTCTGATTGACAACTGGCCGACCATTCTCATATCTAGCTGAGAGGTTCACAATATTCAGTTTTTCAGACGAACCAAGGTTCTGACAGAGATGTGTTGTGGTTATACGAAACACACCTTCAGTCTACCTCTCGGTCAAGCTAAAGAATCAAATTCTGGGTGACAAGGGTGTTGTCCATTATTATTGCAAATCAAGCCATCAATGGCTTCCCGATCTACTGCTCGTACTATACTTCTTGACCCAACATTCGAAAAGTTCAGAACACGAAGAATCCATTACGAGAGAACTGGCCTGTCTATTAGTTCCAATGAGCGGATATTAAATAAGTGACTAACTGGATCAGTCGTACGCTCGTAGTCCCACAAGTTTTAGAAGAAGTAAGAAAAGCTCACTGCGACGAAATTAATATAGAATAACGATTCTGAATCGATTAGTTTTACGACAGGAAGTCTTGTTAGGGTGACGAACGTCACGTGAAACGTCGTTTGCCGGCGTTCATCACAATGGGTCCCTACCCCAACTTCCTCTGCGAGAAATTCGGACAGCGTTTTCAGTTAGATGTTGTCATTAAAGCGTCTATTGTTGCTAGGCTTCCGACCGTGGATCGGTCATGGTAATGTTCCAAGCAAACCCTAAACTTCTCCAGAATTATATCATGTGACCTGGCCTGGCTAAAATCATTGGAATTATCATTTTTCACGGAACAGGTACCTACTTATGTAGGTACTTGACATGCACAACTTCATTAAGCACCCCAACAATATGATTGGCTGTACGGAATACGGATGTACGGATTACGGTGTTCAATCTCTGCAATTTTTTGTAGGTCAGGCCAGAAAAGCAGACCGGCGGAAACCAGTAAAAAGTTCTTCAGATTATGCGTTGATGATTCCCTAATAAGATAGGAAATCTGTGAAAAATGCGTGTTTTTTAATCTTGCGTTGACGAAGAATCGACGGATGAGGTAGCCACCTTGGAAAAGTTCAAATTGATTTGAACTGAAAATTTGATGCGATAATTAGGTATATTCGCAGTTTACGCTGGTAACAAGCAAGGCGAGTTTCTGAACAGATGTTGTTCGCTCGATTACGGGATTCAATTTAAAAATTACAGCCTGTATAGCGATTTAAGAGTGATGATTAATCGATTCCTAAAATCCCCTGTGCGCCTTCTAAATTGATGCCGGTGCATTAGCACTTCTCAGTTGTTGTGTATGATCGCTGGGGACTACTCTAACTCATCGCTCATGACGGAGGGACAAATGGCTCAAAACAAAACCCCTCAGCGTATCACAACTGTCTAGAACAATAATATACCCACCAGCCACCAGTTGTTGATGAGTAATTATGAAACTTTTAAACCTAGTTGGGTACAAAAAATATGAACACAATTTTCCGAGTAATTTGCCTCGACAATGGGCTGAACATGTGTGAGAAAAACTAGATCAAAACTGTAAGGAGCGATATTTCAAGTACTTACAAACAAGTTCGAGTTTGTTTGCCGCCTTTTTCCATAGGAACCGAGCATAAATGGTTCTTTGCTGGATGAAACCACTACGCGTTATTTCTAAAATGGTTTTAGATATTTGGTTGGAATTAAGTTGTAACATGTACTCCCTCTGTTGAAACTTGTCAAGATGTTCTGCTGAATAAATCAAAATCCAAGACCGGACTAGAAAAGATGTGCCCTCCCGTTATTTGGGTAAATATTTAGTACATTTTCTGACCGCTTTTCTGAAAAAGTGTTATCGGGTTGAAAACGCTAAAGAAACATGACATAAGAACCGCACTCCAATTTGAGCGGTACACTTTAACTGTTTCGATAAAGAAATGTCGGAGTAAAATTTCTGAATGGGTTTTCAATGTAGCATATTGATTAGTTCTAACAGAGGAGTATCATTCTTTGATTTCAACTAAATACAGGGTGTTTCAGTGACCTTGCATAATACTTCGGGAGGTGATTCCTCCCAAAAAAAAATAAGTCGAAAAGTAATTGTGACATTTTTCCTAAAGTGCTTCCTAAGGGAGTTACAGCCCCTCAAAGGTACGCAGTAAAACAAAGTTTTTAATTATTCGCTGAAAAACCGTCAAAGATAGGAACTTGAAACTTGGTGTAGAGAAGTTTCTCAACAGTGCAAATGTACCTGGGAAGTTTTAAAAAAATCTAACCAGTGGCAGCGAAATTAGAGAGGAATGGGATTGTATTGAGAATTATTCTAGACACATTCGTGTTTTTTCATTTTTACTCCAGAACAGTGCATCCTACGGAAAACATGCAAAAGGAATCAAAGTTTTGGATTGAACTAGTCTATCGAAAATATCAAATTTGAAGCTTCGACTTATTTTTCTGAGAGGAATCACCTCCCGAAGTATTATGCAAGGTCACTGAAACACTCTGTATCTCAAACCGTTTCAGAAATATCGCCCTTCAAAGTTTTTCGAGTAGGGGGAGTGATGGAATACAGTTCACCCGGCACGCAGGCCTCACATTTGGGCCCATTGTACCACCTCCCCAATTACACAGAATGATAAACGACAAACCGTTTAAAAATAGAAGTTGAGTTGATAATGGAGTTTTGGTTCGATGCGTCGTTAGAACAGGATAAGGCCTATATGTATTGTTACGATATCCCGCGTACGGGTTCGAATATAATTGAGACGATCGATTTAAAACACACACTGTTTATTTCTGCGTACTACAATAATACACGCCAACAATTATTTACTTGGAATATCGCTGTGATAATCGCTCGCTTATTCGCTCGCTGTCTCTTCCAATTCAATACTGCTCTGAGCTGCCGACTGATGCCTTATATAAGGCCTCCGAATAGTGTTCCCGAACTTTCTGTCTACTTTCAGCAAATTCCATAGTGGCCTGGCATATGCGGTTTCTAGACCATTCCTTAATAATCACACACGTTACCCGTATAATTCTGCCGGGGTCTGGAACGGCGCCTCCGCCAAAATGGACAGATCTTTCTCGATCGAGCATTGAAGTCTCCCCATTCGATTCCACATAAACGCGCGCTCTGAAATGCACCAGAACATTCCACACTTCTACACTGCGATCTAATGAATGGAAGAATCCAGAAAGATCGAGTGTTTACCAATAGGTACGGGATCGCCGCTCGTAACAGTATTCATTTATGTTCGAAAATGCACATGTGGGTATTACAGATAGATATTCTAGATCGAGAAGTTTCACTGCACTGAGCTTTAAACCATACCAAAATGACATTTGCGACTCTGTGACAGTGTGACATAGCAAACACAAGATCGCTTTCACAAGCTACCGCAAATTAAGATCCCCAAAATAGATGTGGGTATTATAAATGCAACTACCACATAATGAATGCATACTATAATCACCACCACCATTAAGCTAATGCAGCTCATCAAGCTTGAACGACCTTTCTCCATGCTCCGTGATAGTTGCAACCTGTTCGCTCTATTTATTTCGAAAAGATTACAGATTCTCATTGTCGGCATTGTCTCCAATCATCAAATTGGGGACAGCTGATTAATACGAAATTGACAGTTGATATGAAACTGGTAGCTTAGCATTCTAGTGCAGAAAAATTATCTCTAAACGTATCCATCTGAAGTGATGAGAGTGCAGTCAAAATTTGGTGTAAGGCAATTTTTCATTGGTTTTGGGATCTGGTGAATTCTGGGAGACCTACAACACCAGTCTATCCTTCTTTTTTTGGGTTGCATTTTTTTGCAGCTTTCGTTCTTTCTTGTTCAAATGATTGCAAAACTGAAACGTTTTGAATGCCAAAGGTTGTTACTGGCAATTAAACAAATGTAACACGCCGGCTGACGCGCCCTGCTATGGGAGAAAAAAACGGAACGGATCCTATTCAAATAAGATGGAGATAATTGCCATATTTCACGATGTAATTTCGAGTTCATAAAGAATTTTGTTTGCAAAAAAAATTCGTTTCATCCAGAATAATTCGTACAGATATTCAGTTACGCAGTTGTTGCTGGCTGATGGTTTATTTTTCAAAGTATCTACTCACAGTACGAGCAACCTATCTTTGTGTGAGTATCATGCATGGCGATCGATGTGAGCTCAAACTACTCTGTGGCTCAAACAATAAAGTACCGTTTCTCATGAACATGGTGTTCATAATGGAAACTGACGGTGTCCAGGGTGACTCCGTGAAGACTCCCTCACAACGTACCGACGCCCGTGTTCACCAATTTCGAATCATCCTGGATGTGAAACTTGATATACCATAAGCTGATAATCACCAACTGTCGTAGGTCTCCAATTCACTTTGTTAATTATTCAACTGCGCCTATTTTACCAATCGAATAAAGCATAGTATACTTGCATGTAATGGTCATTACTCATTCGAATGCTCTACGACACTCGCCAAAGCTCGTATCCGCAAAATGCACCCTCTTAAGTGATGCCAATCATTACACGCTCGTTGAATAATATATACCTATACTAATTCCGTGACTCTACCAGTATTTGCTATACTATCTCTAGACACGGTATAGCTATTATGTCGTAAGTACCTTACTACATTATTTCTAATGGAAATGTCAAATTTCACAGCCATCCGAGATGTCATTTCATTTGAATTGTACTATCTAAAAACGGTCAATAAGTATACGCGGGCGGATAACGTTCCCGAAAATCGATCAAATGTTTTGAAATGATTTTTTCATCAAGTTTTTAGTCTGTCCTCTGTGAAATTAGGGACGATTTCAGGCAATTTACATGACAACCCGGTCGGTAGCACGGTGAGCTCGGCTCCGCTTTCTGTGGTGTAGGTCCTGGGACCTGCACCTCAGTAGTTGTTGATGCAAGTGAAAAAAACGAGGAAAAAAAAATTGCATGAACTTGTGCAATAGGGGAACACAGAGAAGTTCTCTACGCTTATTTCTGGATACGTTTATTTGATATGAACAAGATCTAACAAACGACTTCGTGTCTTGTAGCCAACTTAGTTATTTACTTGACAACAGAAAAATGCATGATAATTATAATAAAGAATTGAGGATATCTTGTTTTGCAAACTGGCTCAGATACTCATCCCTATTACCTCAAGCATACTGTGAACAAGAAAATAACTTCACGCACAGGCAAAGATCCCTTGTTTCAACGTTGTCAACGAACAACAACGCTTTGCGGAAATACGAGAGCTAGCTGCAACTAGTCGTATCATTTAGCAAAGTTACAAAAGCATACCAATTCTTTTACTTTCATAACAACAAGGGTGAAAATTCAAACAATGTTCTATTGGTTCCGCTTCAGCACTATACCCACATAATATGAGATTCACCGTATACAATTAAATTTTCATAATTTGCTTACCTGGTTTGCGTGATCCACAACCGCTCTGCTTTGCTCTGAAAATGAAAGAGAAACCATTAATAGTTTGTTAACATCCGGGATTGCATTCAACTTTAATGTTGCTGTAGTACCTCACTTTGGCTCAAAATGTGTGGCTCAAAACTTTGGCATCAATCGGCATGTGATTATTGAGAGGGAATTAGAGACAACAATTTTTATCCGCAAGGGAAATTACAAAATTATATAAAATAAATAAAGGATAATGTAAAATGTGTAAAAGGGAATTGGAGTGCTTGACTCGCAATTTGAGAAATGCTTGGAGTCTGGGATTGCGAGATGCTAGTTTTGGCACTTATTTTCAGCATGGAAAAGGTAGCCCGTAGCCCCAACATGTGCTGAACTTCTTAGTTAGAACTATTTCCTTGAAGGGAAATCCTTTCTCGTACCGATCGCGATTATTCTTGAGTAGCTATTAGATTTGCCGTAGCTTATTCGGCCGCTTGCCGCGATTCAGGAGGCGTGATATCAAACATTTTTAAGTCTGGTTCATACATGATCGGTTGTTTTCAGTAGAAAAATTTGCTATGACTTGCTTTTATTTCAGATTGTCAATACGTCAAAGTGCATGAGAGCCACTGAAATTGTCGTGAAGCGAAGTCTGTTAGAGCCTTGTTGAACTGAGAAGTACGTCAGCCTCTCAACATTTCATCATGTTATACGTCCCTGGAGCCGTGTAAAGGCCAGCACTCCCTGGCTGCTTTGGGATTATTTCAATTTCATTCATATTTATGTGTTTCATGTTTTTGGAGTTTGTTTTGGGGGTTAGACTGATTCGTGTGAGAGCGGATTCAGGAGGGTCGGAAAACTGGGAAGAAGCAGTTTCAGGTTGTTCAACAGCTGGTTGCAGATCTTCGGAGGACCATGTCAGTGCTATGGTGTATAGGGCTTTTCAGCGTCATTCGGGCTTTTGCACGCCAATTACTCTTCGCATGTGTCTACTAACCGGTCTTCTGTTTTGAGCGGAATGAAATGTGTGCTTTTGCTTTTGAGAGAAATGAAAGTGTGTGCTGTCACTTTTGCAAACGTAAAGTTGAAGTCCCAGCGACATAATTTCAACACACAATCAAGCAATATACGCAGAGGTTTCTTGGACGTATTGTTTTCATGGTACCTGTCAGCGAATACGCCACTTTTTTCCACTTTTCTTTTGTTTTACTGACAGTTTGACATGTTTATGATTCTTTGTTATGTTCTATTTATCTGATTTTTGTGTTTTTGTTGTTGTTGTTGTTACATTCTGCTTTTTACATCATTTTGACTGAGTTTTCGTGTTTTATTTGTGTTTGTATTTTGTGTTTCATCCATGTTGTATTATTTTGTTACTCTGTCAGTCTAATATTGTGATGTGCTGTGGTTGAGGAAAGAACCCAGTTCATAAAAATCTTGCTGATGATTTCAAGAAAATTCCATTGTGTTTGCTGTCCATTCATGTTTCTTTTAAAATCCAATATCATCCCCAAAGTTACGTTCTCATCTAGAGTAAGAGTTTGGGTAAGAAAAAAGACAACGTAGAAAATAGGTAAGTAAGCAACGTAGGTAAGAGGTAAGGTAAGGTTCACAAGGAGGGGAAGAGGGGTGACGACGTTCACAGCCAAAGATCGAAAAGGGTCTAACAGCTCAAAGGTGTCCCAAAATTCGTCCCGAGATCCGTACCTTTGGAGTCTAGGGCAGTTCATGAAAATCCTCAGGAGTCAGAAAAATGTTGAAACAAAGAATTTTTACGCTTAAAGATATGAAAGGTTGAAGTGAGGTCCTCCGAGCCCTTCTAGTTTCGTTATTCCAAAAATTCAAGTAATCTGTTGGTGGAATAATTTTGAATAAAATATGTCAACTACTGGGGGCGTACTAGACTTCCATTCACTATACCTAGGTACAGGGTAAGCAGTCGGTGAATCGCAGTACTCCCCCTCCAATCATAGCGCAGCTTGGCTTGTAGGCTCTTGCAGCGGGGAACGAGACGCGGTGCGAGCAGAGACGCAAATTTTGGCACGCCTGTACAGGATGGTCCATTCTAGCGTAATTATTCCATAGCGGTCTTACCGTTGAAGATAGAGAAAAAGATGTGAGAAAAAAGTTATATGGTTTGATGAGACCAATAACTTGAAATTATTTTCAGCTATACAGGGTGTACCATTTTAACGGGAATTACAAAACGTCAATTTTTTTAAATGGAACACCCTATATTTTTTGCATTTTCATGTTCAACTTCTTCAACTGTCTTATGCCTGTATTTTTGTTTTCCAATTATTTGTGTGGCAGTGCTACCAACTAAAAATTGAAAACTAAAAAAAATCGCATTTTCACAGTTTACTTAGAAAAATCGTAGCGGCCTTGCCTTTTAAAACTAAAAGATGAAACTAGACATGGTGATAGTCAAGTCAAAGACCAATTATCCCAATGTCGAAAAATTGGAATTTCTTGATACAAAAAACATCAAACTTCATAATTTTCAAAGTCTCATGACTTATTTTTTTCAAATGGCATGCCCCTAATTTTATAACGTTATCTGATACCTTTTTTTATCCTCTTTCATTTTTACTAGGGGTACCCTACCCTTGAACTTCATTTTTTCAAGATAATCGGAAATTTTTACTAAATTAGCTAATTTTTTTGTTTTTTTCAAAAATTGAGTTGGCCGTGTTGAATGACAGGCGAGCCGAGTAGTACTCAGCTGTCAGTTAGCCAGTCTGAATACTGTCGAACAAAAAAAAATGGCATCAACGCAAAAAGAAAACAAAGTGGGGTCCTGGATATCTGGATTATTACCAGAATATCATTTCGATCATTTCCTCTCGCGTGAAGTCATTTTTCTTTATTCTACAGGATTCAGACTGACTAACTGAGAGTTGCGTACTATTTGGCTTGTCTGTCATTCATCACGGCCAACTCAATTTTTGGAAAAAAACAAAAAAATAGCAAATTTTGTGAAAATTTCCGATTATCTCGAAAAAAATGAAGTTTAAGGGTAGGGTACCCCCATTGAAAATCATCAGATGGTACCCCCATCAGATAACGTTATAAAACTAGGGGCATGCCGATTGAAATAAATGAGTTATGATACTTGGAAAATTATGAACTTTGATGTTTTTTTGTGAACGCCCAATTTTTGTATCAAGAAATCCCAATTTTTTGACATTGGGATATTGGTCTTGACTTGACTATCACCATGTCAAGTTCCATCTCTTAGTTTTGAAAAGCAAGGCCGCTATGATTTTTCTAAGAAAACTCTGAAAATGCGATTTTTTTTTAGTTTTCAATTTTTAGTTGGTAGCACTGCTACACAATTGAGAAACAAAAATACAGACATGAGACAATTGAAAAAGTTGAACATGAAAATGCAAAAAATATACATATAGGCTGTTCCATTTAAAAAAATTGACGTTTCGTTAATCCCGTCAACATGGGACATCCTGTATAGCTGAAAATAATTTTAGGTTATAGGTCTCATCAAACCATGTAACTTTTTTTCTACATTTTTTTCTCTATCTTGAACGGTAAGACCGCTATGGGATGATTACGCTAGGATGGACCACCTTTATAACAGAATAACTTCGAGAATAACAAACTTTTTTTGCCAAAATTGTCCTAATTTTGCTAAGACAGTTGGTACCCTATTATGCCTAATAGATAATTCCATCATTTTAATGCATGTATGGCACGCACATCAGATCAGCATCTTTGAGTCAACGCAACGTTCTGGAATCGATCCAAGAATTCAATAAAACGGCCACATGCATGGTCTGAGTACCTATTCAGCCAGAACAGGGAAGGTACGTGTACCTATTTAATGTCAAACATCCAAGTTACAACGTCTATTAATTTCAAGTCCATTGTAGTGGTAGGTACATACAAGGTTGCAATATTATTGTGTCTCTCGAACTTTGTGTCGTCATAAAATACAACAAAGTTGCGTATATTATGCCTAGCCAGAAAGACAATAGGAAAATTGTTTGCAGCCAGACAATTAGATTGAAATACCAGCAGTTACCTTCTTATAAGTCGCTATGAAATACTATGTACTGCTCTACTACTCTCTCTGCCAATACTAACTGTACGAACGTATTTAAGGAAATTTGTACATTACTGGCTAAAAACAAAGGAATGTCCTAGTCGTAAAAGAGCGAGAGCATTTACTCGAGCTTTTATTAAATCGAAAAGCGTTATCCGGCGTGCAATTGCCGCATGATATGACGGTGCTAATAATTTAAATGTTCCAACATCTCTATGGAACAATATGCGGTTTTAATATGAACTTCATTTTAAAAACTATGACCTATGAAATACGTAATTGGAGGCGTTGTTCATAATACTAGGTACAGTGCCGTAACTAGGCTTGTTAGCGCCTGTGGCAATGTAGCAATTGTGCGCCCCCAAAGAAGTAAACATCCCAAGGGGGCCAGGCCCTGCTAGAGCGCCGCAGAAGAAATTTTCTCAGATAATAATAATAATGCTAATAATAATCTCAAATTTAAGCTGGAAGCTTCCATTCCCCCCTTTTCGGATTGGTGGTCACAATAGAAACACAATTTTCTATAAACTTTTTTTAAAATGGCCAATAAGATAATTATTATGTATCAATTTTTTTTAAATCTTCCGCTCGATCTTTCATAAAAAATAGGTTAAATCAATAATAAACTCATTCGGCTCCTAGAGAATTTTTTCAAACTTTCGGCCGTCCATTTTTTTGCAGTCGAGCTTCCCAACCCAGAAATAAGAACATTAAGACAAATGGATAATCTTTCCACACAAAAGAGTCTTCAACAAGAAGTAACAAAATACTAGTAGTACCTACCTATAGGATTACAAAGATAAAAATTAAACAGCAAAACAAAATCTGTCAAGTTATTGACAAAATATTCAGAATCAAAATGGAGAAAGATGCACGTTGCTACTCTATTTCAAATACCCAAGTAAGTGACTGAAAATAAATTTTAGGACAAAAAAAAATGGAGAATGAAAAATCTTGAAACTTCAACCACCAAGCTGAACTTTTCTAGATTTCGATTAAAAAAATATGTCTATAATTTCACAAAATCCAAGCTTGACGTAGCTGTTTTATCGATTGGAAGTGTAAATATATTTGTTAATCTTTCTTGGTCGACAGAAGAGTTCAAATACGACTTGACAAGCAGTTTACTGAACGAGGAATTTTTTTGCAGAATATAGAGAGGCCTCATCTCAGATTGATTCGGCGCTCTTGTATTTATTTGATGGAAAGTGCAAGGTCATACATGCGGTAATAGTCAGGCTGGAACTCGGAAAGCATCTATACTAGACCGACCGGCGCTGGCGGAGGGCGCCGAGCGCCGAGCGCGAGCGCTGCCTCATCCTCAGCATGCTGCTTCCTGCAGCGCCGTACTCTTCAATTTTATCTGTTTTATGGCTGTTTTGAATCATGCCATGAAAAGGTGGTAGAAAAAGCGGCTTTCGATTCTTTTGTTTTTAAAGTTAGTGAAGTTGTAGGGTGTAGGTGGAAGAGATGAGTTCAGGTAAAAATTTGGAATAAAAATTGAAAAAAAAAGTGATAGGTATTACCCAAGCTGAACTTTGCGCCCCTAAAATTTTTGCGCCTGTGGCAAATGCCACCTTCGCCACGCCCTAGTTACGGCACTGACTAGGTATACAACCAAAATTGAAATTAAAATATACCCCTTTCATCAATTACTACTCAAGATCAAAGTTGGGTTTCATTTTTCCACGCCAGAAGCATAGCTACTGCCGTAGGGACGTCACACCGAGAAAGACTTTCTGTTCGCGATCCCACGGGCTCCCTGCATGGAGATACGAACTGCTGTCTTTCACACTGAAAACACCCTATCATTACACCACTAATACACGAAATTCTTACATAGTGCATTTATCTTTTTATTAGGGCTGCTCGATATAACAGTATCAAGTAGTCCTACCGTGGTAATGAGTAGAAAGAGCGAATATTTTCTCCACCTAACCATTTTCGTGTTTCGAATTTTGTAACATAAAAATGCAAGTTTTTCGCGGCAATCTTCTCTGTCTATACGGCTATTTGAGTATCATACATATAATAATAGATCTGTTTCTTTGTCCTGCTTCAACTTACTCTGATTGGTCTGATTGGTCGAGGCAACGTCTGCCCTGGAGTAACTTTAGAGTAGGACAAAGAAACAGACCTATTGTGTTACAAATTTGCTCTAGGTAGGTACTTTCACTTGAAAGAGAAAAAGATCTTAAACACACATCAGCAGTTCAACACTGCTCCTGCCAATTAACAAGTCGCGAACGTTTTGGCAAACTTTCGATGAACGGCTCCTCCGCCAATTAAGCAGGTGTATGTCTTATTCGCGCATCATGGTCTCCAGGGAATTTCGTAATGACTAACAATACCACCAGTTGAAGAGCCAATAAATGGAAACTCGCAGGAGCTCTAGTGTGTTTGAATGGCATACTAATACAACAGTAACAGTAGATAACAGCAGCAATATAGGAAGAGAGGCAAAAGAGCAGAGTTTAATTAAACACCATGGACCTGTTTGGTGTATAATTGATCGAGGTTTGGAACGCGTGACCCTTGATGCTGCTGAGGAGCTACGGCGAGCTGAAGCGAAGCCAACCTACTGGTTTCTCATTCCCGCATAAATGACCCAAATTTAAGAATCCTGCCCGCCATATCCTTATTTCCTAACCGATTTTTTCAAATTTGACATCAATGGCTAGCCAAATGGACAGGTTGCCATTTTCATGTAAAAAATGGCCAACATGTCAAAATTGAAGATGGCGGAAACTATTGAAAATGGGCCTTATTCGTCCTTGTTGAAATAAATTCAAAGTTATTTCAGTAGCACCACGTATTTGTTGTTTTTTGAGAAAAGGTTTAATTGACAATTGTTTCGAGGAAGACCAAAAGAATTCAAAAATACACATCAAAATAGCTGTTTCTGTTCTTCCAAAGTGCTTCTTTTAGTACCCACAAAAACAAGTATTGTTATCTAATATTGTTTATACCTCTTTACCTTTATAATCACCTTCATAGTCAACAATAGTACAGGTTCTCATGCCATCTTTTTATTTACTGTCAATTTACTGCCAATTTTTACTAAAAATCTTCTACAAGCAATTTATACACTTTTTTAAATAAGAAGCCAGTACCATTGTTCTTTCTTATTTCTGTATCTAATATTTTCTTTATTTAACAGTTTTCTGATGATATGGGTCTTCCTCGAAACAATTGTCAATTAAACTTTTTTTGAAAAACAACAAATACGTGGTGTGACTGAAACAACTTTAAATCTATAGTTTATACTGAGGAAGCCACAGATGGACCAATTCTACATTAATATACTTGTTGAAATAGAAAAACGGAAGGCAGGCTTCGCTTGAACTGGCCGTGGCTCCTCAGCAGATGACTCGATTTGACTGGTTGCGGTTTTGAATTGTCGAGGAAAGTCTATTCCTTCATAATAATTATTGGCTTTGACTTTCTGTTGATTTTTATTAAAAAGCAATGAGGACAAAACAAATTCTATTTTCAATTGCTTCCGCCATCTTGGATTTTGACAGGTTGATCATTTTCGCATATGAAAAAGGTAGCCTGTCCAACTGCCTAGCCGTTGATACCAAATTAGAGAAAATCGGTTGAGAAATAAGCATATGGCGGATTGGCGGGCAGGACACCTAAATTTGGGTCAATTCTGCGGAAATGAAAAAAACCGAAAGTAGGCTTCGCTTCAACTCGCAATAGCTCCTGAGCAGATGACGCGATTCAATTGGTTGTGGTCTTGAATTGACAAGAAAGGCCATTTCTTCATAATACATTATTGGTTTTGACATTCTGGTAACTTTCGATAAAAAGCAACGAGAACAAAAGAAGGCCTATTTTCAATTGTTTCTGCCATCTTGAATTTTGATATGTCGGCCATTTTGAAATACGGAAATGATAGCCTATTCAATGGGGTGTTTTCTCTGCAGTTGTCAAGTTTTCAAGTAGATGGCAGCAGGGGCCAACCCGGGTTATTTTCCCACTACTTTTTGAACGGTTCTCTCATGGAGGGGGTTTTCCTTTTGACTTTGGTGTCTGCCTGCCGGGTCGGCTGTCATGTCAAGTCAAGTATGGATGTGTGTCGTCAGAGGTGAGGAAGGAATTAGATGGAAAAAACTACGTACACTTGGCTTTCAGAGTAGAGGTCTTTAGTATAGATGTTTTTGAAGGAGAGCATGATTGTATTCTTGAACATGGACAGTGGGGCACACGGCACGGTGGCAGGTAGGTTGCAATAGGTTTCAAATCGGCCGGCGCCGGCGTGCCCGCGAACTGCTCTTCGAGTGCTGTCTCCCGGACGGTCCCTCTGGCAAACATTTGCACGGTCATTGGACCCTTTCAGCCCTCGAAAATCACCAAAACCGACCAGTACAACCCCACGTTCAATATTTTTTTCAGCAAATGTCAGTCATATGGTCGTTGCTGTCATCTTCATTGTTGGAGTGATCAGTGGCAGGTGACAAAGTGCTGAGTGTAGCATGATGCTGCTAGGCAATATATCATTACGCATACACACACAGACACATCCCTGACAGACACACAAACGGGCTGAAGAGATACGAGATACCAACATGGAGCAGGTAGGCTTACCAACCAAGAGTAACCTAGTGATAAACCCGGGTTGGCCCCTGCTGCCATCTATCGTCTTCTTCAGTGGCGAAACACCCCATTGGCTATCCAATGCTGAAAAGTTTGATAAAATCGGTGGCGGAGTAAAAATTTTAGAAGGAAAAATAACGAGCACGGTTTTTTATGGCCCATCCGGTATATAGTTTCCTTTTGGCGGATTCATCATTAGACGATGACAGTTGAAAAGAAATCGAGAATGAGATCTGTCAGAATGTCAGATCACGGATCATGATTCGGAAATCCGCTCACGGGGTTGGTTGGCTATGTCACGTGCAACGAATCCACTCAGCGGATTTCCAAATCATGATCCGTGATTCTGTCCGAAAGAAACCAGCTAATGACTACGTTTATATTGCAAGTTTCATAGCAAGTTTATATAGTATCTAGTTCACGATACGAGTTGGCTGTTACATACAGGGTGATTCATGAGTGACCTTACATAGGCTAATGGGAGATAGAGGACTTCGAGGCGAGTCAGGATCCACTGAAGAAATTTTGTTTTCTCCATTGGTTACGAAGATACAGGGTGTTTTGTGTGTTTCGTATGAAACTTTGATAAGCAATATTTCTGAAACGGCTAGAGGTGTTTTTTTGAAATTCACCAGTAATATTTCTCTATTGTAACTTACCCTGAAGCATATACCTATCCCTGAAGCCATCCTGGTTAAGTCAAAATCCAGGGCCGGGATTGAGAAAATGTGCCCCTTTTTCATTTGATCAAAAAGTAGGTTTTCTGAACGCCTTTTCAAAAAACTGCTATCGGATTCGAAAAGCTAAGGAAAGATGCTTCAAGAATCACTCTTTAATTTAGATGACACACCTAAACCGTTTCGACATAAAAATTGAAAGTGAAATTTATGGGTAAGTTTCCATTTTTGACCGGACATAATCGACTCATTGTTTGATTGAATTCATTCAAATTCATTTTTCAGCTTGTCTCTGTGGAATAGAAGGGCTTGGTAGGAAGAAAAATTCCATAGCCGAAGATTTTTTTTGACGACCAAATCGAGTCCAATTTTGGTTTTACTCTCGATTTTGTCAATTAAAAAAAAAAGGCTCTGGAATTTTTCTTTCAACCAAGCTCTTCTATTCAACGGAGACAAGCCAAAAAATGAATTTCGATGAATTCAATCTAATAATGAGTTGATTATGTCCGGTCGAAAATGGGAACTCACCCACAAATTTCACTTTTAATTTTATTGTCGAGACGGCTTAGGTGTGCCATCTAAATTGAAGGATGAATCTTGAAGCATTTTTTCTCAGCTTTCTGAATCCGATAGCAGTTTTTTGGAAAAGCGGTCAGAAAATGTACTTTTTGATGAAACAAAAAAGAGGCACCTTTTTTCTAGCCCGGCCCTGGATTTTGACTCACCCGGTATGGCTTCGAGATGAGTTCCAACAGAGAGATATTACTGGTGAATTCTAACAAAATACCTCTGGCCGTTTCAGAAATACCGCTTATCAAAGTTTCATACGTTACACACAAAACACCCTCAACTGCCCTGGGCTGAGCAAGGGCGCAGCCCGCATTTTGACAAGTGTCAACTTGAATACATAAACTGTAATATCCATATACAACTTACATAATAGTCATTATACTTATTCTCATGTATCACAACAACAACAACAACAACAACACAACAAACGCGTAATAGATTTTAATATTGATTTTTTGGTGTATTTACAATCACTGATTACTGGGAAGCATTCCTTGAATCAGTAGAAATTACGCTTTGTTAAATTGTTGGTCATCTGTCATTCCGATCCGATCCCGTTTACATCGGCTAAAATACGAGATAAAGCGAGTGATCCGCTCGTCTCAAGTCAAGCCGGCCAAAGCACCGGGTCCTCGACCGGATCGACTTGAACTGCTCTATCCGTCTGAAATCTCAATCCTGAAAGTTTATGTCGGCAGTTTCAAGTGGATCAACCCGATCTGATACAGGCATCTGATACTTCTCAAAGATGAACCCCTCTATCAAGTATGATGGGGCACAGCCCATGGGTTTCCCTAGTACGTAATGACCACTTATCTAAATTCGAAATTAATACTTGGGCAGTTATTGCCCCACGGCCATATAACAGCTATCTGAGCTTTGGGGCGCGAACAAAGTTGTACCGATTCCGTTCTTTGCCAACACCAATCATACTTAAAAACTTGAGACCGCCATTGTGAACTTTAAGTAATAAGTATAAAGCTTTCAAAACTTTAAACCCTGACCTATAAGCGTAAACGCCGACGAATTTTGCTTGTCGCTATAATTGTTTATTATTATTATCTGCGAGAGGCACATTTCCTCGTCGCACCAAAATTGAAGGTACCTAGTTATATCTATGAAGGGTAATAAACGGGTACGGGAGTTAATCACATTAGTATATCCATAATGTAACAACCCCGACAAGTAGGTATGCAAAATAACGCTTTAGCGGTCGCATTAAGGCTGATGGTTTCAATCATCGATTCATCGAGCAATACCTGCAGGGCAACGGTGAGAGGCAAGGTGGTGAAATATTATGCTGTGGGTGTGACCTGAGGTAGTTGAGACATGTACAGCGCGAAATAAAAATCCGGACAACCAGTCAGTGATCTGGCATTCACCGGAGTGGAAGGCATCATCACCAAAATATTGACTAAAAATTTGGAAGCGTACTACTATTTCAAGTCTCGTAACAATATTTATCAACTGTGTATAAAAATTTATAAAAGACAGCGTGCTCCGTCTTCTTTGCTCCTCCGACATCGTGACATCGACATCACAGGAAAAGTAGTGACCACCGTTGCCGCCGCCTCCGACGAAGCATGTAAGAGCCGTAGACGTTACGGAGACAGAAAAACAAACATTCGTGTTTCTTGCCCTTTCGACATCCCAGGAAAAATAGTGACCACCATCCCCACACGCCACCCTCAACGAAGAAGTAAAGAACCGTAAAAGTTACAGACAAAAAAACGTCGTGTTCTATGCATCTCCGACATCAAAGAAAAAATAGTGATCATCGTCGATGCCGCGCCGTCTGCGACGAAGAATGCGAAAACTATAGAAGTTTCAGTGTTTCTTGTTCCTTCGACATCCAAAAAAAACCTGACCTGACTACGGCCACCACCCTCAGACGCCGCCCCTGACAAAGAAATTTGGAACGGCAAGAGTTACTAGAACGAAGGTCATATGCCAACGACATCATACCACCGTGGTTCGTCAAAAAATGTATGAGTAGATCAAAAAAGAAAGCTCAGGAGATCCCCACAAAGATGTAGAACCAACGATTTTCAAAGCGAAAGTTTAGAGCAGAAAAGATTCACCGCTGTCGTCCTCATACGCCATTCTTGACAAAAAAAAAAAGACCGGGAGCAAAAGAAGTCGCAACGACGAGGCAAAATCCATCGTTTCCCTTGTCCCTCCGGCACCAGGCAAAAAATAGTGGCCATCGCTGTCGCCGCCTTCACACGTCGCGCCGTTCCCAATAGTCCAGTCACGATGTCTCTCTTCTTCGGAAAAATAAAGTCCCCTAAAATCCGCGCTCAGGAACTTTGGATAACCGCCATCAAGTGTTAAAATGTCATTTTTTGGCGAAGAAGTCATTTCTTCATTGCAAGATGGTCCTTTCTGTAATTGAATGATTACGTATTACCATCTTGACAATCACCATACACTATTCATACTTTTGCGTAGATGGCGGATCCAAGATGGCGGCCAAGAAGGAAAAACAGTTGACTGTCTTATTTCCATCAGTAGAAGACCTAAAAAATGTCTGATGATTGCATTTTATTTCTGACATAATCTATCATGAAAATACCAAGTTTTCCTCCAATATCTCGAAAAATCGCTGATTCATTGAAAAAACTTGACTTATGAAAAATTTTCAGTTTTTTCAGAATATTTCAAAAATATGTTGGCGCGATGACGTCACAATCTTTCATAGGCGGAGAAGCAGGCTCGACAACACTACAGAACTTACTACAAAAAGCACTAGCGTCAACCCGTCAACGCTCATAACAGCTTGATTGTTATATTGTTAACGCTTTGTGTATCTGTGCGGTGATTCGTGTTGTTTAGTTGTTTTGCTTGAAAATATGGAAAGTTGGTAAAATCTTTCATGATTTACGAATATTTCAAAACTACATCAGACTTTAATGGTTATGTTACGCTGGCAAACGTCAACGTCAACACTGACACATAGGCAACGGAGGTGGGGTCATCCCCACTACTGTCAAAAGATTGAAACGTCACAGCCCGCCTTACAGCTCGGTAGATTTGAAATCGTTCGCAAAATTGGCCACTTTCAAGGCAGATTTTGAGACACTTGGAACTTTTTTTTCGAATTTTCACGAAGCGTAGTCTTGTTATTAAAGCTCTACATTCGATTAGTATGTTTTTTTTTTATATTTTTCGATGGTGGTCACTACCCTATTGAATACTGGGTAGTTCAAAATGGCGGTCATGAAAAAAATTACAATTGCTTGTCTTATTTTTGAAAATGGTAGGCGGAGACGGTGGCACCACATCTCATTGAATTTCTGATATCAATATTGGCAGAAATATCAAGTTTCATCCAAATATCTTGAAAAATCACTGATTTATTGAAATTTTCAATTTTCATGAAACCGACAACTACTCCCAGGATATTCATGAAATTACTAAAGATATTCAGACGCGGTTTGTTTTATCTTGATGGGCATCAAATTGCGAATTTACGTGGTGATTTTCATGGCTCCAACTCTTCTGGTTCCTGAGTTTCAATTTTTTCATTTTTGATCACCCTGTACACAGCGGCTGCACCGACCACCATCGTGGCACTACTTCTTAAAATCAAGACAATATTCCATAGAACAATTCTGCCAAGTGGCATCGCGGCCTCAAAATTTGCAAGGTAGAAACTCCTAACGACCGGACTATACATGAATGAGACCAACTGAATTTTGTGTCTGAGCATCCCCTTAATCGAAAATCTAATCGGAAGACAGAATTTTTGGGGGCTTTCACGTCATAAGACAAGTTTGTAATTTTCAAAAAAAGACCAAAATTCATCAAATTTTTCACAGGCGTTTTGTTGATCAAACCACTAACCTCGGGTTCCACCAAACTTTTATCAACGCGACAAATTTTTCACTCTGATAATTAAGCAACTGGCCATCCTATTGGCTGTTGCATAGCAACTATCAGCGTGATAGATTTAATCTGCCCTTGAAATTTTGGTGGAACTCGATGTAAGTGTGATATATAAATAGTGATTGAATAGATTTCTCCTCAAAGTAGGCCTCGGTCTCCTTGGTAGCCACGTTTTTCAGCCAGATTTTCAGGAATCATAGGCGACTTGAGGAGAAATTTATTCGATCATTCGTTATTTATAATCGGGACAAAAGACGGAATCGATTTCCATGTTAAAATACAGGGTGTACAATTTGAGAAAAAATTACCATGTTGCACCCTGTAAGCGATGTCATTGAAAAATTTTGTGGACAGATCCGAAACCTACGTAAAAAATCATGTAAGAATCGTTTGTCATTCCTAAAATTATGTCAAAGGAGGAGTGAGAATGAGAATGCCAGGCGGATTTTTAGCGCACTTCTCCAAACGGGAAGGCGCTTTTGTCCTCGCTTTGTCCGTCCGTCCGTCCGTCCGTCCGTCCGTCCCCGCATCTAGTCCTAGACGAAAAGGTTTTTGCGAAAAAATTTTACTCCATTGGGTAGCTCATGACCTTGTATCCCGAACCAAGAAAAATCTTGACGAAATAATAATAAACAATGACAATAATAACAATTTAGTGTGACGCGGCATCACCGTTGAATGCTGCATTTCAGAAGCCGGCCTGATCTCGAAAGTTATCACATGCGAGAAAGTACCCGATCTTATCATTTTACCATAATACATATGCGGAGTTATATTTAGAGGATGATTTGAACTTTATTTCAATGAAAATTTCACATCGGTGCGGGGTGCCGATTAGTAGTTATTAATTTTTGAACATGACTCCGAAACTACGGCTCGGCCGCAAATGATTTATTCGTTGCTTGCTGGTGCTTGATATCCTTTCCTCCGAACAAAACGAAATTCAATACAGAAAATATTTCAACTCGAATGGGTAGCTCATGGCCTTGGTACGCGAATCAAGAAAAATGTTGCCGAAATAATCATGAACAATTACAAAAATAGCATTTTGGTGTAGGGCGGCTTCGCCGATCAAGTGCTGGCATTCGCGGTAAGATGTAGAAAGTTGCGATATGCAGGCAACTACAATTTCTTAATGAAATACATCACTGCATGTACGGCATTATATTTAGAGAACAATTTGAACTTTCTTTTGACAAAAACCCCACTTCGATCCGACCGTTAGGTCAATTGTTATCGATTTTTGAAAACGGCCGCAAAGCCACGGCTCGGCGCATATTACACGACCCTACAAATTTAAAATCAGACGTGCCGAAATAGTAATTGAACATTTTGAAATAGCCAATACTAGGTACCTGAAGGATAATGGCACTCAAATTACGAAACATGTTCGCTCAATAACAAAAAAAAAGTAGGCAGGTATCACTAAAAATCATGTGACAAGGCTACCATTTTTCCGGTTTTTCGATAAAAAAGAAATGTTCCAATTCAAAAGTGAACCCGATATTCGTGTTCAGGAGGTCGAAATCAGTTGGAGCACATTTTTTTATATAAGTAACAGAATGACGCTTATGTGGCCGGTTTGTCTGTCTGTCTGTCTGTCTGTCTGTCTGTCTGTCTGTCCGAGTCCGTGCAGAAATTAAGACGCTGTACTCCTTCTCGAGAATTGAAACAAGAGTCTTGGAACTTTTTTCCGATTAATAGCTGATGTCCCCAAGGGTGGCCAATGGGCACTATTTTTGTTATCCATACATCGTTATCATTATTCTCAAAAAACAGAGATCTCCTGTGCACTTCGATGAAGTTGAACTTCTCCTCGGGAAATAAAGCTACAGCCCTTGAAGATTGAACTTTATCCGGTGGATAGCTTAGGTCCTCAAGGACCAAATAGGCAGGTTGGCTTTCATAATTCGGCCGCCATCTTGGCTGCCATATTGAAATTTCTTATTAGTGGAACGATTGTCATGAAACTTGGAACTTACCCTTGTCTAGTACGATCATTCTTCATTTCAAGCCAAATTTCATGATTGCCCCACCATCTTGGCCGCCATATTGAAATCTCTTATAAGTGGAAGGATTTTCATGAAACTTGAGAGTTACGCTTGTCTCGTACGATCATTCCTATTTTCAAGCTGAGTTTCATAATTCTGCCGCCATCTTGGCTGCCATATTGAAATCTCTTGTTAGTGGAACGATTTTCATGAAACTTGGAACTTACCCTTGTCTAGTACGATCATTTTGATTTTCAAGCCGAATTTCATGATTCTGTCGATATTTTGGCCGCCATATTGCAATTTTTTGCCTAAGACGGTAAGACACTTAACATCTTGCGTTCACTAATCCTCCAAAAAGGAAGTGCGCTACTGAGCCTCATGCCCATGAGGCATATTCGCTTGTTGTATATAAGCTCAGTTAAGCATGTAGTTTAACATAGTAAAAGTCCTTAAGCATCCGGTGTGAGCTTCGGCCGTTGTGGTCTCAAGAACAACTTGAGAATCAGTTTTTCGCGTATATCTCGTGAACTATGGCACTAAAGAAGAAAGTGCTCGAAAAGAAATTGTTAAAAATTTTATTGTCTATAAGTAAGGTCCTCACACATTCCATCGTCAGTCCACTCCTTCTTCGTCAAAACACAAGAAAATTAAAATAATCCAGATGCTCGATGCTGAAGACTCTATGGACCTTGAGTTTTATTATGGCGGGGTGCCACTTGATAGAGGTGTTGTTCGATCTATTCTGTTCTGATTGAATCTATTTGCCATCAATACCAACTATGCCGGCGGCATATACAGGGTGAAATAAAAATACGAAGTTGAACAAATGTACCTCAAGAACCAAAATAGGTGAAGACATATTAGTCGTTGAGCCGGGGGGCTCGAGTGGTTTCCACTCTGGGGACTTGACGTGTCATACCTTTTTGGATTCCTCACAACATCAGCATGAAAATAAGCCATGATACGTTTCTGTATCGAGTAGCTTAAGACCGCCATCTTGGAAAAACCGCGCCAAATATGTAGTTCTGGTGGTTTGTATTTTTTTTCGCATCAACGGCACCTCCAATTGGGGAAATGAAACTGAATAAAATTAAACAACAAAATTTACTATAAACATCGTTTAGTACCGTTTTTTGACAGGTCTCGTTACTCCAAATATGACAGTTCATAATTTAGCTATGGCAAATTTCTTTATTTGACATTTTCGAGAATACCCAATCATATTTATACGAACCGAACTTCACGTCATTGTCTTTCTAGCTTACTTTACTAGGAATGCTGCTCTTAGCGGCATTTTGATGTCCGTCTGTCCGTCTGTCCATCGGTCTAAATGTCTGTCTCATCAATTAATTGCCCCTGAACAAGAAGACCTAGCGAAAATCGACTTCTTGTGTGTAACATATAGTCACCGGAGAATGAAATTGAGAAAAAAGAAATTTCTCAAACCGTCGCCATCTTGATCCGCAATGTCAGATTTTCTCAAAAGTGATCCGATTTTCATGAAACTTGAAATACACTCATGTTTTATACGTGGAAGTATGATTTTCATGTTTTCTTTTTGATGCGACGCCATTTTGTCCGCCATGTTGAAATTGGTTAAAGTGGTCCGATTTTGATGAAAATTGGAATCTAGTCGTGTCTTGTGTATGCATTGATGGTTTTTATGTCAGTTTCGCGATCAGCGCCATATTGACGTGCCACATGGAAATTAATCTCCAGCTGTCACGCAAAATCAATTTATTCAAATATTTTCTGAACAAAGGGTTTCCGATGTGACTGAAAAACTTGTTGATGGAAATCGGTTTTTGTTAGTTCTTTTCTACAAGAAGGAACTTTTCCAATGGAAAATGTACGGGAAATGCTATAAAATTTTCGCAATTTGCAAAAAAAATTCAATTTTTCAATTTTTCTTGGAAAATTCAGAAACCAGATAGCAACGCTTATACATATTTATTCAAGCAAATTGCACTACGAATTTGAACTTCCTATTTTCAAAAAAAAGGTACTAAAAATGGTTTCTACTGATTCATTTTTTCATGTTTACTGGAAAATCATTTTTGGTGACTTTTTTGAAAATAGAAAGTTCAAATTCAGTATGCGACTCTCTTGAATAAAGATGTATAGGCGTTGCTATCTGGTTCTCAAATTTTTTAAGAAAAAATAAAAAAATTGAAATTTTTTTTGCAAATTTCAAAAATTTAGTAGCATTTTCCGTATATATATTTTTTTGAGTTTCTACTTGTAGAATAGAACTAACAAAAACCGATTTCCATCAACAAGTTTTTCAGTCACATCGGAATCCCCTTGTTCAGAAAATATTTGAATAAATTGATTTTGCGTGGCAGCTGGAAATTAATCTCCAAGTGGCACGTAAATATGGCGCTAATTGTGAAACTAACATAAAAACCATCAATGCATACACAAGACACGATTAGATTTCAATTTTCATAAAAATCGTACCACTTTAACCAATTTCAACATTGCGGACAAAATGGCGTCGGATCAAAAAGAAAACATTAAAATCATATTTTTACATATGAAGCATGAGTGTATTTCAAGTTTCATGAAAATCGGATCACTTTTAAGAAAATTTGACATTGCGGATCAAGATAGCGACGGTTGGAGAAATTTCTTTTTTTTCAATTCCATTCTCCGGTGACTACATATTACACAGAAGAAGTCGATTTTTGCTAGGTCTTCTCGTTCAGGGGCAATCAATTGATGAGACAGACAGTTAGACGGACATCAAAATGCCGCTAAGAGCAGCATTTCTAGTAAGGTGAGCTAGAAAGACAATGACGTGAAGTTCGGTTCGTATAAATATGATTGGGTATACTCGAAAATGTCAAATAAAGAAATTTGTCATAGCTAAACTATGAACTGTCATATTTGGAGTAACGAGACCTGTCAAAAAACGGTGCTAAACGATATTTATAGTAAATTTTGTTGTTTAATTTTATTCAGTTTCATTTTCCCAATTGGAGGTGCCGTTGATGCGAAAAAAAATACAAACCACAAGAACTACATATTTGGCGCGATTTTTCCAAGATGGCGGTCTTAAGCTACTCGATACAAAAACGTATTATGGCTTATTTTCATGCTGGTGTTGTGGGGAATCCAAAAAGGTATGACACGTCAAGTCCCCAGGGTGGAAACCAAAATCGTGATTTTTGGCTCCTGGCTCATCGACTATATAAATTGCCAAAAATATTCCTTATTTCATGGGCGTGAAGTCGTCGTGAAGTCGTCGTAAACTTGGATCGAATATGTTGAACCGTTTCTGACATATCTTCAGAAGACTGAAGTCGTTACGAGAAAAAAAAACTAGTTTTCCGTATATCAGTAATTCTTCAAATATTGAATCGAGACTTGGTGTTTTGAATCGAAACAATGATAAATTACATTTAAAATGAAATAATAGTGGAAAACACTCTCTGAGCCAACTACTTTTAGAAAAAACACAGTCAACATTGACAGTCACAGTCAATGAGTAGACGGGAAAATTATTTTTTTCGGTAACAACTTCAGTCTTTTGAAGATATTTCAAGAAAGGTTCAGGATATCTAATTCAAGTTCACGACGACTTCATGACCATGAAATCAGAATTATTTATGGCGATTTACATGTCTTCATCTTTTTTGATTCTTGAGGAAGAAATGTTCAACTTTTTATTTTTATTTCACTCTGGTATATGCCGCCGGCTTAGTTCGTATTGATGGCTTCAAGTTTCAATCAAGAAATAGTGAACCAACCAACACCTCTACGAGGTGGCACTCCGCCATCATAAAACTCAAGGTCCATACAGTCGTCAGCATCGAGGATCTGGATCATTTTAATTTTCTCGTGTTTTGACGAAGAAGGAGTGGACTGACGATGGAATGTGTACGGACCTTTCTTATAGACAATAAAATTTTCAACAATTTCATCTCAAGCACTTTCTTCCTAAATGCCATTGTTCACGAGATATACGCGAAAAACTGATCCTCAAGTTCTTCTCGAGGCCACAACGGCCGAAGCTCACACCGGATTCTTCAGGACTTTTACTATGTTAAACTACATGCTCAACTGAGCTTATATACAAAAATCCGGCTGGCTTTCATTTTTGTTCGCTATTTGCGATTTCAACAGCAAACGTTCCTGGACTATATGGACCGAGAGCCCTCAAAAATTTTGTCTCATGACCCGATTTTTGATTAAGGGGATGTTCCCACAGAAAAGTCCGTTAGTTTCATTCATGTAGGTACCTTTTGACGTAAATTTTGGACATTTCTCGAAAATTGACAAAGCCTATACCAGCCTAAAGCCCCCGGTCTGACATGTATGAAAGTAATTGTTGTTTATACACCAAGGGACTAAAGTGGTCCCTTGGTGTATAACTAGGTCCTTAGGATTGCAGTATCACAAAATGCAGAATCAGGGTCATTTCGCTAGCGTACCGCTGCAACTAAATATAGGCAACTCTTAGCATAATTTCTTGAAAACACCCTGCCGTTTTTCTCTATGTCCAACGTTAGCGTTGTTTTCAAATATACATATTTCCTGTAAAATGGACCATACGGACGTACTTCACTCTTCTGTGCAACGTAGACAAGTTAGTCAAGAGGAAATCATTATTGAATTCGCAATGTTTTTTATCGAAACTGTCTTATTTCGAGATATTTTGCACCTTCAAAACGCGTTCCACGTAACTTTTTAGCGTTGTACCAAGGGACAGTTTTGACTTCACCTCGGACTCCACTAAAATTCATCAATCAAAAAACTGCAAACTTGGAAAGAAAAACGTCTACAATAGCCCTCGGCCCGGCACGCTACGCTCTTATAAGGGAATGAGGTGCCAGACGAAGTTGATTCAAACTTCTGCAGTCATCTTAGCATCCCCATCGCAATTAGTCAATTAAGACTGTCATCTGTTGAAGCTGATGCTTTGACCTCCAAAAAGTTTCCAGCAACGAGTTTCAAGCGTAAAAACTTAAGATTTGAAATGTCCATTTGGAAATCGCATTACAATTATTGCGATTCAATTTGCGCTCCTCTTTTTGTGCAGCAAATCCTTTTGAGTTTTGTCCCCGACCAGTCGATCCATATTTCCAACATTTTAATGGAAGCGGTGCGGTGACACAAAAAGTAGTGAGTTATTAAATTATACCCTCCACTGTGAGAGGAACAAAAGACTTTCCTCCGCCATTCTAGTTCAAACTAATACGGCGATTATCGGTGAAAAATCGTTGGCCATTGTTGGAGTGAGCGGCGGAGTGCGTTGAATAAATTCTTGCTAAATCGCGCTCCAAGCTCCCAACATTGCAACTTTAATGGCGGAACGCGAAGCACCACTTTTGCATAACGAGCCACCGGCAGCAGCGGTCCGCAAGATGCAAACAACAAACTGCAAGAAATTCAGCCCGCCAGTGCTGTGGTGAATAATATGAAATTGCGATGTTAAATTTTCACGACCCATTAGAGCTCCTCCAGAGGTGTGTGTGTTTATATGACTAGGCTATATATGACAAAGCTCTGGAGTTGAATTGGGGTATGGAGACCTGAAAAAGCTGCTGCTTTTTGGAGAAGTATGAGGGGATTCCAAAAGGTCATTTGTAATTAATCTAATTCAACAGTTTATTATTTATGGAACCAAAAGCTGTTACCACCTTCATTTTCATACCAGACCAATGTCCCTAATCCTAACTTCAACCTGTTGGCAAGGAGGTGAACTGATTCCATGTAATCGTCCTATTGTAATCGCCTAAGCTTGTTAGTCTTGTAACTTGGAGGTGATCGTAGTGCGGGTGCGATTTTTCGAGCTCATCTATAACAATTGATCATTTTATTCTCACAACTTGCTTATGTATCATTTCAAATTCTGAGGAATACGTCCAGGCGCCTCAGGCTGCCGCTAAATTCAGTTTCTTGCGATTATTCATCTTGCCATCAAACATTAAAGTTGTTTCCCAGAAACAGGTATCTTTCACAGGCTCACGCGCGATATATATTTTCCAGCCTATACCTACTAACAAAGCTGTTGTTACGGATTTCGCGTTTTGGTTCGTTTATTGAGACAATCGTTTTAAAACACGCACTGTTTATTACTGCGTATTACTATTCGCGATTTAAATTAATTTTTCCCGCCACAAAATGGCTGCGAAAGGCGGAATTCAACTGACAGCCCGAGGTGACATAAGATGTCACACTCACAACTCAAAACCTCACTTTTATTTATCAATCACCCACCACTCAGTGTTTACTGTTTACTCCAGTTTACTCTTGGCTTGGCTTCCTAGTGTGGTCCCAGTTCCCAGATAGTGCGTCTGTTTGCTGTATTCTAGTTTTGCGAGTAAATTTAAATGATTGTCATGTTATTTGTTCTTATTACGACTGTTATGGGAGGTATTCGTTTGTCGTTGGAAGAGATTTGCAATTATTTGCGTGCCGCCTCTCCAAGCTTCTGGAACTTTGTGGAAGGTGAAGCAGTAGTATATACAAACCACATAGTTCTATATGGAACAACTACCACAGGTAAATGGACTGATTTTGGCAGGAAGTTGTAAGTCCAAGTCCAAATTCTCCAGGCAATCGGCAGCTTCAGGTGTCACCTTCACGAAGACCTCTAGAGAAACCTGGTAGGCGCGTGAAGGCCACGCAAATGTGACGTGTTGTACTGTCTGGTTTTTCAAGCGACAATCACATTCGGGGAATTTGGTGAGCTCCCACTGGTAAAACGAATCAGCACATCGTCCGGGACCTGTGCGAACCCTGTTGAAGTTCCAAAAGGTGCTTAATGGACGTTTAGGAGCTGGTGTCATTCGGGTACAGCTTGTTGAGCCCAGTCTTCTTTCAATTTCTCTTATCCATCAAAGTTTCCTAGTTCACGTTCTGTGACTAACGATGGTCGATGAGATACAGTTATACTACTAAACACAACAATCACTTCAAATTCACTCGCAAAACTAAAATACAGCAAACAGACGCACTATCTGGGAACTGGGACCACACTAGGAAGCCAAGCCGAGAGTAAACTGGAGTAAACAGTAAACACTGAGTGGTGGGTGACTGATGAATAAAAGTGAGGTTTTGAGTTGTGAGTGTGACATCTCATGTCACCTCGGGCTGTCAGTTGAATTCCGCCTTTCGCAGCCATTTTGTGGCGGGAAAAATTAATTTAAATCGCGAATAGCATACACGATACACGTAAACAACTACTTGCGCTTGGTTTATCGCCGATACTACTCGCTTTTATCGCTATCAATTGAATACTGGTCCGTAGGCCGAGGAATGAGGATTGGTGCTCTATATAGCTCCGGCTATTGTTCTGGAAACTTCCACCGTCCTCCAGCAAATTCCGCAATGACCCGACATACGATTTCTAGGCGATTCCCGAAAAATCATACCGGGTGATCACTTGAAAACTATCCACCTGCAATAACTCCCGATTTCTGGTGGATATTTTTCCGAGCAAAAACTGGTCGATTTTTATATCGAGGGGGACATCTAAAACATACATTGGCAAATTCCTATAATTATTCACCTTCCTCGCCCCCACTCACCCCAACTTTGAAATTTCAAATGACACTACCTATCTTGCGATACATCAAATTGTAGAGAATTGACTTTTCTTCCTGGAAAAAATATTTTCAAAATTTTTAACCTCACCCCCTTTTCCCTAAAAATTCCCTGACTGTCCCATTTTATATTCTGACCCCTAATTTTTTTTTTTAATTAAGTCAGCGTCATTCTAGATAGCATCGAAAAAGAAAATTTTTGGTGGAAAAAGTGCTACCTTAATTCACCCCTTTGCTCTCCCCCGCCTCAACTCCAAAATTTAACAAAACACCATCTACTTTGTAATACATCAAATTGAAGAGAATTGAATTCTCTTTCTAAAAATGATTTTTCCGAAATTTTCAACCCCTCCCTCAATAAATTGACCATTTGGAGCATTTTAGGGAAGAATGAGGGACTTTGAAAATTGTGAAAAAAAATTCAGAAAGAGAATCCAATTTCCTTCAATAATTTGATGTGTTACAAAGAGGGTATTGACATTTTAGATAAGGTGAGGTAAGGGGAGCGATGGGGTGAAATTGGGTAGCACTTTTTCATAGGAAATTTTCTTTTTCGATGCTGTGCAGGATGACGTTGACTGTATTGACGAGAAATGGAGGTCAAGAATAGTAAATTGGACACTCAGAGAATTTTAGGAAGAACGGGGGGGTGGAGTTGAAAAAATTTAAAATCTTTTTTTCAGAGATTTGATGTATCGCAAGGTAGGTGGTGTCATTTGAAATTTCCAAGTTGGGGTGAGTGGAGGCGAGGGGGCTCAAGATGGAAATTCTCCAATATATGTTTTAGATGTCCCCTTCGATATAAAAATCGACCTGTTTTTGCTCAAAGACATTTTCACTAGCAATCGGGAGATATTGCAGGTGGATAGTTTTCAAATGATCACCCGGTATACCGTGTAATCAAAAACTTTCTTTCTCTAGGCAGGCTGTGGTCTGGTCATTGGTAGGCAAACGAGGCTGATTTTGGCCAGGTCACAGCCTGCCTAGAGGAGAAAAGTTTCTGATCATATGGTACCTTTCATGTGCTCTGGAGACAGAGCTTCGCAATGCGTTCTGATGCGAACGCACGAGAATTGCCGCTTGTAACACTATTGCAATGGTTGATGCCATTATTCTTGGAATACTAGATATCACTTAGCTCTGCGGACGGTTGTCGCCCATGTTCCACGGATACTCTATGTCCTAAATTTTTTTTTGATTCCTGAAAAAATTACCGGCGCCGTGCACCTTCCGCATCTTGCACCCTTGCAAGTCGGACATTGAAATTTAGCCCTTAGCCCTAATAAAACATTTCCTGAGTTGCCAAATCTAGTTGTACTTATCTAAGAATGCCACCACCACCCATTTGTAATAGTCTCTCGAAGCATTTTTTCGGCAAGTGTGAGTTATCCATTGCAAAACGTTTTCTTATCCCGCTAAGAGTGGCTCTAGAGAGCAAGAAGGAAAGCTCGACTGTCCCATGATGTAATCAAGATTGTTTCTTAACCGAGAGAGGAGTCGTTTGAAGAAATTCACTTGAATTCTCTTGACGGTGGCCACAACACAAAAATTGAGTCTATATTTTTTCTTGACTAACTCATGGGGAAGGTAGTTTAAGAGTATACGAAACAAATCTAAGTTTTCTAGACGAGTCCGATCAGCCGCAATAAAACATTTTAAAAACATTATCGTGACGTCACTTGGGAAGATGTTTTCACCTAGATTTTCACCTATCACGTTCCCATGGTCTTGATATTGCTATTGTCGTTTTGACAAACGTCATTGTCTTCAAACAATCAGTAATAATAATTATGGCAGGCTTGAAATCGTCGTCGTCTCATCGGCAACGGAATCAGGTACAGGTATGCCCGTGCGTAGCTATAGGTAGCCCGTGAAAATTTGCCCTTCTGACGTCATTGTCGTTCTTAATTATAACCGCAGCGCCCGCCACGAGCTAAGTAATATCACAAGACCCTATGCAATCGTTCTAGTTTTTTCAACTTCTTCATCTGAGACCAACTTGTATTTTAACTGAGACATATTGCAATCCAAAAGTGACAGAAGAGTGGGAGATAGATCCGCGAACAATTGACTCATAGAGCTTCATTGGGCTTCTCAGGAGCTTACTTTTAGACTCTTTCGAGACCGCAACACGAACCATCCACCTTCCATCGATTGGCTGCTAAAAGTAAGCTATAAAATAATATACTGTATAAAATCATCACACTGCCAAACTTGAGTTCTCAAACAGCAGTGCTAGTCGGGGTGGTACGCGACATAAAATAGCAAAATACCGCAAATGAATTAGACGGGATGCCCTTTGGTATGATGACTACTTATACCAAGGTGATTAATTTTCGCCAAGGATGCGTCAACATTTCCCACTCAAAAAAAAAGATGGCGACGATTTTTGACAGGAGCGGATTTTTTATGAAACATATGCGTGTGACACATGTTTTCTCACTAATTTTGACCTCCTGAATACGAATATGGAATTAATTTTCACATTGGAAAGCAACTTGACCTCATATTTCACATCTGAAAACCGCAAAAATAGCAGACTCTCGCTAATTTTTGAACTGAAAATTTTATGTACCATCAATGGCGATTTCCAGCCTTGAGCTGGCTGTATAGATCCCATAGAACATGTTAACAGTCTGAGTTTTGCAAAATAACTCTTCAAACATCGCCAGGGTGCGCCTCAAATCATACCAAAAATGGGCGCTGGGAGCACACTTTGCTGCGGCTGGATGGGGAATGTAACTGTGAAAGGAAGGATGTTGTGCAATATGTTTTACTGTTTAATATGACATACCAAGCATTCATCAACATACCATAGGGATTTGAAACAAAATATCGTACAAACAAATTTTCATGATTTGTTAATAATTTTTTTTATGGCAGGTACAATTGATACCAAAAAACGTAGCTCTGATTCTGATGATGTTCTTTATCAAGGTAAATACATCAAGAGACCTTTCTCACCTGGAATAACCTCCCTAGTTCAAAGTTTCATATAATATGAAGCATTTTCGTCAGATCCGCGATTGCCAAACATCAGAAAAGCGTCTATTAATAATTTCAAAGTCCTTCTTTGAACTTGTTCTGGAATGCAACATACGGCTGATGGTTAAGCTTTGGCTTAAGTTTTCTGTCTCGCCCGTGAACTCATTCAGGTGTCTGCTGGACTGGATATGCACCAACGGCAAAGGTTCAATTGGACCTTCAGTGTTATTCGTATTTCTATGGCACTAACTTCAAATTTGTTGTCTTGTGTGTGTCAGAATAATGCGAGAACGAAAGTAATGAGCTATTAATGGAGGCTCAAAAGCGTCTAGGACGTGAACAAGCCAAAGAGCATGAAACATACACCATGTATCATAGGTACTATAGTTGCAATATAAGAGTCGTAATGTTAAAAAGGTCTTGGTGCGTACCTGATCACTTTTCCATATGTTTTCCACGTCCGTTTTCTATGCCTGTTCACGTCCTAGGTGTTTTTGCGCCTTGACTGATGATACTATAGTTCCATTCTCGCAAATTCCAACACACACAAGACAACAAATTTTGAATTGGTAATAACACTGAAGACCCTACTGCCCTTCGCCGTTGGTGCATATCCAGTCCGAAAATCTCTAGACACCTGAATGAGTTCATGGGCGAGATAGAAATACTCGTAGAAAACTTTGAACCAAAGATTCACCATCAGCCGTATGTTGCATTCTAGAACAAGTGTAAGGACAAAACTTTAAAATCAAAAGACGCTTTTCTGATGTTTGGCAATAGTGCAGTAAAGATAGGTTTTGGGGTTGAAAAAATTAATTCATGAAATTTTAAAACTGTTATCGATTCAGAATTTCATCCTCTACCACGTGCTCAAAATCCCCAAAAATCCCATTTGAGCATTTTTCTTGCGGCGCTGTCAAAGTATATCATGTTTGTTGCAACAAGTCCGAAAATTGTATCCTCGCTTTTGTCACATTAGAGCTATATTGTTAGTTCAGAGCTGTTGGTATATACTCTAGGGCATAACCAGAACGTCATCTGAACCGCTGAAATCCTATTTCCCGCAAAAGAAAACACGTAACTCGCTTTAATCTGCAATTACCAGTGGTAATCAAGTGTAGTTCGGGGATTAGTGACCAAATTCAATAAAATCTGTTCTTTTTGTGATAATGGCATGAAATTTGGTATGAGTGGTCTTTATGGTCCCCTTTTCAAATGTAGACATGGTGTCTCGCCATATTTTGGTAAGGGGGCCTTAGGGACCCCCTTGAAAATTGAAGTTGCAGAAACTCATGCAAACCACCATTGAAATAATTGTCACTTATCTCAAAAAGTAATCATTCGACTCTACGTTAAACCTCAACAAGAGACACGCCAGTTGTCACCATGTACGCACTGTTCTTCATGATGAAAAAAAAATTCTTCGGAATGTCAAAAAAAATCGGGTTTTTTTATAATTTTTTCATGTAATAGAGGAATAAATTTATCTTCCGCATATCATTATCCACCAATTAGTATCTGCCGAAGCCATTGATGAAGTTCATTTCTTCATATTGACATCTAGAAGCAACAATTCCAGACGAAACCAGCCAATTTAAGTGTTCACTTCAGCAGCGTTTTTTTCAATGTTACCAATTGATATGAATGACAATTCATCATTGGGTGTATAGCTTCAACTGTTTTATAATTTTATTGAGTATAACTAGATGAGGAGTTATGCGCGAAAGCCCCGAAATTTTTTTTTTCAACAGCCACCAATCACTGTTAGAATTGCACCAAATTTCATGCTACTTTGGCGAAACAACAGCAAATACAGACTAAAGAGTATAGACAAACGTCAATACGATCTGCAATTGTCAAGTAGAAGGCACTAATAATGAGTATTGAAGCGTAGAATACTTCAAAGCACTCAGTTCGAGTGAATACACGGTATAGAAATATTTTCAACACATCCCAGGGGCACAAATTTTATGATCGTGAGCGGCGCGAAAAAAATTTTTTCCTATGCTTTTGCGCTTGGTTCCTTGTGTATCATATAAAATTAGGTTACAGAACAGTTTCAGCTATTCATCCATTCATAAATTGTTGATCATATTGATTGGGAACAATTGAAAAACGCTGTTGAACTTCACACTTGAATTGGCTCATTTCTTCGGGAGCTCTCATCCCTAGAACAGCAATATCAAAAAACAGACTTCATGAATAGCTTAGGCAAATACAAATCAGTGAATAATGATACACAGCAGATCAACTCACCGTTTCTTAGATTAAAAAATCAATAAAAACTGTGTTTTTTTTTGACACTCTGAAGAATTTTTTTTTAAACACGAAGAACAATGTTTACATGACGACAACTGTTGTGTCTCTAATCAAGGTTTGGTGTAGAGTCAAATGATTACTTTTTGAAATGTGTGACTATATTTACCGGTGGTTTGTGAGAGTTCCTGAGACTCAAATTTTTAAGGGGGTCCTTGGGCCCCCCTAACCAAAATATGGCGAGGCGTCATGTTTACATTTAGAAAGAAGACCATGGAGACCACTCATACTAAATTTCATGTCTCTATCACAAATCAAACAGATTGTAATAAAATTGGTTACTAACCCTCGGATTATACTTAATCAACACTGTTAATTGGAAATTAAAGCGACTTCCGTGTTTTTTTTTTCGGAAAATACGAATTAGAGGTTCAAACGAAGGTCTGGTCATGCCCTGCAGTATATACCAACAGTTCTAAGCCAACGATGTAGCTCTAGTGTGACAAAAACAAGAATACCATTTTCGGACTAGTTGCAGCAAACATGATATACTTTGACAGCGCCGCAAGAAGAATGCTCAACTGGGATTTTCGGGGATTTTTAGTATGTGGTAGAGAATGAAATTCTGAATCGATATCTGCTATAAAATTCCATGAATTAATTTTTTCAAGGTTTGGGGTCTTTTTTGACTATCTTTACTGCACTACAACCGCAAGTCTAACGAAAAATGATTTAATTATGAGTCGCTATACCGAAACTTTGAGCTAAGGTAGTTGTTTCAGGTGAAAAAGGTTTCTTGATGTATTTACTTGATGGAAAACATCATCAAAATCAAAGCTACGTTTTTTAGTATTATTGAAAAAAAAGTTATCAACAAATCATGAAAATATATATATTTTTTTTTATCTGAAATTGTCATTGTATGTTGATAAATCCTCAGTATATGTAAACTTACTATATAAAACAGTGGAATGTATTGCAAAACATTTTCCATTTCACACTTACATCCCTTAAATCAGCCGCAGAAAAATGTGCTCCCAGAGCCCATATTTTGTATGTTTTGGGGCGCACCCTGGAGATGTTTGTAGAGTTATTTTGCAGAACTTACACTGTTAACTTGTTCCGTGGGATCTATTTAACGAGCTCAAGGCTGGAAATCGATGTAAATGGCATACAAAATTTTCAATTCGAAAATAAGCGAGAGTCTGCTATTTTTGCGGTTTTCAGATGTGAAATATGAGGTCGATTTGATTTCTGATGTAAAAATAAACTCGATATTCGTGTTCAGGAGGTCAAAATTAGTAAGAAAACATATCCCACATGCCTATGTTTTACAAAAATTCAGGTCCTGTCAAAAATCGTCGCCATCTTTTTTTCTGAGTGGGAAATGTTGACGCATCTTTAAAGAAAATTAATCACCTTGGTATGAGTAGTTATCATGCCAAAGGGCATCCCGTCTAATTCATTTGCGGAATTCAAAATCGTAGCACCCCGACTATGCAACCAGTTGCCGAGCTCTAGGAAGTTTCAAATTCCAGATCTGGAAACTTAGAAGCCAAATCTCACAGCCGACTAGAATCACGGTAGGAGCGGACGTACTATAACAGTACTTACTGACTACCTCTAGCTTATTATTACTGAACAAAATGTATCCGCTCGTCTATTTGTAATCAAATATATCTACGATGGAACAGTTGGACTATAAAATTATGCATGTAGTCGAGTATAACATTTTAACAGTCATCTATCACATTCAAAAGAAAACGGCAGTCATCAGAAGAGGAGAACATTCAAGGGCAATAAAATTTATGCGTTGAAATTTATGTATGTGTAAGTAAACAGAATATTGGATCCACATTTACTCATCACCTCATTTTTATAGACCGTAACCTTAAGCTGTTTTGTATGGGCCCGCACAGTCAAAATTACGACCTATCAAATAGCGATGAAACTCCAATAACGATTTCCAAGCAGTTGTTTTCCGATAGCATCGAAATAAAAAATTCACCCTTGGTTTTGGTCTTTAACACCCTTATCCTAATCCTCAAAAGCTATGTGCAGGGTGATTTTTATCACGCAGAAAAACGTTTTATCCTGATAGTTCTCAATAAATTGTGATGTGCTGTAAGATTGTGGCCTGCTATATAAGAAAGTGGAAACTTGAGCCGTCTTTTGGCAGTCGATATTCTTTCTTGGAAAGTAAGTCAAGAAGTAAGTTAAATCGGACCCATCTTCACGTTGTGTTCTGCAATAATTAATCTTATAGAGAGTAGTCCTTACCTCTTGGTTCGTTCAAGATAAACTACAGATATTGTTACGGGTTTTGCACTAGGATACTTTTATAATTTAGAAAGAAACGTTTGAACACAATGTTTACAATTATTCGCGCTTGGGTTTATCGCTTGAGTTAACTTCACCGAGCACTCACTGTTGTCGCTCTGAATTGAAATCAAGTGTCGGTCGGCTCGTTTGTGCTTATATACTACGACTGTTGTGGATTGTAGATTAGAGGTGGTCGTTTGGTCTCGGAGGATCCTCTCTGCACTGCGACCTATAAGATCTTTTGTGCGTGACCATGCTCCTATTTAATGTCCCAGGAAATCAACCTCCTCACCGAATCGGATGATTCCCTTGGGAGACTATACTACGACTGTTACTTCCGGGGAACATTCCATACGTTCTCCAGCAAATTCAACATTGACCGTCGCAAGCAGATTCGCGACGATTCTCGAAACGTCCATCACATTCGCGCGTATACCGGCACGCTCTGGAAGCGTCGCACCTCCGCCAATTGTGCAGATGTGTTCTACTCGCCTATTGTGGTCTTCAGTGTGCTCTCGAATGTACTAAAATCGCACTAGAGCTTTGTAACTCGTAACAGTATTATAATTATAAATCAAAGGCGTCTTGTCTAACAGTTGCAAAAATTAAAGATTTACTTTGTCATATTTAACTGACCAGACCTTATCGACTGACATGAGCATCGTAACAAAATTAATCACTACAATCAAGTGCTTCGTATTAATAGATTCTCCACGTTGACATCCCTACACTTCATCTCACTAAATGGCTGGTTGGTGATGTGCATGTGTGTGTGTGTGGGGGGTGTGTGTGTTGTTAGTTCGAAAGTTTGATCTCGAGCAACCCGAGCGCTCTTATTCGTTCGTTTAAAATTTCCATCAACGACCACACTAATTTACCAAATGGTATCCACAGCTCACAGCCTCGGGGCCAGAATTGAAAGTTTTGAATCGAAGGCTCGTCGTTCCTCAGGAAGATAAAAACTTTTCAAACCGCACAACTAACACACAACAGAACACAAACATTGCGCTCAAATGGCTCATAATCCATTTAGGTTGGTTAAAGGCTGAGGCGCGCGGCATTACAGGCAAGCACATACATCCTCGTCGAGACAAACTCCTCCATAAAGCTGAACAACAACCAACGCTGCGAATCTAAACGACCGCTAGGCACTCACCGAAAGACGACACAACTCATTTTATCATCAAAACAGCCTTTCTCTCATCTAGCCGGCGTGCGCCTTATAATTTAATCCACTTGTTTGCGTTCTGCATCTCCCAAGTCAAAGCTATAAATTATTACATTTGCAAAGCTTCATTTCATCCTTGAAATTTATGTGTCGGTGTGTACCCTCCGTCTGTTTTACACGGATGCTAACAAGATAACCGGAAACTGTCAAGGAGTATTAATGTTTCGTTTTGTGAACAACGAATGGAACGGCAACTCATCGATTTTCTATGAATCTGTGGAGAGCGCTTAGAACGCCACTGACACACTGCAAAGGTACACTGCCTGAAGGAATATTAGAGACGTTCCCCGGCTGGCAATTGTGAATATTTATAAAGACTTGCGATCCATAACCAAGTCCAATTCATACCGTAAATTTGGCAAAATAGAGCTTCGGAGAAAAGGTCCAAACTTTATTAGAATATAAACTTTGGTGTTTCTTTCGTAGGCCCGTCTCAGATTCCTTTGCAGTTTGCACATCTTTGGAAACCCGTGGTAAATTTGCTCTTTCATGTCCTTGCTCTCCATATCACTGTGTCCAGTCGGCTCATGCACCGCCGTCCTAATAGCGTACCCAATCTTAAGGAGCTCTATATCTTATAATTTGTGTTCATCCTTACTAATGTATGACCTTATAGCCGTTTTAATCACTATTCACTCGCTTTACTTGATTCACCTGAGGATGATAGCGTGCATTGAACCAAGTCTTTCCTCCAGACTTCACTCCACACTTCTTACAAAACTTGAATACCTTTGTTGTGTTGTTTGTCCTCTAATGCACATTATTAAAATAGACAAATTCAGTGCGCAAAAAGGTTGCTAAGTTATCTTTGGAACCATGTGCTAAACTAGCATTTGGCACACTTGAAACAATGCGCCCAAATGAATATTTTGGAGAACGTGAACAAAAAAAAATGCATTTTCTTAGTTGCAATGTTCTTATTAGGTGGTATCGATACATGGCTTCTAATTTTCATCTCTCAACGGATCAAGTACCCAACGCAAATTCATAATACCGTATGATCAAAAACTTTCCTCCTCTAGGCAGGCTGTGGCTTGACCAAAATCAGCCTCGCTTGCCTGCCAATGACCAGACCACAGCCTGCCTAGAGGAGAAAAGTTTTTGATCATACGGTGTTAGGTACAACACCTAGTAGATATCAACGCTGATGATGCGAGTATATTTGTAATCACCATGGATGGTCCGGGTTCGATTAATGCTAAAGGAACAATTTTCTTTCAGATGAATGTGTGCGTAGCACGGTGCACAACGTCCTAGCCATTGCTAACTACCTCTAGCCTCTAGCTCCTATTATTGGTGGGAACTAGGAAGCAACTGAGCAGCTCAATTGTGCATGTGTACTGTGCTGCTCACTTCGGAGGTTTGTCTTCCGCCGCAAATTTCCGCACTTGTACTAATAAACCCCTAATGTGAAATGCCCTGGCGGCGCCATGCCGATAGTCTGTACGTACCGCAAAAGACAGACCATTTCGTGCGTCTAATCCTATAGGATTGTGCTTTCTCGTTTCGAATCCGTCCATCCGTTGCAATTGTGTAATTAATCGCATTATTGAGCAAAGCGCTCTTCAAACATAACCACACGTGATCGTCGAACTGCCAACAGACATCACAATCGCTCTTCAGTTAAAAGCGTACCTATATATTAGCAGTGATTGATAGATCAAATGGAGGCTTCATAAATTCTCGCTCTGTAGAGGAGTTCAGCTTGAACAATTATTGCAATATTGTAATAATCAACAGTAATATCATAAGTGCTCAGATTTTCACAATAATTTTGGTCTAGCGATCGCGAGTGCTGGTTGTAGCGATAAATGCCCGAGGGAAACGCTTAGCCAAAATTATCTGGAAAAATCTCAAGCACGAGTGACATTTTGATGATTATTAGAAAAAAGAAGTCCAAAATGACAGCTGTCGGATTTTGTTGTTTACATCCATTTTTTCCGTTGCCATGTAGGTCTGATAATCGGGGGCGTCGTATGTAATAATCAGTGCTATTTCACGACAGATAGTGACTTCAGTCTACTTATATTGAAAATTCAGCATATAAATGACAACTGAGAGACATTCAAGTTTTGTGCAGGAGTGCAGGATTTACAATAAAACAAAACACCTGCGGTAGAGCACGGTACCAAATCGTGCAGGAATTTTTTTAAAAAGACTAATATCTACTGAGACATCTAGTAGCCTGGTAGGCACTAGTAGATGCCCGCAATACCTACGTCATCGACACATTTGACAGATTAACATTGTGAAAATTGTGGAATCGTGGGCTGACCCGATGAATCACGGAATTTTGAGAAACAGAAATAATGCAAAGGGGGTTATGCTTAATAGGGTCCTTGCACGATTTTTTTTATTGCCTCCAACGAATTTAAAACACAAAAACTGTTAGGCATGCAACTTCCATGCACCGATGTGTCAGCTGCGGATTGACGTCATCGTGCCCCGGGCTGGGGCTACTTGATTCTACACTATACAGTATAACAGTATGCGACTACGAATTTTAAATGTTTGACATAATCTCACTGTCACCGTCTCAGACGTCTGTGGGGCTGATGCTCAATTCAGGTTGAAAAGCGCGCAGCACGAACTTGGGGATGGCCCGACACGTGAGCAAAAGCGACGGCGCTGTTCGCGGGTCCAAAATTGAAATAGGTCTGTAAAATAATGAAGATTTGAACTTTCGCGGGGTTTCAGGGCGCAACTTCGCAAAGAAAAAAAACTTGCAAACGAAAAATAGAACTCTTGGGTTGACGTCATCGTGGTCATGATCTGTAAAAGCGACCGCGTTGTTGGCGCAAAAAAAATCAAACTTTGATCTTCATTTAAAAGATGAACCAATTTTTTGGATTTTTTTTTTTGGCGGAAATGGTTGTGGATAACGTTTTAAATGATTCTATGAAGTAATCGTCTCAATATAAAATTCATGCAAGGACCCTATTGTGTCTTCTATTTAATGATAATTATGTTGGCGTATTTAGTAGACCCAACAGATCTAGTTCCAGCGGTGAGCTGCTGAAAGACTACGCTAACGGCAATGCAATTTACGTTACACACCGCTCGACAAGCTCCCCATAACTCCTACGCCTCTGACTGGATTCTTTCGAAATTTGGCTGGTAAGTAGATGACTCCGATAAACCAGCCTATGCTAAATTTGAGCTGATTTTATTGAATGGTTAGCAAGTTACCAATTTTCAAAAATCGAAAAAAGTGAAATTTGACATTCTGTATCTTTCTTAGGAAGCGAGTGAGAGGCACGTATGCTATATTTTTCTGAGTCAGGAGGCTGAGGAGAATTTCATCCATAGAGTTTGATCGTTGAAACAGAAACACCATGTATATTGGGCAGGGATCCTGTGGTATTCTCCTTTTGTTTTGTTTGTACGTTAGTATACCTGAAGTAGTTACCGTCGTTGAAGGAACGTTCGTAGCGTTTGCCGATGGGAGGGGGAGATGGCGCTGAGCGCGCGGCAGCCGTAGAGAGACTGTATCTAGAGAGACGAAGCTATGAAAGGGATATATCGGTATTCTCTGTCAGTATCTCGGCATTTCCTGGCCTCGTCAAAATTTAAAACAGAGTTAGCTGCGGTGGGCGTGGTTGCTATTGACATTTGTCATTTCCCCGATTTGTTTACAAATTTGAATTGTCATTATTTTGCATGCCGAAATCCGGGCTAAAAATGCCAAAACGAAAAAGGTGCACCGTGAAGCAGTACAAGAGTCGGGAACATGTGATGTTTTCCTTGCCGAAGAAACCATCAGGTATAGAATCTTGCAAAATTGATGGACTTCTATTATTGTACTTTTTGGGTTTTCCAGCTGTTCGGGGCCAGTACCTACTGAAATACATAATATACCTACTGCGCTTACGGCAATTACAAATCTATCTTCACGATGGGGTCACCACGTCGACGGTTACTGCATTCAACGATCAACGGAATTTGTGTTCGAGGGAATGAGTTGGATGATGAAACCTACTGTTACGAGCGGCGATCTTGTACATATAGGTAAACACTAGATGTTTCTCGATCTTTCCACCATTAGATCGCAGTGTAGGAGTCTGGAGCAATCTCGTGCATTCCAGAGCGTTCTTGTATGTGAACCCAATGGGGACTTGAACGTTCGATCAAGGCACATCAGTCCACTTTGGCGGAGGCGCAGATTTCAGAACACATGGAAAGCATACAGGTAACGTGTGCGATTATTCAGGAATGATCTAGAAACCGCATATGCCAGACCCTCATGGAATTTGCTGGAAGCAGACAGAAACTTCGGGAACATTATTCGGAGGCCTTATATAAGGCGTCAGCCCGGAGCTCGCGGCAGTAATGAATTAGATAGCGAGTGAAAACAAGCGAAGTCCCTGCGACATAATTCCAAGCGATAACTGTTGGCATTTATTGTAGTAGTAGTACGCAGAAATAAACAGTGTGTGTTTCAAAAGTTCGTCTCAATTATATTCGAACCCGTACGCGAAATATCGTAACATTTGGTGTCAGTAAGCGGTATAATTGAGAGTAATTGGGCCTGCGACTACAGGACGTTCGGAACATTCGTGATTTGGTAAATGCCGGAGACGAGAAGCATGTCGAAGACAGGAGTCGAAGACGCTTTGGCGAACATCATGGCGATGATGCAGCAGCAGAAAAGTCTTCTAGAAGAACAGGAGAAGAAACGCGTCGTGGAGCGTTTAGAGGACAAGGCAGAACTGAAGAATCTTCTAGAAGGGCAAGAACAGGAATTGAGAAATCTGTTAGAAGAACAGGAAAGGAAACGCCTGGAGGAAAGAGAAGAAATATTAGCCATTGTGGAACAACAAACACGGTATTTCGACGGCAGTGTAAACAAACTGGAGGAGAAAATGATTGCGATGGTAGAAAAAGAAGTGGAAGCGGTGAAGGCCAACCTGACAAAGCTGGAGCAACAGGTTCAGAAAACCGCCGCCAGTGCTGCGATGGTTAGTTCAGCGGGTGCCCAACGTGTGAAGCTGCCGAACTTCGATGGGAAAAGTCCATGGACTACCTATAAGAGGCAGTTCGATGCCGCTGCCGAAGCAAACGGATGGAGCGACGGTGAGAGAGCCACAGCTTTAGTCCTGGCTCTCAGAGGCCCAGCATTGGAACTGCTCCAGACGATTCCTGAAAGTGAGCAGAAGGACTTTGCCAAGCTGACGAGGGTCCTTGAGCTTCGGTATGGGGACAATCATGTGCGGCAGATCCATCAAACCCAGCTGAAGGCCAGGACACAAAAGAGCGGAGAAAGCCTTCAGGAATTCGAATCCGAAGTCCTGAGGCTGGTTCACCTGGCCTATCCAGCCCATCCAGCGGATGTTTTGGCCGACATCGCCAAGGAAACTTTCATGGGCGGAATAAGAGATCCAGATCTGCGTCAGATGGTCATGATCAGCAATCCAGCCAACATCAGCGACGCACTCATCCAAGCTATTCGCATCGAGGCTGCTGAAGATGCATCGCGCCCTCATCGTCTTAGAGAGGTGAACTTTGATGAATCCGGAGCATCACATCCTTCCGAGAAATCGGTGAAGGAGATGTTTGAGGAACTTCTTAGCGCCATGTCTCGGAACAGACCCCAAGGCGAGCCAAGAGCTGGAGGAAGACCGCGTTGCTTCGGCTGTAGAAAACCGGGACATCTGCTTCGGGACTGCAGGCAAAGGTCGAGTTCAAGTGACCGTTCCACACCGGGATGGAGAACTATAAGCCCAGAAAAACTAATTCCAGCTAGCGCTAAGGGGCGCACGCTGGCTGGCAGTCCTCAATGCCCCAGGAGTTACTCCGTCTCACTGCTGCAGAAGTCACCCAATAGCCTTCTTCTCAGTGGAAAGCTTGACGAGGACGATTGCGTGTTCGTAATCGATACGGGAGCCACGAAGTCAATCGTTCGACGAGGAATTCTCCGACAGCAACGCATTGTGCCACTGAGGGACGGCGCTCGTTTGACTACAGCTACCGGAGAGTCTGCTACATTGCACGGAGAAGCTGAAGTAAGCATTCGCTTCGGACGATTTCTTCTGCGAGAAAAGTTCCTGGTCGCTGACATTGTTGACGACTTCATACTTGGCCTGGACTTGATGGATAAATACGGATTCATCCTGGATGTTCGACAGCGGACGTTGAAAATCGGGAACGAGGAATTGGCGCTTAGAACATCCATGAAGGCCGCTGAAGAAATCCGCCTACTTTCGGCTGAAACCGTTCGTGTAGCTGCTAACTCCGAGAAAATCGTGTGGGCAACAATAAGCGGGCAACCTGGAGGACATGTCGCCGGCATTGCTGAACCCGACACAGCTGCCAGCTGCATCATGGCTAAGACATTAATCAACATGGACAAGACAAAAATCCCGATCAGAGTCATTAACCCGAACAAGACGAGCAAAACAATCAAGGAAGGAGAGACCCTGGGCAAATGTGAACCCGTAGAGTGGATCTCACGTTGTGAAGACATATCGACAAAGGCTGCGACTCCCAAGCTCTTAGAGAAAAAGCTAGTGGAGATGTTCTCGCCTGACTGGAAACATCTGAGTGGCAAGGAGAAGGAGCTTGCGACGCAATTCATCCAGGAAGAAGCTGCAGCCTTTGCCATGGAAGGTAACCCTACCGGAAGGACCAACGTGATCCAACATCGGATTAACACTGAGAACGCCGCACCGATCCGACAGGCTCCCCGGCGCCTACCATTGGCGAAGCAAGAAGAGGTGTCGAAGCTCTTGAAAAACATGTTGGATGAAGGCGTGATCGAAGAATCGACGAGCCCATGGTCTTCACCGGTTGTTTTGGTCACGAAGAAAGACGGTAGTACACGATTTTGCGTAGACTACCGCAAACTCAATGATGTGACGAAGAAAGACAGCTATCCACTTCCTCGGATTGACGACACTTTGAGCACGCTGTCTGGATCGAGATGGTTTTCGACGCTTGACCTGAAGAGTGGTTACTGGCAAGTGGGACTCCACAACGACGACAAAGAGAAGACGGCGTTTTCCGCTGGGAGCGGCCTTTATCAGTTTACTGTGATGCCGTTTGGACTTTGCAACGCACCTGCCACGTTTGAACGTCTAATGGAGTGCGTCTTGCGAGGTCTTACGTGGGAAACTTGCCTAGTCTACCTCGACGACGTGATGGTCATCGGTCGAACCTTCGAGGAGCACCTGAAGAACCTCCGGGAGGTAATTCGACGTCTTCGAGGTGCACATCTCAAGCTCAACCCAAAGAAATGCGTGCTCTTCCAGAAGCAAGTCAAATTTTTGGGGCACGTAGTGTCGTCGGAAGGAATCGAAACCGATCCAGCGAAATTGGATGCTGTACGAGAATGGCCACGACCGAGAAATCAGCATGAAGTCAGAAGTTTCTTGGGCTTATGCACCTACTACAGACGATTTGTAGAAAAGTTCGCTGACATTGCTAAGCCTTTACACAAACTGACTGAAGACCGTGCGCCATTCCTGTGGACCAAGGAGTGCGAAAACTCATTCAAGACTCTGAAGATTGCATTGTGTTCGAGTCCCATCCTGGCATATCCTCAACTGCATGGACAATACATCTTGGACACTGATGCCAGCAACACCGGAATTGGAGCAGTGCTGTCACAACACCAGCAGGGCCAAGAGCGAGTAGTGGAGTACTACAGCAAGGTGTTGTCCAAGCCTGAAAGGAATTACTGCGTGACGCGTAGGGAGCTACTGGCCATAGTGAAAGCTGTCGATCACTTTCACCAGTACCTCTATGGCCGGAAATTTTTGGTGAGGACTGACCACGCTGCCCTGAAATGGCTACTGCAGTTGAAGAATCCCGAGGGACAGTTGGCACGGTGGATCGAGAAACTGCAACAATATGACTTCAAGGTCCAACACCGCCCTGGAAGAAGTCATGGCAACGCGGATGCTCTTTCTCGAAGACCATGCAACGAAGATTGTGAACACTGCAAGAGGGTAGACCAGCAGAATGGGAACGTCGAAGTCAAGGCAATCGTTTTCGACACCCCGAGAAATTGGACTACGGCTGAGCTCAAGAAGGAGCAGCGTGAGGACCCAGCCATCGGTACGCTTGCTGAAAGGAAAGAACTTGGCCAGGACAGACCGGAATGGGCCGAGATATCTGGAGAAGGACCCGAATTCAAAGCTCTTTGGGCTCAGTGGAATTCTCTGAGGATAGAGAATGGGCTGCTGAAAAGAGTCTGGGAGAGTCCTGATGGAAAGAAGGAGATGGTTCAACTGGTGCTTCCCAAGAAGAGAGTGAGGGAGGTCCTGAAGGAGATGCACGATGGCGTCACTGGAGAGCACCTTGGTGTGAACAAAACGTTGGCCAAGGTGCGCGAGCGGTTCTACTGGGTGAACTGCCGGAACGACGTGGAAACATGGTGTCGCCAGTGCGAGGTTTGTGCGGCCAGCAAAGGACCAAGAACTCGCAGCCGAGGGGAGCTGAAGACTTACAATGTTGGAGCGCCTTTTGAACGCATCGCGATCGATGTGGCTGGCCCGTTCCCGACAACGGAAGATGGCAACAAATACATCCTGGTTCCTGGTTGCCATGGACTACTTCAGCAAGTGGCCGGAAGCGTACGCCCTGCCCAACCAAGAGGCTTCTACAGTGGCAAGGGTGCTGGTGGACAATCTGATAAGCCGCTTCGGAGTACCTCGGGAGCTACACTCAGACCAGGGACGAAACTTCGAGTCCAACGTGTTCCAAGGTATCTGTACTCTACTCGGAATACAGAAGACCAGGACGACGCCCCTTCACCCACGGTCCGACGGAATGGTTGAACGGTTCAACCGGACGATGGAGCAGCACCTGTCAAAGGTCGTCGACGAGCATCAGAGAGACTGGGATCGTCATCTGCCGATTTTTCTGATGGCGTATCGCGCTGCCATTCACGACACCACAGGGGAAACACCAGCACGTGTTCTTTTTGGCCGAGAGCTTCGCCTCTCCTGCGATTTGCAATTTGGCACGCCGGAGAATGATCCGAAAGACATCCCCGAATACGTCGACGACCTGAGGCAAAGAATGTGTGACATCCACGAGTTGGTTCGAAACCGGATTCGAATCGCGACCGACCGAATGAAGACCCGTTACGACTTGAAGGCGAACTCCACGGGATTTCAGGCTGGTGACTTGGTCTGGTTGTACAATCCTCAACGAAAGAAGGGAAGGTCTCCGAAGTTGCATCCGTCGTGGGAAGGGCCGTACACGGTAGTCAAAAGGATCAATGACGTCGTGTACAGAATCCAGCGAGCCCCGAGAGCCAAGATGAAAATTGTCCACCTTGATCGCCTTGCACGTTACTCCGGGAGTAACGATGAGCCTATTCGGGACGAACAGGCTTAAGAGGGGGGCAGTGTTACGAGCGGCAATCTTGTACATATAGGTAAACACTCGATGTTTCTCGATCTTTCCACCATTAGATCGCAGTGTAGGAGTCTGGAGCAATCTCGTGCATTCCAGAGCGTTCTTGTATGTGAACCCAATGGGGACTTGAACGTTCGATCAAGGCACATCAGTCCACTTTGGCGGAGGCGCAGATTTCAGAACACATGGAAAGCATACAGGTAACGTGTGCGATTATTCAGGAATGATCTAGAAACCGCATATGCCAGACCCTCATGGAATTTGCTGGAAGCAGACAGAAACTTCGGGAACATTATTCGGAGGCCTTATATAAGGCGTCAGCCGGGAGCTCGCGGCAGTAATGAATTAGATAGCGAGTGAAAACAAGCGAAGTCCCTGCGACATAATTCCAAGCGATAACTGTTGGCATTTATTGTAGTAGTAGTAGTAGTACGCAGAAATAAACAGTGTGTGTTTTAAAAGTTCGTCTCAATTATATTCGAACCCGTACGCGAAATATCGTAACACTACGTTCGACGAAATGCCAGCAGTACTTGAAATACGGTGTACGAAAGCATCTGCTATGTATGGAATACAATATACATGCCTAAAACAGTTTTTAAGAGTTTCTGTTAAATTTAGTGAAAAAATCTGTGTTGAAAGATGAAACGGTCGACTTAATACCCTCAACGAAAATATTGACAGCTCATGTCATGCATTTTGACTGTGACGCAGGGTGGTTTAGTAACAAGCAATTGCACCACACCCTGACGTGCAAATACCCTAGTGCTCTAGCTTTCTCTCTCTAGGTTTGTTCCATCAGGAGTCCCTGACTGTCCGTGGACGTCAGCAGCCTGCGCATTACGATTTATGGAACGCCAGAATCGTAATGCGCATGCTTCTGACGTCCACGGACAGTCAGAGACTCCTGATGGAACAGACCTTCTTTATACCCTCTCGCTCAATGACTTGGCTTACGTCTCTCTCTGGGTGACCAGATCCCAGGTCTCTCTAGGCAGCCGCAGGAAGGAGAATCAGCTGTTGTGACGGACACGTGAACTTTGGTGCGCTAGAATGTACGTCGTTTTTACGAATCAGAGGTTGGTTTTCCACTGATTATTGTATAGTAATTTTGGCTTCCACCAAATCATACATGGTGTTTCGATACATATTTTGTGCGCATAATCATTGTACTAGCGCGAAATTTCAGCCGAGTTGTGGGCTGTTTGTTTTCAACGGACTTACGTAGCTCGTAGTTTTTCCCTCTTTGTATTCAAGTTGCTTTGCACTGCTTTGAATTTTGTGTAATTTATCTACTCCCAGAATGATCTTAATTTTGATGGCAAATGCCGTACGATTGCGGCCAAAATAAAGTGGACGACAATGTCAACGAGTTGGCTTGCTGTCATGCGACGTTCAGGCCAGAATCCTGAAAAATCTGTCAACTGTCGTCCACTTTAAAAAGGCCGCAACAATACCTAATCTAGTGGGTGGGCATTTTACGCACTTAGACGTTGTCCCGGAATTACACCCTGTTGTATGTACTTATTCCGAGGTTTCATTATTGTTTCTTTTCCGTGTACCAACACTGATGTATTACAAAAACGTTGCCTCAGGTGTTGACGGAATTTAAGAACCACAAAAAGTGATGAGTCATTCTCATTTAATCTTGTGACAGCCGAAAACCCAAAAATGTGCAAGAAGCGCATACAACACTGTAGTTCTGGGCCAGCAATGAGTATTCGAGGTTCATTGTGCACGTATGCAAGTTGTGTAACAAACAAAAAGACAACAAGAAGAAAGCTTGCGAGACCAAATCAGCCGCTAAGTAGAGAACAGTACTTTTTATGATTCATTTCATTGTCGGGTTATACATGAAAGTACGGGGTGTTTATAAGAAACTGTGATCGCGGCAGGCATGGGTCAGGCCGAAAAACACAATAACAGACGCAATTGTAGTGAACGAAAGCGGATTCCAAAGGCGATGCGATCACAGTCGTTTATAAACACCCGGTATAAGGAAAAGGGATTCGCACGCTTCATCGTGTCCAGGGGGGGGGTCCACCTGTTTGTATGAATCTGTCTTGTTGAATTCACTAACCTTTCTTACTTGGGGAGGGGGGAAGAAATTCTGTAATCTCTTTTTCAAAATGTTTAACGTATTCTCTTGCTGTTATTACTTGTGGTGCAGTCCTGTAAAGGGTGGCATTCTATAGACACTCTGTTATTTAAAAGAAATCCTGTCGGCTTTTGGTTTGCCTAGTGTAACGGAGCGTTTGTGGAGTGTTGTTTCGCGGGAGAATCGCAACATTAGTTTCCAATCACTTTTGCCGCTACTACAGACTCGGGTTTATTTTGTTTTACTGCCCTGTTTTGACGGGCATATTGATTTATAAACATATTCGGTAGTATCACGGAAGCTCCTCACCAAGAATGCGTACGTTGAATGTTGAGGCTCGAATGGAGTATGAAAGCGGTGTAAGTGTCCAATGATTGTGATTGCAATTCTCATTCCTCGATAATGTTGTTCGTGTACAAGCTAAACTGTAAAAAATGTCACTTATCTTCCATTCAACGGAAATAAGTGTTTACCTTCGAGAACGAATGTAGACACACTCAATTTTGAAAAAGTGTTTTCCTACCCGGTCTCAGTTCTTTTGCTTTCACCCTGTTCTGTTCAGTACCTTGGACGGACTGTCTGGCATTCTCACCAGCAGGCAACTGAGTGGGTTGACCACACGTGCGTTTTCTATCGAAAATAGGCTTGTTAAGAATTCCTTGTCCATCCCATCGGGATTTCACAAAAGTACATGTGACTCCAAATTTACCTCTTCGATTCATGTTGTGGGGTTTCACTTTCAAGTAAGACGATAAGAGAGGACCGCTGAGTCAGACCTAGTCGCACCTTTGCTTTTATTGTTTACTAATTCTTCTTTTGTTTTGTATGTTTGTATCTGTGGGGTGGTTTGTGATGTGTAACCGCAAGGGCATTTCGGGCGAATGCGTTATGAATACTTCTTCCTTCCAATTACTTATCAAGGGAATGACCAGACCCAATTTTACTTGTTCACTTTTCATGATGTTTTATGATTATCTGTTTTGCTTGGTGAATGTTGATGGCTGATTTTTGATGCCCCAATATCCGTGACGACGGTGGTGATAACATATGGTCTTCTCTATTTGTATTGTATACTTGTTTAGCCAGTCAAAGGAGTAATTTCAGTTCTTCAAAATTTCAATTTGAATATTGGAAATTTTGAATAAAAGAGAATAAGGGCGATTGTTGAGATGAATTTACTCAAAGTCAACTCGACACATTTCAATTTTGACCAATAATTTTAATAAATTCGTGAACAGCACTGATAACTAGTGCAGTCATTTTAGGAGAAGAAGCAAAAAAAAATCGCTATGGAAGGGGACTTGGTACAGTGATAGTACAAAGCCTTCTGATCAACATACTAGAAGTCCCCGGAAATCAACCTTGTGCTACGGCCGCCATATTGGAAAATGTCTTAAGATGTCTGCAAATTTTAGGTTTTTTACCTATATCTCGGTAACCGTTGAAAACATCGATTCCATTTTTGAAAGAAAAGTTAGAATATATGAAACCGAATATTTTGGTGCGTATGAATTAAGTATCGCTTTGACAGTTCTTCTGATATGGGCGTTTGAATGTTCAAATTTTTCAAATCTAAAATATGTGTTATTTCCCATGATTTTCGGTGGAAATTTCTCACGACTATCATCAGCGCCTTCCTCATGTGGCTTGAAGCCTTGCCTGATCAGAGGGTTTGCCGGAAATTGTGCCGTTTGACCTGTGTGACGTCATCAATTCCAGATGGTGACCCAATTTTATCTCTTGAATCAAAATCGATGTAATCATGAAAATCACCAGATAGATTCAGAATTTCATGCTGATCAAGATGCCGCAAACCGTTCTAGAATATCTTCAACCGCTTCTGAAATACGGGGTGTTTATAAGAGTCTGTGATCGCGGCAGGCATGGGTCAGGCCGAAAAACGCAGTAACAGGCGCAATTGTAGTGATCGAAAGCGGATTCCAAAGGCGATGCGATCACAGACGTTTATAAACACCCGGTATTCCAATTTCAAACTGGCGCACGATGAATTGAATGAATAATGGAAGTATTTAGTAGGCCTTGATTTTATGACAATACATATTCTCATGAAAATTATAACATAGGTGTAGAATTTAATGCTGATAATTTCATATTTGTGATAATTTTCATGATAATATTTTCATAAAATCAAGGCCTACTAAATACTTCCATTATTTATTCAATTCATCGTGGCCAGCTTGAAATTGCAGTATTTCAAAAGCGGTTGAAGATATTCTAGAACGGTTTGCGGCATCTTGATCAGCATGAAATTCTGCATATATCTGGTGATTTTCATGATTATATCGATTTTGATTCAAGAGATAGAATTGGGTCACCATCTGGAATTGATGACGTCACACAGGTCAAACGGCACAATTTCCGGCAAACCGTCTGATCAGGCAAGGCTTCAAGCCACATTCGGAAGGCACTGATGATAGTCGTGGAAAATTTTCACCCAAAATCATGGAAAATAACACATATTTTAGATTTGAAAATTTTGAACACTCAAACGCCTATATCTGAAGAACTGTCAAAGTGATACTCAATTCATTTGCACCAAGCTATTGCTTCAAAAATGAAATCGATGTTTTCAACGGTTTCAGAGATATAGGCAAAAAACCTAGAATTTGCAGACATCTTAAGACATTTTCCAATATGGCGGCCGTAGCACAAAGTTGATTTTCGGGGACTTTTAGTATATTAATCAGAAGGCTGTGTACTATCATTGTACCAAGTCCCCTTCCATTGCGAATTTTTTTGCTTTTCCGTAGCCGTAAGCCTCATTTTGACCTGGCTCAGCTCACTGCACTATTAGGCAACCAGCTCTACCCCGTTACCCATAACCCATCCACCCCGCGCTATAAGATTCTCTTTTCGCAGTTCCTTCGAGATATAATAATAATTTGTTTTCAATGCAGTAGGGGCCAGGCTTCTCAGTGCAGAAGTTACTAGACTACAACTCTGACGACAAAAAAAAACGGTAAATTTACTGTTCACATAGCCATTATGAACAGATAGTAAATGCCATAACGTATTTTTATGACGAGCTAAATCCAAGCAAATGTTTACAAACGCGCGAACGTTTCCCCAGCCTCCATCCAATAACAGTTATGGTTCTGCAACACTGCAACACATCAAAATGTAATTTTAAAAGCTGCGATTATAATTTTATGAGACCAGAAGAACCGGCAAAGCTTGCAGGCAGGTAGGCACTCTACAATGTGAACAAGTTTTATTAATTAATTTCACCACCCGCACGCCAGTAATTACCTCTCTACGTCCGCCCGAAAAGCTGCTACACTGCCCATTTGCAGGATCACAGCTAAACACTTTCGCTGCGGAACTGGAAGGCAAACTTCTAGAACTCCAACAACGAACGTCGGAACGTAGGAACGTCATTCATCTGTTTTTCTCCAAACGAGAAGGCGCTTCTGTCTTCGCTTTGTCCGTCTGTCTCTCTGTCTGTCCGTCTCTGTCCGTCCGTCACAGCATCTAGTCCTAGATGAAAAAGATTTTTGCGAAGTTTTTTTACTCCAATGAATGGATAGCTCATGACCTTGTATCCCAAACCAAGAAAAATCTCAACGAAATAATGATAAACAATTACAATATTAAGAATTTATTATGGCGCGGCATCGCCGATGAATGCTGCATTCCAGAAGCCGGCCGGATCTTGAAACTTAGGATATACGGACAAGTACCCTTTCTGTTCAATATCAGTAATACATATAAGGAGCTGTATTTAGAGGATAATTTTAACTTCATTTTAATAAACATTCCATATTGGTACGACCCACGGGTCAATAGTTATGAGTTTTTTAAATTGACCCCGAAGCTACGGCCTGGTGGCAAAAGATTATTCGTTGGTTGCTGGCGCTTGGAATCTTCTTCTCCGAACGGAATGCTTGACAGGAAAGATTTCAACTCAAATGAGTAGTTTGTGGTCTTGGTACACGAACCAAGAAATAGCTTGCCAAAATAACGATAAACAATGGGCGCGTTCAGCAGGCTCTCTGGTGAGTGCTACCGGTGGATAACGCATGCGCGTTATCGAGTCGTAGCAGCTACCAGTCGCCATTTTTTCCACCACAATTCATTTGCGGTAGCTCCGGTAGCGGTGGAATGGTGAGCTTTTTATGACAGTTTATGTCAGTTTTCCGGTGGAAATGAGTGGGGAAATGGAGGGCGATTCAACAAGCCGTTCAGCAGCTCACATATCTACCTGTAGTGTGTCGGTAGCCTGCTGAACGTACCCAATTACAATAATAACATTTGAGTGTACGGCGGTGTCGCGGATTAATACGCTCAATTAGTGTGACGTCAACACGTGGGTTTTGTATGAAAACAACGAGCACCTAAGTTGTTAGGAACACTTCTTGTCAAAGTGACAGCCAATGGAATATTTGCGGATTAATAGATACAACGACCTTCCTGTGGGGTGTTTCGTAACCAAAAAGGCCTTCGAGAGTGGGAGAACCAGGAGTGACAGTAAGTGCTGCCAACCTAGCAGAGATTGTTTTTCAGTGGAACGATTTTCATGGAACTTACCCTTGTTTCGTTTGATCATTCTCATTTTCTAGCCAAATTTCAACATTCCACCGCCATCTTGGCCGCCATATTGAAATCTCTTATTAGTGAAACGATTTTCATGAAACTTGGAACTTACTCTTGTGTAGTACGATCATTCTGATTTTCAAGCCGAATATCATGATTCTGCCGCTATTTCGGTCGCCATATTGAATTTTTTCCCAAATAGCAGTAGAACCCTAATTAACATCTTGCGTTCACTAATCCTTTAAAAAGGAAGTGCGCTACTGAGCCTCATGCCATGAGGCATATTCGCTTGTTTGACATCTGTGCTGGCGTAAAATTGGCAGTATTTACGCGGTGAAAACGTGATAGAAATTTCGCTGATTCTGCTGTAAATTAGTCTAGTCTCGAACTAATCAGCAGATGCGTTTTCATTGGCATCGTCTACTTTGTCAACGAAAGTACTTGAACAGTATTGTTATTTTGAAACATCTCGTAGATATGTGTTTTTAGCTCACGCCCTGCCATTTGCGGCCACCACATCATTCGACACAATATTAGTTCTACAGAAATGAAAAACAAACATCTCTCGTACCGTACCGCTTATGTGTTGCCCTGCGAAGACGATAGTTCTATGATGGTATAGATGGCTTGTTTGGATTAGAGGTGATGCGCAAACACAATCGTGAAGTCCTCAAGTAAACACTACCGCTTTATTTTAGGAGTAATTAGACAATGTAAAATGTCGTCCCTCGACTCCTCCATTGAGTCTCGTCGAGTTCAACATCGATCGATCCTTGATGGCGGTGTGTAAATATCTTACATAAGGACACTTGGAAAACACCAGAACTTCTGAAGTGCAAGGATTTTAATTAAGTACTCGTAGGTGTTCTCGACCATCATCTATGTGAAAGCAGTAAATCTCACCGAGCTAATTTTTGTATGCCTGTCTTGTCAACCACTTCGCTCATCTTTCCCTAAAAAACAGTAATTTTAAATATGTACCTAATGTAATGCGAACGTCACTAAAAACAACCCCTCAACCAAAGTAAAACAAGTGAATATGACCTCACGGGCGTGAGGCTCAGTAGCGCACTTGCTGTTATTTGGACAAGATTTTGCCTAGTTCGGTTCTCAAGACTACGAGCTATTCGAGCAATCCATCAAGCCATCAAGAGAAATTTCCTAGTTACCTCTGGTTATGACATGACCCAGTTAACAACCAGAAAGTGATTACCTACTGGAAAAAAAATTGATCGCAAAAATCCTTCCGTCTAGGATTAGATGCTGTGACGAACAGACGGACAAACAGACGGACAAAGCGAGGACGTAAGCGCCTTCCGACATGTCGATTGAAAATTCCTGCCATTTTCAGTGCTACCATTTTTTTATTGTTCTTGAACGAAAATGTTATTCGTAACTAGTGACACAATAATGGTATCGAAGTATTCGAAGTGGAGTTTTTGTCAAAAGAAAGTTCAAATTCTTCTCTAAATATAACCCCGTACATGTGTTTGTATTTCAATAAGAACATGTATTTGCCCGCATGCTGTAACCTCTGAAATCCCATCAGAATAGTGTTTGTGTTATGATAATGTCAATGTCAATGTTAGAATGTTACATGTTATGACGATGTTAGGCAACAGAATTGAATAATTTAATGTGTTTTGATTACATTTTGCACCAAAAAGTGGGCGGCTGGGCGGTCTATCACCTCCCACTCTTGGGGATTTTAGTTTATAAACAGCATCAAAACTGTTGTAACAGTACGCACACGCTGAAAACTCGTCATTCATTGGCAGATGTTAGGCGAGATGTTATAAACCCAGAATTTTTCTGGACTCGGGTTACACTAACATTACCATTATAATGATTGTGATGGATATCAAGCTATCACGATATCATCGCTTCTATATGGATTTCTTATCTTTTGGTTTGTGGTTCTCAACAGTGACATTATCGTTAACATCACCATATACAGGTGTCCGTTTTTTGAGGCTAAGCATGGGTACCTCGCTTATCTTGAGAGATACAAAGTCGGTTAAATTAGGAAAAAGTTGCGCATTTTTATGAAGATCAATGATCCAAAAAGAAATTTGACGTATCGATTTTAGTTTTTGAGATATCGTGAAAAAACAAGAATTTGAATTTTTATTTTCATTTTTTGTTCAAAAAACGGTTGAAGGTGGCCTTTTCTAATCTAGACATTGTCAGGGCACTTTTTCAAGGGAAATTCAAAGCTGCCAAAATCTTTATTCTAGCTTTCAAAGCAACCGAGATACGACATTCAACTTTTTTCTCTAATGGGCGCCATATTGGATTTTGATATTTTTGAATACGGTATTCTTTTCTGGTTACAACGATGTGCCACATGTGACTGTTGAATGAATGTTGAACATTCACGTTTTTTTTATTGTCGATGCTGATTTTGTTTCCAAAGCACTCTTTGAAAAATAAAATAATTTTCGAAAAAATGTTTGCTCAAAAGCATGAATTTAACAGTGGCATGTGACACATCGTTGTGACCAAAAAAAATATTGTATTCAAAAATGTCAAAATCCAATATGGCACCTATAAGAGAAAAAAAGTTGAATAAATAAATAAATAAATAAATATAGTCTTTATTGCTCTCCGTAAAAAAGAAATACAATATGTATTTGTAGAGCCCGTCAAGTAACTAAATGATAACTAACAAATAAATAAAATATATACAAGTAACAAGTAGTATCTAACAATTTGACACAAATGAACATAAGTACAGCAGTCAATAAAAAAAAACATGGATTCACAATATCACGACCAGTGAGCTAAGGTCTTTATATTCGGATCTTCGAAGTACTCATTTAAGGTATAATAGGCCTTTCTGACTAGCATTTGTTTCAGTGTTTTTTTCAGAACATGCAATTTTTGATTTCTTATTTCTTGTGGTATGCCATTGTACACCCTGACTATCATGTAGGTAATGTTTTTTTTGAAGAAATGAGAAATTCAGGTTTGTTGTGTCTTCACACGCATTGAATGGAGCATCAAGTCCTGAATCTTGTCCACTTCATATATCTTTGTTTTTGGAATAAATAAGAACAAAAATATTTTTTCCTTCCACCCTGTATATAGCTCCGGCACCATTGACGCAGTTGGGTACGGTCCTAAACCAGTTCAGGTGGGTATGATCAACAAATATGCGAATCGGCATCTTTCATTGACGAAAGTGAAGGTCTTTGGCGCATTTTTTCCTTCATCATATTGCATGTTGACGGAAAGTCATTTTTCTCGGAACCTGTTCGCCCTGTACTGTTTTATCACACATAAGTGACATTTTGAGTTGCTCTTCAACAATCCGTTGAAGTTTTTTTTTAGCATTTTGATCACGGATTTTATCGACAAAAAACAAATAAAGTTGTCAAAAAGGGGCCCCCCTGGCCCCCCACATTGAAAAATTGCTTGGCAGCACTTCTCAAATGATAGAGGAAGGCTTTCTAAACATGCCTGCAAAAAATTGTTCCGTAGTCATAAAATGCATAGTTGTAACCCTAGTCCACCGGACTACTACCTTCAACCGTTTTTCAAATAAAAAGATAAAAAAATTACAAACTGTTTTTTCTCAATATCTCGAAAACTGAAACTGACAAGTCAAATATCTTTTTGGATCATTGATTGTCATGAAAACTCGCAACTTTTTTCTAATTTAACCGACTCTGTATCTCTAAAGATAAGCGAGATACTCATGTTTAGCCTCGAAAAACGGACAGCTTGTAGAGGCTGTCTGATTTCTACATGATTCTAGTGGGCTGTGTTTTTGGTCGCCATCAGCCGATCGCGGCCAGAATTGCAGCCCATTAGAATCATGTAGAAATCAGACAGCCTATTATACCACTGACACTATTCTGACGGGGCAGTAAAACCTGAAAAACAAATTTATTCGAATAGTTACTTACTACGGGTTTCACCAAAGAAGATAATTTAGCAATTAGCTAATTCGATATTTTCTTAAGTGCATGGATTCTGCATGGTCAGTAACTGACCAACGTAAATAACGGTTTCAAATCAATGATGGATTAATGATCAAATAATGAACAGATGATCAGTGTCCTATGAATTTTACACATTTTCCGTGATCAATCAACTAGCACTAGCATTGGTCAGAACAAATTTCATCTAATAGCGTGTTAGCGTAACACCTTTGTCAACTTTATTTAACTAATCATCTTTTTAATTTATTATTGGCATAGGTTGAAACTCACTCTGTATGTATAGGGAAGAATACTGTTGCTAATAACGAACGAGCTGTTGGAAGTGGTTGCCTTATATTAGGTAGGTAACGGATTTTTTGAATTTCTCCAAATTCTCCTTCTGAATTCTCAACAGTTGCGATGGTACCAAATATTAATATAAATTAAACCACAAAACAAAAGTTGAGAATCACCTAAAGAGCTGCTATTAAGACTTTTCCTTCGACATTAACTCTTGACTACCAAAAGTTCTGAACCCCTGAAGCAAGCCCTATGGCAATTTTCATTAAGTTCCACGCACCTAGGTAATAATTTAGTTTCCAATTTTCCCCTTAATCAGAATAATTTGGAAACCTAATTGTGAAAAAATTTTCATTTCAAAAAACGAAGAAAACAGACAAGACCCGAGGGAGTCCAAGCAAGAATTAATCGCTATCATGAATTAACCATTTCTAGTCGTTCATTCATTTTGGTGTAGGTAATAAAAGGAAATTAATAATCTCTACTGGAAAAGTTCTCTCGCAAGCTCCTCCAATCTATCCCCAGCAGACACTTGAAGCGTGCGGAAAACTATTCTGGCGGAAACTATATTACATTTGCTGGCTCGCTGCTATAGCTGCTGAGAGGCTGCGGAGTTGGTGAGTTGCAGCACACAACATCCCGCGTCATCCTGATGGTTCGCGGTTTGGTGAATTTCTCCACATACAAACGTTTGCACGGTCGGTTTGTTCCGGAAAGCTGAACCATCAACATCATGAACCTTATTCACCACTTTGACGTTTCATGTAACATTTACCTACATCTCGAAGCAATGGACCTCGGGGTTAGGGGGCATATATTCACAAATGTCTGTCCCCGAAACGCTACTTACTACCTTTTGGTGTAGTAGTTTCTAGTTTGCGTAATTTGTAAGGAATTGATGCAAAGTTGCTACACTAGCCCCCCGTTGCACCAAAGAATTTAATTGCATGAAATAGCTGAATGGGGCACCAAATCATTTCGGTATCTCTACATACAGGAGAGGGTGTTACGTATAGTGATTGTGACAAACTTTGAGGTATGATTCACATCAAGTCAAAAAATAAAAATCTCATGGTTCTAAAATGCTTCCTCAAAAAAACACAGGGTGTTGAAGTTCCCTTTTAAAATCGTTTTTACACTGTAACTTTAAAACCGTTCAACCGATTTTAATCAAATTGGAAATAAAGTTCAATAAAATAAGTCTCTGTCGAACAATAATAACACGTTCTACAAAAAATTTTTAGGAGCAAAGATAACGAGAAGTGCCCTCCTCTTTTCGCTCCTATTTTAGTTGCAATAAAAAAAAAACTATTTTAAAAAGAAAACTTCAACACCCTGTATCTTTCTAAGGAAGCATTTAAGGACCATGAGTTTCTATATTTTTCTACTTCATTTTTGATGAAGAACCATCTCTCATTTTTTTTCCTACATCAACAGCTAGGTTATTAGCAGATTTTTTCAGTTGGAGTTTTTCTGTAACGATAACAATGTTGACGATAACAACGAAGTACTGTAAAATTTACTTTACATCTTTAGATCAGTGGGAGATTCATCAGTGGGGTTTTGTTTCGAAGGCTGTCTCGTTTCATCCCTCTTCCCGGGGCATCACCGCACGAAAGTAGATGCCCCACTACTAAGGGACGCGTGAAAAATTCCATCTGGCCCAGTGCGGATTTGAACCCGGGACCTTCGGCTTTCAAAGTGGGGCCGAGCTCACCGTGCTACCGATTGGGTTTCCCTCAAAAATTGTAACAACCAGTATACCTAACACCCTGTATAGGTCTCTTGTCTCCTCCACGAAGGATTCCACGGGATACCCAATGACCTCGGACTAATTATAAGCTCCAGTTCTTTAATTTAAGTTCAACTTTGAACTTAGTTTTGTTGCCAGAGATTATTGTTGCAACAATTATTTCTACTATGACCAAACCAAGTTTAAAATTGAAGTGGAAGTGAGCAACTGGGCCTGAATTTCATGTTTGAAGTACTACTGCTAACTCCTATTATTATATGATTATTTAGAAGAAAGAATATTGGGCAAGATAAGAGCAGGCAGACCGTGCTGCTGTAAGTGCGAAAAGTTTGGACATTTATGTTGAGATTGCTGTTTAGTAGGGCTCAGAGAAGCGAAACATTCTGGACGGAGTCATGGTCGTGGGGAACATGCGCTGGCAACATGTTTGACAGCCAGAAGAAAAAACTCTTTTTGTTAACGCTAGGGAAAGAAAGAATTTAATAATCATAGGCACTAACAACGTATTAGTGCTTCGATATAATTAGCAGTATCTATTCTTCTAATATGACATCACTATCGAAGAACTACACCTAAAATTCGTTTGAATTCAACATAAAAAATCGTGAACCCCTGCAACAAACAAGTGTAGATTCAAAGTTTCATTATAATCGAATAGATCTGGAACAAGGCCCATGACAAGGATTTGTTTGTTCCCTTGCAAACCCGTCATTACGTGTTCATGTAAAATGTTTGCCTGATATGTATTGCGGCACCGTATACCTTTTTTTTCAAATCCAGCACTTGCAGTTCACCTTTGTATGCGATTAGTTATAAAGCCGCGTCATGATTGGGTGATGTATGGTAAGTACATACTCAAAGATTTAATCTCCGCTTTAAATTAGCTCTTGTTTATCTTGTCAAGTGCAGGTATTTCTTTGATCTTGAATGTTACGTTGTGATAAAGGACTACACAAGGATTTCCAATATGTTAATTAGGAAAATTACAAGAAAAACATAACAAAGTGAAGCTGCAGCGTGAACTCTGAGAAAATTTCGTAGACGTGACTCTTCTGAGCTTGATCTTCGATGTTCAATATCTGGCAATATCGCTGGGTACACAAGTGCATACTCACGTATAAATAAATGATATCTTCAACAGCGTTGTTTAATAAGCTTTATGTGCAATCGTATAAAGTGTTCTGCCCTCGGTTCTGCCATCGCCATCCATGGTTCTGCCTGTATATTTATAAGGTAAGTACGGGAGCAACACTCTTGTAAGCAATTCTGAGTACTTAGGTGCATGCTAATTTCTTTTATTCAAAGCTGTCGTCAGATGCAAAGGACCGATGAGGACTGAATCCTCGGGTGAATTACTGGGCATCAGAACGTTCAGCGGATTATTGTATTTCCACGGATTACCATGGAAGATAACCACGGGATTCCAAGGAATTTCCACAAATTACCAACGGCTTGAGGCCATGCCTGAATCACCACCAGAAAAAGGCGCTGTTGCGGTGCTTATTATTACCTGAGGTCTTCACGCTATAGGGTGATTGATTAACTTTGCATAGACCAATGGCAGATAGTCAGATAGAGGACTTCAATTTTGTTCAAATCCACCGGCATTTATTCTTCTGTTAAAACTTGGCAAGAATTATTGGGTAAATCATAATCTAGGGCCGCAGATTCAGATTAATGTATCCCTGTGTCAAAATTCACATTTTCTGGCCGATTGTCTGCAATACTGTTATCGGATTCGAGCCAAATCGAGGCAAATTTTGTGGTTGACCCGCGATGTGGCTCATAGCTTATAGTATCATTGTATCTCAAGCACCTACATAGTATTGCACTATACAGGGTGATTCAAAAATGGCGCATTTCCTCCCGTGTACGTTGTGGGAGACGTTGAGGGAGCACGGAAAAAATAGTGAAAAAAAAATTGGCTCATTTATCCTTCGAGTTATGAAGAGGTGAAGTTGAGAATTCAACTTCTTCAGTTTGCATGATTTTAAAGCAAAGCATTGTTACTTGCCAAGAGTCACATGTCGTTAGTAGTTCCCAATTGAAAGTTTCTCTTGCAATTGAGATTTGAGTCGTATTTTCAAATTTCAAAATTCGTCTTTCACCTCAAAAGTGCCGTGAAAATACATTTGGCAAGTATGTTCGGTATGGTCTGGCAGGTTCTACGGAGTATCCAGGGCAACAATACAATATTGTTATTGTGATGTACCTCTTTGATCTAAAGGTGCCAGGTAGGTACTAATGCGATGCTGCCAGATTGGAGAGATCTGTTTTTGTTAATAACTTGCAAATAGAAGCCGAATAATTTTTTTTATTATTTTTCCCATGCTCCGTTAACGTCCACTATAACGTGCCCAAAAGGAAATGCGCCATTTTTGAATCACCCTGTATAAGTTGATTTACCTACGTTGTCACCAATATTATATCCTTAGTAGAGGTATAGCAATAAATTTAGCAAAATTGTAAAATTTTCGATTATTACCTTTGAGAGCTTGTAAAATCTATCGCCTAGTATTAAATTTGAAGGGCACCGGTTAATTAGCTATTGGCCCTCATTTTCGACCATAAATTAGAACAGTTTCCTCATTCGAGGTACATAATTTATAATTTTATTTGAAAAAACATTCCACCAGTCGCCCATTTAAATTTTAAACTGACAAATGTCTACCAAAATCAAGACGTCTTGAACGTTCATACAATCTTGCAACAGTGCTGTACACGATTGACAATATGAATTCAAGGTCATCTAGGGAAAAATTGATCCAACATTACAAACTTGAGCATCCCCAATTATCGCAGAATTGCCAACTCGACGTACGAAAATTACCGTTCTAGTGCTGAATTTAATAGCTGATCGGCATACATGTATGAATATGAGCAGTGCATGCTTGCTTCAGACGAGGGCGTAAGCGAATATACAAGACAAAAAATAAACCCCGCGGATTTGATCTTACCACGCCCTGGCCCTGATATATCTTAATTTGTCACTATAAAGCAGCTGTTCTAACAAGAAATCTATGGCTCCCCATGAAAAATGCATGCGAGGGCGAAACCCTCGTCTCCTAGGTCCGATATCCCGCCATAAATCGAGCGCTGGACCATCCACCATAAACAAAAGTAACTTTCTTCTAAGAAGTTTTTTAGGTCTGGGTCCTCGTGTGTATGTGGATGCTCATAATTTACATTGCTATGACTATATTCCGCGCTTGATCTTTATTTCGAACAAAGTTGAAGACCCCGAGGGGCCATCCGGTTGCAGCATTACGTGTAGAAATTTGATGAAATTGCTTGTAATTACCATAATGGACCTTTTCAGAAGAGAGAGACAGATGCGTGCGCGCTCGTACCGCGCAGCCGGTGGTGTCTAGCTATAACGGCGCCTAATATCTCCAAGGGAAACTCTGTTCGTTATGAAGTGCGCGGCATCACACTGAGTACATGTGGGGACTGTGACGTAAATCGTGCGAGAGAGCCCGCCTTTATTGAAAAGGTCCATTACTCAGTGAATTACATGACACTGCATTTTACGCTTGAAATACACAAATTACACACCTACGTCGCATTAGATAGCAATACGCCATATTACTTGACATTCGGCCTTATTCTCTATGCCATTGAAAATTTTCAATATTGAAAGTGGGATTTTGAAGAGCTGAAATTGATCTTAAGACTGGGTAAACAAGTACGTACTATGCCAGTTCAGGCAGGGATTCAGGTCTAATTTCCATCCATATTTGGGATCCCAGCCTAATATGCTTACGTACCGAAATAAACCAGAGTGAGAAACGAGACATTTTCAATTTTCAATTTCAATGGCATAGAGAATAAGGCCAATTATTCCGTTTTACTATGGCTATATACCGCATTACACAAAAATTCTCGCAAAATTGAGTGATGGGATGGGAGGTAACAAATTCTGGATTCAGTCGTGCGTTAATTTGTAGTCATTTCCACGTGAAAAAGACTAAGAGAATTCTTATTTTCCCGGAGGTGAAGGGAGCTACAGCCCTTGAAGGTGAGCTCCTGGAAATGATTATCATGTGATATCTATAAAACTATAGATGAGGTAAAATGATGGAACTGAGCACATCTACTAATCTTTTGCGATAGCCGATGATAGCCAGAGATGACGACGGCTCCGTTTTAGCGAAATTTCTCAAATGTAAAAAACCGACAGCATACGTCAACCATCAATTACCAGAGCAACCTAACCAGTCATAAATGGTTACTCGCTGAAATAAGACGCTGGGGAAACAGTTTTTTTGGGATCTGGGGAATAGTTTTTCATCGCAGTACTTTCATTAAAATTCTGATTAAATCTATGTAAATATTCCATATATTTTAACTTTGTTATCACTGCTTGAACGCGAGATTTGGACCCTCGACCCTCAACTTTGCAATATTGAATAAACTTTCGGTGATAGAGGTTTTGGTCACGTCTCGGGCCGGTCTTGATTATAATGGAAATCCGCTTAGTGACTGCCGGGTGCCCATAACTGGAAAATGCACTGTCTTGTAAAATTTAATGTTTTTAACTGAAAACTTGGTGCTCCGAAGCGACTTTTCGGATTTAAGATTTTCCAAGTCCACGGACACTAACTTTGTCGCCATCCGTATTATACGTGTAGGTAGGTGTTGCAAATTTTCCAAGGCCCAGGGGGCGTTGCGGAGGGGTGAAGTTTATTATGGAGTTGAATTCGGCCGTGTGACTCCGAGAGGAAGAAATAATCACGGAAGTTAGCGCTAAGTCAAAGATGTGAACAAGACATTTGCTGTCCCGTTCGCTTTATTGCATTATCACGTTTTATAGCCTCGTCTCTCAGAAGCTCGGCAGAAAAGCTGCGGAAGAATCTAGATGGAAGTAGAGATCATCTTCACGCTTAGGCTCACGTCCATTTAAATTGCCTATAACAACGGCCACAGTAGCGCTGGAAATTACGGCATACTCTGATGGTTAATCTGGGAAAATTAAACTGCAAACTGGATCAGTGTGCCGTGGAAATACAACAATTGTTCAATAATTATTTCACAATCATAACATAATATCTACCTGAAATTGAAGTATCCTAAATTTATGTGTAGGGAAAGGGAATTGTTCTTGGAGCCTACGCATCAGTTCTTTGGCAAACTTGGAGGGTTTAGTTTGTCTATTATTGTTTTATTGACACTAAAACATGGAGTTCCAGAACGTTGACAAAGATAGACGCGTATGCGAGGATTCACCGGAAGTTTCTTAACAGTTGAGTAGCGCAATTAGGATTTCCAACTTCTCGTTGTCTTTTTCTGCCATTTATTTCACTGACTGTGTTTTATGAGATGAAAAACCAAATAGAGATTGTTTAGGTGTGTTCAATCATTTCAATAACCAGATGATAGCTCATCACAGTTGTAGCTGAAGGAATGCCAAATGCGGTGGTGACTCGGCCTAGCCTACGTACATTAAAGTCAACTTCCACACAAAATATGCTTTGTCCCTTGAAATTGGTTTCGGCGGCTACAGTGACTTACCTACCCAACATGATAAATAAGTGATTTTAAAATTGCTGCTGTAGTGGGGTTGGTAGGCATTCCTATACGGCATTTAATGATACAGAAAATTCCTTCTGCATGAGTGTTCTACAAGCCCTAACGAACGATATTAGAAGGGGAAGCACAAAAACTTCCCCTTAGGGGGGCCGCAGGGGGCCCTGTCAAGTTGACGGTCCAAGAACTCCCACCAAACCATCTTTCAATTTCGTTGTATCACTCAAATGGGGATGATGTGACTCCATTGTGAATCTCGATGGCATTGGTCGCCATGTCTCTTCCATCCTTTATGCTTGAAAAAATAATTTCTTCGGGAGGTCAGAGAAATCACTTTTTATTTTTTTACATGTACAAGAGGACGCAAAGGTGGCATGTTTTGTGTCTTAACCTGTTATATGGCATTCCCAAAATCCTATTATAAAGTCAAATTTCCAAATTTCCAATTTTGGCCTGATTGGTAGGCTAAGAATTAGGTATTTTTCAACATCCAGTTCACACGTACCTTTTCCAATGTCCAACTGGATGTAACTGAAATAATCGCAGAGGTGGATAGACTGAACTATTTTCTAAACATTATGTCGAGAAAATCAATCCTTAACCGCACATGGAGAGTACACAAATTATTTTTCTTCCGGTCGGTCGAATTGCGATGCCTACTACGCCCGTCAGGGAGAACGCTGAGCATCGCCAGACTAAACTAGTATGAAAACAGCCTAAACGAATTCAAAACTGCATGAAACACTCATTATGTGGTTCGACATTCAATTCTGAGTCACCACTCAGAGTTTTAGTCAGTTTTGAAATTGTTTAGGCTGTTTTCATACTAAATTAGGCTGGCGATGCTCAGCGTTCTCCCTGACGGGCGTAGTAGGCATCGCAATTCGACCGACCGAAAGGAAGATAATTTGTGTACTCTATATGCGCGGTTTAGAATAGATTTTCTCGACATAATGTTGAGAAAATAGTTCATTGTGTCCACCTCTGATGATGATTTCAATAATCTTCAGTTGAACACTGAAAAAAGTACGTCTGAACTGGATGTTAAAAAATACCTACTTCTTAGCCTACCAATCAACCCAAAATCGAGAATTTGAAAAACTGACTTCATAATAAGATTTTGGGAATGCCAAATAACAGGTTAAGACACAAAACAGGCCAACTTCGCATCCTCTTGTATGTATAAAAAAATAAAAAGTGATTTCTCTGACCTCCCGAAGAAATTATTTTTTCAAGCATGAAGGATGAAAGAGACATGGCGACCAATGCCATCGAGATTCACAATGGAGTCACATCATCCCTATTTCAGTGATACAACGAAATTGAAAGATGGTTTCGAAGGAGTTTCTGGACCGTCAACTTGACAGGGCCCCCTGCGGCCCCCCTAAGGAGAAGCTTTTGTGCTTCCCCTTCTAATATCCTTCGTTAGACCTTGTAGAATACTCATGCAAAACGAATTTTCTGTATCATTGAATGCCGCATAGTACAGTTTTTTAATGTGTACCGACCCTACTACTGCATAAAAACGTCATAAACGTCAAAACGTCAAAAATGACCTTGAAATGTCGTCGAGTTTTCTGTCTCCTAAAATTGGGAATATCATTCTATCATAGCATACCAATCTTCTTTCAGTCGTCGTCATAACGGCAGAAACTTTCTGAAGGGACAGCCGTAGAAACAAGGCCGTGAGGCTGGAAGAGCACTAATATCCTAGCCACCCTGAGAGATCGCCCCCATTCGTAACTCTGATGCGTGAATTTTTAGACATGTTTTAATGCCATTTGTGTATCAATCATGATTGTGTCAGTCTTGTGAATCTGGTTATAGACCGGAGAAGTGATGACGTCACAACATGGCAACATGGCCGGCGGTTGACATTTTCTGGAGGCCAACGTCATCACATGAACGTGACGTTTCTATGTTTGGTTGTGTTTGGCATGACATTTTCTGGAGGTTCACAACAAAAGTCACAAAAGTCAGTGCAAAATGGCAGTGAGCATTGCTGAAATTGCCAGCCTAAGAGACAGCCAGCATCATACAGGCGGACTTGGTTGCAAAAAGGCCAGACATAGCCCAACAGAGAGCTGCGCAAAGCTGCACACAGAATCACCAGTGCCTACAGAACGGTTCCGCATGATGCAGCACGAGTGCTCTCGGGTATCCCACCCTTCGCCCTGATGCTTGCGATTAGAGGAAACAAGCCTAGGAGTGCCCACCAGCAAACCAGAAAGCAGAAGCAAGGCCACAGAGCAGTTCGTCGAGCAGTGGCAACGGCAGTGGAACGCCTTGGTTCAAAGTTGGATGAAAGAAATACTGGGGAGCCTCAAAAGCCTCAGCGTCAGGACAACGCGGAACACGCTCGTTTTCATTGTAACGGTCCATCAAAGCAGCGAGAAGACCTCGAAGAAAAACTGGGCAGGAGAATCGCCGTCGACAATCTCGTTCATGAGATGCTCAGAGGCAAAGAGCAATGGATCGCAGTTTATAGTTAGCAGTTTTTAGTTTATAGCAATATAGTTTGATTTCCTCCACCTGATATAGCCCAAAATATGGATTATTTTTTGTTATATCCATTTCCGTTATTTACCTTCGCAAAAAGTCGACAAACACATGACAAACACAAACAGAGAAACGTCAAGTGCATGCCTTGGCCGTGCATTCCACGGTCGTGTCACGTTTGACGTTGGCCTCCAGAAAATGTCAACCGCCGGCCATGTTGCCGTGTTGTGACGTCACACTTCTTCGGTCTATAGAATCATTCTCTGATTTCTATACTTCCTTGTCAGTTTTAGCCTATTACTTACATATGGTATTAATGAAAACCTGCGATCTGGTATCAACCGAGTCAGAAGTGACCAAATCAAAGTGTAACATGTCCAGAGAATCAGGTTCAAGAGAAGCGGCACAGGCAAGTGCGAGCACGCCTTCTGTTAATTAATAGCAGTCATCCAGTGGTAAGAATTCTATCCTGTGAAACCAATGTACCTACATGTTGCTTTCGCCTCCCATCACCAGGCTGCAGCATCTGAATTGTATGACTTCGATCAAAACCTAAACATTATTGACCGATTATTGACCCGAAATTGGCGTCATTACTGACCAGGGTAAAAGTGGCAATTATTATTTTTGGTCAAATGATGAGAACTATCAGCGACGACAGATATCATTTGTTTTTTCTTCATTTCTTATTTTGGGCTGTTTATCGCTTGGTCCGCTTTTACTGCACATAACTTAGTTTCAGCTGGAAACAGCGAACAAAGAATTAAATTTCAAATTGGACAGATTTTTACGACTTTATTCATGCAATGCCGTTAAGAAAAAATACGCTCGGGCACCAGCTGTATCTAGATACAGATACAGCTGTAAGTTTTACGTGGATACGTCTATGTATGAGAGAATATTTGAGCAATCCACGCATACTCCCGCTAATACACTTCTGGCCAAAATGACGCAAAGTAAAAGAGAAAATGTCGAGTAAACATAAGGCTACAGTGGACTATCAAATGTCAGTTGCTGTTGTTGCTAACACAAAAGGTCAGGGGCTAAGAGTTTTGATTAAAAATCACCGCATATAAAGTCAAAACTGAATTATCAATGGTTATTTGTATCACGGTTGTATTCCCAAAGAATCAACCTACTGTGTAAAAAAAATTGCCAAATCAGACAAACGGTTCAGAAAAAAAATTAACATCAAACTTGAGGCAAAAATTTCTTGACCCGCTAATTTTGGCCAGAAGTGTACAAACGGTTACTAGAGACCGCTATAGTTCTGGGTTCACATCCGATAATGTTCGAGAACATTTATAGAAACATTCTGGAATGTTGTGGAACTATCTCTAATACTCTCGAATTATCTGGACGAATGTTCTGGACTGTTCTAAAAATTTCTAGGAGGCGAAACTTCCAGCTCTCATATTTTCAACAGCACGCTCTTGTGGTAAAACCGGGAACCTTCTTCATGGATAAGGCAAAAACTTTTTAATGTTACGAGCAGCGATCTCGTGAATATTGGTAAACACTCGATGTTTCTGGATCTTTCCATCATTAGATCGCAGTGTTGTAATGTAACCCACTTTTCGACGTTTGGTCTCGATCGTCATTACCCTCTCCCCTTCCTACGTTGTCTACCTTTTCCCTACGTTGTGAATTTCTTACTCTAGATGAGAATGTGAATTTGGGGATGGTGCTGAAAGTCTCTAATGAAACGCGAATGAAGGCAAGCAAAATGAAGTTTTTATTTGAATCGTTTGCAAAGTTTTAATGAATCTGTTTCTTTTCTCAAAACACCTCACAACAATAAACTGACAGTGACAAAATGACATGGCATGGATCAAAACAAACAAAACACAAACACAAATGAAACAAGAAAGTCATTACAAATCATTTAGACAATGCAGGAATCAACAACAATAAAATAAATACATAATTTGATTAACAAAGCACAACAAGAAATCATAAAACGCATCAAACTGTCAGTAAACACAAAAGAATAGTGACGTATTCGCTGACAGGCACACATGGGAAGAACACGTCAAAGAAACCCCTGCGTATTGCCTGATTGAGTGCTGAAAATCCCTTCCCAAATGATCTAATGAAAATTGAGTGTAAATGAGTCATGGTGGAATGACAGAGGAGTCACCCTAGAAATGCATTCATCAAGCCAGTGCAAGTCGGTACTCAAACGTCTTTAAATGTTCGCTTAGTTTGCCAATTATTCACGCAACAACAAAAGGAAACTCGCTCGCTTACGCTTTGGTGAAACTTTACGCTCAAGATTCAATGTTTACGCTTTACGCACAAAAGCACACTTTCGCCATTCCGCATCTCTCTCAAGGCAGAAAGCAATTAGTAGACACATGACACTTAACTAAATCAAGAAATATAAATAAATCTAAATCAAGGCTCTGGGTTCCCACAGAGTAGGTTTTTGCGTGTAAAGGCTCAAGGGACCGCTGAAAAGACCTAAACCCAATAGCTAGGTGTCCCCCTAGAGTTGAGACCGATCTATTAGTAACCTGAACTGCTCCCCCAATTTCCGACCCTCCTAAATTCCCTAAACAGTAAACAAAACATGAAACACAAAGTCAATAACATTTGAACAATTCCTGAGCAGCCAGGGAGTGTTGGCCCGTACACGACTTCAAGGATACATCGGACATGATAAACATAAATGTTAAAAGCTAGCTCACACACACATGTTCAGGTTCAACCAGGCTCTTTCAGATTTCGCTCTGCTGCTTGCAGAGTTTGTAGTACCAACAAACACTGTCATGACAACGCACACTCCTGAGTAGGTGAATGAGTGAATGAAGTACCTATTTTGTATTGTAACCCAACAAGTAAACATCTTTGACTAATCAAGGAAATTGAATGTGTTCTGAATCCGGACCTGGCGAGAATTCCAGACAGCGCGGCCCTACCTACGTTGTAGCTACCTACCCGACAGGTGAGTCCCTCCTCCCAGAAACGAACTGAACAAATCGTACGAGTAATGTTTTTCCCATTCTCGTAAAATTCCATTCTGAATAAAATCAGCAAGGAAATCAAAATAGAACCCACCTGTATTCACGACTTTCCGGCCCAGAACTTGGAACACCGCTGCGTGTTGTCGGAAATTACCTCGTTCCCCCCTTTCTCTACCCCGACCGTCTCCGCCTAATCTCAATGGTGACGTTTCTTGTCGATTTCTGGTCGTCTACTTAGGCAACCAACAAATCATTTCTCGCGCGAATTTAAAGGGGAATCTTTTCAAAACTAGGCGCAAAAGTGCGATCCCTTACAGTGTAGAAGTCTGGAGCGATCTGGTGCATTCCAGAGCGTTCGTGTATGTGAAACTGAAGGTAGACTTCAATGCTCGATCAAGAAAGATCTGTCCATTTTGGCGGAGGCGCCGCTCGTAGCCCGGCAGAATTATACGGGTAAAGTGTACGATTATTCAGGAATGATCTAGAAACCGCATATGCCAGACCACCATGGAATTTACTGGAAGTAGACAGAAAGCTCGAGAACATTATTCGGAGGCCTTATATAAGGCATCAGCCGGCAGCTCGCGGCAGTATTGAATTGGAATGCGAGCGGACAGCGAGCGATAACAAGCGAAGTCCCTGCGATATAATTCCAAACGTGAATAATTGTTGGCGTTTATTGTTGCAGTACGCAGAAATAAACAGTGTGTGTTTTACGATCGTCTCAATTATATTCGAACCCGTACGCGAGATATCGTAACAATAATGTAATCTGGAATGTTCCACAATGATCTGTGTTCCGGGATGTTTCCGAACGTTTCAAACTATTCCTGAACATTCCAGAACATACCGGAGTATTCTGGAATGTTGTGGAATGATCTCGAATGTTTCACAATGATCTGGGATGTTCCGGGATGTTTCCGAGTGTTCCAGACTGTTCCCGAATGTTCCCGAACATATTGGAACATTCTAGAATGCTGTGGAATGTGGAATGATCTCGAATGTTACGCAATGATCTGTAACGTTTTGAGATGTTTTCGGCCGTTCCAGACTATTCCCAAACATTCCAGAACATACCGTAACATTCTGGAATGTTGTGGAATTTTCTCGAATACTCTCAAATTTTCTGGACGAATGTTCAGACTATTCCCGAACAATTCAGAACATACCGGATCATTCTGGAATTATCTCGGATATTCCACAATGATCTAGAACGTTCCGTGATGTTTCGGAACATTCCAGACTATTTCAGAACATTCCAGAACATAACGGAACATTCTGGAATGTTGTGGAATTATCTCGGGCTCGAATGTCCTGGACTGTTCTAGAAATTTCTAGGGAGCGAAACTTTTAGCCCTTGTATGTTCATAAGCACGCCCTTCAAGTTAAACCGGGTACCTTTTTCATGGATGGGGGTTAAAGGGGTACTACACCATATAACCGGTACGTCCCTTGATCGTACCGGGACACGCTCTTGAGTGTTTTATTTTAATATGAATACATTATCGTCCCTTGCCAGGCAAAGCAACGTAAGCGACATTTCAGCAACTCTAAAGGAGAGACCAAAAATCGTGTTGATTGCAAATTGCCCACGACAGAATATTAATTCTGCATGTTTAATGTTATGCACTGTATGATTAAGTATATTTTAGTGCTTGTGATAGTTTACTTAATCGACGCGACTCAGTGAGACTTTCCCAACAAGATCAAAAACTCATTTTTGCCAGAATGGCGCTTACGTGGCAAGGGACGATATATTGATCTTGACTATTGTCGACAGGTAGATTACCTTTCGTTACATAGACAGGAACAGACAGGAAGGTATGTAGGTATACAACCAATTTGACACCACTCTATTGAAGTAGATCTGATACTTACCGGCTTCGTTCATAATTGCACCAGCAGATGGCGTTCGTGCATATAATCCTGTTCACGAAATGACCTTTCTTATGGATCGAGAACATAGACGTATCCACGTCAATCAAAGGATTAAAGCATAAGGTGCCTTCGATTTGAAATTCAAAGATTCCAATTCCAAAGCCACTTGATACTTTTGTTCACTTGTTTACAGTCAGAAAAATCGTTTAAATGGGATTTTAGTTGTTGGTATAATAATTATGTATGTATAGTATTTGAAATAATGGTATATAAAATTGTTACGACCCACGATCTGTTCATGACTGCGTACTACTAAATATACGGCAATAATTATTTGCTAGCTCAACTTCGCCGATTACTCGCTCGTTGTCGCTGTAAATTTGAAACTGGTTGAGTCGGTCGGCCCATCCGTGCTTATATACTCTGACTGTTGAGTTCGGGAACTTTTCCACCGCTTTTCTGGCAAATTCAACATTGACCGCGGCATGTAGATCGCGACGGCTCTCGAAACGTCGATCAGCTTCGGGTATAATACCGGGGTGCTCTGGAGCCGGCCGGCCCCTCCGCGAATGGGGCAGATATGTTCCACTCGCACGTTAGGCCTCCAGGTTATTTCGAACGGTCCAAAACCTACTCGTGTGCTCTCGACTGCAATGGAATCGTAACAACGAGAGCCTCGAAATTCGTAACAATACTATCATTAGAATCCATCATCACTCTTTTGTAGGACATATACGAATATACCCTTGACGATGACTTCTTAGGCAAAAGATAGTTCCGGCATTGGAATAAGCCTCAAGAGCAAGAAGAAACATCTGCAATTCCCTCCACAGGTAGGTTATAAGGTACCTACCTATGAGTACTTCGCACAGTTAAGTCTCTTTGTATTGAATTACATTGAATTTCAAATTGGGAATACAAAAAAAAAATCCCTTGGGCTGTTGCTGTTACAGCCCTTCCAAGTGAAACGCTGATTCGCATTGCTGAAATCACCCACTGTCATCAATCAAAAAAAAATTAGCATTCGCGAAGTGTATTTTCTCGAATATTAATTAACCCTCAGACATTGAATGTCATTAGTTGCTCGAAGACCGGAGAAATTCGTTAAAGCGCACACTAAACAAATCGAATGGATTTGACGATCCCATTTTCTGGAGTAGTACGGGTGGCGGGCGACTAAAGAAAGCAATGGACCGTGAATCGGCAACAATTTAATTTGTTTGATTGCATCGACAGCCAGCGTACCGTGAACGAGAAAAAGACTGTCGGCTGATGGTGGAAGGGTCGAAAAATGGCCCTTGAAACAATTGGACTCTGATCCAATCATACCCATCGCGAATTTTGATTCGTTAATTATTGTTTTTTTTTTGTCGTCGTCAACGGAGGAACAAATAAAAATCTCGATAAATGTCATCCATCTGCGAAACGTGGAAAAACAAGTTCGAGCTGATAAAGGAAGCGCACACTGGGCGCTCTTTTGTTCGAGTTCCTTGCAGCATCTCGAGGATCTGAAAAGACTTTTTCTTTGTTGAAACAACGGGAAGCTGCAAAACAAAGAACTTTTTCTGAAACAATTTTTTTCTTGCACAGAACACTTTCGTGTGCGGCATTCTTGTTATATTATTATTCTGTATCTTTTGAAACCTTCTGTAGGTGAATACCTACTTTGAGTTTAATTATTTAAATATCACTTTGATAGAATGGAGAAAGCCTTTGGCCCGTATTCATATCCCCCTTTTAGCGTTAGAAGCGGTTTTAAAGATGCGCCTCTAACATTTCCGTATTCATACGTGGTTTTAGCGCGCCTCTATCATCACTTTAAACAGGCGTCTCTAAAGTCGTCTTAAAAGGGGATGTTTAGAGACGCGTCTATTCATATGTCTCTTTTACGTGTCTTAAAGCGATTTTGGATGGTCTCACGCATGCGTCAAGTTAGATGGGATCCAAATGTGCCAACAGGCGTGTTTTGAGTCCATTTAACCTACAAGCTATGCTGTGTGTTCTTGGGAAGTGTAACGAAAATCACATTTTCTTTCTGAAATATTGATTTAATTGAATTAATGAAGCATGCCGCCGAAATGCAGGGAGTGCGCAATGCTCTGGATGTCCCTTTCGGTTATACTCCTTTACTATTTACTGTACTCAAGGCGGGGACGACTTGCACAAAACAGTCGAAAGAGGTGTTCACTTGTTAAGTTAACAGATCCAGGCCGGTATTCTTGAAACTGTGGAAGAAACTCCCTGAAAGTTTTTTTCGAGGTTTCATGCAATACGCAGTACATCAATGTAACAAGAGTTGCCAGCACTTCCCTTTTGCCAGGCGGAGCTGCTCGGGGTAAATCACTAGACAAAGAAAACAGATCCAGCTGGGCCGTGATTGGTGTATGTATCTACTTTCTCTATCTAGTGATCTACCCGGAGCGGCTCCCGGCGCAAAACGAAAGCGGCTTGGGGTTCTTGCCTACCTGCGTCCACCTTCGGGTAGGTAGTTTTGAGTACATTTCACAACGTTGCCAAATCAACACCCTCTTTAGTTAGATGGGCCCTAACAGGACGTAAAAGGTGGTCTATGAATACGACCGCTTCTATCAGGTAGCCGAGCGCTTTTTGTTAGAGGCATGCTAAATGTGGCTTAAAAGTGGGATATGAATACGGGCCTATCTGTTTAATTTTCATCAATTTTCAAGCAACATTGCCATGATAATGAAACAGAGAAGGGCGGTATTGTAAAGTAAACAATTGGTATTTGTTCCAATGGCTCCTTTGTAAACCGTTTGCCAGCTATCATGAGAATGTGCAATGTACAATTAGTTTTCAAATGTGAAATTGCACATGATCTTGACAGTTTTCAAACGATCACAAATGGTCTACAGACTACACTATTCTTTCACTTGTCATATTACAGAATCAACAGTAATACTTATATCACAAGTGCTTAGATTTTCACGATAATTTTGGCCAGTCGATCGCGAGTGCTGGTTGTAGCGATAAATGAGCGACTCCGTAAGAAAATCTCGAGCACCAGTGATATTTTGATGATTATTACAAAAAAGAAGTCTGAAGTGACAGCGACATTTTATTCCGTTGCTATTGACAGTAGGATTTAGATGAGTGAATATTATCCTTACAGGTCCATTAATCAAAGGTGTTGTATGTAATAATCAACAGTAATATCACAAGTGCTTAGATTTTCACGATAATTTTGGCCAGGCGATATTTTGATGGTTATTGCAAAAAAGATATCTGAAGTGACAGCTATCAGATTTTGTTATTTACATCAATTTTATTCCGTTGACATGGAATAAAGTGGGATTTAGATTAATGAATATTATCCTTGTAGGTCTAATAATCAAGGGCGTTGTATGTTATAATCAGTTTAATTCATATTTATGCATAACGTTTGAGTGAACAGTCTAAAGAAGCGCAACCCGTGACATTTCTGACACCAGCATTGGTTTTTACAAGCTATTCGCCAGCTGGGACCCACACGGTGAGGCAGAACTGCTTTCTTATTCTGAAGAATTTTTCAGAAGGTCAAACTGGACACGAGAGCAAAGTCTTTCCAGTAATTAAATCTTTTCCATTGGGTGAATGTTTACCTGCAAAGCTATAATCTGAAACTACTTGTACTTGTACTTGTAACCAACAAATGACCCATGTATGCAAAAAAAAACTAAATATGTAGTGCGTACTATGCAATCTTGAAAGTGAAACCATCAGTCTCCATAGCCGAGCCATTCTCATTTACATACTACATTTAATACCGTGTTTGGTACCGCAGCTAATTTGCTCCGGAGCACATCTAACTGTCTTGTAACCAGGGGCGAAAGTTTTGTTACGTATTTTGCGTTTAGGTTCGTTTATAATTGAGACGATCGTTTTAAAACACACACAGTCTATTACTGCGTACTACAATAAATAAACGCCAACAATTATTTACTTGACAATATCGCTGATTACTACTCGCTTTCTAACGCTCTCGATCACTTCGAATTCAATAGTGGTCCATAGGCCGAGGATCCCTGCTTTGTATAGTTACACACAGAACGGCACACGGTTTCTAGACGACTCCCGAAAAATCCTGCATATTTCGCGGGCATTACCCACGTGCTGTAAATCCGGCGCCTCCGCCAAATGGACAGATGTGTGCTACTCGGCCGTTGAAGTCACCAGTTTAGTTCCACGGGCCGAAGCCTACATGTATGTTCTGGAATGCACTGGAGCTTCGCACTTGTACACTGCCGTGCTAAACACAGAGGGAGTATCTACATTTTGATAAATTTGATACACTGCATTTTTATGCTCATATTTTAAGGGCTATGATGATCATGATCATGTGGTTATCATGATACATGGATGGCGCAATAATTAGGCTTCTCAAATAACTGCTTCATTCATATTATACTATAACATAACGTTAGAAAAACTTGGCATGAAAATGCAGTGTATCAGATTTATCAAAATGTAGATACCCCCTCTGCGCTTAGCACGGCAGTACTGAAACGACCCCAGCTATCGTCTTTGCCCCTGAATGGGTAGGCAACCCATTATACTGGCATTTAATTCAACTTATTTGAATTAAATCACTTTTCCCGCTTTTGGAACCGCCTGGCCGATGATCATCTAGTATCAGGACGACATCCCGTTGTGCCTCTCTTCTTGTTGTTCGATTATAGAGTTCTCGAGATTGTTGAGACAGGTCTGACTACAAGTTTGAACACAATAAGACACAGTATAAAATTTCAACATAACATCAGTCTATTGACTTCTATGTACAATTCAAAATGTTTAAATAATGGCTCGCTCCTATACCTAGTCCTACCTTCACATCGCAGGCTAAATTATCTAAAAGATCTAACCTATTACCGAAGAGATAACTTTCCCCTAATTATTTCAGACGTCCCAACACCCCAACCCTCCGACGAACACCTGACTCTACACCTTGACCGACATTTAATTCTGACTGGCTTTCGCGGTTCAAAGTTCCTTTTGTGGTTAAATCAGATCCAACATTTATGTTAGTGTTAGAGGTTATGTTAGGGTTAGGCCCGGCTTCTAGACACTGCAAAAAGAAGAGTGACTTCGACTACGAATGCAATCTAAGATTTGTGGGCCGGTGTGTGCGGTGGCCCCCTTTTTGTGGAGCCTCTTTTCAAAGGCTAACGCTCTTTTTGGGCTATGGTTCTCTTTTGCCCGTTTGGAAGGGATTGGATATGGCTGGCCTTTGTGGGGGCTTTAAACCTGTTTTCGCCGTGAATTGCCCCCAACGCTCAGAAAGATTCCCGTGATCGAAAGTGCCTATAACCGGAAATATTGAACCAAATTTCGCCCTTCCAAAAACTTTCGAGCCGATGGCGATGGTGTACGCGAAACAATTACTCAAGTCAAGGTACTAATTTAATGTACCTTGACTTGGAGAACGTTCCGAGCACGCCCCGTATACGCGCTAGTTCGTTGTTGTTTAGCAATTTGTGAGAAAAGGCCGCAGCCAGGAGAAACAAAACGCAGAGAATAGACTATACAGGGTGTTCGTCGAAAAGCCGATGCGGAGAAGCGTCGAAATAATCTTTGCCCTAACACGAAGTAATCGCCGTCTACACTATTCCTGATCGAGCCCTAATAACAGTTCATTTTTACAAAGTCTCTATCTGAACGGTGGCGTCGTTGGGTACCGGATTAAATTCATCAGTTTCGAATAAGAACGTTTTCATTCCCGGGACAGGCTCTACATGGAAATATCCGGAACTGTCGTGGCGCTAAAACAAAATTATTAGTTCCAAGGAGGGGGGGGGGTGTCAATCAATCCGATCAACAATTGCGACTCTACGGCAGGGTCCGAACCCCGATACACACGTGATTCTATTTTTCCAATTACTTGATTTTTCACGTAGTACTCAAAATTTACATTTTCCGAATAACTAGGATAGGAGCTTCAGAAACGCAGAGGAAGCTCACCCGCGAGTTTCCAGATCTAACCCACTAGGTCCGGTGCTCTGAGTACCGCAGTCACAAAGCCAAGTCCAGAGGGCCCAAGAGCGCGAATACCTTTCTATGAAGGTATCCAACAAAGGACGAGGCTTGAAAGTGGCTGTACTTGACGGCAGACAGTAGCGCAGATACCAGCACGTGCAGGCAAATTCAGAACGCACGCGTGAGCCCCATCATACATTTTTCACGACAAAGCCTAACCGTAAGCAACTATCCCAACTCACCAAGACTAACCCTCCGCTCGCCGAGGTCATCACTCCGCCACACGAGATACCGAAACGAGAGACCTCATTTCTATCGGGCCTGGATCATTTAGGAGTTTTAACTCGACATCCTCGAGGTGGGCTAGAACTCACCGTCAAGGGAACGCGACTCAGCATCCTGGAGGGGGTTCGAAACACTTCGTCAACGGGTCCCAACTCTACAACTTGGAGAAGGGTCGAAACTCAACACCGGAAGGGCCTTGGCACATCGACCTGGAAAAAGGGCTGGAGCTCGTCGTCGAAGGGCTTTGACTCGACACCTGGAGGCGGATCAAGACTCAACGTCCAAGGGCTCTGACACGACATCCTAGAGCCGGGTTGCAACTCAACGGGGGAAGCAACTCATCAGTCTCTCGGAGGGTCAAAACTCAACCTGGAGGGTTCTCGACTCAGCGTGCCCCCAAGGGGACCAAAACACGACTCCGAAGGGTTCCAACTCGATTTTCTCCAGGGGGCCTTTGAGACACATCAGCCGAGGGGAATCGACTCGTCATTTTCCAAGTGAGCTGGGGCTCATCATTGGGGCTTCGACGCTTCGGCCTCTAGGAGGGTCGCGACGCAACATAAACGGGTTCTAACTCGGCTTCCTCGAAGGGGACTGAAACTCTTCGCTAACAGGCCCGCAGAAGCACTCGGTGGCGGACGCGACAAGTCGGGAGCGGACGGCAGCCCAGGAGGATTGGTCCAGATACCACGGTCAATCTCCGGCGATATCCTCCATTCCAAGCAATTCGGAATATTTTATTGCATCCAAAACGATCGCGAACGGGGTATAGGTGTAAAAATTCCGATAGGTAATTTGAGAACAGAGCGCACCGGTGTACGGTGCCGGCGAGTCGGCGACGTGGCTGGCCAGCGGGTGGCGGGTGACCGAGCGCGGACCACGGGGCTCCGATGCAGCAGGAGCAGGAGTGCGCCAGCACTCTAGCCGGTTGTTGAAGCGCGGGTGCGTTACTTAATGCGCACTTCTTTTCACCATTTCATTGGACGCCGAGCAGGAACTAATATTGAATGTCGATGAGGGGCCAGTAAATTATGTTGTAGAGCTTTGCGGGATTTACACGAATGAATTAAATAGCTAGCGACATCTTTTAATGATGCCTTGACTCTGAATATTCACATTCTTATACCTCGATTGCACGGCTTTGAATTATTTTCCTCCGGATTATTTTCGGCCCGCCAAATGCGGGTGGCTTCAGTACATACATTGCGATCTAATGGGAAGAGTCTAGGAAGACCACGTGGTGACGTGGTGTGTTCCAGAATGCACGCGATAGTCTTGCCGCTCGTAACAGTATAATGAAGACATCCTCGGAACCGTGAAATAAGTACCATCGCGTGCAAAATTATCTGGTAGAACCAAAAAATCTGACTCTGATTATTTGACGAAATCAAAAAACTCTTGCCACAGGACATATTGACTTGTCTCAATTTGGGCACTGTCGACTGCACCACACGATTAAAATCACGGAAACCAAGAGGCCTAGACTTTTTCACTGTACCGGAATCTTTTTCATGCGATTGTACTTATTTTCAAACTGTGCAATTTGAATTCAAAAACTTTTATTCCCAATGTTTAGTCCGCCACTGTACATGTTGTATTGTTAAAAATTGCGTATAGTTGACCGATCACCCTCAAATGCAGTAGGAGTCTAGTCGAAATTTCTAGATAAAATTCGATTGACGCAAAAACTAACTCAATAATTATGTTACACCATTTGGAAGATATGACAGATTCAGTTATCCACTAAACCCATTCATTACGCTATACCGTATTTTAATTTTCAGTCTCGCGATATTCGATCTTTCAATTAATTCTGCTTAAAAAGTGAGAAGGCAGCCGACAGTGACTGGTGATAGTTCTTTAGGTGCGGCATGGATAGATACGAAGATACGTGACGTGGCGCTATTTCAGTTCTATTTTCATCTCATTTTCCTAAAGTTCCCTGAGTTCATATTATTTTTCGCATTCCTGCGTTTACGAAATTGAAAAATCAGTAAATGCGCTTTAATCCTTCGACTCTTCATCAACTTCACCTAGTTTTATGAAATCCTGTCTGGAAATGTTATAACTGTCAACGTGACGGCCATTTGATATTTTCTGATACGTGCTGACTTTTCCGAAAACAGAATTACCGCACAACCAGGTACTTGTAAGGGCCCCGATCGATTCCGTCTTCATTAACTTAATTGAAGTGAGACCTCCGTTTTAAGCGTCCACTTTAGGAGCGACAAGTTTAAATATTTACAACGAGATTTGTTCGATTTTCCCTGAGCAATTAGAAAATGGCAAAGAGGCCATTACCGGTGACGTCAGAGGCGCAATAGTATACAATATTGTGTATTAAAAGCGTTTTCCGCCCTTAGCTTCCGTTTCATTTCAGCCTCCGAACGCAAAGAAACTTGGGGACATTTATATTTCCAACAGAGTCCAGCTCAGCTCGCGTGTACATCTTGGTACGGTTTTCAAATCGAGCGCACTGGGGACGGCGTCCTAATTTGTATCAGCCGTAACTCGGAAATTGAAAACGCTCTGAAGGTCTTTCAGTTCAGGAGCCAGTGTCAATTTAAGGTTGATAGTAGAAAATATGTAGGAAGTTGGTTCTATAATATGGATTCACAGAGCTTCGACGTGTCACAGATGACATGACATCAGTGTAGTAAACCAATAGAAAATAAGTGTTTTGAAGCAGGTGGGAAATTGACGATTTCTGTGAAGATAACTCCAGAATGAGATAAGTACCTAAGTATTTTCCACTCAACAGAAATAACTGAGTTACTTTCCCTTGATTACTGAACTGCTTCCAACTTTCAAAACAACTGGTTTATGATCAGACTGATAATGATCAGTTACGGCCTTCAAAACTGAAGATGACAATATTGTGATTACTGGCGGTGTCAAGGGTTTGCGACGTACAGAAAACTGATATCTATACATATTTATATACAGAGGAGTGCATAAAAAACGGCCACCGCTGTAGCATTGTTATTCCTTATCCGATCTTCAAAATTCAAAAATTAGTTTGAATGGTATAGTTCATGCCTTCTATGATTCGACAGTAGAAAATATTTTTTTTATTATGATGCTTTTGAGCACTGACAGTCAATTTTTATTTTTCAAATGGCAACTATTTTTTTTTTTTTCGGATTCCTCACAATTATCTGAATATAATGATGCATCAATATCACACTTTTTGTTATTGAACACGAAGAAGAAAAATTGAACTGCGAAATTTTCACACACAACAGTAGCGCCAGAACACCCACGATATGCACGCAATCCGGTAGGCTGGGTGCAAAATTATGTTCAAAAGCACATTGTAGGTCAGGCGTTTGGTTTTTCAAAATGTAAATGTCAAAATGTTTTCAAAATCCGAAAGAAGCTGTTCGTCTCTAAGACTTGTTTATTCTCTATTTTTAGCCTACTATTTTATATCTTTTCAAGTGTGTATTGTGGAAATGAAAAATCAACGAGACGTTTTTGTCCTGGCAGGTCACAATACCTACATAAAATGTGTAAAATAATAAGCTAAAAATAGATAATAAAGACGTCTTAGGGACGGACAGCTTCTTTTGGATTTTGAAAACATTTTGACATTAAAATTTTGAAAAATCAAACGCCTGACCTACTATGTGCTTTTGAACGTCATTTTGCACCCAGTCTACCAGATCGCGTGCATATCGTAGGTATTGTGATGCTACTGTGATGTGTAAAAATTTCGCAGTTTCAATTTTTTTTTTTCGTGTCTAATAATAAAATGTGTGATATTGATGCATCATTATATTCAGATAAGCATAAGGAATCCAAAAAGAAATTAAAAAAATACTGTTGCTATTTGAAAAACAAAAGTGGACTATCAGTGCTCAGAAGCATCATAACAAAAAAAATATTTTTTACTGTCGAATCATAGAAGACATAAAACCATTTTAACTGGTTTTTGAATTTTGAAGATCGGATAAGGAATAACGATGCTACAGCGGTGGCCGTTTTTATGCACCCCTCTGTATACATATTATCACATATCTATACAATTTCACCTACATTCAAAATATTTTTTTTTACATTGCATCATTAGGCCAGGCGGTATGTCGGTAAAATCACTACAATCTGGAAAAAAAACTTCGACCAAAGTTTTTATGGAGTCAAACTCTTCGTGAGGTCAGTAGTTATCTACCACTGAGTTTCCGCCCAAAAACGAGTTGTGCTGACTGCTGATTCCTCCACATCTGCGCGAAGGTGAAGGATGCCTCGAAAGTGCAAAAAGACCTGTTAAACCTTCGTACTTTTTTGTTATATTTCCCTAAATGCAAACGTACAACTCTTACGCAAACATTGGAAGCATCTGTCATCATCTCTGTGCCAGTCTTACTGTTGAAAAAAAGATTTCTTTGTGCGGATCAGATAAATCACATTTAATTGTTTTTCCACACAAGAAAACGATGGAGCAACATGTATTTTGAATGTTTTCTAATTACCGCCCTACAAATTATCGCACTTTTACTGCTGCCTACCTACCGAGGCGCTAAAAACGGCACGATCACCCACCGAAGTATAGTCATCAAAGTACCTACCTACGTTCATTCCCTGGCGTCAGTAAAAGCGCAAGAAACCACCATCTCAGCTCATCAGCGTTGTGTTTGTGGCAGCATTTTTGTTATTGATCTAATATTAATTACCAGACCGCAGCTAGCCACCCGCCGCCCAACCCCAACGGGCTGGGTTGGGGTGCTGAGGCAACGAATCCACGATGGACCGAACCGATGTAAATTTGATTCTCGATTGTCTGGTTTGTGTTCGCCCAGTAACCTAGATCATTAATATCAATATTACTCGCAATAATATCAGTGCACTGCCTGCACTAGATCAACTGAGCAGTAGCTCATGAGATTAGATCGTAACATAGGGGTACCTGCTGGTACCTGAATAAGTAAAGGTGCGTTCAGTCAGCTTATTTTGCCGCAAGTTTTAATTTTAGTCGCAAGCGCAGAGACGCCCATTGGCTCTTATGAATCAGCCTCCTCAGAACAGCCAATGAGCGATCCAGCGCTTACGACTAAAATTATAACTTGCGGCTAAATAAGCTGACTGAACGCACCTTAAGTGAAAGTAAAGATAGTTAGGTGCCTATCTAACCACTTGTCCCCCTCCCCGATTGGGCTGACATGCCTAAATAAATCTGCAGTTTTTAAAAAAGTGGTTTGGTTTGTTTATTATTAGCTTCATGAAACCATACTTTTGATAATACTATTTTCATTTTCAATTCGAAAAATGAAAAACTAAAATAAAATGAAACATCGCCGAGTGGAGTTGTGTGTAGTGAGGGAGGCCGATCGATTCTACACAGTTCTGTGGCCATAAATTAATCGAGTGGGTAAATTTAATACGCTCTGATGGTTCCATTCACTTCAGTGTATCTAAAATTATCACTACATATAGGTAGGTAGGTAGGTACCCCATCTGAGATAGAGCAGTCAAAATTTAACGGGATTCAATCGATGTTTGAATATTTGGTTAGTATCTGTTTACAATCTACGTATATGGATATGACATTTTATCTGTGAATGGTTGTTTTTTTTCAAGATCTTCAAGATTCAAGTCAGATGAAATGTATGCCTAGACAGCCTCTGGAAGTTGCTGTGATCGGCAAGGGACATCGTCTTTACCATGGTTGACGGCTCCTTGATGCGCTGCTAAGTGAGCGGTAGTTACTAAAGAAAATGATGGCCAAGTGCGCGTAGTACTGAAGAGAATGAAATTAAAATCAGTGAGTAGTTAGTACTTCCTACTCCAGCTTTTATCTACTGAAACAGCAAGCACGTATGAAGAAGATACATACAGGAAATGAACAAGCTTCCAACAGAGTGCACTCACGCACGTTTCGTCTCGTGCAATTCAACTCCACAAGTTATTGTCCATCCGAGGATGTTTTCTCAACCTTACAGGTGCTACTCGACAGTGGGCATTTGATTCCATTCTCTTTGGTACTGCCGTGCTTGACCGCTTGGTCATCATTTTGGTCACATCCCCTTGATCACAGCGAAGAGCCACCAAGCATAGTAGAGATGATGTTCCTTGTCGACAACAGCAACTTCCACTTCAGGGGGCTCTCGTTTTCCTACTTTCGCTGTGCAATCTCGAGCATTCCCACTTGCAGGTGCATCGTATTGAGATGAAGATGACAGCTGTCACATATTATACATAGCATATCTATCAAGGCGTCAAAATCAAGCTAGCATCGTAACATTCGTGCCAACACAACACATTCTTTTCGTAGCTTACCCTAATAAAAAAAAACATGAAATTGATTATACATTGATCCTATACAGGGTGTTCCGGAATTAGTGTTACAAAACTCGCAGGGAGATAGGAAATTGAAAAATAAGGGGACTTTTGTTGATAAACATCCCCTCCCAAACGTATAATAACGGAGATACAGGCCTTCAAAGGTGTTTTTGAAAAATAGTTTTTTTTTGCATACTTTTTGAACCGTTCAGCCGATTTTATTCAAATTCAAACCAAAGTTTGTTTGAGACAGGTTTTTATTGAACAATAATAATGACTTCCATCAGACATTTTTAGGGGCGAAGATAATGGGGGGGTACCCTCCCCCTTTCCCCCCTATTTTTAACCCCCCTGAATATTTTTGGTAACGGTGTCAATTTTTAAATTCTGCGTTCAATTTAAAGAAAAAAGTTACTCAAGCAAAATTTTGATCAGAGGCTTCATTTTCGAAATATTTGGGTTTGGAACATCAGAAAACATCACAAAATCGCCACTTTCCAGGGCAAAAATTGTTTTTTTCTGAAAAACTCTACGTTTATCAGCGGAAATGATGGTTTATCAACTTAAAACACCCAGAAAACTCATTCCAGTTGACGAATCATGGGTTTTCTTGTATTTTAATTTTTAGGCCCAGGAAAGTGGCGATTTCGAGATGTTTTGCAATGTTTCAATCCCAAATATCTCATAAACTAAGCCTCTAATCAAAATTTTGCAGGGGTAACTTTTTTCTTCAAATTGAACATGGAGTTCAAAAATTGAAACAATTTTCAAAAATATTTGGGGAGGTCAAGAATAGGGGGGAAAGGGGGAGGGCACCCCCTATTATCTTCACCCTAAGAATATTTGATGAAATGCGTTATTATTGTTCAATAGAAATCTGTTTTAGTAAACTGTAGCTCAAATTTGATTGGAATCGGTTGAACGGTTCAAGAGTTATGCAAAAAAAACTGTTTAAAAAAAAAACAACTTTGAAGGCCTGTATCTCCGTTATTATACGTTTGGGAGGTGGGAGGGGAAGTCCCCTTATTTTTTAATTTTCTATCTCCCTGTGAGTTTTGTAACACTTATTCCGGGACACCCGGACACCCTGTATATTTTTTCTTTATTCAAAATTTTCATCGGGGCTCTTCAAACATTTTGAAACTTATTATTTGCGGTGACAATTATTGATGAGAAACACTAGATATTATTATCAACATTATCATTATCATTATTATTATCCGTAAAAATTTTCATCTGTGGGGCCGTCTTTTTTGGGCCGCTCTCCTAATTTCTTAGGCCGGTTTAGGTCACCCCATCCACCCCTGAATACAGAGTGTTTCGGTGACCTTGCATAATACTTCGGGAAGTGATTCCTTTCAAGAAAATAAGTCGAAAAGTAGGAGTAACATTGTTTCCTAACGTGATTCCTAAGGGAGTTACAGCTCCTCAAAGGTACGCAGTAAAACAAAGTTTTCAATTATTTGCTGTAAAACCGTCAAATTAGTGAAGTTTCTCAACAGTGCAAATGTACATGCAAAGTTTTAAATAAATCCAACCAGTGGTAGTGAAATTAGAGGAGATTGGGATTATGTTAAAAATTGTTCTAGGTACGATCGTGTTTTTTCACTTTTACTTCAGAACGGTGCATTCTACAGAAAAAATGCAGAAGGAATAAAAGTTTTGGATTGAACGAGTCTATCGAAAATATTAAGTTTAAAGCTCGTACCTTTGACAGCTCTTGAGCAAATAAATAAAAAATTTGTTGCACTTTGCACCTTTGAGGGGCTGAAACTCCCTCAGGGAGCACTTGAGGAAAAAATTTCACTCCTACTTTTCGACTTATTTTTCTGAGAGGAATCACCTCCCGAAGTATTATGCAAGGTCACTGAAACACCCTGTATACACCATTTATACTACATACCTAATCATTTTATAAGTTGTTCAACTACAACTAGCCACTGAACAAGATTTAAAACAAAATCGAAACGTCGGCGAATTGACAACAATTTATAACAACAAGTCCTAAACCACAATCCTAAACCTATCCCAAGAAATTGACTACCATTTATCAAATGGACGAGAACAACAACAGCAATTTTCCATCTTCTTCATCTTCTAGTAAGTAAGTAAGTAAGTAAGTAAGTAAGTAAGTAAGTAAGTAAGTAAGTAAGTAAGTAAGTAAATTTTATTGTTCTCAGGACTATATATAATGTCATGAACAATGAGGGGTGAAATACCTATGTAAATAAAAAATAATGCTATACAATAACAAAATCAAAATACCTATCTCTCAAAATAATAATAACAATAACAGTATGATGCCAATTAACAAAGTAAATCAAAATTGGGTTTTTAACTGTATGAAACAAAATCAAACGAGAGACAATGCTGTAAACAGAAACTCTTCTCTTTGAGCCTGGCCAAAAGATGTCTGTCCGGATGCAGGTCATCAGTGTGAATCCCGGTCTTGGACGCAAAAGTTGGAATGACGAATATGATAGAATGAGCGTATGAATGAATGATAGGCAAGGCCGTCGAAAACCGAGGAGTTCCTCATTCACACAGTATAAATGATCTGATTTTCATACATCCGGTTAAATATCTGTATAGGACGATGGCGTCCTGGGGTTTGCTGCTGGACAGAATATCATGTACATCTTGATCGAAAAAGTGTTTGACGAAGTAGGGTCTGTACGGGGCGTACAAGGGGCACTCAAAAAATGCATGGTTCAGCGATTCCCTCCTTCTCATGCAGCAAATAGTGCAGTCATTCATCAAGTCTATGCCAACTTCTTCATCTTCTATCATGGTTCCGGAGGTCACACAAGGTAACAAAATTGGATTTTTCATTTAGGATCCCCGAATGAATCCAGGTGTGATATCACCCTATTACTCCAACGCCGGCGCCGTTGATGATACCGAACTGAACCAAAGGTCAATGCAAACGGGACGTGAAAATGCAGTTCATAAAATTATTGTGGTATTTTGCTTTATACAGGATGCACCATTTTTGCAGGGCAGCCTTTGGTAGCTTGATTTTTAGCGCATTTTCCATCTTGATGAAAATCGCTATTGCAACCGCTTTGTCCGTCCGTCCGTCCGTCCGTCCGTCCGTCCGTCCGTCCGTCCGTCCGTCCGTCCGTTCCTCGAACTCCTCCCAAACCAGACGACCTAGCTTTCTAATTTTTTCGCTGTTACATAGCTTCCACTCCCAAAGGAGGGCTAGGCTATATTGGATGTCTATATTGCGCCGCCAACATAGTGAAAACCGCCCCCGATAAACTTGAAATAACATAATATTGCTTTTTCTACCAGACCTGATGCTCTGGTGTTTTAATTTTTTGAATAATACATAGTTGCCACTTATAAACGTAAGCCAAGAAACATTTCGTCTTCAATATGCGCCGCCGACATAAAAAAACTGCTAAAAACCGCCCCCAATCACTTTAAAATGAAAAACATAAACCCGAAGACATAGCGATCTGATTCTTTCGGTATATAAATAGCTGACTAAAAATGGGAAAGGATAGGCTACTTTTGGTAAGTCGCCGCCCCCAGACTCCGCCCCCAAACGATAAAAAGTGCAACTTTCACAAATGTTACTGATTGAGATGTTCCCTTGAACATTTATGAACTGCCAACTCAAATTGTACAACATTTGCTCAGCCGAACGCTGCCGCTCCCACACGCCGCCCCCAAAGTAAGAGATAAATGAAAAACATGAACCCAAAGACATAGCGATCTAAGTTTTCCGCTACATGGATAGCTGACTAAAAATGGGAATGGATAGGCTACTTTTGATATGGCGCCGCCTCCAGCTTCCGCCCCCAAAAGAAAAAAAGTGCAACTTTCAACAATTTTCACTGATTTAGCTGATAATGTTACCTCGAAGATTTAGAAACTCTTGACTCAAACTGTGCAAGAATTTCTTTGCCAAACTCTGCCGCTCCTACACGCCGCCCCCAAAGTGAGAGATAAATGCAAAAAACATGAACCCGAAGACATAGCGATCTAATTCTTCCACTATATTGATAGCTGACTGGAATTAGAAAAACATAGGCCACTTTTGATAAGCCGCCGCCTCCAGCTGCCGCCTCCAAACAAAAAAAATGCAACTTTCACAATTTTCACTGATTGTCATATTTCCCTCACATTTAGAAACTCCCAACTCAAACTGTGCAACAGTACTTTGCCGAATGCTGCCGCCCCCACACGCTGCCCTCAAAGTGAGAGATAAATGAAAAACATAAACCCGAAGACATAACGCTCTAATTCTTTCGCTATATGGATAGCTAACTAAAAATGGGAAAAAATAGGCTACCTTTGACATAGCGCCGCCTCTAACTTCCACCCCCCCCCCCCCCCCCCCAAAAATGCAACTTTCACAATTTTCACTGATTGTCATATTTCCCTCACATTTAGAAACTCCCAACTCAAACTGTGCAACAGTACTTTGCCGAATGCTGCCGCCCCCACACGCTGCCCTCAAAGTGAGAGATAAATGAAAAACATAAACCCGAAGACATAACGCTCTAATTCTTTCGCTATATGGATAGCTAACTAAAAATGGGAAAAAATAGGCTACCTTTGACATAGCGCCGCCTCTAACTTCCACCCCCCCCCCCCCCCCCCCAAAAAGTGCAACTTTCAATAATTTTCACTGAATTACATTTAATTTACCTCAAACATTCAGAAACTCCCAACTCAAATTGTGAAAGAATTTCTTTGCCGCTCCCACACGCCGCCCCCAAAGTAAGAGATAAATGTAAAACATAACCCTGAAGACATAGCGATCTAATTGTTTCGCTATATAGATAGCTGACTAAAAATGGGAAGAGATAGGCCACTTTTGATTAGTCGCCGCCTCCAGCTCCCGCCCCCAAACAAAAAAATGCAACTTTCACAATTTTCACTGATTGTCATATTTCCTTGAACATTTAGAAACTCTTTACTCAAACTGTGCAACAGTTATTTTCCAGAATGCTGCCACCCCCACACGCTGCCCTCAAAGTAAGAGATAAATGGAAAACATAAACCCGAAGACAAAGCGATCTAATTCTTTCGCTATATGGATAGCCGACTAAAAATGGGAAAGAATAGACTACTGTTGATCAGTCGCCGCTTCCAGCTACCGCCCTCAAACAAAAAAATATATTGATGAGTGAAAGAATTTTCATTCAAATCTATTTCATTGGCAAGTACCAATGATAACACAATATCACAATGAGTTTCGAATGAAGAAACTGGGCAAGGAATGGTGTTTCTCCTTCAACCAAATTTCTTAACGTTCACAATATGCCTCTTTGAGAAAATGCGCTACTGAGACTCACGCACGTGAAGGCATACTCACTTGTTTTCATTTCCACACCCTGTATATTTTTACATATTTGAATTTGCTCTTTTATAGGCTTTATAAAGCCGTGTAGCTTTTGCAATTCGCTTCAGCCGTTCAAAGTTATTTATTTTCTCCAATCTTTTGCAGACACTACTTGTTCAAAAAAAACGCAGGGGCGCAGGGCACTTGGATTTTGAGATATCAGGTTGAGACTTTTGCTTGTGCCTAATCAACTGCCTGGGGTATCTTTTGCTTTCTCCTGAAACTATGGGCGAATAATATAAAGAAATATATGAAAACGTGTATTACAAAGTTGTAGAGCATTCAATAATCTACAAAAAAGTCTCCGAGGGCATAATGTCTTCCTTCGTCACTTGAGCCGTTAATCGTGTTCGAAGTTGCGGGTCAGTTCAGTGAAATGGAAAAATCTTCGGCGTTACATTACTTATACTTGAGATGCTATAAGAACAACAAGAAAGAGACACCCCTCGATACACCCGAAAATCGTGAACGACAAAGTTGTAGAGAATTAGATATTGTAGAAGAAAATCATCGACGGCCGCTACACGGATTTTTGACCAGGTCTACCCGCGTTTGGTGAAGGACTCTACTCAGACGTTCTTTCCTGCTCGGGGATCGACTTTTTTCAAAAAAAGTCCAACTGATAACGAAAGTAGATTGCATTGGGTGTCGTACAGGCCTATTTTCAAACGTGACACGGTGTCGGTTTTTAGGCGGTAATTTTTTTCAAATAAAACTTGCACATCCCGTGAATTCCAAAAAAAAATGCAGTGCAAACTTCGGCAAGCGGCAAGCCCCACAAAATATTTCTTCCTGAAAATTTCTAACTTTTTACTCGGGGAGGGCTCTTCTTTCGAACAACAGAGAAAACAAACTCACGCAGTTTTGAAGCAACACGCATTTTTCAGAATTACGGTAATTTTCATTGCACTGGTGGTAACATTTTCCGAAAATTTCTCTCAGAATCATCCGAGCTTTCCGAGAGTTTTCCACTTGAAAATCCAAAACCAGCCTGGCTTATCGAGACCTTACTCAAATGGTGGACCTCAAAATGAAGCACTAATTGATGATTTCCACAATGAGATTTGTTCAATTATTATGGAAGATCTTCAAAGTTTAAATCTTTTTACAAATTTCAACTTTCTACCTGAAGGAACGTCTCATACAAAATTCCCTCCCGTTCCTTGCTACTCATCGGGAAAGTTTTGGGATGATACAACCGATTTTTTTACAGTGTACGGACAGTATTGGACCGTTTGCCGAGCAAAACACTGTTAAACTTGTACTCACAACATTCAATCAGTAATGTAACGCCGAGGGTTTTTCCATTTTACTGGGCTGGTCCGCAACTTTGAGCACGATTAGCGGCTCAATTGAAGATGTTGACATATGCCCTCAGGGACTTTTTTGTAGATCATTGAACTCCGAGTTGAGCTCTTTACATTCAACTGTGTGATAAACAATTCTCATAATTATATCTCCTTCCGTTCGTTCGCCAATAGTTCCAGAAGAAAGATCGCGGTAGGTACAAGATTTTCGATCTTATAGTTGTTGATTTGTGAGTCGTCACAACCTGCCCCGTCAGCATCGTAAGTTGATGGTTGCATGGTGTTTCCATACTTTTGCCTGCCACCGTAGCTTGAGGTATGTAGGTAGGTACATATTAGGTATCTTCTAGGCGTATTGTTCATACTCGGTCTCTGCTCTGAGTGCTCTGTATTTTCCGCCATTTTTGCAAGATGGAGGACCTAACGCACATGCGATTTCCATCACACGTTTTGCGACGTTTCAACATCTTTTTGTCGCAAATAATCGCCAGAGCGATTCACGATCATTTGATGCCTACAGTCCAGCTGTTCTGTACCTCATCTTGCAAGGTTGAGCCGCTTTGGCATTGATTTTTATGTCGAACTTAACCTAAAATATTTAGTATTTAGGCGAAAAATTTGCTTTTTGAATGCAAAAGTTCTGAAACATGCAGAACTACACACAATCATGGAAATCACATTTGACGTACTCACCCTGCTGCGCTGTGCGGCGTGGGCGATAGAGACCGCGTGATTCTCTGAATCGCAGCAAATGCACACTATCGTATCGTTCCTATGTGTATCCTTGCTTTGCCGTGCAAGCTGGAGCGGAGACGCGCCGTCTGGGGCGGCCAATTCGGCCGACGACAACCGACGGCCGCCCCCGTTTTACACAACAGCCACCTGTGGAAATCCCGACGCTCTGGAATCAACCGCTTGTTACGGCCGCGCTAAAAAATTCGGCTGAAGCGAAGAAGGGACAAGCGGAATGGGGACTACTCGAGGGATGAAGGCAAAGTGTATTATCAGCTACGTGATCTTTACGACGCCGCCCTCCCGGTAGCGGGTAGCAAAGTATGCCGGTAAAGCAGCCCACACAAGGTGGAGGTGTGGTTAGTATTTTTTGAAGTGAAACTTCTATTCTCGCGCCTAGATCACAACACACAACTAACGCAGAACCACACATGGGGGTGAAATTGGTTCATAGCATCAGTGGTTGTAACGAACGCCTGTAACGTTGTCTTGTCTGACCTTGGGGTGACCAGCGTCGTCCCAGGAAATAGAAGAAAAGCTGTTGCGGCGTTCGCCGCGTTCGGTTCTATTTTTTATTAATCGCCGACACTGGACTGCTCTTCGTGTTGTCGTACTGTTGGGCCGACAGGAATGGTTCTCGACTTGGCTTGAATAGATTCGAGCGGATGTGATTTATTATAGGGATAGGGAGGTATATTCAGGGCCGGCTAAGCAGGCGTGCAGTGCGTTCCGGCGCGCGCGGGTATGTATGGCAGGCGGCAAGTTATAGGGGCGGTAATATAATAATAAAGTTGAATTTCGAAGGATTCTTTTCATTCCCGCATTTGGTGGAGCTCTCCACTGCCGGTGAGGGGGGCGGCAATTTTTCGGTGGCACGCAGGCGGCCCGGCCCTGGGTATATTCTTCAACGGACGTTTACAATTCAAAAATAAAATCGAATGCCGCACACTCAAATGTAGACACAACTTTCAGGTATTATGTACTCATTAAGCAGGAAAGCAGGAGTGAATGATTAAAGCCCAGAGGGAAAAAAGAATTTTCGACAATTGAGGCTAAAACAGTTGCTTAATGTTCTAGATGTCAGCTGATTGTATAGCGATGATATTACACTGGTTTGATAATCAAATTTTTATGTATGGAAATTGATTTTTGACATTATTCTTCGTTAATTTTTTGAATGGGTTGATTTCACCTCAATCAAATGTATCATTCTAAATATAAGTACGGTGGCGAGCACATAACTGGAAATACTCATATCAATTCTGTCAAATATTTCAATTTAGCCTACGGCCTTATTTTGATTGGGGAAGATGATATCGTAGGAACTCTAGATAACCACGTAGTTACCTCAAATCACGTTCACGAGGTATCTACCTACATACCTATGTAATTACCTATTTATTTTATATTTTTTCAATTAAAATTAATACCGGATCGAGTTTTCCGAACGACATTCCTATACTTTGTGGAGATTATTAGATTACCATGCTGTGCCTGCCAGATCACAGTTTCCACCGTGCTGTAATATAACGGAGAAAATTGTACAGTAAGAAAATCCGTCACGATGTCACATTCGCATAATTATTTGTGGAGAATATTATTGATGAAAATAGATATTTATTGTATTAGGGGTATGAGTGAGACTTCATGTGACGGAGAATGGGAGTTAAAGCGCCGAGCGCAGCGAGAAAAGAAACAAAAGAATTCTAATCGTGAAAAAATCATGTCGAAAGTATTCTGCCCTTTGAGTGACTTATGATAATAATTATTATTATTATAATAAGATTGATAGTAAGGAAAACAAGATAATACAAACCGTTAGGGAGCAGAGCGGGAGTACGAAAAGAACACCTCTTCGAACGTTGTTTGCTGATTGATTCATATCTATAGAAGTTTCACTCCTTCCGAGGGTGACTATGGTCACGCACCCACGTTTTTTTTGTTTCCTCTCGTACAAGAAAGGGAAAATTACGAGAGCGCCGCGCCGGGGTAAAACAAGGAGATTTTCTTTGAGGGTGTCGATTCGAAGTCGTGCTGTTCTTTTCACTATCAGATCACTATCGAGTTCTCTATCAATGAGTGCGTTCAGCAGGTCCTATTGTTGGTGCTACCGACGAATGAGGCACGCGCAGTGACAGATTAACCAATAGGCTAAGTAGGCTGCAGCCTAGGGCGCCTCGTTGAAAGGGGGCGCCGACCGAGGCGAAATTGAAAAAAAAAACATGAATTCACGAAAAACGTTGTAGTTTCATGTTCCATATTGTTGCAATAATTTCAGGCCAGCTAGAAAAGTTGGAAAGGTACTTTCCGGCATCCACTCCCAAGTGAAGAAATGCTATGGAAGAAATGAATCGAAATGCTGGCAACTAATAAATTATGGATAAAACTCGGGATAAAATAATTGAATCTTATTATAGGGTGACTACCTACGCACGTTGCTTATAAAAAAAAACTGGTAACTGTACTCGAAAGTGAACCGTTGAAAAGGTGGAAGGTCTTTGCCGGCGCCGGCGCCGGCGTAAGACACCGGCAAAAGGGTTGCATTTCCGTTTATAGCTCAAGCGACGAAGCGAATGAATGTCACCACTGAAGCCACCCGCATTTGGCGGGCCGAAAATAATCCGGAGGAAAATAATTCAAAGCCGTGAAATCGAGGTATGAGAATGTGAATATTCAGAGTCAAGGCATCATTAAAAGATGTCGCTAGCTATTTAATTCAATCGTGTAAATCCCGCGAAGCTCTATAACATAATTTACTGGCCCCTCATCGACATTCAATAACCGTTCCTGCTTGACGTCCGACGAAATGGTGAATTGGTGCATATGGAGTAAAGCACCCGCACATCAACCAAACCAGTTGTCGCCGTGTCGTACTCCTGCTGATAAAATGCTCCGTGCTGCCCGCTCGCCGCCGCCATCATCCGATGTTCACGTGTTGTCACCCGGTGTCCCAGCCCATTGGAATTTCACGGCTATACGCCGTTCGCGGTCGTTTTGGATGCGAAAAAATATTCCGATTTCCGAATTGCTGGGAATGGAGGATATCGCCGGAGATTGACCGTGGTACCTGGACCAATCCTCCTGGGCTGCCGTCCGCTCCCGACTTGTCACGTCCGCTGCCGAGTGCTTCTGCGGGCCTGTTAGCGAAGAGTTTTAGTCCCCTTCGAGGAAGCTGAGTTAGAACCCGTTCATGTTGCGTCGCGACCCTCCTAGAGGCCGAAGCGTCGAAGCCCCAATGATGAGCCCCAGCCCACTTGGAAAATGACGAGTCGATTCCCCCCGGCTGATGTGTCTCAAAGGCCCCCTGGAGAAAGTCGAGTTGGAACCCTTCGGAGTCGTGTTTTGGTCCCCTTGGGGGCACGCTGAGTCGAGAACCCTCCAGGTTGAGCTTTGACCCTCCGAGAGACTGATGAGTTGCTTCCCCCGATGAGTTGCAACCCGTCTCTAGGATGTCGTGTCGGAGCCCTTGGACGTTGAGTCTTGATCCGCCTCCAGGTGTCGAGTCAGAGCCCTCCGACGACGAGCTCCAGCCCTTTTTCCAGGTCGATGTGCCAAGGCCCTTCCGGGGTTGAGTTTCGACCCTTCTCCAAGTCGTAGAGTTGGGACCCGTTGACGAAGTGTTTCGAACCCCCTCCAGGATGCTGAGTCGCGTTCCCTCGACGATGAGTTCTAGCCTACCTCGAGGATGTCGAGTTGAAACCCCTAAATGAACCAGGCCCGATAGAAATGAGGTCTCTCGTTTCGGTATCTCGTGTGGCGGAGTGATGACCTCGACGAGCGGGAGGTTAGTCTTGGTGAGTTGGGGTAGTTGCTTACGGTTAGGCTTTGTCGGAAAAATGTATGATGGGGCTCACGCGTGCGTTCTGAATCTGCCTGCACGTGCTGGTATCTGCGCTACTGTCTGCCGTCAGGTACAGCCACTGGCAAGCCTCGTCCTTTGATGGATACCTTCATAGAAAGGTATTCGCGCTCTTGGGCCCTCTGGACTTGGCTTTGTGACTGCGGTACTCAGAGCACCGGACCTAGTGGGTTAGATCTGGAAACTCGCGGGTGAGCTTCCTCTGCGTTTCTGAAGCTCCTAGTTATTCGGAAAATGTAAACTTTGAGAACTACGGGAAAAATCAAGTAATTGAAATAAAATAGAATCGCGTTGAGATCGGGGTTCGGACCCTGCCGTAGAGTCGTAATTGTTGATCGGATTGATGGACACCCCCCCCCCCCCCCTCCTTGAAACTAATGATTTTGTTTTAGCGCCACGACAGTTCCGGATATTTCCATATAGAGCTTGTTACGGGAATGAAGACGTTCTTATTCGAAACTGATGAATTTAATCCGGTACCCAACGACGCCACCGTTCAGATAGGGACTTTGTGAAAATGAATTGTTATTAGGGCTCGATCAGGAATAGTGTAGACGCCGATTATTTCGCGTTAGGGCAAAGATTATTTCGACGCCTCTCCGCATCGGCTTTTCGGCGAACACCCTGTATAGTCAATTCTCTGCGTTTTTGTTTCTCCTGGCTGCGGCCTTCTCTCACAAATTGCTAAACAACAACGAACTAGCGCGTATACGGGGCGTGCTCAAAACGTTCTCCACATTAAATTAGTACCTTGACTTGAGTAATTGTTTCGTGTACACCATCGGTTCGAAAGTTTTGGAAGGGCGAAATTTGGTTCAACATTTCCGGTTATAGGCACTTTCAATCACGGGAATCTTTCTGAGCGTTGGGGGCAATTCACGGCGAAAACAGGTTTAAAGCCCCCACAAAGGCCAGCCATATCCAATCCCTTCCAAATGGGCAAAAGAGAACCATAGCCCAAAAAGAGCGTTAGCCTTTGAAAAGAGGCTCCACAAAAAGGGGGCCACCGCACACACCGGCCCACAAATCTTAGATTGCATTCGTGTTCGAAGTCACTCTTCTCTTTGCAGTGTCTAGAAGCCGGGCCTAACCCTAACATAACCTTTAACACTAACATAAATGTTGGATCTGATTTGACCACAAAAAGAACTTTGAACCGCGAAAGCCAGTCAGAATTAAATGTCGGTCAAGGTGTAGAGCCAGGTGTTCGTCGGAGGGTTGGGATGTTGGGACGTCTGAAATAATTAGGGGAAAGTTATCTCTTCGGGAATAGGTTAGATCATTTAGATATTTCAGCCTGCGATGTGAAGGTAGGACTAGGTATAGGAGCGAGCCATTATTTAAACATTTTGAATTGTACATATATAAAATTTTATACTGTGTCTTATTGCGTCCAAACTTGTAGTCAGACCTGTCTCAACAATCTCGAGAACTCTATAATCGAACAACAAGAAGAGAGGCACAACGGGATGTCGTCCTGATACTAGAGGATCACCGGCCAAGCGGTTCCAAAAGCGGGAAAAGTGATTTTATTCAAATAAGTTGAATTAAATGCCAGTATAATGGGTTGCTTACCCATTCAGGGGTACAAGACGATAGCTGGGGTCGTTTCACCACCCTCTTTGAAATAACATAAAATGACACACCTCAACCAATATATAGAGATGAAAATCACCTGCCCACAGGCTGAAACGGTCTATTCAGTCACTAGTGGTCACTAGTGTTCAACACTTCACATAGGTACCTAGTCACAGTGTGCTATTCTATGATTGTATTAGTTTTCTTCTATTTTTAAACAGGCTATACATTTTTTTATTCAATCTTTGAAAATTAAAGAAAAAATCAAAGTGAGTTTTTCTCAATCATTGTTGTAGTTCCAAAAGTGATGGACGGGGGGGGGGCAAATAAATCAGCCTAGGGCACCACTGCTTTCTAACCCGTCACTGGGCATGCGCCTCTCCAAGGGTAACAGCCAGTAGTCGCCATTTTTCCACCACAGTTTGTTTGTGATAGCGGTGGGATCAGATATGAGATCGACCAAGCCGTCCAGCAGAAGTACCTACCGGAAAAGCAATAATAGCGCTCGATCCGACGAAATACAATGACATGATTAGCAATGGCAATACAGGTGTTCCAAAATTAGACCGCAATATTTGACCAGCTTATTTTACGCCAAAGAATAGGAAGAAAAGTTCCAATAAACATATGGGTCGAAAAATGCTCCCTAGGGGAGCTAGAGCCCCTTGAAGGGGCAAACCTGATGATGGTTTTTTGCAAATTTCTCCAAAACCTGCCGAGATAAAATGATGAAATTTGGTTTGATCACTACATGTTATAAGCCTGAAGTAACGTTGTGAATAAGACTTCCACATTTTATCAGGGACGTCCAACAAAGGGAAGAGGGGGAATGAATTCAGCTCAATTTCTTTTGTTCATGACTTTTTCTGAATTTTGATAAAAAAATCTGGAAAATCAAAGTCTTTTATGGAAAAAAGGTTCTCTTGTACTAAATATTTCGATTCGACGCACCGTTTTCGAGATAAACCACTTCAAAAAAAACTTTACCTGAAATTCTCCTGGAAAAAATCCAAATCCCGAGTAGACAAATCAGAGCAATAACACCAACTGTGTTTTCTTGGACAAAAACAAAAAGAAACGTTCCAATAAAAATGGGTTAGAAATGCTCCCTAGGAGACCTAGAGCTCCTAGAGTGCGATTGATTTTATGTTGGCAAGTTACCCTTCCAAGGAACTCTGGGTTCCATAAGGAGCATTTTCAACCCACCTTTGTTGGAGTATTTCTTCCTGTTTTTGGTCCAAGAAAACACAGTTGGTGTTATTGCTGAAATTTTTGTAATCGGGATTTGGAAATTTGAGGATTTCAGGTAAAGTTTTTTTGAAGTGACTTATCACGAAACCGGTGCGTCTAATCGAAATAGTACAGGAGGACCTTATTTCCATGAAAACTTTGATTTTCCAGATTTTCTAATCAAAATCCAGAAGAAGTCCGCCGTTCCCCCTTTGTTGGACGTCCCTGATGAAATGTGGAAATCTTTCTCACAGCGTTACCTCAGGCTTATAACATGTAGTGATCATACCAAATATCGTCATTTTATCATGGCAAGTTTTGGAGAAATTTGCAAAAAAACATCATCAGGTATCTCTCTTTAAGGGGCTCTAGCTTCCTTATGGGGCATTATTTGACCCATGTTTATTGTAACTTTTCTTCCTATTTTTTGACGTAGAATAAGCTGGTCAAAGATTGCGGTATAATTTCGGGACACCTGTATAATTATTTTAAACCAGCATCAGCAGTGGCCGACATGGTATTTTCTGCGTAAAACAAAATAAAATATCAGCGACATCACTTCTAGTTTTTTCGGAAATCCCAGAAGGGCAGTTTTTACGATTGAAGTGCAAGATGACAAAAACATGTGTTGAGAAGAGATGCGACCAGAAAGACACCAGTGGAATCATATGGCTTCCAAATTTTACGATCCCAAACATCACTAAATAAGCGCGAAGAAATAGTATTAATTATATTGATATGAATGATATGTTTTGGAATCGGATTTCAACTCCACGTGGAGTTTATTTTCACCAAAACCTCGACCAAAACCAATTTCATTCAGCTGCGCCAAGAAGCGAACAGCGACGTTGTCTTCTTCGACCAATCACAAGCCGAATAAACCGATGAGCTTCGATTTTTTTAATATTGTTACGAGCGGCGATCTCGTACATATTGGTAAACACTCGATGTTTCTGGATCTTTCCATCATTAGATCGCAGTGTAGAAGTCTGGAGCGATCTGGTGCATTCCAGAGCGTTCGTGTATGTGAAACTGAAGGTAGACTTCAATGCTCGATCAAGAAAGATCTGTCCATTTTGGCGGAGACGCCGCTCGTAACCCGGCAGAATTATACGGGTGAAGTGTACGATTATTCAGGAATGATCTAGAAACCGCATATGCCAGACCACCATGGAATTTGCTGGAAGTAGACAGAAAGCTCGAGAACGCTGTTCGGAGGCCTTACATAAGGCATCAGCCGGCAGCTCGCGGCAGTATTGAATTGGATAGCGAGCGATAAGCAAGCGAAGTACCTGCGATATAATTCCAAGCGTGAATAATTGTTGTTGTTATTTATTGTAGTAGTACGCAGAAATAAACAGTGTGTGTTTTACGATCGTCTCAATTATATTCGAACCCGTACGCGAAATATCGTAACAATATGGATAATACCCACGTGTTTATTTGCAACTACAGAAATGGTGTTTGGCGTTAGCCACCTCGGAAAGTTTCAGCTTCAAAAAGTGGGAACTTTTCAGGAGCCTTCATAGAAAGACTCACAGCTTTTCACATTGCAAGACTTCTGGTCACACTCGGCTCGATATGTATCTTGAGTGCGCGTATCGAGATATTGACCCCCATTATACCTACCTATGAAGGAATACATTGGGTGTAATAAAAACACACAGTTTGATAACTTCCGTGAACACAACACTTCTTGTAATTTGCTTTTTGTTCTATCGTAGCTGCCCGAAAGTGCCATGTACAGTGGAAACACGATAGTTTTTGTCCGGTGTCTGTACCTTTTCCCGTTGTTTCGTTTTCGTCGGGGGCGGCGTATGAGGGCGGCGTCTGTTGAAACCGTTTTTTTTTTCCTGTAATGGCAAAGGGGCAGGGAACACGATTAGTTTTGTCCGGTGTCTGTAATTTCTGTGGTTATTTTTTTCGATCGGGGCGGCGTATGGAGGGCGGCGGCGGCTGTAACTATTTTTCCTGCGATGTCGAATGGACAAAAAACACGATAGTTTTTGTCCGATGTCTGTAACCTTTGTGGTTCTGTTTTTTTTGTCGGGGGTGGCGTATGGGCGGCGGTGGCTGAAACTATTTCTCCTGCGATGTCGAATGAACACGAAACACGATAGTTTTTGTCCAGTGTTTGTAACTTTTGTGGTTCTGTTTTTTTCGTCGGGAGCGGCGTATGGGGGGCGGCGGCGGCTGAAACTATTTTTCCTGCAATGTTGAATGGACAGAGAACACGATAGTTTTTGTCCGGTGTCTGTAACTTTTGTGTTTTTTTTTTGTCAGGGGCGGCGTATGGGGAGCGGCGGCGGCTGAAACTATTTTTTCTGCTATGTCGAATGAACAGGAAACACGATAGTTTTTGTCCGGTGTCTGTAACTTGCTTGCTTCCCGTTTGGCGTCGGGGCGATAGCGGATTTTTGAACGATAAATTAATAAGTGTTCCAGAGGCGTCAGAAAGAGCTATCCCAAACCGACCCAGCAGTGCAAGTGCATCATTTGCCGGCGACCACACATGCCAGCGTGACAATAACGATGGCGTTATCGATAAACAAACCGAGCGCTATTCTTATGTAGGTATACAGGTGTCCCGGAATTATTGTTACAAAACTCACAGGGAGATGGAAAATTGAAAAATAAGGGGAATTTTGTTTGTGAACATACCCTCCCAAACTTATAATAACGGAAATACAGGCCATCAAAGCTATTTTCTGAAAACAGTTTTTTTGCATACTTTTTGAACAGTCTAGCCGATTTCATTCAAATTCAAACCAAAGTCTATTAAGACAGGTCTTTATTGAACAATAATAACGAATTTCATCAGACATTTCTAGGGGCGAAGATAATGGGGGGCAACCTCCCCCTTTCCCCCCTATTTTCAACCTCCCTAAATATTTTTGGAAACGGTTTCAAGTTTTGAATTCTGCGTTCAATTTAAAGAAAAAAGTTACTTTTGCAAAATTTTGATTAGAGGCTTCATTTTCAAGATATTTGGGTTTGAAAAATTAGAAAACATCACGAAATCGCCACTTTCCAGGGCCAAATTGATATTTTTTTCTGAAAAACTCCATGTTTCTCAGCGAAAATGATGGTTTATCAACTTAAAACACCCAGAAAACTCATTTCAGTTGACGAATCATGGGTTTCTTCGAATTTTAATTTTTAGGTCCAGGAAAGTGGCGATTTCGAGATGTTTTGCAATGTTTCAAGCCCAAATATCTCAAAAACTAAGCCTCTAATCAAAATTTTGCAGGAGTAACTTTTTTTTTAAATCGAACGTGAAATTCAACAATTGACACAATTTCCAAAAAATTTCGGGAAGGTCAAAAATAGGGGGAAAAGTGGGAGAGCACCCCCTATTATCTTCGCCCCTAAAAATGTTTGATAAAATGCGTTATTATTGTTCAATAGAGACCTGTTTCAGTAAACTTTGAATCAACTGAAATCGGTCAAACGGTTCAAAAGTTATGAAAAAAAACTGTGTGTCAAAGTTATAAAAAACAACTTTGAAGGCCTGTATATCCCTTATTATGCGTTTGCAAGGGTATGTTTATCAAGAGAAGTCCCCTTATTTTTCAAATTTCTTTCTCCCTGTGAGTTTTGCAACAGCCAATGACCGACACGGATTTTTACATAACAGAGCGTTTATGGAATGTTATTTTTTACCTCGTTTTTCACAGAATAGCACCGTCTATACTGTACCGATTTTTATAGTCAAAAGTATGAGGTATGGGTATGATGTTGAAGAATGTGTCTCTTTGGCAAAACTAATACCTAACCTATTAGTTTAAAAAAGCATGTGATCAGAGAGACTCGCCAAACCCGTGCATATTCCGATGCAGTAGGGATGCCTCATGGCTGGCTGTGCTGACATCGAATAAGCCTTCGGGATCGGGAGACTCTGGATTCTGGTTGTAGTTGCTGAAGTTTTACGTGGAGTATAAGAATCACTGATCCACAGATCGGCGGGACTGTCCCGCTTTTCATTTGAATGACCCGCGTCCCGCCAGCTCACTGAAATGTCCCGATTTTTACAGTTCCGCCTATGAGGCTCTGATTTTTAATTTTTATTTTTGGCACCACACGATTTTGAAACAAAATGTTCAACGTTCAACTATTGGCGAGTTTCAAGATCGAATACGCCATCTGACGGCCAACGTGTAAACGACGTTTGTGCACGGATCAACCGCAGATTTGTGTGGGCTCTTATGAGCGTTGCGGTGTTTGGTGACTTTAATTGATTCCATCTGACTTAACGCGGCGTTGATTTTTTCCAACAAAGTACGTGAGCCACGCACGTTTCATTATCTTAAATATACTAGGTGTCGTCGGTTGTAAAAGCATTGCATTTTTAAATAAGAGTGGCACGTGTACGACGACTGGCAAGCAAAAGTGGCATCAGAATGGGAGGTGGTAAGATTTGTGATTTTGTCATAGTGACAAAAAGTGGCGGAGAATTTGTTGCGTTTCCGAGTGCGAGTCGCGCTGTGGAAACCGGAAAAAAGAAGAGTTACATTTTCACCGTTTCCCGTCGAAAGCGAAAGACGCAAGTTGGGTAGTCAAGATGACAAACAAACTTGGCACTGTGGAAAATATGACTACGAGAAAAGCCTGGGAAGTGTCGCTGAAAATAGGAACTTTAAATGACTGCATCGAAGAAGCACAGCTGCGATATGTTTGTATGTCCCGGACTGGCCTGCTTTTCAAGTGCATTTAAACGTTCCAATTTCACAGGAACTCTCGCAGGAACTGCTACTACTATTTCTTTTAATTACAATCTCAGTTGCCTCGTGAGGAGATTCATACAATGCGCTTGTTTGTAAACACAATCCAAATATGTCTATGTTTGAACTGAAGCTTGATTCGGTTCGCTTTCGACCACACAACACAAGAAATCCACGTTTCCCGGAAGGCTTCTGCGCATACCTGTGAAAGTAGGACGTTGCCAAATCTATATCACGACAACAAGTTGACAACACTGTAATACGGTGTGCGTGTGTAATGTCGCGCAAATTTCAGCTGACAGCGCTTGACGTCGATTTGACGTTTCGACAGATCTAACCAAATAACGCTCTTGTTTCGTCGATCGCCTCGCAGCTCGTTGTGTTTCGTATCACCTGAATCTTTTCTGCGTCTTTCTGCCATACGGCACGTAACATTTCATTCTGAACAATATTAAATGTTGAATGGTTAGGAGGTTATGTTTGTTGTTTGTTTACATTTCGATTATTGATCGACAGTTGCCATTGACAGTGACACTTCGTGCGTCAAAATTGAAATTACCGCGCTCTGCAGGTATGCGTTCTCATGTATGCGCTGAAGTGATGTACGTGATGGTAAACGTGGATCCACGTTTCCCGAAAGGTTTCTGCGCATACCTGTGAAAGTAGGACGTTGCCATATCTATATCACGACAACAAGTTGACAACACTGTAATACGGTGTGCGTGTGTAATGTCACGCAAATTTCAGCTGACAGGAGTGACAGGGACAGCGCTTGACGTCGATTTGACGTTTCGACAGATCTAACCAAATAACGCTCTTGTTTCGTCGATCGCCTTGCAGCTCGTTGTGTTTCGTATCACCTGAATCTTTTCTGCGTCTTTCTGCCATACGGCCAGTGATGTAAAATACCCGGGTTTTTATATTTAAGGGTAAATACCCAGGGTAAATACCCGGTATTTACCCAAAATCGGGTCTCTAATAGGGTATCTATTTGCATTATTTTGTTATTAACAATTGGAGAAACAACAACAAACAATTATGATTTTTTGCTCACAGCAGCAAAATAATAATATGTTCTTTAGAGGTTATGTTTATAAAGCCTTGGAACTTGAAAAAGAAATCATCCTTATTTTAACCGTCAACAATGTCAACCGAGCTGTCAACAGTGTCAACTTTTCTGTCAAACTGGGTAGGGTGGATAAATATTGCTCGGGAAAATACCGGGTAAATACCCGATTTATATTTACCTACCTACCCGGTAAATAGGCGATTTACATTAGAAAAACGCCACCTGGTGTAGAGCTCGGTACTTGATCGTCGAGGACGTTTTTGCGAGGAAAACCTACTCCGACGTCTAGTAGCCTAGGTGGGCACTAGTGGATACCTGTAATACCCACATATTGACATGGAAATTTGACAAGTAGAAATAATCTGAAAAAGGGGTTTGCATTTGTGTCTCTTATTTCATGTTATGGTTAGCGTATTTAGCAGGTTTTTAGTAGATCGAGCTCCAGAGGTGCGCAGCTGAAAGACTACGCCCCCAGCAATGCACTACATTATTGCAATAAAAAAAGACAACGTTTACGTCGCGAACACAGAGGTAGCTACGGCGAGCTTGTTAGAATGAAAAATGCGGATCTCCAGCTGAAGTCGAAGCAGGAAATCTTTAGAAAAAAGCGAGGAAAAAAGGTAGGTGGTGGTTGACTCTGCACGGCCAGCCCGAGGTGATTTTTTCTTGGCTGGCAGGCTGGTCGACGGGCTTGTGTGTTTCCCTCCGTGCGGGTGTGACAGAGTCTGTTGCTCTTCCTTGGGCGGAAGCTATGGATGATTTAGAGAAAGGTCTGCGACGACGCTGGTCATCAACATGGGGCCCAATAACGAGCCTATGGGGTCCCAAGGGTTCACAGGAACGAAAGTTTGCTTGTGGCGTACTGCACAAGACAGCAAAGTGACAGTTTTGACATGCCACCAATTGACGTAACCACCGCCGTTGCCGGACGGCAACTTACTTCAGTTCTAAAAATTAATGCCCTAAAACTTCCTCGACGAAACGGCCATTTTCCCCAATAAGGTCAATCGCCTATACCCGACTCACATCACTGCATACGGCACGTAACATTTCATTCTGAACAATATTGAATGTTGAATGGTTAGGAGGTTATGTTTGTTGTTTGTTTACATTTCGATTATTGATTGACAGTTGCCATTGACAGTGACACTTCGTGCGTCAAAATTGAAATTACCGCGCTCTGCAGGTATGCGTTCTCATGTATGCGCTGAAGTGATGTACGTGATGGTAAACGTGGATTGTAGGTACCCTGCACTCCCTGCAGACTTGCAGGACGCAGAATCGTATTTCCTGGCATTCCCCTGCAAGTGATACCTACCTACTTACCTGACTTGGATTTTGATTAGTGAAGTTGTAATATGAAAACTTTTATTTTGAACAAGGTTCCTAACAATGAATTTAACAACGGTGAAAAATAAGGATTCTCTTAATGATGCAATGAGTTTTTAGGGGCCTAAGAACGGGGTGATCGAACAAATTTCCTCTTAAGGTAGGCCTTGATCTCCTCGCTTACCATGTTTTGTCGCCAGATTTTCAGGGATCAAAGGCGACTGAAGGAAGGTTTTTGAAATTATTGGTATTTTGGTATTACAGCGTGTTCAACAATGATTGTCCTTGCCGCCTTTTCAGAATTTGGCCCGCATTAGATTTGCGCCGCTTCAATGAAATCATTTTGGAATACCGTAGTAACGAAGATGATAGACGTCACGTCACACTGACTGATATCAAATTTGAGGCTAACAGTGACGGCTCTGACTGCTGGTAAATATTAGCCGCTTTCTTTCGGTCAGGATCACGGATCATGATCCGGAAATCCGCTCACGGGGTTGGTTGGCTGTGTCACGTGCAACCAATCCAACCAATCCAGTCAGCGGATTTCCGAATCATGATCCGTGATCCTGACCGAAAGAAAGCGGCTAGTGAACAAGCAACCTGACGGAACGGGAATGGATCAGCCGTCATTGCCGTCACTGTTAACCTCAGATTTTTTATCAGTCAGTGTGACGTGACGTCTATCAATTTCGTTACTACGGTATTCCAAAATGATTTCATTGAAGCGGCGCATGTCTAGTGAGGGACAAATTTCGAAAAGGCGGCAAGGTCAATCATTGTTGAACACGCTGTATTATCAGCATTATTTTTATTATTTAGATAAATTTTTCGTTTGCGGCGCCATTTTGCTCGCACCTTGATATTGTTTTTCTCACTATATTATCATCTAGAAATTTCTACGTCCCGAATTTTGATTTTAAAAAATCTGGCAGCCCTAAAACCACCCCTCAACCCTTGTGAAAATCCTCTCTTAGTGGAAGCGGTACACACCTAAAAACACATCGATACCGCATTTTGGAGTGCAGTAACGAGATTTTGCATGGGCGTACTTTATACCGAGACAAGCGATTTGACCCGCAGCACTCGATATTTTGTCCCTTATTAGGGGGCCAATGGGGGCCCTCCGAATTTTCAAGATGCGAGAACTTTCACAAAATGATCATTGAGTATCGTCATGTATGTCATAAGTGAAGCTTACGGGTCTATTGAAAATGTTTTCATCAATTGTCGTCGTGTCCGATTCATTCTTCACACTTGAAAAAAAATTCTTTGGCGGAGGTCAAAAAAAAGTTTTTTTTTTTTCTTCTCTGCAAGGAGACGATAAATTCGTATGTTTTGTTGCGTTGTCAACTGAATCGCATTCCCTAAACCTAATTATGAAGAAATTTTTTTTGTAATATGGTATTTTTCAAAGAAGTGGTGACCTCTTCAGTACCCCTTTTCCAAGAGCATTTCTTTCTATGTCTCCACTGGATATCACTCGTAATTTTTGCAATAGACCATTTCCACTGACGTCACGCGGCATTGTCTTGAACAGCTGATTCGGGGCAACGTCAGTCAGATCAACGTTTTCTGTCACGGGGGCACGTGGGCTACGTCAGTCATGTGCGTCAGTCAGATTGGTAGTCTGTCAATCTGTCAGTCGGTGTCGGTGTGTAAAAGTCACTGGTCTCACAAAGTTTTGACAAACTTGCACGTATAGTTGACATCATGTTTGACATTGCCCCGAATCAGCCGTTCGACACGTGCGTGTGACGTCATGAGGAAATGGTCTATTCAGCGATGTCTAGTTTATTCTGGGACACTTGTAGGTAGGTATATATGTTAATTATAAAGATCAATACACTAGATAAATATCGAGTTCAGAGTTATTTAGTAGATTCAATCAAATTAAATTGCAAGGTGGATGAATTTTTCCGGGAATACACTGTACTTTTTTCATTTGAGAACCTACCTAGTAACCATCAGCCGTTCTGCACTAGATATAGGCTGTGCGTGGCAGTTTTTCCAAATTTTCTCAAGACTTCTTTCAATTCTCCTTAAAATAAAAATTTTCAACATGCATTCTCGTTTAGACACAAAAAAAAGTCTTGGATATTCCTTCAGATCTTGGAAAAGGTGATGGAATTCTCTATATGAGAAGCCCTTCTCTTATTTATTGTATGTACTTTCGGTTTTTTTTTTTGAGTTTGTGATTGGATGCCGTCGAGGATGCCGTTGTCATTTTTTTATGTTTGCACTGCTAAGTGCAACATTTATATCGTCCTAGGACGAGGAGGTAAAATCCATGACTGTGATAGATATATTTGCGTATCTTCTTCCTAATAACAATCGCCAAATAATCAGAAAGTCAAGACTTCGGGCACTACCTATCCGCTATTCCGCTATGTGCATTCAATCGAGTAGCGACATCTAGCCACCGAAAAGAATAAAACAAATAGGATTTATTCAGTTCCGTAAATCGTCACCTTGAACGCTGATGTCAACTCCTCCCACTTTTTTTGGCGAACGCATGGTCTAGGCGGAGGTGCCAGGCTATGGTGCTATGGTCAAGGCAAGAGTACGAGACTATGGGCGAGGCGAGGGTACCAGGCAATGGTCGGTGCGTCATTTTTAGTCGCCAAAGTTTGAGTAACAAGCTGGGGCGCCCCCATTATCCACGTCCCTCAAAAATTTTGATGGAACGCGTTACTATTGTTCGATACCCACTTATTTCATTAAGCTTTGGCTTGAATTTGAACAAAATTGGTTGAGAAGTTTTGAAGTTATAGCGAAAAATCGATTTTCAAAGTTCAACTTTGAACGCCTATATCTCAGTTATTATTCGTTTCTGACATATATTTTTTCGAGAAGATCTACTTCTTTTGAAGTTCCGCACATTTCCTAAAAGGAAGATACAATTGAAATTTGAAACACCCTGTATACATATAGGGTGATTTTTGGTCTCTCCGTCGCGTCCCATTAAGCTGTCAGCTATTTCGTGGAGCTTATGCAACAGAACAGTGTAGCAAGCAGGATGTTTCCTGATGAATTGGAAGGAGGCCTACCTACCGATGGCGACGTTCAAGGATGGTTCCAGCTCAATTCAAGAAAAAGCGTGAAACAATAGACAGACTTAGCTCTAACATGTTTATTGAAATTCGATAGTACTTACAAATTATTTAACAGGAAACCAATTATTATAGTATGCAAATAATAAAATATATAAATATTTTGTTGTATAATTATGCTCATCAAGAAATTTACACCTAGTATTATAATAATGGATTTATACTAGTATACCATGTAATTTGTATAGTATAGTACCATAGAGTTCAAAGTAGCATTTCTTCACCTCTACTAACATTAATTTTATACTTTTGTCTTATTCAATAATATGTAAATTGTTTATACTCCAAAAGGTGTCACTTAAAAACCTTCCCAAATGCATGCAAATTTCAGAGACAGATACTTCAAATAACATAAGAGAAGAGTAACGCTAACTACCTAGGAAGATTGAGAGAACAATCGAATTATGTGAACATAAAAAGGTGCGCATACAGCTTAAAATTTAACTACAGTACATTTTTTATAATTACTATAATATGAATTCGAATAACTAAAACAAAGTCCAAACTTTGAACATATTATCTACAGAGCGCTTTCATACAATTTTCACAAACTTTAAGGCTGTGCAGAACCAAAGAAAGCTCACTAAAAAATGAATGTCCCCTGGTAACCTCTTTTTTGGGTGACAGCAAAGATTGGTTCTTTTTTATCATTGTTGGTTTTTAACCAAAAGGACAACTTGCTCATTAGCTTTACTGCAATGGTACCATTATGATCAACAAAGTTTCCATTTGGACTTGACTGTGGGAACAAGACTCATCAATAGGAGCGACTGGATTGGTTGAATGACTGAGTATCTTGATAGCAAAGCCAAGTCAGAAATGAAATTTTGTTGATTACATAAGCCGCTGTCTTTTGGCCTGGATGACTGATAATGATCTAAAAATCCACTCCCTGGATTGGTTCTATGTGACACATCCAATCAACCTAGTGAGTGGAATTCCGGATCATGATCCGCGATCCTAGCCAAGATAAAGCGGCTATGATAAAATGGTGCCCAACTACCTCTTCTCACGTAGGTACATTCGTCACATACATGGTCAAACATTTTCATATACTCACACGCTCTGACTACAATTTCTTTACACACAACTTAATCATCACAAAAACAGATGATACACAAAGTCTAATATATAAAATTAAATAAAGGTGCACAGATCAATACATATTCAAAATTAAAGTGAAAAGTATATAGTGTCATTTGCACCTTTGACAATCTGTCAGTCATTTATAATACGTCTGTATTTCTTGGGAGGTTGGATGTTGTCGTCGTCGTCAAAAGTCTCGTAAGCGTATGCTGGAAGAAACTTTTCCAGCTGCTCATCAAAGAACTTTTCCAAAGTTTTCGCATCCATGTAAACTTGCGAGTCCTCCTATAAAACATACAAAACAATAAATTCTCATTTGTTGCGTTTTGCTGGGTTGATGATGGGGTTTTAGGAGTGAGCCCTATTTGCTCCATAAACAAGAACTGAATGCAAGAACGAGTCACGCTACTCACTCGGAGGAGGGGGGATTAACAGAAAGGCTAAGGAGTAAAAGGAGTGAACAGAATTGAATTGCTGAACTCAGCTTATAGAAACTTACCGGATTGTACGTATAGGCATTTCTGAACATCAACCGCACATCTTTCACCAGTTCCTCCATTGATCTATAATGGTCCTCATTGGTCCAATTCATTTTTTGTCTAATTGTATCCAAGGCCATTGGACTCTTTATTATGGAGTGGTATTCAACATTCTACAAAGATGAATTAAAAAGATACAAAAAAAAAAAAAAGAATGAATTACTCACATCAGGACCTATGACTTCCCTGAAGGGTAAACTCGGGTCGTATTGGCAGTACAATTCCAATATGACGCGTTCTGCTATTTTCCGTTCCCTGTGACTGAGTTCCCCCTCTTTTCTTTCGTTCATTATATGCTCTGGAATGTCGGCAAAGTTTGTGCAGAGTAAACATTGCCACGTGTCATTCTCCCTGGAAGACAAAAGACAATATGAGTGCTGGTCAAACACCAGTTTGCATTAGAGAGCTGGAATAATTGACGTGTTTTCAAATTTTAACGTCCCCAAGTTGGGCGGCGACTGTCTTGACTGCAAAGTACATCACAACAAAGAAAGTTGGGAAGACCCAGCATATCTTAGCTTGTGAACGAGGAAAAGTGAAGCTAAAGAACAGTAGTTCCTTTGCCAGGAATCCCAGTAGACTATTTACTGGAAGTTTTGCATCCGCCTTAAAAAACTTTCGCAACATCAGACAGAGTACAGAGTAGATTCTGGCATCTTTTTGGGCAGACCAAAACGAAACACTAACTGCTTCATTTGACATGTCCTACCTGGATTCTGGTCTCCCAACATTCTAGTTTTTATTCCATCTCTCTAGTTTGCATAACATCCAGCTTTTTGGTCATCACTACCGCAAGATAAAAAAAATCAACTTGGTCAAAGGTGATCATGAAATGGAAAAAAATAAATGCCGTCTACAGCAGTCGCCGTCAGAGGCGCCAGGGACACCGTTGACTGGGGTAATTTTAATTTTTAATCTCACTACAGTCGTGAAACAACTATTGAACTTACTCCACACTCAGATTTGGTATGTGGCAATACTGGTGGAATACTTTGGGACACTTGTCGCAGCAAACCAACTCGCCGCCGTCCATGCAAACAGCGCACCAATCTTCATTTGGATCGTCCTTGCCGGTTTCCATCGCATCAGTTTTCATTTTTTCTGCTGGCGCGGTGTCACCGGTAGAGCTGTCCACATGAGGAGAGCCGCCAGTTTTTTGTCTGCCCTCGGCCACCACCTGCACACCATTGGAATCCAGCTTGGCAATGGTCGCCATCAAATCCTTGACAGAGTCCTCGCAGAACTTGTCTAAGCGCTCAGCATCAGATCGCCCCTGAAAGCAAAGATTGATTGTCAGTAAAACCTGCAAAAAATAACACCAAAATTGCACAATCATTCATTCAAAAGTTCCCAGTTCTCGCTTTTTTTTTATCGAGTAAATATTCATAATGTGTACTGCTTAATGCACAATTGCTAAAACAGATTTTTTACGATTCCACCAAGCAATTGGGCGTCTGAAAACTGGAGATATCAACTCAAGCCACAGGTGAGAAAGTACCGCCAGCCAAGATCGCTTGAAAAACGAAACTTCACCAATGAACTTTTAGAACAATTACCATTACTTATGTAGAATAACAGATCATAATAATTCACGATAAATGGATCACGAAGGAATGCAACTTTTTGTTACGTTCAACGTTTTTAATAATTACTATTAGACACAAACCTGCACGTGGTTAGGACTCGGCGTTTTAGGAATAGTCGACGTAACGGTCGCAGGCAAATTCTTGTTTTCAACCTGTTGCTGACCCTGTTGGTGTTGTTTCAGAGTTATTTTGAAATTGTCATTGATAGTTGGAAGAGTCATGTTGCGATTTGGACCACCCTGAGCGGCTGTGTTTGGTTGTTGAGGAATGTGCCATCTAGCAGAGCCACCTTGCATATGTTGGTAGGGTCTTTGGACAGGAACTCGCTGATTAGGCACCATCATACGCATAGGATTTTGCTGCTGCTGCTGCTGCTGCTGCTGCTGTTGCTGTTGTTGTTGCTGCTGTTGTTGTTGTTGCTGCTGTTGTTGTTGTTGTTGTTGTTGCTGTTGTTGCTGCTGATGCTGCTGCTGGTGACGGAACTGCATCTGTTGCGCATGGGTTTGTTGTACCTGAGATTGTTGGAGCACTGGCTGGTTAGGAAATCTGTTTGAGAACTGCTGAGCTACGTGAGGCTGCACAGCTTGGTACTGACTCGGTCCAGTCTGAATGTAAACTGAGCTCGCAGGCTGCAGCAGGTGCCGCAAGCTGCGGTCCTGCAGCATGCCTTGAGGATGAGTAGATGACGAAACCTGTTGGCGTATAAGACGCGATGAAAACATGTTTGTCATTTAGAAAACCGATAGGAAATCAACGACAGTCTCACTATTTTTTTTTAAATATTCTACTGTCGCTTCTTCAACTTGAGATCGTTTTTAAAAGAAGCTCAATATGAGAAGAGAACGCACCTGTTGTTGGTTCATTCCACCTGCAGCATTATGCGGCAAGCGCGGCATGAGAGGTCTCTGGTGCAATTGCTGCCTTTGCTGCACATTTATTCTACCGCTCTGCAATTGCTGGGCCAACGTCAACGGCAGCTGCGGTGGCAGAGAACCCATCTGAGGTGGCCCCATAGTGGGCACCCTTTGTCCTAAACCACAAAAGTTTTGTTAATCCTTGAATATAGACCATTGATGATTTATACAGTACCTAACTCTCGATTTTTTTCGAATATTTGTTTGAATAAAAACAGGTCGTTTCTCTAAATTTTGAGGGGGACATCTAACGCATATATTGACATTTTTTATCTTCAAATCCTTGGCGCCCACTCACACCAACTTCGAAACTCAAAATGGGATCACCTACTTTGAGTACTTTGAGACGTATTAAATTGAAGGAAGTAAAATTCTCTTTTCGAAAATAACACCAACCTCCTAAAGCAGCCCCCAAGTGCCCTTTAAACTCTCTGAATATCAGTTGTTTAGTTTTCAACCTTCCAATATTTTTGATTGCCGGCTGACGGCATATTGCAGTCTCAAAAGATCAATTGCAGAAGGCACCACTCACCCTTGTAATACATCAAAATAAGCAGAAACGAATTATCTTTCCAAGAAAAATATTGATAACATTTTCAACTAGCCCTCTGATTGGAATTTGAGCTTGAGTTTTAAACACATGTTGTGTTGCTGCAATGTTGCTGGGAATATATCAGTTTACTTCGGCCGAAAATTATTCCTACCATCAGCATCAACCACTGAGACAATGAAGAAAATCGTTCAAGGGACTACACTATACACTTTTTTGTATTCATACCGATATTTGGTTGCATGGCCTGTGGTGGCAAGGTTTGATTTTGCTGGAACTGACCATGCACACCATTGGAGTACTGTGCGTATGGTGGGGGTAATCTGGACGACTGCTGTTGAGGCTGCTGTTGCTGGTTCTGTTGCAACTGCTGGTGCTGTTGGTTCTGCTGTGACTGCTGGTGCTGTTGGTTCTGCTGTGACTGCTGATGCTGATGGCTCTGATGTAACTGTTGTTGATGCTGTTGGAGTTGTTGTGAATAAGAGCCCGATTGGGTGGAGAAATTGGGCGATTGTTGCTGGATGGATCCTCCAAGCATAGGACTGCCCATCGGAGAAGGCTGCTGATTTGGTCTGTTCACTGGGCTGGGAGACCCGTGGGATGAAAGAGAAGAAGAGGCCGGTGAGATGGGCTGAGAGGGGTATATTCTGCCATCTACAACTATCTGTCCGATAGTGGCCATCACTGTAAACAAATTGCAAAACGCTTTGTTCAGAAAGAATTTTTTCCGGTCATTCAATTATTCATTTTGAACGAAAATTAAAACATGCAAACAACGTCCTACATTGTGAAATATAAAGTTGACGCGACGGCTGTGGGCCCAGAACTGCCAACTTGACGCAAATAAATTGGCAGACAGCGGTTCTCAAACGATCTACACGGCTCGTGTCTTTTGAAATGAAACAAACCTGATGGCAACTTTCGAGGTAAGAAACATGTATTGCTAACAGAATCTTTTACTTATAGACAAGTAATCTACGAATATCGATAGCACAAATTCTGTAGACGCAACTTGCCATCTTGTTAACTTTCCGTAGAGTTTGAGAACTTCTGTTATTTTAACCAACATGGCAGCGCTCGCATGGCGTCATTTATTGTTCGTCCTGCTACCGCGTTTAGCAGTCCATTTTAAATAGATGTCCATGCCATAGGATAAAGTACGTACATGATGTAGGTATAGTAATTGAAGGCGTTCTGAGTATAAACAACGCCCCAGGTCGACGGTGTGGCCTAAGCGATGTACGTCGACCGTGGGCGCTATGCTCTCAACGCTCATGGTGCCATAGCGTTTCAAGTCATACTTGCACAGGCCGTCTACATGAAAAAGTGATTTTTTCTGCTAGGTTATCAGCTTCAGAATCAGTTTGCATCTGAGATCTGAAACTATGGTTACGTAGCTTCCGGGCTTTGGAATGTGGACTTTGAAGCGGACCTTTTGGAAAATAACAACCTGTCGTTATGATAATGTACCTCGTTGTGGCTGCAGGGTTTTCAATTATACTTTTGTATAAAAATATCACCTAGCCCAAGATAAATAAAAAGCTGCAGTATTTAACCTAGTGACACACTATCGTACTACCTTGCTTACACAGCAAATCTCCCCTTGAATAGTAACCTGCTGATGTCCGAGTCTAATTATGTATACTTGGCATTTTTCAGAGAACAACAATAAAACATTTTTTAGCGTTTTTGAGATACTTGCACTGTTCAAAAATTCGGTGCAATTTTAGACTATTGGCAGATCATTTTGAGGTCAATGGCATTACGGCGAGGGGCAGTGCAAGTAACTCGGAAACGGTATTTTAGCCACCGCAAAAGAAGTTTGATGTTCCAAATACATTGCTCTGGATTACGTTGTTACAGGTTCTCTGGTCTTGAAGGTCACAAACGTTATTTATTATTTTCCATCAGTTCTCATTATTTATTATTTCTGGCGAAATATGGCTTCAAGCAATTCCCGCAGTGAAATAGGCGAAATTTTGGAAGAAAATAAGAGCGAAATCCGCATATGTGAAAGACTCGTGTTTTTTTCTGGCAGCCAAAACAGTTGAAGGAATATTTAGTGCGAACATAAAATGGTGCTGTCAGAACCAAACTTGCAAATGGACTATTCCATAAAACGCCGCTTCATGGACGCTACTCACAGTTGATTAGATATAAGTATTCTATTTTTTTTTTATATGTATACAGGGTGTTTCGCAATTACGGTTACAAACTTCTAGGGGAGATTCTCCATCAAAAACGGACCAGGAAAAAATATAACTTCGATGTTCTAAAATGCTCCGTTAAAAAGATACAGGGTGTTCAAAGTGACTTTTTAAAATCGACTTTTTGACATAACTTTTGAACCGTTCAACTGATTTTGTTCAAATTTGGAACAAAGTTAACCAGAATAGGTCACTATCGAATAATAGCAACGTGTTCGGAAAAAAAATTCAGGGGCGTAGAGAATGGGGGGTGTCTTCATATTTCCCCCCCCCCCCTATTTGTTACTTCCCTAGCTAATTTCCCAAATTGTTCTGATTTTTTGATTCTACGTCCAATTTAGAAAAAAAAGTTACTCTTGCAAAATTTTGATTAAAAGCTTCATTTTTGAGATATTTGGGTTTGAAACTTTGGAAAACATCTCGAAATCGCCACTTTCAATGAGCCCAATTTTTTTTTCTTGAAAAATTCTCGTTTCTTAGAAAAAATAGTGGTTTATCAACTTGAAGTTCTAGAGAACCTATTTCTGCTGAGAAATCATGAGTTTTTTTGGATTCCAATTTTTAGGCCTTTAAAAGTGGCAATTTCGAGATGTTTTATAAAGTTTCAAACCCAGATATCTCGAAAACGAAGCCTCTAATCAAAATTTTACAAAAGTAACTTTTTTTTCTAAATTGAACGTAGAATCCAAAAATAGGATCAATTTGATCAAAAATAGCTAGGGGTGTGAAAAAATAGGGGGGAAAATCAAGGACACCCCTCATTACCTACGCCTCTAATTGTTTTTTCTCAACACGTTACTATTATTCGATAGAGACTTATTTCTGTTAGCTTTGTTTCAAGTTTGAACAAAATCGGTTGAACGGTTCAAAACCTATGTCAAAAAATCAGTTTTAAAAAGTCATTTTGAACACCCTGTAACTTTTCAACAGAGCATTCTAGGACATCGAAGTTATATTTTTTCCTGGTCCATTTTTGATGGGGAATCTCCCCTAGAAGTTTGTAACCGTAATTGCGAAGCACCCTGTATCCAATTCCAATTCAGAATTCTTGACATCTTGGGCGGCTGTGAAATTTGACATTTGCGTTAAAAATGTTTTCGGAGTTCGGGTATGTGTTATAAGGTGGATGGATTACCATTAAACGTTCACAAATTGCTGATAAGTTTTCAATATGAACTCAATTTGACTGAAAACGCCTTGTGGCGGCTTTACAGGACTTCGTATGTCGCCGGCGACAGTGTCGCTGGCCAATAAGATTCGGTCTGCCTGTATTCCCCTACTCCTCTCCATATCATTCTCGCGACACGAGTTTGTCGTCAAGTGGGGGATTGTCGCCGGCGACATACGAAGTTCTGTGAAGCCGCCATTATGGGCCGTGTGAATAAAAAGTAGCTTTTGCTTTTAACTAGCTTTAGCTAGGAGTTGCTAAGGAGAATTTGCTTAGCAACTCCTAGAAAAATCGAAGTGAAAGCAAAAGCTACTTTTTATTCACTTGGCCCAATGCCTGGCGCAAATGTCAAATTTCACAGCTACCCAAGATGTCAGTTCATCGATTTCAACTACCGATGGTGCGCTGCAGTCGCAAAAACAAAATGGAGGACTACGAGTAACTTTTGTCGGTGTCAATGCTCTGTCAGATCAGAATTCAGATGTCTGTCACCCACTTCGTACTTCGTAAAATCTTTCTTGAACGCGATTTCAACCACCGATGGTGCGCTGCGGTCACGTTAACAAAATGGACTGCGACTAACCTCTGCAGAGAACCTAAACCTCTTTTTAGTACCAAAGAAAACGTCAGTGTTATTGTGAAATGTTTGGCAGTGCCTTCGTTCATCGTTGTTGTCTTTCGAGACATCGATTATTTTGATACGTTCTTTTGCTGCAATGCACGGACGCGCCTTGCTTGAGAAAATAATGGAAAAGCACAGCCCTATTCTTCCTTTGTTATACAACGGCCACTAACTGAATTGCAACTTTTCCCTGTCACTTCCTAACAATTTTTTACGGAAAACACTCAAAAAATGCGTAGAAAGCATTTTCACAGCAGAACAGACTCACTGATATTATGATGTTGGACGTCAGATCACTCAGATCACCTCAAACAGACAACAGAGAATTCAAGGTCAACCAGGGCTATTCTGTATGGATATTAGCTGCATTCCTTTTACACGAAATCTCAGATCATCTCACCTCAGTTAGATAGAGAAAAAGCGAGAATAACATGAGCGAGAATTACACCAGAGGGCGTCCAGATTTTTGAAATCGTGAGCCCTAGTGTGATTCTAGTGAGCTATGATTTTCAGAAATTCCCCTTTCCAAATGCGTCGCGTGGCGGGTCTCCCAGCCAATTATAATCAAACTAAGGTTGAACGTACTATACTAGTTACTTTTGGCTAGTCAACTTTACTGCGCTAAAAAAGTTTCACAGTATCGAAGAACACTTATTCTTGTACCTACCTGAAGACAATCCTGCAGAATGCCAGCAGAAAATCACAACACAAATTAGTACTCACCTATCTTAAAACACAAACGAGATGATAATAGACAGAATAATGTCCTCATTTGCGGTGTTTTAGATATATTTTTTAGATATTTTGCAGAAATAGTGATACTGGGGAAAAATTTAAACACACATCCACACGCACTAACCTTTTACAAGATCTGGTACTTTATCCAAGGCCAAATGTATCCGAACTGGAATCTCTGGGTTGGGTATATCGGCCCTTTTGCACTTGATTTTCTTGAGGTGATCAGTCACTTGTTTCTTGCTGTACAACAACGCCATGTCGCTGCCATTGTCCAAAGCATGTTGCGTGAAAGTGATACAGTGATCAGTCATCCTGGATAACAGCTCCAGCGCCTCCTTTTTTTCTTGTAATGTTTTTTGCTTGCCATCACAAACTTCAGTTAGCTTTGAAACCAGCTGCTTTCCACGGACGTTGATCGTGTTGGTCAATCTTAAGCAAAAAGGAAGTAAATGGGTAAGGAAGTACAATTTCTCAACGAAAATCAACTTACTTAACCACTAACTGGGTGATTTCCTTGACCAAAGCCTGTTTCTTGTCGGTGATGAGAGCCTGACGGTCGTCGATCACCTTCATTGCACTATTCAGCAAGGCTCGTTTATAGTCGACATCTTTCAGCAAAGTAGCTATGAATTTTCGAGTTTCCAAAGCGATTTCGTTAGTGAACTTGTACTTGTGCTCTCGGTGTTCTATGAGTTGGCAGTCCCTGCAGGTGAGTTTGTCGCAAGTTTCACAGAAAAGAGACAGCTTCTCATGAGGGTGAACCGAACAGAAGAACATGTTCGGAGAGGAGGACGTGGAGGATTGGTTTTCGATGCCATCTTCTTTTGGCTTGATTGTGTGGTCCTTTGTGATTTTCAACCTTTATTGTTGAAAACAGGTAAAATTAAAAAATGTACAACATAATTATTATCAATTAGATCAAGGGAGCATCAATCGTGCTTTATTATGAGCGTTTTCCTCTCTTGTTTTTAATAAACCAAATGAAACTTTAATCTCTAGTTCTTAATAAAGCAAATGAAAATGAAAATGAAATTTCCATTTGAAGTTGGCTTCATTGGAAACAAGGTAAGTATTTATAGATTGTATATTTTGTCACCAAAGGCAACTCCAAATGGAGATTTTGTTGATCACATGACAAAATACACTTATTTTGTCGTCGTTAATTACTTATATTGAGTCTGTATACGTATATTAGTATAGTATACGGTTAATTACAATAAAACTTGATTTCAATTTTACAAGCGAAATGAAACTCGCAAATGGGGTCTGCAATCACCTATTTATTATATTGACCATCCGTCTGTGCACAAAGGTTCATTGAAACTGGTGTTTGTAAAGCCTGATTAAGGCTCGCTAAGGGTAATTAATCTAGGTCTCTTATAAGTCGAAGGCTTGATAGGACTCATTCGGAAACGACCTGTAAAGGGGTAAGGGGGTAAGGGGGTACATAAGGCCACATTATAAGCCTTATAATGATTGTTGGCCATCTGTAATAGCTGGTTGACAAAAACAATGATCCATCAAGGTGAGATTTGGGCATTTAGGGCTAATAAGGTATTTAATTGAGGCTCGTTTGAGTTAATTGGAGGTCGTTGAAAACAGACGAACTAATAAAAGATCGACAAAATAAAGGAAAAGTTCATATGTAGCATAGAGTATGTAGTGAGGAATTTAATGATGTGGTTTTGGGAAATTATCATTAGCTACAAAACAAAAGCGGAAAATTAATTACACCTTGCTTCTTCTTGCTATTTTCGAAAGGTGCGAAAGCTGAAAGTAAAATTCAAAATTGTAATTTTCCTAATAAATAAATGGTGTATAGTAGGTACATTGTAGGCAGATGTGGAAGCACAAGCTTTGTTAAAATCGGATTAACGTTAAAGAAGTTCAGAATGGCGCGAAGTGAAACTCATACCTAAAAATCGTAATTACCAATTCGTAATTCCCCACACAAAAAATACTAGGCCTGCAGCTCAAACCGTAAAGTCGCTAAAAAACCGACCGATCGTACACTTCATTACAACTTTTTAGAGCATAACTTCTTTTTGCGATTAAAAAAAGCATCAAATTGAAGTTTGAATTAAATAGGGTTGGTAAGCCTTTGCCCCACGTGATTTACCCAAATATTAAAATTTGGTAAACATAAAATTACACAGAAAAGCCATAAGAGAATAACGGCGCCCACTCGCACGGCCTCGAATGTGCAGAACCAGTGTGCATGACTGCAGCTCTTTTCTTTGGAACCTCTATTGCTTCATTCAAAAATAGAACCCCTCATTTAAGCTCTGTACGTATTTTGTGAGGCATTTTTAGTAAACTGCTCAACAACTACTGAAGTGATCCACTCGAAAATTTTGCCCCGTTTCAAACACGGATTTTAAAAATGGCTGTAAATAGATTTTAAATAAATAGATTTATTAATAGATTAAATAAAGATAAAATAGATTTTAAATAGATTATTCTTTCAACCATAAGGTGCAATAATAAGTCATGCAATTTAATGAGTTAGAAGTGTTCGTATTGAATGGTTCTTTTGAGAACAAGTTGATTCTTGTACAGTTTTTGCCCCAAATCGAATCTCAGAGTTAATTAATATTTTCGTCACATCTGATGCAACCCCCGTTTTTAAAATTTTGTCTTTATTCAGTTGTGTTCATTGATTTCTCTTATAGGAGATATTACCTCCAACATTAACTGCAAATTGTTGAAATCGGTTAGTAAGCAAAAAAGTTATCACTGCAAAACCAAAAAGTTGATTTTTGAGATCACCCTGTATCAGAAGAAAATAGGCAGGCATTTCCAAACCCGTTTCGAGGTATGTATGTGAGCTTCCCAAAAAAGCAATCAGGAAAAATTGGCGATTGTTTTTCAGAACTGAGACGTCATTTGAAATGGATGAAAGAATAAGCTACAGATAAAAATGGTTTTTTTTTAATTCGGTCATTTTTTCCGAGATATTCGGAATAGGCTATTTCGTTTGAGCAGGTGAGCATGCGTAAGGGCGTCAAATTTTGGAAACTTTTGTACACCTGTCCGAGTGTCCGTACACCTGTAAAATTGAATGGCAACGCTGCATGCTCTTTCTAGCCCCCTGACCAGCTACTGGTTCCTGGCTGTCACTTTTACACACACCGTAAACGCATCTCTTCGTAGCTCTTTTGAACTTCCTTGCCGGTAAAACCATTTTCAACAAGTTATGTTCCTTCGTCAAAGCATGAGTAAATGGAACGGAGGTTAGGTAGAAACGAGAAGTGTCATAACTATCAAAAGTGAAAGTTGGCGCCGATCTCTTGTTGTTTCGAGCGCTGTTGCCATTTTCTTTGTTCCTGTACTTCCAAAAATGACCATTGGATTTAATTCTAATAAAACATTCCCTTAGAATACCAAAATGGTGTCTAACATTCAACTAAACTATTTGTGGAATTTTGGGTGCACTACAATATTTTCTAGTACTAATTTTCAATATCGTTGAAGGAAACTATGAAATTCGCGCCACATGCGCCCTCAAAAAGAAAACCCAAACGAAAGGACCTATTAAAATGGGACAAAACATCAAGTGGATCGGATCACTTTAATTATTGTTGAGCAGTGAGATGACTTTTTAAATCCGAAAAAATATAGAAAATGTAACTAAATTTTGATTTAAATGCTGTGAAAGTTGATGTTTCCCTATTTTCCATGATCTCCACGATTGGCAACACTCAAACATCGATGGCAATAATGGTTCATTTGTACCTATCATCTACTAAACTGTCATTTCACGTGTGTAAAATGGTATCTGCCACCAAAATGAAATACATATCTACAGTCGAAATTTGAAATACGCCAAAAAGGTTATTAACAAGAAAACTTATGCATTCCCTACAAAGGACTGTTCCAATAATACAAATTGGCACTTTGTGTAAATTCCAGGTTTCATTGGAATCGGTGCGACTTCGAAAAGTTTCAATATCAATGTAGCGAATCAAACATGGCGACGAAACATCAATTAAAAATTATATCAACGTGACATAACGAACACAAGATGTACATAAGTACGTAATTGGTCGTCATACATGAAAATACTCCTTTTTTTTCAATGATTTTATCGGATTTCGATTTCAGTTTTAATTTAATTTTGAACAAATTCCCCCTATATTAGTTTCTTCTCTAATTATTGTTTATTTCGTGAAACATACACGTTGCTTCTTCTGTTTTCTGAAAACACATAGAACTTTATTTTATTGTGACGTCATAAAGTCAACCTCAGGCGGGGAAACAAACGTCATCTGCTATACCGGCATTTTGAGGTTTTGTGATTGAAAACTCCAAGTCAAGGTGCGTTCAGTCAGCTTATTTAGCCGCAAGTTTCAATTTTAGTCGCAAGCGCAGCGATGTCCATTGGCTCTTATCTCAACGCCCTTATGAACCAGCCTCCTCAGAACAGCCAATAACCGATGCAGCGCTTACGGCTCAAATTGAAACTTGCGGCTAAATAAGCTGACTGAACGCACCTTCGCTTGCAATCCCCAACCCCTGCTTGCAATGGAACTTCAAATGGCCATTGGATGACTAAATTAGACCAATCATGGCACTCTGTAATTATTATGAAATGCAGTAATGATCTGTACCAATCTTGGCTTGGTTCTGGAAACAATCGTTTTAGACAAATACGTCTAAAGCCAGAATCCAGGAAAAAATTTCAAAACACTCCGTCAAAACCTTGTTTGTGTAGCTTCCGAAAACTTTTTTTACGATTCTGCACAGTTACAACAACTTTCGATAGTCTTTTGTTCAGGTTCCAGTTATCCTTTGTAATGGTGACCCAGGTACTAAAACCAAAATTAGAAAGCTAGAGGATTTAAGAACAGCATACACAATCCACGAGGTTTTGTTGGCGCTATTTTCAAAGAGACTGTAAAACCCCCACTTAAATAAGTGAAAGCCAGCCTTCAAGGTTGTCTCACTACAAATGAAAGACCCATCAATCAAAGCAGACCCTGCCTCGGCTACCTGACTAGAGAACATTAAAAATAATTTTACTAGGAAAAGGCTGAAAGGGAATTGGATCTGAATAATATGAATCATTAATAATAATAATAACTGACATTTCGATACTGACCTACTTAAGATCGTTAGAGCGATCGTCGTTTGAGAAAGATTCCGATATCAGAAATAAGCATGCCATGGAGTTTTGACACGTGATCATTTGACATTTATATGGATTTTTTGACAAATAAATTCTGACAAAATCATCATCAATGAGCCCTATGCAACAACAGCTTCGTTTCCAAGCAAGGACAGTTGGTTGCTGTGATGTCCCTATTGGGCTAACTTGTTTCAAGAGTTATGATTCTAGCCAGTAACAATTTGAATAAAAAAGAATGTCTGGTGTAGTATAAACTGAAATACTGTACCTTTGATGTGCCTGAACGCAGTTATCGCAAATAAATTCTGAACAGTCAGCGCACCAGCTGGACGCCATCGCATCATCGCTACAGCTGCTGCACTTGATGTCAGAAAGTTTATTGGATGTGTTGCTGTCGTCATTGCTGTTCAGCTCCAGAAGAAATTGGTTTTCTATGATTCTCTCGGGGCCACAAACCACTTGACATTGTGGACACTCCACCACATTACCTGAAGAAAATTCAAATTACATTCAAAGTATTTTTGATAATGTGTAATATTAGTCGAGAATATTAGTGCTTCACAGTGGATTTTGATAACTGTACCAAATTTCAAATGTGGGCAGAACCAGCATGGCCCAAAACAAACTTTATACAAACTGCGACCAAAAAGATTTTTTTTTTAACATCAAATTCGATGGGACATTAATTTATCGAAATGGATGGATAAAATCAAAAATGAAAAAATGGAAACAATAAAAATTTTCACTAAAAGGGCTGACGGGATTAGCTGAATTAAGGAATATTTTGATAGTCAAGTCAACTTTAAATGACAATTGTGTTATCTCATGGTAGAGGGGTTGACCACCTGAGAAAAATATGTACACCAAAATCGCCAATTGCCCGGAAATTGCCAGAAAATTGCCACAATTGCCAGAAAATTACCACAATTGCCAGAAATTCGCTCACGGCTGTACACCAAAATCGCCAAGTGGTCAACCCCTCGCTCGTGGTAGTAGCTGTACTCATGGTAATAAAAACAACCTATCAGTTGCAGAATCTTATAACATTCTGATTATTTTGGTTTTTACCATTGATTTGTTTCTCTTGCGAACACTTGATTTGAAAACAATGCGTTGTCAAAATGCGTTTTGTGATCAAATATCATGTGATGCTTGCTGCGATGTGATGAGTAACTCGAGCTGCATTGTACCATAAAACTTTTCCACATTATATGACAAGACGTCATTCTACTGTATGAAATAATTAGATAAATCTGTAACAACTTTTGTTAGCAAATCTGGTGACAGAATTATAACGGTCTACAGCTTAATTCCCATGTGCCAATGAATTGCAAAAAATGCGTTTTCTTCGGTCACTTTGTCAAATGATTGTCAAAAACCAGTCAACCGCCGAGCCAACCGCCAAAAAAATCTTTACAGGTGATCACGAAATGGTCCACCAGAACAGTACTATGATATATGTATAGAATCTCCAATGAAGCCCATAAAAATTTATAAAAAAAATCCTTGGACTTTTATTTTCGAAGTTATGAGGGGTCAAAGTTTGGTCCTTCGACCCCATCTAGTTACGGCATTTCAAAATATTTTAGTGAACTGTTGGTGGCAGAACTCATAAAAAAATATCAACCACTGCAATATTACCATGTATATTGAAGTTCCATTCACTATACAGTGTGAGTCAGCAACCTCGAGAATTATTATTCTTCAACAATGCTTCCAAACCATTCGGTTGATCCCTCAACCGATGTAGAGCAGATGGTTACACGGTTTTTTACGAAGACATTTTTTGGAAGGAGCTTTTTGGAGAAACTGTATTTTCTTCACTTCATGTCATGACTCACCCTGTATAGTGAATGGAAATGTATACACATCCAGTGGTTGCTATTTCTTTCTCATAATTTTGCCACCAACAATTTACCAAGATCTTCTGAAATATAGAAAGAAACTGAAGGGTTCGAAGGACCAATTCGAAGACCAAACTTTGACCCTTTAGAACTTCAAAAATTCGGTTGTGTCACCCCAAAACTTCCCTGACGAATAACAAGGAATGGATATAAATTTTATCATGAGACGTTTCTTCGGGTGGGAACGAGGGTGGGAAGTTGGAATTTGAGGGGGAAAAATTGAAGAATTGAGATATTTTCTCAAATAAGGGATTTATTTAGAGTTCCATCATTTGAGTCTGGTCCTGATAAGCTAGGCCGGTTACTCATTTCAAAGTGGTAAACTCTTGGGAAACTTGAAGAATTTTAAGAGAAATTGTCTGAAAAAGTTCAAGAATCAATTACCCTTTACCTTTATTTAAGAAACGTAAGTATGTATTATTCTGTTCACAAGCTAAAAAGTTAGAAATTTGTGTGGTTTTTCATTAGGAACCAAATTATGTAGAAAGAAACCGATAAATTTCTCCCAAAGTCGCCTTTGATTCCTGAAAACCGGGCGAAAAAACACGGCTAGCGAGGAGATCAAGGCCCACCTTGAGGAGAAATTGATTCGATCACTCCGTACAAAAAATGACAGCACTGCTGGTCGGAACTGTCATTGTTAGCGTCGATTTGAAAGTAAATGTATCGAAATTTTAAATTTTGAACAATATCCGGCACGTACGGTAATTGTCAGTGTTTATTTTTCAACAGTGGAGTGCTATCATCATTATTTTACAGAAAAACATTGACATAACTTCAAATGTCAGAAAGCTTCCAGCGTGTGCGGTATGATCATTCAAAACAATAAGGTTTTTTGAGGGCAAAATACTGGCTATTTGTTATTATCCATAAAAATTTGGCCCATGCCAATCATAACGAACGCCACTTTCCCAGTCATGTTATCGGGTATGCCTTGGAGGGCTGGAGGCCTATTTGAATTATCTTGAAAAATACTGTTTTATTCAACATTTAAAATTTTAGAATGACTTTCAGTTTTTTCAAGATATTTGATAGTACACTTCTCAGCAAAAGTTAAGGACCCCTTTTTCAAATGTCCATAACTTCCAAACGCGTTTTTTGGTTTTGATGAATTTTTGCACAGAGGTGGCCTAATGTAGTGTGAGGACAAGCGTAAAGTGGCGCACTCATCAATGCATAGGTTTGCGGTAGAGAGGTATTTGACTGTTGCTTTGCAGAAATGCATAATTTTTACTGAAATCAAAGCATTGAATTTTGGGCTAAATGAAGGTTCATCCAATAGAAAACTTTAGTGTATTTTGTTACAATGTGCATAAGCAAGTACCATGCTCAGTTTGTTCATTGACATCTTTTATCTTCAAATCTTGACCATCAATCTTTTCTTATGGATCAACAATGTATGAAGCACTACTCTGCGTTGATTTTGGTTGTAAACAGTTCATTTGTGTATTTATTGTGATTTTGCGTCAAAATTTTGTAATTGTGGCCACTATTGAGCCATTTGAGCCAATTGAGCCAAAAGTCAAAAATGACAAAGATTAAACACGTATCATCCTGACAGGAAACGACTGGCGGGGTCGTGTATGATATCGTCGTGGACAGCGGTTTCATGCAGATTGCATTTTACTCAGGATTCCGTTTGGGGGTGGCTTAGGGGGTGGCTCCATCATGGTGTGGGCAGGAATCTTTTTGATCAGTCCCTGTACAATTACGAAAGACGACAATCCCGATTGAGAGCATCATTTTGATTTGAGCTGTTTTTCACAGTGCAGAGGTTCAAACAAACACCGATTTTCAATTTTTGGCGTCGTCGTCAGATCCTCTTGGTGGTTTCTACACTTGGACACAAGGCTTATACACATTTCTGAGTATGGCCACCATCCATTTCCGTCCTTGAGTTCACTCAGTGCAGGGCAGCAAACTTGAAGTTAGATTGTCAACTTCTTCGCATTTGAAAGGGCCTGATGGCGTTAGAGTGATTTAAACTCTTGAATATTGATGACAAATGATTAGTAAAGGTTGTTTTTCATTGCTTGTGTACTTGGTCTCATGGCGATACTCCGCAAGTATATTTTCCTGAAAAGAACTGAAGAAATTGATGACCATTTCTTCTTTGGCTACTGCAGAGGTGTTTTATCGGCTTGTGATGAAATTGCTAACTTCTTTCTTGTCAATCCTCAAGGTTTTGACATCTTTGTGAGCTTTTCCTTTTGTTTTTGTTCTTTAGTAACAGTCCGTATAAAGAATTTTTTGTTTTTGAGCCTCAAGAGTGGCCACAATTACAAAATGTTGACGCAAAATTGCAATAAATACACGAATCAACTGTTTACAACCAAAATCAACGCAGAGTAGTGCCTCATGCAATAAATACACGAATCAACTGTTTACAACCAAAATCAACGCAGAGTAGTGCCTCATAGATTGCTGAGCCATGAGAAGAGATTGATGGTCAAGATTTGAAGACAAAAGATGTCAATGAACAAACTAAGCATGAGTACTTGCTGAAGCACATTGGCCTTGTTTACGCGAGGTTTAAAACTGGTGTTAAGGTCCGTAACATCAATGTTATCGTCCGCATAAACACCTCTAAACGCAAGTTTCGCAACAGCTGTTAAGCTTAGCTAAATGTGATTTTAAATTGCATTTAGTAAGCAAACAAGTGTTGGCAATCGCACGTAAACGCCCATGCACATTACGACGCATGTGCAAACCAGAAATCGGTTGGATTTATAGCAGATTTATGGGTTGGGTTGGATGTTGGATGACCTGTGAGCACCAGTTTATTGAAATTGATAATTGATGATTAACCATCTTTTGTTGTGATCTCTAGAAAATGTGGTTATGGTTAAATTTCGTTTTGACACTTCTTTGAAAGATGTCTCCCTGGGCCGCTATTCTTGAATCGTGTGAGAAAAGTCCCTGGGAGTAAAATCCATTCCACAGTACACTTCTGTAGCGAAAGTTACCTAAAAACCACGATTTTAGGCAACATTCGCTACATCAGTGTACTGCAGAATGTATTTTACTCCCAGGGACTTTTCTCACACGATTCAAGAATAGCGGCCCAGGTTAAGAGGCTGTTGGCTGTCGTTTTGGTCGGCGCGCGTAAACACTCCTAACTAACCACTGTTAAAATCTCTGCCAAGCCTCGCGTAAACAAGCTCATTGTAACAAAGCAAACCAAACGTTTTTTATTGGAAGAACCATTTAGTCCAAAATTCAATGCTTTGATTTCAGTAAAAATCATGCATTTCTGCAAAGCAACAGTCGAAGACTTCTCTACCGCAAACCTATGCATTGATGAGTGCGCCACTTTACGCTTGTCCTCACACTACATTAGGCCACCTCTGTGCAAAAATTCATCAAAACCAAAAAACGCGTTTGGAAGTTATGGACATTTGAAAAAGGGGTCCTTAACTTTTGCTGAGAAGTGTACTATCAAATATCTTGAAAAAACTGTATGTCATTCTAACTGTAAAACAAAAATTCGTCAAAATTGTCAAAGAAGAAACAAGTTTTCCCAAGTTAACTTGTTCAAACTTGTTTTAATCCAAATTTACACATCAAATTCGAGTTTAGGAGAATGAATTCAGTCGGAAAAGATACCAAACTTGTCGTGATCGGTTCTACATGGCCAGAAAAACAAAATGAACCACCTGGCAGAGCTTCGCCCCCCCACGACCCCCCTTTATCAATGATCGACACTTTTTGTGCCAAAATGGTATCAGCGGGATATGATGCGTCGAATTATAACGTATTTGCTTTCAATGGATTGACAGGTTTCATCCTCCCCATTTTAAGTTGCAATTTTTTACCCCCCCTCCAATAACTCAAAACCCCCGGGTGCGATTTTTGGCGATTTTGGATATGTTGTAGAGCACTCAATTCTGAACAAAATACCAAATTTTCAGGACGTCCATATTTTTACCGAGGTTGAATCCTATCTTTCTTGTACTACTATGCATTGATGAGTGCGCCACTTTATGCTTGTCTTTACAATACATCAGACCACCTCTGTGCAAAAATTCGTTAAAACCGAAAAACGCGTTTGGAAGTTACAGACATTTGAAAAAGTGGTCCTCAACTTTTGCTCAAGAGTGTAGTTCGATGCGACTTCACAACCATGAGTTCCATGAGTTATCAACGAGGTTATCAATGTTCAAAAAAACGACAAAAAAAACTTTGACACACTGTAGCCTGTAGCAAGCGAGTGAGGGTCATACTTTCGTAACGTTATTTTCCGAATCAGAAAGATGAGGAGAATAGTTTTTCAAATTATTCAATGTTAAACCCGAGGGGTTAACCGCCTGGCAATTTTGGTATACGGTCGTGAGCGAATTTCTGGCAATGGGGAACTATAGGCAAAACGGATTGTAGAGGGCGACGTGTTCCATGCACCCATATTGACACTCTTGACAATTATCGTACATAACCTCCCTCAAAGAAATGTACGGAAAGAGGAAAAGTGCTTATGCTCAAAGAAGAGTCGAGGCGGAGAGGAGCCCCACTGAGAGGAGAAAAAGAGCTGGTGCAAGGTGCAGCCTGGTACATAACACGGCACTACCTTTTTTTTTCACCGCTATTTTTCACTTGTCGACTTTTCGACTTTTCTCTGCTTTTTAACTCACGAAGTGACGCAAACCGCTGGTTAAATGCTGAGTCGCTGAGTGCTGACAAATGAAAATGAAATTACACTTCCAAAGTTGAGGTTATGTACGCTTAAAATGACACTAATGATAGCTGGGGTGCATGGAACACGAGCGCCATTACTTCAGGCGTTTGCCACTATAGTTCCCCATTGTGGCAACTTTTTGGCAATTATAGCAATTGTGGCAAATTGTGGCAATTTTCTGGCAATTGTGGCAATTTTCTGGTAATTTTGGCAATTTCCTGGCAATTGTGGCAATTGGCGATTTTGGTGTACACAATTTTCCCCTGGCTAATGGACCCGAATCCAAGGCCAAGAGCACAGGAAAAAAAAACAATTTCCCCAGGCTGGTGGTCAACCCCTCGGTTAAACCTTAACAATCCTGTATTCGCTATCCACACGCCATATAAGTTTTTATGCTTGCCTTGCAGCTTTTTTAGCTGCTGAGCTCTGATTGTATCTGACGCCTGTCATTACTGTCAATGACTAACATGCGACCAATGAGAGCTCGGCAGCTAAAAAAGCTGCAGCATTTGATGCTCAATGTAAGGCTAGCATTACGCTTCATTATCTACAACAACAAACTTAAATGTCGTAACAAGCGCAAATCATGGACAAACACAACACTCAGACAAGACCAGGAGTCGAACCTGGAGCCTTCCACACCATAGGCGGCTGGTGGACCATCTGTGCCACGGGGTCGTCATCGTCAACCATCAGAATATTTGCAAATTTTTTTGCATGGGAATTAAGCATAATATACAGCCTTTTTAAATAATTAGTAAGTATCCCTTATGTTATAAAATTTTGATTGGCACTACATCTCTATGGTTCTGAAAACTGTGGTTTGAGGTAAGCAGAGGGCAACAAAAGCACAATAAGTTCAAAAAACAATTCAGGATTTCTCGTCTACTACTGGAGTACTGATGACAAGAAGTCTTGTTTTTTTACAGCAAGACTGTGATCAACCAAAAGGAAAAAGAAACGTTTGGGGTTGGCTTTGGAAACAAAATATCCATCAATGATATGACAACTTGGCTGAATGACAACTCTGACACCACAGCCAACTCTAATGTTTTTCTTCTTGATCACATGTTATATGACTTGAATGTACATCCAAGTCAAAATTATGACAGCTCACTAAATCAACCAGAAGCACACGTCCAGAACATTGCATTTAACTACTACAGCTACTACACTGTATGCATCGTTTCATTTTGTTTTGGCCTCGAAGATCATGACAGTTATCACAAGACACCAAGGTAGCCGTTCCAAACCAAAAGAAACTCACCTCTTTCAGACTCTCCCACGTGGCTGTCGTACAACTTGCTGTTAACACATTGTCCACAAGCATTATGCAAGCACTCCAGCAATTTCGGCTGATCATTCCCCGACAAAACTTGCTCACAAAAGATACACTTGTAAGAGTAAGTTTCAGCTGTAGAAGGGCTCTCGACGTGCTCCTCGGCGCTCCCTGACCCGCTCACTTCCTTTGACAGTTCTTGTTCTTGCGAATCTTCCGGGACCTCTTCTGTGGTGAAGGAGTCTTCCAATGAGATGGTCTCCTGGGGCTCCAACGGTTCCACCACTGGTTTCGTTTCGGGCACATCTGGGACGGGCTCGGCCACGAAACCGTCTTCGTCGCCGAAAAGCAGGTTGGGCTCCGCCATGTCGCACAGTTCCATCGAAAATTTTTGGAGAAACTATACCACTGGAACTATACTGACTGGCAGACCTAGAAAGTGGCAACTTCTTCAACACTGCAGTTTCACACTTGCAAAATCCATCTCATGGGGGCAAGCTGCATCACCAGGACCGGCTGCAATGGAATTTCCCGTGAGTTTTCCGAATTTTCACTGATTTAAGGGCATTATTTGAACATTTTCAACAAGACGCCTCTTTCAAGGATGACCTTCGACTATTTTCTATTTAGCATTTAGCTCGGTTGCAAGCTCATGCCGCCAACGTAGCGGGAGTGAAAGCACTAGTCACTAGATTTGAGGCGCCAACCAACGCTAACTTCGCAGCGCTTGCCCATATGATTTTATTAATATATGATTTTATTCGATTCGCAATTTCCATGAAAATTTCACTTTCCGTTCTTGAAAACACTGAAATAGTATATTATTGAACGAGTTAATTAAGACGTAATATTGCTTATTACGTTTCATGACAAAAAAAAATAGGGGCGAAGATTATGGGGGCTACCAGTAGGCTGCCACCATCCACGGATAACGGCCACACGCAAATCCAAACAAAAAAAATGGCAAACTACTCAGAACCGTGTGTATAATATTCTAAAATAAAATTTGCGCAAATCCAGAAATTTTCGCAAAAAAAAATTATATACAACACGGGTTAAAAGAACACCCAGTTCCAGTTGAAGTTTCTGGATGTTGTATTGTTGGTTGCCTACATCACTTCAGTGGAAAATAAGAGCAGGTACGCTACACTGACTCATGACTCACCAACCAAACGTAACGTTGCGCAATGTTGCGCGTGTGGGCCTGAGAAGTTGTACCTACGGCCTAAACAATTCAACAGCAAAGAAACCATAAAGTGTGATCGTGATCTCCCCCTCGGTGGTGACTAATAAACATGTGTAGAAGTAGAAGGCAACAAAGTTGGTTTCATGGTTGTAGAAAATGTATTTTAAAATGTAGCCGTTATCCGTACTGTACCCTAGAGCGATATATGGAACTCAAAAACTGATAGAGACTTTGTTCTCCTCTATTTTCGTTATTCGAAGTGATTTTGAGGAACTGTGTGTGATGACAGCGACTATACGCCATGTCATGTGCATTCAGTCGAGTAGCGACGTCTAGTGACCGAAAGCAAAACAAAATTTAGGCATTATATTCAGTTTCGTACATCGCCACCGCCTGCATGAGCGCTGTTGTCTACTCATCCTTAGGGAACCTAATTATCACGTGATCGGCTGGCCGGCGTAAGGGTACCGCATTCTGGCCGACCGTTTGTTTACCGGACGGCCTCACGGAGTTAGGGACTGACAGCTGTCGGCCTCACGGAAGGCCATAGGCCTCCGTCCCAACGGGTTCTAGCTGTCGTCAAGAGCGTGTTTATTTTGGATTTAGGTGTACAAATTCGTGTGAGGGGTGGATATGATTTGCCCGATGAGTTTCAAAACACGTATTTTATGCCGCTATACGAAATGAAATTTTCATGTATGTTCGGTTACGGACATCAAGCAACGGAACCGGACCCCGCAAATTTCCTTTTTTCTCCGCTCATGATAAATTTTGACACATAGCTGAATTTTAGCCCCTCCTATCGGCCCTTAGCAACGGATGATTGCGTAACCCTTGTACAGCCAAAGCTGTCGATAATCTAGCAACCCTACTCATCCTATCACTTTTTTTGGTGCACGCACATAGCGGAATCGCCGTATGAATCTTTGGCCGTGTGCATTAGTGCATTCAGTCGATGAGTGGCGACGTCTAGCGACCAAAAGCAAAACGAGGCTTAAAAAATGGGCATTATTCAGTTATGTAGGTAGATCATTGCTTTTTTTAAGGAAATAAATGCATTTTCAAGATTAATTCATGGCAACATGCACCCTGCACCCTGTATATACCGTATGTTCATTAAAAACTTCAATAAAGGGAGGCTGTGACGCAGGCCATTCGATCCGAAAACGGCCAGGTTATCATCGGTCCACACGGCCGCCCATTATTGAATTTTTTAATGAACATACTGTATATATGCTTATGCTTATATTAAATATAAGTTTAGTGCACATTCACGCAGTGGTTGATATTTTTCACTGATTAGTTTATTATAAACAAAACAGTTCTCACTTTCAGAAATTTCACCTGAGTGTCATATAATGTTTCAAATGTTTTTGTCGTGTTCTTGACTGGATTCCATATACATATATCGTTCTGGACTCGGAATGCGATATTTTTTAGCACCCTGTAAATATACAGGGTGATTCAAAAGTGTCGGACCATCTTGAAGGTGCGTAATATGGAGGTGTAGTAGAGTGCTGGAAAGTTGTTAAAAAAATTCTATGTCTTCTAATTTTGAAGTTATGGAGGGACAAAAGTTGGTCCTTCGATCGCTTCTATTTTCGTTGTTTCAAAAGATTTTAGTAAACTGTTTGTGGAAAAAGATTGAATACAAAAAGTCAACCTCCGAATCAGCAAAGAATTTTTTTTGTATACAGGGTGAGTCATGAATCTTGAAAAAAACAAAAAAATTTGTAAGTACCTACTTGTGAACAGCCACATTAATTGGTCCCATAACCTATGTAGAGCACAATGAAACTATGGAACCCAATTCATTTCAATAGAATTCTTTTGCTTCTGTTTTTTCAGAAAAACTAAATTTTTGTAGTTTATGATTCACCCTGTATAGAAAACAGAAATTCAATACAGATCCAGAGGTTGATTTTTTGTAATCATGGTTTTTCCATAAACAGTTTACTAAAATATTTTGAAACAACGGAAATAGAAGCAATCGAAGGACCAACTTTTGTCCTTCCATAACTTCAAAATTAAAAGACGAAGTCCAATATTCCATAATTTCTTGTTAAATTCAGAAACAATTCACATTCAAAAAAGTTAGGGTTATTTTCACCCTCACACCTCAGCCTGACTCACCCCTGGTAAATTATTGTGGAATTAATCTCGCCTCATTTTGTTGGGTATAAGAAGGTTGGTGAATGTGTCAAGTTTGATTGATTTTCCTTATACGGTTTCGGAGATACAGTAATGTCTGGATAATCCAAACAGAAAGTTTGCAGACCCCGTTCGGATTACCAAAACGTTCAGATTATAGAATCCACACTAAATTATATCTATAATTCGAACGTGTTCAGTTTATAGATACCTTGCTCAACCATCAAAATGCTGCCAATATGCATTAAAAAATATGCAAATTATCCATGGAAGATTTATTTTAAATTATTTCATTAAAGCGTACTCTCAGGGTCAGGGTAGCGTATGAACATCCAGCTTTTTGTTGAAGATCAATGTGACATGATTCCGTGTTGAAGACATGGTTCAAATACAGCACAATGAAAGCTGAGACTCACAAGCTCGCGTAAAATGTTCGGTATTCTTTCGGAAGGCACGCACAAACAAAAATAAATAGCAGTTGGGATTACAGGATACAGAGGTTCGGATTATAGATATCATTTTACAGAATTGGGGTGTTCGGATTATAGAGTAGTTCGGATTATAGAGGGTTCGGATTATCCATACATTACTAGTATCGTGAATATCTATTATGTTGTATTATTTATTTATTTTTTGTTTGTTCAGGTGCAGTTCGGGATACACACTCAATTTCAAAAGAGATTTTGAGATCTTTGTCAAAGAATATGGCTATGCCATTCCAAGCAACGTCGGGAGCGGGAAGCTGCCAAATTAATTTGAGCTATTTTTATATTCCTGTATCTCAGAGTCAAATGAAATAATTATGTATTGAATAGACTTGTAGCTAATGTGTCATGTGTTGTAATAAAATGTGTTATGCAAAAAACATTTTTTATTACATTACTCCTCACGAGGTCCCACATATCGAAGTACCTATCTGAAAAGTACTACTGAGAGGTACTGTGGACTTCAAAAACTAGAAATCTTTGGGAAGTCACATCGTGATTCTAATAGGCGTATGAAAATTACTTCCCCAGGAAGTATTAATAAGATCTCCTAGTAACCTCCACAATGTTACTTCTATGAGAAGTTCGTTTCATTGCATTTGGGGCGGACATTTCGCGGTCGCAGGGATTGCTTGGAGACCTCGCTGGGAACATCGCAATGGCTTTATATTTGCCGCATGTGAACTCCATAAGAGTTACATACAACCTCGCCGTGTTCACTGGGTACTGTATTGAATAAAAACCTCGATGAAAACCATCTTCAGGGTCCCACCTTTAGGGGCCTGTAGCTCCCTTAGGAAGCGTTTCCGGACCCATGTTCATAGGAACTTTTTTTCTCGTTTTGATGAGAGGAAGCTGCAATAGAACGTTGTCGGTATATTTTCGGGACACCCCTGTATATGATACCGTTCTCAAAAAATGAATGTGTGTTCTATAAGCCCAGAATAAAAGGCATATACTCTGTAATTTGTAATCATATATGGGTTTTGGTTTACAAATAGGTACCTACCTTTAGTAGTCGTCGCTTTATTATTGGAGCTATATTTTGCATTTCAATCATATACCGGGTGATCATTTGAAAACTATCCACCTGCAATAACTCCCGATTCTTAGTCAATATTTCTTCAAGCAAAAACAGGTCGATTTTTATATCGAGGGGGACATCTAAAACATACATTGGCAAATTTCTATCTTCAGCCCCCTCGCCCCCACTCATCACAAGAATAAAATTTCAAATAACACTACCTACCTTGCGATACCATATCAAACTGAAGAAAATTGAATACTCTTTTTGAAAAAGATATTTTCAAAAATTTTAACTCTACCCCCCCCCTTCTCCCTAAAAATTATCGGAGTGTCCCTTTCAATATTCTGGACCGCTCAATTCTCTTCAGTTTAGTCAGCATCATCCTGAATAGTTTCAAAGAAGAGAATTTTCGGTGGAAAAAGTGCCATCCAAATTGCCATTGTTTTTTAATTTTCAACCCCTCCCCCATTTAAAAATTTCGAAAAAACTGTGTTCAGGGAGGCAATTCAATTCCCTTTAATTTGATGTTTGGATTTTTAAGGTGAAGAGGGGGGAGCGAAGGCGAAGGGGTGAATTTGGGTGGCACTTTCTCCATAGAAAATTTTCTCTTTCGATGCTGTGCAGGATGACGTTGACTGCATTGAAGAGAATTGAGAGGTCAAGAATATTCAATTGGACACTCAGAGAATTTAGGGGGGAAGAGGAGTGGGGTTAAAAATTTTAGAAATATTTTTTCAGAAAGAGAATTTAATTCTGTTGAATTGAATGTATCGCAAAATAGGTAGTGTCATTTGAAATTTCAAAGTTGGGGTAGGTGGGGGCGAGGGGGCTAAAGATAAAAATTCGCTAATGTATGTTAAAGATGTCCCCCTCGATATAAAAATCGACCTGTTTTTGCTCGAAGACATTTTCACTAGGAATCGGGAGTTATTGCAGGTGGATAGTTTTCAAATGATCACCCGGTATATTCTTCCCTTGGAGTATGAATGAGTGGCTTTGCATTTTAATTTCCACCTTAAAAATTTGACCCAGTGTTTGGTACTAAAATTTGATACCACGACCTTAATTTGTGCAATCGGGCACTAGAAAACCTCTATCCAGTTGAATAGATCACGAGTTTTCTTGGATTTTTATTTTCAGGTCCTTAAAAATGGTGTTTTCGAGTTGTTTCAAATCCAGATATCCCGAAAAAGAAGTCTCGTCTATAATTATAATTTTGCAAGAGCAGGTACTCAAAAGTGTCTGCACTATAATACCTACTTCTGCAGCAGTCCAGTATACCTACCTCTACTTATAAAGTAGGTAACTAACACTCCTCGTAACACTCCTGTCCTGTAGGTAGATGTGCACATACAAGCTGAACTTTATTTATTCTGAATTTCTGACCTTATTTGCGGCAAGTCCTGTCATCCCGAATGGGGGGAACCCCCCCCCCATATATTATTTTATAATATACCTAACTCATTCACTGTATTTTTTTCTTTTTCTCAACATTTTAGGCAGAGGTACATACACCGAAATTTCAAATACTGTTATGTAATCTTATATCGCATATTATAGTTTTCCACTTTTCCAGTCACTGTTTCTCGAACGACTGAAATAATAACTTTGAACTCTCTATCATGAGCATGACGCAGCTAAAGCCAGTAGAACTATTTAATTACAGAGTGGAGCGCCATGAGTTTTCGATTTTCTAAATTCTAGAATCCCGATAAAGGTCTGTATATTCCGAAGTTGGTTAATTATAGATTTGAGCGCCGACTTTCAATTACAAATTAAATTAAATCGATAGGTTTATTCCTCCCACTGACGTGGTGCTTCAGGAACGGAGAACCTCTGACCTCATTTACATAAAAAAAAAGAGTGAACTGAACCCATTAGAACAATTTTTTAATGATAAAGCTCAATAAATCAATAAATTTATAGTGCCTAACTGACGCAGGTGAAGACGAGGTAGGTACCTAATGGATTCTGTTGTAATGGAAACAGATCGCCGTTTTAAGAGGAATAATAGTAATAATAATCCCTTTGAACTCTTTCAGTTAGGTTTTGCGATAAAAGACTATAGAATCGTAAAGGCAACACGTATATTGTTTTAACTGAGTGCATTTGAATTCCAAATGAGGTATATTTTGGTTTTTATTGGCCCTCCAAAATGCCCGGACTTTGAATTTTACCGGCTTTTGACCTGCATGAAGTTAGACATAGGTGTAAACGTCAATGCTTTGGCGCAAAACTAGAGTTTGACATTTGATTCGCTTAAAAAAATCATTCAACGTGTTTGCTTACGAAACCCTTTTTGCTCATAAATCGCTTGAGATAGTATTGAGTGAATTTATTTTTGAAAAGAAGAAAAATTTAAGCGGTTAGAATATTTGCAACTTTAATTTCGCAAAGGTTGGCAACTTGGTGTCAATCGCCAATCGCTGACAGAAGTGACACTTCAATCGACCATCTTTTGGTCTGTGATTTTTGGCACTTTTTGGTGCAAAAGCTCTAAATTAGGTCGTATAATAAGTTTAAAAATAAGTCGAAACGATGACCAAGTAAGTCTGCATTCCGTACGTTCTAGGTCTAATGTTGGTTTTACAGGGCAAATATCGAACTAGGAAACGTAACCCCACATAACATCAAACAACTAAAGCGCCTGAACAGCGTGGTTTTCCCGGTCTCGTACAATGACAAATTTTACAAAGACGTCCTGGAAGCTGGAGAGTTGGCAAAGCTTGCTTATTACAATGATATAGTCGTGGGGGCTGTCTGTTGTAGAATCGATACTTCAGAAAAGACTCGGCGCTTGTACATTATGACACTGGGCTGCCTCTATCCTTACCGTAGACTAGGCATAGGCACGTTAATGGTACATCATGTTTTGGGATACGTCGAACAGGATGGAAACTTTGACAGCATATTTTTGTAAGTATCACCTTTGTATCATTTATCCTTGGGAAGCTCATAGACAATTCATTATTTGAGGCAGTGGAAAGCTGACATGCTCATAAGTATAATAATATATGGCATTGTAACAAATTAGGTATATTAAGTAGTAGCCTACTTACTTGCCTTCCATAAACCTTTTCAACTATCTGTAAGAATGAAATGTCTGGTTTGCCTGTGAAAAAGCTAGTTTTGAATTCTGCCTGAAGGAAATTTGCCAGTAGTGAAAAATGGTCAGTGGGATCTCCAACGTGGATTTTGAATGACCAGTGACCACCTGGAATACCCGCATTTATTATTGCAATAATTATTTCTCACCACCTACCAGGTGTATTACGTCAAATTGTGCCCTGTGGCTATTATCTACAGGTTTATCTCATTTTTCTAAGAAAACTTGCAGTTTTTGTTTATTCCATCTTGTTGTTATTATTGTTTATTTTACTGTTATTGCTATTTCATTACATATGACAATGGGGTACCTACTTGCAAATGACCTAGATTTGACCAAAAATGCTTTCAATCATCAACAAGAGTAATGAAGACTAGGTATTTCCTGAAAATTTCACGAAAATATATCCTTTGATAAGAAAGATTTTTTAAATATAGTTATTAAACTGCTCACAAATTGAAGTGGATATTTTTAAAAAGAGGTTTTCTTGAAATCGCCAAAAAATTCTTGAAAATTACTCGATTGTGAAACCGCTTGCACTGTTTTGAAGAAAAATGTCAATATTTTCAAGAACTACTGAAGTCCTCCACAAAAATCACATGGATATGTTTAATACAGGGTGATGGAAAAGTCGTTCAGTTTTGTTCTTTTTTACTCTTGTGCAGGAGATTGTTCATCCACCCTGTACACCTATATTTACTTGGATCTTATAGTCTGTAGCTTATGTAACTCGTCAGTTTTTAGTTTTTCGCTTTCCGTTGCGCACTAACCGAAATATAGCCTTTTCACTTTCCAAAGTCGTTTTATCGATGAATCTACTAAATCCGGGCGCTACTGGATTCTTTTTTGTACTAAGCAATGCCACTTGGTACTTTTAGAACGATTTTTTGCGCAGAAATACAAAATTAACAGAGGTATGGCGTCTCAACCATCTGATGTATACAGGGTGTCGCAAAAAAAATCATTTATGAGTTTAATTTTAATTCGAAATAATCAGTAGCAAAATGCCGTTGCAAAGATCAACTCCAGGTAAGTTCGGTATCGTGGCAAATATCTTGCGGAATGGTACAAGGCGAAGAGAAATTGCCAATTTGGTGAACGTATCACAAAGTGTCATCGGTGGCCAAAGAGACGACTCCAAGCCACTGGCAGTGCCCGAATCAAACATGGAGAAGGTCGCCCGAGAATAATTTCATTAATGGAAGATCTCTTCTTGTTAAACATAAAATTGTAAAATTGAAAAGTGAAATTTTCTACAACCTGTAATAAGGTATCAGAAACAAATTTCTTTGTTCATGCGACACCCTGTATATTTTTATGTAGTCTTCCATTTGAAATCTGCTTAAAAAATCGTTCTAAGAGTACCAAGTGGCATTGTTTTGTAAGTACCAAAAAATCCAGTAGCCCCCCGGATTTATTCATCGACAAAATGACTTTGGAAAGTAAAAAGGCTCTATTTCGGTAAGTACGCAAGGGAAAGCAAAAAAATTGAAACTAACGAGTTACATAAGCTACAGACTATAAGATCCAAGTGAATATAGGTGTACAGGGTGGATGAACAATCTCCTGCGTGAGATTAAAAAAGAGCAAAACTGAACGACTTTTTTTATCAGCCTGTATTAGACATATCCATGTGATTTTTGTGGGGGACTTCAGTAGTTCTTGAAAATATTGACATTTTTCTTCAAAACAATGCAAGCGGTTTCACAATCGAGTGATTTTCAAGAATTTTCTGGCGATTTTAAAAAAAACTCTTTTTAAAAATATCCACTTCAATTTGTGAGCAGTTTATTTATAATTTTTGAAAAAAGAATAAATACGGGTACAATATTTTTAACCATACTATCGAATAAGCCAATAAAATAATTTAGGCCAAGTACTCAATTTGGGTAGATATAGTTATACAGAGTGAGTCATTTTAGTATGGGAAAGCTCAATCCAATTCACCATCACGTACATCACTTTAGCGCATACATGAGAACGCATACCTGCAGAGCGCGGTAATTTCAATTTTGACGCACGAAGTGTCACTGTCAATGACAACTGTCAATCAATAATCGACATGTAAACAAACATATTGGTCGCGGGAACAAAAATGGCCGCCTAAAGATGGGTATATGGTATGATGTTATGTTCACTAGTACTTGGTAATATAATTTTCTTTGGTTGTAATAAATACCGGGTGTTTATAAACGTTTGTTATCATATCGCCTTTGGAATCTCCTATCACTCTTTCGAATCGTGCCTTTCACTGCGACTTTTGGCCTGACCAAAGCCTGCCGCGATCACAGACGTTTATAGACCGAAGAAGTGTGACGTCACAACACGGCAACATGGCCGGCGGTTGACATTTTCTGGAGGCCAACGTCAAACGTGACACGACCGTGGAATGCACGGCACGTGGCATGCACTTGACGTTTCTCTGTTTGTGTTTGTCATGTGTTTGTCAACTTTTTGCGAAGGTAAATAACGGAAATGGATATAACAAAAAATAATCCATATTTTGGGCTATATCAGGTGGAGGAAATCAAACTACAGGGTGTCCCAGAAATGGCGCATAAACTCTCCAGTACGTTGCTGGGAACTCATCATCAAGTCGGGGAAAAATAGTAGAAAAATTCTTTGGCTTTTATTTATTAAGTTATCGTCAAAAAACTAAACGGTCGATTTGGCAAACGTGCACGACTGCACGTGCTCACCTACATACGTACCGCTAGGTAGGAATACAATAATTGTTCCAATATAAACATGGTCGTCATAGAAACGGTCATTGTTAGGGCCAATTTAGACATTTCCTTGTAGGTACTGATACTGGTGCCTACTGACACAGCTACTGGCTTTGATATATAGCCTGTGATATAGCTACCGATCGCACCTCTTCGTAATTTCAACAACTTTCGCGCATTCAGAAAATAAACTTGTAAAACTGCGTTTCTCCCATTTCTATTTAGGAGTTACTAAGGCTGTCCCAGAAAGAAATTCACTTTAAAAAACGCCATACCCTTTTCACTTATTCAACTTGTTTTGAACTAACAATCCAAGGAAGAATCCTTGCAAATCATGTGTGAATATCAATATCCGTCAGGCTCCTTTGACGATAGACGTTGGGACTACTCGTATTCGAGGAAAAAGTAAGAGCATGCAGTCCCGGTGAAACTTTGTGAGCCTTTCGATTTGGTTGATTCTGAAGCAGTTCAAAAACGTCCTTTTCAGCATCAGGCATCATCAGGTACACTCACATGACGAGGGCGGCCGCGATCTGCTTGTAATAATACGGTATATGAATAATACTGATACTTCCTGTCCGGTCCTTTTGGCTCTCTCTTCTGTCCTCTTATCACATACGATCGGGATGCTTTCTTTGAGGGTATTGCTGGGGGTAAATAATGCGTTCCGCCTGCAAGTGATTGACGCGACGTTCGCCCAAAATCAGTAACATATCAGTGTATTCGCTAGCCGCATACATTATTCGCGGAAAAGTGAGGCAGGAATGATGCAAAATGACACTGACTGATCTTATTGTCAGAAAATGACTTCATTCGATTTTTTATTTATCCAATGTCAGATTGTAGGTATACCTACTCATTTGTTTTTCACCGATGATGCCAGATCCATTTTCTGGGTAATTTGATTGAAAATTTGCAAAATTTAAATTTGGCTGTAGCCGTTAATCAAAAGTTGTTGAGGATTATTTCACCAGAAAATGATGAAAAGGCTTTGTCACCATGAAATAAATATTGCTGTTTTAAAAAAATCACAGAAATGGAGAAGTTGAGTTTTCAAATTCAAACTCTTATATCTCGAAGAGTGGTCAAGGAGGAATTTTTTTACTATTTTTCTAAAGTTCCCTGGAAGTTCCGCTACAACGTAGTGGAGAGTTTATGCGCCATTTCTGGGACACCCTGTATATTGCTATAAACTAAAAACTGCTAACTATAAACTGCGATCCATTGCTCTTTGCCTCTGAGCATCTCATGAACGAGATTGTCGACGGCGTTTCTCCTGCCCAGTTTTTCTTCGAGGTCTTCTCGGTGCTTTGATGGACCGTTACAATGAAAACGAGCGTGTTCCGCGTTGTCCTGACGCTGAGGCTTTTGAGGCTCCCCAGTATTTCTTTCATCCAACTTTGAACCAAGGCGTTCCACTGCCGTTGCCACTGCTCGACGAACTGCTCTGTGGCCTTGTTTCTGCTTTCTGGTTTGCTGGTGGGCACTCCTAGGCTTGTTTCCTCTAATCGCAAGCATCAGGGCGAAGGGTGGGATACCCGAGAGCACTCGTGCTGCATCATGCGGAACCGTTCTGTAGGCACTGGTGATTCTGTGTGCAGCTTTGCGCAGCTCTCTGTTGGGCTATGTCTGGCCTTTTTGCAACCAAGTCCGCCTGTATGACGCTGGCTGTCTCTTAGGCTGGCAATTTCAGCAATGCTCACTTCCATTTTGCACTGACTTTTGTGACTTTTGTTGTGAACCTTCAGAAAATGTCATGCCAAACACAACCAAACATAGAAACGTCACGTTCATGTGATGACGTTGGCCTCCAGAAAATGTCAACCGCCGGCCATGTTGTGACGTCATCACTTCTCCGGTCTATAAACACCCGGTACAAGGATACATTATCGAAGAATTGTCGCTGCATTAAAAAAATTAATGCGCTGAACTCAAGATTTGGCTGAGTAATGAGTAAAAACGAGCGAATCTCTACTGCGCTACCTTGGCACCCCCCAGTGCGCAAACGCGGGCAAGAAGCTGGCAAGAGGCGCTTCGTTCTCGGCTTCGTTGTGCCGGCGTGCCTGCAACGTTGCCATAGCGGGTGCCAGGGTGATGGTTATGTTCCCGCGACCTATACACCTCCGAACCATTCAACATTTAATGTTCAGAATGAAATGTAACGTGCCATTTCGTATGGCAAAAAGACGCAGAAAAGATACTGGTGATACGAAACACAACGAGCTGCAAGACGATCACCGAAACAAGAGCGTTATTAGGTTAGGTCTATCGAAACGTCAAATCGACGTCAAGCGCTGTCAGCTGCCATTTACGTGACATTACACATGCACCAGGGATCACGCACATGCACACCGTATTACAGTGTTGTCAACTTATTGTCAGGTATGTCAGGTGTCAGGCTCATTCACAGGTATAGACAATACAAATAGAGAAGACACATGTCGTCACGGATTTTTACGGTTGCGTAGGAACCAGGTGAGTCCATCATTCAAAAAAAGGTTGGCTGATTTTTGATGCCCCAATATCCGTGACGACGGTGGTGATAACCAAGGAGGTTGTGATAACATATGGTCTTCTCTATTTGTATTGTCTATATGCGCAGAAGCCTTTCGGGAAACGTGGATTGCACCTACGCTGTTAATGATACTGAATTAAACCCAAAAATGTCATCATTGCAGATAGGAGGTGAAAATGCTCTTTGTGAAATTAATTTCCCCCATACAGGGTGCCACCATTCTTGCAGAACAGCCTTTCTTTTTAATTTTTTTAAATAACACCCCTGTATATATTTTCATTATTAATCTGCTCTTTTTAGGCTTTATAAATTCGTTTAGTTTTTATAATTAGCTTAAGCCATTCACGCAACTTGATTTTTGGGATATAAAGTTGGGACTTTGCCTGTGCCTAAACATTAAACAACTGCATTTGGGTAACTTTTGGCGGCAAGAGGCAAGACCTATTTGCATTGTGGCATCACCTTGCTGTAACACATCAATTTTGGAAAACCTTGGAAGGGCCATAGCTCGTATTTTTCTGAAGGCATCCCCCTTTTTTTTACTTTGTCGTATTCACTGTCTCATTTTACATCTTTTTCGACCCTCATATTTTTCTTAAAAATCAATAGTTCGGAATTTGGGAGATAATTCAGATTTTCTGTAAAATGCACAGGGACCTCATCGATATTAATTCTACCTGCCATGCCTTTCGAAAGATCAACAAATATGTGGACTGACTACACGTCCTGTGTGCTGTCCACATGCTCTAGTTTCATTGCGCAAACCAAGTTTGCACAGTCCAAATCTTCAGAGGGTCGAAGTTCACGAAAGATATGCAGGGGGTGTCATTAAAAAATCAAGTTGAAGTTGAATTGAAAATTAAATTTATTATTTTGAAAAGATCACCGTCTAAAAACCGAAACCGTGTCGGATTTGAAAATGGACCTGCACAACGCCCAATGCATTCTACTTCCGATATCAGTTGAAATTTTTCGAAAAAAGTCAATCCCCTACCAGGAAAGGACGTCCGAGTTGAGTCCTGCACCAAACACGGGTCGTCCTGGTCAAAATCCGGTGGCCCAGGGCCAGGAGAAACGCTATACTCGCTCCTTCATTCAAAATCCCTCAGGATTACATAAGCTCCCGTACCAGTAGGTGCAATCGAGCTTTCGACTGACCCTGTATACCTATAGCGTATGTTACTAGAACCGAATCAGGTAAAATCAGGGAATTCAATTCGTTCTCGAAAATCCCTGACCAATAATTAGTGATAGCGGTTTTCCAGCTGAACTAGCTCGGTTCCAGTGACTCGAAAACGCTATTAGTTATCCTAGTGTGATGCCCTTGACTTGGTGGTGGTCAAAAGCTTATTTTCCCGCCTAGACACAGTTAGGTGCCTACTTGTATTAACTTGATAAAAGAGTCGACCTGAGCAACGTTTGGTTCCACAAATTTCTGGACAGGTGACTCCTGGTCGTTCAGTAGGTGTTTCCCCTCGGCAAGGCTTCGGGAAAGCCTTCCAAGTGTTTCGGCTCCGTGATTCGGAATTCACATTAAATCGTAGTTCTTGAGTTGGTAAAACGGGACGAAAAGAGATGCTCAAGTGCTAGATGAGATCAGATATAAATCAAAGTTGTCAGACAACACACACATGCAGAAGCATGCATATCTCTATCTTTATTCCGTTGTATGCCAGCGATCGTGATGCCAGCATATGAAAAATAATAAACGCAACAGGATATAAAATTGCTGTCTTTGTCATTGAAGAAATTCTGGACAGTTCCCTTATCTGAAGAAATATTCTTTATCCAATCCTATTGAATAATGCACGCATTATCACGCGCGTATGGCTATTACTCAATCGGATGCTTTACGACACTCGCCAAGGCCCGTGTCGGCAAACTGCATCCTCCATCCGCTTGTTGTATAATATACTATATATGTTCTTCCTTAAAATTTCATATTTTCATAAACTAATTAGAGCTGGGCCGATACCGATACTCAGTATCTAGTATCGGCCGATACTCCCGATTTTCAGATACATGCCGATACCAAGAAAATTCAGATACTTGTATCTGAAAAGTATCTGAAAATTACGCGGCGCTCGCGCACAGCCTCTGGTTCCATATAGGACTTTATTTTGAACCCCGGAATTCCCAGAATTCGTTTGTCTAACCCAAACAGATTTTGATCATCAGCTGGTGCTTGCGTTTAGTAGTTTGAAGGTGTCCAAAATCTGCATTTAGATCCAGTGGATTATTGGAAGAAGAAAACAACATTTCCTCACAACCACTATGGTAATTGATTTCATTACATACCTAGTAGGAGGTCGGGAAGTGACTCATTGCCGACCTCCCTAGAAAGTGAAGAAATGGTAGCTTGAGAAGGGAAATTTCAAAATATGCATCCAACCAAACAATAAGTGTGTTATTCAGTATTTCCTGAACCACGTTTCAGCAAAATTAATCAGCCTATCTGGAAGTTATGACCAAAAGTTAATTTTCAGATTTCAACTTTTGAACGCCTGTAATCCTGCAAGCTGAGTACATGTTTGTGAGTAAAATAGTATACATACTTTCGACGGTAAATACATCATTCCAGCTTTGGGCTAGAGCCTCCAGGCTTTGCCTGGAGGCTCTCTGTGCCCTCAGCAGTAATAATGTATTTCCCGTCTCGGTGTGTAATACTATTACCCATCTGAAAAAACTGGCTGCATACTTGCTATCCCATCCAGCAGGCTCTGTGCTTACGGAGTCAAGTTTTCTTTCTGAAACTAGGGGCATTATCGTAACTATCAAAAGGACAAGTCTGACTGCAGAGCATGTGCAACAGCTTATGTTTTTGAAAAGGAAAAAAAAAAGGAATTTGTTGGAAAATGATCAAGAATTTTTTGTTTTTTTTATTCGATTATTGTTGAGGTTGAATTGAAAATGTTGAGAATAATAATTTTGATTGAACCTTGTTCATAAAAAACTTCAAGATATACTTAAAACTAAATAATTCTTACTTGATGCAGCTAATTAAAGTGAATCTCGCGTTTTTCCGACTTTAAATTAGATTTCAGATACATGTATCTGAGTATCGGTATCGGAAAAGTCAGTATCTGAGTGTCGGTATCGGTATCTGAAATCCTGGTATCGGCCCAGCTCTAAAACTAATATAAATATTTAACAGGCTCCTGCTGTGGCATCTGATAGATAATATAAATATTCTTGAATTATTTGCAGGCACGTTCAAGTCAACAATGAAGGAGCCATAGACTTTTACAAGAAATTCGGTTTTGAAATCGTCGAGACCAAAGAGCATTACTACAAGCGGATAGAACCAGCTGATGCGCACGTCCTCCAGAAAACTCTGCGGAAAAAAGGCCAAACAAACGGCAGTGCCGAATGAGAAAAAAAAACCGACTCAGAAAAATGTCACTAGGTTTGATGATCGATTTTTATTGTCATTATTAGAAGCGTTTGTTTTGTTATATTACAGTATTTTTTAATTGAAAACTCTGTTGTAAATTCCTCTTCTTCCTGTAATAATAAAATTCGGTATTTATAGCCTTTATCTACAACCACAGTGAGCCACCACCATTTCCTTGTAGACTTTCAAAGCTATATTGCCGTATTTATCGTAGAACATCATGGGCAAAGGATGGTACGCTACAGGAACGCAGCACATGGGTTTTTTCTTATCAGTCTGAGACGCGTACTGCAACATTTTTTTATGGTTCGTCAAGGAAGTGTGAGTGGGATCGCATTTCCCAGAGCATTTGAGGGCTTGGTAGCCCTTTGGGGCTATCACAAAGTCGAACCATTCAGAGTGTTCCAAGTCTATGTAGAGATACGTTTTGGTGCATGAGTTGCTGTGTTCTATTGTTGTGTTCCCATCGGCTTCTGAAATTTTTGAGTTTGATTTTGTCAAGGCTTGATCAAGTTCAGAAATTTAAATAATAAGAAATTTACGAAAGGTACTTACTTTTTGTGAGAATGTCGCTGGTTTTTACAACTGCAAATGTCCTAAAAGTGCCGTTGTTGTCATCTTTGTAAATGGTGAAATTGTTTTCATTGGGTTTCGATATGGTTAACAGAAGTCCAAAGTTAGCTTCTTCATCTAGGAGCCAATTTTCCACTGTACTTTTAATTTTGAAGACCTGCAAAAAATTTTAAATGTAAGAAATGATAGCTTGAATATGTGAGCTGAATAGTTTTTGAACTGGATTATGAAAATATGGCTGAACGGACTTCTTCCATGGTACATTTTGTTGACCTGAAAAGTGGAGGTGTAGTAGATTTTCAACTTATTTTCCAATTTTGGAGAAAATCGCTATTAGCCGCACTTTGCCGTCCGTCCGTCTTGTCACGTATCTTCTCCGGAACGAAGAATCGTAGAACTGTAATTTTTTGTAATTACTGAGTTCGATGAAATTTTGTACGTATTCGTGTCTCGTATGATTATCCATGATTTTGAAGCGCTAGTTTTTGGATCTGCTGCCAACTTCGCACGTCGCGTCGTAACGATTTTAGTAACACTTGAAACTCATGTTTGTCTGGTTAATTAGAACTTTCTTCAGTATTATTATTATTATTATTATTTATATTTAATTATATAATAATAACATAAATGTATGTACATTTACATATTTATTATTTATTAATAATAATAAATTCTCTTCTTTAACGAGGCGACATTCAGCTTAAACGCTATGCTGTTCTACCATGTAACCTTGGGAAGGGTAGTAACCCGGAAGGCGTTGCCCAAGACCTTACCGTGGGAGTATCTGCACAGAGGCCACTTTTCTGGAATCATCTTATGAAACTGATTTTTTTCGTGGAAAATGCGCTGTAGAATCTCACTTCGTGAGAACTTTGCGACTTGTTTCTCTACCATATGGTTTACGGTCGTGGTAGTCAATTGAAATTTCAATACAAAAGACGTCAAGCTACAATCTGTCGTCTAGCTTTCTTCAAAAAGATAAAGTGGAATCGCAAACTTTCCTCTAGAAAATTCAGAAAACCGCATCTCAATATCCTTTGAAATGTATATGTACGATACGCTTGTAAAGCGCAATGCGCTGGCGCGTTTTTCGGCAGAGGCGAATTCTCATACCACGCGCTCGCTTACCTTCATAACATCAAAAATACAGTCGAAGAATAATTATAATTATTGTTTCATCAGGTTTTTTTTTGTGGGCTTGATAGAAGATTCCATATACTCACCGCAGTAGGTACCTACTGTAATGCGATACCCAGAGGGCGCGATACCTACCTACTCGAAAGACACACTACCCTATAGCTGAGCGTTTGTTATATCCTCCGATTATATCTAATAGTGCTATTCTGTAAAAAAGAACATTCCATAAACGCTATCTGTTATTCTGTTATGTAAAAATTCCTGGCGGCAATTGGCTGATGTTGTCTAGGTAATAACCAGCGTAACAGAGCCTTTATGGAATGTATTTTTTTAGAGAATCGCACCATAAGTCTGTCTTAATTTTCTGTATTTTAGCTTCTAACTTACCTGCCACCCACTCTCTGCTTGTAATATGTAAATAACGTTGAGCAATTTGTGTGCATCAGGGTTAATGAGAGACGTTTCGTTGATGTGACCTTTCTCAATTTCATACAGCCGTAACACCAAAGGCTTCTGAAACCAGCTAGCTTTGACCGTGAAGTAGAAATTTAAATCCACTTCTATGATTTTTTCTCTCACATCCAAACTGCTTAAATTGAACTTCAAAGCGGTGGAATTTTCAGGTTTGATGTTGAATAGTATTCGTATAGGGCCTTGGTCTTCATGCACTTCTGCCGCAATCGATTCGTACAATTTGTGAATGTATTTCGGCAGCTCTTCGTTGAAAGTCATGTTTTCTACGTCGTTACCCCATTCTTCGTCTATTATCGGGAAGTCTTCTTTTTTGATAACCTGTATAAAATCAAATGCGCTACTTAAATGTATCGACATAAAGATTGAGCGATGCATGAAAACAAGATCGTTGTTTTGTCATCCGATTTTCAAAATTAAATGGTTCAAAATCCAGTCAGAAATTGATTGTGTGTTCCAAAAATTAGTAACTACAGAAGGGTTCGAAAGGACCACCCTTTTTGATCTTTCGTAACCCCGAAAATGAAATGAGTCGAAAAAAGTTCGATTATTTTTTGTGGGCTTCATAAGAGATTCTATAAAATATTATGATTGTTTTGGTCCGACGATTTTAACTAACCCTGTGTAGAGGATGCAATAAATTATTACCGGGGTTAATACCGGTAATATTCATTTGGTTATTACATACAACGCCCTTGATTATTAGACCTACAAGGATAATATTCACTTATCTAAATCCCACTGTCAATAGCAACGGAATAAAATTCTGTAAACCACAAAATCTGACAGCTGTCACTTCGGACTTCTTTTATGTAATAATCTTCAAAATATCACTCGTGCTCGAGATTTTCTCAGATAATTTTGGCCAGGCGTTTCCCTCGGGCTGATTGTCCCTGGATAAATGCCCTCCTCCTACGGAGTCGGGCATTTGTCGCTACAATCAGCACTCGCGATCGCCTGACCAAAATTGTCGTGAAAATCTAAGCACTTGTGATATTACTGTTGAATATTTCTTCGAGCAAAACAGGTCGATTTTTATATCGAGGGGGACATCTAAAACAAATATTGGCAAATTTCTATTTTCAGCCCCCTCGCTCCCACACACCCAAAATTTGAAATTTCAAATGACACCACCTACCTTACAATACATCAAATTAAAGAGAATTAAATTCTCTGTCTGGAAAAAAAAAATTTATTTTTTTTACTCCAACCTCTTTCATAAAATTCCCTGAATGTCCCATTTTATATTTTGGACCACCTTATGCTCTTTGATTAGTCAGCGTCATCGTAGTAGATAGCATCGAAGAAGAAAATTTTTGGTGGAAAAAGTGCTACCCAAATTCACCTCTTATTTGCTCTCCCCCCACCTCAACCTCAAAATTTAACAAGACACCACCTACTTTGTGATACATCAAATCATATAAAATTGAATTCTCTTTCTGAAATCAATTTTTTGAAAATTTTCAACCCCTATCCCCTTTAAATTGGACATTCTGAATATTTTAGGAGGGAAAGGGGGAGTTTGAAAATTTTGAAAATACATATTTTGTTCAGGAATAAGAGAATTCAATTTCCGTCAATTTGATGTATCACAAAAGTAAGAAGTGTCATTTTAGATTTTGAAATTGGGGTGGGGGGAGTTAGAAATATTTTTTCAGAAAGAGAATTCAATTCTCTTTAATGTGATGTATCGCAAAGTAGAGGCCAAGAGCACAGAAAAAAAAATAGCAAAGTATATGTGGGTGTCATTCGAAATTTCGAAGTTGGGGTGGGTAGAGGCGAGAGGGCTAAAGATAGAAATTTGCCAACGTATGTTTTAGATGTCACCCTCAAGACGGCCTCGTGGCGCAGGTGGTTGTGTGGCTGCCTGCGGCCGCAAGAGCCCCGGGTTCGATTCCCGGAAGAAGTCTGGATGTTTGTGTTTGTCCAATTTGCAATTTTTCATGTAAATGTGATATTATAATAAAGGGCAAAAACTCCTATGGCCGGTGCAGGCCGATAAGGAGAAAAACATTAATTTATTTATTTATTTAGATGTCACCCTCGATATAAAAATCGACCTGTTTTTGCTCGAAGTCGTCTTCACTAGGAATCGGGAGTTATTGCAGGGTGGATAGTTTTCAAATGATCACCCGGTATAGTATTTATGCCGTACACCGTTTGAATCCAGTAGAATGACTTTTTGGAGCAAAAATAAAGTGACAAGCTGGAGCGCTGGAAGAATACGGCCGATGGCCGCTGATAGTTTCTCTCCAAAACTTTGCAGGTGCCATCAGCCGTAGCCGTAGCCCCCCAACTTGTCACTTTATTTTTGCTTCAAAAAGTCATTCTACTGAAAATATAAAATGTATGGGATTTTTATACTTAGTTATGGTAAGTAATAAACCTACTGCAGAAACTTACGTTTAAAGATGACCTGGAAATGTTCTTCAGTTCATTTAAATAAAGCCTAGCAGGGTAATTTTGGGCAGAGCTCACAACATTGACTCGATTATATACTGTGAATTCATTGGTCGTCTTGTTCTTGTTGAAATAATACGTTTTTGAGCTGATTCTCGAATTCAGCAGAATGACACTAAAAATAGAAAAATACGCGTACACTGAACGATACATATTTTCAACTGTGACATAATGAAGATACTAATCCAATAAAATTCAACGCCCCTGTCCTCCTGTGTAGTTGCAGGAAGTTCTAAATTCTTTAATTTGAGGACACAATTTGAATTTTTTCTAATGCAAAATAGCTCTGCCGCCCATTAAAATGTAGGTCCCTGTAATGGGTGAGACTCCTGCTAACCGTCAATCATTCTGTCAAGTGCACTGCTTTTACGCGACATTGCTTTCGAGCGACATATGATACCGGTGCGTCAGATTTTTCAATGCTATACAGGTGTCCCGTGTGTAATCGCAAAGATTTTGCCAGTCGATAGAGCATCAGAAAAGAATGAAACATGCATTTAAAAAATGTCTTCAAAAACCCGTAATAACGGAGATACAGCTCTTCAAAGTTGGAAAACAAATACAGTTCTTTTCACCTAACTTTCATACTGTTCAACCGATTTGCGTCAAATTTCTTACACGTATTCACTAACCATTATGCCTATAAACCTCGAATTGCATTTGGTGAGAACAGCCCCATTGCGTAGATAGGGGTGGTTGTGCCCCTTTTATCATCCCTAATTTTTTCTCCACTGCAAATTTTCCAAAATCAGTACCATTTTCAAGTTGCTCATTCAATTTTGAGCAAAAACTTGCTTTTGCAAAATTTCGATAGGAGGCTTACGGCTCGATACCAAGTTGGGGCTGAGACCGCCGTAAGTGCGGTTACCATAGCAACGGCGGATACCAACCAATCAGACCGCTGTATTTGGCGAGTTACGCCGTCCCAAACTTTGCGCCTGCAACTTGGTATCGACCCTTACTTTTCGAGATAATTCAGTTTGAGCAAGTCCACAAGTTATACAGTGATGGCCATAATACCTACACCATTAAAAGTATTAAAACTGGGACTTGGAACACGCACTTACCTGTGCTTTCTGGGCACGTCCATAATATCGTTGATATATCCATTACAAAAATAGTTGTATCCGCGCATCAAATGCCTCTCTGGCAAGTTCTTCTATGCGAAATATTCATTTGCAATATTCATTGAGAAGTTCGTTATATTTTTAGCGACTTTCCCAGCATGGTTGGCTTTAGAATTCAAAAAATAAAACGCACTTCGCGCGATCACTCGTGGCACACTGTGCCCAGAACGTGCCGAAAACAGCTGCGCGGAATCGCGGATTCTCCATCTCTCTTTTGAGGAAACCTGTATTGGTTGACCCGCATAAAAGTTAGGTGAAAAGAACTGTATTTGTTTTCCAACTTTAAAGAGCTGTACCTATCTCCCTTATTACGAGTTTTTGAACAAAATTTTTATATGCATATTTCATTCTTTTCTGATGCTCTATTAACTGGCAAAATCTATGCGATTAAACACGGGACAGCCTGTATACAGGGTGTTTCAAATTTAAGTCGCGTCCTCTCAGCAAATGATGGGGAACGTCAAAAGAAGTAGACTTTCTCAAGAAAATATATGTCAGAAACGAATAATAACGGAGATATAGACGTTCAAAGTTGAACTTTAAAAATCGATTTTTCGTCATAACGTTGAAAGTTCTCAACCGATTTTGTTAAAATTTGAACTGGAGATTACTGAAATAAGTCGGTATCCAACAATAATAACGCGTTCCATCAAAAATTTTCAGGGGCGTGAATAATGAGGGATGCCTTCGCTTTTTCACCCCTATTTTTTACCCCTTTGAGTAATTTTGTAGATTGATCATACTTTTAAATTCTGTGTTCAATTTGGAGGAAAAAGTTACTTTGGCAAAATTTTGATTGAATGCATTGTTTTCAAGATATTTGGGTTTCAAAACTGTGAAAAACACATCAAAATATCCACTTTCAAGAGCCCAAAAAATGTTTTTCTTTAAAAACTTCTCGTTTTTTTAGAAAAACTCATGGTTCATCAACTTAAAACACCTAGAAAACTTATTCCAATAAAGAAATCATCAGTTATCTTAGATTTTAATTTTTTGGTTTTTGAAAATGCGATGATATTTCCGAAGTTTCAACCTCAAATATCTCGGGAACGAAGCCTCTTATCCAATTTTTGCAAGAGTAACTTTTTCTTCCAAATCGAACTTAAAATTCAAAAATATCAACAATTCGGCGGTCCCCAAAATGCTGGTGGCATTTTCCCGTTGGATGCAAAGGCTAATCTTTTGCAAGAGACATGATTTGGCCCTTTTTTCGCCCGTGTTTGTGATGATTTTCGCCCTATTTTGTCAGTTAGGGACTTAGCTTGATCCCCGAAGGAACCAAGGGTTTCAACGCCGAAGGGGATGAAAACGTAGTTCTCCAGGTCTGCGTATTTTCTCGTTTTGAGAATTTCAGCGTGGTTGGCGGCAGCAGCAGGTTCCTTGATTGTTCGCGGAATATGGGTGGTGGCGAAAGTGTCAACACATGTTGCGTCCCAGATGAGTGCTTTTCCGCGGTGCCAGGGTGTCAGAGTTACCCCATCTGGTCGTCTACCATCGGAGGTGGAGATACCGGGAGGTTCAAGCATGGATGGTATTCCTGCTGATGTCAACAATTCACAAAATTACTTGAGAGGGTGACAACTAGAGGGGTAAAAAAGCGGGGGCACCCCCCCATTATCCAAGCCCCTGAAAATTTTTGATGGGACGCGTTATTGGTGTTCAATACCGACTTATTTCAGTAAGCAATAATTCAAATTTGAACAAAATCGGTTGAGAAATTCCAAAGCTATGACGAAAACACTATTTTTAAAGTTCAACTTTGAACGCCTATGTCTCCGTTATTACTCGTTTCTAACATATATTTTTTGAGAAAATCTACTTCTTTTGAAGTTTCCCATCATTTTCTGAAAGGACGCGACTTAAATTTGAAACACCCTGTATTTGGTATCACTGATTTGAGTGATTTTGGCTGGATTTGACCTTCCAAGAGAATATTTGAGAGTATCTTGCAACACCGCATTAGAGTACAGTCAACCGATATTTATATATATACATTAAAATAGGGTTTACCTTGCAAAAGGTCGCGGCTAAGGGTCGCGGAGAGTCGAAAATTTGCAATCTGGTACAGTTTCGTGTCCTGATTAACATACTGAGTTTTCGAATTCGGCAAGCCGCCGCTCGGTCCTCCACTTCGAAAAGTTGGTGCCAAAAGGACCATCAGAAGGTAGAAATATAATATGTCTATACTCTCTGGTTACGACTATTTTCAGCTGTTTAGATGCAGCTTTGCAGATTTACGCGCGCTCTTCAGTCCAATGTCCGATCTTGAAGACTTTTGTTTTGATTCAACCACAAAATATGAGGAATTTTGGACCTTGCACTCTTTGCAATGTTTAGACGTGAACCACGTTCGAAGTTGCGCGGCAATAATCTTGTTAATGAAGTCGTTCTTTTGGAAAACTTACCGCTAAACCAGAAGAGCTAATAATTGGCCTCGAAGATTTTCCAGTGAAACATCCAATTCTCTGCAACTTTGTCGCTCACAATTTTCGGATATCTCTAGTCATTATCGCAGCATTCAAGGAGGAATGTCATGCACGCGGACAGTTTTTCCACTTCACTGGACCGGCGCGCAACTTTGACCGCGATCAACGGGTAAACTAAAGAAATTAGACATATGCCCGCGTAGACTTTTCTGTAGATTATTGAATTATTATCTACAATCAGAAGAAAGATTGCGGCGCATGTTTTTGATTTTCTGATTTTTTTTTTCATGATTCCCGAGGTGGTCGGAAATGAACGTTTGGTTTTTCCAATTCAGTTTTTTATTCTCTACATTGCCATATTTTTTCCATCGAGCCCCTAATTAGTTCCAACTTCAGCATAAAAATCGCCTCATTTTCCTGGACTCCTGAGCGCCGAATCAGCTTGCGCGGCTCGCTTAAAAATTGATTGCGTGGATTTTTGGGCAATGTCCATTCTGGCCATCATTACTTATAGCATTGTTTATAGTATGGGGGCATGGCATAGGTCGTGCTGTGTGCAGCTTCCTGAAGATATATAGAGTTATGTCTTAATCGATTCCTGGGGGTTCAAGGACCATGAAAGATTATGGTGGAATATTGGCATCTACTGCAGGCAAATATGGTGGAGGCGCCAAAATGGGCTTCATCTGGTAGTAAGAAACTGGCTGTAGCTCGTTTGTTTTTCATCGGATTCCGACATCTGGAACGTCATTTTTGTAGACAAAAAAAAACTCTATTCTTATTTCATACCTAAATTTACAAACATCATTTCGTGAAACTGTCAAAATTGTCTATAAGATATGCTAAATCTGCCGGTTTTTGAAGGTTATCCGATATTTTTGAAACCTGGCAGTATCATAGATCTTGAGGTGTCTTTTCCGAATTTCTACTTTTCCACTTCGTATCTTTTCCGTTTTGGCCGCCATATTGAGAAGATGGCGCCCAAAAAACAGTTTTTTGTCAATATCTTGAATTCAATTAACCCAAGATTGAAACGTGTATATGCGGAGGAAAGCCCATTCAAATTTCTACAATTTGACATATCAGTCATTCATCTGCGATTTACGGTTCTTGAGTTAGAGCTTTCAGAACTTCCGGAAGCATTAACTTTCGGCATTCAATTAGCATGTTGAATTGATACCACCGTCATGTAGTAAGCAAATTAACCATAAATAGCTCTTGGCCATTAACCATAGATAATAAAAATTTAGAAAATCGATCATGGTGTTGTTAGTTGTGTAATTACAGGGTGGAACTGTGAAAGCAAACTGACTTAAGAAAGAAATAAAGGCAATATAGCATTTGAAGGATATCAGATACATTCGAAACTCATTATTACGATTTGGAGTCATAATTCAGAATATTCACTTTTCCATTCCGTATCTCTGCTGTTCTGGCCATAATATCAAAAAGATGGCTCCCAAAAAAACAATTTTGGAAAATGTTCGGAAAATTTGTTATAAAATTTCAATATTCATATCAAAAGTGAAGGCCTACTAAATTCTCTAAAATTTGACACCTGAATCACTCATGTGCGACTTACGGTTCTCAAGCTATACCTTTTCAAAGTCAATTTTCCCTTAGAGTTCACCCTGTAGTTGCATAACAACCGTTACCATGATTGATTTTCTGGATAATAATGGTCTCTAGTTGACAACTTATCATTATTTATGGTTAATTTGACTGCCACGTGGAGCTAAGATCAGCTTGCCATGCTGATTGGATGACAAAAGTTGATGCTTCAGGGAGTTATAGAGGATATTGAATAAGCTTCCATTCGCATACAAACGCTCCCACCTCACATTGACTTAAATGGAGATATTGACAAAAAAACTGTTTTATGGGCGCCATCTCTCCAATATGGCGGCCAAAGCGACAAATATACGAAGTGAAAATGTGGAAATTCGGAAAGGGCACCTCCTCAAGATCTAAACAACGCCGGAATTTAGCATATCTCACAAAGACAATTTTGACAGTTTCCCGAAATGACGTTTGTAAATTCAGGTATGAAATACCTAAGAAAAGAATTTTTTTGTCTACAAAATGATGACGTTCCGGATGTTGAAATCCGTTGAAAAACAAACGAGCTACAGGCAGTTTCTTATTACCAGATGAAGCCCATTTCGGCGCCTCCACCATATTTGCCTGCAGCAGATGTCAATATTCCACCATAATTTTTCATGATCCTGCTTTGATCGCCCAGGAATCGATTAGGCCATATCTCTATATATCTTCACTAAGTTGCACACGGCCGAAGCCTTTTTTGACCCCATGCCCCCAGACTATTATCGATTCAGAAAAGTTCAGAGTACAATATATCAAAAATAGCTATTTACGATACAAGTGTTGTATTATTTTGTGAGCGAGGACGCTTGCGAAACGAGCATTAGCGAGTAGAGCAACCCCGCGAACAAAATAAGACACTTTTAACGCGTGTATCGTACAGGATTTTATCTACAATGGTGTTTGAAATGTTTGGTAAATGTCAGAATTTATTGAAAATATGACAGGAATGCGCAGAATCATCATTTTTTCACGTCGCCCATGACGACGTGCTAAAAGTGACGGGTATTATTTAACGCTTGTAGATAAAGGTCATTATTGACGACCACTACTTCTCGACTAGCATTTTCTAAGAGTTAGGCAACCACTTAAACAGCTATGTAGGACGCTTCCTTCTTGCCTGTACTTACGTCGTAGGACATTGGTGGATAAGTAATGGAAAGAAGGAACATTTTACAGTAGAAATAGTGGTTTCCCCAGGAAACTACGGTCGACGAACGTGATGTTGTGGTGGTGTCTACCTACCGTGAAAAGTTGGTGGCTGAAGTCGAGAAGTAGTGGTCGTCAATAATTACCTCAAAAAAATTAGGAAAATCGAAGATGTACCATTTTTAGCGCACTTCTCCAAACGGGAAGGCGCTTTTGTCCTCGCTTTGTCCGTCCGTCCGTCCGTCCGTCCGTCCGTCCGTCCGACCGTCCGTCCGTCCGTCCGTCCGTCACAGCATCTAGTCCTAGACGAAAAGGTTTTTGCGAAAAAAATTTACTCCATTAATTGGGTAGCTCATGACCTTGTATCCCGAACCAAGAAAAATCTCGACGAAATAATAATAAACAATGACCATAATAACAATTTAGTGTGACGCGGCATCGCCGTTGAATGCTGCATTTCAGAAGCCGGCCTGATCTCGAAAGTTATCACATGCGAGGAAGTACCCGATCTTATCATTTTACCATAATACATATGCGGAGTTATGGTTACCGTGGGTTCCACAAAACAGATAATACGAGATCAGTTGATTTGCGATTTTTGTTTGTCAATTTGTAGCTGACTGATCAATGGAAATGCTGGTTTATCCCTCAATAATGGAAAGATGATGGGTCTAGTACAGATTTCAGGCATTTTTTGTGAGTAATCACCTAGCATTCAGCAGAAAAAAACTCAGTTAATCTGCAATCAGCCTTGATCGCTGATCATCTTTTTTGTGGAACTGACGGTTAGAGGATGATTTGAACTTTATTTTAATGAAAATTTCACATCGGTGCGAGGTGTAGGCCAATAGTTATTAATTTTTGAAAATGACTCCGAAACTACGGCTCGGCCGCAAATGATTTATTCGTTACTTGCTAGTGCTTGATATCCTTTCCTCCGAACAAAACGAAATTCAATACAAAAAATATTTCAACTCGAATGGGTAGCTCATGGCCTTGGTACGCGAATCAAGAAAAATGTTGCCGAAATAATCATGAACAATTACAAAAATAACATTTTGGTGTAGGGCGGCTTCGCCGATCAAGTGCTGGCATTCGCGGTAAGATGTAGAAAGTTGCGATATGCAGGCAACTACAATTTCTTAATTAAATACATCACTGCATGTACGGCATTATATTTAGAGAACAATTTGAACTTTCTTTTGACAAAAACCCCACTTCGATCCGACCGTCGGGTCAATTGTTATCAATTTTTGAAAACGACCGCAAAGCCACGGCTCGGCGCATATTACACGACCCTACAAATTTAAAATCAGACGTGCCGAAATAGTAATTGACCATTTTGAAATAGCCAATACTAGGTACCTAAAGGATAATGGCACTCAAATTACGAAACATGTTCGCTCAATAACAAAAAAAAGTAGGTAGGTATCACTAAAAATCATGTGACAGGCTACCATTTTTTCGGTTTTTCGATAAAAAAGAAATGTTCCAATTCAAAACTGAACCCGATATTCGTGTTCAGGAGGTCGAAATCAGTTGGAGAACATTTTTTTATATAAGTAACAGAATGACGCTTATGTGGCCGATTTGTCTGTCTGTCTGTCTGTCTGTCTGTCCGAGTCCGTGCAGAAATTAAGACGCTGTACTCCTTCTCGAGAATTGAAACAAGAGTCTTGGAACTTTTTTCCGATTAATAGCTGATGTGTCCAATGGGCACTATTTTTGTTATCCATACATCGTTATCATCATTATTATCAAAAAACAGAGATCTCCTGTGCACTTCGATGAAGTTGAACTTCTTCTCGGGAACTAAAGCTACAGCCCTTGAAGATTGAACTTTATCCGGTGGATAGCTTAGGTTCTCAAGGACCAAATAGGCAGAATGGCTTTCATAATTCGGCCGCCATCTTGGCTGCCATATTGAAATTTCTTATTAGTGGAACGATTGTCATAAAACTTGAAACTTACCCTTGTCTAGTACGATCATTCTTATTTTCAAGCCAAATTTCATGATTGCCCCACCATCTTGGCCGCCATATTGAAATCTCTTATAAGTGGGAGGATTTTCATGAAACTTGAGAGTTACGCTTGTCTCGTACGATCATTCCTATTTTCAAGCTGAGATTCATAATTCTGCCGCCATCTTGGCCGCCATATTGAAATCTCTTATTAGTGGAACGATTTTCATGAAACTTGGAACTTACCCTTGTCTAGTACAATCATTCTGATTTTCAAGCCGAATTTCATGATTCTGTCGATATTTTGGCCGCCATATTGGAATTTTTTGCCCAAGACGGTAGAACCCTAATTACTTAACATCTTGCGTTCACTAATCCTCCAAAAAGGAAGTGCGCTACTGAGCCTCCTGCCCATGAGGCGTATTCGCTTGTTTATGCTGGCCTTACATTGAGCAGCAAATGCTGCAGCTTTCTTTGCAGCAGAATTGTGATTGGATGAGCAAAATTCAAAAAGTTTTGCCGCCATGCTACTAGCCAACCAACTTCTTCAGCAGCATGGCGGCCAAACTTTTTGAATTTTGCTCATCCAATCAGAATTCTGCTGCAAAGAAAGCTGCAGCATTTGATGCTCAATGTAAGGCCAGCATTAGTATACCGTTTTCTCTTCGGGAAAGTGACTTTCCATAACCATACTTTTCTTCAACATATCTGTCAAAAAAAGTGCAATGTCCGAAATTCCTCATCTTTTTGTAATTGAATCAAAACCAAAATCTTCATAATCGGATGTTAGACTGAAGAGCTATGATTTTTCTCAGAGTAAGATGCAATAAGTCAAAAGTGAAAAATTTAAAAAAATTGTAAATCCGAAAAAGAAAATTATAAAAAAAAACGGCGAATACGGGTAGACTTATTTTCATGTCTCTACAACTAAAACATCCAACATTTATGGAAATCCGTCACCATGAGTGCAGAAAGTGATCGTTTTGGCATGGAATGAATGACTCTATGGATGTCGTCAGATTCAGTAGTTTTTTTTGTAACCCTCAACTAGTAAAAGGCACTTTTCATGTCATGCGAGATGTTACGTAAAAATGTCACTTTCTTTTTCTTGGCTTCACTTCTTCCCCTTCTTTCCATCGATTCCCTTGTGCTTGTGGAAAACAAAACAATCTATGCAGATTGCAGATGTAGGATGTAGGATGTATAATCAATTTCACGGCTATCTGCATTAGAGCAAGCTATGGAAAAATTAATTTTTGTTGGTAGGAATGAGTAGGAATCCATAACCGTCGTCGCAGAAGGTTTGTGTAAATGTGGTATGTGAAAAGGTTAGGTATTGTGGCATTTGTGGCAGATGCCACCCGTCGCGCGGTGTGATGCACGTCAAATCAAAATGTTCAGTTTATTTGGGGAAAACAGATAAACACGTGTTCCTCGGAGTGTCAATTAGCTGGACACCGTCTTCACGGGTTGGTGGCTCTTTACTTGTGCTTTGGTAGTGGCGACCAGTGAGCCAGTGTATAAAATGACGCCAAAGGAAGTCAGCGGCAGCACTAAAGGGAAGTAGGACTGATAGTAGGAAGTACTACGTGCTCTACAACAATAAAACAGCATACAAGCCTGGAGAAGATGAAGAAGGAATACATACATGAAATGGTCAATAATTTCATGTTGAGAAGATCTTCCAACACAGAGTGCACTCACGACGCGTCGTGTCTCGACTGTCTTGTCTTGTACAGTGCAACTCCATAAATCAATGTCCATGGAAGCGAATTTCCTCAACCTCACTGGGGCCACTGGACAGGCATTTTCATCAATTTTTCTTCCCTTTAGTGCTGTCGCTGACTTCCTTTGGCGTCATTTTATACACTGGCTCACTGGCCGCCACTACCAGAGCACAAGCAAAGACCCACCCTGGACCTGTGAAGACGGTCGTGTCCAGCAAATTTACACTCCGAGGAACACGTGTTTATCTGTTTTCCCCATGGATGTTTTCCCCAATAAAACTAAACATTTTCGTCCTTGGGATGTGCATCACACCGCGCGACGGGTGACATCTGCCACAATACCTAACCTTTTCACATACCACATTTACACAAATTATCTGCGACGACGGTTATGGATTTCTACTCATTCCTACCAACAAAAATTAATTTTTCCATAGCTTGCTCTAATGCAGATAGCCGTGAAATTGATTATAGGGGGCAACCAAATCAAATAGAATGGTCGCCAATAGACATCCTTGGGTCGCCACAAGGGGTCGCCATCATGCAGTGCTACCTAGTGCCACTTGATCAAAGAAGGCCGTGAAAGAATCCTCATACGTGTAGGGACAACTCTGGTTGCTATGGCCAGACCGAGTTCCTGTCAGTGTCAAAATCGCCAGTGGTACGCGTCGTAGACTCGGTGGGGTTCCGATTTGCCATAATTATTATCTGGGCGCCGAGGTACAATTTTTACGAGAAGATCTGCTTCGCCCCTTCATGAATTTTGAATTCTCGCGCGTTGGTGATGGTTACATGCACTTGCCTGCCTGGTGGTCGCGCTAAACGCCACTCGCGGAACGCGGAAGTGTTTTTGTTATTGTTTCGCCGGCGCGCCGGTGCCCGTGGAGCTCATCTCTCAACTTCGGTGTGCTCTCTGGCCTAGAGGGGCCCCCCATCCCCATAATGGGTCCACCTGGCTTGATGTGTGGCCGTGCTTGTGCTCCCACTCAGCATCAGCCGTCTGATTTCTGCTCTCTGGATGTGCAGTGTGCAGGTTAGAATAATTAAATACTGGTTATTTGATTTGACTTATTTGTTCTAGGAAATTGTTTTTGAGTATGTTATTCTGTTCCAGGCAAGACACATACATAGTCTTTGGACATGCAGATTGTGACCGAGTAAACCTTGCGATGGAAATTTGTCAAAGCTCGACGTCCTGCACCAGAATTTCCTGTGTACAAATTAAGAGGAAAAGGCCAGTGGACCTTGGTGCACACATTGATGGAAGACCGAGTGAAAGACAATCGAAAATATTAGTCAATTTAGATAGAAAAAACATGGAATCTGATGGAGTTCCGATGATGTAAAAGTGAATGTTATACACCGCTGAGCACAGGGGTTTCTAAACGCTTGCAGCAAAAACAGGTACAGACACTATTATTTTCCTCCATTTACTTTTATCCAATAATTTTTTTAAGATAGTACCTCTGGTAAGTGCTGATACTCCAACCTGCTGGGGCTGGTGACTAAGACCGCAATCAGTCTAAAACGTTCAGTTTTTCACCAGGATCAAACTGATTTGACGGTTTGAGTTTGTGCTTTGGAAGCTTCGTTTTTGACGACCTTCAGCAAAAACAGGTACATTACAGATTCAAATAACCAATTATTTGCACTTCTCCGATTTGCACAAACATGGTATAACATTTTAGTTTGGTACCAAACACGAGATAAAAGTTTAAAAGTGAAATACATGCAAATCTGATTACTTTCAGGAAAGAACATGATGGAAATACAAAACATCTCCATACGATAATTTTTGCGCCGAAACAAACTTGAGGTAATATGCACTTCTAATTTATTTTGTATTACAAAAAAAAGATGTGACAGTTCAGGTGAAATGTGTTTTAAAACCCAAAATAAGGGTCGTCTCACCTGGGCTCGGGTATCCAAATAATCGCTTGGAGCTATATTTTGTATTCACTGGGGTATTCACATTATATTCTTTCCTTGAGGTAACTGGTTTGCATTTGATTCGACATTAAAAATTTGATCCAGTGCTTGGCACCCATATACCTTTGGCACCAAACTAGAATTTGATACCACCTTTGTGCAATCAGGCAAAATTGAACTTTCCTAATTTACACTATCTGAAACTGACGTATTTTCGTGATTACTGAATTTGATCTTTTTCTTATTTGTTCAGATATCACCCAGACATGGAATGGTGCACCATCGGCTCACACCAGACAGGGTTTGACTGTAAGCTTCTGCAAGTGAGAACCATGATTCTTTTTAGAAAAACTTTCTGAAAATTCATAGGATTTTCGTGAAGCTGCCAGCGTTAGCAGGTACAGCTTCATATTATTACTTTTCTAATCAAACCTCAGTTTAAAGTTGGATGCCCTCTTTGATATAAAAATCAACATATTTTATTGTTGCTCGATAAAATATTCACTAGAAATCAGGAGTTATCACTGGTGGATAATTTTCACATGATCATTCAGTATACTTAGTATAAGAAAGATAATTTTCAACCTCGGAAAAAATGGGGACGTCCTGAAAATTTGGTATCATGTTCAAAATTGAATGTCCTACGACATACCCAAAATCGCGCCCCAGGGTTTTGAGTTATTGGAGGGGGGGGGGGGGGGGATTTGCAAATTGAAATGGAAAGGATGAAACTCGTCAGTCCATTCGAAATACATCGTACTTCGACGCCTCGTACCTCATTGATACCATTTTGGCGCAAAAAGTGTCCATCATTCTATCATTGTTGAAGGGAGGTCGTGGGGGTGGCGAAGCTCGGGCTAAGTGGATCTTTTTTCCCCGGCCATAGAACCCATCACGCCAAGTTTGGTATCTTCACCAACTAGATTCAATCTCCTGAATTCGAATCCGGTGTGTAAATTTTGATGAAAACAAGCTCTAACAAGTTGACTGGGAAAAACTTGCTGTTTCTTCCACAATTTTTTTACTGTTAGAAGTGTTCATCTTTGAAAAATATTTTAGAGGCCATGTGGAGCCACATATCATCCACTTTATGTATAATTTTGTTTTTCGAAATTGAAAAAATCGATTTGAGCCTGAGCCGGCCCGGCGCGGCGTCTGCTAATGAACCGAACAATACAGCATGCACCTTCATATGAAAATAGGAAAATAGCTCAAGCTATTGTAAGATTACTAACTCATCTTCGAAAGTTCGGTTACCTGTGCCCAATAATTTCCCTACAACATGAACAAAAGCGTCATAAATCGCACTGCAGGATTTTGAGTTATTTGAGGAGGGAGATGACATTTTTTCAAGATTCATACTCTACATTTCAAATGCGAACTGTTACCCCCTTCCTCAAATAACTCAAAAACCTGCAGTGTGATTCATGGCAATTTTGTATATTATTATGTTATAGAGATTTCAGTTTTGCAGAAATCCTCAAACTTTCAAAGATGAGTCATTATTTTTTCAATAGTTTTAGCTAATGGCTACGTTTACACCAGAGGACTAAAGCCGGACTCACCTAAGCACTGACCTAAATTCCACCTGATAAGATCCTTCACTTCCAGCGTTTACATCGGTCGACCTGTTTTTAGCCATTTTCATTTAAAGATGCATACATGCTGCATCGTCAAAGAAAAAAACAAGATTCTTCAAGTTGATTTGTAGAACTTGTTTTCGTCCAAAGGACCCCGCACGATTGTTATGGAAAATGGCTGCCGGTTAAATTCTCTGAATTTTCTATGTTGTAATTCGCATGAGATACTGATCAAATACCGTGAACCCCAAATTTGAATAATGGACAGTTTTTTACCCACAGGTGGTTGAAGTTGGGAGGGTCTGACGGCTTGAAAATTACATTATGACGTAAATAAAAAAAATTCATTTGGTTCCTCTTCAAGTTGAGTTTCATGCCAATTGTATTTATTTGAGAAAAAAATATCAACCCCCTCCTTCACCCCCAGCCCTTATCTACAATCATAAAATTCAATATTACTCACAAAAGTCATGCAGATGGCTTCTGTGATTCAAATTATGAATTTTAACGTAAAAATTATTTTCCATCCCTAATGTTAGGGTGGCGATTTTCCCATTTTTTTATTTTCCTCGCTCAATTTGGCTGAATTTTTGGTATCATGTACTTCTACTCCTGTTGAACAAAAAGTTCTTATGCCAAAACTTAATCCTATGTACAGTTTTTGTTCTACAGAGGACTGAAGTTGAAGATTTGAGATCATAAATATTGAACTTTAGTCCCCTGTAGAACGAAAACTGTTGATAGGATACCCTCGACAATACCAAATATTAAGCCAAATTAACCGAGGAAAATTGGAAAATCGCCACCCCAACATTAGGAGTGAAAAATAGTTTCATGTCGAAATTCATAATTTAAATCACAGAAGCCATTTTCATGGCGTTTGAGAGTAATCTCGAATTTTATTATGGTAGATAGGAGTTGGAGGTGAATGGGGGGGTTGATATTTTTCTCATGAATAAATACAATCAGCATGTAACACAACTTGAAGAGAAACCGAATGAAAACTTTCATTAACGTCATAATATCACTTTGAAACCGTCAGAACGTCCAACTTCAACCCCCTGTGGGTAAAAAACTGTCCATTATTCAAATTTGAGATTTACGGTATCTGATAAATATCTTATGAGCTACAACATATCAAAATTCAGATAATTCAACCGGGAGCCAATTTCCATAAGAATCGTGCGGGGTTCCATTACATACCAGATTTGAATTCAGAATATTGAATTTAGTCGGAAAAGGTACCAAACTTGTCGTGATCGGTTCTATATGACCAGGAAAGGAAAAGATTCAGCTAGCCGAACTCCGCCTCCCCCCCCACGATACCCCTTCAACAACAATCGACACCTCGATCGACACTTTTTGTGCCAGAATGGTACCATTGAGATACGGTGCGTCGAATTACGACGTATTTTCATCCAGAGTGGATAGACGGGTTTCATCCCCTCCATTTAGAGTTGCAATTTTGGCTTCATGTTGAAGGTGGGTTCAGTCAGCTTATTTAGTCAAATGTTCCAATTTAAAGTTCAAAGATGCGACTAAATAAACTGACTGAACCCATTAACAACACTTTTCTAATCTAGCCCTGATTTTACACTAGATCAAACAAAACTTGAGTGTTGCCAAAAATACTGAACATTTTCTTTCCTATTTCTTTCAGACGTTACACATACATGGTTTGACTGCAAACTTCTGGAAGTAGGAACTATGAAAACCTTCTGGATAATAACAGGAATCTCAACGAGCTTCAAGCATAAATAGGCATAGCTCATCACAAAAAAGGAGCTCAGAATAAAAATAGTTCTTTTATTCATAACATAGTACCCAATATTTGGCCTGCATGTGCAAAATTTTGGTCCTATTCAAAAGATTTTCTGGAGTTCGCTGATGAAAAATGGAAGAGGTCCAGAAGAACAGAAAAGGTGGACTTGACAAGTCGAATGAGAAGAATGATGATTGGAAGGCAAAGAAGATGGCATAAAGAGAGTTTGAGGCAGTGACATTTTTTTGACAAATTATTGTACCATTCTGAACAGTGTCGAGATATAAACTATCTTAGACCTAGCTCGAAAGAGCTCTCTAGCGCCTTGATGTGTAAAATAATTAAAATTATCTCATCAATATTTTTCTGTATTGATTTATTTTAATATAATATAGGGACTTATATTTTTTAAAGCTGTATTACACTACACAATTTCTTGAACAATCAGCCAAAATAGTGTCAAATAACAATGAACTTGATTGTTTTACCGACAGATTGTACAAGAACTTGTGTAGTGTAATACAGCTATTAGATCGATGTTTGTAATGTAAATGTATACGTATTTTTTTACATAATATGTATAATGAACTAATTACTAGCTTCATTTCAAAACTGTTGTAATTGAGCTTTATAGCGTTTTCTAGTTGCATGCACCCACTGTATTGCTATGCATCACTTAATTATTTTCATGTGCAGCTATGAGACACAGACAAAGCCCTGTAAATAATCCTAGAACAGATCAAATTCACGTTTATTGTCAATATAAAAAAACTACATATTAAAATAGGTATGTACCTAGGGATATTTCTACATATACTGCGTTCAGCAATAATTGTAAATCTGTCTCCTTGATTAGCTCGATTGCCTCGGACTCGTTCATCACTTGCCAATAAACGGCTCGATCCACTCGGATTGGCGTTTTCCATTAGCTAATCGCAGCACTCGGAGTTGGATCTTCCTGCTCCGATTCCCAATGGAAGTGGATCAAGCCATTTATTGACAATTGATGAACGATTCCGAGGTAATCAAGCTAATCGAGGAATAGTAGGGAGGGCCTACTAGCCACACGCACAAGCTTCAACTAGCGCTTACTTGTACGGTATAGTTTGAGCAAGTGATATGGGAACACTATGATGTGGCCATACGTGCAGGCAAGTTTGTGCAAACCCTCAGTTTCAAGTCTCCCTTCAGGCCTAAGCAATGTTGCTTTTGGAAAAGCTCTTACTGTTGCAAGAGTTCTATTTAAGTAGAAGCAACAGGAGCCCCTGCTCAAAATTGTGCAAGAGTCGGGTCCTGAAAAGAAGAATGGATTAAGTAACATATAAATTCAATTGGCTGGCATGGCCTGTGACCTGTGTAATTCAATAAACTTCGTGGGGGACCTTCTGCAGTAAGCTCGTACGTCCATGATCAAGCTCTGTGACTGTGGATATGGCTCAACGGCTGTCCACAGGTTCAATTTATATTGTTCGACCAAGTTTGCACAGTCCACATCTTTCCAAGTTGACGGTTGTTCCAAGTCGCCCTTTGTAGCTTGCACATGCCAGCGTTTTGTCTTTGTCGTCCACACGTACAGACTTCCCGATACAAGCTGGTTTGTACAGGTAAGCGCGAGGTAAAGCTTGTGCGTGTAACAGGCCCTTGAAGAAGTGAAATTTGTCAAACAAGGCAAATATTTCTCGGCAGTCTGTGCAGGGGAGTATGACCACACGTCGATGCCACATGCTGATGCTGATAAGCGGTGAGAAGTTGGCACTCTCTAGTAAGCCTGAGCAGGTACAACATAAGCTCATGCCCCTCGTGGTAGTGGAAGATTAGGCTAATCTTTGGTTAGAGGTGGTGATCGGTGCTGTGCGCAGGCCAGGAGATAATGGTGCAGGGAACATTCTTCGATGTGGACATCACTCAATACTCAATCATGCAAGCCAGGGATCAGGTGTAGATTTAGATTCCTCCTTGCTCTTGGTTTTCTTACACTCGCATCACGCACTGGCGCGAAACACACCGTTGCCATTTATGCCCGCTATTACCGCAACCAATATTCCACGTTGGTACGACAAGTAAACAATACTTGCGGTCGAAGAAACTAATTACACAGATGCAATAAGTGATTGATTCACTTTCGATCAGCTTTCGATACCGAGTTTGTGTCAAAGTGACAGGAACCCGACAATTTTTGCTTGTTACGCTACTGGAAATTCCGAGTTCCTGTCACGATTTTCCTTGGCGACTGTCACCACGTTTTGACAAGTTGTCCGTACCCGTATGAGGATTCTTTCCACGGCCTACTTTGATGGAGTGGCCCTAGTGCTACCAACAATCAAGAGTCTATAACGGTAAAAACCAGGTCGCGCGAAAGCAGTGTCGGCTGAAAGCACCCTACCCCATTCATTCAAGTGTCACTCGCCACTGTCAGTCGCCAGTCGGTCGTCAGTGTCACTTTCAAACAGAACCGTATGGGGTTATGTTCCAGCATGTGAAGAAGTGAAGAGTCTTACCCCAAAATGTCTTTCGAGAGAGTGGTAAAAACGTTCAAACTGGTAAGAAATCATTGGAAAAAGTCTGCTGTAGGCGCCGCAGCTTTATGTTATGGCTATGAAGTGTTACAAGAACGGGCAGAGTAAGTTTTCTAGAATAACCTCAAACTAGAGTTCAATAATTATCGTCGTTATCGCTTCCAGAGCCAAGAATCTTATGAAAGTATACTGCGAAAAGGCAGCAGAGTATGGTCAACAAACATTAGGGAGGAATGAACAGCCAAGGAGTGTTACTGTGATTCTAAATCCAACGGCCAACAGGAGAAAAGCCGAAGAGGAATTTGAAAAATACTGTGCTCCAATTTTGCATTTAGCTGGAATTTTAGTTGAGGTAATCAAGACAGAGTCCGAAGGTCATGCCAGAACCCTCATCAATGAGTTGAGTAACACCAGTGCTGTGATTGTAGCTGGAGGTGATGGTACGATTTCTGAAGTTGTCACAGGGCTCATGAGGAGAACCAAAGAAAATACTACAATACCAGTCGGTACGATTCATTTATTGCAATTCTTTTCCAAATGCTGAGTTGAATTAATTTATTTCCAGGCATTCTACCATTAGGCAGAACAAACAATACAGTGGCTCAGTCATTGTTTTTTACGGGAAATGACCATTTGCAAAAGATTCGAGCTCTAGCTGAAGCTTCACTGGCTGTTGTCACCGAAGTGGTCAAGCCAATTGATATTTTGCGAGTCGATGTTTTGGAGGAGGACAACAAACCGATTTATGCCGTTTCTGGTATCAAATGGGGAGCTTACAGGGATGCCGAAATCAAAAAAGACTCGTACTGGTATTATGGAAGTCTTCGGAAATATGCCACTTACGTTTTCAATGGATATAAAAATTCTTTGACTTGGAATTGCAGTGCTGCCATCAATTTCAGTCCGCCATGCAGTGGGTGTTCGAACTGCCAATTTCGGAAATTTCAGCCAACGTCTTGGGTTCAAAGGTGATCAAGTGCATTTCTAAACTCTTTTCCTGGTTGAAAATTTTACTGTTGATTTTTCTCCCAGGCTAAACATGAGTGGGAGATCGCCTGATTTACCGCTCACCCTAAACCCACAGTGCTTGCAGTTAGAAGAAAAAGACATTTCAACAGTTGATCTGACGATTTCTGTTCAGAACGGAGACGGCGTACCGAAACTTCAGCTGAACATAGGTCCCCAATTCGTGGATTACTTAAATTTCGTTAAGGAAGGCTGGCGATCTGAATCTGAGAAGAAACGCGATGTAAGAGAAACCATTGAAGCTAGGTTTATAGAAATCAAACCTAAAGTTACAAAGCAAAATGAAGAAGCGTGGTTTTCAATAGACAATGAAAATTATGAACTGAAACCAATCAAGGTAACGATTTTGCCTAAAACTGTAAGGGTATTTTGTAGAAAAGAATAAAATTACAATTTTAATATGTTTAATGGAGTTTACTACATACAAAAGGGGACAGTGTAACATTTACTATCATTGAAACAATATTATTCTTTCATAAGTGCCATCTGTAACAAAGGAATGACGGAAATAGAGGAGAGGTCGGCTAAAACTGCTTCAATATTCTGCACTGTGGTGACTTTCATCAAATTGTCTTTCCTAAATATTAGGATGACCAAAGCCAAAAACGGAACAATTTCGAGTGAATCGTAGGCCAAAATAATGTCCCATAAATTCAGCAACTGCTCAGGTGGTAGGTGGCCACTGAAGGCACGCATGATCCATTTTATCACAACCTTAATCCTGAAAAATAAGACAGTTCAATAATTAATTCTTATGTTTAATAGAATTCCTCCATTAAAGTTCATGTTCATGTCTCTATTGTGTATGCTGTAAATGTAGCATGTTACTTTTTGCTACAACCCAAAATTAGCAGCTTTATTCACCTAAGAATTATTGAGTTATGTTTTTTGATCATTCAACGTCATAGTGCGGTCGGTGCACATTAAAAAATGGTACTATACGGCATTTAATGATACAGAAAATTCCTTTTGTATGAGTGTTCTACAAGGTCTATCAAACGATATTGGAAGGAGCTTCCCCTTAGGGGGGCCGCAGGGAGGCCTGTCAAGTTGACGGTCCAAGAACTCCTACCAAACCATCTTTCAATTTCGTTGTATCACTCAAATGGGGATGATGTGACTCCATTGTGAATCTCGATGGCATTGGTCGCCATGTCTCTTTCATCCTTCATGCTTGAAAAAATAATTTCTTTGGGAGAAAGAAAGTCGGAGAAATCAATTTTTATTTTTTTGTACATACAAGAGGATGCGAAGTTGGCATGTTTTGTGTCTTAACCTGTTATTTGGCATTCCCAAAATCCTATTATGAAGTCAATTTTTCAAATTCTCAATTTTGGGTTGATTGGTAGGCTAAGAAGTAGGTATTTTCTAACATCCAGTTCAGACGTACTTTTTTCAGTGTTCAACTGGAGGTTATTGAAATCATCATCAGGGGCCCTATTCTTGAAACGGGGAACAGAGTTCACGTGTGTAGTTGCTAGGCAAGGGCCAATCATAGCTCTCCTTGCATAGCAACACCGCATGAGAACTTTGTTCCCTGTTTCAAGAATAAGGCCCCAGGGGTGGATACATTGAACTATTTTCTAAACATAATGTCGAGAAAATCAATTCTAAACTGCGCGCATCGTCAGCCTTAACTAATATGAAAACAGCCTGAACAAACTCAAAACTGACTAAAACTCTGAGTGCTGACTCAGAATTGAATGTCGAACCACATGATGAGTGTTTCAGGCAGTTTTGAATTCGTTTAGGCTGTTTTCATATAAGTTTAGACTGGTGATGCTCAGCGTTTTCCCTGACAAGCGTAGTAGGCATCGCAATTCGACTGACCGGAAGAAAAATAATTTGTGTATTCTCCATGTGCGGTTCAGGATTGATTTCTTTGACATAATGTTTAGAAAATAGTTCAGTCTATCCACCCCTGCGATTATTTCAGTAACGTCCAGTTGGACATTGAAAAAAGTACGTCTGAACTAGATGTTGAAAATACCTAATTATTAGCCTACCAATCAGCCCAAAATTGAGAATTTGAAAAATTGACTCCATAATAGGATTTTGGGAATGCCATATAACAGGTTAAGATACAAAACATGCCACCTTTCCCGTCCTCTTGTATATATAAAAAAATAAAAAGTAATTTCTCTGACCTCCCGAAGAAATTATTTTTTCAGGCATGAAGGATGGGAGAGACATGGCGACCAATGCCATCGAGATTCACAATGGAGTCACATCATCCCCATTTGAGTGATATGCAACGAAACTGAAAGATGGTTCAGAGAAGTTCTTGGACCGTCAACTTGACAGGCCCCCCTGCGGCCCCCCTAAGGGGACACCCTTCTAATATCGTTCGTTAGGTCTTGTAGAACACTTATGCAGAAGGAATTTCCTGTATCATTAAATGCCGTATAGGAATGGCTACCAACCCCACTATCAGCCTGATTCCGCTACAAGGGTTCAATGACTCATTTACATAACCTGTAACAGCAACACGTGTCAGTGTACAAGTCTGGATCCGTATATTTCGTGCGTGGGGCCGAAAACGCAACGGAGCGAGCAGAGTAGTGAGACTCTGATGTATGGAATAGTTTCGTACGGCCGAAATGTCACGTGACTTTTCCAAAATGTGGTACTCTGATCGCAGTCCGCAGTGCAACCGCAAACAGCTCAGCCCCCACCATCCCTCACTTAATGGTAGCCCTACATTGAGCATCAAAAGTAGCAGCTTTTTCTGCTGCAGAGTTCTGATTGGAACTGACGCCTGTTATTGCTGTCAGTGACCAACATTTGACCAATGAGAGCTCGGCAGCAAAAAAAAGCTGCAGCATTTGATGCATTTGATTTTACATTGAGCATCAAATGCTGCAGCTTTTTTAGCTGCCGAGCTCTCATTGGTCACATGTTGGTCATTGACAGCAATTTCAGGGGTCAGTTACAATCAGAACTCTGCTGCAAAGAAAGCTGCAGCATTTGCTGATCAATGTAAGGCCAGCATAACGCTTCTTGGCGGTAGACACATGGCTGCCGCTTCCAATCAAACACCCTAAGTGTAAGGGAGACAAATGCAAAAATATAAGAGGTGGTACCTGAATGCAGCGCTTCTCCCCAGAAAATATTGAAAACAATAAGAAAACCGACATCAGCCGAACGATCAACGTTATTTCCCCTTGGCGGAAGTGGTTCATCGAAGTACTGAAATAGGAATTCCATGAGAAGGAAACGAAACGCTTCAAAGCGGAACCGCCAAATGCGTTTCCAAACATCAGAGTCCCACTACAGGCTGCTGGTTTCCGGTTTCGGCGCCCATAACCTCTTTTTGTTGTATTCTCGGCTTCACGCTTGAAAGGTACAGATCCAAACTTCTACACTAACGTTAGCGTTGCTGTTATAGGTTTATGTAAATGGCACTTGATACCGACGCCGGTGAATGCTTTTCTTCACTATACCGGAGATTTTGCCAAATCCCTATACAGGGTGTTTGCAAACTTGGGGTAGAAAATGAAACCGCAGTTAGGGAAATGCTCCAAAAGTGCCAGAAAAATGTTGAAAAAATGTATGATTATTTTTGGAAATATGGAGAGTCAAAAGGTGGGTCCTTCGACCCCTTCTGTTTTCGTTATTTTGACAGAATTTAGTAAACTCTTTTCATCGAACCAAAAATCTAATTTTTTCAACCTTTGAATGTGTTTTGTAATTTTGTTTAGTGTACAGGGTGAGTCATAAATCCTAAAAATCTATTTTTTGAGTTTTTCCTCGAAAATGCTCGTGAAAAGTTCTAGAGGTTATAAAACTGATGTAGAGCAACAAATAACACAAATAGCTCCCATATGAAATTTTCTGCAAGCATTTTTGAAGAAAACTGGATTTTCAGGATTTAAGTACCAGTACCATTCACTCAGTATACTGCCGTGCTAAGCCTAAAGCGCGTATCTACATTTTGATAAATTTGATACACTGTATTTTTATGCTCATATTTTAAGGGCTATGATGTTCGTGATCATGTGGTTATGATTATACATGATAGCGTAATAATTAGACTTCTCAAATAACTGTTTTATTAATATTATACTATAACATAACGGCATAAAAACTTGGCATGAAACTGCAGTGTATCAAAATATAGATACGCGCTTTAGGCTTAGCATGGCAGTATAATATACATATAAAATTGCAAAACACATTCAAAGGTTTAAAAACATTGCTTTTTGGTCTGTTGAAGAGAGTTTACTAAAATGTTTCAAAATAACGAAATTAGAGGGGGTCGAAGGACCACCTTTTGACTCTTCATATTTTCAAAAATGAAAGCCCTCACTTTTTCAAACATTCTTCTGATTCTTTTGAAGCATTTTCATAACTGCCGTTCAATTTACTACCTCAAGTTTACAAACACCCTGTATGTCCAACACAGGATAGGTAGGGATCTTTAACAACCACCAAAATCCATGGGGTCGGCATCATTTCTCAAATTTACGTGCCACTTGACATACAACGCGCCCTTGCATTTAGCAAGCATTCCAACAACCAAGGAACTCGATTTTTCAGCATCAAGCGGAATCGAACCCACGCCCACGACTCCGCTCGTGTCGGACACGACTACACGGCAGACTACTGCGCTAGTCAGCACACCATCGAGCTCCTCATGAGTTATGGTAACAAGGCTGGCTCAGTTTCTTGAGCTTAAAGGCCCAAACTTTCAATAGCCTCGAGGCCTAAACCTTCATTGGCTCAAAGGCCCAAACTTTCAATCACGCACGGACAAGCCAAATTTTTCGTATAATGCTCCCTTTAATACGTTCTTTAAGAAAATTAGATCCTTTTACGAATACAGGGTGATTCAGAAAGCTGTAAAATAATATCAAGCTTCTCAATCAGGTAAACTGAAGATCAATAATATATTCTAACACTTTCAAATCACTCAGTATTAAAAAAAATTAAGTGAGGTAAGGTAAGGTGAAAGGTAAAATATTGCCCCCGATTTCTTTGTCTGTCTGCGTTAACATGCATGTTACCTAGCCTAATGCAATGCTAATGCTGAATACTCACGGATGAATTTCACATTTTTTGAAGTGATGCCATAGAGTTGGTTCAAAACACTGTAACATTTTCTCATACTGAAGACAAAGAGACACAATACCCTGGGGGTTAGCGCACACCCTGTGCAGACGGTGGAAATACCGCACGTAGAACGCACGGAAAGCAAAATACAGCTGGACTGGATCGTCAAACAGGTAGCAAAACGGGGCAGCTATAAAAATAGATGTTGTTAGATACATTGAGGCACACGTGCAATTTTCATGCACGGTCTTGTACCGCCTACAGGTAAATTTAAGTGTTCGAGATGTGACTTTGAGATCTGTCAGTTTAGTGAATGGATGAGTATTATATTTTTGCAGGCAAATATGGCCGAGTCCCCATGGAGCGTATTGGCGCAATGGAATCATGTAATTTCCATTGACGGTCCGCAATAAGTTGACCGTAATCCGTAATTCAATATACAGGGGTATTTTTTTAGTAATGTTATTATTCCAGAAGCTTCTGGTAATGGTAAACAAAATTCGCAACTTTTCAACAAGAGCATGGCAGCATCTTGTAGTTTACAGTTTCAAGTTTTGTTTGACACCACAACCATGGTTGGCAGTCATCAACTTCGTGTACACGGTGCCAAGAGACTGAAAGTTGCAAATTTTTTGTTTCTTCTTTTTTTTTTCTTTTTTTTTTTTTTGTTTTTTTTGTTTTTTTGAATGTTTTACGACGCATCAACTACGAGGTTATTAGCGTCGACGGGACATTCAGTGGGTTTTTGGTACACGTTTTTTAATTATACTTGAATTGCCTACTGTTAACTATGTGAGGCCTCAGTACTCTGATAGCACTCAACTCTGTAGTCAGAAATCCATTTTTTCTGTAACCGCTGTAGTCAGACAGGTGCAGATATGGCATAGTAAGGTCGGAACAATTTTTGGAATAATCGGACAACACAAAATATCCATGGACGAGGCGGGATTCGAACCCGCGCGGTAGATCACGACTGGCTTGGCGCGCTAACACCAAAACCACTCGGCCACCGCCGCTCCGTTTCTTCATTTTGAAATTCAAAATTTTCCATTTCTGTACCAATTCACTTGAAACTTGTAATAAACTGAAACCTAAAATTTGAATTTTGATACGGTGAAAGCTGTCTTTGTGCAACATAAGGGCGATGACCGCCATTTTCCAAAAAAAGCTTTTCATCAGAAATGCAGTGCTCGGCAGGTGTCACAGAATCTCGAGACGTAACTTCACTGCAGACATTTTTAATTCTCTTCTCAAGATAATTAATGTCCCTGATTATGTCTGTGAATACCTGGTCTTTGAGAATGCCTACAAAGATAAAACAAAGCGACTTTTTAACACTGTTTCCTTCTATGGCCAAGCACAACTTTTTGTTCTGTCGCACCGTGCAGACAAAGTTGATGGCTGACAACTGTGGTTGTAGTGTCAAACAAAACTTGCCACTAAAAGTTACAATGGGCCGTGTGAATAAAAAGTAGCTTTTGCTCATTTCATTCCCCATCAAAACTGGACCAGAAAAAATATAACTTCTATATCCTAAAATGGTCCGTTAGTCCGGACGTTAAGGTCAAAATTTAGGGGGCACCGTTCACTTTTATAACAAGCAATGCCACTTGGCATACCTGTTGCCGAGACTATGTTTGACCGATTAAGATCAGGAGCCAAAGTCGTAAGTGATGCAGGCGCCGTATACAGGGTGTCGTATAGAAAAAAAGTCAAAAATTCGTATATCATTAACCGAACCAGATGGATTCACATGAGTAGGCACATATATCCACAATATATTACCTATCAAGGAAGAGTCAACGGTTTTGGAAAACCTTGAGCGGTTCCTGAAATATTCAGGAAAAACTGAATTTTCTTCTGAATATTTTATTTCTCGGTAAATCAGTGAATTTTCAAGATATCGAAGTGCAACTTGGTAAGTTTACGGCGAGTATTGTCATGAATAAAAAACGATCAGGAGCCAAATGCAGGGCCTGCTATTTCCAGAAGTAGGACAGTCAACTTTTTTTTTCTTCGTGACCGCCATCTTGAATCTGCGTTTTACTCAACAGTTGGAAAAGTGACAGTCGAATATGAGAATGTTGGCATCCGGTCACCCTATTATGAGAAAGATGGCCTTGAAGCAAGGTGAGGGTGTCTTCATCGAGAAAACATTGTCACCCAAGGTTTTTATGGTAATACGCATTTGCAGCGCCTGTGATGGCTAATGAGAGATTTGAAAGAGCAGAGTGAGTTCTTTGTCACAATTCTACATTCATTTTGAGCTGAATTACCAAAATTCATGATGATCGGTCCAAAGGTAAACTCTTGATGGTTTGCTGAACAAAATAGGTGGCGCTTTTTGGTGAGAAATGCAAAAAAAATCGAGCGATCATCATCATGTCATCCCTCACTAAGAGAAGGCTGTTGCAAAAACTTAAACAAATCAACGCTGGAATGTTTCGTGAGATTGAAGTCTATATTCTTGAGGCAATAAATGTTGAACACATGCGTCCGGTTACCAGAGAGAAGACATGGAAGGCGTGCATGCAGAAAAAAAATTAAAAATTCTAATCACATATTTCATTCAGAAACTCATTAAAAGTTGATGACTAACAATATTACATCCATTTTGAGACTTAGTACCAAAATTCATCATCATCGATCCAGAGACACAATTTTAGTAGCTTTTTGAAAATAATACGTGGCTCAGAACTCGGAAAAAACTTTCTGCATGCAAGTCTCTCATGTCTTCTCTCTAACAAAGGGACACATGTGTCCAACATTTTATGGCTCAAGATTATAGGGCTGACTCTCCCAAAACATTTCAGCGTTGATTAGTTTCAGTTTTTGCAATAGCCTTCTCTTAGTGAGGGCTGACATGATGATGATTGCTCGATTTTTTTCGCATTTTTCACCAAAAAGCGCCACATATTTGGTTCAGCAAGCCACCAAAAATTTACCTTCAGACCGATCATCATGAATTTTGGTAATTCAGCTCATAATGCATGTAGGATTGTGACAAAGGGCTCGCTCTGCTCTTTGAAGTCTTTGATGAGCCATCAAAGGCGCTGCAAATGCGTATTACCATGAAAACCTTAGGTGACAATGTTTTCTCGATGAGGACACCCTCACCTTGCTTCAAGGCCATCTTTTTCTTGATAGGGTGACTGGATGCCAACATTCTCACATTCGACTGTCACTTTTCCAACTGTTGAGTGAAACGGAGATTCAAGATGGCGGTCACGAAGAAAAAAAAGTTGACTGTCTTACTTCTGGAAATAGCAGGCCCTGCATTTGGCTCTTGATCGTTTTTGATTCATGACCACACTGGCCATAGAACTACCAAGTTGCATTTCGATATCTTGAAAATTCACTAATTTACCGAGAAATAAAGTATTTAGAAGATAATTCAGTTTTTCCTGAATATTTCAGGAACCGCTCAAGATTTTCGAAAACCGTTGACTCATTCTTGATGGGTAATATATTGTGAATATATGTGCCTATTCACGTGGATTCATCTGGTTTGGTTAATGATATACGAATTTTTTACTTTTTTTCTATACGACACCCTGTATACGACGCCTGCATTGCTTGCGACTTTGGCTCCTGATCTTAATTGGTCAAACATGGTCTCGGCAATAGGTATGCCAAGTGGCACTGCTTGTTATAAAAGTGAAGGGTGTTATACCTTAACATCCGGACTACGTTGAGACGTTACAAAGTTGAATTTTTAATATCGATTTTGTTGACATAACTTTTGAACCTTCCAACCGATTTTGTTCAAATTTGAAGTAAAGAATAACAATAATGTAAAAAAATAACTAATGGGGTAGAAAACAGGAGATAAAAATAAGGACACCCTCCCCCATTATCTACGTCCTTGAATATTTTTTTTCAACACGTTACCATTGTTTGATTAAGACCTATTTCAGTAAACTTTGGTTCAAACTTGAACAAAATAGGCAAATGTAATTTGTATGTTCACTGCATAGTGACGGTATTCTGATATTAGGCGAATCATGAGGAAACGAAACTTTTCAAATATTGGCGTATGTATGCGCACATGCCTGCAAGAAATAGTCTATAACGCGATTCCATTAACGCTAATCCACTCTATGCTTCATGGAGACTAGGCCTGAAGACACGGTGGTGTATATTGTATATAATACCTATAATAGGTCTAGAGGTGATGAAACAAGCCGGTCTGCCGCTTCTCCTTTGTACTACAGGCTACATTACATGCACAAGAGCTTATTATAATATGGTCATCGGTCCAAGTTTTCCCTCTCTTTAAATAGTAGTTTTCATCAGGTCTAGAGCGCATGCTCACGAGTCACGTTCCTTGCCGGTCGGCAAAAATTCGACCTTCTCGTGCTTGCCAGACTCTCGCAGCTCTGTGATCACTCTCCCCACTCTATACCTCTAGTGCTAGCCGACCCGAACTGTCAAATCTTGCGCATGCCCACCGAAACACAAAATTGTTATGAAAACTACTATGCCTTCTAGCATGGCGTCTGAATGTTTCATCACCTTTCTCTGCTTTGGTGAACAGGAGAAGCTCGACCATATTTTAAAGTGGCTCGTTGCGTCACCTATAGGTATTATCATTGTATTATCATTGTGTATTATCTACCAATGGCTCAATTTCAAGTCCGACTTGCAACCCGCGTTGGCGCGCAGCGAGGCGCAAGCATCTACAGGGTGATTCACCACCAAATGAACATAGCCTAAGGGTAGATTCAGTTTATTTAGGCGAACCAGGATCTGGCTTTGGAATTTTTCTAACACTGTTCGTTTCGAAGCTACAGGGTGATCATTTATTTTGTCGAATTATTCGATAAGCCGTATCTTCAGAATGATCCAATAGATTCGACTGAAATTTTGTGGGTTAATTCTTCTATTGATAGCTGACACATCGCCTTATCAAACAGTTTGAAATTTCCAGGGCCGGTCTTGGAAAAAAACTTTGAAGCTTAAAAAAAAGACATTCTGTATGCATATTTTTTTAAATTAATTTTCGAATTCAGAAACTGCATAAAAAATGCTATTGATATCGCGAAAAAAATTGCTTGGCACCATTGAGCTGTCAAGAAAATTTTGATAGTTATGATTTTTGAGGTTAGGATTTTTTGTACTTGAATTAATATTCTCAAATATTTGCAAATGATCTATTATGGCCCTAAATTTTAGCCGTTTCGTCAGAAAAATAAAAAAGACATTTTTCTCGTTTTCTCAGTAGTGACTGTTCAGTAGTATCTAATTCTATTCCAAATTGAGCTCAAGTGCAGGGACATGAATCATTTGTAAATATTTAAAATTGATAATTTACAAAAATCCCAACCTCAAAAATCTTCAAGATTATCAAAATTTTCTTGACAGCTCAATGGTGCCAAGTAATTTTTTTCGAAATATTAACAGCATGTTTTATGTAGTTTCAGAATTTGAAAATGAATTTGGAAAAATATGCATAGAGAAAATCTTTTTTTGGAAAAAGTTTTCAAGTTTTTTTTTCAAGGCCGGCCCTGGAAATTTCAAACTGCTTGATAAAGCGATGTGTCAACTATCAATAGAATAATTAACCTAAAAAATTCCAATCGAATCCATTGGATCGTTCTAAAGATACGGCTAATTAAAAACTTTGACAAAATACATGTATCACCCTGTAACTTCAAAACGAACAGCCTTACAGGAATTTCAAAGCCAGATCCTGGTTCGCCTGGAAAAACTGGACATATCCTTAAGCTATGTCCATTTGGTGGTGAATCACCCTGTATATGCTCTGCGCTCTGGTCATTGGTAGAGAGGAATCACGTGACCACTTGCGCCACCGCGCCACGCTGTGTGGGTTGCAAGTCGGACTTGAAAAATACAGGTTTCCTAAATTGAGCGTCTCTTTCTGGCCCGTGACGTCACGTTCGATTGCGCAGTAAATCGTCGCAGTCCTAGTGTGCCAACATTGCCCCGATGCCATAAGCCGAACGTGTGTTTTGATGGTTTTATTATTGGTATTTATACAGTTTTCACAAGTAGTTATGGAAAATAAATGTTGTGGGCCCACTATGCAAGTCCACAAGTTATACAGCGAATGTGTCTCTAAGCATGGATCCATAAAATACGACGTGACACTCGAAGAAGCAAAAAGAACCACAAGCCCTTCAGCGTTATAATAGTAGGGAGCTTCCTGCTTAGTTTATCAAGTATCAATAATTCAAGGGTACACTTGGCCACATTTCTGCATCAAACACTTCAAATTTATAGTGATGGTCATAATACACCATAACAAATATTAAAAGTGGGACATGGGACACGCATTTACCTGGGCCGCTATTCCTGAATCGTGTGAGAAAAGTCCCTGGGAGTGAAATACATTCCGCAGTACACTGATGTAGCGAATGTTGCCTAAAATCGTGGTTTTTAGGCAACTTTCGTTACAGAAGTGTAGTACGGATTATATAAAACTCCCAGGGACTTTTCTTACACGATTCAAGAATAGCGGCCCTGTGCTTTCTGCGCACGTCCATATATCGTTAATATATCCATTACAAATATAGTTGTATACGCGCATCAAATGCCTCTCTGGCAAATTCTTCTCTGCGGAATATTCATTTGCAATATTCATTTAGAAGTACGTTATATTTTTTAGCGACTTTCCCAGCATGGTTGGCTTCAAAAGTCAAAAAATAAAACGCACTTTTAACACGGCGGAGCAATGTAAATACAAATGGCGCGATCACTCATGGCACTCTGTGCGCAGAACGTGCCGAAAACAGTTGCGCGGAATCGTGGATTCTCCATCTCTCTTTTGAGGAAACCTGTATTGAGCCGCTCAACTATTAGGCCACGTATACGTGACCAGCTCGAACAGTGGCACCATCAAGTGTTTAGTCGAAATTGCGTGCTATCCACCTAGACCCAAGTTTGGTACACCTGCCATTTACGCATGTGCGGGTGCCAAACGGTGCTTTCCATCTACGTGTTCCTACTCGGTTCTGTGCCGTTCATTGGATCACCTAAAATTTTGTGCCACACTATGGAACATGTGCCGTCTGGTGGTATTTGTACCGTCTAGGTGGAAAGCACCCATTGCGAATAACCAACCCCTAGCCTTCCTTACCATTAGCCGACTTACTATTGCCGACACATAAAAGTGAACGACAGATGAATTATTTACCCTTTTGTCCCGAGTATGAAGCTTAAGAGTTATCCAGATGCTGAAGGATGACCCATTAGCCTTACTGCACGCACCTTGAATTTTCCAGCATGGGAATGACTTGCGTCTTGGAGGAAATTCCAAAAATCATCCATCTGTGACATCTGTCGTTCACTTTTATGTGTCGGCAATAGTGCAATCACTTACCATACATGGCAAATCCATGGTACGGTATCACGCCACTTGGCGGGAAAACGATGGTATTTTCCTGCGTATTTTGCTTTCCTTTAACAACAACTTGCATAAAACCGGGCTGTGTCGACAGTTCTTTTAAAATCTCGGTATCCCTGGAAAAGCACAGAAGAACCTGATACAGCACATCTTCGAAAACAAAATACTGATCGTCATTGGACGCCGTCAGATTTATATCTTTGATAATCAGTTTGTCGATCATCAAATCGTACTGGAGTACGTTCTCTTTCAAAGATTGGAAATAGTCGTAGTGCTACAAATTCACTGTTTTTAAAATTGATGCAATGCAGTTAGCCCGAAGGTCAAAATAAAAAAATCGCATTTTATTGTACCGCGTTTGCCACTAGGGATAGTAAAGTTGCTGAATAGATGGTCAGGAGTGCGTTTCAAAACCCTACTCGAGCGCACCCTTGGCGTTTAAAAAGTCGGACAGCGCGTGACGTCATACTTCTAGTTCCGTTCAAAAACAGTTCCAAAACAACGCTCCAAGCACAACCTTTTGATAAAAAAAAAGGTAACGCATGCGCACAACTCATTTTGGCAAATACATATTATTCAAATTGACAATAATAGTTATAACTTCGATAACCCTTCTGCGTCATTACTTATTACAGTGTAGTTAACACTACATCGATGTTCACAACTTATTTTATTGGGCGCGTTCAGCAGGCTCTTTGGTGAGTGCTACCGGTGGATAACGCATGCGCGTTATCGAGTGGTAGCAGCTACCAGTCGCCATTTTTTCCACCACAATTTATTTGCGGTAGCTCCGGTAGCGAGTAGCTGGGATGACAGTTTATGTCAGTTTTTCGGTGGAAATAAGTGGGAAAATGGAGGGCGATTCGACAAGCCGTTCAGCAGCTAACATATCTACCGGTAGTGTGTCGGTAGCTTGCTGAACGTACCCAATGAGTGGGGAAATAAAGAGCGATTCGACAAGCCGTTCAGCAGCTCACATATCTACCGGTAGTCTGTCGGTAGCCTGCTGAACGTACCCATTCTTTAAATGTTAGGTTAACTAATAAAACTTATGTAACGTGACAAGACAGTGATAGTGATGACAGATGAAACTCTACCCGGCCCCCAGTTATTTAGGGCGAAAGTGGTGACGTCACAACTATTGTGCGCGCAACGAAATAGGTGACATACGACGAGCTGGAGAGGTAGTGCAGCGCGTTAGCACTGCACAAAATGTTCCCAAAGCTACAGCTTGGCGGCAAAGGATTATTCGTTGCTTGCTAGCGCTTAAAATCTTCTTCTCTGAAAGGCACGGAGTCCTAGATAATAAATAACGATAAACATATACAATAGGCTACTTCGTTTGGGCAGGTGCGCATGCTTGAAGGTTTCAAATTTTGAAAACTTTCGTACACCTATCAGTTGAATGGCAACGCTGCATGCCCTGTCTAGCCGCCTCACCAACAACTGGTTCCTGGCTGTCACTTTTATACATACCGTAAATGCTTCGTAGCTTCTTTGAACTTCCTTCTCGGTACAGCCATTTTCAACAGGTTCTGTTCTTTCGTCAAAACATGAGCAAATGAAATGTAGGTCAGGTAGAAACGAGAAGTGTGATCATAATTGTCACAAGTGACAGTTGGCGCCGATGTCTTGTTGTTTTGAGCGCTGTTGCCATTTTCGTTGTTCCTGAACTTCCACAAATGATCATGGAATTTAATTTCAATGAAACATTTCCTTTGAATATAAAAAATGGTATCTAACATTCAACCAAATTATTTGTGAAATTTTAGGTGCACTACAATATTTTTTTGTGTTCATTTTCAATATTGGTGTACGAAACTATGAAATTCGCGCCAGACATGCGCACTCAAAAAAACCGAAACGAAGGGACCTATTATACAATTTTAGTGTGAGTCAGCGTCGCCGATTAAGTGCTGGCTTTCACAACTGAAACTTATACCACATGCGGATAAGTACCCGTTCTTATGGGATACATGAACATATGTACGGGGTTATATTCAGAGAAAAATTAGAACTTTTTTTGACAAAAATGCCACTTCGATACAACCTCCGGATCAATAGTTACGAATTTTTGAAAACAATCGCAAAGCTACGACTCTGATCGACGCACCCGTGCAAATTGAAAATCTGCGTGTGTATTTCCGACCGACACTGATAGTGAAAATTCAACCATTTGCCATTTTGAAATAGCGAATAATAGGTATATGAAGGTTATTATTGGCACTCAAACTAAGGGCCGGTATTTTCATCTTCAGTTAACTTTGCCTGGAAGTTAATCACCATAGAACTACGTATACAACGTAGGTATGGTATACAAATTACCATATAAATTTTATTGTTAAATACCTGTTTCTATGGTGTTTGCTTCTGGTTAAGGGATATCCAGAAGAAATCTGGTATGAAAATATCGGCCGTGAGGATCATTTAGGCTCAATAAAAAAAAGTGGGTAGCACTAGAAATTCCAAGAATTTTGAAATCTACAATTTTTTATCCGATTGGGTTCAAATTCATAACGTGGGCGTAGAAATATGTCTATCTGTTCAAGAAAGAATCGACATGTTCATGTCGAATCGAATTTTGCTCTTGGTATAGGTAATTATAATCACTTTCTGGTTATTAACTAGGTCAACTAGACATAACGAGGAAATTAAAAGCATTTATTATATGTGTTTCACCTCCTGCATATCACCATACTGTTACGAATTAGCGCTGGTTACTTTTATAATTGAGAGACGAACACGTTCAAACACACACTGTTTATTACTGCGCACTACTAAATACACGTCAGTTATTAATTGCACTTGTACATATCGCTTTGGTTAATTTCGCCGATCACTCGCTGTTGTCGCTGTGAAATGAAATCTGGTGTCGGTCGGCTCATCTCCGCTTATATACTTCATGGTACTAGAATTTTCATGATTCTTTTTTAAATATTGAAAATGTGAAAAAGGCAGATAATGGAGTATTATACAAAAAAAAATTGATTGAAATGGAAACTACATTGAAAAATAATTGACCCGTGTTTTTTTATTCAGTCAAAAACCGTACCGTTTGGGCGCAATAAATAAATAACATCAACTAGTTCTGACGTCACAGCGAGTCACCGCCTGTGTAAATGACGTCAGAAATAGGCAGAATATAGGAATTTCGTTTATTTATTGCGGCCAAACGATACGATTTTTGGCTGAACAAAAAAATACGAGTCAGTTATTTTTCAATATAGTTTCTGATTCCATGAAGAAAAAATTATTTTTTCAAAAGTATAATACTCTATTCTAATCACAACTTCTGTAGAGATCACTTCATGTTCGGGCGCGCGTGCCTTCATGACTTGGTACATCTAAAATGGATACTAACAAAATCACAGGCCCTCAAAATAGATGGAAAAAATATTTTCTGTCAACTGTCCATAACTTTTGCATCACTTGACCGATTTTACTCAAATTTTACACGGATGGTTATGAAATACGTCTGTAGAGATTGTTCAAAAAAAAAATACGATAGAACTATTCATCCAGTAGGAACCGTAAATATTGGCGAGCTCGCCCTTTCAACAGCAAATTTTCTGCGCCACTGGAAATTCTGGAAAATTGATGCGATTTCAAGATCCTATGTTCAATTTCAAGAATAAAATTGTCGTGCTCTAACAACTATGGTATAAATAATAGAAGAAGCACTTTCCGAGTTATTTGAGTTTGAAGGTATGAAAAAGCTTCAGAAACGTCGATTTCAAGGACTGATAATTTAAAGGTGCGTTCAGTCAGCTTATTTAGCCGCAAGTTTTAGTTTTAGTCGTAAGCGCAGCGATGCTCATTGGCTGTCATGAACCAGCCTCCTCAGATCAGCCAATAAGCGATGCTGCGCTTATGACTAAAATTAAAACTTGCGGCTAAATAAGCTGACTGAACGCACCTTAAGTAGATTTTGATTTTGACTTGTTTTTCGTAGTAGGTCACATGTTTTCTCAAATTCATTAAAAATCGCTATTGCAACCGCTTTGTCCGTCGGGTGACTGACGTCCGGCAATTCCTCCTAGGCCTTATGCTTTAGGGTCCTAGTTCTTCCAATAATTCATAGCTGCTACCCCCCACGATAAGCCTAGACTAATTTTCTTCTCCAAAATGCGCTGCCGACATATTAAACCGCCCCCAACCAACTTGAAATAAAATCCATTGAAAACAGAGTTGTTCAATTGTAATAGAGAATAATGAAGGCAAAATAAAACTCCTATGGTCTATGGCCGTGATATGTGCCGACACAGAGAAAACATAAACCTAAAGACATAGCGATCTCATTCTCACGCCTGTGGAGGCATATTCACTGTTTGATCGCCTATCGACCTGTTTACCAAAACCTTGAACACCTGTATATGCTGTGTTCCATGGGTAATTTTTACCGCTTCATCACGAGTATCGGCTGCGATCTCGGCTGCGATGGAAATCACGAGGGCACAGAACAAGTGAGATTTTCTTTCAAAGTCAATAATAGTGGGGGCACTAGGTGAATGAACCTTGCAAATGGTGATGAAAGCATGAAATTCGGTACACATACTCAAAATGAGCCCCTCTTTCAGATAAGAGGTGGAGCCACGCCGAATTTTCACCGGAAGGGGGCTCGGGGGGCTCCTGAAAGTTTAAGGTGCTAGGACTCCCACTAAATCGCTTATCACGTCGTTTTAATAATTAAAGAGGAAACTTATGGATATACCGTAAACATTGACGGCGTTTATCGCCTTGTCCCGGCAATTTTTCATTATGAAAAAAAATAAGTTCTTCGGCAGATCACAAAAATTGGTTTTATTTTATTTTCGCCTACAAAGAATTAATAAGGAGATGTGCAACACGTTGATTTCCACAAATTCGTATCCTCTGAATTCGTTTGTGGAGTCAAAATTTTGATGGTGTATCTTTTGAAGAGGGACATTCCAAAGAGTAAGCTATTTTCAACACTAAGTTCAATTAGAGTTTTTTCAATGTTCTGAATCAAAATTACTGATTTCCTCCCAGCAAAATATACCCTGAACCGATAATACCGATAATACCGATAATCTATTTGTACCTGTTTTATATTATATTATACAATTACGTTTTTCGTCTAGTAATTGGGCCCCAGAGCCTGTCGGGCTGTATTTATTTATTAGTACCGCGTGCGATTGAACGTGGAGTAAATCCTGAAACACCATCAGAATTTTTCTTCTGTGATGCTGCGCTCCACTCTCGACCGGGGCAATTAGGTTCCTACATAGCATGCGCGGAGTGTATACACAATGCAGGGTATTTTCTCGGTTCAGTCAAATTTTTCATGATTGAAATTGTGTCATATTATTCAAATTACGTGTAAACACTCCGCGCATGCTATGTAGGAATTTAATTGCCCCAGTCCAGAGTGGCGCGCAGCATCACTGAAGAAAAATTCTGATGGTGTTTCAGGACCTACTTCACGTTCAATCGCACGCGGTACTTCCAAAGAACGGTTCAGGGTATGTTTTGCTGGGAGGAATTCAGTAATTTCGATTCAGAACATTGCAAAAATTCTGTTTGAACTTAGTGTTGAAAATAGCTTACTCTTTGGAATGCCCTTCTTCAAGAAGATACACCATCAAAATTTTGACTCCACAAACGAATTCAGAGGATACGAATTTGTGGGAATCAACGTGTTGCACATCTCCTTATAGTTGCAGCGGTACGCTAGCGAAATGACCCTGATTCTGCATTTTGTGATACTGCAGTGAAATTTGGCATATGCAAACTACGTAGAATTTCAAGTGATTTGACCCGCAGTACTCAAAAAGTTGTCCATTAGGGGGCGACTGGGGGCCCCTCCAAATTTCAAGATGTCAGAGCTTTTATCATGCACCATTCAGTACCGCCCTATCTACCGTACAGGACCCAAACAACTTTGTTCTTGACCATCATAACATTTTTCGTCATGTCAATTCCATTCTTCTTGCAGTAGAAAAAAAATTAATTCTTTGTCTGGTCAACAAATCGAAAAATAATTATTTTTTTGACCACAAATAGATTGTTGAGTCGTTTTTGTGTGATCATCGATAAATCCGCATCCGGTTTTGCACTTATTTTGTTTCCACCCTGTATAGCCAACTCAACGTCGTTGAACTTTCGTACCATCCAAGTATCTTACAGCCAAAAGAACACGCTATCCAGCATGACCACGATTTCCAAAATCAGTTGATTTTTTTCCGAGATAGGTATCCACATTTGAAGTGAGGCAAAATTTTCGAGTGAATCACTTCAATTGTTGCCCAGTTTATTTTTAGAAAAAACACAGTCAACTTTTTTTCTGATAGGTAGACGAAAATTTTTTTTTCCCGGTAACAACTTCAGTCTTTTCAAGATATCTCAAGAACAGCTCAAGATATTTGATTCAAGTTTACGACGACTCCATGACCATGAAATTAGGATTATTTATGGCGATTTGCATGTCTTTACCTATTTTGATTCTTGAGGTACAAATGTTCAACTTTTTATTTTTATTTTACTCTGTATATGCCGCCGGCATAGTTGCTATAGATGGCTTCAAACTTCAATCAGAAAAGAGTGGATCAAACAACACTCTACGAAGTGGCACCCGGCCATCATAAAATTCAAGGTCCATATACAGTCTTCAGCATCGAGCATTTGGAGTATTTTAGTATTTTCTTGTGTTTTGACGAAGAAGGAGTTGACTGACGATGAAATGTGTGAGGACCTTTCTTGTAGGCAATAAAATTTCCAACAATTTCTTCCCAGGTACCTTTTTTTCAAGTGCTATTGTTCACGAGATATACGCGAAAAACTGATCCTCAAGTTCTTCTCGAGGCCACAACGGCCGAAGCTCACACCGGATTCTTGAGGACTTTACTAATATGTTAAACCACATGCTTAACGGAGCTTATACAGGGTGTCCCGAAAATACACCGACAACGTTCTAGGACAGCTTCCTCGCATCAAAATAAGAAGAAAAGTTCCCATGAACATGGGTCCGAAAATGCTTTATAAGGGAGCTACAGGCTCCTAAAGGTGGGACCCTGAAGATGGTTGTTTATTTAATATTTCCGAAACCGTTCAAGGAAAATCAATCAAACTTGACACATTTATTTACCTTCTTATGCTCAACAAAATTTGAATGCCTAACAGAAATGAAGTTGCTTTGAAATAGTTTTTCTTTCGCCTTGAATATCGTAATTGAAAAATCATCATTTCTGACCACGTTTTCATACACTCAATCTCAAATATCTCGTAAACGGTGCATCTATCCAGGTTGAACAGAGGGACCTTTTTTTGATAAAAAACTCCAATATTCCATAATTTCTTGTTAAATTTGGAAACAATTCACATTAAAAAAAGTTAGGGTTATTTTTACCCTCACACCTCAGCCTGACCCACCCCTGGTGAATTATTTTGGAATCAATCTTGCCTCATTTTGTTGGGCATAAGAAGGTTAGTGTAAGTGTCAAGTTTGATTGATTTTCCTTCAACAGTTTCGGATATATTGAATAAAAACCATCTTCAGGGTCCCACCTTTAGGAGCCTGTAGCTCCCTTAGGAAGCGTTTCCGGACCCATGTTCATGGAAACTTTTTTTCTTGTTTTGATGAGAGGAAGCTGCCCTAGAACGTTGTCGGTGTATTTTCGGGACACCCTGTATACAAAAATCCGGCTAGGTTTCATTTTTGTTCGCTATTTGCGATTTTAACAGCTAAAATTCCTGGACTATAATGAATGTTACTTTAAGTGAGCAATGCGTTACAATAAAATGCAAGATCTTTTGGACCAACCCCGGGACTAAGTGAAAATATTTTTAAATGTCTTACGTATTGCGAGATTTCCGCTCCCAGAACAGAAGTCCACATTTTAGCTCTCATGCATTGCGGAGATCCTTTCTTAAGGAATTCTTGAGCTATTGGTGCGTAGTTTTTGGCGAGAACTTTTCCTCCCAAAATTATTCTTTCGGCCTCTAGATATGCGTGTTGTAGATTCGAAGGATTGGCGCCCAAGATTTGTTCGCCTCTGGAAAGCTCTACGTATAAAAGTCTCTGCGAAAAAACACATTCAGAACAATTATAAATGTACAGGGTGCCTCAAGCCTTGCCATTTTCATAGCCCGAAGCGTTTGCGGCGAAGCGCTTCAGAAATGACAGAGAAACCTTTACAAGTAGATATCTAGACGGGCCCGCACGTGAGTAACTCATTTTCAATATGAAATTCGCTGTTATTCTCAAGGGCAGTTTCACCAACCCTGACCCTGACCAACACCGACATTTTGGCAACTTTTAAAAATACAGATTCAAAGACCTATAAACAAAATCTCCCATGATACTTGACGCATTATGAAATGAAATTGGACTATGAAGGGATACTTAAATGTTGCAGAATTGCCACCGTTGTGGGTGTCAAATAGTATATTATTATACAAGTTTATTAATAAATTGTGATATAATAGCTGTATTACACTACACAATTTCTTGTACAATTTCTTGAACCATCTGCCAAAATAGTGTCAAAAAACAATGAACTTGATTGTTGATTTGACAGATTGTACAAGAAATTGTGTATAGTGTATAGACAATACAAATAGAGAAGACACATGTCGTCACGGATTTTTACGGTTGCGTAGGAACCAGGTGAGTCCATCATTCAAAAAAAGGTTGGCTGATTTTTGATGCCCCAATATCCGTGACGACGGTGGTGATAACATATGGTCTTCTCTATTTGTATTGTCTATAATACAGCTATAATAATATTGTCACACGACTGGTTTTGGGGCACGACGAGCTTACGAGGAAGAAGTGTGTCACTGGGCAGTTTGCACACGTTTTTCTCAGTGAATAAAGCTAATAATTTGAAGCCATACTCACCAATTCCGACAAGTTTTTTACTTTCAGTGGAATTTGTGAAAACTCCCACTTCGGGCAGCTGAAATTAATAGGTATTTATCCATATCAAGTACGTTGAAGTAGGTAGTTAGTCAAGTCGGAGATACGCCCATCGCATCGTAAGTAGGATCACCATGGCAACAGCCCAAAACCAGCCACCCTCTGCATTTTGGACTAACGCGAATCCGATAGAGGTTTCCAAAGAAAAGAGATGCAGTTATATGCAGTGACGCATACTGGTTCTGCACATTACATTACATTCGACATTCGACTCATTCGAGGCGGTGCGGTGCGACTGGGTGCCATCATTCTCTTTCAGCTTTTTTGTGTAGTTTTGTTTCTACTAAATAGGTAGGTATTTGAGTGAATCATATGGAACAAAGGCCAAAGGCTTGACAATCCTGTGTAACAAACTTTGATGTGGTGCTTTTTTTAATCGCCAAAAAGAATAAGTTAATTCGAGAAACAAAGAAAAAAGGAATTGTTTGGAAACGTCTGTTGCCGTATTTGGGAAATTAGGTCGGTTTTAACTTTTTGCTGAACGTGTCTCCGACTTTAGATCGAGCTCCCGTGCAGATAAAGACAGGAAATTTCAAAAAGACTTATTTGTTTAGTTTTGATATAACGTACACGACCTTATAGTGCGTTTCTGTAAAAATACGATCTATTATGTAAAAAAATCTAATCGGCCATTGGCTGTTGAATAACAGCGTAACAGCATTTATGGTATGTTACTGTTTTCAGAGAGAATCGCACATTCGTCAATTAATTCATTTCAAAATTTCCTGTAATTCAAAAGTGTTCCGTGATACCTTTTAGCTTTGGTGAATGGTCCTTTGAGGTTTAACAAGACATCTAAAAAATCTTTTGGTGCGTAGACTGGTCTGTATTTGTGAATATCAACCTAAACACAAACAATAATTTGATACTTTATAAACAGAAATACCTAATGAAGTTAATAAAAATAATTGTTTATTTGTTATACTAAAAATATTGTTACGAATTTGCGTTGGATTTTTTTTATAATTGAGAGACCAAGGTTTGAATAACACCCACCATTTACTACTTGCGTACTGCTAAATACACATCAAATAAATTATCGCACTTAGTTATCGCTTTGCTCCAACTTTGTCGATTTGTTCACTTTTGCTGCGAATTCCAGTCTGCTTGGCTTGGCCGTGACCATCGGGTATGTTCCGGCATGTTCTCGCAGCACCCCTGCCAATTGTGCAGATGTGTCTTAATCGCGCGTCGAAATCTCCAATGAGTTTCGTAACAATATTATGATGTACAGTAGTGAGCTTATTGTTTTGTACAGCCGTAATTATCAAATCGGCGATGTCTGTCTTCTCATCGGCAGAAATGTCCAGAATTTGCCTACCTGATAATGCAGCTGTATGAAACAATAATCTCACGACTGTATTAGCCGTTTAGCTTTTATTACATCAGAGCCTGGAGTTTTGTTTGTAGATTTTAAAAACATAAAATTACCTAGATCCTAGATATAACTTGACACGTCAGACATTACAGCCATCAGTCAGTTTCATTGTGAATATTCTGTCAATTTGTGTCAGGTTATGCAACGCAATGTTGCCTTTTGACTATACTAGCTGTGGTACTTTTGTCAGTCGTGCCTAATGTTTTTGAAATGTCCGAATCTAATTTAAGGAAAACGTTGCATTTGCTTTTCAAGAATCGACGGAGTTGAATTGGTAAAACAAACGTCGCGGAATCACTCCCTGTGGGTTTATTCTTCGACAGAATTCCACCATTTAGGTCTCTTTCGAAAGTTACAAGAATGTACTTTGGTTTGAGCCCGTCAACATTTCCAAAATCCAAAAATTTGGATTGGAATATTGGAATACATTGGAATATGCTCCAAAATGACCCATAGGCTCTAGTTTGTCACTTCGTACCCCAATACCTATATGGTGCGATTCTCTAAAAAATTACATTCCATAAAGGCTCTGTTACGTTGTTATTACCTAGGCAACAGCCAATGGCTGACCCGAATTTTTACATAACAGAGCGTTTATGGAATGTTATTTTTTACAGAATAGCACCAATAGTTGAATATGCAAGGTAATGTTACCAAAAAATAATTTCTGAAATTTCCTTTGTTCTCGGACCATTGTTGAATCCGGCATTCAAAAATGGCGATCCTGACGTCACACTAATATCGCGTATTCCCTATAACAAAAGTCAAAACATAACTCGATCCTTGCGCTGCCTGTCGGTGATCAGGTGAACGAATTTCCTGCAATCACCCTATTATTTCCTCACAAACTTCATTTCATTGTATGTATGTATGTATGCATCTATCTGTAAGGGGGCACAAATTGTCTGGATGTCGAAATTCACACTGCAGTCAATACACATAATTTTCAATTTGTGTGAATTCGCGGGGCGGAACCCGCTTCTTGAAAAAAAAATATATCTTCTATAGCAATAAAGGAATCGAAATGATTCTTTCACTAGAAATTTCTCCATATTACTCTCTGCATATTTCGTTCCCAGGATGTATGCATGTATCTAGAACGATTCGCAAGATTCCTCGATGTAGAAGTTCACACTGTAGCCGTAAACACGGACGGATGTGGAATCACGAGGCGGAACCCGCTTCTTAAAAAAAATGTATCTTCTTATATAGCAATCAAGGTATCAAAATGATTATTTCACTTGAAATTCTTCATTAGGTACGTTCTGCGTATTTCGTTCGCTGCATGTATGCATGCACCTAGAACGGTTTGGAAGATTCCTCGATGTGGAAGCTCACACTGTAGCGTTAAATACCGACTTTTACAACATTTGAAAACATTTTTTTGCAATCGCGCGGCCGAACCAAATTTTTCTGTGCCTTTTCTCATCCGCAGACAAGCAGCATTAATTTGCGAGAAACCCGATACCGCTACGACTTTTTGTTTAGGAGGAGCTCAACTACAAGTTGAGGTCGAGGAGTCGAGGAGTTTCCTACGAAAATGCGCTAAAAACGTTTCAAAAATTCAAGAGGATGTGGCCGTGCTTATTTTGTGTATCGCCCTGAAATGGTCACGAAACTGCTGGATTGGTTTTTACGCAGGCCTCGACTTCACAGGCACACGGCCCTGTCAAAGTTTAGGAGTCCTGTGTTGTTGCAAGGGGGTTATTGAAATGGTTATGTGAGTTTATGATCTACTGAGTGTGCAGCTAAGTATGCAGTGTGCATCACAGTTGATGGAGACACATGTTAAACAACAGTCAGCTGGCAGGGGCTAGTCCCGCTAGGCGCTAGGGTCAGTCCTTGGGTTAGTCCCAATTTTTTGCCCAAGCGCAGAAATCACGGTGCATGAGCCTACTCAGACGAAACGTCATAGGCTCTTTGGTCAAAAATGTGAGTGGAAAGCTAGAACTGCTTGTGAAATCTTCCAAAAAGGGTCCGCTACGCGTTTTATTCATTTGTTTGGGGGGTTCCGATCAGACAATACTATTGTTTCTTTTTGTACTCCAATATAATATTTCGATGATGAGCGATTGCTCGAAAAATATATTTGGAGTACAAAAAGAAAATATAGTAGTGTTTGACTGAACCTTCCCAAAGAACATCATCTTTTCTTTAATTGCCGTTCCTCAACTTGACATTTTGAAGTGTGATAAATCCGCAGCATGGCAGCATGGAGTCGCTAAATTTGAAATACACTTGGTCCCCCTACTTGGCATTTTTTGAAATTCACAAACAGTATTTGAAAAATTCTTGGACTTTAATTTTGGAAATAGGTGATTCTTCGAAACCGTCCATTTTCGTTATTTCAACAAAATTTAGCAAACTGATGTTGGTGCGAGAATTATGAATAAAAAATATCAACTATATATTGGGTGTGTACTAGATTTCCATTTATTATTTAGGGTTCATGGAGTAACAAATCGAATTTATCAAAGAAATAAGATATAAAAAAATCTCTCCACAAAACTGTGTTCTCATATACGCTCCGCATCGGTCGAGGGACCAATCGAATGGTTCAGGGTTCAGAGGCATAGGTATCTGAAGAAAAATAATTTTCGAGGTTTTTTGACTCACCCTGTATAGAAAACAAATTCAATACACATCCATTGTTTCATATTTCTCACTACTCCATAATTTTGTCACCTACAGTTTACCAAAATCTTTTGAAATGACGAAACTAAATAGAAGGGTTCGAAGGACTAGCCTTTGACCTTTCGTTACTTCAAAAATAAGAGTCAAGAATTTTTCGTTTTTTTTTTTGTGGACCAACTTCATAAAAGATACGGGTACGGTCATTGTCCAATAAAAACGGGTACAGCTGTTGACACGGAGTGTAGGTACTGACTTTTTGGAATTTTGGCTACTCTGTCACACTGTGACACCAAGCCAAGAGTTCCAAAAATCAGTACATTCCGCGTCCTACCACTCCTATCTACTGTCATCGCCCGTATGCAAAATGTTCTAACGTTCATTAGTGAATGATGAGAGATTTCGTAATACGAGCCTTACCTCAAAATTGCTAAGCTCTCCCCATTTGTTATCAATTTCTTCTTTCTCAACTGTAGTCCTCACTTTAGCCAAATTGATGCCCAATTCCGAGCACATAGAGTTCAAAGACTTGTGTATCCTCTTATCCCAGCTAATCTGGGCCTTCCTAAAGAACGAATCGTACGGCGAAGACACGTCTTTTTTCTTCGTCTTGAGCCAGTGGTAAACGTTATTCCGCAACGCACAGTCCGAGCCGTCGTCCTTCATGGCCTTCAGCAGGCTATCTTTAAAATCATCGTATTTCACGTTCGGCGTGGCGACCACTTTCTGAAACGCCTCGTCCATTTTAAACTTGAATTTGTCAAAAAATAAGACATATCTATGCGTGATTGAACGATGGCAATTGAAAATCAGGTGTGTGGAAACAAAGGGATGAGCACCTGTATGTCCCTGAACACAGCCTGGTAAGCGGGGCACGTTTTGAAGTCCTCGCATATTTTTATGGCCGTGTGATGAATGCTTTTGTCTTTTAAATCGTCCATGAATCGGTCTTGAAAAAAACTTGATAGGCACCTACAACCGTTTTATATAACTGAGGGCGTTTTGTAGTAGGTTCAAAATAGTGAAACTTTAGGGTAGATTGTTGAAGGGTTGCCCATGGCAACGTATTGATTTGTAGGGCTTGAAGGTGGAATAAGCAAGCCTATGATAGTGGAGGCGGGAACAGGATTTTTCAGTTAACAACACTTGTCTAACCAATATAAAATTTTAAAACAAATGATTTAAAAGGAAAGCGTAAGGGTTTTATGGATTTCACGTCTGCAGCAAACTTGAGGAATGAAAGCGACAGGCAACTCACTTTCATGTTCCCTAATCTGTTATGTAGTAGAATTAAGGCATATTATTACATATATACCATATAGGCATATAGGTTTACAGTTTACACCTGTTTGGAAATAAACAATTATTTATTTATTTATTATATTATGTAAATCAAAAAATAGACTGCGGAGTCGACATTTCAATTGTATTTTAATTTATTTTTTACTTTAATATGGCAGCAGGCAGATATACACGGTGCCCATTGTATTTTAGTCCAATCAAATTAAGCAAAAACCGGTCAAAACCTGGAAAAAATTCGGACCGAAGCAGAATTCAGTAACATACTGAAATTTCTGGAAATTGCATGCAAAGCTTGTAATTTTTTTAGGACCAATAAAGAGCGTAATCCCTCGCGTCATCCTTGAGAATTTCCGGTTTCCTCGTACAGGTCCATAGTTTCCTCTGATAAACCTGTTGCCTTTACAACAAAAAACACCAGTGAGATGATTGTAGCCCACTGAATTTCCAAGAGACCCTCAGTACCTACCAAACTCATTGTCATTACCCTGTGGTTATTGATATCTGAGATACAGATTCTACAAAAACGCAGTGGAAATCACTCGAAATTTATTTTCGGATTTCACTAACAATTTACATTTGCATTAAGTCTTAATTCAGAATTCAGGACTGTGAAGTAGTGAATTAACAACAAATATGCGCATTTACAAGTGTTTTTCCAGTTGACAAATTGGCTGCCTTCCTCCCCCTCTCCAAATATTTTCGCTTCGTCCCTTTAAGCCGATTGAGGCTAACGGGCAACGGGCTTACCCAGTATCATCGCTACTGGATTATACATATAATTTTTTGTTAGAATATCCATTGATCAATTCATCAATCGATCAATCTTAGGTGTCTATGTTACCTGCAAAATATTCTAAAAAAAAATAGTACCTACATTATATAGGTGTCCCAGCTAAAACAATCCAGCGCGACTTTCTCAGGGAATATCAAGGCAACAAAAAAAAATTCCAATTGGGGGGAAGCCTCCCTTTTAGCTTTCTTTTGAGGGGGCGCCGATGCTTGTAGGTGCTCTGGTTTCCAAGAAAATGCAATTTCAATCGGGCGAGTCACAAGAATTTGAAAATTCATGATGACAAAACAAAATACTTCAAAAAAAAAAAAATCCTCTTTCTCTAGGCTACCTGGCCCAGTAAGCCAGATATTCTGCCTCACAGTCCGGCAAACAGAATTCATGACGTCTCCGATCACACACTTGTGACTTTAAAGGTGCGTTCAGTCAGCTTATTTAGCCGCAATTTTAATTTTAGCCGTAAGCGCTGCATCGCTTATTGGCTGTTCCGAGGAGGCTGGTTCATAAGAGCCAATGGGCGTCGCTGCGCTTGCGACTAAAATTAAAACTTGCGGCTAAATAAGCTGACTGAACGCACCTTGACACTAGTCGTTACTAGGACTTTTTTACTTACCATACCTGGATTTACCATAGCAATGAATACTGGCTGATGTTAAAATCAACAAATGTGTGATCAGTGACTCAGTGACGTCGTCATGAATTCCGAATATTGTGTTTGCTGGGCTGTAAGGTAGAATATCTGGCTTACTGGGCCAAAAATTGCTAATTGAAATGGAGGGGATGCAACCCGTCAATCCATTGGATGCAAATACATCGTAATTCGACGCATTGTATCACGTTGATATCATTTTGGTACAAAAAATGTCGATCATTGTTGAAGGGGGCTCGTGTGGATATGTGGTGTGGATGCGAAGCTCGGCTAGGGGGTTCTTTTTTCTCCTGCGTCATATTGAACCGATCACAACAAGTTTGGTATCTTTTCCGACTAAATTAATTCTCCTGAAATTGAATCCGCTGAGTAAATTGGGATGACAAGAAGTTCGAACAAGTTGACTTAAACTTGTTTTTTTCTTTGACAATTTTGACGAATTTTATTTTTACTGTTAGAGATGTTTATCTTCGAAAATATTCCAGGGGCCATTAGATAGAAGTGTATTCTCCACGAGAATCTTCCACTCGATGTATAATTTTGTTTCTTGAGTTTACAAAATCGATTTGAACCTGAGCCGGCGCGGCGCGTCGTCTACTACTGACCAGAACACTACAGCATGCACCTTCAAATGAAAATAGCTCAAATTATTGAAGAAATAACAACTCATCTTTGAAAACTGAAGGATTTGTGCAGAACTGAATCCCCCATCACATAAATAAAATCGTCATTAATCGCACTGCAGGATTTTGAGTTATTCGAGGAGGAGGATAACATTTTGGCAGGATTCATACTCTATGAACTGTTACCTCTCCCCTCAAAATAGGTTTGCACACCTCTGTATATGAAGTTTTTATCTCTTATATGTAACATTGTGATGTAAAATGTATACAGGGTGGTTAAAATTTCGATGCTCACCATTGGTATCTTGGAAACGGGAAGAGATACGAGGTCGGTTAAATTAGAAAAAAGTTGCGCATTTTTGTGGCGATTGAGAATCCGAAAAGAAACTTTGAATATTATGATTGGATTACGATTTATCACAAAAAAACTGAAAATTCTGATTTCAGAAATTATTTTTCATCTTTCCAACCATTCAAGCTATTTCAATCAAACTTGGTAGTTTTATGTTTTTGATCACTCCGAATCGATCAACGTTGACAGAAATTTTCCAGGCCTTCTAGATGTCAAATTATGATAGTCACCTTTTGTTTTTCTTATGGCCGCCATATTGAATTTTTAAACTAATAGATAAAGACAAAAATTAGCTTTCCGAATCAGTAACCAACATGTTCTTTTTATGACATTTTCAGCGTCAAATTTTGAAATTTTCGTAAATTTTGACAAAATCGGGAATGCTTTGAAAAACAATTGAAATATTATCAATAGCAACAACAAAAAAGTGACAGATGGTGTGCAATTGACGTATCTAACTTCTTAATCGTGTTTTGTGCTTGTTTGTACCGGTAGTTCATAAAATGATTGGGTCAAGGGTGTCTGTGAATTCAAAAACGTCTGTCGGAACTAGCATCGTTCTTGTTGAAGTTTGACAAATTTTTTATTAGAAAAGGAGTAAGGATTACCCTAGTTTCGACAGACGTTTTTGAATTCACAGGCACCCTTGATTCATTTAATTTATGAACTCTCGGTACAAACAAGCACAAAACACGATTAAGAAGTTACGGCGGATACCAACCAATCAGACCGCGCTGTATTTGGCGAGTTATGCCGTCCCAAACTTTGCGCCTGCAACTTGGTATCGAACCCTTAGTGTATGGCCATAACGGCGCACCGACCATCGCCTGGTACTATCGCCTCGCCCATAGCCTCGTACCCTCGCCTCGACCATAGCACCATAGCCTGGCACCTTCGCCTAGACCATCGCCTCGTCCTAAAGCTACCTACTGTTATTATACGTTATTATACGTATAGGTAGTGCCCGAAGTCTTGACTTTCTGATTATTTGGCGATTGTTATTAGGAAGAAAATACGCAAATACAGGGTTATTCAAAAGTCCGGAATAAAATTCATAACTTTTTTTCATATTTATTTCGGAAAAAATGCTCGAACAGGTCGATTTCTAAAAACGGTAAGCCGTTTTTTCATGACACGTGTCATGTTCTACCGTCAATCCCCTAGCCTCAAGCCACCATTAGTATTTTTTATCAAATGGCACCTTATGTCTTGTGGGGGCTCGTTGGAAAGCTTGTCGAAAACTCTATTCAGATCTACCATTGAAAATTAGATCGGACGTTTCACCATGAAGCTTTGAGGAACCCCAGTTTTACTTAGCGGTCTGGAATAAAATTAATAATTTTTTTCCATATTTATTTCGGAAAAAACGCTCGAACAGGTCGATTTCTAAAAACAGTATGCCCTTTTTTCATGACACGTGTCATGTTTTACCGTCAACCCCCTAACCCCAAGCCACCCTTAGTATTTTTTTTCAAATGGCACCTGGCAAATGGGTGGCTTGGGGTTAGAGGGTTGACGGTAGAACATGACACGTGTCATGAAAAAACGGCTTACCGTTTTTAGAAATGGACCTGTTCGGGCGTTTTTTTTTTTTTAAATAAATATGGAACAAAATTATGAATTTTATTCTGGACAGTTAAGTAAAACTGGGGTTCCTCAAAACTTCATGGTGAAGCGTCCGATCTAATTTTCATTGGTAGATCTGAACAGAGTTTTTGACAAGCTTTCCAATGAGCCCCCACAAGCCATAGGGTGCCATTAAAAAAAAATACTAAGGGTGGCTTGGGGTTAGGGGGTCGACGGTAGAACATGACACGTGTCATGGAAAGACGGCTTACCGTTTACCCGTTCGAGCGTTTTTTCCGAAATAAATATGGAAAAAAATTATGAATTTTATTCCGGACTTTTGAATAATCCTGTATATCTACCACAGTTATGGACTTGAATATTGCACTTAGCAGCCCAAACATGAGAAATTGGCGAATGCATGCAATCACAAACTCAAAAAAAATCGGTTGTGTCACCCCAAAACTTCCCCGATGAGTAGCAAGGAACGGATGGAAATTTTATTATGAAATGATGTTCCTTCGGGTGGGAAATTGGAGAAAAAGATTGAAGAATTGAGATATTTTCTCTAATTAGGGATTCATTTAGAGCTCCATCATTTGAGTCTCGTCTTGATGAGCTAGGCCGGTGGATTTTAAAGCGAGAAACTCTCGGGAAACGTGGAGAATTTCAAGAGAAATTGCCTGAAAATGTTCAAGAATCAATTACCTTTTGTTTGAAGAAGGTTAGTATAAATCTGTTCACAAGCGAAAAAGTTACAAATTTGCATGTTTTCATTATAGGAACCAAATAATGTAAAAGAAAAGCGAGTGAGGCAGTCAGACGCATTAGTAGGTGATCGATTCGAAACTGGCACCACAGAAACATTGAAAATAGTTTGCAGGAAATTGAAAATTTTGAAAACTTGAATTTACCGGGAAAACCTCCAAAAAAAATTTACAAATCATCTTATTATGAAGATCGTCAATTACGGCTTCACTTTAAGCTCCATCATTTTATCCGGTTTCGATAACCCAAACCTGTTTTACATTTTCAACAGGGGAATTCCCGGGAAATTGAGAAGAAAATCATTCAAAAATGTTCAAGAGCCAGTAGCCTCTTGTTTTAAAGAAAAAGATAAAAATCTGTTCACGGGATAAAAAGTTGGAAAACTTGCGGTTTTTCAAGAGATGAAAACTCGGAAACCGTGAGTTCGATTTCGAAAATTTTCTTTCCAAAAATTAATTTAATCTTTTCTCCAACTTTCATTCCCAGCATGTCTGCACCTAAAATGAATATTTCGTGGGGCTCACCCATACTGCTCACCGTATGTCAAAGTTGGCATAGTAGTTTTCTCAAATTCACAGAACACAGAATATACTTATTTCATTTTGAAAAAATTACCGTCAGAAAACCGGAACTGTGCCGATTTTGAAAATGGGACTACACGACGCCCAATCAAATATACTTTCGATATCAGTTTGACTTTTTCGAAAAAAGTTGATCGCCGAGCAGTATTGAATTTTTGAGTGGAATCCTGCATCAAAGGCGAGTCGTTCTGGTCAAAATTCGGGCGAGAGGCCCTCTCAGGTGGCAACGGCTAGGAGAAATTTTGTAAATTCATACCGCTCGATGGAAAATGGTGGAAGATTGCAACTCCAGACTTGATTTGACTCTTTTGTTTTGTTGCTTGCTGCGAAATTTGGTCCCAATCCATCTGATAGATTTTGAATAATTGAATGGTAAAGTTTTGAATTTTGACATTTTTTATTATTTGACAGATGACAGATAGGGGAAAACTTTTAACTGTTCTGAATACAGTTTTTTATGGACTCTCAAGCGGTATATTGCAAGTCAAGTTCCGTGATGTATAACATCTATCATTCTTTGGTAGTGGCATTTCCGTTTGACAGATAAGAGCCAAAAACTAATGGGCTCATTTCAGGGACCAACAATGTCCGCATGCCGAATTTTAAGTCGATCCGATCAACGCTGCGGCTGTAATCGTAGAAGGTTACAGACAAGACACACCTATATTTCGCGACTTTCTTCCCGTTTTCTGTGTTTTATTCCTTCTTTTTGAACGTACTTTAACTATTTCTGCGCGATACTTTCCATGCGTTGTTATTCTTTCTTTGCGCTCTTCCGCTATTTTTCCTGCATTTCATTCTTTACTTACACACTTTGCACTTACACTTTTTTTGCAACTTTCTTCCCTTTATGTGTGATGTATTCCTTCTTTTCAATTTTTTTCAATGATAACGATTTCTGTGATTTTTAGCCCCGTTCTTTGTTTTACAACGCGTTCTTCTTAGCTTCTTCCCGCCCAACACCCCCATTTTGCTCCTCAGTCCCGTTGGTGTCTATTGGTAGCATATTGCCACAAAACCAATGTCTTTTGGTGGTTTTATTACTATTTCTTGCGATATTTCGCCCTTTTTTTTATAAATTTACGACGCGTTATTTTTAGCTTCCCCTTCCCAACACCCCTTTTTTGCTCCCCAGCTCCGCTGGTGTGTTTTATCTTCCTTTTAGTTCCATTTCCATTTCGTTCGGGGGATTGCATATCCACCTGGCGCCAAAAAAAATACACTGCGCAGCTTTCCATACTTCAGATTTTTTTTCTCGAAAGTTTGTGGATCTCCAGCAAAATTCCCTTTGAAAAAGCTTCTTGGTCACTGTTTGTAGTCCATTCCTTCTTTTGCGATGATCAGAATCGAGACTCCCTTTATGACACGGTTACCGTCGTTTATTACTTTCTACCCCTCTACTTTCTGCCTCGACGAATATTTTTGAATTCTAGTCACATCTTCAGATTCTACATTGAATTTAGAAAGGGAAAAATGTCCTTGATATTTTTTATTCGGAGGCTTCGTTTTCGAGAATTTGAGTTTCGATGTCTGGAAACATGGTCAAAAGAGCTGCTTTCATTACTGAACTTTGAAATCAAATTGAAAAACCCAACATATTGCTGCAAAAATCGCGTGCGATGGGCGATGGTCTGAACAATACCATGCTCTATTTCTCGAGGCAAGGCTATGGTGCCAGGCTATGTGCGGTGCGCTGTGCGAGGCTCCACTTTGGCCACGTACATTTAAAACAACGCATGTATTTTTTGCGTGTGCGAGGCGATGGTGCCAGGCTATGGTACAAGGCGATGGTCGGTGCGCCGTTGTGGACACGAAAAGCCAGGCGATGTGCGAGGCCTCACTGCGGACACTTACATTTGAAACAATGCATCTTTTTTTTCTAGAGTACGAGGCTATGGGCCAGGCGATGGTACCAGGCGATGGTCGGTGCGCCGTTATGGCCACACACTTAGATACGTCAATTGAACATAATCTGTCTTTTTTTGTTGTTGCTATTGATAATATTTCAATTGTTTTTCAAAGCATTCGCGATTTTGTCAATTATTTACGAAAATTTCAAAATTTGACGCTAAAATCGTCATAAAAAGAACATGTTGGTTGCTAATTCGGAAAGCAAATTCTTTTCTCTATCTATTAGTGCAAAAATCCAATATGGCGGCTATAAGAAAAACAAAAGTTGACTATCATAATTTGACATTTAGAAGGCCTGGAAAATTTCTGTCAACGTTGATCGACTTGGAGTGATCAAAAACATGATACTACTAAGTTTGATTGAAATAGCTTGAATGGTTGGAAAGATAAAAAATAATTTCTGAAATCAAAATTTTCAGTTTTTTCGTGATAAATCGTAAACCAATCAAAATATTCAAAGTTTCTTTTCAGATTCTCAATCGCCACAAAAATGCGCAATTTTTTCTAATTTAACCGACTTCGTATCTCTTACCGTTTCTAAGATACCAATGGTGAGCATCGAAATTTTCACCACCCTGTATAGAAATGTTATATACTATATACATACTATATGTTACAATGAAATTTTAGGATAGGGGAAAGGACCTCGCACGATCCTTTTTTCCTTACTCTAGAAAAGAGATGTCTACTTCAAGGCCATGGACGCGATTGTGCTGTTCGAACTTCGAACTTGATCACGAGGTCAAGTAGGTAGTTTGAAACGAACTGATAGGGGACATTGAGGTGACTGTGATCACTGAATGTATCACGAGGAGTGATAAACGTGAAAACGAACATGATCATCATATGATATTTGGTCACAATTTTCAGAATGAATTTTTTAATGTTGGTGTTCTGCCTTTTGCCGAAAGTTCGATACTTTTTTATAAAATAATTCATATTTGATTGCGTTAGCTTAGACACTGTTCCCTTACATCAGTTGAAGTATGTTTGGTTATCTACATCTGAGTGTGGTTTCCGAATTTGTTTTGGAATTCACTAGACCATTCAGCGCTAGAACGCAATAACGCATTTCATTTCTGTGATTCTGTGTTTACGGCGTGTTCGTGTAGTCGCAGGTCGCAGTTCAGAGTTCAGCATTATTCTGTGGTTCAGCTGTTGTAAAATTAGCGGAAAGATGAGTGTTTTATTCACAGGCCATAATCCTTACTCTAGAAAAGAGATATCCACCAAAATTTGACTAGGAAAATGCGAAGGTTACTGTTGTATTTTGTGTTGCCTATTATTATGCTCCAAGCTTCATCGAAATCCGAAAGTAAAATGAGTACCTAGGTGCATCTCATTAGATTGCGTTGTTATCGAGTGTTATAACGGTCAATTAGAACACCAGAATTACAATGGTGACTTTGTGAATATCTGGAATAGAGTTTGACTGATCTAAATTGAAATTCTTAAAAATATCCCTGAAACATTTCAGTTACTTATATTTTTTTCTTCGAATCAGCCAAAGTGTGCCAAAAAATAAGGAATCGCCTCGGTAATCGCATTTTATAGCATGTTTTATGGTGGCCTCCAAATCTTATATCAGATTTTGGAAAGAAGAAATTTCAAGCTATGAAATGTTAAATGATCTTAAAAATTGATTTCTTTTTCATTGTGTGTTCTACAATAACGGATGATAAAGTAATGTTGAGAAGAAATTATAATTCGAATAATTTTAAGGGTGGGTATTCATGCTTTGAGATTGTTAAATTTTCGAGATTATTCAGTTTTCGAGATTATTCAATCTTCAAGTTTATTCAATGTTCAGGACCACCTGACTTTTGGTTAAAGGTGCGCTTGGGCCTCTCGGTAAGCTGATGAAAAAATGTCATTCCGTCAACTCTTTGAAACCAACGGTTCACTGTCCAGGGTGGGTTGAATGTATATATCGGCATTGTTTATATCGGTTTGAAATGGATTTTTGTAATAAAGTGCCTGTTGTAGCAGTCGCTAGACCGTGTTTTTTGACATGGGGGTGCTGTGCGCCATACATTTGCCATAACATCGAACAAATTGGAAACAGGGATGCCAGACGTCCCGTTTTCTGCAGGATTGTCCTGCAACTGATTCTTTTGTCCCGCGTCCCGCATACATCCGAAAAGGTCCCGCACCCTCATATTTTGGCTTTTTAATATATTTCTTAAATATTTACCAAATTGCAACTGAAAATTTAACTTCCAACTTGAAAATTCAGTTCAAATTGATAATAAATGAATAGAGAAAAAAATTACTGCGCGCAAAGGTGTAGATGTAGCTAGACTATAGACTCACAGAGACCCAATAATCTGAAAAAGACTAGCTATAGGCATGTATGTGGGGCACTAATACCATTGTTTGAGAAAAAACACATTTATGATCAATACTATTAGGTGCTATGATAATTTCCAAAAAATTTCGCCTGCGACGCTCTTGGAAGAATATCCCTCCCCGGAAACCCCCCCGTTAGCTTTATTGTTATACGTGTCTGTCCCGCGTTGCGATTTCTGGAATCTGGTAACCCTGATTGGAAATATTTCATATTCCGCTACTTCTACCACCCCTTTGAAATATTCATTTGAAAAATTACAAAATATTCAACGTTGATTAATAAATAAACGAATCGATTAATTTGGCAAAAATTTTTATATGTCATGGTCAAAGTAATTCCATCAATTATTCGAGGAGTTTTAACCTCTGAAATCTTGCGTTCAACAGAAGCACTTTATGACGAAAAACCATTTTAACCGATATACATTCAACTGATCCTGGAAGATGAACCGTTTCGGAGAGTTGGCGCAAAGATATCTTTTGATCAGCTTGCCGAAAATTATAACCTACAACATTCCCTTCGCCCATATGCAAGGCAATTGGAATGTTTATGTTGTGAAGTCTGGTCCTGAGCTACTCGTAATTTATGTGATAATAATAATTTTAAAGATATGTATAAGTGTCTAGTTCTAGTACAGATGTCCAAAATGTCGCGCCGCTTTAAAAAAAAATCGGTTGTGTCACCCCAAAAGTCCCAAAACTTCCCCGACGAGTAGCAGGGAATGGATGGGAATTTTATTATTAGACGTCCCTTTCGGGTGGGAAGTTATAATTTGAGAACAAGATTGAAGAATTGACATATTTTCTCTAATAAGAGATTCATTTAGATCTCCATCATATTTGAATCCCGTCTCGATAAGCTAGCTAGGCCAGTTACTCATTTTAAAGTGGAAAACTCTGAGAAAACTTGGAGAATTTCAAAAGAAATTGCCTGAAAATGTTCAAGAATCACCTACTCTTTGTTTAAAAAAAGTTGGTATAAATCGATGCTGCTGACAAGCTGAAAAGTTAGAAATTTGCAGTTCTCCACGAGGAACCAAATTATGTAGAAAGAAAAGCTAGTGAGGCAGTCAGACGCATTGGTACATGGATGAAGGTGAACGAGCTCAAACTGGCACTACAGAAAGGTTATAAATAATATGCAGGAAATTGAAAATTTTGAAAATTGGAATTTTCCAAGGTAAAGATCGTCAATTACGGCTTTATTTCAAGCTCCGTCATTCAAGTCCGGTTTCGATAACCCAGGTCTGTTTTACATTTTCAACAGGGAAATTCCCGGGAAATTGAAAATAAAATTGTTGAAAAATGTTCAAGAGCCAGTTACCCTTTAGTGGACGTGGTACAACCGAAATAGGGAATATAAGTTGCAAATGATGATAAAGGCAAACCACTTTGCAGAGTTACAACTGAGACCTCAATAAACGATTTGACCCGCAGTGCTTTTCTTTTCGTCCCTTAGGATTTGAATAGCGCCCCTTTTTCAAAATAGCGGATATTATCTAGGGGCAGAAGGTATCGAATAGCCTAGTGATGTCCAGCTTAGTAGAAATATATGGGGCTATGTCTCAATCGGTTTCTGGGACATCAAACACTATTTAAAAAAATGGTGGAACATTGTCATCTACTGCAGGCAAATTTGGTGGAGGCGCCAAAAGGAATTTAGTACTGTCATAAGAAAATTGCTGTTACATTTTTATTTTTCAACCGATTTTAATACAAGACATTCAATTTTGGAGAAAAATGAATTCTTCTTGTTACCTTGTACCTTCCATTTAAGAAGACATTGAGGAATGTTGAAGAAAAAATTAAAAAATAATTTGAAAGAAATAAGATTTCTTGATTTTTTTATTCTCATGAAAATTGCCTCATTTGTAGATTTTGATGTGCCCTTTTTAAATTTGCACTTTTCCGATTGCTATCTTTGCAGCACGCGCCGTCATATTGAATAAATGATGTCTGAAAAGAAGTTTTTGACAATATCTGAATTTTGGCCTTTGTGACATTAAAATGTTTATATACATATGAAAGCACATTCAATCCTCCTCAGTTTGACACCTAAACCAGCTCTGTGCGACCCGCGGTCCTCGAGCTAGACCTTCTGGAAGTATCAATTTTCGGTTCCAGAAGAATAAAAATCACCTCTTGGGGCTGTGCCAGGGCCACCAATGTTCATGATTTGTGATAAATGACGACTCGTTATTGATGGGTAACTAAATTAAGACATGGTGGTGATCCAGTGGTGAAATCCGGTAGGCGCGGTCACTATTTAACACCGGAAATTGATACTTCCGGAAGCTCTAGCTCAAGAACTCCGAGTCGCACAGAGATGGTTTAGGTGTCAAATCGTGGAGAATTGAATGTACTTTCATACGTATGTGAACATTTTAATCTTGCATGGAGTAAAATTCAGATATTGTCAAAAACTTCTTTTCAGATATCATTTTTTCAAGATGGCGGTGCGCACTGAGAAGATATAAATCGGAAAAGTGCAAATTTAGAAAGGGCACATCGAAATCTACAAATGAGGCAATTTTTATGGAAATAAACAAATAAAAAAAAATCTTTTTTTTTCAAATCATTTTTCTTTTTTTTTTACATTCTTCAATGTCTTTTTTCATGAAAGGTATAAGATAACAAGAAGAATTTACTTTTCTACAAAATTAAATATCTTGTGTTGAAATCGGTTGAAAAATAAAAATATTACAGCGATTTTCTTATGACCGTACTAAATTCATTTTGGCGCCTCCACCAAATTTGCCTGTGACAGATGTAAATGTTCCATAATTTTTTGAAATAGTGTTTGATGTCCCAGAAACCGATCGAGACATAGCTCCATATATTTTAGCAAAGCTGGACATCACCAGGCTAGTCGATACCTTCTGCCCCTAGATAAAATCCGCCATTCAAAAAAAGCTTGAAAAAGCTTGAAGCGCTTTTGAAAAAGGCCATTCAAATCCTAAGGGACGAAAAAAAAGCACTGCGGGTCAAATCGTTTATTCAAGTCCTAGTTACGAACCTGCAAAGTGGTTTGGCTCTATCATCATTTGCAACTTGTTTTTTCCTACCACGTCCACTACTTTGTTTAAAAAAAAATTGTGAAAATCTGTTCACGAAATAAAAAGTTGGAAAATTTGCAGATGAAAACTCTAAAACCGTGGGTCCGGTTTCGAACATTTTTCCTCCAAAAATTATTTCAATCTTTTTCCAACTTTCATTCTCAGCATGTCTGCACCTAAAATGAATATTTCGTGGGGCTCATCAGTGTGGGCTCATCGCATGTCAAAGTTTGCCTTGCAGTTTTTTTCAAGTTCACGGAATGTGCTAATTTCATTTTGAAAAAATTACCGTCGGAAAACCGGAACAGTGCCGATTTTGAAAATAGGTCTACACGGACGCCTAATTTTTTTTTTATTTGACAGCTTGGAATATTCTACAATCTATCGGTAAAGATATTTAGTAAAACTTATGTATATATAAAATAAACAATACAACAAAATAAAATAACAGTTTACATGACTTGATATGGAGTCCGTCCACTGACGCACCCAACAAAAACCCAGACACAACACAAACGCGAATTTATGTTGATTTGATGACAACACAGCCCTTCAACGTGAAACGGCGGATCATAAAAATCGCGCAGGCAAGTCCATCGGTCTACACTTCTCAAGTCTTCTGTTCCCTGAGACCCTCAAGAGATTCCTCGCTAAAGAATAGGTAGGTCTCTTCGTTTCGGTTTTTTTAAGAGCGCATGTCTGCCGCGAATTTCATAGTTTCGTACACCGATATTGAAAATTAACACTAAAAAATATTGTAGTGCACCTAAAATTCCACAAATAATTTGGTTGAATGTTAGATACCATTTTTTATATTCAAAGGAAATGTTTCATTGAAATTAAGTTCAATGATCATTTGTGGAAGTTCAGGAACAACGAAAATGGCAACAGCGCTCAAAACAACAAGAAATCGGCGCCAACTGTCACTTGTGATGATTATGATCACACTCCTCGTTTCTACCTGACCTCCATTTCATTTGCTCATGTTTTGATGAAAGAACACAACTTGTTGAAAATGGCTGTACCAAGAAGGAAGTTCAAAAAAGCTACGAAGAGATGCGTTTACGGTGTGTGTAAAAGTGACAGCTGGGAACCAGTAATTGGTCACGCGGCTAGACAGAGCATACAGCGTTGCCATTCAACTGACAGGTGTACGAAAGTTTTCAAAATTTGGAGCCTTCAAGCATGCGCACCTGCCCAAACGAAGTAGCCTATTCGGGTGGCCGTCCAGGCGACTGATGTACGATTGGCTCAATCTTGTTATCACTGCGTTGACTTCTTCAATGTCCAAATATTGGTGGATTTCTTTGTTTGTTGTATACCAAGGCGGATTCAAAATTGATCTTAGGGTTTTTGACTGAAATCTCTGCAGTATCTCGATGTTGGAGTTACATGTAGACCCCCACAACTGGATCCCGTAAGTCCAGATGGGTTTTAGCGACACCTTGTACAAGATCAGTTTGTTTTCCATGGATAACTTGGATCTTCTTCCGATCAGCCAATCCATCTGTCTCACTCTTAGACCCAGCTGTTTTCTCTTTGTCCAGACATGTTTTTGCCAGGTCAGCCGTCTATCTAGGTGTAGTCCCAGGTACTTTGCACTGTCTGCCTGTGGTAAAGGACATCCTCCCAGTGTCACCGGTGGACAAGCATCATGCCGCAATGTAAAGGTGACATGTGTCGACTTCGTTGCATTCGCGTTCTCCCAATCCAATACACTTTCGATATCAGTTTGAATTTTTGGAAAAAAGTTGATCCCCGAGCAGAAATGAATTTTTGAGTGGAGTCCTGCATTAAAACCGAGTCGCCCTGGTCAAATAACGGGCGAGAGGCCCTCTTGGGTGGCAACGGCTAGGAGAAATTTTGAAAATTCTCAACGCTCGACTGGAGAATGGTGGAAAATTGCAACTGCAGACTTGATTTGACTCTTTTGTTTTGTTGCTTCCTGACAATTTTTTTCCCAATCCATGCGATAGATTTTGAAGAATTGAATGGTAAAATTTTGAACTTTGAAATTTTTTATTATTTGACAGATGACAGATAGGGCAATACTTTTGACTGTTCTGAACACAGTTTTTTCATGGGCTTTCAAATGGCATATCGTAAGGTAAGTTTCGTGAGTTATAGCTTCTGTCATTTTTTGATAGTGACACTTCCGTTTGACAGATGACAGCCAAAAACTAATGGGCTCATTCGACAATGAAACCTTGTTTGTGTACCAAATTTGAAGTCGATCGGGTAGACGTTGCGGCTGTTATCGTGGAAGGCTACAGACATACAAACATACACACAGACAGAGATCATTCTGGGAATGGTCATAATCGTCAAAAGGGACTTCAAAACGGATATATCCGTCGAAATCTATAAAAAAAAATTTAGCGCGTTCACACTACTTCCCCTCCTCGTTGGGTGGTGGGGAGGGGAAGTAAAATCAGTAAGGGGGTAAGAAATTATCTCATTGAATTTTTTCAAAAGCAGTTCTAATCTAAAAACGTGGGAATTTTATATACAGAAGACTGCATTGTCAAGACGTCTTCCCTCTCGCCGCTACACCTCTTCAAGTTGGGACCAAACATTTTCCAGAGCTAGCTCATAAATAAGCTCGCTCACACGATCATAGCCTCGATCATAGCAGCAGCTGGTATAGAGCCGCCATTTCTAGTTTCTACCCGAATAGTGCTTTTCAAATCATGCAGTGCAGCAGGTGCTGTGGCGAATATTTTTTCTTCAAGGTAACCCCACAAGATGAAGTCTACTGGGGTTAGATCGGGACGTAGCTCAAAGGATGTTTCCCGGAAAGGTGATTCCCAAACTGGGAGACATCCAGTTTTGGTCTCCAGGAAGTCCCGATCTAAAACCCCATTTAACTTTTTTTTGCCGGATTCCTCAATGTAAAAGCACTCACCGTAGCTCCTGCTACACTGGATGAATTAAAAAACAATATTCTGAAAGAAATGGCGGCTATTCCAGCTGCCATGTGTAAGCGAACTAAGGTCTAATGAATGTGAATTTCAGGTCCCGACTTGGAGAAAGTCCAGCGGCGAGAGGGAAAACGTCTTGACAATGCAGTCTTCTATACATAAATTTCATAAGTTTTTAGAATAGGATTGCTTTTAGAAAAATTTAATAAGTTAATTACTTAATTCCTTAACCCCTTGCCGATTTTTTTAAAAGCGGCGCGACATTTTGGACACCTGTCGACCTGTCGTACTTCTGAGTAAAGATCCGAGGGTAAAGATATAATTTAATAATTTTGTGTTTTATTCCCTGGCAGGGGTGTGCCTACCTATGAAATCAAATTTTGAGTAAAAGGTAATAAGTAACTGACTTGAGTCTCAAAAAGGAACTGAAGTTTTACATTAAATTCACATCAAAATCACTAAAATACAAATTACGTTCAAAAAAGTTGCAGGAGAAGACAATCTCCTTCGGTATAGCGGGAATGGTAGTAATTTTGACTATATTTCATTCTTATAAACTCAATATGGTTTCTCAAAAATTCTCTAGATCTTCATTACTCAACAGTAGGTACCTTTAATTTCGCAAGGCAATTATTTACAAAATAAAGGTAGAGTACCTATACTATCATACTTTAAGATTCTGTGCTTTAAGTAAGGGTATAGGTTAGGTAGATAGGTACTTGGTGTTAAACACTGTGCGTAGGTATTCTTGTGTTTTATTCCAAGTACCGTATGATCAAAAACTTTCTTACTCAAGGGAGGCTGTGGCCTGGCCGAAATCAGCCTTATTTGCCTGCCAAATGACTAGGGCCACAGCCTCCCTTGAGTAAGAAAGTTTTTGATCATACGATCTGTGATCATACGGTAGGTGAGAACACGGACGGTGAGAATAGGCAGTCAAGGCTTGGTCCTATTCCTGCAACCTGCAATAAAAACTCTTCTGCGCTCTTTTTTGAGTGCGTTGCGCAGATCTCGGCGCAGACATTTTGGATCCAAAATGGCGCCCAAAATGTCACAACTTTGAAACTTGAGAATTACGAAAAATTTCGTTTTCAAGTGCCCGTCTCATGTCCGAACCTAACTCAAAATCGATATGGGATCTCTCCTGATCGCCATAATCCAAAGTCCAAAATGGCCGCCCAGAAATTCAATTTGATTCGCCATATTGGTGGAATTTTCCCGAAACGAGCGGCGTAATGTGCGAGCGAGAGCGAGACGAAAATCGGACGGACTTGCGCCGTAGCCAGCTGCGCACAATCTGTACTCGATGCTCGGTGTCGAGTCGAGGACCGCATCACGTCGGCCTTGGACGGGCGGCTTGATTGTGTATCGGAAAGGCGCGGGAAGTAACGAAGCCCGGGCACACGAGAATGCGCCGCGGCTCTATACTTTCTTCCAGCACGCAACGAACACGCCACTTGGCAACGGCCCGAGTTGGCCTTGGCCGCGTATGTCTCGCATAAACTGGTACGGTAAGGGGAAAAAGGGCGCAATCGCAATCAAACATAGGGCGTACGTACACCTAACAGGAGAAAGGTTAGCGTTATCCGTACGGTTCGGTCTGATTTTGAAAATAAAATGTTGGAAGTATCTCGGTACCCATGGTTTAAGCTAAGCCAGTATAGGTAAGCGGCATTAGAGCAAAAGTCCATTTGATAATCTGAAGCAGGATTTATCATGATGAAATGGAGGGACAAAAATGAAAAAGTTGATTTTAAAGGTTAGCGCTCTGGTGCCAACTGCCAAGTCGTTGCACTGAAATCCGGAGTAAGGGTTGCAGTTTTTTGAGCAGGTGGATAGAACCTATAGGTACCTTATTCGAATGCATAAGTAAATAGGTACGCGCTGAAGATGTTCCAAACTTAACGTACAGTTTCTGGTTCTAGAGTTTGTGAGAAGGTTGGAACTGGAGGATGCCCAAAATTTTGGCCTTGCTTTGGCACTTTGGTGCCAAGTTTCAGAAAGGGGGAAAAAGAAGGAGGATGCCTTTGGGATTGAGGGGGCAGCTGGAGAAGTTTGGGAGTAGAAGGAGTAGCAAGTGTGGCAGTGCAGTGCCCCGCCACTCGTGGCTCGCCCGAGTCGAAGCGGATCCTGCCGAGGTGCCGCGTCTACCGGAGCAAGCGCAGACGTACGTCTTTGGACACTATTTACGTGACAGAGAAATCAAACCTCACTTCTATTCGTGTCGACGCCATTTCTGTCGAGTGTGTTGAGGTGTTTCCACCAAAGATTTGGCGGCGCGTCGAGAAAATACGCCATTACGAACCTGTGTGGTGCATGCATCAATTTTCATCGGCTCGGCTGAAGGCTTGTAATTAGTATTATCAGTGACGGAGCCAGGGGTTGCGGTAAGGGCCCCCATTTTCTTCTAAAACCTCGATCGAGCATTTTTCCAGGTTTGTTAATCGTTATGGATGGTACAAAAATGTTGAAATAATGCGCCAATTTTCAGATGATGAGTGCGACGACTGACATTTCAAACAAAGGTGAGTGCATTTTTTGGTTATTTCCACGCATCTTTGACACTTTTGATTTTCCTCCAGGCGAGCCAAGTGCAAAAAACGGTGGAATTTCTGAAACGGCTGAAGCTGAAACCAGAGAATCTGTAACAGGTTAGTAAAGCTTGTGTGTATACCGCAGATTTCCGTCACCACACATATAATTTCTAGGCACTTTGGAGAATGGAAATGAAAGTGATAACCTGGAATTGATAGGTAATTATTAGTGTAAACAATGCTAAATTCCTGCGATTTTTCAAATTTTGAATATTCCACAGAACAAGATAGTTTTGAACTGGGAAACAACGATGACATCGATAACAACAGTGATGTATGGAAAGTCAGCGACAGTGAGGATGAAACCAGCAATTTGGAAAAGACGGAACATGAACAGAAAGATCCTGAAGTAAATGATACTGAAACTGACATTGTTGAACCAGAATCAGAACAGACCCTAAATGGGGCAGACAACGAAACAATTGATAACACCCATGAGAACTCAGGTTTGGAATCGCCCAACACTATTTCTGAGGTTGAAAAAAGCACTGACAAACAGGAAGCAAAGATAGACACTGCCGAAGAATCTGCCAAGGACAAAGACCAGGGTACGGAAGAATCTGTAGATAAAGAAGCTGCCGAAGAGTCTGCCAAGGACAAAGACCAGGGTACAGAAGAATCTGTGGATAAAGAAACTGCTGAAGAATCTCCCAAGGACAAAGGCCATGGTGCAGAAGAAGCTGAAAAGTCTTCTAAAGATAATGAAGATGTCGAAGGATCTCCCGAAGAGGAAAAACCTAGTGGTGATGGTTCCAATCAAAAAGAAGATGCGTTAATTGATGGGAACAGTAATAAAGGAGAGGAGGAGAAGGACAAACCAATTGAGGAATCCTCTGAAAAGGTTGGCCCTGACAGTGGCAATGACGCAACAGAAAAAAAATGTGAAGATGTTCAAATCATTGGTGATGATGATGAAGATAAAGATAAAGTTAATGAGGATAGTTCGAAAGACAAGGATGGAAATAACGTCAATGAGGATGGTTCTGTTGCAGAAAATGGTACTCAAGATACCACTGGAGACCATCAAGATAAGGGTGAGATTTAATTATGATACAATATATTTTGTGACAGTCAAAATGCATTTGTTCGTGAGCAAGTGGCTGAGCACATTTTTCTTTGGGGCAATTATTCAAATTATAATACAGGGTGATCAATGGACCTAACAAAAGGGTACAGTACAGATAACGGTTACATTTTAAACACTTTACAGCAACGAAACCAACTCTGTTGCCTTCTACTCATGATTATTAGTCGCTACCAAGGGGGAAATCACGATAACACTTTATTCGTTTCTTTGCAGTTGAATTGTTTAGGTTATACCACTCTTCTTTGCGGTGCCCATCTCAGGCCCACGCGCAACATTGTTTTGTTGGTAAGTCATGAGTCACTGTGGCTTACCTGCTCTAATTTTCCACTGAAGTGATGTAGGCAACCAACAATACAACTTTAACGCGTTGTCCCTTCTTTATTTTTTTTTTCAAAAATTTCCGAATAATCCGCAAATTTTGTTTTAGAATATCATTATACACGCCATTCTGAGTGATTTTCCTATTTTTTCGTTTGGATTTGCGTGTTGTGGCCGTTCTATGTACTGGACCCCATTTTTCCTTCTTGACTAATTTCTTTATCAAGGTACAGCCCTTTAAAATGAATGTTGATATCTCTGGAGTAAATAACTCCATGAAATTAAATGCCAAAAGTAGAATGCTACAGGTGAAATAATAGGTGCTTTCCTTTTGGCACAAAACTCACTGATCTGATCTAAGTTAGAGAGAGAAAGAGCGAGAAATCGCATGCGCGAAAGTGAGATACCACTAACAACTTAGGTCAAAATACTTAGTTCAGGTTGTAAAAGGAAAGCACCTAATGAATGTTCCAGTTTTCCAATAACACTAAATTGAGATTTATAAAAGAAAATTGAATTCGAATTATTTCCCCTTTGTATTTAATAAGTGCGATTCTGTAAAAAATAGTATCCTATAAACGCGCTGTTATGTAAAAGATCTGTTGTGGGCGACGGCTTTTCCGGCGGTATCCAGCGACGTAAGTAATGATTTTGATGGAAGCTTCTCTTCAGGAAAGGGGATGTGATTGCAAGATTGAAGGAAAAACACTGACCAGGTTGAGCGATCATCCTGGAAGACGAACTTTGAACCACATCAAACAGCCCTGTGGCTCTAGAAGTCTCACGGGGCTGCAGAACTTGACCTTGAGGAAATTCAGTTTTATATGTCGCCTCCATCAGAAACCACCTCGCATCCACTTTCACAACAGCGGATTACCTTTTCAAGTTCCATAACCATAAGAGCATCATAGTGGTAACGAAAATATTACTACGACAATGGCCGAAATACAGATTAATCCGTTGATCGCCAGAGTCCGAAATCAGGGGTCTTACTATAGCGTCACGTGACACGCAGCTGGCCACCGATTTTGTTTTTATCCCAGCGTACCACGTGATCGCTTGGCGAGTCACTGCCGCAAAATTAACTAGTGATATTCAACTAGTGATAGGTATAAAACTCGAAAGTTCGTAAAATGTAAGCCCTTTGGTACGAATGTTGTACATACCCATGCCTTAATTCTAAGAGGTGTTGCCAAGATGTCAGTCCGTGCAGACGCCCTGTATACAGGGTGATCAAAAATTCCAACTCTTGAATCAAAATAAAAAAATGGAGTCATGAAAATCACCATGTAGATTCACAATTCAATGCTCATCAAGTTAAAACAAGCCGTGTTTGAATATTTTTGGCCGTTCCTGAGATATTTTGAATTTAGTGGTCGGTTTCATGGAAATGGACATTTTCCAATAATTCAGTGATTTTCCAAGATATTTGGATAAATTTTGTATTTCTACAAAGAATGACCTCATGAATGAAATGTGATGTTGCCATCGCCCCCGCCTACTATTTTTGAAAATATGACAGTCGACTGCTTTTTTTCTTATGGCCGCCATTTTGAATTAGCCCATTATGGAATAAGTGAGAAATCAATGGGGCCTTGCAATTGAAAAACTCAACGTGAGGTCGCCACTACTGTATGGGGCGCCTACTGCGATGAAGTGCCCCTAAATGACGGGAAAACACAGGAGTTTGAGTAGTTTGACTCCTTGAGTTTGACCAGTAACTGACAGTAACTGGAAACGTCAAGCACGAAACAGAGGTTATCCAAAATTCAAATCAAGACATACAATGACAGACGCCGGTCGTTGAAGTGTCAACGCCGTCATAATTGTCGAATTTGCCCCCAATTGTTGTGGCGCCCTTGGTGTGTAAAAGTGGCAGTGCAAGGCCCCATTGAAACTACATAGTAGTATGGTCATGGAAAATAATCTAAATGCAAAAATAACCCAACTATGGGGTATTAAAACAATCCAATATTTTGTTAGAGATGAATTACGGAAACATTTTGATTCTTCATTAGTCATTCCCAAAATACACTGAAAATATCCTGAAAAAATGGGCCAAGTTTTGAAAATACGTCTATTTGATAGATTTTTCGTTTTTGATTCGCCGTTTTTTTTTGTCGGTGGGTCATTTTTTGTATTACATTTTTTTTGGATATGCACAATTGTCAAACAGACCAAACAAGATGATGAATTGTTTCGAAACCCCATTTGCATCTTTACAATGGTCATTTTGTTATGTTTGTATCCTGTTGTTGGGTGTATGTTATTAGTGTAATAAAAATTATGTCTTTTCCAACAATTTCCTTTAATATTTGAACCGGTTTCGGACTAGTTGCAGTCCATCATCAGCTGTGGCTAAAATACAAATACATTTATAATTATAACAAACATAATACTATGTGAATTTATTCAACATTACTTACAACTAATATTTTTAAAGATGACTAGAAATAATTAAAATTAATTTCGTCACGTGTATACAGTCTATTTTCATTGAGCCAGGAGGTTAGACAGCATGACAGAAAGATAACTTAGGAAGAGAGAGGGTCAATTCTTCGTTTTGCGCTCGCGCTAGGTGCCAAAAGTTCGAACCGAAATTTATCAAGAGTTCAATGATAGTACTTGCAATCTGCAAGAGTCCCATGTATGGCTTATGGCCTAACGTGATGTCTTTGATGGGCTTCTATCAACAATGTCCTAATGGGTGGGTGATGTTAGTCGAAAATGACAGAAAGTAAGGGAGAGTAATTAGCGTCTACAAGTTCATTAGTTCGTTAGTTGTAAGTAATGTTGAATAAATTGTAATAGCATTATGTCTGTTATAATTATAAATGTATTTGTATTTTAGCCACAGCTGATGATGGACTGCAACTAGTCCGAAACCGGTTCAAATATTAAAAGAACTTGTTGGAAAAGACATAATTTTTATTACAATAATAATGGTCACTTTGGTCGTGTCAAGTGCCGAAGTGCTATAAAACTCGTAAAAATGGGTTCAACATTTCCAAGTGGCCAATTACAAAAAGTTACTCACCAAAAACGGTTACTTTTGCATTTATATTATTGAGTATGACCATTACTTCTAGTACCAATTGATTTTCCACTTATTCCATGTTGGGCGAATTCAAGATGGCGGTCATAAGAGAAAAAGGAGTCGACTGTCATATTTTCAAAAATAGTAGGCGGGAACGGTGGCAACACATCACATTTAATTCATGAGGTCATTTTTCGTGAACATGAAAAGTTTTATCCAAATGTCTTGGAAAATCATTGATTTTTTGTAAAATGTCCATCTCTATGAAATCGACCATTAAATTGAAAATATTTCAGAAACGGCTGAAAATATTCAGATGCGGTTATTCTTTCTGCTCAATAAACATTGAATTGATAATCTGCATGCTAATTTTCATGACTTCAACTTTTTTGGTTCAGGAGTTGGGAGTTTTCGCATTTTTGATCACCTGTATACAGTTACTACGTTTCCATGGAGAATTGAAATCGATTTGAAAACGGTATCGGGATTGAAAACTGCATGTAAACGCTTGCAACATCGTATTCAAATCGATTTGAGTCTAAAGGTCGATTCGGCAAATTCTGGGATCGTATCGGGATCGGATCGAAATAATACTCACGGAAACCCAATCGGATTGGATCGAAACATCAACAAACAGAAACTAATACATAGCAATGAGTAAAACCGCTGTTCTGGTCGCATCGAGGGTCGCATTCATACTTGCACCTGTTGTCTGCACTTCTGCCTTCTGCACACTTGCAGTTTGCAGAGTACTTGCACTTTCTCTGATACGTTAGGTTGGAATAGTTTTAGGTTAGGGTTAGACTTACATGACAGATATGTAAACAGAATTCAAATTGATTTGAATACCGAGTTCGACCCACTCATGTGAACACTTCCGTATTCAATCCCGATTCCGTTTTCAAATCGATTTCAATTTTCCATGGAAACGTAGTACATGAGTATCATTTCGTTCCGATCCCGATACGATCCCAGAATTTGCCGAATCGACCTTGAGACTCAAATCGATTTGGATACAGTTCTGCAAGTGTTTACATGTAGTTTTCAATCCCGATACCGATACCGTTTTCAAATCGATTTCAATAGACCATTTCCACTGACGTCACGCAGATCTGTCTTGAACAGCTGATTCGGGGCTACGTCAGTCATGTGCGTCAGTCAGATTGGTAATATGAGCTGCTTTCTTTCGGTCAGGATCACGGATCATGATTCGGAAATCCGCTGACTGGATTGGTTGGATTGGTTGCACGTGACACAGCCAACCAACCCCGTGAGCGGATTTCCGGATCATGATCCGTGATCCTGACCGAAAGAAAGCGGCTATTGTAATATGTCAATCTGTCAGTCGGTGTCGGTGTGTGAAAGTCACTGGTGACACAAAGTTTTGACAAACTGACACGTATAGTTGACATCATGTTGACGTTGCCCCGAATCAGCCGTTCGACACGTGCGTGTGACGTCATGTGGAAATGGTCTGTTCTCCATGGAAACGTAGTAGGTGACTGCACAGACCGCCATCTTGGCAACACCTCTTGAAATCAGGGCATGGCTATGTACAACATTCCTACCAAACGGCACCTTTTAATCATTATATGCAAGGTGGTGGTGGTATTATGGCTCTTAACATCCGGACTAATTGCATGGTACCAAGGTCATGACATGACACATTTTGCCAACAAATCTCAACAAAATTTTGATCGTCTTATACGGCCTTAAGGCTTGTTCGATACGAAATATACAGGTGTCCTTAAATTAGGAAGACTTCAGTAGCAAAATCTACGATCAAAAAAAGTTCCTATATACATGGGTCTAAAAATTCTTTATAAGGGAGCTACAGCCTCTAAAGGTGGCCCTCTGAAGATGGTTACTTATTATTCATTATTTCTGAAACTAGTCGAGGTAAAATGATGAAATTTAGCCCCTCTAATCTTTTTATGCTCAACAAGATGGGGTACAGAAAAAATAATGCCAGGGGTGGGTCCAACCTAGGGGCCGGGGGGGTAAAATGAGCCCAATAGTTTTTTGCATGTATTCTATTTCGACATGCAATTAAAAAAAAGAAACTGCTCGACAACATTTGAAGTTGGCACAATCAGTTTCAAAATCGTTCATTCACGTGAAGGATTGAACGTGAGCATTTACACGTGGAGTTGGAAAAGGGTCTGGCCAAACGGGTGTGATGTTTGGCTGATGCTATGGAAATTGGCTGGAAACGCCGTAGAAACCGCCGTCCAAAACCGTCCGTGTAAACGCTTTTTTGTACAGGGTACGCCAATCAGTATGACCCCTTTTCGCGAAGCCGATACTCACTTACGTGCTGAATCAGAGATGAATAAAAAACCAACAGAAAACCCATTTTATACTCAGGGATCTAATAAAAACGTCCATCTATATGTTGTTCAGAAATTCCAATGGAAACCGAAGACGCTGACCTCGATGACAGCGAAGATTTCGATGCCTTCGATCCTTCACTTCTCTGCCCGGAAGTATATATGGCCGTCGATGAAAGTCCCGTGGTCACTACTGCGGAAAACGGCCCGAATGGCAGTGACAGCCCTTTGCCATATGATGAAATGTATTCCTCTTACGTCGACGAAGTTACCGGAGCTGAAAGTAACCCATCTCTGTTTGGTTTCTGTTTTATCATAGTAATTTTGTTTCAATTTTTGCTCCAGTTGACATCAAGCTAACGCAAGAAGAACAAGATATACGGAAACGCATGTATTCAGTTAGTAAGTATACATACGATGTATTTACGGTCTTCATTCCAAATCAATTTGTTCATTATAAGTTTTTTCGTCGGGCGAAAGGCGCTTTCAGTAAGAATACTTAGTTCAGATGGTAAAATGAACGCATCTATTATTTACAGTAGGTACCTAGTGATTCTCATGGTTGATACTTGACGCATAGTTACGTATAGATATGTTTGGCTCTCCCACTGGTGCAAGAATTCCATGCAGTCTTTTTTTTTCAAGACAGTTCAAGGCCCAATTTTATGCTGAGTTTTATACACCAAGTTTAACGCTCAAGGATTAAGGAGAAATGCCTAAAAACTAAGCCAATTACCCTAGCAATCAGTTGCCACCCAGACATTTATTAGGCGTTATTTCTTATACCCTTACGCTTTATTTTGGTCTATGGACCCAGCATTACTATATATAACAAGCAAGCAGAAACCCGTGTTGTCAAGTTGGTTGGGGGACTAGCCGTGCGACTCACTCGGAAAGGAAACATTATTCGGAAAATCGAAGGTCGTTTGACTACACGAAGTTTTTTTTCACTTTGTATTCGCTTCAGAAAACTGAGCACCCTTTTTTTTCTAGCAGGGAGCAGATGCTATGCTCCCCTTCCTGAAATTCCCACTGGTGATCATAGATAGTTTTATCTACAAAATTTTGATGTCAGATGCGCAATACGTAGGTACACTTGGCAGCAAAAATAGCGCCCAATTGATTCATGATGACGACGACCATTTGCTTGGTCTGCTCCACACCGTAGTAGATTGATATGTACTCGAGATGAATGAAGCAATGTCTTCCTTGTAGAGGACTTATTAAACAAACCGGGTGTTGGGTCGACGGCCTTTTGTGTTCTGCAATTTGATTGACGATCCCAATAAAATGTGTCATTCGTGTTTCAGTTCCAATGCTCACTTACTGAAAAATGAAAATGCTGCACAAATAGTTCAAGTCCAATTAAAGAGTGGTGGTGCAAAATGGCGGGTTCGGTCCGTGTCGGCACCCAGTGCAATTGTTGAACGTTTGTGTGGTGTATTGAATGGAAAAGTATAATAATAACAAGGGCGGCATTGCTTCATTTATCTCGAGTGCTACTACTACTACTATTACCTACTACGGTAGAACAAGCCAAGCAAATAGTAGTTTTCGTATTGAATCAAGTGGGCGCTATTTTTGCTACCGAGAATACATGGTGTATGTTTTGCTAAAGTCATGTAATTCGATTGAGCTGTATGATTATTATGACCAGATCTGCATGATTAAAGAGGGACCATGGCCCACGAGCTGAGCCATCAAATTCCAATCTATCAGTGTAGACACTGTTCGTTTTGATTTGAAATGAAGATCACGACTGTATTGATGGAGTTGAATTTTTCTAACTCCCGCTATTGCAGCTAATCCCGTTCAGTACACGAGGATCCATTGTACCGCATGCAACCTGCATCTTGGCAGTGCTTTGGAAACTCAAAACAACCGATTTGTCCATCCTATGCTCAAAGTCATCATTTGTAAGAAATGCTATAATTTCTATACAAGCGGCGAATTTGAGAAAGACGAAGATGGAAGTGAATTGTACTGCCGTTGGTGCGGTCAAGGGGGACAGGTTTTGTGCTGCTCCAAGTGCGAATACGTATTTTGCAAGGTGAGAGATCCAGTCGGTTTTAACACTTTCGCATTAGTGGACGTGGTAGAGAAGAATAAGTTGCAAATTATGATAGAGGCAAACCACTTTGCAGGATCGTAACTAAGACCTAAATTAACAATTTGATCCGCAGTACTTGTTTTCGTCCATTAGGATTTAGATGGCGCTTCTTTTTCAAAATGGCGGATATTATCTAGGGGCAGAAAGTATCAAATAGCCTCACGATGTCCAGCTTCGTAAAGATAAATATGGGACTATGTCTCGATCAGTTTCTGGGATATCAGCGACCATGAGAAAATGGTGGAATATTGGCATCTGCCGCAGACAAATAGTTAAAGGCGGCAAAATGAATTTAGTAATGTCATAAGAAAACTGCCGTATCATTTTTATTTTTGAACGGATTTTAACGCAAGACATCTCATTTGGTAGGAAATTAAATTCTTGTTGTTATCTTATACCTCCCATTTGAAAAAAAAACATTGAGGATAATTGGAGAAGAATTAAAAAAATATACAGGGTGGTCCAGGTTTTAGTCGACAAACTTTGCAGGCTGATAAAGGATAAAAAAAGAAGTCGACTCACCCCAAAAAGTACATATCTAAAATGCATAATAAAAAAGTTACAGGCTTTCAAAGTTGCAGGAAAAAATTGTTTTTTTCTTGATAACTTTTGAACAGCTTAACCGATTTCGCTCAAATTTTGCACATATGGTAAGCAAACACGTCCCCAGCGATTTCTTGAAATTTTTTTTGTCCGAATGACGCAGTGCCGTAGATATGGGGGGTACTAACCCATTTATCCCCCTACTTCCAACGCCACTGGATATTTTGGGAAACCGTTGGAAGTATCGAATTCCGCGTTCAATTTTGAAGAGAAAATTGGCGTATCATTGCTACATTTGGAGCAGCGGTTTCGGAGATATTTGTCTTTAAAGGTTCACAAACACCGAATTACGCGAATGTTTTAAAATTCGAGCAAGCTTTGATCCATTCACTTTCAACTTTTTTTCAATTGAATGTTTATTGATCCATAATTTGGCTCATAAGAATTTGAAAATTGGTTGTGAAAATTCATCATTTCAGTAACAATGGAATATTCAATAGGTACCTATTCACTTACTGATAGTTGGGGAGTTTAGTAAGAAGAAGAACCAAGGGTCCTTTGTTTCTTATTGGTCATTTTACTGAAATTATGAATTTTCACAACCAAATTTATTTTTTATTAGCCAAATTATGGATCAATAAACTTTAAATTGAAAAAAAAGTTGAAAGTGAGTGGATCAAAGCTTGCTCGAATTTTTAAACATTTGCGTAGTTCGGTGTTTTTGAACCTTCGAACACAAATATCTCCGAAACCGCTGCTCCAAATGTAGCAACGATACGCCAATTTTCTCTTCAGAATTAAACGCGGAATTCGATACTTTCAACGGTTTCCCAAAATATCCAGTGGCGTAGGAAGTAGGGGGATAAATGGGTCAGTACCCCCCTATATCTACGGCACTGCGTCATTCTGACAGAATTTTTTTCAAGAAATCGCTGGGGGACGTGTTTGTCTATTATATGTGCAAAATTTGAGCAAAATCGGTCAAGCTGTTCAAAAGTTATTAAGAAAAAAACAATTTTTTTCTGCACCTTTGAAAGCCTGTAACTTTTTTAATGTGCATTTTAGATATGTACTTTTTGGGGTGAGTCAACTTCTTTTTTTATTCTCTATCAGCCTGCAAAGTTTGTCGACTAAAACCTGGACCACCCTGTATATATTTTATTCTTATGAATAGAAAACGCTTTATTTGCAGATTTTGATTTGTTTTACCTGTATTCGATAATCAAGATTACTTGAAAGAACGATTCGACGATGGGTGGATTGGGACTACCGGGCCAAAGCGATGACATCCGAGGTTGCCAGATATGACCCCTCGATTTTTTTTATGGGCTTACCTGAAAGATGAGGTGTTTATAGAATTGCCCCATAATTTGGACGATTTAGGTCAAAGTCAGAACTATATCATTGTTTAATTGTTTATTATTCAAAATACCTATTAGGTTCATATTGAGCAGATATTTCTGAAACACATGATAAAGGTGCTACAAGCTGGGGCCTAAAAAGAAGAACAGACGGTATACATAAATATTTAAAACCAAAATTCGGATATCATCAAACATTTATTTTTAAACATTTTTTCAATATGGCGAAAAGGAGAGCAGAGGGAAAAGTGCAAAATCTGCAAATAAGGCAAATTTCATAAAATTGAAAAACCATTGAGAAATCTTTCCCCAAATTATTTTTATATTTCTTTTTTCGATATTTCTTAATGTTTTCTGTTTAATGGTAGGTATAAGATAACAAAAAACAAACTTTCCTATCAAATTACATGTTTTGTGTCAAAGTCCATTGAAAAATAAAAATGATACAGCAATTTTCTTATGACCATACTAAATTCATTTTGGCGCCTAATATGTAATATATAAAGTTGTAGTAAATAAGTCTTCTCCACTTGTTTTTTATATCGTTTACTCGAGTTTCGGCTAATTAATTAATTAATTAGACTTATTTACTACAACTTTATATTATACAACTCCATTTTGAGCACTATGGATCCCTTTATCAATTTTTAATATGTAATAAGTAATTGTGAACACTCAATCATGAATGGATAGCCCCTAAACCTAAAAGCTCACCTCTAAATGCGCTTTTAGCTTGAAAGTGAGATATGACTACGGCCCAAGGTTATTTGATACTTTCTATCCCTAGATAATATCCGCCATTTTGAAAATGAGACGCCATTCAATTCCTGAAGGACGAAGAAAAACACTACGGACTAATCATTTATTTAGGTCTCAGTTATGATCCTGCAAAGTGGATCGCCCTCATCATTTGCAACTTATATTCCTTATTTTGGTTGCACCACGTCCACTATATCCCGTTCACTTTTTATTTCCAGTAGAATGACTTTTTGGAGCAAAATAAAGTGACAAGCTGGAGCGTTGGAAGAATACGGCTGATGGCCGTTGATAGTTGCGTTACAAAACTTTTGCAGGTGCCATTAGCCGTAGCCCTCCAGCTTGTCACTTTGTTTTTGCTCCAAAAAGTCATTCTACTGAATTTAATTCGTGAACGGCATATGCATGGACATTTTTGTTACAAGGCTCTGAGCTCTCTATCTTTTGGCGCAACGTCCTAAATTCCTGTTCTAAACGGAAGCGAATCGCGAAGAAGAGTGAGTGCCCTGTTGTAATTTTCATGTTTTATTTTCAGAAATGCATTAGGACCAATTGTGGCAAGAAAAAACTGACCGAGATTAAGGACAGCGACGAATGGAATTGTTTTAGGTGCAATCCTGATCAGATTAAATTGCTGAAAGTGACGTGCGCAGAATTTTTTGATTACGTGCGAAGAGAGAGAACGTAAGCAAAGCTTTACTTTTAAATAATTCGTTATTCTGAAGTACTTAAAACCATTTGACATTTAAGAAGTCATAACTAAGAAGTATCTCCTAAGGGTGATATTAGTCGCTACGGTTTTTGATAAAGTATTCCCATATTTTGCCTGGACTGGAATCGATCTTCCGCTCCGATTTTTCCCTTCAAAGTTTATATATCTCTGTACAATTCTAGATGAAGTCGTACACGTGGAATGTTTACGTAGATAATAACGTTTAATAGAGCTAGTGGGGAGTTCGTGTGCACACGTACGTACGACGTAACGTAACTTTCAACGTGAAAATTGGCGTGTTTGTTACAGCCCGTCCACAATGATGTTAATGTTAACGTAATGTTATCGGCAATGGTAATGTTAGCATTTCAAAGCAACGAGTTCCAATGGGTAATGCTTACCATTGTCACTAACATGATTGTGAACGTCACCATTTGAAACTCATTGCTTTGAAAGCTAACATTACCATTGCCGGGTAACATTACGTTAACATTAACATCATTGTGGATGGCCTATTATCTGCAATTCCTCAGTTACAGGGGAGTTTTCACGTTCTATGTTGCGTTGCGTCGTACGTTCAATGAAATCGCAAACTCCCTACTAGTATCAATTCAACTAAAGTTGAAAATTATTGAAATGACGTAATAAACCGTTTTCCTGAGTTTCAACTTTTTTTTTTACAGTCGTGCTTCGACTTTGAACGACCCAGAATTCATGAAAATAGACTATTGTCGGTGCTGTCAAAGGTCTGCCCCTCAAAAGCGGCCTCTAGAGGAGGGCGTAGAGAACAAGAAACCAAAACCAAAAAAGAGGAAAGGGCCCGTGGATGAGACTTACGATCCATTAAAGAGCTCGGGTGTGCAGAAAACGCCCAAGCAGAAGCCGTTACCGGCATTGCCCGGCTCAGTCAGTCTGAACACCATTCCGAATGTCGGGAGAATGATTCTGCCTAAGCCAGGAGTTGCGGGACCTGTGAGGCCTACACCTCAAACTCTTCCACATTTAGTCATCAATCCAATGCAGCCCAATACAGTGCGTACGTCTATGCCTAATGCAATGAGACCGAATATGCCTAATGCAATGAGACCGCCCATGCCTAATTCAATGCGAACCACTATGCCGCGTTATCAGTTTGTGGCTAGTAACCAGAATCAAATGAGACCAAGTAAGTTGTTCATATTTTTTTCTTTTGTGAATGTGAAGACTTGTTTGTTGGTCGGTTCTCTGTATGCAGTATTTGCTTTTAGGATTTAAAAAATTCACTAACTTGTCAAATATTTTCAGCAATCCAAGCGCCGGCGCTTGTTAGAATTGGTGCGCCCATTGTGCGGCAGCCTCCACCTCTCACTGGGCCTGGTAACCGAGGACAAGGTCTACTGCAAGATCGGCTTACTCAAGGAAACAAGCCTCCTGGAACGATGAAGCACGAATGGTTCGAGAAAACCATCAGGGCTAGCGCTCGGGTGACGGCCCATTTGTCTTACACCTTAACTCAGCTCAACAAATCCCAATCTCAAGCCGCTAGCGTGGAAGAGCTGGCCGTGGTGCACAACAAACTCCAAGAGATTCTTAGCAGTTCCATAAACTCTCTCATCCAGGTGCGCAAGAACTTGCGCACGGAATTCATCAATGGCATAAAAACCGTGCGATTTCCTCCCAAGCCCATACCTGCACAACCGAAATTCGCGTCGACTCCCGTCACTAGTCAAGACGACGATGTAATTTTTGTTCCCTCCGCTCCACCTCCAGTGATCGTCCTGGACCCCACTCCTTCTACTTCCAGGTCTATACTCGAACCTCGGCCCTCCACATCGCTGATTCCACTTTCGAAGCCAACGCCAAAAGTTGTAACTCCAACCACCAACAGCAACGCACCCAGAGGACCATATTTAAAGGTAAGGATTGTTCCTCTTGTTGTTACCTTTACTAGGTGTTGCCGATGGCAAATACATTGCTGTTAAGTCGTTACTTTCTTAATTTTCATCACGCAATATTTTTTAAAATGATACTTCTGACCGGCTGCACTGGGAAAAAATCATGGCTGTGAAAATATGTACCATAACATTTCACAAGCGTCACATCTTGTGAGCTTGTGACAGTGTGGAACATGTCTCTTTTCATTCGCCTTCCTGTTCAAACCCGTCATGCGTCAGTTTAAAATTTAGAATGATCTCGTCAAAATTCGGATCAGGGCCAAAGTTATAATACATGTGATTCAAAAGTGTCGGACCAAAACCATAATACGGTTTATGAAATTTTTTATGAAGCCCACCAGAATTATCGAAAAATTCTTCGACTTTTATTTTTTTTAAGATATGAAGGGTCAAAGTTGTCCTTCGAACCCCCCAAGTTTTTTTATTGCAAAAGATTTTAGTAAGCTGTTGGTGACATCATGAAGTAAAGAAAAGCAAATTCCTAGGTACAAAACCGTGTGATCTTCTGCTCTCCATCAGTTGAGGGACCAATGGAATGGCTCAAGGGCATTCTTGAAGAGAAATCATTTTCGTGTTCCTGACTCACCCTGTGTAAAAAAACAGAAATTCTAATACACATTCAGTGGTTATTCTGCCACCAGCAGCGTATTAAAATCTTTAAAAATAGCGAAACTGAAAGGGCCGTATTCATACCTCGCCTTTAAGCTAAAAACGCCATTAGAGCGATGCGCATTTAGGGGCATTTCTCATATTGCAGTGTTCAAAAATACAAATTAACTCGCAAATTGATTGCAATTAAGTACATACAATCGCTCCCAATCGCAATAATGTATTTTTGAACATTGAAATATCGTCCCTTGCCAGGCAAAGCAACGTAAGCGCCATTCTGACAGAAATGAGTTTTTGATCTTGTTGGAAAGGTCTCGCTGAGCTGCGTCGAATAAGTGAACCATCACAAGGACTAAAATATACTTAAATAATCATTGCATCACATGACACATGCAAAATTAATATTCTTTCGTGGGCAATTTGCAAACAACACGATTTTTTGTCTCTCCTGCAAAGTTGCTAAAATGTCGCTTACGTTGCTTTGCCTGGCAAGGGACGATATGAGAAATGCCCCTAAATGCGCATCGCTCTAATAGCGCTTTTAGCTTAAAAGCGAGGTATGAATACGGCCCAAAGAGTTCGAGACCACCCTTGGATCCTTCATAACTTTAAAAATAGAAGTCGAAGCATTTTTTAAATACTTTTGTTGGGCTTCATAAAAGGTTATGGGCTTTTGTGGACGCATCAAGTAGGTACTAGCTTATTAGCCCTTATCAGCCCAAGCGCTTACTTCGCCATGTATAACTGAAAAACCACCAGGGTTCGATCTTCCCCGTAAATTTGGAGTAACCTCAGTAGAATTTGAACGGGACATGGCAGATGTGCAGAGGCTTTATTCAATTGGGGCAGCATTCCCACGGCACAATGCGACTGCGGCTTGCCCAGACAAACTGTAGCACACATTCTGGAGAAATTCCCACTTAGAGTCTACCCTGCCCTGGACAGATGACAGATTTTTTCAGCAATAATAATCCTGACATGATAATTCGAGTACATCTCCAAACTGGACCTAAATCTTCAGTTTTTTCAATTTACACCTTTTTTATTATGTATGTAGTGTATTATGCATTCAGCTTTTATTTGCAACAAAGCAGGCGAGCCTAGTTTGACAGAATCCACTCTGTAAAAGCGCTGTCAGTGGAATGCCACAGTTTAGGTTATGCATTATTTTCTGGGGTTATCGCTTTACTTCAAAATCCAGAACAGTGTTGCAAGTTCATTTCTGATTGATTGAATGTCCGAATGACATAAACTATCAACCGCTTGTCATTCTTTAAGCGTAGTGGAGAAGTTCTTCCTCATTCTACATATGGAACAAACGAAGTTGTACAGGCGGTGCTATACAAAGTGAGAAGAGAAATCTAAAATTTGGCTGTATTTAACAAGGAGGAAGCTGTGTCAAGAAAGCCGTGTTTCTTTCAGTCGATAGAGATCGATCTGGTACTGGCATCTACCAATAACAATAAAAGTGAAGACCTTTGAATTGAAACGAATGATGGCTCTGGCCTATTAATTTTTATTAGGGTAGGTAGGTACTTTTAGAAACAAGGTACTTGAACTCGGAACATTTCGGACTCCGGAAATTTGTGGAGATAGGTAGGGGTCCATCACTTGAGCTCGCAACATGATCAAGCAATAAGCTTCTTAGTTTCTTTTCAGCCATCCTGTCTGAAACGGACTTTCATCAGCTAGGTCCTCGCTCCGTTTTCATCTTCATTGATTTTTTCATTTCACTACTAGCTTTACTGAGCACTGTAGGTAGCTGGCCAAAAAGTACTGAAGAAAGGAGTTTCACAAAATGTGTGTAGGCAAAATAACAGCTTTCACATCTGGTCGATCTTCAAAAAGATTTTCTCACGTTATTCCAATCTTCCTTCAACCACACCCAAAGATCAAAATCCATCTTACACCAACTCTGTAACTGCTTTGACATCAGAAACTGTCAGAAACATCAGGCTTTTTTTTATCAAACACAGTGAGCACCTACCCTGATGTGAGCACAAAAATTAAGCGGCAAGGGGAAAGACAACATTGCTTCATATCAGCTGGTATAGCTGACAGAGTATTAACACTGACACTGACTGGCAGCTGTAATAGCTGAAGTGTCTGGGTATTTTTAATTTTAAAAAACGTAAAAACAAAATTCCAAGGCCTGCTTTGTTGCAAATAAAAGCTGAATGCATAATAGGTACTTGGTGATTTGTTAAATGCCATACGATAAATGAATGGCGCCCTTTCGGTGACTTCCTCCGTTTCATCCCTTTTCCCTTTACGTGACCGTTCGGTTAATACACGCCAAAGTACTAGAGAGCGCATGGAGAAAAGCCACCTGCCCCGGCGGGATTTGAACTCAGGACCTTTGTGTTTGAAGCCAGAGGCGGAGCCCACTGAGCTAGCGTCGAGATTCATATTACGGTTTTGATCCAACACTTTTGAATCAGCCTGTATATTGTGATTGATTTTGTTGGGCCTGATGCACTAGTGGACAAGTAGGTGTATGCCTCTAAGAAAAGCGGCTGTTACGTTCAGTCACCTCTTCTATTTTGAATCGATTATTTGTTGATTATTATTAATTAATTTAAAGTTGTGAATCAAGATAATAGATAAAAATAATTGTGGAGGTTTTGTTTCCAAAATTGAAGATGAAAATTTCAACCAGTAGGTATTTGATTTTAAGTTGCTGAATGATTATGAAATTAACAAAATTTTATTTCAAAATTGAAGGTGAAAAGTTTTACGCAACTTCAAAGCGTGACGGCAGATTGCATTATCCTCCCAGATGACCCTGAACCACCACAACCTGAAAAAGATCCACTGGCCATTGAAGTTGAAGATAGAACTGAGAAAGAAGTCACTTGCAATGGAAGTGCCGTAGAAACTGTTAATATCAGTAAGGAAAAGGAGAAAGAAAAGAAAGAGAAGAAGAAGGAGAAGGGCAAAGATACCCGGACAGGTACAGAATCTGTAATGGACGAGCCGATGAACCAAAATTCCGTGTACAACGTGGAAAACATACCCACAACCGAAGTAAAGCGCATGATGTCGGCTGTCGTAAAAGTGAAAAAGGATGATTTGAAAAAGTTGCAAGAAGAATTTTCCAAAAAGTGCCAAGAAGTCGTGTGAACTTTGAAGGGTTTGACAAAAACTTGACTGTAAACTAGTGCTTACCATCAAAGGTGCTTCAAATTTTTGGCTGAGATGAGCCTCTTTAGGTAACATTAGAATTTTTTTGTTTTTTTTTTCATCTTGAAGAGTGTAGTTTGAAAACGCTCTTTGTAACAATTATTATTATTATTGCATAATATGTTTGTGGCACGTAACGCTGCCAGCAGAGTTTTAAGTTAGAAGCTTCTTTGTTTTGCTACACTGGAAATATAACTAGAAAAATAAGTTTTTGTAACGTTCTGTTTTTGTTTAATGTTATGTTCGTCTAGAATTATGTACAGTATTAAAAAAAAAACAGGTAAATTATTGAATTGTGTATAAAAAAGTCTGATAGATTAGGCTATAAAGGCACGAATTGAAAGGGTTTGTGTTTGAGATGGTAATTTTGATTGATCTGAGTTACATAGAGTTACTCTTGTAAATATAAATGTTTATAAATCAAATGTTTTCGTATGAAAATACTTTTTAATAATTGAAATATTTCAGCGTTTTTTAGTAGGTACCGTTTTTATTTTTTTTTTATTATCATTTTTTCATGTTATCCAGTAAAAAAAAACTGTTAGACTGTGTCGCAGTAGGACTTGTCTAATAGGACAGAAAATTTCTTGCAATATGCCTGATAATTTCATGTTATGTGTAAGACAATTTTATAATAAAATATTTCATGTATTGATATCATTATTCTTGTTTAATTTCATGCATTCTTGGACCATTTGAAGTGTAATGTAGAAAATCACTGAATATTCATTATTATGGTTTCATGAAGAGCTCTGGCGAATCGGTCCATATTTTCTGGATGTAGAGCACATATGTTGAAGTTTCCATTGCTCAGAATGTATATGCGATGTTGCTCTGCTAAATGCTTGACTTGTACTTCTGAAAAAAAAATTGAAAATTATCTAATTGAGAGCTGCTGACAAAATGCGCTTTCCTTTTACCTCAGCCTTACCTCAGTTAGGGAGAGAGAAGAAGCGAGAAATCTCTAAAGAGCGAGTGAGAGCAAGTGAAACCACCACCAACTGAGGTCAGAAATCTGAGGTTGATGGCAAAAGTAATGCAGCTGTTGTATTAAAGAAGTGTTGCAGTTTTTACAATTTACATTACTTAGCGCCAGGGCAACGAAAAATTTTATTAGAGAAAGAAACATGATAGAATTTGCGTACCAGTAAGTCTTGAGCTAGTAGTCATACCGATTTGTTTGGTTATGGCCGACCAATCCCCAGGAGTTCCCAGTTTTTCCAAACACGTTCTCAGAGCCAGCCGTGTTTTGACTATACGATTTCGAATTATGTTAACATATTTTTTCCACTGAAGGGTTAGTTCCATTTCACCCATAATGGTCTCCATAATTAAAGCCCCGTGAGATGGCGGACTCCCATACATGCCTTCAACCAGCAGAGTGAACTGGCTTTCAACTTGTTCAAAAATGTTAGATTCGTTCAAGAACACCAGAAGGTTTCCAATGCGTTCATCTATAATTTGGAAAACGGATTATCTTAATATGCACTGTGTTAGTTACAGCAGGTTGCGGAAAAAAAGTACTACGGTACCTAGGGGAAGGTGTTGTACCTTGGAACGATTTTTTTTGAAAATTCATTTTGAGCAAAACATGGCTGTTACAACCGGTTTTGTCTCATCATATAATTCGGTAAGGATTTATCTATCACTACTCATGTCACGATCTGCAAAATTATTCATGCTGACTTGGAAATTTCGAGAATAGTTTTTTTTGTCTTTTGGTCCAAGGTACAATCTAGTGTTGTACCTTGGACCACGACACAGGAAAGTCAAAAACAGTGTTTTTGAGCATTTTTTCAATGAAATAAATGAACTAATATTAAATATACATGAACTCTGAGAGGAGACAATAATGCTATGAAAATATCACAAATGGGTGACTGTAAAAAAAATTCTCGAAAAAAATGAATTGATTGTTTGGAAAATATAACTTTGGGATATACGTTATATAATATTGATATATAAAATGAATTAAATAATATTATAACGAGCAAATTCTACTGCGAAGAAGGTCCTGGCTTTTTGTTGTTCACATTACATTACATTTGTTCGGTCCAAGGTACAACGAGCTGGCCGGTCCAAGGTACAATGAATTCAAAAGTTGCAAAAACGGCTTGCTGCTATTTTGAGGTTACATTTTACCCATTCCGATTGTGATTAAATAAGACAGAACTGAGTGCACTACTTCTCAAAAATAGAAGTATTCGTATAGATTGCTGTTCAAAGGCGGTATTGACCTCTGCTTAGTGTTTGAATATTTACTTTAGCAGGCGAGAATCATAAAGTTACGAAAATTTTTCACATCCCTTTTCTTCAAGGAATTCTCACCAACTCAGTGACATCTACCGTTAACTGCGAAGAACAATAGATATTGTCGACCATACAGGTCACTGCATTTTCGAAATATCGCATTTGGTCCGAGGTACAATCGGTCCAAGGTACAACACCTTCCCCTATATGAAATCTTTTACGAAACCCACAAGATAGGTATAATGAAAAAATTTTTGAATTTATAAAGGGACAAAGGATGGTCCTCGACCATTTCTAGTTTCCTTATTTCAAAAGATTTTAGTGCAAAAACTGATGTAGGCAGAATTACTGGGTGTGTACCTAGGTACTAGATTTCCAAGCACTACACACAAATAGAGTTATAATGTAGGTAAAATGTGAAAAAATCCAATTTGTCTAATAAAAAATTTTACAAAAAAATGCCTTGGTACCTACTCTAGATCGGTGGAGAGACCAATTAGAATAATTTGGAGGCATTTTTGACAGAAAATTTTCGAGGTTTTGGCTCACCTTGTATAGAAAACCGGAATTTAATACACGCATCTAGTGGTTTACTGGTATTTCGGTCTCATAATTTTTCCACAAACAGTTTACGGACCAGTTTACTGAAATCTGAGCTGAAAACTTTTGAAATAATAATAAATACCTATAACTAAAAGATTCCCATAATACCATAAGTAGAACTGTTTTTTCGCATTATCACTGAAACACACCCTGTACAGAGAGGTGCAAAATCTGATGTCCAAAATTTAATCAAACAAAATGGTTTAAAACCAACTATTTATATATATGACCCTCAAAAAAAAATCATTTTGAGATGCTTCTTAACAGGCTAGTTTTGTATAATAATTTCATCATTTTAAATAAATATATCCGGTGGAACTCAAAACTTTTTTCTGCACGATTACAATACTTTTCCTACGTGTTCGTGGGGGGCCGGGAAAGTAATAAATAAATGTTTTCCTCTTTATCGACACTTCTTGCGACCATAGGAGTTTATATATGCCTTTATTTATCTCGATTACATTTGGAAAATCCATTTTACGACACAACAACCAGACTTACATTACCGGGAATCGAGCCCGGAGCGCCACTTTGCCGAGCAGATATGCATCCCACTCGACTAGTGGGCCTGAAAATAAATAATGAAGTTTCCATGAGATTGACTTTTTTATTTAACGTTTTTTGTAACTAAATCTAAAGCTGCATTTAGACTTTCATGACCTACTGGGATAGCAATTCATCTGAATATGAAACAACGTATATATACGTTGCCATTTGGAAAAAAATTACTGTATCATTTGCTCAGAAGCTTCTGAATTAGAAATTATTGTTTAGTCGAAGGTTTGAGGTCAGGTCATATAAATAATGCTGGCTTTCAAACCATTTAAATTGGATTTTTGAATAATTTCAAAATAGAATGACAAAACGATCCTACAATTTTCATCTGGAAGTTTTTTTGTGGACCTCTCTGCATGAGGAAAATCTTCAAAGACAATAATCTCCAAGACTTCTTGTCTTTGGAAATTTCGTTTGACGGCGGATTCTTACTGTAAAGTCCGGATATTTTCGAGAAAGACTGCGCGCACATGAGCTCAATTCCTCGACTAACAAAATACCTAAGAGGCCATGCGTCCTCCTCAAAGTCCCCACTTGCAAGCCCCTGGAAGGCCATGTCGAAAAAAGGAAACAAATGACGGTCTTCGACGATATCAGCAATCTTGATCCAATCGTCCCGACTCGGATCGTATCCTGTGAGGTTGTGAACGCAGACCTGAAGGATAATCACAGAATTTTCAGGCGCTTCATTCAGATCTTCTAGGAGACCGTTGATGTTCAAAGTTTGAGTTGGTTCGGACCAGTATCGGTATTCCTTTGATTCTTTAAATCCGGCGTCTTTGAAGAGCAGCTTGTGATTTCCTACAATCCATAGAAACAAATTATGGGGTTATATCTTTAGAGCTCTATTTCATGTTGCAGAACTAGGGGAGGTCATGCAGGAGCCCATTTTTTGAATAGAAACCGAGGAACACGCTACCATCACGACGTCTAATTGAATTTGGTTGGACAGCGTGATTGTGATGTAATATGCTTTCCTTTTCTTGAACTTTTCTGCATGTACTTAGGTACTTTCTTGCTTGTATAAAAAATGCCAGTGAATGAAAAACGACTGAATTTCTCGTTCCGCCAACTGGAGATCGACCATCATTACAGAGATCTTTCGACGTTGGACTCTCACACCCACAACTTCACATAATACGTAGGTACGGTTTCGGCCATAATGAAGTGGACGACAACATTGTCGTGACATCAACGAGTTGGCTTGCTGTCATGCGACGTTCAGGCCAGAATCCTAAAAAATCTGTCAACTGTCGTCCACTTTAAAAAGGCCGCAACGGAACTATATAGGTTCACGTGTTTCACCCCTTGTTGGGGGCTCATCAGTGCATAGATATATAGGCTCAAGTGCGCAGAGTCCAATGCTAAAGAGGTTTCGACCATTCCGGTTTCCAAAACTAGAATTATGGTTTCAAGATGTTGGCCAGGTAGACAGAGACTTACGATAAGTAGGAGTGGAACAGTAGAAAGTCTTGTATCCCAAAGACTTGGATAAGAATTCGGCGCCTAATCGTAAAGCACCAGATCCAGACAATGTTTGGATGCTCAGTATCTGAAAAACTGAATAATAAAACCACCAATAATACAGTCATGCAGAGTGAAACATTTCTAAATATGAAATGAGATATTTAGGTCTGACCCTCTTTTCCACAATGGCAGTACATGTAGACCCAAGAGCAAGTTCCGCAGCTAAACTTCGATATTTTGCAGATCCCAGTGCAGGAAGGTATTCTTTCGCTCCACTGTCATTCCTTTTGGTCATGCGACACTCGACTTCACGCACTACTGGTAGAACCCAAGGTTGTCCTTCATCATCGCGGTAACCTGTTGAAAAGAAAAAAACAAATCTGTACAGTGTACCCTACTGATCTGTACCTATATCATAAACGTAGAATATCTGTATCTAAGTACAGGGTGTTCACGCGAGACAGAAACCCCCCCCCCAGGAAAAACTTGCCCTTCACAATAATTCAAAAAAGAAGAAACTTTCCTGGAATAATTTTTTCCGTAGTTTCTAAATATGTCAAGTATAATTTTCCATTTCGTGCCATCATATACAGTGTGTGTCGCAATTCTTTTGGCATTTTTTCGAAACACCCTGTATTTCATCACCACAATCGATGCACATTGTTATCCTGATTACAGAATGCATGACACTTCCAAAAAAAAATTGGAAAAAATTGAAAAATCACACTATAGCGATAGCGTCTCGAAAATATATATTTTTTGAGAATGATGGATTCATTCGAGGATTCATTTTAGAATTCAAATATGTCTAGAATATTTGGTTTTATTTTTAAATGACATGGAATGACATAAAATGGCTGATAAAATATCCGGGACCTGATTCCTGAACTAAACTGCTCAACAATGAAAGTGTTACAAAGCAGAAATTCACCCAATTTTGAACCGCTGTAACTTTTGATTGGCACAAACGATTCTGATTCTGTTTAAAGTACTGGATTGCTCAATCTTTTGGCCATCTTTCTTCTCAATATGAAATCCGTAGAGCCCCTCATAAATTTTCTACAGGGTGATGAACAGAGCAGTGCAAAATTGATGGAAGTTCAACATACCCCCGTTTTCGTTAATCATTTTTTCGGGAGTATCAACACCAAATTTATGAAGAATGATGTGTTCCCTCGAGACGGTTTTTGAATTTTCGGGATTCCAGTCGAAACAGCCAGAATGTGGTTTTTTATTGTGAATACTATATGTTATTCCTGTAGCAACGCAAAAACATTAGAACTTTTCATATCAAGATGACGCCACTTGGTATCGTGGGGCTCTGACGTAAATCATGCGAGAGAGACCCTTTATTGAAAAGGTCCATTACTTTTAAATTTAGTAAAGGTCCGTTACAAAGTTCCAGGAGAGATTCCCACCCATCAAAAATGGACCATAGAAAAATGGGAAAAATACAACTTCGATGTCCTAACATGCTCCCTTAAAAAGTTACAGGGTGTCCAAGTTGAATTTTAGTGAACTAGTTGAACAATAGTACCGTTGTTGAAAAAAATTCAGGGGCGTAAATAATGAGGGGGGGGTGTCCTCATTTTTTACCCCCTAGTTATTTCTCCAAATTATTTCAATTTAATTGAATTTTTTATTCTACCCTCAATTTAGAAAAAAAGTCAAGTACTCTTGCAAAATTTTTATTAGAGGCTTCATTTTCGAGATATTTGGTTTGAAACTTTGGAAAACACCTCGAAATCGCCATTGGCGGTCTTGAGCTACCTGATACAAAAACGTATCATGGCTTATTTTAATGCTGGTATTTGTGGGGAATCCAAAAAAGTATGACACGTCAAGTCCCATGCAGGGTGGAAACCAAAATCGTGATCGTGAATTTTTGGATCCTGCGACTCAACGACCATTTCCCATATACACCCGTTAATTAGTACCTACATCCTTGAATAGTAGGTAGGTTAGTGGCTTGGTTTCTTGGTTAGTAGGTAGTAGGCACATCTACGACTTCATTACTTATTTACTTTACGTAATAGATAAAAGTAGGTAAAAAACATGTACGGATATCTGTATAAAACTTCTTCGCCTTATTACTTACCCCCGATAACCAAATTCCATTTATCAGGTGAATCGTCTCTGAGGTAGGACATGATAACAGCAAAAGCATCGATTGTTTCGCCTTTGCTGATCGATGAAAATCTTGAAATTTTGTCGGACATCTTATCCAAGCTTAGAAGATGTCTTCTCCTGTCAACAATATTGTGTGTAGAAATAAAAAAAATACTTTGTCACCCCAAAACTTTTCCGGCAAGCTGCAAGGAACGGATGGAAAAAATTTCGGGACGTTCCTTCGGGTGAGAAGTTGGAGTTTGAGAGAAAGAGTGGAACCAGTTCGAAGCATTTTCATGATAACCATAACAAAAAAAAAACATTTTCGTGACTATTTTTGCTGCAAGGACTAACATACTGTTATCGGATCATGTTTGATGCCGTTTCTGAATAACTAGAGCCGACAGATTACGATGTCACCACTGTCAGAATGGTGCTCCTATTGGGAGACAAGGTAAAGCTGTTAGTTGTGCAATGGGGAGCTCCCCAAATTAACAAATGTTGGTCGTTGAAGTGGATGTGTGGGGTATCACTTCTGACATAATCGAGGTCGGCGAACTCGTTTCTTCTTGTACAAATGTCATTGCTTGGAAACTGGTGGAAAATATGAGGTCACTGGGGTAGTAATAATAAAAACTTAGCATAAGCATTTGCTAATTGCATTTCATAGGAATTGCTAGAAAAACTTGCTTAGCAACTCCTCAGAAACCTGAGCAAATGCTTATGCTCATTTTTTTATTTATACTACCCAATATCTCGGTCAATATTATTCTGGATTCCACTTGGGGAGTTGGTGGAACATAGTTTCACCTGGCACGTAGGCCTCATAATTGGGCCCATTGCATCCTTCTCTCAGACCAGCCGAACTCACCGAGCCGCAACGTGGTGCCTGGATGTTTGATGGTCGGCCCACACGGACCTAGACTCCGTCTTTCACCCCCGAACCGTAAGGTGCGGATGTCCGATACATCCACGTTCCCTGCGCCGGTGTTCCTGACTTCGTCAGCCTCCCGACCACGCTGCCGGTTTTCCTCTACACATTGCCGTACCGCCAGCTGGAGGCATGTATACTCGGGGGTTTACCTAAGACCACCCGAGGAGGAGTTTCAGACCGGCTTCGAATTAGATGAAAGACTCCTCTTGTCTCCCATCCAACTCTTGGCAGCGGCCAGCGTTACTGCAGTCAATTTATTACCCGACTGGAAGGGCCTACTACAATGCTACGCCGTCCTCGGTCAATATTATTATTATTATTATTTTTATTGATTATTGAACATTTACAATTCGCAATAAATGAAGCTTTGTCGCAATTCTGATTAAGCTAAGCTAATGAATCACGATAGGTCATTGTCGAGGCGCTGCGTTCGCTAGAAGTCGAGTTATGACGGATTGATTCGACTTATAAAAGTTCTTGGAACGGGCTGCATTGGCCATGTAAAAAAGTGTAAAATATAATTTCGACGGCCTTCAGATCATGGGAGTGTATTACTTTATTGTATAAGAATCCAATTCATCCGTAAATATGTATAAAAAAGGTTCATGAAATATAGATTTTTCGCTTTTTATCAGCAACTGCATGCAAACAATCTGGCTTTGCACCTTGAAAAACATATATTTTAGCATAAACTGATTACGCCGATGCGATGCTGCCATCGCCGAAGCGATAAATGTCAACCAGAAACCGAATTGGGGCTGTAATTCTTTATAGTCGGAATGCACCTCGAATAAGTAGGTTAGATTGGTCATGAAGTATGATGGGGCTGGTATCACTTGTTGAGTTTTTTTTTGCTCCTGATTCCATCTCTCAACGCAAAATTTTGATGAGGCTCATTCGACAGCAAAACCATGTCTGTGTACCGAATTGCAAGTTGATCAGATCAACGGTTCGGCGGTTATCGTGGAAGATTATCAACCGACGGACGTTACGAAGGATGCACGCACGCACACACGAACACTGGTGGCTCGAAATAAATAGAAATTTCATTTCTATGTATCTTCATTTGAACATTTTTTAGAGCGTTCACAATATAGGTACTTCCCCTCGTTGGTTGGTGGGTCGTGAAATACGCTTGATTTCTATAAGCCTTTTCACGATGTACGTCCGTAAACTTGGCCGCTGATTCTCGCAGCCGCTGATTCGGCGAGGATAGCCGAGCCCGAGCGCAACTTACAATGGGAAAAACATGCAAATCAGCGGCTGGCGGCTGGCTGCGGCCGCAAAGACGTGGGAATTAGCGGCTGGCGACTGGTGGCTGAGACATTGAAATCAGCGACTGGATAATAACAAATATATTATAATCCAAATGATATTTTGCTGAAACAGCTCAAGGAATGTTCAGGCAGGCCGTCTGCCCCCTGTGAAATCGAATCCAGCCCGCGCACTATGAACCGAGGGGAGGAATCCACCCCCCAAATTTTGAAAGGCCAGAAAAAAAAAACTTATCCAAATAGGATTTTGCTGAAACCGCGTATAGATGTTCAGGGAGGCCGTCTGCCCGCTGTGAAATCGAATCCAGCCCGCGCACTATGAACCGAGGGGAGGAATCCACCCCCCAAATTTTAAAAGGCCAAAAAAAGTACTTATCCAAATATGATTTTGCTGAAACCGCGTATAGATGTTCAGGGAAGCTGTTTGCCCCCTGTGAAATCGAATCCAGCCCGCGCACTATGAACCGAGGGGAGGAATCCACCCCCCAATTTTAAAAGTCCAAAAAAAAAAACTTATCCAAATAGGATTTTCCTGAAACCGCGTATAGATGTTCAGGGAGGCCGTCTGCCCCCTGTGGAATCGAATCCAGCCCGCGCACTATGAACCGAGGGGAGGAATCCACCCCCCAATTTTAAAAGTCCAAAAAAAAAACTTATCCAAATAGGATTTTGCTGAAACCGCGTATAGATGTTCAAGGAGGCCGTCTGCCCCCTGTGAAATCGAATCCAGCCCGCGCACTATGAACCGAGGGGAGGAATCCACCCCCCAATTTTAAAAGGCCAAAAAAAAACTTATCCAAATAGGATTTTGCTGAAACCGCGTATAGATGTTCAGGGAAGCTGTTTTCCCCCTGTGAAATCGAATCCAGCCCACGCACTATGAACCGAGGGGAGGAATCCACCCCCCAATTTTAAAAGTCCAACAAAAAAAAACTTATCCAAATAGGATTTTGCTGAAACCGCGTATAGATGTTCAGGGAGGCCGTCTGCCCCCTGTGAAATCGAATCCAGCCCGCGCACTATGGAGCGAGGGGTGGAATCCACCCCCCAATTTTAAAAGGCTAAAAAAAAAAACTTATCCAAATAGGATTTTGCTGAAACCGCGTATAGATGTTCAGGGAGGCCGTTTGCCCCCTGTGAAATTGAATCCAGCCCGCGCACTATGAACCGAGGGGAGAAATCCACCCCCCAATTTTAAAAAAGCCAAAAAAAAAACCTATCCAAATAGGATTTTGCTGAAACCGCGTATAGATGTTCAGGGAGGCCGTCTGCCCCCTGTGAAATCGAATCCAGCTCGCGCACTATGAAGCGAGGGGTGGAATCCACCCCCCAATTTTAAAAGTCCAAGAAAAAAAATACTTATCCAAATAGGATTTTGCTGAAACCGCGTATAGATGTTCAGGGAGGCCGTCTGCCCCCTGTGAAATCGAATCCAGCCCGCGCACTATGAACCGAGGGGTGAAAAGTATTTTTTTTTTTTGGACTTTTAAAATTGGGGGGTGGATTCCACCCCTCGCTTCATAGTGCGCGGGCTGGATTCAATTTCACAAGGGGCAGACGGCCTCCCTGAACATCTATACGCGGTTTCAGCAAAATCCTATTTGAATAAGTATTTTTTTTTTGGACTTTTAAAATTGGGGGGTGGATTCCACCCCTCGGTTAATAGTGCGCGGGCTGGATTCGATTTCACAGGGGGCAGACTGCCTCCCTGAACATCTATACGCGGTTTCAGCAAAATCCTATTTGGATAAGTATTTTTTTTTGGACTTTTATAATGGGGTACTTGCCAATGAAACAGATTTGACTGGAAACACTTTCAATCATCAACAAGAGTAATAAATAGTATTTTTTGAAAATTTCCGGAAAATATATCCATTGATTAAAAAGATTTTTTTTTCGATTTTTCTTTTCAAAAGGTTGGTAAAAGTCGGGAGTCTTTAGTGAAATTTTTCTGTCTGTATTTTTCAAATATTGTTAAGCTACTCTAACTGTTTTTTGAGTTTTTAACCCAATAGTGCTGTTTGTTTAGTTTTTAGTATATTTGTGACGTCACAAATATATTTTTCAAACAGACACTACGGCCGCAATTTTGGGAATTTAGGAAAAAGAAAAAATACGGGTACAATATTTTTGCCCATACTTTCGATTAAGCCAATAAAATTTTTTTGGGCAAGTAGCCCATTGGGGGGTGGATTCCACCCCTCGGTTCATAGTGCGCGGGCTTGATTCGATTTCACAGGGGGCAGACGGCCTCATTGAACATCTATACGCCGTTTCAGCAAAATCCTATTTGGATAAGTATTTTTTTTCTACTTTCAAAATTGGGGGGTGGTGGATTCCACCCCTCGGTTCATAGTGCGCGGGCTGGATTCGATTTCACAGGGGGCGGACGGCCTCCCTGAACATCTATACGCGGTTTCAGCAAAATCCTATTTGGATAAGTATTTTTTAATGGCCTTTTAAAAATTGGGGGGTGGATTCCTCCCCTCGGTTCATAGTGCGCGGGCTAAATTCGATTCTACAGGGGGCAGACGGCCTCCCTGAACATCTATACGCGGTTTCAGCAAAATCCTATTTGGATAAGTATTTTTTTTTGGACTTTTAAAATTGGGGGGTGGATTCCACCCCTCGCTTCATAGTGCGCGGGCTGGATTCGATTTCACAGGGGGCAGACGGCCTGCCTGAACATTCCTTGAGCTGTTTCAGCAAAATATCATTTGGATTAAAATATATTTGTTATTATCCAGTCGCTGATTTCAATGTCTCAGCCACCAGTCGCCAGCCGCTATTCCCACGTCTTTGCGGCCGCAGCCAGCCGCCAACCGCTGATTTGCATGTTATTCCCATTGTAAGTTGCGCTCGGGCTCGGCTATCCTCGCCGAATCAGCGGCTGCGAGAATCAGCGGCCAAGTTCACGGACATTCACGATGTTTGGATCCCCATGCAACATCCCACCGCGTATTCATCCTATACCACTGAAACATCCTACTTGACAATATCCCACTGCTCAATGTTCCACGAATTCTGCAAACACACAAATGCTCACTGCTGAAACATCCCATCCGGAAAACATCCCACCGCTCAATGACCCACGGAGAGCGCTGGCGCGCATTCATCCTACTGCTAAAACATCCCATCCGGAAAACAGCCCACGCTCAATGTTCCACGAGTGCTTCAGCCGCGCAAATGTCCACTGCTAAAACATGGCTAAAACGATCCACCCGGATAAAGTATTGGTGGATCATTGAGCGGTGGGCTGTTTTCCGGATGGGATGTTTTAGCAGTAGAGGATGAATGCACGGTAGCGCTCTCCGTGGGTCATTGAGCGGCGGGATGTTTTCCGGATAGGATGTTTTAGCAGTGGGTACCTATTTGCGCGTTTGCAGAATTCGTGGAACATTGAGCGGTGGGATGTTGTCAAGTAGGATGTTACAGCAGTGGTGGTAGGATAAATACACGCGGTGGGCTGTTGAGTGGGCTCCCCGATGTGTAATGCGCAAGCCTTAGCGCGAAATAAGAGTCGTCAAACAAACATCACCCATGAGAAATGAGAGTAGTCAAACAAAAATTCGATGACCTCCAAATAAGGTTCGTGAAATGCCCTATTCCCTATTCGATCTGAGTTCACTATATAGCGGCACCAAAATGACTGCTTCTTACAAGATAGGCTTCAAGACGATATAACGACATGAGAAAATATCGTAACAAACTAACATCACTTACTTTGCTTCTGCTAGCTTTTTTTCAACTTTAACAGCTGTTATTCATATGGTACTTCACGTTTCGATGAACCTAGGTAGGTGTTATAGGCTATAATCGAGTTTACTAATTATTTACTTGTACCGAACTTTGATTCAACCTCTGTTTCTGTTTCTGCTCTACTAGTCTACTGCTAACTGCTCTAGCGCCAGCCATGAAGGTATGTATGTATACCTTATGCAGGAGTGTTCAGGATCGGACTTCAAATTTCTATTTAGGCACAAAAGAGGACCTATGCAACCAAAATCTACACCTTCCAGCTTCCACCACAAGTAATCATAAGTTTAAGTTGTATAAGCTTTCCCAGTGAACACGGACCTCTATAGGAGGTTTTGTGATGTCCATTTCGGGAGCCCACTCAACAGCCCACCGCGTATTCATCCTACCACTGCTCGTACCACTGTAACATCCTACTTGACAACATCCCACCGCTCAATATGTTCCACGAATTCTGCAAACGCGCAAATACCCACTGTCAAAACATATCCCATCCGGAAAATATCCCACCGCTCACTGACCCACGGAGAGCGCTGACGCGCATTCATCCTACTGCTAAAACATTCCATCCGGAAGACAGCCTACCGCTTAGGCAGCAGTCACACTGGAGCCATCACCACCCACTACCACCCACCACCACCCACTACCACCAAGCAAAATAATCGACCATGGTCTCACTGAGCCACCGTCCATCGTCCACCGTCAACCACCGTGTCCCCCTCCTGAATTTGACATAATCCTGTTTTATATAATCCGTACTACAATTCTGTAGCGAAAGTTGCCTAAAAATCACGATTTTAGGCAACATTCGCTACATCAGTGTACTGCGGAATGTATTTTACTCCCAGGGACTTTTCTCACACGATTCAAGAAAAGCGGCCCAGCTCATGACAAGATTGACAAGTTCTGTGATTGCAATGATTTCGTCCGATGACTCAGATACCGACGAAGTTGTAGCTTTATACTACATCTCGAAAAAAATCCGTAAAAAACGCCGGAACATGAGGGTGCGTCAAATGTTTCTCAATAGAGAACAACTAGGAGAATTTCATCAATTAGTGCCGCAGCTTGTTGATGATGAAGAACAATTTTACAGTTATTACTTATTACCGTATGAACAATAAATGTTACAACTTGTTTGTGACAAAAGTGAAACCTTTGTTCTCTTCGGGATCGACATACACATTGTATGTTGTATGTATACACAAAATGTTTGTTCTGCATGCGCATCAAGATGCGTATTGTTAACCACCGACCACTGGCCACCACTTTGGAAATTTCAAACACATGGCCACCGGTGGTCACTGGGCGGTGGTAAGAGGTGGCTGCAGTGTGACCACCATCATTACATTGCGTGCGTTTGATTTTTGGTTGATGGTAGTGGGTGGTGGTGGGTGGCTCAGTGTGACTGCTGCCTTAATGTTCCACGAATGCTTCAGCCGCGCAAATGTCCACTGCTAAAACGACCCGCCCGGATGGAGTATCCGTGGCTCATTGAGCGGTGGGATGTTTTCTGGATGGGATGTTTTAGCAGTGGGATGAATGCACGGTAGCGCTCTCTGTGGGTTATTGAGCGGTGGGGTGTTTTTTCGGATGTGTGATGTTTTAGCAGTGGGCATTTGCGCGTTGCAGAATTCATGGAACATTGAGCGGTGGGATGTTGTCAAGCAGGATGTTTCAGCGGTAGGATGAATACGCGGTGGGATGTTGCATAGAGGGATCCTCCATTTCAAGTGAAATTCGTGAAGTCCCAAAATAACTTCGCATAGCTTGCCTGAAGAGGTCTCTCCGGAAACCTAGAATTTTTACGATGTTCATAAAAGGTTGAATTTAGTGATTTCTCAAAGCAACTTCCCACAGCTTGCTTGGGATGGTCCAAGAACCTATGTCCAATTATTGTCAACATTTCAAGCACCCATGAACGTCGCAAAACGATGTTTATTTGAATTTCCCAAAAAGGAGTTCATTTTAGATGTTATTCGTAAATGCACGCGCATTTAGCAATACCAATTTTTCATCACAATGTGAGGTCTTGGCGATGTGATGTACTTCTGTGACAGCCTGGGGGATGCTCAAAAGCCGTAGTGAGAGAATTGGCCGTTGATGGTGCTTTTTTACTCCGAGTGCCGCGGCACTCTTTCCGTTCTTGGCTTTGGTTGATGACGGATGTTGTTCGCAGTTCAGTTATTGGCAGTGAAATATTATAAATAATAATTGAATAAACTGCGCAACAAATATGTTGTCGCAAGGGAAAAATTGGTCCGACTTTGGACCACAATAACTTTTGAATAACGCAAACCATCTCGATTCTGTTTTGGCGGTTAGCGAGCTCAGTCTTTCCGTTATTCATCTTCAGGAGGTGAAGATCAGGAAGCTCCATGTAAAATATCTACAGGGTGAAATGTAAAACAGTACAAAATTTTAGCAAATTCAACGGACCCCCATTTTCAGAATTTTTTTTTTCTCAAATGTAAATGAAAGGATCATAAAGCGTGATGTTTTGGCTTGCGCCCAGTTTTGAAATTTTTGGAATCGGAACTCTACTGGTTCTGACTTTATGATTTTTTTTCTTTTGGAGGATGCTGATTTATCCTATCGCTACAAGGAAGACTATGTTAGCCTAGGGAGCCTGTCATCATCAAAAACTAAAATTGACCATCAGCATCAAGTTCAGGAGGTCAAAATCACAAAAAAAGCTTGTTTCAATTGTGAAAATCTGATCAAATTCAATTTTAAGGAAAAACACCTGTGTCGCCCATTTTGAATGGGCCCCCTTTTTGAAGCATTGATCAAGGTATTCCAGATGGTCTGCGAGTTAAGTTGCTGAAAACCGTTTAAGCAACAATATTCGTGAATTGCAACCTCCTATCGTCAGAGTAACGTAGTCTTCTTTGTAGGGATAGGATAAATCAGCATCCTCCAAGAGAAAAAAATCATGAAGTCAGAACCAGACTTTCGATTTCAAAAATTTCAGAACTGGTCGCAAGCCTTAACATAACGCTTTATAATCCTTTCATTTGCGTTTGAGAAAAAAATTATTCTGAAAATGGGGGTCCGTTGAATTTGCTAAAATTTTGTACTGTTTTACATTTCACCCTGTAGATATTTTACATGGAGCTTCCTGATCTTCACCTCCTGAAGGTGAATAACGGAAAAACTGAGCTCGCTAACCGTCAGAACAGAATCGAAATATTTTGTGTCATTCAAAAGTTATTGTGGTTCAAACTCTGACCAATTTTTCCCTCGCGACAACATATTTGTTGCGCGTCATTATTCAATAGGATTGGATAAACATTTTCATTACATTACTCCTCACGAGGTCCCATATCGAAGTATCTGAAAAGTACCTACTACTGAGAGGTACTGTGGACGTCAAAAACTAGAAATCTTTGGAAAGTCACATAGTTATTCTCGAGGTTATTCTATAATAGGCGAATGAAAATTACTTCCTCAGGAAGTATTAACCTTTTCGGTCCGGAAGACGGATCCATCCGCAAATCACTTCCAGTCTCAAAGGCCGGGAGACGGATTCATACGCGAGGCTTCCTAATGTTGTTGTTCTTGTTTTGGTTGTTGCTTCTGGTTATTAGTATCTATTACATTTTTCAATGAATAATGAATGGAATTCTGATTGGATGGGCAAAATTCAAAAAGTTTTGTCCATCCAATCAGAATTCTCTGCTGCAAAGAAAGCTGCAGCATTTGATGCTCAATGTAGAGCCACCATAAGAGTTACATACAACCTCGCCGTGTTCACTGGGCTATAGCTCTTTTTTGAATCTCTGCGAAGCTTTTATTTAGGTTTTTTATTCTTAAAAATAATAATAAGCCATAGGGGAGAACCGGGACGGTTTGAAGAGTTTTGTTTCCACTGGGTCATATTAAATAAGACTTTCGCAAATACAAAAACCTTTTTACAACACGGGCGCAGAACAAAACCAAACCATATATTGCATTTGAAAGAGAAAAATGAAGGAAAACCGTTTCAATTCCTGCCGAGTTGACAATTTGACAGCAGTATATGCGCGCCAACCGGAAATGTACGGTAGCCATTGCCAAAACCTAACTGATGTAAAGTTGGAAAGGTCGGTCTATTACACAACGTACAAAGCAGTTCGGATCTGTTAATGTCAAGTACATGAATTATGTATTTATTTCTGTATTACTCGGAGAAGGTAGGTATTACGACTTACCGCTGAAAAAAAAACTTGAGCGAATAAAGTTATCAGCAAGCCTCATACTTGTGTCTCAAATCTCAATTTAATGATACACTTTTGTTATCTAAATGTTAAATGCCTATCAAATGCATCTAGAAGATAATTAGAGCCGTTGCTTCGAATTTTTGTATCAGTTCAACACCGAATCTGTTCAAGGAGGTTATAATAGCAGGAGGGAACGTAACCCAGCTTGTAGGCGAGGAAATTTGATGCGGGTCGGGGTAAGGGGAAAGCGGTATTTGGGTATGCAATCCGCAATATACGAACCACACGAAGGCACTCGAGTAACTGACACAGAGGTCTATCCCACAGAATCACGAATCTGACACTGCGAAAGCGAAGTGACAGAATCAGTCAGTTTTTGTGTTTGTGTTTTTCGTTTGCCAATTTCTCATTTTCATAATGACGGATTCAGTCGCTTTTATGGCTTTTGGATGCCGAGACCACCAGCGGTCGCTGCTCAGAAACAAATTTTTCAAACAGAAAAATCGAAAGGGCATAGCGCAGCAGAAGTAGAAAGCAGAAACAGAGACGAACAGAAGCTTGTGAAGTGAAACAAGATAAGTACAAGACCCTAGATATTCCAAACCAAAAATACAAGGAGCTACAAGGCAAAGTGCCTAAAATGGCCTAAATGCACGTCTAATCCGAACTTGAAGGCTGGAAGCAACGATTTGCAAGGTTTTGGTGTGGTGATGAGGTACTGACGAGGGTACTGACGTCGAGTAGCTACCAGGGTATATCGTGTTGTGGAAGAGAGGTAGAGACGATGGAGCACTTGAGGTCTTGTCAGGAATCGCTGAAGGAGGGCAGAACTCTGAGTCAATTGTTGGGAGAGAACGAAAAGTAGCTGGAATGGATGACAAGGATTGAGAGGAAACAGAAGAGGTGCAACACCGATGATGACAAGATGTGGCAGTCGATATTTGTATTATATCTATCAATATCTTTTTATTTTGCGGTGTAGTGTGAATAATACAAATAAAAATGTAACATTCTCATAAAATATCAACAATAAAACTCATTTTTTTTCTCGACATTATCAATTTTTTCTTGATGTATGAGCTTGGCTTATCGTCATTGTCTTTATCAAGCGTTTTTCCTCCATTCCAACTCAGTCAATTTTCTGTTGCTATTTGTCCTTATGTTGCGTCCCATGTTTCTTTCTGTCTTCTCTGATTGTTTTTCCCTGTCATTCTTGCTTCCCATATCTGTTCTACTGGTCTGTCTTCATTCATGCTTTGTAGACGTCCTCACCAATAGTTGTCTCTCATCCACAAATTTCGCTACAGGCTTAATCTTCAGCTCTTTCTACGAATTGTGTCTCTTCAGTGTCAGTGTATGTTTTTTTTACTTCGCAGGTATATACTTCATTCCTGTTGCTTCACGCTCCTTCTGCATTCTCTAAGATAAGACCTCTATGTCTCACTTCTGTGGTCTGTGGGCCATCAGTCAGTATTGATCTGAAAATCGTCTTATATACTTTCAGCTTATGGTCTTCTTAGTTACTTCTTTTTCGGTCATTAATGTCTCTTGTTCATTGCATAGTACAGCACATAGTACAGTACATAGTAGTACATATTACTGGTGGTATTCTTATACAGACTTCTTATAGCACTGATTAGTTTCTATTTCACTCCTCGTGCTCTCTGAATTATTTGTTGCACTGTGAAGATGGAGCTTTGCACGCTACCTTCTTTTCGAAGTCCACTCTGAGTGTTAAGCAACGTTGGCTCAATTGTCTTACTCAGTTTGTTTCCCAGTATTTGTATATTTTCATTGGCATGTTTAGCAAGGTGATGCTTCCATGGTTTGCACACTTATAAGGAATCCCTTTTCTTTCCATGCTTTATTGTAGATTTCCAGCAGCAACCTTTTTCCTTCTTCTCCTAAGCTATTTATCATCTCTGATGTGAATTTATCATGCCCAGGAGCTTTGCTTCCATAATTTCAGGAATGCTTATTTCAGGTCTTCTTTTACCGTCCTTCTATTTCTGTCTTCGATCGTATTTTTTCAATTAATGTCGTCTTCATCAGTGTATCTCGGTTGTGCACTCAGTAACTCTTTGAAATATTCACTCCATCTTTCCATTACTTTTTCAGAGACCACCAGTAGTGCACTTCCACTTCATCAAATCATCCACTTGAAGGTGGACTGGGTCGAGGCGCTCATATTTCAAGTGACTTCTTTTCTTTGTTTAGTTTCTTCTTAAGTTGAAGGCAGTATCTTTTCTTCAATCGTGCATGTGGAATCAAAAGATAGGCATCCTTAAATTTGAAAAGATAAAACCAATATTATCAAAATTTTGTGAAGTTTTTGACTCTTGCTTACCTATTATTTGACTTTCTTCCATTTTATTATTATGAATTATATCAGTGTTGGTGCACACTAGCACAACACACACGTAGGTACGTACGTACGTACAATAATATTGGTACATATACTGAGTTAAACAGGTAGGTACACAGCAGCTGTGCAGTGTGCAGTGCAGAGTGCAGGACGCATTCTTTGGCCTTTGGCTTGCTCGAGCTTTTCATTTGTTTGGTCTTCCATGAGTTTACAAGGCGGTGATTTCCTTTTCAATTAGGCACTGGACAAGGGCACACGTCGCAGAGAATATAATCAATCATTCGGAGATGCAAACCTTGAATTGGGAAAATTCTTAACTTCAAAATTTATCATCGCTAGATGCACTTACTTATGCAACAGTATTTCCTATTTTGGATTGTTTTCTGCTTGAAAAACTGTTTCTAGACAGCAACCGCTGTGGTTTCCCATTCGAAAGCCCTAAAAGCGATTGGAAATGCCACATTGAAGTGCGAAACTGACAAATGAAAAAATTTAACCATAAAAACGAACGATGCTGTCACTTTGCTGTATAATTCTGTGGGATAGACTTCTGTAACTCGTGTGCCTTCGTGTGGTTCGTATGTTGCGGATTGCATACACAGAACGTGACGTCACATGGCTTCACTTTTTTGAGCTCATGCTCCCTCCTGCTATAATTATAACCTCCTTGAATCTGTTACGTATTGGGGTCCTGGGTAGGAAACTTTACAAAATACGGTCCTGTCTTGTTTATGCCTCGAGCAAACTGTCAGTGTACTGTCAGAGGTCGCCAGGCATAGAATCGAAAGTCATAGCACCGAACGTCGTACAATTGACACGCGCCATATTGAAGCAGTGACGCTCAATAGTCTATTACGCTCAACAAGTCGGCTCGAAACTCGACTCGGAGCTTGTGATGAAGGATGAAGTGTGGATGAAGCCATTTGCACCACAATGGACCTTTAAAAAAAATAACTGTAGGTATCTCGTATAGGGTAGGTTATATTGTGATAATTGTGTATGGATAATTAGCTGAACGAACGCCAGCAGGTGATGCGGTGAATGTATACTTTGAATCCCTGACGAATTTACCTAAACGTACAGGGTACAGGAATATTTGGTTAAAAATCGCGTCCCGAGTTGATGAAACAAAAATTTCTGGACTGCAGATTTCTTTCGAGATCTGTTCTAGAATGTCTCCAGACTTTTCCGGATCTCCTGGTTCTGACAAAAACCATATAACCTAGTCACCTCTACCTACGCAATAACATATACCTATATTTGCCTGATCTCGTTTAGGTATGTGTGGATTCATTTTAAATAACTATTAACATAACACAAGTATCGTGAATTACCTCCGTTCCTATTGATTTGATGTTATACAAGTAAATATTAGGCTTGGTTGATATAGGTTGTACCTACACTCACACTCCAAAGATATAGGTAGGTACATACCTATATTTACTAGACCTACAGTGCCATACACAGACTATATGGATTATGGAAATGCCGCCCTAACCCGTATAACCAGCCTGTATCGGTTTCTTCAGCCTGTATCCGAAATGTACTGGCTCGATAAAGATGACTCGACATAGATAAAACTTTATCGAATAGATACATTCCAGTATAAAGCTAGTAGATATCTGTATCAACTGTACCGCATCTTTATCCAATATTTACTTATAATTTACAGGTATCTTCGTTGCGTACTCTTTACAAAACCTTTAAAGTTTTGTCACGGACTGAATTTACCAACGCTTTATCGGTAATTTACCGACCATTTATGACTTCTTGATGAGAACTGTACTGCTGTATGCGAGCAGTTTCCATTCGCGCGTAGCGTTCCCGTTCGTCTCAGTTCCTCGGTTAGTGGAAAAAAGTGGCATGGCGTGGGCTGTTCGACTTTCGACTGATTGCGAATTTGATTGTTATTGCATCAATAATAGTGCTGGAGGTTCATGTTATTTGCCATGCCGGAACTATACAGAGTGTATATTCATTCGCCGACTACAATAATGGCATCATAACCCTTTCGGTGTCATGGGTGAATTAGGCGCGGGCAGCTAACTGTCAAAGATAGGCAACCAGTGTGTTTGGTGGACCAACAAATGGAATTTAGCATTGTGCAGCATAGCAAGAGAGTGCCTTTCTTGCGTTTTCTCACCAGAAGAGCGATGTCAGGACGAAAGGGCACTATTTTTTTATACTCTAGGATCTTACGCAGATAATTCCGAAAAAAGAAAACGGGCCGAAAGCATCCTTTTTACGTATTCCATTGAAAAAGACCAATGTGATGTCTACACCACCTCAAAATGTTACCCATGATTTTTGCAAAACCCAAGAAGGACCTGAGTGTTGAAATGTAAGCAACGTTAGCTCTTTCCTTAGAGTTTCACACGAGGTAGGTGAAAATTTTATAAAAAAATTTGTGTGGGAGCTATGGCTGGCATCGAACATCAATGACATAATGCTCGGTCCATCATCTATCCAGTTTATTTTGTGAAACCATCTCAAGTTATCGTTTTTTCAGGCAAGTCAAGCAAACTACAAGCCAACTTGGAAGTTGTGGGCTTGAGCACCATACAGTTTTCCAAGGATCGAACGCCTGTATACTATAGACACCCAACTTTACGGACTCACTTCGGACTTCGAGTCTGACTCCTTACTCCACAATCTCTGAACCACAATTGTGCTATTTTATCCTAACACCGCCCCACTGCAGCTCAAGTTAGCTCTTCTCTTGGAGTTTAACATAAAGTGGGTGGAAATAGATAAATAGAACTATCAAGTGTGAGAGATATGACTATGAGTGGAACCGAACACTCACTCGGTTCATCATCTCAGTTCATTTTGTGTAATCCTCTCAGGATTAATTTTTTTTGGGCTTCACTTGTTTCCTAGTGTGAATTAAGCTTATGATAGATCTGTGGTTGATCTTAAAATGTTAGCACAAACTTTTGATGTTCCTTAGGTTTTGCCGTAGGAGTCTGAGATAAGTCCGGAAATGTTGGGTGTCATTGATTTATTTCTTGGAAGACCACAATCAGTGCCTACAACCTCCAAGTTAGCTTGAAGTTTGCTTGATTTACCCTGAAAAAAGATGGCCTGAGATGATTTCACAAAATGACCTGTGATGATAAACCAAGCATAATTATGTGTTCGATTCCATCCATAGCTTTTACACATATTTGTTGATAAAGTGTTCACGCACCTCATGTTAAACTCCAAAAAAAAAAGATAACCTGAGCTGCAGTGGAGCGGTAGGTATTAGAATAAAATAGCACGATTCTGGTTCAGAGGCTTTATCGTGGGAGTCCGACTCGGAGTTCGAAGTGAGTCCGTAAAGTTGGGTGTCTATAGTATACAGGCGTTCGATCCTTGGAAAACTGTATGGTGCTCAAGCCCACAACTTCCAAGTTGGCTTGTAGTTTGCTTGACTTGCCTGAAAAAACGATAACTTGAGATGGTTTCACAAAATAAACTGGATAGATGATGAACCGAGCATTATGTCATTGATGTTCGATGCCACCCATAGCTCCCACACAATTTTTTTTATAAAATTTTCACCTACCTCGTGTGAAACTCTAAGGAAAGAGCTAACGTTGCTTACATTTCAACACTCAGGTCCTTCTTGGGTTTTGCAAAAATCATGGGTAACATTTTGAGGTGGTGTAGACATCACATTGGTCTTTTTCAATGGAATACGTAAAAAGGATGCTTTCGGCCCGTTTTCTTTTTTCGGAATTATCTGCGTAAGATCCTAGAGTATACAAAAATAGTGCCCTTTCGTCCTGACATCGCTCTTCTGGTGAGAAAACGCAAGAAAGGCACTCGCTTGCTATGCTGCACAATGCTAAATTCCATTTGTTGGTCCACAAAACACACTGGTTGCCTATCTTTGACAGTTAGCTGCCCGCGCCTAATAATGATGGGGAGGTAGAAGATAATTTGAGGTTATGTATAACATTTTTAATTTTCATTTTCGTTAGTTATAAGGTCAAGTTGGATACGAAAAAAGTGCCACAATATATAAAAACCGGAAAAGCACGCATACAAAAAATGGAAGAGTCATAAAGTAACCCCTCTAAATGATAAATACTTTGGCAAGTACTTTTCAATTCTGACTTTGTCGAACAAACTCATTTTGTTTTTATTGTAGATTCTTATGATCTCGCTAGTATCTATGTCGGTTTGCCTCGAGCAGTTTTTCTGCCTTTAGGGCTAGATCATAAGAATCTACAATTAAAACAAAATGAGTTTGTTCGACAAAGTCAGAATTGAAAAAGTACTTGCCAAAGTATTCATCATTTAGAGGGGTTACTCTATAACTCTTCCATTTTTTGTATGGTGCTTTTCCGGTTTTTATATATTGTGGCACTTTTCTAGTATCCAACTTGACCTTATAACTAACGAAAATAAAAATTAAAAATGTTATACATAACCTCAAATTGTCTTCTACCTCCCCATTATTATTCACCCATGACCTCGGGAGGGTTAGGATGCCATTATCGTAGTCGGCGAATGAATAATGAATACACTCTGTGTAGTTCCGGCATGGCAAATAACATTAACCTCCAGGTAGACTTGAATAAATCTATATAGCTTTCAGATATATGTTCTTTACCTGAACTCTATATGACGCCGTTAGTCAGTCTATGCTCTGTATATATAGACTATTTACATATACTTTGTTCTGACCTTTAAAAATCCTATACACAAATCTATAACCTAACTATATTAGGTCTCTGTCTGTACGGCATCGATTTATACAAGTTTGTCTGTATCGAACAAAGATCTGTAGTAAAGCGTCTATAAAGATACTTTACTGCCTGGTTATACGGGAACGTCCAGTTCCACCAGCGAATTTAATCATTGTTAACTAATTGAGGCATTTTCTCTTGTGAATATTGGCTTAGTGACCACGGAAAACACAAGTTTCACGAAATATTATGGGAAAATGTTTAGATCACAACAGCTTGTATGCATTTTCCGTGGTCATTCAATCAGCACTGACCTAGAATCTATCAGAGAAAATGTCTCAATTAGCTAACAATAATTAAAATCGCTGGTGGAACTGGATGTAAGAATATATCTCCACCACGAACCATCTCCACACATCGATATCTCCGCTAAGATGGTGCATTATTGCATTCTGTAATGATGCCACCAGCCACCAGCCTGTCTATTAGGCGCGGGCAGCTAACTGTCAAAGATAGGCAACCAGTGTGTTTGGTGGACCAACAAATGGAATTTAGCATTGTGCAGCATAGCAAGAGAGTGCCTTTCTTGCGTTTTCTCACCAGAAGAGCGATGTCAGGACGAAAGGGCACTATTTTTGTATACTCTAGGATCTTACGCAGATAATTCCGAAAAAAGAAAACGGGCCGAAAGCATCCTTTTTACGTATTCCATTGAAAAAGACCAATGTGATGTCTACACCACCTCAAAATGTTACCCATGATTTTTGCAAAACCCAAGAAGGACCTGAGTGTTGAAATGTAAGCAACGTTAGCTCTTTCCTTAGAGTTTCACACGAGGTAGGTGAAAATTTTACAAGAAATTTTGTGTGGGAGCTATGGGTGGCATCGAACATCAATGACATAATGCTCGGTTCATCATCTATCCAGTTTATTATGTGAAACCATCTCAAGTTATCGTTTTTTCAGGCAAGTCAAGCAAACTACAAGCCAACTTGGAAGTTGTGGGCTTGAGCACCATACAGTTTTCCAAGGATCGAACGCCTGTATACTATAGACACCCAACTTTACGGACTCACTTCGGACTCCGAGTCTGACTCCTTACTATGAAATCTTTGAACCACAATTGTGCTATTTTATTCTAATACCTACCACTCCACTGCAGCTCAGGTTATCTTTTTTTTGAGTTAACATGAGGTGCGTGAACACTTTATCGACAAATATGTGTAAAAACTATGGATGGAATCGAACACATAATTATGCTTGGTTTATCATCACAGGTCATTTTGTGAAATCATCTCAGGCTATCTTTTTTCAGGGTAAATCAAGCAAACTTCAAGCTAACTTGGAAGTTGTAGGCACTGATTGTGGTCTTCCAAGAAATAAATTAATGACACTCAACATTTCCGGACTTATCTCAGACTCCTATGGCAAAACCTAAGGAACATCAAAAGTTTGTGCTAAAATTTTAAGATTAACCACTGATCTATCATAAGCTTTATTCATACAAGGAAACAAGTGAAGCCTAAAGAAAATTAATCCTGAGAGGATTACACAAAATGAACTGAGATGATGAACCGAGTGAGAGTGTTCGGTTCCACTCATAGCAGTCATATCTCTCACACTTGATAGTTCTATTTATCTATTTCCACCCACTTTATGTTGAACTCCAAGAGAAGAGCTAACTTGATCTGCAGTGGGGCGGTGTTAGGATAAAATAGCACAATTGTGGTTCAGAAATTTTATAGTAAGTAGTCAGACTCGGAGTCCGAAGTGAGTCCGTAAAGTTGGGTGTCTATAGTATACAGGCGTTCGATCCTTGGAAAACTGTATGGTGCTCAAGCCCACAACTTCCAAGTTGGCTTGTAGTTTGCTTGACTTGCCTGAAAAAACGATAACTTGAGATGGTTTCACATAATAAACTGGATAGATGATGAACCGAGCATTATGTCATTGATGTTCGATGCCACCCATAGCTCCCACACAAAATTTTTTGTAAAATTTTCACCTACCTCGTGTGAAACTCTAAGGAAAGAGCTAACGTTGCTTACATTTCAACACTCAGGTCCTTCTTGGGTTTTGCAAAAATCATGGGTAACATTTTGAGGTGGTGTAGACATCACATTGGTCTTTTTCAATGGAATACGTAAAAAGGATGCTTTCGGCCCGTTTTCTTTTTTCGGAATTATCTGCGTAAGATCCTAGAGTATAAAAAAATAGTGCCCTTTCGTCCTGACATCGCTCTTCTGGTGAGAAAACGCAAAAAAGGCACTCTCTTGCTATGCTGCACAATGCTAAATTCCATTTGTTGGTCCACCAAACACACTGGTTGCCTATCTTTGACAGTTAGCTGCCCGCGCCTAATGCACCAGCCAGAGCCACTGTTTTGGAGCTCCTGTAAGAAGGGCAAAACGCATGCGCGGGATATGTCATTTTCGGCTCTACGACGTTCGGTGCAATGCCTTTCGATTCTACGATACGGCGCCCTGTCAGATCCGTGACTGTCAGTCATTTGTGCTGTCCATGGTGCTGTCGTACTTCAACTGTCAAATCGGGTGTCAAATGACGTCAGTGACATTGACATAGATGTCAGTGTTGTGACGCTCCTTTCGTGTCTCTCGTCCAAGAAAACGAAAATTCGGCATCGACGTTTTGCAACGTTTTAACGTTTATCATATTTCATTGCACAACTGCGGAAAAACCTTCTAAATATGTCCGACGACGAAATGGAAAAATTTGAGATCACTGACTACGACTTGAATCACGAGTTTTACCGCAGCCGCAAGAAACTGACCAAACAACAGCAAATTTACGGTAAGCGGACGCTTGTCAAACCGTTTGTTCTTTGGTAAAATGCTTTTGTGCCTGTTAGGTGTTTGGGCCGACGACAGTGACAATGAAGAAGACCAGCGACCTGCTTTCAATAAGACCAGCCGGCCCAAAGGATACACGGCGCCCATCGGTTTTGTAGCGGGAGGCGTCCAACAAGCCGGAAAGAAGGACAACAAAGACGCCGTCAAAAAGGAAAAACTCGACTCCGACGAGAGTGACGATGAAAAGCCGACGACTTCGTTCAAAACAAGGGACAGTTCGGATTCTGAGGAAGAACCAGCCCGGGCCGGCTTTGGAGGAGGAGGTTTCCGGCCTCAGTCTACTCAAGCGACGGTCACGGAAATTACTGGCGATATTGCCGGACTGAGGCGGAAACAGACTGGAAGTAACATACAAGGGGTCGGAAATTGGGAAAAACACACCAAAGGGATTGGTGCCAAGCTATTGCTACAAATGGGGTTCCAACCTGGGAAAGGGCTGGGCAAAGACCTGCAGGGTATTTCGGCGCCAGTCGAGGCTCATTTGCGCAAAGGCAGAGGGGCGATTGGAGCTTATGGTCCGGAGAAGCCAGCATCGATACCTAAAAAAAAGGTAGGAGTTGTCAACAATGCCAAAAAAATGTTGAATTTTTTTTTAGTTTTTCAATAGTTTGTTTTTATACAATGTGTGTCATTAGTTTGAGAAAGCTGTATTACCCCCAATGCTGCTCGTCGTTATTTGTAACAAGCAATTGGTCATAGAGTAGTGCTCAAGGAAGAATGCCACACCAATAAATATTTGCAGTGAACAAATGCAAAAGCCACATGCCCCCTTTTTAATTTTTTTTGTCTGTGGCACTATTTTGCTCTCCTCGCTCACACTCCTTTGCAACCCATTGGTTTGGACCCCCCCCCCCAATTGAAAATCCTGACTACATCACTGATTATAAAAGTTGAATGACATCACATGCTATGTCCTTTTTTGAGCTAGAATCTAATCATGTCATTTTATTGGTTGAATGTTAAATGAAGAAATAATCATGATTTTCCAAAACTGTCAAGTAGTGTCTTTTGATGGGTGGAAAAAATGATGAATATACAGGCTGGTCCATCCTAGCGTAGTTATCCCATAGCGGTCTTACCGCTCAAGAGAGGAAATAAAAAGATGTATAGTAGGTTCACTTGTACTGTGACTCTGGTTGGCTGGGCAAATTTTCTACTTTAGCATTGTAGGCTTGCTACCTTTTCACCTGGTGTGAAACTGACTTCTCTGGAAGTAAAGTTATATTTCTCATCAAATTGATATTAAAATCTTGGAAAACTGCCTGGTCATAGGTGGAAGTGCGACTAGGGGGACGCAGAGAGCTGTGTTACCGTCATGTAGACACCAAAAGAGCACGGGGCGGCCGCAAATCTATGTCATCTTGACGGCGGCCCGTTCAGGGTCGACAAAAACTCGTCCCGGGAAGCCCCAAAACGAAAGAAAATTGCAAATTGAAGGTACTAACATCAATTTCGGTCCAATACGCAACTTTGCTCGGCTGGGTTTTTTGAAATTTGGTTTAATTTACTTTTAAGAAGTAAATTCTTTTGCCAATGGCAGACTGCACGGCGATCCTTGTATCGCCTATAATTCTTCAGGGTTTCGCGTGTATTTTTGACTGGAAGAGGCGAAAGGGTTAATGATTGCATAGGGCCCCTTTTTTTGAACGAAAGGCGTTGTATACTCTTTAATTTGAACCATCGAAAGTTGAACCGGCTTCTAGAGGATAGAAATATGTTTGACAACTGTCAAATGTCAAGGCCTCTTGATTTATTTGTACATTGGCGAAAATTAAAAAAGGGGTCGAAAAATTGCTGCATTTTCAAATAAAATGGAAAAAAGCGTCAGGCATCAACGTCCTGCAAAAATATTCCGGCTATCTGCAGAGGAAATACGCAAAAAATGTGTTTCAAAACTGGTCCAGCCAGAGCAGCCAACTGCAAAGTTTTGGGGATTTTCTATATTTCACATTTGGAAACATAACAAAATCTCACAGCCGACAAGAATCATGGTACAAGTGAACATACTTTATAAGAAAAGTTTTATGGTTTGATGAGACCTATGACCTAAAATTATTTTCAGATGTAGAGGCTATCCCATTTTGATGGGATAACGAAACGTCATTTTGTTTATATGAAACACCCTATATTTTTTTGCATTTTTGTGTTCAGCTTTTTCAGCTGTCTTATGCCTGTATTTTTCTAGGAGGGTATTTTTGTTTTTCAATTGTGCGGCAGTGCTACCAACTGAAAATTAAAAACTGAAAAAAATTGGCGTTTTCACAGTTTGCTTAAAAAAATTGTAGCGGCCTTGCTTTTCAGAACCAAGGAATGAGAAATGAGACATATTAACATGGTGATGTCAAGTCAAAGACCAATATCCCAATGTCAAAAGGTCGTAATTTTATGATACTAAACAAACAAAAAATATTTCATGTTCACAAAAAAATATATCAAACTTTATAATTTTCAAAGTATGTATCATAACATCCGTGATCATAACTCATTTATTTCAAATGGCATGCCCCCATTTTTATAACGCTATCCGATACCTTTTTTAATCCACTTTCATTTTTACTAGGGGTACCCCACCTTTAAACTTTATATTTTTCGTGATAATCGGAAGCTTTCACGAAATTTGTCTTTTTTTATTTTTTCCAAAAACTGAGTCGGCCATGATGAATGACAGACAAGCCAAAAAATGCGCAGCTGTCAGTTGGTTAGTCTGAAAATTGTCGAACACAGAGAAATGGCTTTACGCGAGAGGAAATGATTGATATGATATTCTGGTATGAATCTAGATATCCAGGATTCCACTTTGATTTATTTTTGCGTTTAAGCCATTTTTCTTTGTTCGACAGTATTCAGAGACCTAACTGACAGCTGACCATGGCAACCGAATGCCATTTTATTGTGTCACGAGAGCATGGCAACCGAACCGGTAACTAGATTTTTTCGCCCCAGAGATGGTTTTTCCAATTTTTATAGGTTATTTTGACAAAAATGCTACAAGTGTTTCATATCTTTGTGAAGAGAAAGAAAAGGTGAGTTTTATGGGGTGGAGAAATAATATGGTGTCCGTAAGAAAAAATGAAGTTAACTGTCATATCTCAAAAACTAGTAGGCGTAGGAAAAAATTATGACCGTCAGTCGATCAAGGACCTTAAAAAATGTCAGATTACCAATTTTCAAATTGATAGCTGTCATAATAAAGAAGTGATTTGAAATTTTCGAATTCGGCATTTTTCAGTTTTTTTGGGATATTTCAAAAATGACCAAAGATATCCTGGATATCTTGACATATTTGAGATAGTCATAAAATTGCGCAACTTTTTTGTAATTCAACCGACTTTGTATCTCTTACCGTTTCTGAGATACCCATAGTGAGCGTTGAAAAACGGGACACCCTGTATAATTTTTCTCTTACATGTTTTTTCTGTCTTGAACGGTAAGACTGCTATAGGATAATTACACTAGGATGGACCATTCTCTATAATTATGTATGTGCCTATTCACGTGAATCCATCAGGGATTCGGTTAATGATATACGAATGTTTCTCTTTTTCCGAATATGACACCCTGCATTTGATGCTTGCAGTACTTGCGACTTTGTCAACTGATCTCAATTGATCAGTCCAAGATGGTCTTGGCAACAGGTATGCCAAATGGCACTCAACTCACTCTTAACATCCAGATTATGAGATCAGATAAGTGACACATAAAAAACATTGGTTCAAGCAAGTGAGGACATGCAGAGGACTCTGTAGAGAGAATAGAAAAATATATTAGTCCTTGTACATACATCTTTTCTCAGCCTTCAGACGATCTCTCGAATGTGTCGGAAAATTCTGGTTTTTTGTCATTTTTACGTCTCAGACCTTGCAACTCTTCATCTTGCTATGCACGTCTTTGCGCGTTTGTGGACTTGCAGAAGACAGTTCGAATTGGCTTCTGCAAAAATTTTGAGTGGTATGGGGAGCGCGCATGACCTTCAGCTATCAAGGCGTAGGACACACAGAGCCCATGGTGATGAAAATAAGAACCACTTGTGGAGTGGCAGAGTGGAGGGAATGCTTAGGGTGTTTGCAATGACATTTGGTTCATTTTTGTATCAATAACGACTTAGGTACAATCGAGCTTTCTCAAACTAATGACTTATTCTGTAGAGGGGCAAAGTGTGGGTCTTTCAACCTCTTTATTTCGCCCTTTATTTTCGTTGATCTAAAATAAGTTCCCAAATTTTATTGAGTCAAGCCCTGAATTTTTTTTTCTTCAACAACACCGTTAATGAGGCCGATTCATGAGTAATCCGATGTACCTCCTTTTAATTTAAATTTCTGCACACTTTAATAAATTTAAAAAAAGTAGGTACTTATATTAAGATTCAACTTGGCGATTGCAGGAACTGAAACAAGAAACGGTCAGTGATGATGAGGACAAAAGGGATGAATCGAAATGGAAGAAGGGCGACATGGTCAAGAAAAAAACACGTTATTACTACAGAAGCGTCGATGATGTCATTCAGAAGGGCAATCGACCTGGAGTTTTTAAAAGTTTCAAGCCCGGAAGTGAACTGACCAAAGTGAAAGTCATTGACATGACGGGACCGCAACAAAGGGTACTGAGCGGGTACCACGCTCTCAGCGGCCTGAAGGCGCCACCGGGTGTGGAGCACTTCGAAGATGTCGTCCATAAAAAGTGCGCTAATTTTACCCTGCCCGAAATTCAACACAATTTAAACATATTGGTGGATATGTGTGAGCAGGTATTAAATGTTTCAATCTACAATAGCTAGGTTCGTTAAAGTGGAACCGTGTGACTCACCGTGATGCGAATGCACGAGGAATGCACATAAATGGGACAGGAGCACGGTCCGACCCCTGCCCAAATTGCTGTCCCCGTATTATTTATTGCAGACTTATGTGGTAGCGATCCGCAGGAACTGGGAACTCGGAGAAAACGGCCTGAAAGCAAAACGTACGTTTTTCAAAAACATTGAAGAACGTTTACATTTTGGTGACAGTGACAGTTTGTCAAAAATTGGATAATTTCGCATCCATTTTTTTAAACTGCTTCAATATGACCGAGTTGTAAACGGTGTTCATCTTCTGGATTCTGGATTTCATTTTGGGCAGTCAGAGTGGAACACAGTTTCACCTGGCACGTAGGCCTCATTATTGGGCCCATTGTACCCATCTCCCAGACCAGCCGGACTCACCGAGCCGCAATGTGGTGCCTGGATGTTTGATGGTCGGTCCATCCAAGCACTGGGGTCGACAAGCGCACGGTTGACCTTGACTCCGCCTTTCACCCCCGGACCGCAGGTGCGGATGTCCGATACATCCTCGCTCCCTGCGCCGGTGTTCCTGACTTCGTCTGCCTCCCGACCACGCTGCCGGTTATCCTCTACACATTGCCGTACCGCTGGCTGGAGGCATGGGTGTTCATCTTTATCGGCTTTTCTTTTGCAAAAGACGTACATTTTACTTTCCGGTCGTCTTTTTCTGGGTGCCCAGTTTTTGCGTATCGCCACCAGGTAAGCCTGCAATAAATAACACGGGAACGGCAATTTGAGCAGGAGTCAGGCCGTGCTCAGCTGAGTTCGATTTTGTGATCTAGAGCTGGAGGTCGAGATTTCCGAGCACAACCTAGATTTTACAGCTGCCATCACAGCTATCACATCCGATATCCTGGAAACTCGTGGATCTTAATTTCAACGTCATCTGACAATCCGTAAACCATCTGAACGAAACGTGAACGACCTAATCCATTTTTCATTTTGTGTGGGATTTTTGGAAATTTGACAGATGCATTAAATGGCATATGAGACGTGTTTTAGCGACGCAGCAGTTTGAACTGTATTCAAACTGTTTCGGAAAATCATATTTTCGCGTTGGAGCGGTTTCATCATGGACTAACCTGGTTCGTGTTGGTTTGAAATCAAATTTCGGTTTGAAACGCTACCCACGCCATCGTTACGTCAATATTAGCGCAGATGTGATCGTGTGGCCTGCCAATGGAGCGCGAGCCCCGGGCAAAGTTTGGGTGTTGGTATTGTTCAATTTGCAACTTTTCATTTATTTACTCATCAGTAAATGAAAAATTGAATTGAATACGGTTGAAAGACATTTTTGGATGCGGTTTAAACCGCTGCGTCATTAAAACACGGCTGATCTGACATCTGACCATCATTTGACAAAAAAGCTCGCATTTCTCGAAGCCAAACCATCGCGAAGAATCGAGCACCTCAGAGCACTTGGGAGTCTATACCAGAGATATAGAGTGGGGAGAATGATTACAGAGCTGCGCGAGCTTACCAAAAAGATCAAACTGTCAGTCCGCCATCTTGAACACGCATTGTGACCAACATGCAGGATTGTCTGGGGTTTTTTAGGGATATTACCAGAGAATCACCATAACTAATGGTACCATGAGACCGCGAAAATTTAAGAATCCCGATAAGAGAAGCACGTATTTGACAATATAATAAAACACAACAAATTACAATTTTGAAAAAAAGCTATTTATGTAATGGTAGTAGGTCGATACAAAGTAAAATGAAAACAAATAAATTATTGGTGATTAAATAGAATCAATTTTGTCAATTGTTTCCTAATTGCTGGGCCTTGAATTGTTTCTGTGTACATTTTTGATAAGCTAAATAATCTAATCCGGCTATAAGCTGCTGCTATAGCTTTGATCAACTGGTAAGCATGGTTTTCGTCGCCAATAGCACCAGCAAAAAAGTGGTGGTCGAATGAAGGGAACAGTTCATCTACTCTGCTGTAATACTGCTGGGCTACAGCCAACACAAAAGTGTTGAAGAAACTTGCTTCTGCCGGCATTCGTTTGCCCGTTATGTGGAGCATCCTCCTTATTAATACCTCTGCAGTGTTGCAAATTTTCACCACTCCCTCCGATGGTATGTTCAAGCCACCTGAAAAATACTTCAGGTAAAGTTTTTCAATTATATTTGTGAAACAAGCAATACCTCTATCCTTCTTGACCAGAAATAGATATGGCCGCAATGTGCGACTTTCTTTTTTGCTTGACATGCAGCAGACAACACACTCAGGGCATTTTACTGTTTTTTGTAACATTTTCAGAACATACCCGCCTATGTATGTTACAATATTTACAGTCAAATCTGACAATGGTACCTGTATTGGCAATACATCATAGTCATGATCATCCAACTCCGTAATAAGTTGGTACCTTCTCGCTACAGACACGTCCATAAATAGTGGTGTTGAGGTTTTGTTACTTATACTGCTTGAACTTGAAACTGAAAGTACTGTGGTGTTGTCCAGCACTTTGCAGTTTCCACCCCTCTCGCCAAGTTTTGAAAAAAGCAACAGTCTCCTGAAGGAATAGTAAAACTGCCGCGCTGTAGGGTTGTTATTCCATCCATTCCTCGACCTAAAATGGAAGATTATAATATGTCGTACTTCAATGAAATTAGCATATACAAATATTTTACCTCACACTGCAAAAAAAGATCTCCAAGTGGTCCTGACTTAGCTTGTAAGTCAACAAGTAGTCAAGTCTTTTTGTGCGTACAAAATCGTCAAACACTCCCATGACTGAAATTGTTGAAATAACAAACCCTAGAATGGGAGTCTTTTTTGGCGTGCACCACAAAGGTCTACCACCAGCATCCACACAATTCAGCAGATATGCCATTGCGTTATTAAAAAAAGGACGCCACATATTTTCGTTAGTTGCTCTCAACGGAGCTTTATAATTTCTTTCCCAAGGGTTTCTGGAATTTAGGATGTCAAAAAGCCTATCCACCAAACGAATAAATTCCACTGTGGCTTCTGCTCCTTGAAACTGTGGATATTTTAGATCCACACATAAAAATTCAATGGCGTCAGCAACACTGGCACTTAAAGTCTGAGCTGCTAAAGATACCTATAAGAGAAAAAGAAAAATTAAGGAAATGTAATATTATAGTGAATAGTTGAGCAATATTCTGCTATGCAGTCTACTGCTAGTTACTCGCCTTCATTTTTTGTTTGTGCCATTCCAGGTGCGCCTTTTTCAATTTGTTGGCCAACCTCAAGGTCTCCCTATCTTGGACATCAAAAAGTCTTTTTACATAGTCCCAAGATATTGTTTTCCCATTGGGATTTTTAAAAGCTCCAAGGCTAGCAAACATATTCCTCATAATTTTTAACATGTGGCAGACATCCAAAAGGCAATAAACCTTGATTTCTCTGTTTGATGGGTGTGGGAAGCATGTCTGCAATTGGTTCACATCATCTAGTTTGCAGCCTAGCTCCTTCAACATGGTGAAATGGACAGAGGGGCCATCACATGTAATCGATGTCACAAAGACACCCACTTCATAAAGCCGGATAAGGGCATTGTTCACAATGTTGGCTCTCTCCTTACCGGTTAGCCCCACAATGAAAAAATAAGCTATGGGAAGCTTCCAGTGAGAATTGTGGCTGACCACCATCAGCACCAACGCCTCGGTCGCTGGCTGTAGATCGTCACTGGAAATTCCAGAGCCAATGTCGACGTAGCCCCACATCTTCCTTCCATCAAATTCCACTTGCTTCTTGATGGCCACTTCATCCAGCATGAGGGAACAGATGACTTCCCTGTTTTGGGATGTTGCTTCTTCCACCTTGAGCTTCAAAGCATCGAAGGCAAGTGCACAAAATCCTGGCTCACATTCAACACTGCTGCACCATTTGCGCAGTACACTTTGATGTGGTAGAGCTAAAGCAAATGTTTTTCTTACATATTCATATGCTTTTGAAGAATAGAACTGGAGTGTAGCAGCAAAATTCCTCATTTTTTCGGGATATCGCTCTTTGCTGGTTGTCTCCCTTGAAAGATTCTTCAAATAACGACGCATTAAAATGTTGGGCACGTCTTCATAGCACTTTTCCAAATGCAAAGCAGCGCCTTCTGATAGTGCCTGATTTTTCTTGAGGTCCTCTACAACCACACCCAAGTGTACAATTTTTTTATTGAGCGATTTAATTGTACGTTTTGCCGAGTACAACTGCCTTCTCGCCTTTGACTGGGTTTCTCTAAGCTTAATGTATTTCTTTTTAATTTTACCAGGAGATGTGCTAAAACAACAATATTTATTTATCAGTAAAAACTCCTACATGAACATTATTCAGTTAAATGCTAGTGTTTAAAATCGTTACCTATAGGTGTGCATCAACTGGATATACTTTAAACTTCTCCTTCGCTTGGTAGAGGAATCTGTGCTGGTCGATCTATCTGTTCCGGGTCTTGGTGATTTTCTATAATAATTGCAACAACGTTTTTATTGTGAATCCAAGTGAGTACTTACTTATTAATAACAACTTACTCGATCTTAATTTTTTTTCCTTGAACAGTTGAAAATCTTTTTCTTTTTATCTGGTGTAATGGCAAGGGTTGATCTGAAGGGGTGTTTGAGCTAGAGCCTCCACTCATACTACTTTGAGTGACATTGGATAGCACTGAACTAGTTTGTGACACTTCTTTGATGCTGGAATCAGCAGCAGTCGAAAGTGAGGACTCTTCTGGCACCAGTACAGACTTTGTCACACTAGCGGAGGTTGCCGAGGATGTTGAAGGGGTAGAAGCATCATCAGAGACTTGTGGCTGGGCTTGATATCCGTGCGGTTCCCCAACGAACGGAACTGCGTTAGGTTTCAGCACCAACTTGTTGCCAATAGTGAGATAGTCCGTGTTGCGAAAGTGTTTCGAACAAACAAACCTGTTTGCGCTCCATTGCCACGTGTCATCCAATTTCAAGGCATTTTTCCACGCGGCCAACAAATTGCCTTTTGGAAATCTACAAGATCAAAGTGTTTGAAGTTGATAGTTACATAACCTAAAAAAAAGTTTCTACAAACCGATGAAAATGAATCCCTTCCGGCTTGAACCTCCTCACATTTCTGCACCCTCTTGCCGCACAGGACATGCTCGAGGTGGAAAATGGAAAAACACACTAGGAAAAAGTGATCGCGATCGTAAAGAAAGTAAAGAAAACAAAGCGGTTGACAGTAACAACTGATTGACAATGACGAGCCGTGTTCAAAATGGCGGTCTGATGTCAAACACTTCGCGAAACAGGTGCATTGCATGCGCAGTGGTCTATGGTCATTCTCGCCATATGTCTCTATATCTCTGGTCTATACGCCATATACACGGCTCCTACTGATGCTACGTTCAGTATATGTATGCATTTTTCCCTCTTTTACCTCTCATCCGTTCGTTATTTGCATCTGGGCGTTACCAAATGTAACTACGATGTAACCACGCCCGTTCGGTAAATGCAGAATGGAAAACTTAGATGTAATCGTTCCGCTCCGATGTTTGAGCCGGGGCTTTCAGACTTCTGATGGAAAAGGCGCGAAAGTAAAATGTCACCTCACCTGTCAATTTATTGACAAATACTGGTGATGGGTGTGATGGTGGGTGGCCTTACATTGAGCATCAAATGCTGCAGCTTTTTTAGTGTCAGAGTTCTGATTGGAACTGACGCCTGTTATTGCTGTCAATGACCAACATGTGACCAATGAGAGCTCAACAGCTAAAAAAGCTGCAGCATTTGATGCTCAATGTAAGGCCACCATAAGGTTGGTGGTGTATAACCTTTAATTTCCGCGCTACGTCTACGTAGTTATTCTCAACGATGGAAAATCGAAATACCTCTGAAAATAATTTAAAAAACAAGTTAAACAGGTACCTGTACCTGCCTATACCACCTAACCTACGCTTGATAACTGATGAGTTATCATTATACCCACAAGAGTAAGATTCTGCACTGCTTATTCTAGGAAGTTTCTAGGATTCGCATCATATTATTTATTTCCTGCATTTTTGACATTAATGACAGTTAATACACTTATCACAATCTAGAACCTCTAAAACCGTTCGTTGAATGCTGATTCCTCCAACATCTCTCTTGACCACGTAACTGAAAATCTGCTAGCTTTCCTCCAGCTCTTCTCCATCCCTGGAGGCATATACTGAATGTAGCATAAGTATACGCCAACTACTTGGGGTGCCATGGCAGAGTTGCCATATATAGTAGGTTCACTTGTACCGTGATTCTAGTTGGCTGTGAGATCTTGTTTCTAAGTTTTCAAATCTGATATTTGAAAACTCCCTAGAACTTGGCAGTTGGTTGCATTGATTTTTGAAAGCTTAAGCTTGACGACAAGATCAACAACTTTACCGTTTGTCAAATCGAGTGTCAAATAGACTGAAAATCACGAGTTTCATGAAAATTGTGGTGAAATGATGCCCATTACTGTGAAAACTGTGTTTGCGCCTCAGCTTGTGTCTTGAACAATAACGTCCAGTGCCCATTTTAAAGTCCTCGAGAGTGCCATCAAGAACTCGCTTCTGGGAGAAAAAATGGGCGGAATAAGTGCTGGGCATGTACCCCATAACGTTCAGCTTTGCGGAGAAGACGTGAATCTATTTTCAAAAACCACATAATATGGAAGCATTGTGAACTATTCCTGGTTTTTAAAAGAAGTACCCACACTCTGGAAGGCTGGAAACGATGGGAAGCTGAACCCTCCTAATTTTTGTGGGGATGGGATTCATCGGCGTTAATACTTGATTTCACTGCTCAGGACATCGTACTAGAACAAGAAATTTGCGGAACTTGTGAAAGGTGAACTACATCCACTCCATATTTCCAATTTGCAAAGTTGATTTCGGTAAATTTTTCATTTTTGACAGCAACAGTCAACACACACCATCACACCAACATAACCTATCTTTCGAAGCCAGACGCTCAAGCGCACACTAGGCAGTTGGACGTGAAGTCTACAATGCCAAAGTGTGAAATTTGCCCAGCCTACTAGAATCACGGTACAAGTGAACCTACTATACCAACGCATGTTAATAGCGTAATTTCAATAATTCATATAATCAAGATTACCGACAGCGGATCTATCAAATGAGCTCTGAGTGAAAGAGCGCTTATCTATTAACCATCAAGTGAAATGTGGGACTAATAGCCGCAGTTTTAGATATTCAATGAGAATAAAGGTGTATGCGTATTTTTCGATAAGCTGTATTTCAAGGACTTCACGGCAGTACCTCGTAACTGAAAAATTGAACTTTTTACAGGAGCGCAAAAAACTGATTCAAAGTCCAATAGTACAGTAAATTACGAGATTTTGATATGTAACTGTTGATAGTAACTGTTCTTTGATAACATTGCAAAATATCGTTATTGTCTGTACTATTCCCGGACTTTTAAATCAGTTGTTTTTGCTCTCCTGTAAAAAGTTCCGTTTTTTTCAGTTACGAGGTACTGCCATGAAGCCCTCGATTTTAAAAAATTACCGCGTTTCTTGTAGTGTCTTTTGATATTCAACTACTTGCAGCCTTGTCTGTCAATGTCACGTGATCAGGTGATGAAGAAAGAAGAAAGGTTAGGTCTGCGTATTAGCCGCTTTCTTTCGGTCTGGATCCCAGATCACGAATCACGATCCGGATATCCGCTCACGGGGTTGGCTGTGTCACGTGCAACCAATCCAACCAATCAAGTCAGCGGATTTCCGAATCATGATCCATGATTCTGGCCGAAAGAAAGCAGCTATTGTTTGTTTATTGTTCGATTATTTTCGTTTTCAACAATGACGGACACAGTGTGCTGTGCGTCTGGGTTTTATAATACCAAGAAAGAACTTACTTGGATATTTATTCGGGTAGATATTTTGTATGACGAGAATACGAGCGCATAATGTCAGCTGGTGACAGCGGAGCGGCCGTGTTTTCAATTTTCATCCGCCTACTGCCGGTAACGCGGTAACACAGGGAGGACCTGATCGATGTGGGCGCAAGCGCATAGCGTCCTGGCACCCCACTTCGGGTAGTAACCGCATCCCTTAACGTTATCGGTGAACATGGTCTATTGCTGAACGCTGTCAGATATGATCTAGGCTGGCCATGCCTATGGATCTTGATTTCATTTGAGCACGTAGGCCTCATTATTGGGCCCATTGCACCCCTCTCCCAGACCAGCCGGATTCACCGAGCCACAATGTAGTGCCTGGATGTTTGATGGTCGGTCCATCCAAGCACTGGGGTCGACAAGCTCATGGTTGACCTGGACCCCGTCTTTGAACCCCCGACGCAAGTGTAGATGTCCGATACATCCACGCCCTTGCGATGGTACATTTTTGATTGCATCCGTCTCCCCGACTACGCCTGCCGGTTTTCCTCTACACATTGCCGTACTGGCGGTACTGCAGACGTATCGTACTCTGGAGGTTCCGCCCAGGACCACCCGAGGAGGAGTTTTAGTCAGCTCAGAAGCCGACGGGACCCGCCCAGTGACTAGCCTACTGGCACTACCTCTCGGCAGTCACCCATCTAACTTCTGGAATGAACAAGCGTTGCTGCAGTCGAGTTATTTCCCGATTGGAGCGGCCTACTACACGCTATGCCCTCCTCTGGCCACGCCCATATCTGAGCATAATGCTGGACTCAGATATGAAGTCTAAATCACCTCAGAGCGCTCTAGATGCTAATACCGAACTCAGTTCTCGGGTCCCATTCAGGTCCCAATTTTATCACCTACTAAATTTAGCTGCAAACTTCGTGACTAAGTTTTCAAACAAGCTTGATAAACTTAATACATTCGTTTTTTTTATTCAGGATATCATAAGAATAGACAAACATACGAGGTATAGTCAAGATCGACTTGTTATTTTGAAGCAAGAACAGGAAACAATTAGAAGTCAAATGATTAAAGAAGATGAGCTCATAGAAAACTTGCGTGATGTGATGGCCATTGTCGATAAATTGATTGATCCATCACAGGGATTGTCTTTGATGCAAATTGCTCAAATTTTCAATGATTTACAGGTTTGTATAAAACAGTTTTCTTTGTATTATCATATTGTAATGTTCCTAAAATTGGTTTCAACAATTATTGCTGAATTTGGTGGCAGTTAAACATAAAATACAGTACAAATGGTACATGGATTTTTCTACATTCGCTGCATATTATACGGGGTGGTTGCGTATGCGCACCCTGTAGAAACACAACGAGAGCAGACCCATAGCATAGAACACTAAAGCAGACCTTAATAAAAATTCAAAGCGAGAGACAACCATTATGTTCTCTCTTGTTGTAACAATCAAGAACATGTGGTCGTCTCTTTCCCGCTTTGAATGTTTAGTATGGTTTGTTGAAATTCGCTACTTTTTAGGACCGCCATTACGACGAGTACGTCATGTATGAACTGGGCGAACTGGCGCCTGGTCTAGTGGGGCCGTTGCTGACCTCGGCGTTGGCCAATTGGTCCCCATTGACGGCCCCCAAGCAATACTTGGACGTTTTTAGCCAGTGGAAGGACATTCTGGACAAGCCCAGACAACGTGGGACACTAGAAGGTAATAATATGGGAATTCAGCCATATGATAGTCTCTTATGGCACACTTGGATGCCTGTAATGAGAATTTGTGTTAGGTAAGTTGCTTTGTTTGTAGTACTACAAATCAATATAAAAAGGATATAGGACACGTCTGATAGGATTAATAAAAATGAACTAATGTGATGCGTGGTATTACTTGATGTGGGTGAAAAAGAAACTAAAAAAAAAAATAACCTCTCGCTTAGTTTTGCAACAGAACGTGAAATGAAAGCAAAATCATTATGAATTTAACAAGCAGTAACTCATACGTTTGTGAATCTATCCAGCGTGGTTCCTTTGCTCATCACCCATTTAACACGTTTCATGTTGAGAACGCAGTTGGATGGAGCTCAAACTCACATTACTCTGTACCAGGGTAGCTGCTACGGGGCTAGGCACGATCTAATTTGCCGTTTTCTGGGAATCGTGCTAACTACGAAAAAGTGCATCAATAAGCCCGTGCACCCATGCAGAGTACCATACTGAGAGAAGCCAAAAACTTCAAGGCTCTTTTTGTCAGAATATTGTTCCCGCAACCATGAAGTTTCCAGATTAATAGTTGAATCGAGACCTTCTCGTCTGGTGATGACCTTGAATATGTTCAGGGTCTTTGGTTTGTCTACTCTTGACATATTGACAAACCAAAATGGCCAGGAGAGGGCACGACAGTTGTTCCAATCTGCGTCACAGATTTTTTTCAAATTATTTCAGCTCAGGGTAAATTTCTTAGTAACTTCGTGCATTTCTTCTTACTTACAGTTTGTGGAATCCGAAGGATTGTGATCCTCTGATAACTTTGATTGAAACATGGATGCATCTCCTACCGGATTGGGTTTTGGACAACCTTTACGACCAGTTGATTATGCCCAAAATATTGGCAGAAGTGAACGCGTGGAATCCGCTCATAGATACCATTCCAATACACGTTTGGATCCACCCCTGGATACCTTTGCTAGGTTCAGTCTTTTCCGATTAAATACCTACTTTCATAATTATTTCATATTTTTCTAGTTCCATTTAAAGTTGACAAAAATTCTAACTTCTTCTTTTTCCCGATAATTCTTGTAGATACTCGACTCCAAGCGGCAATCTATCCGATCATTCAGGAGAAGTTGGGTGCGGCATTGACGAATTGGCACCCATCTGACAGGTCGGCCAAGCCGATGCTGAAGCCATGGCAGAGGGCTCTGCCAGAGGGCGCTTTTGTCGCTTTCCTCATCAAGCACATTGTGCCGAAACTGCAGACTTGCATGCAGTCTTTGGTCATAAATCCGCATGAACAACATTTGGGTGAGTTGTTAACTATTTTTCACTTTTTCAAGCGTTTTCGGTCCGCAGTCTACTTGAAGATGGTACTTGCCTGTACAGCACGTCTTGTTTTTGTTGAAGTTCTTGTTTTCTATGAAAAATACCCCAATCGCGTAATCACTGACATGCGATGAGTTATTCAATTGCGCTTTCGCAAGCTCTTGCGTCCATCGTGGAAACGGGTAGTTCAAGTCATGGCTGACTTTAAAAGATGATTAGATACATATTAGTTACTTGAAAATTCGCGAGCAGAAAAATGATTGAGTACCGCTAAATAGCGGGTAGTAAGTAATGTTTATCAAAAATACTGCGGTTTCATAAAGCGAGGGCGTTACACACTACTCCATCAACTTCACGAATGCATAACGGCCCACTAGTCGAGTGGACTGCGTGTTCGCCCGGCAAGCGGAGCTCCCGGGTCCGCTTCCCGGGCATATTTTTTTTTGTTACTTTTATTTTGCTTGAAACAATGCAGCAACTCCAATGGCATAATGGCCGATAAGGAGAAGAAAACAAACAAAAAAAAAAACTTCACGAATGCCAGTTTGCGTATGTATATATGGTTGACTTTGTCATTTCTCAGTTTCGTTTTTCGTCTCATTTTGCGGAAAGCAACGGTTCTTAGCCGGGAAACTGTAAACTCCACTTGATGACGCATTTCCCGAAGTACTCGACATATGCTTAACGACGTCTAAACAACTTTTAAAGTCAACCATGGTTCAAGTTATAAGCAAAATGTGACGTCTACTATATGAATATTAAAAGTCTCAATGGCTATTGGCGAGTAACATTACCGATGGTGGCGCTGCTGATGCGCTTCGCATGTAAACAAACATGTCGGATAGGGCACGGATTGTTGCCCGCGCGTTCAAAAATCTTATCAGTAGTAAGCGGTTTATTTAATGTCCTCCAGACGCGAAACGTGGTTAATTAGTACCTATTGCGGTGGAACTCGAAAATGGCAGAAGCGAATTGAGTGTTATGAAGGTTTTCAATCACTGGATGGCCTCAAGCCTCAACGGATTCTCGATGTGTCGTGATGGGAGAGGAAATTCTGAAGTCACAATTTCTTGTGTTGTGTGGTCGAAAGCGAACCGAATCAAGCTTCAGTTCAAACATAGACATATTTGGATTGTGTTTACAAACAAGCGCATTGTATGAATCTCCTCACGAGGCAAGTGAGATTGTAATTAAAAGAAATAGTAGTAGCAGTTCCTGCGAGAGTTCCTGTGAAATTGGAACGTTTAAATGCACTTGCAAAGCAGGCCAGTCCGGGACATACAAACATATCGCAGCTGTGCTTCTTCGATGCAGCCATTTAAAGTTCCTATTTTCAGCGACACTTCCCAGGCTTTTCTCGTAGTCATATTTTCCACAGTGCCAAGTTTGTTTGTCATCTTGACTACCCAACTTGCGTCTTTCGCTTTCGACGGGAAACGGTGAAAATGTAACTCTTCTTTTTTCCGGTTTCCACAGCGCGCCTCGCACTCGGAAACGCAACAAATTCTCCGCCACTTTTTGTCACTATGACAAAATCACAAATCTTACCACCTCCCATTCTGATGCCACTTTTGCTTGCCAGTCGTCGTACACGTGCCACTCTTATTTAAAAATGCAATGCTTTTGCAACCGACGACACCTAGTATATTTAAGATAATGAAACGTGCGTGGCTCACGTACTTTGTTGGAAAAAATCAACGCCGCGTTAAGTCAGATGGAATCAATTAAAGTCACCAAACACCGCAACGCTCATAAGAGCCCACACAAATCTGCGGTTGATCCGTGCACAAACGTCGTTTACACGTTGGCCGTCAGATGGCGTATTCGATCTTGAAACTCGCCAATTCAGGGTTGCGTCGCAAGGCGGTGAACCTAGTGAACATGAAAGATCTTAACGCGGAATGACACCACCAAAACTCATTACGTTTTGACGCTCAAACCTCCATTTTTTAATCTGACATTATTGCGAATTGCGAATTTGCAAGTTTATGAATTGCCTTTGAACTCGTATCACAACAAATGTATTCATTTCAGACGCCTGGCACTGGGTGATGGATTGGAGCGACATGTTGTCTGTGGGAAATATGACCCTCATATTGGACAAGTTCTTCTTCCCAAGGTGGCGTCAGACTTTGACGATGTGGCTGAATCACAATCCGAATTACGCTCAAGTGACGGAATGGTATTCTGGATGGAAAAGTATGCTCTCTGATGAGCTTTTGGCTCAACCTACTATTAAAGGTATGTTCTGCAGCTTTATTTTTGAGACCATTTCTAATTTCTATCTTGCACAATTTACAACCAAAGATAATGCACTCTCTGCAATGTGTGTTTAAATGTTCAACAAGTGGTCAACCCCTTAGAATAAGAATAAAACTGTTCAAGTTTCGCACAAGTCAGATTATTGGTTTATATGTTAGCAAAATTTTCTTTGATTTGTAGAAAATTTCCACAACGCCTTGAAAATTATGAGCGGAGCTGTCAATTTGGGACAACAACTTGGCGCCAAGGAATCAATTTCGTACCTGTCTAGTATGGAGAACAATGGACCGCCACCTCCACCACCTCCTAGTGTTGAGGTTTGTACTACAACTTTGTTATTTTTTGACAAGATATTTTTATTGAGAAGTGAAGTTTATTTTTGCTCCAAAAAGTCATTCTAGTGAAAATAAAACGGAATGGGATATTCGCGATTTCAAAAATCTAGACGCCCTCTGGCAGCTGACATGGCGAACCTAGTTTGTAAGTTTTTACGTCATTTCTGTCCTGTCGCTTCTGTCAGATAGTCATTGACAATCGCGCGAATCGCCAAAATACTCGTATAGGTGATCGACCTACTCAAGAAAATGAACTTTTGTTGAATAGCGATCATTAATTATTAATAATTCAATCCAAATACAACTGTTATACAACGCACGATGACAGGTGACAGAAAAACTTACAATCCTCCATCTTGTTTACAGCGCCCCCATCGGTAGTTGAAATCGCGAATAGCAACCAATGTCTTTTCCAATTTTTATTGTAGTATCTTCATCCTGGATTTACCCCGAGGTTAAATGCCATAGATATCATCGTTCCAACAATTGTTGCTATGACATTTACCATCTACCTTTTGGTTGAAGTTAACTGAGATGGAAATACCCAGCTTTCCACTCACCAAGAGCCCTGCTATTTTTTTATACTCACTGTCCTTGCAGTTAAAAATGCACCCTCATCGTTTTATGTGAAAATCTACTCTTCATTTTTTTGGCCCTACTAATTTTAAATCAAGGTCAATTTGTTGTATATCAACCATAAACTTGAAAATGATTTACAAAAAGTTGAAAATTTTGAATGGCTTTCAAAAGCAAAGTTTGATTTTCTGATTTTCATTTACAGAGCCTGGCCCAGGCAATGCAAACAATATCCAAAACGCCTCTGCCCTACAAGGATTTGGTGGCCAAGAAGTGCGAAGAAAACGGAATTCTTTTTGTCCCAATTCCAAACAAATATCGCGAGGCGAAGCAAGTCTACAGATTGGGATCGAATGGCGTTCAATGTTACATAGATCGAAATGTGGTCTTTTCATCTCAGAACAACATAAATTGGGCGCCGACGTCCTTGAATCGCCTCTTGGACATGGCGTAGCAGTAACTTATTTTTTATTTGATACCTGTATCATAATGTAAATAATATCCTATCTATAAATAATATTTCCAGTTTGATGATGTCAGTTTGTCATGATTCTCAAAGATTTATGATCGGCTAATAAACTGCTTGAAATTTAAATGTTGTTGTTTGTCTCTGTGATGCGCAGCTTATTTGCCTGACTAGTTGCGGGGACGAAAGACAGTTCGATGTAAGTCCTGCAGCAACCAATTACTACGTTTCCATGGAGAATTGAAATCGATTTGAAAACGGTATCGGGATTGAAAACTGCATGTAAACACTTGCAGAACTGTATCCAAATCGATTTGAGTTTCAAGGTCGATTCGGCAAGTTCTGGGATCGTATCGGGATTGGATCGAAATAATACTCATGGAAACCCAATCGGATTGGATCGAAACATCAACAAACAGAAACTGATACATAGCAATGAGTAAAACCGCTGTTCTGGTCGCATCGAGGGTCGCATTCATACTTGCACCTGTTGTCTGCACTTCTGCCTTCTGCACACTTCTTGCAGAGTACTTGCACTTTCTTTGCATGATACGTTAGGTTGGGATAGTTTTAGGTTAGGGTTAGACTCACATGACAGATATGTAAACAGAATTCAAATCGATTTGAATACCGAGTTCGAACCACTCATGTGAACACTTCCGTATTCAATCCCGATACCGTTTTCAAATCGATTTCAATTCTCCATGGAAACGTAGTAAATGTAAGTGGCTTTTGCTCTCGAGAAAATAATGCAGGGAAGGTGGCTATGAGCGCACTAAGGATTGAGACTGCGTTCAGTAAGAGTTTTGGATGTGAGAGGAAGGATGAGTCGTCAAGCTGCAACTGCTACAGAAGGCTTTTAAAAGATTACTTGGCTGCAACCAGGGCCAGAACAAATGGACTGCGAGCTTGAAGCGCAGATGGCGTGGCCTGCTGGTTTTACTATCGTGTGATCAATTGAATTCCTAATTTAGGCAGGCTGTGCCCTAGCCAAATACAGCTTCGCAGCCCTGATTTTGACCAGGTCACAGCCTGTAATTATACCCACTCCTAGGTGTCTAATTTTGAAATGTGTGATGGGAGAGGTCCCATCACGCTTTTTTGCTATTGGTCGAGGGATACAGAGAAAGGAGCCATGACAGTTTTTTAACCAATCAAACAATGTGATGGGGTCTAGGAGGATAGATCCCAACACACATTTTAAAATTGAACACCCTAGTCTTATTTCAGCGATTAACCATTTATGACAGGTCATGTTGCTTTGGTTATTGATAGTTGACGTATGCTGTCTTGAATGGTTACTCGTTGAAATAAGACTTACGTGTGACATCTCGAATCGAAAACAAATTCGTAGGTTTTTTTCCGTTTATTTAACGTCGGCCCATTTCCGCAACGAGGCTCAACACCGACGCCGCCCCTATGTGTTCCAACACAGGGTAGAAATTTCTAACGACCACCAACATCGCAAGAGGTCGGCACCACCGTTCACATTTTACGTGCTATGCGACAACTTGTATGTACGATCGCACGCAAAATAAACGGAGACAGTGTTTCGCGCGGAGTGTACCGATTTACTGAATTTTGGCTTGGTGTCACAGTGACAAGAAGGCTAAAATTCATCAAATCGGTACACTCCGCGCGAAACACTGTCTCCGTTTATTTTGCGTGCGATCGTACAGTTACGATCGCATAAATGGAAACACTTGACATTACTTGTCATTTTCATTTTCCATATTCTGATCGATTGCAAAGTAATCTCATCATGGGAACTTGGCTAGCCACAGAAGAGAGAAAAACCGTGTCAGTGTCAAAGTGTTTTCATTTATGCGATCGCAACTGTACTTGGAATAGTTGTTATTAAAACAGTAAAAAAAACTCGAAAAAAATTATGTTGTCTTATATATCAATCTTATACAGGATAATTAAACAAGGCTATAAATGGTTCAGAGAAAATCTAGAAATTTCTTTTTACAATTATTCTTATTTCGTACTACAAAAGTATTGATCACAGATTTAAAGTGGGTTGCATGTCTTGAGTGGATGAGTGCTATTATTTTAAAACTTAAAAGTAATCACAACACACTAAGCCCAATCACCTTCCCCTCATTGTCTTACTGGCTAGCGTTTTTTTGTTGTCAAATTGCGGAAAATTATCATTACCAGGCGCAACTAAGTATAGCGTCGCTAATTAAGAGCGCCGCGTGGAAAACCCTGTAAAGTTTTTTTTGCCTGTGCTTTCCCGGTCAATAAGGACTCGTTGAGTTTGAAAAAAAGCAACAGCCAAAAAGTCCAATCGCGTGCAAATTAATAACTAAGGACTGAATTTCAACTTACGCCACTCATTTACAGCATCGATAAGCCAAACATCGCGTCGGATTTTGTTATGTTGCCATAGTGACCGGCCTGCCTTACGCTCCTTACGCTACACTTGCGCGGGCGGATCTCCGACTTGAAATCTAGCCCTAAGGCTAGCACCAGGACGCTGGATTAAATCCACCTTTCCCATCAGGGAAATCCCTTCCGCGCATACCTGTGAGCGCAGATTTCCGCTAGTATAGACCGCCACTTGTGCCCTCACAGGTATGCGTGATTTTCTCATGAGAAAGGTGGATTCCTTGGCGGGTTAGCGAGCTGCAACCTGCAATTATTTTGTCGAGTAGGCATGCGAAAGGGTTATTTAGCTTAGCATGGATGCGTGTTATTATTGGGAAACGCGTCGCAGTCGAACTTGCGGAAAACAGAATAATGGGACAGCATGACGACAAGACGTACTGTCCTAAATAAGTACTCTAAGCAGAAGCACCATCGTAATGAGCCCATCACTGTGTCACTTATACTTAACACTTCACCACGGCCAAAAACAGGCGAGATATGGAAGCAGTCAAGTAAAGGACTAAGTTCTGCCATGGAAGCATTTCAGTACAAGATCTTGACTCCTGAGTCCCGAGCACTCAAGTTTTTTTTTTGAATTGAGTGTTTAGGGGCGCATCAAGTACTAGCTCATTAGCGCCCTTGCGGTGAGTTTCTCCGTTTCACCCTTTTTTCCTTGATGTGGCCGCTCGGTTAGTACCGCCAAAGTACTAGAGAGCGCATAGAGAAAAGCCACCTGCCCCAGCGAGATTGGAACTTCGAACTTCTGGGTTTGAAGCCAGAGACGGAGCCCACCGAGCTACCACCGGGATCTCAAGTTTAATAAATCCGCACTTCTTCACTGAGGTTACTGCATAATCATTTCACCACGAGTTCCACCAAAAAAATTAAGAACGGTTTAAGCTAAACCGAGTTTAAACGGATTTTTTTCTGGTCAATGCTGGTAGATTCATAATGGAAAATACGTTAAATCGCAAATATACTACCCTTTCGTGATTTACTTAGCATGAAACCTGAATTTACATTGATCATTTGGCCAAAATCCATTAAAAGAAATCTCGAGTTAGCTATCAGCTCGTTAAATATTTTGGTGGAACCCACGGTATGTCAATTGAATTTTTAAAAGGTGGCGAACATGAAATTAATGACATGACAGTCTAAGTGTTTTCCCGCAAATCTATGCCATAGTGGCTGATGAGTGTATAGGGTGTTCACGTCAAGAGTGCAAGAATTATTTGAATTTGCTTATTAAATAATTTCTGGATCAATTATTTACCATAAAATTCTAAAAATCGTCTTGACTATTTTTCAAACTATTACGTTAATACTTTGAGAATTTGTTTGTCAAATGAACCCGTGTTACATTCAGTTGTAATCAGGATAAAAGTCGTCATCGACATTTTTAACAAGCAAATTCAAAAAAATCTGCAAAATTTGTTCAAGAAATAGTTTTGATTTTTGAAATTGTCCCAGGGATAAGGCAGCTTAGTGGGGGGATCAATCTTACCGTGAACAGCCTGTATGTGTGCCAGCCTTGTGCAAAGCTGCTTTCAAGCCACAACGGTGCAGCATTTCGCGAACCTTTTTCCCTCTTCATCAATGAGCGCAGATTTTATGAGATTTTAATACTCATACACGAACACGATATTTACGTTTGTGTACTAAATAAACCTAGTACAGCGATGACTTATAAAAAGCACAAAACCAGATCACTGAATTTTTGAGCAGCACTGGAAGAAAGTTCGTAATTTCAACTTGACAAAAAAAATGCACCAAGCCCAACAACAATCAGCAATACAGTTTCAACATGACATATTTACAGCATACCTACTTATTTATAATAACACTATTATTTACAATTATTATTAATTCCATAATATACTGAAGGCATCTACTTAGTTCAAAAACGAAATAAATAGACCACTACGACGCGAGCGTAAAAATTTGAGGCAACAACCTGGAAGCTTTTAAATATCACTAGGACTATTACTATAAACTATAATCCATTCCAAGCAAGGAGGTTGTTATTCCAAGCTTAAAAAAACCACAGCTTGCCATGAAAAATTCGAATTTTGTTGGTGTCCCTGATTTTTGATGTTTAATGTCATCTTGATAAAGGGGCATGAGATGAAACCTTCACTTGAACTACGCTGTGTTGTCAAATTGTCATTCTGGGGATGCGTCGCCGGCAGGTCGCAGGTTTGCTCACTGATCTCAGCCGCTTTCTTTCGGCCAGGATCACAGATCATGATCCTGGAACAGAGAGCTAACATACCTAGTTCATACAGGGTGCGACGAGCTCAGGTCACGGGATCACTTGCGACAAAATCACACCCCGCCGCTAGATCTGTGGCCTCCTCGGTCATTTTTTCAACTGTATATTCTTCCTATTGCAGCTATCAACAGTTCTCACTATCGAAATAACTTGCTTAACGGCGTTTTCAAGACAAAACAGGGTCTTGAGTCATAGAGGGCAACAGGATTTTGATAAATTCAAAAGAAGGAATAAACTAAAGACAGTGTTCAATAAGGTTCAGTGAAAGAAAATTTGCGGATTATCCACTAGTTTGTAAGGAAAAAATTATTAAAGTTACGGAACTCACGCAATGTATTTTCGGCGGTCGACTCGATTTGAAACGTTTCAAAAGTAGGAACACAAGTAGGAATGGACTGAAAACAGCATCTAAGAAGGTTATGCGAAAGAAAATAGGCGGATTATTCACAGGTTTTTAAGGAAAAAATTATTGAAATTTTGGAACCACACATAATGAGTAGTATTAATAAAAAATAAGCATAAGCATTTGCTTGGATTTCATAGGCGTTGCTAGGGAAAGTCTGCTTAGCAACTCCTCAAAAATCTAAGCAAATGCTTATGCTCATGTTTTATTAATACTACCATTGTATATTTTCAACGCCGGGCGGGTATGCAACTTAACAAACAATTAAAGCAAGCGGGTTAGGCAGAAGGTGGTAGACATGGCGATTCTTACGTGAAAATGTTCCAGTTCGCATTTGTCCGTACCTAAATCGACCCACAGTTGCATTATGAAGAGAATGGTGGTAGAATGGTTGCTGTAAAATGTGCGGTTTTCGTTGCCCTTTATGACTCAAGCACCACAAAACAGAATAAGAATAATGTGTCAGCAATCCAGCAGAGCAAACATTGTTTCAATCCATCAACAAAGTTATCAGATTATCCAACTTGAAGAAAAAATATCATAGGCCACTGTGGTTTTTTAAGCTTGGAATGGATAATATGTAAAATTATGAGAAAACCACCTACACTTCTAAACCCGGGATGAGTCCCTTGACCTTTGGTGTTTCTGTTCTCGTGTGCCACACATACACTTTAGTACAGTTGTCCGCTAGAGGTTCGAGTTCCTCCATTGTGGTGAAATAGCTCAAAAATTCACTCTCCTGTAGCCCCTTTTCCATTTTATACGAGAACCACGCGGAGGATTTTTCCAAAATTAAATCTAGATTTATCGCGAAACCTGCCATGTCAATGGCAAATGGTCGCTCAGGCTTGTATCCGCTTCGGTAACCAGTTACTTTTCCAGTTTTCTCCTCCAAAATCAAAGATTCGGCGTTTAACCCACCGACTAGTCCTACCGGCCAAACTCCCACTTTTTTCACTTTGGACATTTCTTCAAATACTTTGACATTGTACGTGTTGTCGTCGTCCATGAAGTAAACAACACCTTTGTCTTTGTGCAGCTTGCGAGTGTCTCTCAGCCACTTCAGAGCGGTATTACGTTGTTCAATTCCCCTATGCTTCTTCCAACGAGGATCCTGTAAAGCAATGTGATTGAAACAATAAGTGCTTTCCTTTTACCACCTAAACTGATAGCGTTTTTGAGTCGCTAGAGCCGAGCCGATTCGGCTCTTAAATAAGGGAATTTGATTGGTTCTCGGAAATTCCTGGCCAATCAGTGATAGTGATTCTCGAGCTAAACTGGTTCGACTCGAAAACGCTATTAGTATTCTGACCTAAGTTGTTTAGGCCAAAATTGAGCAGCCTTCTGGATTGCCAGTTTCAACTACTCGAACACTTGCAAAATGCCATACCTTGTCTTTGAGCGTCTCAAACGGGGGAGTTTTCGCATTCAAGTGGGTCACAACCAAATTCGAATCTGCTATCAACCTTCGAACCAAATCACTTTTCTGCTCGGCATCCTCGACTAGAATCCAATGGATGTTCGGAACCAGCTTTAGAGTCTGTGAAATCCTGGTGAGTTCGGCTTTTTGAACGTACCGCCAATAAGTCGGAGTCACCGCATAGATGATCGGAAGGCTAGTCTTTTCACTTTTTCTCAGTTCAAGCTGTTCGATCAAGAGCACCTGCTGCTGGCTCAGCTGCAGTTGATCTTTATGCACTTCCAGAGCCTGTTTGAGGACTTGCAGGCTGTCGACTCCTGGAAATTTCAACTCTAGCGACCGTGAACTTGCATATTTCAGAAGACTTACCGGATTCGATAACACTGAGCTTCCATATAATCACAACAATTGAAAAGGCCACCAACCAGTACACTAACCTTTTGAGTTTCATCTCAATACCGCTTGAGCGCTCCATAAGACCTTTAAATCTCCAAAATCTAGCATTAATGATGAAAAAGAAACAGAAACCGGGAAGTTACATGTTATTACCAAGTACAAAATGATTAATCTTTTGTAATTTTCTTGGAATGACAGCTGTCGAGGACTACTGTCACTATGACAGTGGACAGTGGCATCATCTTAAATAGAAAATCCCTAAACAAACATTACCAGAAATAATTTTTTATTTTCTTCGTTATCGTATCGTTATCAAACTCTTGACTTCTTGAGTTTAATCCTACGTACTTACAGCTTAAGTAAGAGTAGTAGATTTCAAGCTCAGTGCCAAGATTAATTTAAAAGATTTAAATTTACACTTTTCCCAAAAACCCTAAAAAATCGTGACGTGATCTGCCATCTGGTGACCTGTCAAGTATCAACATGACGTGCTTGGTGGTGTTTGACATGTATCAGCTGTGAATAACAACAAACATTTTGCAATCGTTTTTGCAATTCATCGAAATATTGGAAAACAGATTTTTCTATTTTCCTAAAAAATGGATTATGAGCTTCCCACGGAATTCGATACAATTGTCGTCGGGACAGGTAGCGTTTTTTCCATATTTGATTCAGTTTTGATCTAATCAGAATAAGGGCCCTAGGTGTGGTGGAATCTGTGGTTTCGGCGGCTGCCAGCAGGATTGGTAAACGCGTCTTACATGTAGACAGGTTTGATTGAGGTCTGTTCTTGATTACTCAAATTTCATTGATCTCGTTGCAGCAACAATTACTACGGGGGCCACTGGGCTTCGTTCAATTTAGATTCACTTTTAAAACTACAAACATCGACAGTTCCACAGGAAACCCTAGAATCAAATCTCCTTTCCAGTGGGGAGAGGCTCCTTCCAGTTGGCAATAGTTCATTTGATTTGAAGGATTTTAGTGTTGAGTGGCATGTACCTGAGTAAGTTCAAGGATTTTAGTGTTGAGCACACAACATTGTGTAGCATGTAATCGTAAGGAGATCTGAAATCACAAAAAATAGCCCCTTATTTATTGAATTCTGATTTCCAGAGTGGTATATAAAATCTAGAATCCATTTAAGAAGATGAGAAAAATATTTGAAAAAGTTATTGACGTTTATTTTCAAAGATATGGGGGGTCAAAGTTTGGGACTTCGCCTTTCACTATTTCCGTTATTCAAAGTGAATAATCAATGAATTTTTGAGATTTATGAATCACCATTCAGCTGTGTATATTAAAGATAAAAGTTTAGTGCATACTCAGTGGTTGATAATTTTCAGTGATTTATCTATGATGAACAGTTCCCCAAAATCACGTTGAAAAACAAAAACAGAGGTCAGCAAAGTCCCACCCTTTGACCTCCCATATATTCAAGAATAAACGTCATTTTTATATATCCATCATATTCTGGACTCGGAATGCAATACTTTTGAGACAGCTTGTAGAGAAGACATCGGCTCAAATCACGCTACACTTCATACAGGGTGAAGTAGAAAAAATATTGTTTATAAATCGTAGATCGTGAACCAGGTGGACGTATGCAAATCCCAATGTACATGATTGATTTCGTGCTCATGAAGGTGTTGCAAACAGTTTTTAAATATCTTGAGGCGTTTCCGGATTACTGGAAGAGCTGAAATGTCTTCAATTTTTTGTTCTTTCAATAAGTTAGTTGTTATTGGAGGTAATAAGCTGCAATTTGATATTCCATAAACATTTACTTACGCTTAAATTAAGATGCTAAGTGGAGACATTGACAAAGCCTGCTAGGTTTAAAACTATGATCTTCCACTTTTTCCATCGTGAGCGCCACGTGAAACTGCTGTTCGTGGTATTGTTGAAGAAAGAACATGTAACCACTTTATTGAAGACACACGATCATTTCATTATGAAAAACAAGGTCCTGAATGGGGTACTCGCCCAATTTTTTTTTTATTGGCTTAATCGATAGTATGGTCATTGTATAACGTATGGTCAAAAATAATGTACCCGTATTTTTTTCTTTTTCTTATATTTTCAAAATTGCGGCCGTAACGCGTGTTTTAAAAATATCTTTGTGACGTCGCAAATATACTAAAATCTAAACAAACAGCACTGTTGAACTGAAAACTCAAAAAACTGTCAGAGTGGCATGACAATATTTGAAAAATACAGAAATATAAAGTCCACCAAAGTTTCCTCACTGTTACCAACATTTTGAAAAAAAAATTGAAAAAAAATCTTTTTAACCAATGGATATAAACTACGCACAAATCAATACGTCGTTCCGAAAAATTGCCCTTTTTCAATTTGATGTAAATTTGGATAACTACAATGAATTTGCATTATGTTTATCCTTTGGCTATCAGTTTGTGGTTTTGCAAGACACTAGATAATCCACATGAATTTTGTACAGGATGTTCAATAAAACAGTGCGAAATTAATAAAGTTAAACACATTATTTTGAAAAGTCACGCTGTTTCGCCAAGTTTCATCATTATCAGTCGAGTGTTTTTTTTAAATCTGTTTATTTAACGTCGGCTTTCCGCAACGAGATCTAACACCGACGCCGGTGAATGCTTTCCTCCACTATACCGGAAATTTTGCCGAACCCTTGTATGTTTATTCCAACAGAGGGTAGGGATTTTCAACGACCACCAACATCGCATGGGGTCGGCACCATCGTTCGTATTTTACGTGCTATGCGACACACTTGCATTTGCATTTAGCAAGCATTCCAACTAAATCAAAGAGCTTGTTTTGGGGACGGAAATCCGAGCGCCCACAGTGGGACTCGAACCCACGACCCCTGGAGTGGTAGTTGAACGAGCTGACCACACACCACAAGCTCCTCTCGAGTGGTGTCCTTTTGGCGAATAGTTGGACAAAAAGTTTACTTCGATTTTTGCGAGAAAGGCAAAAAAGGCAAGGGTGACTGCGTCCTTTCAAACCGATTGAAAAAAATCTTTACCGAAAAGTGCTACCAGCTGATACTCGAAAGGGCTTGGAGGAATGTGCTCTGTAGTTCAAAGCTAAGCCGAAACGGGTTGTTCATGCAAAGCAGCAATGCTAATCTGAATTATAATATCGCAAACACTTCATCGATCCAAAGTTCGATTTGGTCATGATTGTCACGAAAGTTGAGGGAACTCAAGAAAAATGAACTAAACTGCTTAACAATTGAAGTGTTACAAGGCACAAATTTATCTAATTTTGAACCACTGTAACCTCTGATTGCCACAAACGCTTTTAATTTTGTTCCAACTGCTGAATTGGATTTCTTTTGGAACACCTGTGATTCCCCTCAAATGTAAAGAGCTGTTTATTGCCTTCTTGAGAATGAAACTGCAAATTTATGAACTGATTCCACGGACTTGCTGATTGGTTTAACTTATTCTGGTTCATGAAATAGGAATTTTTAATTTTTAAACTTAATTTTTCACCCTGTATTTATCTCGAGACCTGCCAGATTCATAGTCACAATTGTTCAGCAGTTTTCAGAGAACAAGTATTATGCCAAGTTTCATGCTTTTATCGCCAAATACAAAGTTCAGGCCAAACTTGACCTCTGAATTCTATAAACGCGTTTCATCCCCTCCACTTTGAATTGCAATTTGTTTACTCCTTCCCCCAAGAACTCAAAAGTCAAAACCCTCAAGTGCGATTCTTGACAATTTTTTATAGTGCATTCAGTTCTGGACAGGTACTTGAAGTTTTAGCGCAACCATTTAAGGTTGGGGAGAATTTCTCCATTCGCATAGAGAATTTTTTACCATCTTCCTGTGCCATAGGAATGGGCAGCTATAGGCTTTAGTTGAGTGATATTTTTGTATTAAAAATCATGATTTACAGGAAGCATGAAGAGCTCAAACCTGAAACTGAAGAGCAAAAAGAAGGAGTCGTCGAGGATAAAACGGACGAAGTCACCTGGACCCAAGAAGCCCTGCTGAAGGACTCTCGAAAATTCAACTTGGATCTTACTCCTAAAGTACCTAAGCACCCACACAAAATTTCCTTTCACCTCCATTGAATTTTTTTTTTTCTGTTAATTGCAGCTACAATTTGCCAGAGGCGATTTCGTCGAACTTCTGATTTCTTCAAACATTGCCAGGTATTCTGAATACCGAAGCGTGAGTAGGGTCCTCACTTGGTTGAACGACGATTTAGAAATAGTCCCTTGCTCACGTTCTGATGTTTTTGCAAACAACAGAGTTTCTGTAATCGAAAAACGAATGTTGATGAAACTGTTCACCTCACTGGATGAAGAGGAAAAAGAACACAATGGTTAGTATTGAAAAAAGAACAATGCTGAGAATGCAATGTCATCATCATATTTTAGAATACGACAACAAGACATTCCGTTCGTTCTTGAGAGAAAAGAAGTTGACACCAAATCTGATCCATTACGTTTTATATGCCATCTCCATGAGCACGGACGAAACAGCTTGCCTGTCTGGCATTAAAAATACAAAACGCTTTCTTGACAGTTTGGGTAGGTTCGGAAAAACCCCATTTCTGTTCTCCATGTATGGCAGTGGAGAAATAACGCAAGCTTTCTGCAGGTTTGTAGTCTGAACAGTCACAACAGACTTTTAGATTCTTTTCAAAGAATGGACATGCAGAAATATAAAAAGAACGTAACTCGGCTCTTGTGAATGTACGTCAAGCTCTAGCATGACAAACTGGGTGTTCGCGTTTTCCATTCTTTAATTAAATACACACGTAATCACTACCTAGGTCGTACCTACCCATGTGTTCTATAGATATACATTAATTTTTCAGATTGAGTGCTGTCTTTGGTGCCGTTTACGCTCTTAGCCAACCTCTGAAAGGTTTGATTTTTGAAGATGAAAAGTTCAAAGGTTTGATTTGCGGAAGTCAAAGGATCAACGCGGAAAACTTAGTGATAGATGTTGGGAAATGTCCCAGTGATTTTACGGAGGCAAATAAACCAAAGTCGTATATTTCGAGGGCTATTTTCGTCACAAATGCTTCAATAATGGATAGTGAGAAAGAACATTTGACTTTGTTGCTGTATCCACCGCAAAATGGAAAAAATTCTTGTGTTATCATCGAGCTGGGGACACTGACTGGAACTTGTCCTAAGGATTTATGTAAGAATAATAAACAATATGAAAGCCCATTCTCCGATATATATCCCATTCATTTTTTATTTTCAGTAGAATGATTTTTAGTTGCAAAAATAAAGTGACAAGCTGGAGCGTTGGGAGGATACAGCTAGCTGATGGCCGCTGATAGTTTCGCTCCAAAACTTTGCAGGATTGCAGGTGCCATCAGCCGTAACCGTAGCCCCCCCCCCCAGCTTGTTATTTTTGCTCCAAAAAGTCATTCTACTGAATTTAAAACGTGAACGGCATAGTATGTATGTATGATGTATGTATGTACATATTGTCCACCGCGAGGTTAATGGTCGCTTATGAATTGTGATAGAGAGATATATCAAAAATCAAAAGAAAGCTCATAACATTTTATTTCCAATGATACATTCAACTCTTGAAAATTACATCGGTCAAGTGCGTAGGTATCAGCGTTGTATCAGCATAGACTCGCACTGTCAAGGAACCCCACATGTAGAAATCTGGAGGCGTGAGATCGGCTGATCTCATCTCCCGCCAATGAATGTCACCATTTCTAGAGATTGAACGCCAAGGAAACAAGTGGAAAAAATTTAGCACGTGAAATCAAACCTATTAGTGGAAACGGTACGCAATAAGGATACCGCATTTGGGAGTAAAGTAACGAGATTTAGCATAGACCATTTTCGTACTACAGTGCGCTTGCGTTCGGTTTCGGTTGTCAAATGTGGGTTCGTAGAAGGTTGGTAGTGTTGGTACAAATTCGAGCATATGCGAAAGTGATTGATAGCGATGCTAGGTACAATTTTTTTTTGTATTTGATAAATCATGGATTAACAAAGTCCTCTATGTGAAAAAAACGCTAGCATTACAAAATTATAGTATCTTTTTCATAATTAATAACGACTTGCTGTGAATGCGCATGTCAGAAATGCTCATACGCGCCGGTCCGGATTGTAGTGTAGTGACCGTTGGGTTGGGTGATTTTTGGGGTGATTCATTCTGTAATTTCGTCATAATATTATGTTGTTCCAACATTATCCCCATCATCACCAAAGCTATATAGTTCCTCGATTTCTTGTCCATTTATATTCACTCACCATATTTTACTATTAACATTCGATATAAACCTCAAAACGTATACCTAGGCAATGATTCTGCAAATGACGAATGACCTTCTCTGCGGTTATGATATGAACACTTATAATACTCTGAAATGCAAATGGAAGGATATTGCTCTACCCTGGGTATATTTGGTTGTCTCGGTAACCTAGCAAAATGCTAATATGCTGCTCCTAAAAAGTACAAAAATATCCATATATTTTTATTGCGAGCTTCAACTTTGATTATTGTTTGACTCCTACGCAAATGTCTCAAATGTTGATGCGAACATTCGGAACCTGTCCGAGCTTTTTTCAAAAAAATGAGGTGAAATGCCCGAAAACCCCTCTGTTCTGTTTTCGTTGGGCCACCCTGTATTACTATTTACATTCGATATAATTTCAAAACATGAGCGATGATTTTGCAAATGACTTTCTCTGCGCGATATGATATGAACACTTACAACATTCTGAGATGTAGGTAAATGGAAGGATTGCACTACCCTGGGTATATCTGGTTGTCTCTAGCGGTAACTGCCAATCACCTAGCAAAATGTCAATATGTGCCGCTCCTAACAAGTACAAAAATATTGCCAATATTTTCTATCACGAGCTTCAACTTTGATTACTGTTTGACTCCTACGCAAATATTGATACGAACATTTGGAACAGTAGATGTGTTGACAATTTGTTTTCCAGTTGGGCTTGTTAGGACGACTAGAGCATGAAATTACCATGCAAGGTCCTTCTGCAGTACAGGATTAATAAGCAAGCTGCTTTTCCAAGCAAATCGCGTTCTGAAATGGCATAACTTTAAAAACATGTGTCAAAACACAGCCAAAATTCCTATGTTGTTTCGCTGGTGAACTGTCGTCTGTCGTCTTTCAGAATTTGTACCACCCTGCTGGCGCTTGCGCTAAGATGGCCTTAAAGACGACATTTCCTAGCATAAAAAATGCCTGAAATAGACTGCGGATTAGCTGCAGAGAAATAGATAGATTCTTGTGGCGTGAGTTTTTGCCAAATCTGAGCAGCTAAAAATGTAACAGAAAAAAAGAGTTATTCCATCCTAGATTTTAGATTACTCTTCTTTTTTTCAAGTCTCTTACTCCACTCATTCTCGATGAAACTCACGTTCAAAAAAAAAACACTAGGAAATGCCGTCCTTGAAACGAAAAGGATGTATGGGGCGCAGTGATGTAAAATACCCGGGTTTTTATATTTAAGGGTAAATACCCAGGGTAAATACCCGGTATTTACCCAAAATCGGGTATCTAATAGGGTATCTATTTTCAATAATAATAACATTGATAACAACAATAACAATCATGATTTTTGCTCACAGCAGCAAACTAATAATAAGTGCTTTGGAGGGTATGTTTATAGAGCCTTGGAACTTGGAAAAAGAAATCATTTAACCTTTAACCGTCAACACTGTCAACCGAGCTGTCAACAGTGTCAAATTTTCTGTCAAACTGGGTAGGGTGGGTAAATATCGCTCGGGAAAATACCGGGTAAATACCCGATTTATATTTACCTACCTACCCGGTAAATACCCAACTCACATCACTGATGGGGCGTATTTTATACCAAAACAAGCGATTTGACCCGCAGCACTCGATATTTTGTCCCTTAAGGGGGGCCCTCAAAATTTTCAAGATGCAAGGAGGTCATCAGGAAAAACTGTTATTTTTCCATTTACGGAAGGAAATGATAAATTCATAAGTTATGTTTTGTTCCCAACCAAATCGCATTCCATGAGCACAATAGACCATATTAATTATTCTCACTTTCCCCTTCCACTAGTCATTTGTAAGTTAGGTATGTGCCTGTGACCATGCGCACTGCAGTAGAAGATCTCGCGCGCCACAGCATGCATAGAAAACGGAACTTTGCTGTCGCTGTCAGAATTTACGATTTCAAGGTGTTTTCTTGATTCTTGGGACGTTTTAACCTTTTTAACCATACTTTTACGTGACGGCTGACGCTCGGTTCGCTTTCAAGCGCTGTCAAAATTCTCGTTAGCGGAAGTTATGCAATAAAATATGGCGGGTAATTTGAAATTGTTTTGGATTCAAAAACCCTATTCTAAATTGCTTCGCATAAACTTCACAGCAAGATTTTCCATTTCATTATGGTGAAAAGTAGATCAGGTATTTCTTTTTACACACTTGCTATGTTATACATTCGTTGAAATTGTCAATTTGCACCTTGAATTGATCATTTTACAAAGTCATTCAACATGCATATTCTTATGGGAGTTTCAACTCAGCACATGTGGTTGTCTCTCTCCCCGATCTGCGACTGCGCTCTGAATAATTAATATGGTCAATTAGAAGACAAATTTTTTGCAATGGTATTTTCCGGAGAAGGTTAAGTGTCACTTCACACTTTATCTTCTCCGGTATTTTCCCAAGAAGTGGGTAACCTCTTCACTACATCTTTTTCAGCAGCATTTTTTTCAATGTTCCCACTGGATAAGACTTAAGTTTCACAGATATGAGAAGATTGAACTCTTCTTAAATCTCTCGATTTAACATGGCTTTGAAACGCACAAGGGAGCCCTAATTTTTTTTGTTGGGCCGTCAAATTTTTGGTATATTGATTTTGAAGTAGGGGAGGCGCGCAAATAAATACGATCTAGTCCAGGCAGTTTGACTTTAGCAGAAAATATAGGTATAGTACGGAGGTATTCTGAAGTCGTAAAAAGGGCCATAAATAGAGATCTTGTTGCTTGCTTCAAGACCAATTCAACATACTGAATACATTTTTCTTTTCTTTATTTTTTTCTTTCATACTTACTAATAGTATTTATCCTACTATGCGGCCACTTTGAGTCCAGTTGTGTAGAGATAACATCAAGGGTGCACTCAGGTAGCCATTCCAAGAATTCATAAAGGACAAAGGACCTTCATTGTTTAGTAATGAATACTTATTAGTTTTGCTGGTAGAATTTATTTATGACCCTTTTTACGACTTCAGAATATCTCGATATGTACTATACTTGAGTACTCATCCTAACGACGCTGCGTTTTGTAGTAGCATTGGTAGTAGGTACCTACTGCAGTAGAACACCGCATGGAAGTATATTTTCCGCTAAAACCAAACCGCCTGCGGCGCTTCTTTTTGGGCTTTTTAGAGCGTTTTAAAGTCATATGTTCCGTCGAAACTAATCGAGGTCTCCATTCCTGCAAAAATTACGAGTGATATCCAGTGGTGACATAAAAAAAAGCTCTTGAAAAAGGTGTACCTACTGAAGACGTCAAAACTTTTTTGGAAAATACCTACCATTGCAATATTTTTCTGTTCATAATTGGGTTTACGGAATGCGATTTGATTGGGAACGCAACAAAACATGAATTTATCGTTTTCCTTGCATGGAAGAAAAAATAAAAACTGTTTTTTTTGACCTCTGCCTGATCTGGACCGGACCAAAACATTTTGTTCATTTTTTCCCTAATGTACGCGTATTATTCGTGCCAGATAAAAAATACGCATAGGTAGGTACCTGCCTATACCTACCTTTGGCTTTTTTTCATTCCTCATTTTGCGGGAACTGAGAACATTTTGAAAAACGATTCGAAGGAGAATAAAAAGTGAAAGGCACTTTTTTTGCATACAGTTTGATGGCCTTTCATTTGAACAGAGCCGTTTTTCGATGAGGTCGCTAATCATCGAGATAATTTCAAAAATTACTTATTACTAAAAGTGCACCAATAATCTAAGATAGCGGCAATTCCACATCTACTCCTATTACGGATGGGAACTTTTTCTCATAGTGATCAGCATGCCTTCGAGAATATAGCTACCAATTTTTAAAACCACACTTTTTGTTCATTTACGAAATTTTTTCTTTGTTAAATTGTCTAAAGTAATGGCAAACAAAAATGCAATACGTTTTATTCTCGTTACAGATGTTGTCCACCTGATCTCAAGACAGTTGACGAATCCACGCGAAGATCTCAAGCACTGCGTGGACAACTTGTTCCAAAAGCAGGGAAAGCCCCAAATTTTATTTTCGTGTTACTTTTCGATTCCAGATTGCAACGACTTAGATTTGCAAAAAAACGCCCCTGAAAACGTCTTCATCTGCCCAGGACCAGATCTAGATTTAGACTACGACTTTTCAATTAAAAAAGTAAACTGTTAGCCATTTGCAAAAATGCCTTTCTAATTAGGTTTGTTCCAGGCAAAACACATTTTCACATCTATTTATAGTGACAGCGAATTTTTACCAAGAGCCCCTGATCCAGAAGAGATAATCATTGAAGGAGATGAAGTTGAAGATGAAAAGGTTGAAGCTCCTGTCAGTACCACAATTGAAGCCTCAAGTACCGCAGAGGAGACTAACAAATGTGAAACTATAAAATCAGAGGTCACAACTGGGGAATGAACTTATATATTATTTTTTAATGCTTAAGAATAATGTCAGGCTATTGATATAAATAAAATAATTCAACCCCATGCAGGTGTTTTACAGTAGTGAAGTACCAAGCCTCCTTCTGAAGCATAGCAATCGTATAAATTCTTGATGGTCTGGTCTGGTGAAGGGGCAAAAGTCTGATTCACGTACAGAAACTGAAAAACAAGTAACTGAAAAGTTGTAACAGATTATATGTTCGAGTGGGTACCAATTTTTCCTGTGCCTCAACTTTGATGTATTTTTTTATGAATTGTGAGATCGAACCAATGGTTTTGGTTCCTTCAACAGCCCACTTCTTCTGTTTCATTATTGGAGCGCTTCCCGTGGGTTTTAACAATATGTCGTCTGCAAACACAAGTTTTCAGTTGGAAAACATTCATTCTGAACCTGAACACTCACATTTTCTGGCTTTGTTTGATTTTTTTGCTGGGTCAAGACTTTCGCCGCCTTCTGCGATTTTCAAGGATTGCAGAGAAGTTTCGTTTGCTTCATGGCTTTCCTCCACTGATTCTTTATCCATGTTAGAATAATTCCAAAATCAATAATAATGAGAATTTAGGTATTCACTAGTGATTCTAACCTCGAAATTTTGACAATTTCTTGACAGTTGACTTCTCAACTCTCAACAGTCAACACAGAGTCGACAACTTGTAGATGAAAAATAACTACATGGGTGCGTTTCTTTACACACAGACTGCTGTCCGGTTCCGGTATAAACTGTCAAGCGATATTTTATATATATTTTATTCTCAGGGTATTATACAAAGTATTTAACCTTGTATTATACACAAAATTTAAATTAATTTGAAAAAAGAATCAAAAAAGCCATTTCTTGAGTTTGTGTGCATAAACGAACGCACCCCATGTGTCACTACTGTCACTGTCCTGTCCTGTCACTTCCGAAAATGTCAAATTGAGTTTTTAACGTCTATGTTTTCAACTTAACCTCAATTTTAAAAACTGTTTTTGCAGTGTTTTTTTGTGGATAAATATTGCAAAACAATGGTTTAAGAAGCATAGGATACCTGCAAAGACAGTACCTTGTTCGGTTTTTTTTTTTGCAAGGAATCGACATGCTGTATGATCTAAGATGAGAAAAATGTAATATCTTTTGCCAAAGTTTGAAGTTTCCGAAAGGATGAAGTTCTTGAGCCATTAATTACTACATGCCAAAAAACCTTTCGCACTTGAAAAATCACACCATTCACGCCATAAAAGCTAGTCCGCACGGGCGATATACCGCTGGATCGATTTCCTGTCAAAAATGTCCAACTTTCAGCGGATATTCGCTAAAAGTTGAATCCCCGCCAACTTTTAGCGATTGACCGCTGTTTTCAAAGTGTCAGCATTGACACAGCATGAAAATGTGACGTTAGGTTTTGCTAGGAAGGAGCCCGGTGCTTATCTCAAGACGAAATGGAAAAACTTGATCACCAATGGGTGTACCAGTCCAAGGGAGAGAGGAAAAATCGTGACTACTGGACGGTGGACACGTATCAGCTTGATTTCAGAGTTATGAATCCATCTGCAGTCTGCATGAGCTTGAGTTGCACCAGAGCAAGGTCGGAGGCAAGATTATCAAGAAAAAAAGAAAACGTGCACGGTTTTGAGTACCATCAAAATACATGTACCTAGGTTTCACGCCACAATTTTTCTTTTATATATTTGTGCCCGAGTTTGTGTCTTTCCCGCAATGGAAGTTTGAAGTTCCACAGTGGAGGCCTTTTCTAAACCTCTTCAATTAGTTGCAAGGCTGAGAGCGGGGTTTACTGTCCACACCGTGTCGTCACTCGTCATCGTCGTAGGTGTGACCAGAGAATAGGGTGTGACTGTGATTCTCATGGGCTCGGGCTGCTCATTTCTATAGTTGATCATTTCAAAATGCTCACATAAATCATTGAAAGACACCCGTCGCCAGCATGTATCTATTGCAAAGAATAGTTTCTTACTCAAAAGAAGACCACGTACTTATGAGAATTTTGCTTTTTTATTTATCACAATAACATTAGGTAGGTATTAACATCGTCTTTGATTTGAAGAACACCCGTTTTTTGAAGAATATCCAGACACTACATCATGCAATTCGCGTGACAAACGACTGACAACCGGATCTGACACTTTAAACAACAGACGTGACACTAATTATTCGCTGATTTTCGCCGCTCATGCGGACGATGATTTCAGCGGCAAAAAAAATAGCGGTATATCGCCAAAAACCAGCGGTATACCGCCCGTGCGGACTAAGCTTAAGACGACTAGCTAGAATTCATCCTGCAACAATAAGTACAAGGTACCATTATGATAAGAAGTGTCAAATTCCGACCTTTAGTGATAACATGACAATTTACAAATAAAATATACCTACACACCACAGCTTAAACAATAATGCTGCGAAATATTGTTCCAGGTGAGAATTCCAGTCATTTTTTACAAAATTTCAATTTCTCAAATGTCATTTTCAGCTCACGTTCAAAAAGGTGCTGAAGTTATTCGGCACATCCTGTTGAAATGGTCTGTCGAACATCCAGTGCTGTCATTTGCTTTGGTTGTGGTAGCAGGAGGGTCGCTGCTGCCACTGGTTACTTCGGCTGCCTTGATGCCTATAGCTCTTTTCCTCACTTACTCAGGAATAATAGCTTCCCAAGGTAAATTCAGATTTATAAAGTCTCCTAAGCATAAAGTCTTCAACGTGTCTGTTTCAGGTATAATTTTTTTGATATACAACATTTTGATGCAGGGTCTGCTGCTGGCCATGATAATCGTAGCTCTGTTTGTTGTTAGTTTTTTAGTGGCAACCAGTGCCAGTGTATTCTTATCTTACAGTAACTTCCCTAACTCAATGAAGTTGAAAAAAGATTCGTAGTCACCTAGACTTGCCTCTTTTTGTTCAGATAGGTTATTCAATAAAATTGTTGGAAACTTTTGATCACTTTTTTATCATTCTAATTTCCTTTTAATTTTCAAAGTTTTAGACATTATCAAATGCCTATACTTACTTATGTATATAGGCCCAAGTGCATGCGTTTCTTACATTATTACATTGTCGTGGAATGAACAGGAAGAAATGAAAATTTCAGGCACTTGAGGAAAATAGGTACACTCAAGAGCACCAAATTTTGTACATCAACGTTTTTGTCAAAAAAAAAGTGACAATATCGGAAGAGTCTTCAGTAGTACATTTATCATGAAGCCAGGAATGAAGTTTTTTATTTTATCAAGTCATAAATACAAGGAGCAAAAAGTATTCAGTACAAAAAGTACCTACCTATACTATTAACCTATTGGGTCCGGGAGACGGATCCATCCGCAAATTACTTCCAGTCTCAAAAGCCGGGAGACGGATTCATACGTGAGGCTTCCTCTTCCTAATGTTTTGTTGTTCTTGTTTTGGTTGTTGTTTCTGATATTAGTATCTATTACATTTTTCAATAAATAATCTGAAATATATCCCATACACTTTCTATTTTCAGTAGAATGACTTTTTGGAACAAAAATAAAGTGAAGCTGGGGGGCTACGGCTGATGGCATCTGCAAAGTTTTGGAGACAAACTATCAGCGGCTATCGGCCGTGTATTCTCCCAGCGCTCCAGCTTGTCACTTTATTTTTGCACCAAAAAGTCATTCTACTGAAAATAGAAAGTGTATGGGATATAGGTACATGTTTTTTTCACACTGAGTGCAAGAAACGTACGGACCCGTGTCATTTTCTTTCGCAATTGGTCCGGGAAGTGTATGGACTCGCAACGCCTGTCTAGCGCCGGCTGGGCAGCACAGCGTGCTGTGACAGCGTGTAAATTTAGAGCCGGCCCGAAAGGGTTAATATGCCGTTCACGTTTTAAATTGAGTAGAATGACTTTTTGAAGGAAAAATAAAATGACAAGCTGGGGGGGCTACGGCTGATGGCACCAGCAAAGTTTTGGAGCGAAACTACCAGCGGCCATCTCCAATGTATGCTTTAGATGTCCCCCTCGATATAAAAATCGACCTGTTTTTGCTCGGAAGACATCTTCACTATGAATCGAGAGTTATTGCAGGTGGATAGTTTTCAAATGATATCTATCACTCGGTATAGGTCGCGGGAACATAACCGTCACCTTGGCACCCGCTATGGCAACGTTGCAACTATGCCTGACGTGGCAACAGCGCATTGCACATTTCCACGCTTCTTAGCCGCTCTCGTTTTGCGTCAGGAGTTGCTTCGGGTAGACCACTAGATAGAGAGAGTAGATACATACGCCATTCACGGCCCAGCTGGATCTACTTTCTTTGTCTAGTGATCTACCCTGAGCAGCTCCTGCCGGCACAATAGCTGCGTTCGGTTATTACGTCAGATGCCCGATTTACATCTACATCGTTCGGTTATTGCATCTCAAGCAAATCGACGCAGATCTGAAGCGTTCGGATATTCCCTGCCAGACGCGTCAAATGTACATCCGTTTGCTCGGAGGTTTTTGGCCGAGGTCCCAGATCTTTTTTTGACGTATGTCAACTTGTCATTCCGCGTTGCTCGTTTGAGGTTAGGGATTAGGCATATTTCCGCATTTGAGTGAGCAACAAGTGTGACACTGCTGGCTGGGGCTGGTTATTTGGCGTAAAAATGGCAGAAGGAGCGAAAGTCGAAACTTTCCATGTTTGCCAGACACCATACCATAATAAGTGCTTGTTTATCTAGGGGAAGTTGAGGGTGCCCTTTATGAACCATTAAAGGCTCTACGGTATGCAGCTTTTGTGAAAAATCGTCAAACGTGTCTGGGGTCATTCGAAAGTTCCTTTTGAACTGGTGCGCTGTGAATCGCGGAACTGTTTCCTCAGCAAAATTTTCAATTTTCCCCAGCAGGCAAATTTCCTCCTCCTCGTCTTCACTAAACATCATTTCCCAACCAAACGCCAGCATGTGGCAAATCACCCTGTTTTGTTGAACTATTTGATTCATGGTAAACAAATTCGACTAAGCGGGAGCGCACGCCGTCAGCTGTCAACTGCTGTCAACTTCACTTATTGTTTTACCTGTCATCTGTCATTATTTCATCTGCATCGTTCGGTTTTGTCAAATCATATTTTGGTCACGTGACTAACAACCAACACATATCAGACGCATCTGCATCGCCTCTCACATGTAATTACCGAACGCAGCTAATGAAAGCGCCTCTTGGCAGATTCTTGCCCGCGCTTGCGCATGATGGGGTGCCAAGGTACCGTTGTAAGTAGAGATTCGCTTGTTTTTGACATTACTCAGTCAAATCTTGAGTTTAGCACATTAATTTTTTTGATAAAGCGACAATTGTTCAATAAATTATCTATACAGGGTGGCTCAAACGAAAACAGAACAGAGGGGTTTTCGGACATTTCACCTCATTTTTTTGAAAAAAGCTGAGACAGGTCGATTTGTATATCGAGAGGGACATCTGAAACATACATTGGCAAATTTCTATCTTCAGCCCCTTCACCCCTACCCACCTCAACTTCAGAATTTCGAATGACACCATCTACTTTGCGAAACATCAAATCAAAGAGAATCAAATTACCTTTCTGAAATAAATATTTTCAAAATTTTTCACCTCACCCCCCATCTTCCTAAATTTCTCTGACTGTCCCATTTTCCATTCTCGATCCTTCAATTGTCTTCAATTTAATCAGCGTCATCCTAAATAGCATCTAAGGAGAAAATTTTCGGTGGAAAAAAGTGCTACCCAAATTCACCCATTTCCTCTCCCCCACCCCAACTTCAAAATTTAACAGACACCAGCTACTTTGTGATACATCAAATTAAAGAGAATTGATTTCCTTTTCTGAAAACAATTTTCTGCAAATTTTTCAACCCCTCCCCTGATAAACTGAACATTCTAAGTATCTTAGGGGGAAAATGACTTTTTGAAAATTCTGAATATATTTTATTCAGGAAGATAATTCAATTCTCTTCAATTTGATGTATCGCAAAGTGGGTAGTGTTATTTGAAACTTCGAAGTTGGGCTGGGTGGGGGTGAGGGGGCTAAAGATAGAAATCCGCCAATGTATGTTTCAGATGTCCCCCTCAATATAAAAATCGACCTGTCCGAGCTTTTTTCAAAAAAATAAGGTGAAATGCCCGAAAACCCCTCTGTTCTGTTTTCGTTGGGCCACCCTGTATATTTATTACAACTTTACAACTTAAGAAAATTCTATTAACAAGTAGGTACTAGTGAAAATAACATATACCCATCTTTAGGACGCCATTTTTGTTCCCGCGACCATACATTCACTGGTTGATATCTTTCTCATGATAGAGTATTATACTAAAAAAATTTTTTTATTGAAATGGAAACTACATTGAAAAATAATTGACCCGTGTTTTTTTATTCAGTCAGAAACCGTATCGTTTGGGCGCAATAAATAAATAACATCAACTAGTTCTGACGTCACAGCGAGTCACCGCCTATACTGCCTGTGTAAATGACGTCAGAAATAGGTAGAATATCGGAATTTCGTTTATTTATTGCGGCCAAACGATACGATTTTTGGCTAAATAAAAAAATACGGGTCAGTTATTTTTCAATATAGTTTCTGTTTTCATCGAAAACGAAATATTTTTTTAAAAGTATAATACTATCCATTCTGCCACCAGCAAATATTCACTGAAATATTTTGAAGCTCCGAAACTATAAGGGTACCTACCTATATCATTTATTAAATGGAAGAACACGACGTAGGAAGAGTATATTACATCCTTGGCCTGTGAAAGTGAAGCATCCAGCATAAGCCCAAGTCATAAGAGACGGTAGGTATAAGCATAAACCTCGGCATAAACTCTTTCGACTTTCAAACCATTCAAGTCATTTAATAAGGTTGGAGGTTCTATATACCATTACAGTGCCTACCTACTTACTTTAGTACCCATCAACTTAAAATATGAAAAATAAAATAATGTATAAAATATAATGTATCCCACTTGATTTTTCAGGCAATTACAAGCTATTACAAATTCACAAACTTTATTCAAAGTTAGTATAGAAATAAGATGGAAAAGTGGAGGACAGTTTGGGCTGATGGCAATACTTAGAAAAATGAAAAATGATTCAAATACATTGCCGAGAATAAGCGACTGCCGACTGAAAATAGTCCTTTTTAAACAAGTTTGACGATGCGTATGAATGGCTTTCATGCAAAAGCATGTATCGAAAATTGAATTTGATTAAATTGCAGTTTGAAATGTATTTCATGTATGTTAGTATGTTCCAATAGGACAATTGCATGATGTTGGTTCAGATTGTCGCCACTTGGTGGCTTTGGTCCGGTGGCACAGCGCGCTTGCGCCAGATCCAGATTATCAATTAGTTTCGTTTGTTTATGTTTTGCAAATTGCAAATGAAAGTCGAACAACGGCCCATCGCTTCTTCAGGGCTTCATTGGTGAGGAACTTGTGGAATTTTATGCCATTTCTGTTTTGTTGAATCCACGTTTCCCGAAAGGCTTCTGCGCATACCTGTGAAAGTAGGACGTTGCCATATCTCATATCACGACAACAAGTTGACAACACTGTGATACGGTGTGCGTGTGTAATGTCACTAATGTCACACAAATGGCAGCTGACGCGCTTGACGTCGATTTGACGTTTCGACAGACCTAACCAAATAACGCTCTTGTTTCGTCGATCACCTTGCAGCTCGTTGTGTTTCGTATCACCTGAATCTTTTCTGCGTCTTTCTACCATACGGCACGTAACATTTCATTCTGAACAATATTAAATGTTGAATGGTTTGGAGGTCATGTTTGTTGTTTGTTTACATTTCGATTATTGATTGACAGTTGCCATTGACAGTGACACTTCGTGCGTCAAAATTGAAATTACCGCGCTCTGCAGGTATGCGTTCTCATGTATGCGCTTAAGTGATTTACGTGATGGTAAACGTGGATTTTGAGCGCGGTGTGGCACACAACATTTATAGTTATAGGTAATTTTTCAGCGTCGACAATATAGAAAGATGAGAAGAGAACTAATGACAGCGGGGAATTAGTGTGGTGAGATGAATTTTAATTTATTCAAGTGCCAAAATCACGCCAGTGACAGTTATGAGTTATGACACACGATTTGGCGATTTACAATACCAATTGATAAACCCAAAGTCCCCAGATGGCAAACGGCGCCGCAAGCGCCCCCTACATGCAATCGTCCTATTTATAAAAAAAAACTGACCACAAATAAACCAGCTACGGTTGCGGCCAAAATAAAGTGGACGACAACGTCAGTGAGTTGGCTTGCTGTCATGCGACGTTCAGGCTCAGGCCAGAATCCTGAAAAATCTGTCAACTGTCGTCCACTTTAAAAAAGCCGCAATGGTACAATCAATCCAGTTTTTACTTCGCATCGACCGGGCGCGGCGCCGCCCCCACTCTGTACCTACTAGAACGAACCTTTTCTGAAGCATTCGCGGGTAGGACTTGGGTAGGACACTCTGTGGGTAGGACCATGTTGCCACAATAGTGGAACAAATCAATGTAAATATTACGATGAAAAAAATATGGATGAAATATGAAATCAAAGAAAACAAGAAAAGGAAATATAAAATAAAATTACCATTCAAATCTAGGGATTTTTTTTATCAGTGTTGCCTCTCCCAAGTTGTAGTTCCAGAGGCGGCGACGTTTATTATTCATTATTGATTTATGGGGAACTATAGTGGCAAACGCCTGAAGTAATGGCGCCCGTGTTCCATGCACCCCAGCTATCATCAGTGTCATTTTAAGCGTACATAACCTCAACCTTGTAATTTTCATTTCATTTTCATTTGTCAGCACTCAGCATATAATCGGCGGTTTGCGTCACTTCGTGAGTAGAAAAGTAGAAACGCCGACAAGCCAAAAATCACGGTGAAAAAATTGGTAGTGACGTGTTGTGTATCAGCTGTATGTATCAGGCTGCAACAGTTCCAAAGGACCATACCTTTGCAGTATGCACCAGCTCTTTTTTATTCCCTCTCAGTGAGGCTCCTCTCCGCCTCAACTCTTCTTTTTAGCACTTTTCACTATCCGTACATTTGTTAGCATTTCTTTAAGGTTATGTACGAAAACTGTCAAAATGGGTGCATGGAACACGTCGCCCTCTACAATCTGCTTTGCCTATAGTTCCCCATTGGCATGCGCGTTTTCCAAACATTACATCACTCCTCGAATTCCTTTCCTATGCAGAAATATTGCCATATTGATACGACGAGTTTATCGACAGATTTTTTTTTCAAGAATCGAGCCCCTCAAAATATATTTTGAACCGATTCCTATGCGTCATCCGATACGCCCCTGACCTACAAGTAGGTCAAGCAGTGACGTCACTGTCAAACACTCAAATATTCCAAACCTGTCAAATCGATCCAAAATCGTGTTTTTCCTACCAGAAATCTAATTGATACATTGAATTACGAGTGAGTACGTGAAATTCGACACATTCTCTACATATCCTGTTAAAAATGCCGTGAAATGGATGATTGTTTTCATTATTTTTGTGAACGTCAAAAATGTTCAGTTTACTCAGCATTTGCACACAAATTATTGTTTTCACTAAGATTTGGCTCTCGTTTTGACCACTAACAGCCCTGATTGGGTTTATCACCGCCGACGGTAACTGTTTTCGAATTTTAATGGGGTTCTTATCGCTTCATTACACACAGACCCCATAAAATTGTTGCTGTGAGCGCAGGACCGTACTGAAAGTTTTTTGAATTTCAGTGGGCCATCCAACATGAACACGCCTACAGCTACTCCGCTTCAGACGCTCTCCTCAGTAAATATTTTCTCAAGTTTCCTCCATGCACTTGGATGTCGCATGAATCAATGTAAATATTTTTTTTAAACTATATTAGTTCACATCACAATTAAGTTTGCATTTTTGTTTGGCTTTCTTTTTTTTATGTTGCATTTGCATGCTTTTACTTTTCCCAAGGAATCAACAATATGAGAAGTTTTCATTAAACTCCGAAGCGAATTTTCCATTGATTCTCATTCACTATGTTTATGCTCTCCCTAATGCGTAGACTCTATGCGCATCGCATTAGTCATTTTTCTTCCCAAAACCATCACAAAGTGACATATGAAGGACGTTGAATTGGTAAAATAAGCGTTGCGAAATCAATCCGTCTGGGTTTATTCCTTGACGGATTTTTACCATTTTGGTCTCTTTTGAAAGCTACAAGAATGTACTTTCGTTTGACCAAAAATCAAAAAAATATTGATTTTGATTTTTGGATTTTGGTTATGCCAATGGGCTCAAACCAAAGTACATTCTTGTAGCTTTCGAAAGAGACCAAAATGGTAAAAATCCGTCGAGGAATAAACCCAGACGGATTGATTTCGCAACGCTTATTTTACCAATTCAACTCCGTCCTTAATAGACTTTCTCATACAGAGGCGGTTCCTTTTGCTCGCAGCTCGTGCGCAGGTCTTCATATAGACTGGTTCGCAAAATATTCGCGCGTTTGTAGCCAAGTGGGGATGCGACCAGGCATCACGCTGGCCCATTCAAGTTACCCTGCGCCTCGAGTACCTTAGGCGTATGAGAAACTCTATAGGTTTGTTCCATCAGAAATCTCAAACTAGTCAGAGCCAATGAGAAGCGCCCAAATCAGTTTGCAAACTGTATTTCTCGATTCTTATTGGCTCTGACTAGTTTGAAAACCTCTTGATGGTACAAACCTAATGAAAGCATATTAATGCGCATTGACTCAATACGCATTAGGGAAGAGCATAAACGTAGTAATTGACAGTATGACCACAGAAGTATGACAGTGATCGAGTCAGTAGAATCGGTTTTCGATAACTTCTTGATACTAAAAATTCAAACGGGAGAAGTGCTTTTTAATTCTCAAATTGAGAAAAACAGCACAAATATTTCCAAAAATTCTGGAAAATTTGAAAATTGGCCTTATATTCCTCTCAAAGTCTTGAGACAGTGGCATGCCGAATTTGAATTTTCATTAAAAAAAAAAACAACTTAAAACCGATTCTATAAACCCACTTTTTCAGCCGAAGGTGAGCCTTGAGGAATGTTTCAATTTTCGTTGTGGTTAACCGAAACATAGCGCTGTTACCTTAGGTCATAGCTGTTACAATCGTCGCTGTCAGTGGGGACCAGTAGGATGCTCGCTTTGGCGCACCAAATTTGAAATTCGTGCACTCGCTGATGTGAGGTGCTTGCGCTAATTGCATGCATTTTGACAGTTTTTTTTTTTGAAAATTTTCAGACGTGTGACATGCATGCTGCTTATTTCGGAATGGAAATTCGATAATGTCCTGAGAGCGATGGTAGGTACAATTTAGGTGTGAGTGTACTGAAGACGTAATTTTCAATCAATAAGTAGGTATGTAATGTTTAAAAATTTGATTGAATTAAAAAAGCCGATAGTTTAATGCTATCAACACGTGCAGGCTTTTGCTCACTATCAAAATTATACATTCATTAAGTTTTTACCAATGATGATAAAATTAATAAACATTTTATACATTACTTACACCCAATAGGATAGAGAGGTGGGGTGATGAGGGTCAGCTCAAATGGTACATAATTTTAAAGCTTCAGAAGTTCAGCTCCAAACGGTCTGTGCATCCCATAAACCTATGATCTTTATTTATTGGTAGTGTTAGACGTCTTGTAGTTTTTCCAAATCAACAATGATCAAAGACAAGTATGGTACCATCAATAATTCCGGACATTACGTGAGTACTTACCTATCTTCTTGTTTGTAATGGATACATTTTTTCTTGAATATTTATATTTTTTTTAAATCTGAAGAAAATATTCAATGTCAGAGATTTTGATGGGTTTATTCAACTTCTACATAAACGCCCCCAGATTTTTGTTTCTTGTGGAAAATTTTGTTTGTTCATTTTTTACAAATTATACTTGTTATTTTTTCAAATTTGTGAAATATGGTCTAACGCACTATGGCAATAGAATGCTCTTTCGATTTGTTTGTATAAAAATATTAATTAATAATTATTGTTGACATTGATATTGCCAATCAATATCTCTTTTATCAGCTTTGATGCAACACATTTCGTTTTATGAAATTTTCCATGCGCGATCTTCATGTATCTCGCCTTTTATCATTTTTGTTATTACTTATAGTTTTTGTTTTTAATCATTTTAATAATAATTATGCGTAATGTCGCATAACTTCAACTCGCTCATCTGGTGATAACCTGAAATCGTTTCATCCACAACCACACAACGCTTCCTTTTTTGGTAGTAATTTGTCTGCTGGTTTTTTAGTCATAAAAGAACTAATTTAATGAATTGCATATTGGTATCTACTCAGATTTTTAGACACGGTTTGTTTGATGATTTGTAAAATAATTCCCTATCAAAATTTCTCATATTGTGATGTGATAACCTACATATTTTCCCTCAGAAGAGTTTTTGGGTTTATAAAGGACGATCGATTAATTACTTTGATATTATTATCACCGTTGATTACGAATACCGAGGTACCTACCTACCCTCATTTGTCTTGAGTTTTCTCTTGAACGCATTTCATGGGACAGGTATTGGTTCTGGACAGCTTACAACTGAGTTTGTAACATGGTCACCAATAACATCCTCTAGTTACATACAGCTAACTCGAAAGCTACCTTATTTAAAGAAGGTTTATTACTTTTTGGCCGGCACAGCACCGTTTTAAGTTTCTGCTTTTTGTTTTTGAAGTTAAAAAGGGGGTCAGAGGGTAATCCTTGGAATTCCTCTAGTTTCGTTATTTCAAAATATTTCAGTGAACTGCTGGTGACAGAATTATGACAAAGAACTTTCTTCTGAAATGCGAGGTATGAAATCGGTTTTGGATGCACTGGCGGTGGTGGCCCGAGTGAAGAAGAACAGCGAATCGTACAAAGTATACAATAACTACAAAAACCGTTATCGGATCCAGGCCGAGCAAGAAACAAGAAAAAGAAATGAGGCGTTGATAATAAACTCAAACAATATCCAAAAAACCGCATGGAGCATAATAAACACGGAGACTGGGACGAAGAGCACGAGCCAAACAAAAAAATCTAACCTTTCTGGGGATGATCTAGCACAGTACTTTTCATCAATAGCGGACACTATTGTGAGAGATATAAAAAAAAGCGATAAAGTAAGAAATCCTCTCGATTACCTAAAAAACCTTCACATGAATAATAACAGCTCATGTTACCTTCATGAGTGCTCAAAAGAGGAGGTTGTTACCATTATTCAGGCATTAAAAACTAATAGTTCAGAAGACATCTATGGCGTTTCAACCAAACTACTGAAGTTGGTAGCGCGGGAGATCGCAGAGCCCATTGCAAAAATAATCAATAAATGCTTTGAAGAAGGGGTGTTCCCAGGACAACTCAAGGTGGCTAGAGTTGTTCCCATTTTCAAAAAAGGAGATCCTGATACATGCGGTAACTATAGACCAATATCGATCCTGCCGACCATCTCAAAGATTTTGGAGTATGCATTGAAAGCTAGGCTGCTGGGCTACTTCGAGAAAAATGGATACTGGAACGCTGCTCAACATGGCTTTAGACGTGGGCGCTCTGTAGCTACAGCCGTGGGTGCCCTACTAGCGACAATTGAAGCTTCACTAGACAACAAAGAAGATTTATTACTAGCCTGTTGTGATATATCAAAGGCATTTGACACCATAAGTCACGAAGTTCTTCTGCAAAAGTTGCACTACTATGGGATTAGAGGGGTCGCCTGCGACCTCATCAAGTCATACTTAGCGGATAGATCACAAATGATACACTGGATGAATGAGATGTCAGAGGAAAAGAGGATAAGACATGGTGTGCCACAGGGGAGTGTGTTGGGGCCGTTACTTTTCCTCATTTACATCAATGATTTGCCGAATAATTTCCCACTTGCAAGAACCTACCTGTTTGCCGATGACACAAATTTCCTGGTACGGGGCTCATCAAGGAACGAGGTGACTGAGGCTATGGATGAAACTCTGCGGGAGGCCAAAAAGTGGATGGACAGCAATAAACTGGCATTAAATGAGAGTAAAACTCAGAAGATGCACTTCAGTAAGGGTGATGTGCAGGAGAGCAGCAGCCTTCGTTTTTTGGGCATACACATAGACAAGAGCCTCAAATGGAAAACACATATAGACACACTGTGTAAGAGACTACCATCACAGATCTACTGCATGCGGAGAATTCGACAGATAAGTACATATGAAGCTGCGAGATCGTTGTACTTTGCGAGGGTCCAATCCATTCTGCAATATGGAGTGATGTTCTGGGGAGCTTCTCCTGAGGTAGAACGAGTCTTCGTGCTGCAAAAAAGAGCTATTAGAACATTGGTGGGTGTGCCCTGTAGGACGAGCTGCAGAGATCTTTTCAAGGAGCACCAAATACTCACCTTGAGCAGCCTTTACATCTTCGACGCCCTGCGGTATGTTCACCAACATAGGCACACTTTCAAACAGAATGGCGATTACCACCACTACGCGACCAGAAGGAGGGAACAATTCGCAACACCATTTCACCGGATCAACTCCACCAGAGGGATCGATTACTGGGGACCGAAATTCTATAATCGCCTACCCGTAGAATTTCAAAAATTACCGGAGAAACTCTTCAACAAAAATGTAAAAAAGCTGCTATTGAACAGACCGCTATATAGCGTCGAAGAATACTTCAGTCATCTTGCATTGTAAATATTTTAACTTGTAGTTTGTGTATTGTTTGTTGTACATATTGTTGTGGTGTGTTATATTGATTTTATATATACATTTATATTGTACATACCCATTAGGCCCCTCAAGCTTTGCCGACGTTCCCTACAATGTTTATTGCAGTGAGAATAAATCTATCTATCTATCTATCTATCTATCTATCTATCTAAAGAATTATCAACCACTTATGGATGTTTATTGAATTTCTATTTTCTATACAGGGTGAGTCAGGAATAAATTTATTTTTAGTGTAAATTATTTTTCTTTTAAAATGCCTCCCAACATTCGGTTGGTCCCTGAACTGATGAAGAGCAGATAGACACACAGTTTTTTACCAAGGAATATTTTTAAGAAGAGGGATTTTTCAATTTTATGACTCACCTTATAGAGTAAATAGAAGTCTAGTAGCCTAGTAGGTACACACCTAGTAGTTATATTTCTCATTCATGATTCTGCCAACAGTTTACTAAAATCTTTTGAAATAACAAAACTAGAAGGACCACCCTGTGACTTCTCATAACTTCGAAAATAGTGGGATTAGCTCTTATGCCATGCGTTGTGCCACAAGACACAAGAGCCAATGAGCGATGCTGCGCTTACGCCTAAAATCAAAACCATACGGCTAAATAGGCAGTCTAAATCCATCCTGATTTTCAAATATAGACTGAGGGCGAGTATTTCCATTTCTGGTTATAATTTTAACCAAAAAGTTAATCCCATAGGAACGATGTTGGAACAACATGACATCGTTCGTTGGTATCGATGACATGTTCAGCTCATAGAAGACTGTTCAGCTCCTTCAGGGTAGAAAAAACCACAGCTTATCATGAAGAATTCGAGTTTTGTTGGTGTCCCTGATTTTTGATGTTAAATGTCATCTTGATACAAGGGAGTTACGTTAGAATTTCTGTCTCTATGACATAAAACCTTCACCTGAACTACGCTGTGTTGTCAAATTGTCATTCTGAAGACAGAGAGTAAATTAACTTGACTTTTTGACTTGATACGTCAATTACCTAGTTCTTATGGGGCACCAACGAGGTCCCTTGCTCTAGTCCGTCCGCGTCCGGTCCGGCGTAAATGATGATCGTCTTGCATAAAAATCGGTAATTTTGGATCGATACACTCGTAGACCGATACACTCACAAGCTCACCTGACCGCGCCTCTAGCTCAACTAGGTAGATAGTAAGGAGTCATAAGTTCAGATCACGAGATCACTTGCGACGAAATCATACTCCGACGCTAGAAATGCGTCCTCGTCGGTCATTTTTAAAACTTTTTTTCTCATCACATTTTGTGCTTATATTTTTGTTGATGTTGCACCTGCTTCCAACACTTCTCACTATTACAACTAACGTGCTGAATGGCGTTTTCAAGACAAAAAAGAATGAAAATCATTCGTCAGTGTCAAAATCTGACCTGGCAATTCAGCATAGCAAACATCACTTTGACAAGTTTGATTAAAATCAATTTTTTTAAGCTTGGGATGGGTAACAGAGATAATCGGACGTTGAAATATAGGGCATGAGTGGTCTATCCCTAATCTGCATATTATTTTTAAATACTGAAAATTCCAAGACTCGCAAATTGTAATTATAGGTATAGCTAGGCGATTTCCTCCTCCCCTCTCTCTTGTGACGTCATTCCGCGCGGGGGCTATTTAGATCTACTCCAAATCAGAGATGAATACACCGAGTAGAAATAGAAGTGAAAGATTCACTTGAAAAGCAAAACGTGTATAATAATTATATACAACTTTTATTGACAAATTTCACCTTACCAACATTTGGGCTGCAAAAAATACAAAGAGCATTTGAGCATAGGTAACATTTTTAACAATGATGATAGTAAGAATATAGGCGGTTGTCTAAGGCGTGATGCTTACCCCATCGCCACGGGTCTCCAGGGGTCCGAGACAACCGGGTAGTGAACACAAAGAACGGAAGCTCTTACCTTCCGCTTTAGGCCAAGTCCCTCAATGAGATGTAGAGCCACACTAATCTAAAGAATATTATCATTATAATACAATATTATACCGGGTGATCATGAAATGGCGTACCAGAACAGTACTGCGATCTATGGAATCTTCTATGAAGCTCGCAAAAAAATAATAAAAATTCTTCGACTCATTTTCGAAGGGTCAAAGTTTGGTCCTCCGACCCGTTCTAGTTTCAATATTTCAAAAGCTTTCAGTGAACTGTTTGTGGTAAAAATGAAAAGAACCTTTATTATTATGCCTTGATGATAATAATGAGAGATAATAGTTGAAAAATTATTTACCGCACCATGAAGGTTGCCATCTTAATACTGGGAAAATGTAAAAAAAATCACCTTCCATCAAACTATATCCGTTCATGGTCCATGGTAACAAGAGCTTCAAACGTAATTGTTGATTACCATTAGGACTATAAGTACAACAAATTCATGAACATCTGTGTTTTTCTTAATTAGATTTGGGTCAGTTATTCCTTTGTTATTGTTGCTTAAGTCTTCTGGCTGGTTGCTAGTCGATAGCAACTTCTTCAAGTTGTGAAAAAATATCCACGTTTACCCTGTAGGTACCTACATCGGTATTATCAGTTATTTTTATCATCAAAAATTTTCCGCAAGACGGTGAACGAATGTTGGTCAAAGCGGAACAAAACTCACAGACCGTTTGGGGTCAAAACTGCTGCTCTGGGAGCTTGAAATGAAACTAAACAAAATATTGATTCCACTTGAAAGAAAAAACATTTTATCAGGAGGAAAGTTTCCTTTCATTGCTTTTATCGTGCTTTATTACACACACAAGATGTTATAATGTTTCCGTTACACTTTGTTCAAATGCAGTTTCTAATGGACAGGATCAGGGCCAATAAGTCCAAGAATCCGATCATCCTTCTCGCAATACTATGAGAACTGGTTAAAACGAGTAATGATACGTCTCGTCTGTTATTTATTGCGAATATTTCAATTTTTTAGCTTGATAGTGGATTCGGTTCCTTGTCCTCAGTACAGTGATCTCGCGGTTGATGTTGTAAAAACGTGAGCTGAACAATATTGAACAATATTGAACAATATTGATAGTTTGTGTACACGTAAAGTAGCCACACCAGAAGGGTGCCGGGTATACCCATATTATGTTGGCTAAAATCTAAGGGAAATTTTTTGAATTTTAAGTTGGCTGCTAATTGGGCAAAATTACAGTTCATTACCATATAAACTCAAACACCAACTTGATTTCGATAGCTGTTGTTTTCTATGAATCAATTTTCGCTGAAATAAGATAAAAAAATTTCAAGTTCCGCCCATATGCACCATCAAGATTAGATAATTACGAGGGAAGAACTGGCAGGGATAATCGAATGTTCGCATTTTGAACAAGTAGGTGGGTAGCTATTAATCAAAATTAGGTAATTGTGCTAAATTTTACAGACAACATTTGTCTAGTTTCTTATTGGTAAAACTGCAGAACAACAACTGCTGATCAGTTCATCTACGGAAAGAATGCGTTTTGTTACGAAATCGAGTAATTTCTATAATACACACATATAGGAGGAGGTGGTAAAGCTCTTAAACCCACATTATATACATTAAAGATATAGATAATTGTGATGATGGTGTGTAAGTTTATCGAGTTATAAAAATTAGTACTAATGGGAATGGGTTATAGGAAGAATGTGTACAACAGTGATAGTTCGTAATTTTCTTAGTTGATGTTTTAGTGTTCTTGCTGTTTATTGTTATTAGTTAATCCACCATCGAATATAATAATGGGTGGTAACAACCGTATTGCAAGGATTTGCCAAAATAAAAAGGTAGTTGTTATTTTTTCTAGTTGCGGTCTTGCGTTTTTTATGTCAATTTTCGACCTCTTCAAGGTCTTCAAGGGCGGTTTTTCCTATTTCTTGAGAAATACCATTTATTTCGGGGTTCGTGTTTGCCAATTTAATAAAACACGCACAAAATAATCATAATTTGGCTTTGATTAGATACATTCCGAATTCAAAACATTTTGCTGCGGACTGCGGGTTCCACTAAAAGTTTTAAGAGCGAGGTAACTTTAATCTGAGTAAGTTGCTATGACACAGTCAATAACGCCAGTTGCTTAGCAACTAACTCAGAATAAAGTTACCTCGCTACTAATTTTGAACCAAGGTCAAAACTGAAAATATCGCATCTGTTCATTTTTCGTAATTCTTGGCGAAATATTTACATTTTTGGTTCTGAACAGACAATTTTTTTGTTACGATATAACTGGTAACGTTTGTTCTGCACATAGTATGTACATGAAAGCTTGAAAATTGACACTGTGCTCTAACAACTACCAGTAGCCTGTTCAACATGCTCAGCAACGTCACGGTTGAATTTTTCCCTTGGATTTCAAAGTAAAATAGCTCGTTCGGATTGCTGTCTTAGTACGATTCCACATTCTATATTCAATATTTGTTACCTTGGTCCTTCAGTAATCATCTTGTTTAAACTCGAAAAATTTCAAAATGAATGTTCTGACACGGTGCAAAATTGTTATAAATTCAACATAACGCTCGCATTTATTCCTTTTTCTATTCAAACTACATATACCGGGTGATCATTTGAAAACTATCCACCTGCAATAACTCCCGATTCCTAGTGAAAATGTCTTCGAGCAAAAACAATCAAGGGGGACATCTAAAACATACTTTAGCGATTTTCTATCTTCAGCCCCCTCGTCCCCACCTACCCCAACTTTGAAATTTCAAATGACACTACCTATTTTGCAATACATTAAATTCAACAAAATTGAATTCTCTTAATGAAAAAATATTTTTAAAATTTTTAACCCCACCCGTCTTTCCCCCTAAATTCTCTGAGTGTCCAATTAAATATTCTTGACCTCTCAATTCTTTTCAATGCAGTCAACGTCATCCTGCACAGCATCAAAAGAGAAAATTTTCTATGGAAAAAGTGCCACCCAAATTCACCCCTTTGCTCCCCCCTCCTCATCTTGAAAATCTAAAATGACAATACCTACTCTGTGATACATCAAATTGAAGGGAATTGAATTCTCTTCCTGAACACAATTTTTTCGAAATTTTTAAAATCCCCGTTTTCCTACTAAAATACTCCAAATGTCCAGTTAAATGGGGGAGGGGTTGAAAATTTCAAAAAAATTGTTTTTAGAAAGATAATTTAATTTCCTTTCATTTGATGTACCCCAAGGTGGGTGGTATTTTGTTAAATTTCAAAGTTGAGGTGGGGGAGAGCAATGGGGTCAATTTGGGTGGCACTTTTTCTATCGAAAATTTTCTTCTTTGAAGCTATTTAGGATGATGCTGACTAAACTGAAGAGAATTGAGGGGTCCAGAATATTGAAAGGGACACTCAGAAAATTTTTGGGGAGAAGGGGGGGTGGAAGTGAAATTTTTGAAAATATCTTTTTCAAAAAGAGAATTCAATTTTCTACGATTTGATGTATCGCAAGGTGGGTAGTGTCACTTGAAATTTTATTTTTGGGATGGGTGGGGGCGAGGGGGCTGAAGATAGAAATTTTGCCAATGTATGTTTTAGATGTCCCCCTCGATATAAAAATCGACCTGTTTTTGCTCGAAGAAATATTGACTGGGAATCGGGAGTTATTGCAGGTGGATAGTTTTCAAATGATCACCCGGTATACATTCAACGTTCGAAGAAAAAATAGCATGTTTCATTTGGAGTAGAAGAAGCTTCTTGTGGATCGTCTGTAGTTGCCGGACTCACTTCTATTGTCCGCCAAACTTGCATACACGCCACAAAAAATACGTATCACTTCTACTTCTCTCCTAATGAAACAAATATATGTACTATTTTTGTAATAAAAAAAATTCTGCATGATCTAACTCATTTTTCTATTTGAAGCTACCTTTATGTGGCATCAATTTTTAATTTTTATCGAGATTTTTATAAATAATCTGTTTGATTTGATTCAAGGAATCGAAAGTGGTTCTCCCCAAAAACCACAGCAAAAACCCCAAAGATGAAAAGCAGCGGCTGCTGGACAGCGACTATTCCACCGGCAGCGGCGACGTCACCGGTCATTCCGTGCTGGACCTCGACAACGTGGCCTCCGACAATGACTTCTCTTCTGAAGACCCGCTGTCGAAGCGGGACATCGAACATCCGACTTCGAATTTCGACACCATGGTCCATCTTCTCAAAGGCAACATCGGCACTGGAATCCTGGCCATGCCGGACGCCTTCCGGAATGCTGGATGGGTGGTGGGCCTCTTTGGCACGATGGTGATGGGCCTCATTTGCACCCATTGCATGCACATGCTGGTCGGATGTTCGCACGAGCTTTGCCGGAGGACGCAGAAACCGGCGATGAATTTCTCCGATGTTGTGGAGAACGCCTTCAAGACGGGACCGAGGTCGTTGCAGAACTTCTCTACTGCAGCCAGGTAAGTCTCTTCCTCTGCGTGTGTTAAACGTGAGATCGCTGGAAAGAAATCTTGAATGAAGCCGGTGCAGAAACCTCTTCACTCTGTAATCTGTTTGTTCCCCTATTCAAACACAACTCTGAACTCAAGAATTCGTAATTTCAATTTGTGATAATAATTATTGGTGTTCTCTGTTTCAGGATTACAATAAACATCTTTTTATGCATCACCCAGTTGGGATTCTGCTGCGTCTACTTTGTGTTCGTCGCTGCCAACTTTCGCGAAGTCATGAAGCATTTCTTCGACTGGGACATGAGCATGCACTGGTATTTGGTGCTGCTGCTGGTGCCAATGGTTGGGCTAAATTTCGTGAAAAGTCTGAAATATCTCACGCCTGCTTCACTGTTCGCATCGATACTGACCTGCAGCGGGCTGATCATAACGTTCTTCTACATGCTACACGATCTTCCAGACACATCCACCATCAACGCTTTTTCTTCTTGGCAACAGCTTCCCCTTTATTTTGGAACTGCCATTTACGCATTCGAAGGCATCGGTGTGGTAAGTTACGGTTCATCAGTTTTCGTCAACTAGCAAAAAAAAATTTTGAAAGCACAGATGCACAACTCGATACAAATTTTCGCGAGTGAATTCACAGGATCCTTTTTTTTTCATGTCCGCACGTCGTGCACAAAATATTTGACGTTCGGGTCAACGATAGTGGAAACTTATAACATGACTTTAAGATGGCACAATAAACTTAGGCTTCAGTGCAGGGAGCCTTGAAATTTCAGCTGATTGATAAAAATGCAATACATAATAATCTGAAACAATTAATTTTGGCAAGAAAGTCGCTTACGATTTTTGGTTGTGCTCATTTGAACTATTTTTTTTTTGCAATGTCTATCGATCGAGTTGTTAGTGAGCACATGATTCCAGGTACTGCCTCTTGAAAACAACATGAAGCACCCCCAAGATTTTGGCGGTTGGACTGGAGTTCTCAACACTGGTATGGTCGTGGTGGCCACCTTGTACACAGCAGTGGGTTTCTTTGGATACTTGAAATATGGTGACAAAGCGGTTCTTGGAAGCATAACCCTCCTACTGCCGCCTAATGAATTGTAAGTTTTGCGTGAATTTTATCACAATATTTTAATATTATACTAATCCGCAAAATTAAGAGGAATACTTTTTGAAGTTCCCTCACCAAGAAACCAGTCGGCAGATTTCTTCAAAATTTTACATGGAGAAAGCATACTGCTGAGTTCTATGAATCTGCGACTTCAAGAACATCCACTCAGCTGTCTTTTTGTAAAAATTGGCGGACTGATTTCTTGATGAAGGAGCGCTCCAAAATAGTGTTGCGTCAGTTTTGTGCCTTAGTATATTCAGTCTAAAACTGGTGTGTGATTTGGGGGGCTTGATAGTAAGATGTTTGCTGTGAAGCAACAAAGCTTTAGGGTCTCGATAGCGATAGAATGAATAATGAATAACGATGCACAATAGCTGAAACATATGAACAGGGGAGATTATATGTATGTACGATCTACGTATAATAGGTTCACTTGTACTGTGACTCTAGTTGGCTGGGCAAATTTTCTACTTCAGCATTGTAGGCTTGCCGCCCTTTTACCTGGTGTGAAACTGACTTCTTTAGAAGTGAAGTTATATTTCTTACCAAATTGATATTAAAATCTTGGAAAACTGATCTTGTCATACGTGGAAATGCGACTAGAGGGTCGCAGAGCTGTATTACCGTCATTCAGACACCAGAACCCTACGGGGCCGCCTTCAATTTAGTCATCTTGACGGCAGCCATTCAAGGCCGACAAAAACTCGTTCCGCCAAAGTTCAAAACGGAAGCAAATTGAAAACTGAAGGTACTCACATGAATTTCGGTCCAATACGCAACTTTGAGCGGCTGTTTTTTTTTTGAAATTCGGTTTAATAAACTTTTTACACGTAAATCCTGCTGCAACAACAGGCCTGCTGGGATGTTCCTTGTCTTGCCGATAGTTCATGATTCGGCGTGTCTTTTCGACGGGAAGAGGGGAAAGGATTGATCATTCCATGGGAACCGTTTTTATGGACGAAGGACTAGTATTTTTTCAGTTTGAATCACGTAAAGTTGAACCGGCTTCGAGAGGTTAGAATATTTTTGACACCTATCAAATGTCAAAACTGCTTTGATTTATTTTTTCATTGGCGAAAATTAAAAACAGGTCGAAAAATTACTACATTTTCCAATAAAATGGAAAAAAGCGCCAGACATCACGTCCCGCAAAAATGTTCCGTCTGTCTGCAGAGAAAATGCGTAAAAAATGTGTTCCAAAAGTGGTCCGAACGACTTCGTGTCTCTTCGTGAATTATTGTGCCAAATGAAGCCAGAGTAGCCAACCGCAAAGTTTTGGGGATTTTCTATATTTCAAATTTGGAAACTTGAAAACAAAATCTCACAGCCGACTAGAATCACGGTACAAGTGAACATACTATATAGCTCATGTCTGATAGAACCGAACAAAAGAGCAGAAGATGTGAAAACAAGAAACACGTGTGTTGTCTTCAGCATTATAAACCAAATTCAGACTTCAGAGACGCCACTCAAAAATTAATACACCTACACTCGCCTTACCCTTCACTTTTTTGCCAAGTTCAAAAACTCACTCATTTCTCACTAGTTTTAGCCTTAATCTTTATTATTGAATCTGAGAAGAAGCAGTCACTCACTTATATCCAAAATTATAGTGGCGTCCCTGAATTTAGTCCCTTAAGCTACAGTTACGCTCACTTGGCCCTCCACTCAAATCAGATTAAGAAACATTTCAGTGTCAGTGTACCCTTGATGGCACTGAATCCCCTCTCACATCTCACTCAATACTCCATTACAATTTAAGATGAAGAGTGACTCTTCCTTCATCATGAATTTGAAATTGACGATTGAAACTAAATCGAGTGAAAAGTTGAGTGTGAGTGTAGAGAGAATGACGTCTCTGAATTGGCCCTAAGACCCACTAGCGTCACCAAGCCACTAGGATACAATATGACTTTTTGAGGGCCAGCAGAACACTTGCGGGTGAACTAGTAGGAAAGTAAATACAGTGAGATCGAAAATTGCCTTGGTCAAAGGTGGTCTTGAAATAAGGACAATGCCGTTCAAAGTCCTTTTTTTGACATCTTTTTTTGTGTCAGATGTATCAAGATTTTCAAGAATTTCTTTGTTGAATGGTATACCTACGAGTTCCACTTGTCTGTATCATTTTTTCAAATGCACTATCCTAATCTATTGAAAATTTTCCTGATAAATCCTTGTAAACTCTTGAAATCCTTATAATTTGGAATATGACATTAGCAGCACATGTCAGAAAAATAGACTGTACAGCAGTCGCTGTCAACAGGGTCAGGGCCACTAATGTTTGACCTAGTTGCAAAAAGCTAAAGCAAAGATTGGGTAAAACTGGTAAAAGCATGCATGAATGAACTGTGCATTGAATGTTTGATTGTCTTATTGTATATTTTCATTTCTATTTTATCTAAAATTGTTTTTTTTTACAGACTTGCGCAGTTAGTTCGCTTCGTGATGGCTTTTGCCATATTTCTCTCGTACAGTCTGCAATTCTACGTTCCATTCAACATCGTGTGGCCCATGGTGAAGTCCCACTTCCACACGGAAAACTCCAGGCGATGGGCCGAGCACGCCACCAGGACGATCCTGGTTTTCATAACTTTCGCCCTGGGCATCGCTATCCCGAATTTGGGATCGGTGATATCCCTGGTGGGGGCGTTCAGTAGTTCAGCCCTGGCTTTGATTTTCCCCCCGTTGATCGAGATTATCACGTTCTGGCCGGATCAGTTAGGCAAAAGCAATTGGATTCTGTGGAAGGATGTCTCGATCATGCTTTTCGGATTTGTAGGATTCTTGATAGGATCGTACGTTAGTCTAATGAACGTTCTCTACCCTGCTGTAAATCAGTAAATCTGCTGATGTTAGCTACTAAAAAAATGAGATAATAATGAAGACAATAATTTCATGTGTTCTCATCAGGCTTATAGTATGTTTAAATTATGAATGTTGTTTTAAGCAAGCTGTATCAGTTTCTTAAGTATTATTGTGAATTTCTTTGGAAGAAGTGTGACGTATTTCGCTTTTCGATTGTTCTGTTTCATTTATATTCATCAGTATTGTGAAGTTGTATATTTTGTATATATTTTGCTAAGATTTTAAAGCTATTATTTATGTATTGTATATAAGATGATCAATATATCTACTTATGTTTCACCTTTGGAGCTCATTTGGTCTTTCCCATCCCAATTTTATCGTCAAAAGTTTACCAAGTTTGCAGACGTGTCTTTGTGTGTTTGGTTTCCTGTATTAGAACTGGACCAGCTTTGGATGTTGAAATTAAATCCAGGTCCGTGACAGGGGCGGTAGCGTATTATTCGCCTTGACACGCGACTTTTGAGGTTTGATTCCTCACAGCATAGGTCTGGGTGTTGTGTTTGTATAAATTGTATTTTTCTACACTGCAAATGGCAAAGAAATTCCTATAACCGCGGAAAGGTGGTCAGAAGAAAAAACAAAAAATTAAACAAATTCTACCTATTGTTCTCAACTTGACATTGTAAAAAATACAGCGATGGGACGTTCAATAAAAATACTTCCTCAATTTCTCAGCTTCAGCGGTCATTTCTCCATAGCTTCTGAACGGCTCTGGATTATTATCTTGATCGTGGTTGGCCAAAGCGTCATAAATATCGTCATTTCTATCGAAATCATGGGGTTTCCTTGGTAGAATATGTACATGGACGTGCTGAAATCCCAAGTGTTTTAGAACATTGCGTCCTTCGAAAAAAAAAATTAAAAAAAATACCGGGACAGTTTGACCTGCGTGCTTGCCATCTTGGATAACCACAGTGGAAGAATTCGCAGAATGGACAAATTCCATGACTCTCTGGACAGCTACTGCTGCTATGAACAAATCTGATGCTTCACTTTGGCTTAAATCCTCGAGTCTTCTGCACACTCTTTTGGAGGAAATCAAAACATCTGCTTGGTTTTAAGAAATCATTTGTTCGTTCTCTGTTTTACATTTATCATATGATTATGGATTTATTATATTAGGTAGGTACTGTCGATTCTTTGTCTAGGTAGATATTTACTTGTTTTTGAAATGTATCTTTTTCTGATTAAATTAGCAATGAACAACAACTGACACAGAACTCAGTTTCAAAATTAAACTGTTGTGATGTGAATGCCAGAATACCAACGATGTAGCGTTTTAATTCATTTATCACTTGACACAATTTTATATCATGTTTATTCATTCAACATAATAGAACAATAAACTAAAGGGGGTCCCAAAGGCAATCTAGAGAAAATCTTCACGTGTGTTAGAAAAATGTTAAACTAAGTATTTCAGGGTTCTTATTTTTTGAAATATGGGGAGTCAAAAGGTGGGGCTTTGCCCCCTCTTATTATCATTATTTGATGAGATTTTAGTAAACTTTTTAGATCAGACAAAGCAGAAAGAATAGTTACTTATGTAGCAAGAGCGTGATGCTTCATTTTCAGGTCTGGAGGTACCTATGTAGGTTGTAGGTATGTAGGTTGCACATTCGGACCAAGGCCTAGAACAAGCTTTACGTTCGAGCTGCATGTAACATTTTTAACACAGTTCATTTTGTTCTGATTTCATTTCATAGTATGAAAAAAGAAAAATAAACATTGACGTTGAATTTGATATGCTTATGCCCATCATAGGAAGAGGTGTCATTGTTGTGCTCGTTAGTCGGTTGACGTCATTATCGAAAAGATGAGTTTATGACTTACCTGTATAGTATAACATGAAAATTCAAGATATTGAAAAGTTCAATTTTCCTTCTGTTTAGTCTATTCTGAAAAGTTTACTGAATTCAGTGAAATCTCATCAGATAATAAAAATAAAGACAGCAAAGCCTTTCGACCCCACATATCTCAAAAAATTGAAACACAATTTTTCTAACATTTTTCTAACACATTTGAAACATTTCAAATCGACTCTGGACCGCGACCTCTGTGACACCTATCCATCACCTATCTCATAGAAGTACGCAACTGGAAACTTGTTCAATTTACGTAGCCAGAACTATGGGTCAGAAGCAAAACAAAAAGTATAAAAACGGAATAACAAAAAATATTAAAGTTCGATAAACAAAAAAAAAAGTTTTTTTTTTAATTTAAAAATCATTGAAACTACTGTAAAAGGATACGTCCAGGAACCACACACCTGATGTTTGTAAAAGCAAAGCTCTGAAGAGTTTGGTAGAAAACTGTACTTCCAGGAATTTCTTTGTCAGCAAACATGTAAATTTCATCATCGTTAATTGGTATGGCGGTTTTTTGTACTGAATCTAGCCGGTAAAGATCGTCCCTGCGGTGCTGGAACACTGGCATTTCTTGACGAACTTTGAGGATCACTTGCGAATCAATCTGAGCTACGGCCACGCTTTCGTCAGTGTCAACCCCTCCCACGTACTTAGGACATTCGGCCAGGGTCCTTCCCCAGGGATCTATAATCTAATTATAAAATAAAGGTACTCATCTGAATGATGACATTTCTTTAGAAACAATAATCATCATGATGCACCTGGTCAGTAAGTTTCTTTACATTTCAAGTCTACATAACAATTTCTGGTAGGAAGAGGGAAATACTACAGGGTGATCAGGATCATGCGGAAGTCCTCTCTTCTATGCTGGAGGTTATCTACTTCTTTAGTTCTTTACAATATATGAAAAAAAATCGTTGAGTTTCTGATTTCAAAATTATAAACCTTCAACAAAACGGGGGAGGGGTTCGCGTAATCATGCTGAACCCTACACATACCTGGTATTTGAAAACTTACCAGAACTCGGGGGGAGTTCTCCCCTGAAGAATGTTTCTTCAACAAATGCCGAGATAGGTTGGCTTTATATTCAAGGGCGACATCATGATTAGCATGAATTCAAGGTTCCTGCTTCATCCTCCGAGACTAAGTGACCACCCTTTCAAAAATTTTCATTGGGAGTAGTCGAGTAAAACATCACTTTGAAGGCCTTTCAACTATTTTATTTTTGTGCAAAAAGAAATAAAGTGAAACCTCTTGTTCTTAAAATCGCCTGAGGCAGGGTGACAACCCTTGTAGAAAATGGAAATAATAATAATAATTAAGACTTTATTTTACCTGGCGGGGTGTCAGCCGACGGCTGTTGTTAATCCCAACCAGGGATTGGGATACCATACCAGCAAATGGGTATAGTGGCCGAGCAGCACATCATTTTGAAGAACTTACAACTCTCTTAGTTTGATTATTACAATGATTTGATGTAAAAAGAAACAAAATCGAACCACCTGTTCTCAAGTTAAGATTTTTTCAATGAAAAATTCTTTCAATTTACATTTTCAAATTAATAAATTGTACTTGGAAACAGGTGGTCTGATTTGTTAGTTTTTACACTGAAATAAAAAGAGTTGGAAGGCCTTCAAAATCATATGTTACTCAACCTCTATTCTCGTTAATTTTTTTTAAAAGGGTGCTCATGCTCAGACTGCCTTAGGGGATCATGTAAACAGGTTGTTTGATTTTATTTCTTTTTGCACTACAATAAGAAGTTGAAAAGCCTTTGAAATGATGTATTCTAAATCCCTATTCTCATAAAAAAAATTGAAAGGGTAGTCAGTTCGTCCTAATTGAGGAAGAGGGAATACTGAGTTCATGCTAGTCATAAATGCCCCTCTTAAATATAAAAATCAATTTGTCCAGAGATTTTTTGAAGAAGCCGATTTTGTTAAGGGCAGAGTTTTCAAATGAACAGTACGAGTGCTACTGATCAACCAACTACAGGTGTGAAAAATATTCAAGTATTACCATAGAGTGCCCAAAAGAAGTTCTTTTGTAATTATGTTTTCCATACTGGGCTGCAGCTATGACATAGCATTGATTTTCAATCGCCCTAGCTTTCAAAAGCACTTCCCAATGTGCAGAACCTGTCGCATTTGTAAAAGCCGATGGATACGTCAAAATTGTGGCCCCCTGTTTGCGCTGGAGGACGCTCAGTTCTGGGAATCTCAAGTCATAGCACTGTATTCATAGTTAAGGCTTTCTCCTTTGAAAACTGACTTTTACATGCAAATCAAGAGCATACATTCAAGGATACAATTGACAGAGCCAAAGGCCCTGCTGGAGTATTAACAGGGGGTGTAACCTGTAAACCTCTGGAGACAACATCAGATTCCTTCAGGCAGATATTCTTATCTTGGATGGTGACATCAAACAGGTGTATTTTTCGGTAGTTAGCTCTGATTTCACCAGTTGCATCGATCAGGACATGCGAGTTTGACACTTTGCTCTTTAAAATGACCAATATTGAATAAAGTGAATGTCTCTTGGAACTTTATGAAATAATACATGGGCAGTAGCGTCTTCATCCCTGGAAATTTCATGAAATCCACCAATTGACAGCCAAATGTTATGTTTTTTGGCCAAAGCTTTGTAGCAAGTTATCAGATTGCCTTCTAAAGTTTCTGCTAAGGCTTTTGTTTCATCAGCAGAGATCCCAATGAAATCACAGCCTTCAGGTAAGAACACCACCTGCAAATTATTGTAGTACACTTTTTAGTATTTCGGTACAGACAAGTGAGTAGTCAAAAGTGTTGTATCACCTCAGCCTCTTTCTCGACAGCTTCTTTTATCAAGTTTTCCACAATCTGAAAGTTGGATTCTTTATCATTAGTTGCTGTGAACTGGCAAACGGCTACGTTGCATCTTGAGCTCATTTTCGAAATGAGAACCAAATTATTCTTGGCGGAAGCTCTGAATTTTGAATGGAGTCTTCTGAGCATGAGAAAGTTTGTGATGAGAAACTGATGTATTAACTGCGGACAATGTGAACCCAGCAAACTTATAAGTTACAATATTCACTGTGAATTTTGAAAATTTAGGTTAAGCAATGCAAGGAAGGGTCTGTCACTGTCAAAGTCAAATTTTCGTTCCAGAGGAGCAGCCAGGGGTGCCACCTTTATTTGTGATTTTTTTCAAACTAGAGGGAAAGGAAAAAGAAAGCAACTTCGAACAATCAGTTTCGACAAATATAATATACGATGAAATCACCATACTATTCATCATCAATTTCTGTATGTTGAGATTTGTGTTCAAAATGGAAAAATCTCGAATTTTCCAGCAACGTTTGAAATTTCATTGGACCCACCACTACCAACCTCACAGCATTTACAGCGAGAAATTTCCGTGCGATTTGACGTTGAAAACGTCAAAATTTCAAATAAAGAAAATTTGTAAATTTCTTAATTTACAGGTGCATGCGATACATTTTAATACTTCTACAAGTTGCTTACGTAATGGCCTGGCGTTCCCATGGGAGAAGTAACGCGGAATTGATTCGAAATCTCAGAGGTGAGTGAAGTCAGGTTAGGTTAACCTATTTCTAAAAAGCAAACTCATTTTTTCAGCAAATGGCATAATCAAAAGTGATGTCGTGGAAAACGCCATGCTGGCCGTGGACAGGGGCAATTATACTCCCCACAACCCTTACATGGACGCGCCTCAGGGCATAGGATACGGAGTCACCATCAGTGCTCCACATATGCATGCTCATGCCCTCGAACTGCTCAAAGACAACCTGAAGAACGGCGACAGGGCTTTAGACGTGGGCTCTGGAAGTGGATACTTAACAGCTTGCATGGCCATCATGCTGGAAAATAAAGGGTGAGCACATTGGATTGGACAGTCAGGCCTTCGACAAATAAATAATAGCATGACATCGTCGAGGTTGTTACCTAATACAAGGGGTAATTCTTGAATGGCGCACACCACATTCTGTACAACCTGTACATGTGTACTGTGCTGTGTATCCTATACTGTGTTCCTGTACATCGAAAGGTAGATGGGAAAAAAGGCTAAAAAAATCTTCATTTTGCATGATTTGAAACAGGGTCTGGCCAAACGTGTGTGATGTTTGGCTGGTTCTATAGAAAGTGGTTAGGAACGCCGTAAAAACCACGGTTCAAAACCGTCCATGTAAACATCCACAGGACTGGATAAATAGGCGGATAAATAGTGCAAACTTTGGGTAGAAAATTGGACCGCACTTACAGAAATGCTTCAAAAGTATCAGAAAATTGTTGAAAAAGTGTCGAGTTTTTATTTTTGAAAATATGGAGGGTCAAAATCTGGTCCTTCGACCCCATCTATTTTCGTTATTTTGAAAGATTCCAGTAAACTCTCTTCAACAGAGCAAAAAGCAATGTTTTTGAACCTTTGAATGTATTTTGTAATTTTATTTACTATACAAGGTGAGACGTAAATCCCGAAAATCCAGTTTTCTTCAAAAATGCATGCAGAAAATTTCATATGAGAACTATTTGTGTTATTTGTTGCTCTACAATCTACATCAGTTTTATAACCTCTAAAACCTTTCACGGGTATTTTCGAGCAAAAATAAGATTTGTTTCAACTGTCTCTAACTCTCTAACTGCGGTTCAATTTTCTACCCCAAGTTTGCAAACACCCTGTATACAAAACATAAATTCATTACAGATTCAGAGGTTGATTTTTGTACTTATTGTTTTTCCATAAACAGTTTACTAAAATCTTTTGAAACAACGAAAATAAAAGCGATCGAAGGACTAACTTTTAACTAACTCCATAACTTGGAAATTAAAAGACAGAATTTTTTAATAATGTTACGAAGCTCGCGTTTATCCCGGCTCTTTCTAGAGAAATCTAGATTTCCGCGTTGCATTCGGGAAGCATCGAGAGACTTCAGCGGTAGGTCACGACACGTCGAGACTTCTGGTGGAGGTGCCGTATAAGGTACGCGTATATTCTCGACGCAGATACCAGAAAAATCCTCGTGTGATGGAAACACCAACAGGAAGCATCCAGAATCTTTGATGCCACTATAAGAGAGGAACTCGACCTGGCATCGGCAGAGTTGGAATCGAGCGATCGTGGCGTTAACATCTCAGCGACATTGTGAATTTCTAAGCGATTAATAATTCTGTGCGTTATATAGTTGTATCGGTAGTAGCTAATAAAGTGCAGTTTGTTTACAAGTAAATCAGCGCGTTTAATTTCGAGATAGGCGAACCCGAATACCGTAACAATAACTTTCCAGCACTTCACTACCCTTCTATATTACGCATCTTCAAGATGGTCCGACACTTTTGAATCATCCTGTATCTGTGAAAAACATTGAAATAAATAGGTGTATATGTATTAACGCGACTCGATAGGTACCTACTTCGCCAGCTGCGATAACCACTGCAACGAAGAACGTTATCAAGTTTTTAAAGCAGTAACTATAATTTTATGTACGAAACCCAACAATTCAAAGTTGAGATTTTCCTGTTCGCAAAATTAAATACAGCTATCCAAGTCAAATGGGGACCTTTCGTCCTATAAAAATTACGTTATTTACAAAGTCGCCAGCAAGAAGGTACAAGAATGTCGAGTGGCAAAACCATAACACTAGCGTACAAATGTGATGTTAATTTGAATAAAGCGAATATACTCTTTGGCGGACGGCCGGAGTCGCACGATTTTTGCGAAACCACTTAATTCTGATCTACGCTTTATTAACCCTTGAAACTTAATTCTATCTTTCTTCCGTCTTTTTACCAGAACGGTACTCGAGTATTGTTCAGACCGATATATCAACGAGAAAAATGATTATATGTTACGGCATTTTTAATAAAACACAATGGAGAGAGGAGAAATAAAGTTTTACGGTAGGTCTACTCCACTAAGTGGTACACTCGGAGACGGCTTCCAAACGTGCCGCGATCGACAGTTGACGTACGCTGCGCTTTTCAAGGTGCGACGAAATATTGCCCGGGTCGGCTAGGCTCGAGACCGTTGATGAAGGCGTCCACGCAGGTAGGCGTGTACGACAGAATTAGCCGCGCGGTTTGGAAAATCTTGCATCCACAAACCGAAACGGGTTCCACGTTGAGACGTTCCCTTCAAAGAAAAAGACGCTCGGGAGATGGAGTGCTTCCTGGTAGACGGGATCTCGCCTATACTCAATGTAACGTTTCGGGAATCTCCCTGGTACGTAGATGACGATGACGAAGACTTGCTGGCAAGATCTCCGACTTTGAAACAGGAGGTTGAAAACTAGATCGTAGAAAACATTATGGTAGAAAACTCTATGGTCGAAAACTAGTTCGTAGACATCTTGTTGGTAGAAATCTAGTTGGTAGAACCTCAGGTGTTGATCGGTTTCGTTTTTGATGGGCCAGGTGTGGTCGTGCTTCTTTTATCGGCCGAACAGAGCCTAATTCGGGCTTTCAATTCCCTCAACGGTCCAGCGTTGCCAAATTAAGTCCGAAAAATACTCGGTTTTGGTTGGCCGGCAAACGCCAACGCACAGAACCCACACTGGGCGCTTTCCATTTAAAACATTTGTGTCGGTTTGTGTCAGCTTGTGTTAGCTTGTGTCGATGAAACAAAGGAACACAGATCAAATGGAACGCGTTTGTGTCGGTTTGTGTCAACACAAGTCGACTTGTGTCGCTAAATGGAAAGCGCCCACTGACGACAGCGCTCGTGCAAATTTTCGAGGCGGAAAAAAGTGAATACCTGCGTCGCTTCCTTCTATCAGCTACTGCCGGCTGGCGCGCTAGTTCCAGATTTATCTACAGCCAATTAGAGAAAGGCACGCGGAATTCTTTTGCCAGGACAGCCTATGCAATCTAACGAAACTCCCAAATACTAGGAACTAAATCGGCGGGGCAGAATTGGACTGGCCCAATCGGTCAAAGTATCAAAAAGTAGACAGAAGCAGAAAACGACGTAACAAGATTTTGATGGGATTCCATCAAATGTTTGTCCACTTTGTTTCCATTTGGATTATCCCACATGTTTTTAGAAGCCGAATTGCCCTAAAACACTGGAGAAGTTTCTAAAGGATTGCTGGTACATGTTTTGACAAACGAAAAAAATATCAACTGTTTTATAATTTTGAGAGACGTAGAAAATTGAATACTTGGCCGTTTTTTGAAGAAAGTTGTCAACAAAAAAGAAAAAAAATACATAATTAAAAAACACCATGTTTTAACTTTTCTAATACACTCAGTACACAGTTGAAAAAAAATTGACTTTTTATTTTTATTTTTGAGGGAGAACCCTTGAAGATAATCCACGTTTACCATCACGTACATTACTTCAGCGCATACATGAGAACGCATACCTGCAGAGCGCGGTAATTTCAATTTTGACGCACGAAGTGTCACTGTCAATGGCAACTGTCAATCAATAATCGAAATGTAAACAAACAACAAACATAACCTCCTAACCATTCAACATTTAATATTGTTCAGAATGAAATGTTACGTGCCGTATGGCAGAAAGACGCAGAAAAGATTCAGGTGATACGAAACACAACGAGCTGCGAGGCGATCGACGAAACAAGAGCGTTATTTGGTTAGATCTGTCGAAACGTCAAATCGACGTCAAGCGCTGTCAGCTGAAATTTGCGGGACATTACACACGCACACCGTATTACAGTGTTGACAACTTGTTGTCGTGATATAGATTTGGCAACGTCCTACTTTCACAGGTATGCGCAGAAGCCTTCCGGGAAACGTGGATTTTGCCCTGCTGAGAATACAGCCTCAATTTTTTGACTGAGCAAATCATTCTTAAAAGGGGTGTCTGACTGTGGTATTTGTCGCGGCCCCCAAACATGTCCCCAATGCAAAATTTGATAAGTGCCACGTTTGTGCAATCGGACATTAGTGTACTGTAGTGTACATTTTGCAAATATTAGTGTAAATACCTAAGTGGACTGACGTTCTCAAAAGTGCAAAATATCCATTTGCATGGAAATTTGGGTTGTAATGGATCATGAATAAATGTTCATGCATCAGTGGAATTTAACATGCTGTTGCTATACAGGGTGATTCACGACGACTACGTGAAAGGTAGCCCCCCTGAACAAGTAGCCCTTCAGAGTTGAAAAAAAAGTTCTTCCATATTCAATTTTACGTATGGTCCAAAAATTTTGGGAATTTTTTTAAAAGCTAATAACTTTTTTGAATAGTTTTAATTATTTAATATTGCAAAAACTAACATCATAAACAATAACGAATTCATATTTAACATATAGGTCGCGGGAACAAAAATGGCGTGCTAAAGATGGGTATATGGTATGTTATTTTCACTAGTACGTACTTGTTGATACAATTTTCTTCAGTTGTAAAGTTGTAATGATAAATATATAGATAATTTATTGAACAATTATCGCTTTATCATAAAAATTAATGTGCTTAACTCAAGATTCAACTGAGTAATGTCAAAAACAAGCGAATCTCTACAGCGGTACTCTGGCACCCCCTAAGGCGCAAACGCGGACAAGAAGCTGGCAAGAGGCGCTTCGTTCTCGGCTTCGTTGTGCCGGCGTGCCTGCATCGTTGCCATAGCGGGTGCCAGGGTGACGGTTATGTTCCCGCGACCTATTGATGATGGACCATTATTTTCGATGGCTCTCAGTTTTCTTCTGCCATGTTCCATCAATCATTCTCTGGACAGCAGCAGGATTAATTTATCTAAGCTCCCCCTTCCAATGTACCGCAAGCTAGACCAATAAAAGATTTTTGGTCAGTATTGAGCAGAAAAGTATACGAAAAGAGATGGGAAGCTGCAAATGAAGACCAATTACGGCGTCGCATTTTTCAAAAGCCTTAGGCCCGTATTCATATCCCACTTTTAAGCCACATTTAGCATGCATCTAACAAAAAGCGCTCGGCTACCTGATAAAAGCGGTCGTATTCATAGGCCACCTTTTACGTCCTGTTAGGGCCCATCTAACTAAAGGGGGTGTTGATTTGGCAACGTTGTGAAATGTACTCAAAACTACCTACCCGAAGGTGGACGCAGGTAGGCAAGAACCCCAAGCCACTTTCGTTTTGCGCCGGGAGCCGCTCCGGGTAGATCACTAGATAGAGAAAGTAGATACATACACCAATCACAGCCCAGCTGGATCTGTTTTCTTTGTCTAGTGATTTACCCCGAGCAGCTCCGCCTGGCAAAACGGAAGTGCTGGCAACTCTTGCTACATTGATGTACTGCGGATTGCATAAAACCTCGCAAAAAACTTTCAAGGAGTTTCTTCCACAGTTTCAAGAATAGCGGCCTGGATCTGTTAACTTAACAAGTGAACACCTGTTTCGACTGTTTTGTGCAAGTCGTCCCCGCCTTGAGTACAGAATATAGTAAAGGAGTATGACCGAAAGGGACATCCAGAGCATTGAGCACTTCCTGCATTTCGGCGGCATGCTTCATTAATTCAATTAAATCAATATTTTAGAAAGAAAATGTGATTTTCGTCACACTTCCCAAGAACACACGGCACAGCTTGTAGGTTAAATGGACTCAAAACACGCCTGTTGGCACATTTGGATCCCATCTAACTAGACGCATGCGTGAGACCATCCAAAATCGCTTAAAGACACGTAAAAAAGACATATGAATAGACGCGTCTCTAAACATCCCCTTTTAAGACGACTTTAGAGACGCCTGTTTAAAGTGATGATAGAGGCGCGCTAAAACCACGTATGAATACGGAAATGTTAAAGGCGCATCTTTAAAACCGCTTCTAACGCTAAAAGGGGGATATGAATACGGGCCTCGGACCATACGTTAGATAACGAAAAAGTTGAGGTACCTTACAAACTCAGAAAACGAAATGAAATGTCATTTCTGTTTGCTTCGATTTGACTACTGTTCTGTTCTTGACAATCAGAAGCTGCTGGATATCAAGATCGAACAAGTTCTTTGACCCAACAACTGCACTGTTTTGCTGACCTCTTGGAAAATTTTCCGATTCTTCCTGTTTTCGAAACACTAATCTTAGTAAATTTGTTGTAGAATCGCCATCGGAATAGACCACATTCCGGAATTGGTGCAGATGTCCATACGAAATATCGAAAAAGACCAGCCCGAATTGTTGAAGTCTGGACAGATTCGCCTTCTGGCTGCCGACGGGAGGGAAGGTTATCCAGATATGGGGCCGTATGATGCGATTCACGTGGGAGCTGCGGCCCCGGTCCTTCCGCAGGCGCTTATCGATCAACTTAAAGTATGTGCATAGAAACCGTGAGTGGCTTTTGCACTAATGCGGATTTTCATTATAGGTAGGTGGCCGTTTGATTATCCCAGTCGGCCCATCAGGCGGTGATCAGCAGCTAGAGCAAATAGACAAATTAAGTGACGGTTCCGTTGTCCGCAAGGCCCTGATGGGCGTCATTTACGTGCCCCTCACTGACAAATCCCATCAATGGCCTCGATCCCATTGACAAATACTGGCAGGTATCATTTTTTTCCTCATTGTCCTCTCGATCTATTACTTGATCCATACAATCCCAATTCCTTCTAGTCGTGTACAATAATATTTTAATTATTAAAAAAACCGGTTTATTGATCAGCAGAATATATATATTTTTTATTTAAGTATACAATTTCGATAGAATATTAAGATGTGTCAAGCTGCCCAAATTTAGGAATGTAGCTCTTATCACCTGCGTACAAACATCTAAGGGTAATAAGATAAGGGTAGAATAGTTTTTTTCTTTTTATATCACAAGTATCCATCAGACCAACACCTACTACCTACTGTTTTTTTTTGGGCAGTTTTTTTTGCCAATTTTTGGAAATCATTCAACTTAAGTGAATCTCTGCAAAGTGGATGTTAGATTGAACAAAATGTAATGCTCAGCTCAGTTCCATCATTCAGGATAATGAAGGATTATAATCTGATGCTAGTTAATCGGGATTTCTATTGGTCAGAGTCCACCAAAATAATCCATATCACCTCAGGTTGCGGTAACTATTGTGCTTGGTGGAACCGGGTATTAGTGATATTTTCAAACTTTGTAGATAACATCTAGACCGAAAATGCCCAAGGCCTTGTCATTCTAAAAAGTAAAATTCAATTAAACTTTTTTATTGTTGGTATTAGGGTAAACAAAAGTAATAAGAAATATTTTCTGTCGCAATCACGCACAAAACTTGTTTAAGTTGTTATCTTGGAAGTTTGAAAATTTTTAACTTGTGATTTTTAAGTGAAATCTTGGATAAAACCAGATTTCGGTCAATATATTCAAAGGTGTTTTCTTTTTTTCCGAGAATTTTCCAGTTTCTTCCCCTTTCAAGCCCAAGTTTTGCCATCCCTGGTTGTTTTGGAGTTAACTGAAGATGGAAAAACTGGGCCGTAAGTGATCTATTTTTTGAACTGTTGAAAAGAAATGGATTTTATATCCATGTGGGAAAAATATCCTTGCACTATGAATGTTCATTGTATCTACAGTTAACATAGCTTAATGATTGTGTCAGTTTTACCAGTATTACTAGAAAAATTGAAATGATTTGTTTGTGGTACATTATTTTTAATTTGGTTTTGAATAAACTATATTGATCAATCTTTTTTTTTGCATATATAATATTTAGACATTAGACTCTGGTGTATTCCGCAAAAAAGTATTCTACTTGCTTTCAGACTACGACCAGGTCTACAAGCCTAGCGGAACAAAAGGCACCACCTGTGAATAAGGCAGCAGTCACACTGAGCCACCCACCACCACCCACTACCATCAACCAAAAATCAAACGCATGCAATGTAATGATGCTGGTCACACTGCAGCCACCTCTTACCACCGCCCAGTGACCACCGGTGGCCATGTGTTTGAAATTTCCAAAGTGGTGGTCAGTGGTCGGTGGTTAACAATGCGCATCTTGATGCGCATGCAGAACAAACATTTTTTGCATACGTACAACATACAATGTGTATGTCCCGAAGAGAACAAAGGTTTCACTTTTGTCACTAACAAATTGTAACATTTCTTGTTCATACGGTAATAACTGTAAAATTGTTCTTCATCATCAACAAGCTGCGGCACTAATTGATGAAATTCTCCTAGTTGTTCTCTATCGAGAAACATTTGACGCACCCATATGTTCCGGCGTTTTTTACGGATTTTTTTCGAAATGTAGTATAAAGCTACAACTTCGTCGATATCTGAGTCATCAGACGAAATCATTACAATCAGAGAACTTGTCAATCTTGTCATGAGCTGGGCCGCTATCCACCTTTCCCATGAGCACATCACGCATACCTGTGAAGGCACAACTGGCGGTCTGCGTAGCAGCCGTCTGTACTAGCGGGAATATGCGCTCACAGGTATGCGCACCAGTGATGTCCCTGATGGGAAAGGTGGATTCTTGAATCGTGTGAGAAAAGTCCCTGGGAGTATGAAATACATTCCGCAGTACACTGATGTAGCGACAGTTGCCTAAAATCGTGGTTTTTAGGCAACTTTCGCTACATAATTGTAGTACGGATTATATAAAACAGGATTATGTCAAATTCAGGAGGGAGACACGGTGGTTACCGGTGGACGATGGACGGTGGCTCAGTGAGACCAGGGGTGGGACTCTGTGTTCTTTGTCAACAGTCGCTTTCTACCTGACCTTGAGCAGGTACATGTAAATTCCCTATGCTTAGCGACTATCGCTTAGAAGCGACTGTCGATAGCGACAACACAGAGTCCCAGCCCTGGGCGGATTATTTTGCTTGGTGGTAGTGGGTGGTGGTGGGTGGTAGTGGGTGGTGATGGCTCCAGTGTGACTGCTGCCTAATTGTCCACTTATTGGACGAGGCGGCGAGAGTTAATAGCCAAGACAACAAAAACACATCAATAAGATCAGAATATTTTTACCAACAAAAGAGATGTCGGAAACTGCCCAACTGACAATTTTTGAGTTTCGATTAGTGTTTTTCTATATTTCAAAAAATATGCTGATTTGCCTGAAACTGTTCAATCTATCAATAGGAGTGGGTAATTAAAACAAACCAAATGCGCAAAGACCCTATCACATATTAACTCTTTATTGATCTATTTACAGTAACAGTTGGAAAAAATAAGTAGGAAAGAACAGGTACATAAAAGGCATAACAGAAAATACGTAATACTATACAGCTCTAGGAATTACAGTTTCGCTTGTCAGTCTAAAAATGGAAGGAAATCTATCGCAGCCTGCATTTGGCGTTTTCTTCGTAGGTTTCGCTTAGTCTTTTCACGATTGCCTGGTATTTTTCCGAGTTTTCTTTCTGGTAAGGGGTGCGCCAGTATTTTTTCAATTTGGCAAGACTACTGCGTTTTTCGCGCTTGATTCCCGGCCAGTGGACCAGGAACGCCCCATCCAGAATAACAAATTTATATCCTATAAGGCACATTTCCAACATCTGTAATAATATAAAATGTGAAATACGCTTCTCTACAGTTAGCAGGTAGTTGCAAGTGATCGTTACTTGAGTCATTTTGTCTTGGAGTCCTTCCCAAGACAACGCCTCGCTATAGAGGGGTTCATTCCGGCCTCCAATGTACACGGGCTCCCATCTGTGGAAGGGATATTCCCGTTTGGTGAAGGCAAAATGCTGGAATTAATTTTTGTAAGTAAAAAGAAAAAAAAACAAGTATAGCCCTTCCAGCAGAGCCGTGATTCGAGTGACCTCATATAATACCTAGTGACCTGTACAAATTTTCTAGCAAGTCTAGCACTGTTGTAGGCTTGTCGCCTTCTTGCCTAGGATAAAAGTGGCTTGTACAAAAGTTATGTTGCCTTTTGAACTGACATCAAAATGTTGAAATCTTTAAAAAATTAACATCGTCGTTCGCGGAAATGCAACTTGGGGGCCGCATCGAATAGGTGTTACCGTCGTTAAAGCACCAAAACCGCGCGCTCTCTTTCGAATTTCACAGTATTTGTGATTCGTCTTGACGGCAAGAGGCAGCGCCGACACAAGCTTGTCTCGTGCCGGCCCCAAAAACCGAGGAAAAGGGCAAACTGAAAGCAATCCCATTAATTCAAGTTCAACACGACGCAACTTTGAATGACTCGATTATGTATTTTGAAATCTGAATTATTAAACTTTTTTAACGTAAATCCTGCTCCCCATGGCAGACCACCGTAGTTTTGTTTTGTTACTTGTTTTGCCAGTAATTCTTCAGGGCTAGGCGCATCTTTTTGGCTGAAGCAGGACGAAGAGTCGGTGCTTCCACTGCCAACCCTTGCTCTGGAACAATATGGCATCGCATTTTTTTAAATTTAAGCAGCGAAAAATCGAACTCGCTTCAAGATAAAAGTTTTTTTTTCAACTGTCAAATGTCATAGGATACTTTGATTTCTTTTTTATTGAAGAACATTGAAAACAGATCGGAAATTTACGCCATTTTTCTAGAAAATGGAAAAAAAACATCAGATATTGTATGTATCGAAAAAAATTCCGTCCATCTGTAGCGGAAATGTGGAAAAATGCGTTTTAAAAGTGGCCTGAGTGACAATGTGTGTCGTCGTGAATTATCCTGTTGAATATCGTCAGTGCAGCCAATCGCAAAGTCTTGGGGATTTTCTTTAGTTCAGACTTGTAAACTTAGAACAAAATCCCAGATTACTCAAATCACGGTTCCGCTGGAAGGACTTTGAAAAAAAAATGTCATAAACTATTATGTAACAAGTGTCTAAAAAAAACGTATCATTTTGTACAATTCTAGGTCTTGAGGTCTCAACATCGTAGGTCTTCGTAAGGAAGATTTCGGTTAGTGCTTCGACTGTTTTGTTCGATCTGAGAGATTCAGAAAGTGCAAAATGCAGAAAGCAGAATGTCAACAAATTGACGAGGTAATATTCATACCTTGATCACATTTCCCGGATCTGACTCCACCCAAGCCTTGATTCCCGGGAATTTTTGGCAATGAGAGCAGACGTGCCTGTGAAAGTACACCGCCCTTTCCTGTACTACCATTTTGATCAGCTCTTTCTTGTTCCTGGGTATCGGGCTGTTCTGTTCCACTTCAAAAACCGGCACGACAAAGACAAAGGACGGATTGTCGTCTTTGATCTGGAAACTCTCGGTCATCCTGAAGAACCTCGAAGCTAATTCTTCACTAGGTATGAGCTGGACGTCAGTTACCATCACGTAATCTGTTTCCGCCGAGTTGCGGGCCACATTGCGGCACACATTAATGGGGTATCTAACGAGAAAAATTGATATAGGTACAATAAGAATATCACAGGTACCTACATACAGCAGCTACCTATAGTTGGTTCATTTTATCAATGAAGAATTAGGGCCCTCTCTGTAATGTTCTCTATTGGGATTTTAAGAATGGTAAGGGATACAAAGTGAATATCTCAAACATTTATATGAATCGAAAATATTTATCTACTTTAGTTTGTACTAGACATTTTTCACTTATCATCAAATTTTTCGAAAAATGTGATCAAGAAAAAGTTTTTTTAGTCGTTTTCTGGATTCCCCGTATACTAAAACGTCGAGATCTATCGAAACAAAGAATTTTTCCCGTGTTCGTCGATCTTTGTGTATCCAGTTCTGAAAAATCACTAAGGACGGCATTTCCTAGCATAAAAAAATAGCTGAAACAGACTGCGGATTAGCTGCAGAGCGAAAGAGAAACAGATAGATTCTTGTGGCGTGAATTTCTGCCAAATCTGTGCAGCTAAAAATGTAACAGAAAAACGAGTTAGGTATTAAAATCTGGGCTGGCAAGAGAATGAGGGTCTTTTTTGAAAAATATATAAAAATTTTGAGAAAAAATTCGAGTTTTTCGAATTTTGAAATTTTGAAATATATGTTCACGTTTTAAATTCAGTAAAATGACTTTTCCGGGCAAAAATAAACTGACAAGCTGGGGGCTACGGCTACGGCTGATGGCACCTGCAAAGTTTTGGAGCGAAACTATCAGCGGCCATCAGCGGTATCCTCCTAGCGCTTCAGCTTGTCACTTTATTTTTGCTTCAAAAAGTCATTCTACTGAAAATAAAAAGTGTACAGGATATACTTATTCGTTTTCATACCTACTTGATTTAAGATTTTTTTTCTCAATTCTCCTACTCCACTGGTTTTCATGAAACTCCCGTTTAAAGAAGAAACAGCAGGAAAAGCCGTTCTTTTAAATAACGGAAATAGTAAGGGGCGAAAACTGACCCCCCCGTATCTTTAAAAATAAACGTAATTTTTTTTCATTTTTTCTTGTGTTTATGAGTGGATTCCATATACCGCTCTGGACTTGAAATATAGAGACAGCCTGTATAAATAAAGTGACACGCTGGAGAAAAACGGCTCACCTTAAGCCGATGGATGTACGAAATGTGGAAATTTTGGACGAGTCGACCAGGTCACAGTTCTGAGCAGATTCAGTGTCTTGAGGGTGGTTCTGCAGGTAAGGAGGGTGTTCTGAAGGGTAAACGAAATGCACAGCCACCCTAGACATTTCTGGCGAGCATTTGCAGAGTTGCTTGAGTTGGACGATTGTCGAGTCGGCGTCGAAATCCGGGACAAACGCTGCCACGCTTACAGGCCCTTCCCAATACCTTTAAAAGTACAAATTATTATGTCGCCGGATACGTTTAGGTACAGTTGAAGGATAATTTATCAGCACGGTTGTAATTATCAAATCGGCAATGACAATAAGTCATCGCTAGAGAATTCGCGAAATCTGATAATTGCGACCGTACGAAATAAATAATTGTTTCCCCCACTGCCCACTGTACTTATTTTAGTGGGGTCGGTACGCGAGAAATAGGTCCAGTTTCGTGCACTTTTGAATGACGTAATGCCATTTGGCACAAATATTCTTCAGACCATTCCAAGAGATTTGGTCCGTCGGGGCATGGAAAATTTGGACATGGAAGTGATCTTATTCGGCACTGGTCCCATTTTTAAGCGTCACATGTGATCATGCCGAGTCTTTTTGAAGTTGACGATGGTTGTTTGGAAGAAAAAACCCGAATCGAGAGGCCAAGGGGAGGGGATATTCAAAAAAATATCATGCACCCTCATTTTATTCAATTTTGAGGTGTCTAGTTACAATTCCATCGACAAAAGAACGTTTTGAATTGTTGAACAAAGTGTAATGGAATGGGCGACTCAAAGTTTGGCTACAAAATATTTGATAAAAAATTCAATTCGATACTGTCTCAATTCTTGAGCGTCAAGTGTGATCATGCCGAGTCCTCTAAGTTAATGATGTGGTTATTTGGAACCAAAAACGTGAATAGGGCAGTAATGTTTCTTGAAAATTGTCGAAAATGCCATGCATTCCTTTTCAGACCAATTTTGAGGTGCCGATTACGATTTCATATACTTGGAATTATGCCCATTCTTAAACCACCCCTCGAACCACTCTAAACTATATAATATGACGGTGTCCAATCCGTACGATCAGACATCGTAATGCTGCTCTTTGAAACGAATAGAGACCATTATCGAATGGAAAAGATGCCCTCAAGGGAGCAAAGCGCCAAGTACCTATTTTTGAAATAATCATCATGCACACACCTGAAAAGTATCGCTTTTGATTGATTTCGTGGTGCTCATCGCGATTCCAATAGTGAAAATCTGATTTGGCATAAACCATACCTTGGAGCTACTCTCTGCTTGAAGTTAAATCCAAATTCTTGAGCTCAACGTACCCTACTTCATAAGCATCATGACAACAATACGAACTTATTGGAATTGCGACGAGTACCTACCCCTAAATTAAGTAAGAAGCAGAAGCGGTAAGTACCCCTACCTCTTAGGTGATGATTATTTCAAAAATAGGTACTTACTTGGCGCTTTGCTTACCCTAGGGCTTCTTTTCCATTTAATAATTTGTCTCCATTTATTTCGAAGGGCCACATTATGGAAAAAACGAGGTATAAAACCGCTATGGAAGTATGGTGTACAAGCGCATGGATGTGACCGAAGGTGTCTGAAGTGCGCGGAAATGTCTGGCTGGACAGATGATAACAGAGGGGGAAATGACGCCAAGCGGGCGCCGCCATGAGATTATGTTGACGTTGGGTTTTGGTTTTCAAGGGTTGGCACAATGGTGTAGATGACATGATTTATGAAGTATTGGCATTGCCATTTTAACCTAAAATTTTTAATAGACGTCACGAGAGACGTCACCAGAAGGTCACCAGTGACAGTGGTTGGTTATTCGGAGGTCGGAGGTGCTCTTGCAGGCAGTAAAAGTAGATACAGCATTACTTTTCAACAACTTTATTGCGTCACCGCGCCAGAAATCATTTTTGCCAAAGTGTTCTGAACAAACATGCTCCACTAATCACTACACTACATTACAGGCTTCCTTCTCCATTCTGTGAATCGCGACTAGCCAGTGGCCTCTATTGTTGCTTATAGGAATTCTGGAAAAATATCGCATACTTCAATGGGGTACACAACTTGAGGTGTGGAATTCTTACCTGTGGCTGTGGAAGAAGACTCCCGGATTTGCAGCATGAAACTTGTTGTGGCATCCCGGCACAAAACAATGAGCGCCTCCACAGATGCGCCGCGGTTGCCCTTTTTCCATGTTATTCCTGAATAAATAAACATTTGCGTTATTTACGATATGAAATATTTAAAATTCTAGCTTTTACTTACCAAATTTGACGCGAATGATGAAAAAATGGTCGCGAACATCAACAACAACAAAACATCTGACAGTGTCAGTTAGAGTGGCGCGCGTCAAGCTCGCGGAAATCAAGACGGCGGACGGCGTGCGGGCGCGGCGAGCTGCACTGACAGCTAGGCACAACTGTCACCGAGTGAAAACTATTCCAGTGAACTTCAAACGTTCTATTTAATTACAGTAAACTCTTGCAAATCTTCATGGATCGGCAACAAATTTAGCTAAAAATTATATCAATACACACTAAAATTATTTATTTATGAAATCGAATATCTAGTCACAGTCATCAATACAAAAAACTTCTCGGTTGCAAATTGTGAGCTACCATCGAGGCCGCCACTAAACGTTTGAGTCCACTGGTGCATAATAAGATGGCGACTTCCAGAGGGGGGGTCATAAAATGTTGGGGGAATCTGGGGTATTAGCAGTCCAGCTATATTCCCTGGAAGTATGCGGAATTGTGTGGAACTGCCTGGAAGTATCTGGAAGTGCGCGGAAATGTCTGGAAGTGTGTGGAACTGCCTGGAAGTATCTGGAAGTGCGCGAAGTCTATGGAAGTGATCGGAAGTACATGGAAGTGCGTGAAGTCGTGGAAGTGGTGCGCAAGATTTTGGCCTGCGGTTTACCTCTCTCAGAGAAAACTCTACCAGGAATGATTTAAACAAGTAGATATATAGGTAAGCTACAAAGACGTGAAGGACAAGAGCAGGGCATTTCTGTAAAATCGGATTCACTAGCAAAATATTAGGTTCTAAAACCAACCTGACCACTTCTGCAAGGTAATTGACAAAATCGGCCGTCACGTGCGTCACGTACGTGACCTCGGGAATGCCTCGTTCCGTTTTCCTCTCGATGACGTTGTACAACACCCTGTAGGCACTCCTGGCCCCCTCTTCGGGGCCGTATCCCAGTTCGCCCTCCTCATACAACAACTCTTCCGGCAGTCCGTACTTGTAGTTGCAGTAACTATCATTGGGCGCCCTGCCGGACAGGTAACTTCCAGGTGTGCGGTCGAAATTCACGGAAGACGAGTCGAAAAAAGCGTGCCGAAATAAAGATGACTTGTCTTTGACTAGGACTAGAGATAAAGTTAACAGACCTGAAGCGATCACAGGAACTAGTAGCAGCCTTTTCATTCTACACCTACAGACGTAGATCTGGATTATCATTTCGTTGGGTGGTAGAAAATGGCCTGAGAAAATTGGTTTTCATTCTGGTGGTTTGTACCTTTTTAATCGGTTTTACTTACATTATTTGAGCACGAACTAGCCCACATGGCGATCAAATCGTAGTTGGCAATGTGAGACGAAGTGGCACTCTCTGGTGGTGGAAATGCGTAGGAAAATATACAGGATGCGGGAAATGGCTGCAGCAGTGGTGGAAAGGATCAATAAACATTGCATTGGGGAGTGGGGTACAAGAGCGTGAGCAGGCACAGGGTGTTTCTTTTCAGAGACTACCTTAGTGTTCCTTATTGTACTTACTGCTTTATCATGCAAAGGTATAAGTTGAACGATCTTTGCGGTGGACCTTGTGAACTATAAAGGGCACCGGTCGATTGCTATAAAATGCGCTCAGGTCTTCATGTTGAAAAGTCCTTTTTTTCAACAGAAATTTATCGTCGAGGTTGATATTGAAAGAGAAAAATCTCTCGAAAAATCTGTTGTGGGTGACACAAAACTTTCCCTACTAGTGTATCTAGGAACTTATGAACAATTTTGTTCGAAACGTCAAAACGGGTCGGAAAACGTCGGGTGGGAAGTTGGAACTGGAGAGAAAGATATGGAAATAGTTTTCAGGAAATTGTAAATTTTGTCAGGAAAAATTGAATTTTCCTGGAAAACCTCAAATCTTTCTTCAAATCATCTTATTGTAGAAATCGTCAGTTGAGGCTTCACTTGAAGCTCCTATTCAAGTTCGGTGTCAATAACCCAGGCCGGTTTTACAGTTTTGAGAGGAAAATTCCCGCGAAATTGGAAAAAAATGTTGGAAAATGTTCAAGAACCAGTTACCTTTTGTTTAAAGGAAATGGTGAAAATCTGATCACTGGATTAAAAATTTGAAGTTTTTTTCAAAGAGGAAAACTCGAGACCGTGAGTCCGATTTCGAAAATTTGTATGACAAAAATAATTCATTCTTTCCTCTAACTTTTATTCCCAGAATGTCTGCACCTAAAATAAATATTTCGTGGGACTCAAAATTTCAAAATCCATGACTCACCTGTAGGTATACTAGTAATAGTAAATGAAATTTCAAAACACATTCAAAAGTTCAAAAAGATGCTTTTTCGTTTGTTTTGAAGAGTTTACAAAAATCGGTACAGATAACGAAAATGAAGGTAGTAAAGTCCCGCCCTTTGACCCTCTTGTTCGCATAAATAAATCCCAAATTCTTTTCAAGGTTTTCCTGGCACTCTTCAAGCATTTCTTCAAACTGCCCTCGACTTTTTTTACTGTTGGTTCGGAACATCCTGTATTAATCCAACTTATATTTCTTTGTATGCACTTGAACAACCGATCTATGCCAAGTTTCATTATCGATTCACGGAATATGTAGGTGCCAAGTATTAACTACTCACGATGGTAGGTACCTACCTACCGACAATCAAGTTGGATGGCTCGAAGACACATGTCGGAAATTTCAATATCGACCCATCAATGGAAAAACAAGTGAATGCGAGTAAAATAAGGATGAGAGAGTCTTGCATTGCTTACTCGCCTGATGAAAATTGTTGACAAGCAATTTTCCAACGGCGACCCGATTACTTACGTCACTACTTAGGTACCTATACCGAAAGAAAACAGAATTGTTCGCTATTGATAAATAATTCAGAACAATTTCAGTTCGAACTAAGTAAACGAAATTTGGTCTTTTCACTTTCTTGAATCGTACATTTTGTTAGTGCTGGTATCCTCTCTCACAACGTCTTAGGTAGGTTAGGTACTTTGGACGTTTTTGTTTATTTATGGTGAGTAGTTGGAGTTGGTGTCTGGAATGGGGGCGGTTGGTTTATAAATGGTATAATTCTGGAAGGGCTGTGTTCTCGTATCAGTTTGCCCTCTGAAATTGTTTTCAGGATGTGTTAAGCATTGATATCACCGGTTGCGCCTCCTTCTATTGTTCACTCAACGGTCGACCGTGTCTCAAGAAATATTGTACACTGGCGGGCTCATAACACTTGGAACACTTGACATTACTCGTCATTCTTATTCATGTCTCAGCCATATTCTGGCTGATTTTGAACTGATCTCTCCATAGGAACTTGGCTTGCCATAGAAGAGAACTCGGAAGAGAACTTCTATTTAGTGTTGTTGTAAAGATGTCCCAGAACTCACGGTCCAGAGTCAGACAGTTTAGAGAAATGCTTGGAATGTGTCAGAAAAATTTTCATACGAAATTTAGGTTTTTATTCTTTGAGATACAGGGATCGAACGAAGGATGGGGCTTCGCCTCCTGTAAGTTTCATTATCTGATGAGATTTCAGGTAACTTTTCAGGACAGGCTAAACAGAAAAAAATTGAACATCTGGCAATGTTCAGTGGCGAGATTCACCACTGCTTGTTCCGGTCACCTGACAGACAAAATGGCTGCGCTGTGCTCAAAAAATGGTCTGTTTGCCTGGAGTTGCACTAACTTGCTAATCTATAGATGTGATACGATCGTAAGTGGTTGTGAACATTTCTTGTCTCTTCTGCAACCTATTGGATCTGGTAGGTCTTATCCTTACCACAGGCTAAGAGACCTTGTCAGAGGATTTAGACATTTCAAGCCACAGAAAAGAATTTTACATGAACCTTCGCAAGTCATGAGTTTCATAGCTGGTCAACATACCACTTCCTTTTGCCCCCTGTCACTCACTGAAAAAAATTACGACAAAAGCAGAATTTTCAGATTTTACTTGAGCTCTTTAGCATATCATCTTCTTGTAGGTGTAGGTCAGAAGCTCTCGATGTGCACGGCCATAGAACAGAAAAGTTTTTTTTTGTTTCTTTCGTAGTACGTACCCTACTCCACCGTTTCTGTGATTTTTATGCAATAACTTCGGCCCCCTACAATTTTCGCTATTTTCGTCGGGTTTGGTTGATTCCAAACCCGTCAAAATGAAGATTTGTTCTTTTACTTATCACCAAATTCGCTACCAAAATGCATGCAAAAGACCTTGAACCCACGTTGAGCAACTTTGCAATGCATTTTTCCAGGTGCAAACCTAGAAGGTAGAAGATGTCCTCCTTGATGTAAACGGATTAAACGATTTGGACTGGTTGCTAATAAGGTAGGGCAGACAGATCATAACACAGGAAAATTGCATTTTTATGGCCATTTTCGTCTTTCTTGTCTCGAAATATGTTATATTATGTTCAATCAGGAACGAAATGTTCATTATTGTCACCGTTCCGTCCTCGAAGTTGAGCCACTCCACCCTTTGCCTGATGGTGTGAATGAATGAATTCTAAATATAACAGAATGCACAGATTCATTATAGTGAAAGCGAATAAAAATCGAACGACAACTCAATGTGTGGCTATTGCTATTGCATCGTTTTTTGCGATAAGCCTTGTCGCGGTGGCTGTCGGGGGTGGCACGCTATGGTAAGGCGCGCCTCGTGCCGCTCCCTCTGCCAGAGTGCGGCAGTCCAAGCAGGAGCGCCGCGACGCCGACACGCTGTCTACGACGCCGAGCGTGTCTGAAGACGGACGCCGAACAGGATCCAGCGGTGTGGCCATGAAGAAGCCCCAACCGCCCTCTTGAGGGTATGAAGAGGTTCCCCAAGGGCGCCAAGAGAGTCAGCCCTTTGTACGCCGCCACCCATTCCCCCCAACAAATTGGTAAGCTCTTCAGCCCCTTGAGGCCCATATTATGTTTTTTCAATTTTTCTTAGTTTTTACTCCTGAAGTCACATTTTCGTAGGAAATCAGCTATTAGCCGCGGTTTGAAATCCGTCCGTCCGACTTTCCGTTTGCTTTGTAGTTGAACTCCTCCTAAAGGAAAAGTCGTAGCGGTACCTATCGAGTTTTTTTCATGAATCATTGCTAATTTTCTGCGAATGGTGATAGGCACACAAAAAATTGGTAGGGTCGTGTGATTCAAAGAAAGTTAAATAATGTTAAACAAGTCGGTAGCAAAGTCCTCACGTCCATGAGCGCATTCTCGGAGTGCAGATGAATTCACACTTTAGCACATTCCCATGAGAGCATTTTAGGACATCAAAGGTATATATTTTTTCCTGGTTCATTTTTGAAAGGGAACCTCCCCTAGAAGTTTTTTATCACCATTTTGGAAACACCTGTATACATACAGGGTGATTCAAAAGTTCGGACCACCTTGAAGGTGCGTAATATGGAGGTGCAGTAGAGTGCTGGAAAGTTGTTGAAAAAATTTTACGTCTTCTAATTTTGAAGTTATGGAGGAGCAAAAGTTGGTCCTTCGATCGCTTCTATTTTCGTTGTTTCAAAAGATTTTAGTAAACTGTTTATGGAAAAAGAATGAGTACAAAAAATCAACCTCTGAATCTGAAGAGAACTTCTGTTTTGTATACAGAGTCATGAATCCTGATAATTATTTTATTTCTGAAAGTATCTGTAAACAGCCACATTGGTCCCATAACCTATGCGTAGAGCACAATAAAACTATAAAACACAATTTATTTGAATAGAATTCTGTTGCTTCTGTTTTTTTAGGAACACTAAATTTTTGTAGTTTATGATTCACCCTGTATAGAAAACAGAAATTCAATACAGATTCAGAGGTTGATTTTTTGTACTCATTATTTTTCTATAAACACCAGGGACCAACTTTTGTCCCTCCATATCTTTAAAATTAAAAGGCATAGAATGTTTTTAACAACTTTCTAGTACTCTACTACACCTCCATATTATGCACTGTTGAGATGGTCCGAGTATTACGGTCCTTTTGCCGAAATTAATAGTTTTCTTTTTGTTTTTTTTTGTTTGGTTGCTTTAACAAACGATTTTATTCGATGTTTAAAAAAATCTATTTTAGTTTGAAATCGGCTCTGTATCAATAATCTTTACCTATCACATGATAACAATAGTAAATTTCAAGTTAAATTGAAATTGGTTCAGGTACCTACCTATAACAAAGTCCAATTCTTCATTATACTTCCTCAGCTCTTTAGATAATAGACTTTTCATGCTTATTCCCATCCGCATAAAACTAGCAACAATTTGCAAAAAAACCTTTATCGCTACGACTCGACTTCTCGTTTAGAAAGAGTCAACTACTAAACGTGATGGACCTCGAGATGGGCGGACGGACTTCAAAGCGCGGCTACAATATTCGACAGGTAGCCTAATCAGTTATGTTTAAGTTATGGTTATGTTTAGATTATAAGATTTTAGCTTGACTTCCTGCAGGAATATTGAAAAACCCCATTCTGGATGACAATGCGTATTATACATATATAAAATGGAGTATATGCTCATACTCCGATTTTGGAGGAGCAACGTCAGCATTCCAAACTTCCAGAAACGAAGATCGACGCTGTGGAGGATTCGTATGGGTCGCGGGAACATAGCCGTCACCTTGGCGCAGACAGGGTGCCAAGGTACCGCTGTAGTGTAGAGATTCGTTTGTTTTTAACATTACTCAGACAAATCTTGATTTTAGCACAATTATTTTTTTGATAAAGTGGCCATTGTTCAATAAATCACTCGATAAATCATCTATATAATTTATTACAACTAAAGAAAATGGTATTCACAAGTACTAGTGGAAATAACATTATACCATATACCCATCTTTAGCACGCCATTTTTGTTCCCGCAACCTATAGGACGCGCGAACAGGAACGAACACAGCGTCAACACAAGTTAGCCACAGTGGAGATCTGTGCGCAGTGCGCACACGGAAACTTGCCCTATCCGTGATTATTGTTTTTGGTCAAAGTTCTGATAAGAACTGCAAGAGCGAACTGAACATACGAATTATTACAAACCTTGCAAACTTCGTTTATCGAGTGTCATTCAGAAACCTCAAGAATAAATTAAGGGGCTTGATTTAAAGGTAGCTTCAATTTTATTTTAATTTAAATTGCTACAAAATGGGGTGCAAGTTCCTACTAGTGGAAAAATTCTATATGTGAAGAGTGATTAAATAAATTTATCCTTAAAGTAGGCCTCGGTCTTTTTGGAAGCCATGTTTTTTGGCCAGATTTTCAGGAATCATAGGCGACTTGAGGAGAAATTTATCAGATCACTTGTTATAAACCACGGTAGATAATGCTCTATTCCTATGCCTTCGCGCCTTGTATTTTAACGGCTCACTACTTTACCTTGGTATACAGGGTGTTTCAGGGATGATAGCAAAAAATTTAACTATGGGTAGATCTTGTCAAAATATGACGAAAACCTATTGTTACGAAATTCGCGTACGGGTTCGAATATAATTGAGACGATCGTTTTAAAACACACACTGTTTATTACTGCGCACTACAATAAATACACACCAACAATTATTTACTTAGGAATTATCGCTGTGGTTATCGCTCGCTTATCCGCTCGCTGTCTCTTCCAATTCAATACTGAGTGTCGCATTGAGGACGGTGCTTTTATATGCCTCCGATCAGCGTTCCCGAACTTTCTATCATCTTCCAGCAATTTCCATAGTGGCCCGGCATATGCGGTATCTAGACGACTCCTAAATAATCACACAAACCTTCCGCGTGCTTCCCGTGTGTTCTGGAATCTGCACCTCCGCCAAAATTGACAGATGTGTCTTGATCGAGCGTTGAAGGTTACCAATGCCAAGCCATCGCGTATACTTCTGGGAACGTCCAGAGTCTATGGTCCAGAGCACTAACTTGTATCTACACTGCTACATGATGGATGGAAGAATCCAGAAAGATCGCGTGTTTACCCGGATGCATGGGATCGCAGCTTGTAACACTATATACCATTTTGCAAAGTTCGGCCTAATGACGAAGATACAGCCCTCCAAAGTTCACTTTTTTCGGATTTCAAAAATTTGTAACTTGGGAACGTTCTGACAAATTTAGCTTTAATTCAGCAAAAGCTGGTTTGTTATAATTATCTATCAACCTGCCAAATTTGGAAAGAATCCAACCAGTCAGTGGTGTAGTAGTTATGAGGGCCAATAATATAAGAAGCATCCGAAGAAGGTTGATAGATAATCATGACAAACCAGTTTATGCTGAATTAAAGCTAAATTTGTAGAAACGTTCTTGAGTTAAAATTTTTTGAAATCCGAAAACAATGAACTTCGGATGGCTGTATCTTCGTCATTAGACCGAACTTTGCAAAATGGTATATAGGTTTTCGTCATATTTTGACGAGATGTACCCACAGTTACATTTTTTGCTATCATCCCTGAAGCACCCTGTATAATACATATACTATTAACACGCTTTCCTAGTATGACCCTTTTAACCCGATAAGCTAGCGTTAAAAGTGCTACTTCTAGTAGTGGTCATAGATAGATAAACTCTTTTCAGAGTGCACGTAGATCACGAAGTCGCATCTAAACACCTGAAAATGTTCGTAACCAACCGTAACCAACACTACGAAAATCGAACCCCCACGTGCATTTCGAAATGTGATCGCATGCTGTATAAACAGAAAACAGTCCAATCTATCCATTTTTGTTGAAATGAGAGTTCCTAGTCGATGGCAACAATGAAGAAATTACTGCTGAATTTGGTGACAATTTTATGCTACATTCACACTGCTAAATTAACGTTTCAATTGCAATTGCAATTGCAGTTCAGAATGACATCACACAACATATGTGACATGAAAATTTGATGAAATTCCAGCGGTGTCTATGATGCCATCCAAATTAGCGATATCGCAATATACCCACTGAAATTCGATAAGTACCTATCTAATCAAACGAGATACACCAGCAAAATGTGCCTACCCTTACGTGTGGGACATGCTGGGCTACTAAAAATCAATTCGCGTAAATTAACGTCTTTGCGGAACTACGTCACTGGCAGAGCGGAGATATTTTATCAATGAACATGCGTAGGTAGATAGATAGTAGGTATGTATTATGTATATGTATAGGTACATAATAAACACGCAATTTTCGGACAAGATAGAAGGTATGCTCCACTTATCTAGTAGGTACCGCGAGTACCTAGATATGAAACACAAATGTAGAGGAAAATTAGGCGTAGGTACCTACATATTCATTAAAGATAAAAATATACCAAATTAAGCGAATGGAAAAATTGGGATGGGAAAATGTATGGACATTAGCCGGTGAAATCCAGTTCAGCGTCGAGCTATTGCGTTTTGATGTTTTTACCCTTACTTTTGCATGTCGTGATTATGTTATTTTTGCCGCCCACTGCAACAGGGACTGCAATTCCTGCATCCTGCACCCATGCGTAGACAATTATTTGGAAAAATGTCATCGGAAGTCTGGTCTAATGTATTCCCAATCGTTCAATCATAAAATCATGTGTTCGATTCCTGATCGGCAAAGGTGGATGGTTCTTCCAGCTTTACAATGCGCTTTTTCATACTTTTTGATAGATACTAGTTAACTTGGAGGTACACGGTACTAATCGAGCAGGTCAGGTCGGATCAGGCTGAGGTTTCGATCGCAGAAGTCAGGCAACACACCACGGAGTGCGAATTCAGATGATCTAGAGATACAGGTGGGTGACAAGACTGACAAGGAGCTGTGGGACCCATTCGGAGACGGATGCCGACGTGAACCCCTTCGCGGCTAGACTCGAGTTAAATCTTCCGAGCATGCAGAACACGAAAACTTCTCTGGAATAAGTGCTAGGTTTCGCTAGTCACTCGTGGTTCGGAATCGACTTTGAACTGTAGGAATCATATTCAGTAGGCAGATAAGTCAGCCAAGGTCTTTATCTTTATTGGTCTGTAGAGCTAAAGAATCGAGCGGGTCACATAAAGAGTCAAAGAGTCATAGGTTTTTGCAGCATAACAGGAGCAGCATTGGAGGCAACTTTTTTGCCAAATGTTAACTACACGATTCCGTTCGCTTCTTCTATTCCAGAGAAATTCTGAGTTTTACATGAAGGAAAGATACCTCATCTGACTCTTTTGGGCCCATTATAGGTACAGTGTACCATTTTGCGGACCCTAACCATACGGGAAGTCTATAGGGTCTCGACTACAGGCCCTTTGAGTAACCCCAGCTGCCAGTTCCAGCAACCATGCTAGGAGGACTTCAGTTGATCAATTCACTGAGAGCGTTTTGGGGGCGACCTCCTCTAGTGCAACACTAGTCAATGTAGCCAGATTCACTTTGACCTTGGATTGTAATCAAAAACAGGAGTATAGCATGTTCGCCTAAAATCACAATAATGTATATTTTTCAGATCAGAGGACGCCTCATCGTCCCGCTTCCAAACGTGTCATCCGCCAAAATTTCGCCTTCATCTACAGAAGCGCCCTTACGGTTAGTTTTTTGTATCACCTTTTTATTGCAATCAATTAGTTGCCTACTACCAAGTTTCGCATGCGTACAATTTCATAATACGTACGTTTAGGAGCTTCTTGCGCGGTTTTATATTTACAATACACCCCGTATAAATAATATTGATGTACTTATGTAGATTTTGTGTGTGTTTGTGGTTATTACAAATAATGCATTGCAGGTAATTCGATCGAATATGTACGAACCTGTGTCTGACCGATGTGTCACAACGATCATTAAGCCCAAGTACGTCACTGGCGGAGGTTTCGAAAGCACCGATGAAGTAGAGTATAGCGATAGAAAAACCTACGCCAGTGGAGATCTGGTGCCTCCGGAAAAACCTCCGAGAAAAAATAAGTTGAGAAGAAAACTTTCCAAGAAGGAGTCCAGTGAAGGTCAGTGGACTTTTTCAATTTTGATTTTGATCCTTTGTAATCGAGTGATCTTTTCGAAGCCAAAATATACTTCTTGCAATTTTTGATGTTTTTACCCCATAACTTATAAAAGTTATTTCGACTGCAGACTGCAGGATAACAATAATAGCACTTTACGTTGACATAACGCATTATTGATAATCGATTCAAATTTCGCGGGCGGAAGCTATGACTTAGACAGCTACATATGGCTATATCGCGCTATCTCACAGTAATCGAATTCGCAAATGATGTGTCAACTCGAGACGTGTCAAGTTTGTTTGACCTCGAAAACGTATCGTAAAGAAGAAGGTTTAAGAGCCACACGCTATTCTGTGGCCATACTTCAGTAAGTCTGCGCTATTGTTCATGATTTTATTTGGATGACACTGACATATACTCAAAAAGCTCCTTGGTAGGAGTTTGCAGAGTTATGAGTGAAAGACGCTTTTATTTGTTGTTGTTGTTGTTGTTGTTGTTATTATTATTATTATTATTATTATTATTATTATTATTATTAATGTTATTATTATTATAATAATAATAATTATTATTATTATTTCGTTGGAACGATCAACAGGCCAAAGCCCTGTTTGTCCACTTCAGGTACAGATCCACGAGTAGAGTGCCTCGGTTTGACGCTAACCGATGGCCCAGGTTCTATTTTGTTAATTAGAGAGCACTCGCAGTGAATCTAGATCGTTCGCGCAGGTTGGAGATCCCAATGAGCGAGTAAGAAACATCTGCACAATTGGCGGAGTGCTGACTTCCCAGAGCATCCCTGTGTATACGCGAATCTTATGGACGTTCTTAGAAGCCGCGGCTAATCTACTGGCGGGTTATGCTGGAACATGCCGTAGAACGTGTGGAATGTTCCCGAAGGTCACACTTGGAGTATACATATAAGCGGGGATGAGCCGACCGACACGAGATTAAAATTCACAACAACAGCGAGTGATCAGCGAAGTTAACCAAAGCGATATAACCAAGTGCGAATAATAATTGATGTGTATTTAGTAGTAGACAGTAATAAACAGAGTGTGTTGGAACGTTTGACTCTCAATTATAAAAGTACCCAGCGCAAATCCGTAGCAATATGGTATTTTTCATGCTCTGGGGAACTCGGAACTTCAAAATTAGGTGTTTTATCCTATATCGGTCAAGTTTTCAGGACATGATATGCTTTGTTAATAAAGTTCTTTTCAAAAATGACGGATTTCAACCAAATAGTCCAAATGGGTCATTCCACGATCACTTTCTGCACTCATGGTGACCGATTTCCATGAATTTTGGATATGTTGTAGAGACATAAAAATAAGTCGCCCGTATTCGTCGTTTTTTTTTACATTTTTTTTCGGAATCAACTACAATTTTTCCAAATCTTCCACTTTTGACTTGCATCCTACTTTGAGAAAAATCATAGCTCTTCAGTCCGATGGCCGATCTTGGATATTTTTGTTTTGATTTAACCACAAAAGATACGGAATTTTGAATATTACACTCTTTTTTTGTCAGATGTTAAAAAAAAGTATGGAAAGTCACTTTTCCGAAAAGAAAACGGTATACTGAAAAATAGTACATCTTCGATTTTCCCAAATTTTTGATATATTCTTCTCTGAACTTTTCTGATTCGATAGATAATGGTCGCCTGAATGGACATCGCCCAAAAACTTACGAAATAAATTTCTTAAGCAAGCCGCGCAAGCTGATTAGGCGCTCAGAAGTCCAGTAAAATGAGGCGATTTTTATGCTGAAGTTGGAACTAACTGAGGGCTCAATGAAAAAATATGGCAATGTGGAGAATGGAAAACTGAATTAGAAAAACTAAAGTTTCATTTCTAACCACCCTGGGAACCATGGAAAAAAATTGAGAAGATTAAAAAACATGCGCCGCGATTTTTCTTCTAAAACGGTGAGAGAACGGTGAGCGATGTGTGAAAACTGTAAGGGACAAAGTTGTAGAGAATTCAATAATCTACAGAGCTCCGGTCTCCGGTCTCCGGGAGTGTATGTCCAACTTCTCCAGTTAAACCGTTAATCGCGGTCAAAGTTGCGCGCCGGTCCAGTGAAGTGTAAAAACTGTCCGCGTGACATTCCATTTTGAATGCTGCGAGAATGGCTAGAGCGACACAGTTACAGAGAATTGAATGTTCCACTGGAAAATCTTCGAGGCCAGTTATTAGCTCTTCTGGTTTAGCCGTATTTTTCCAAAAGAACCACTTCATTAAGTTGAAGTGGTATAGGTAATGGCAAGCCAAACCATTCGCGCTGCCCTGTGTGGGTTCGAATCCCATTCTGGCGACCATTATTTATCGATTCAGAAGAAAAGTTCAGAGAGCAATATATCAAAAAATTGGGAAAATCGAAGATGTACCATTTTTCAGTATACCGTTTTCTGTTCGGAAAAGTGACTTTCCATACTTTTCTTCAACATCTGTCAAAAACAGAATGCAATGTCCAAAATTCCTTATTTGTTGTGGTTGAACCAAAACAAACATATTCAAGATCGGACATTGGACTGAAGAGCTATGATTTTTCTCAGAGTAGGATGCAAGTCAGAAGTGGAAAATTTGAAAAAATTGTAATTCCGAAAAAAAAAGTGTAAAAAAAACCGGCGAATACAGGTCGACTTAATTTCATGTCTTTACACATATATAAAATGTATGGAAATCGGTCACCATGAGTGCAGAAAATGATCGTTATGGCATGGAATGACCCAAATATCGAGTGATGTAAAAAGCATGGGAGAAAATTATTCAATAATTTGTGTCCACAAATTGAAAAAAAAATCCATATTTTTTGTTTATTTAGAACCCAATTCTCTGAACTAGCATGATTAGGAGAGCATATTCTCGAGCATATTATACTGACCCTCCGAGGTGGAAATTGAGCTTGTGTAGGATTAAAAGGCAAGCTTCCGAATAAAACGTAAGTTCCGTGGAGAATGAATCACCTTGCATATCTACCTATGATAATGCGTTATGTAATTACATCATGAATCTTTCTTAACGTGGAGATAATATCAATGAAGAGAACTTTTTGGCAGACGTATCATATTAGTAAATTCCAAAATTATCCAACCCACCCAATGTTTTTAGTAGAAAAAGTTTCGCTGCAATTTGCACTCGATTGTTGGCAAAAGTGGAATGATCATTGAATGGAACGTCACTCTAAATTACTGTAATTACACGTGCTTCCGGCGGTGTAGGTAGGTACCTATGCTATATTATACAGAGTGTTTCAGAAATAATCGCCAAAACTTCAACAGAGCATATTCCTTCTGTCAAAATAAGTCGGCTTATAGGCCATCCACAATGATGTTAAGAGTCCTCTGTACGCTCGAAGCAGCTCCGACTAAAAGGCCTCTAAATCGAAGGCGGTGATTTTTTTTCAACTGGTATTTGGTGATTACACTTCATATCTCCATAAAAACATGTGAGTGGAAAAAAATCCGAGGAAAACCGATCACAGCCGAAGATAGTGAAATTACACGAGCGCCATCCTAGGGCCTTTATTTGACTTGAAAGAAAATTCTTTTTTCCAAGGAGGACTCTACAGTATTCTGCACCATCGTACCGGGTGGTTTTTTTTATAAAATATCTGGAGCCAAAGTTATTTGGCTGTGAACATTATCAAAAAAATACTCAAAAATTTTGAGTTTCATATCTTCAGCTGAAATTTTTTTACTTAAAAACCACCCGGTACGATTGTGCAGAATACTGTTGAGAGTCCACCCTGAAAAAAGGATTCTTGTTCCAAGTCAAATGAAGGCCCTAGGGTGGCGCGCGTAAGATTTGACTATCTCCGGCTGTGATCGGTTTTTCTCGGATTTTTTTCCGTCGACATGTTAAAATAGATATATGAAGTGAAATCTCCAAATGCCAGTTCAAAGAAAATCACCGGCTTCGATTTAGAGGCATTTTAGTTGGAGCCACTCTGAGCGTACAGAGGACTCTTAATGTTAACGTAATGTTATCGGCAACGGTAATGTTAGCATTTCAAAGCAACGAGTTTCAATGGTAAATGCTTACCATTGCCATAAACATGATTGTGAACGTCACCATTTGAAACTTATTGCTTTGAATGCTAACATTACCATTGCCGATAACATTACGTTAACATTAACATCATTGTGAATGGCCTATTACCTCCCTAGTCGAAAAATCATTATATATGGTGGGCTTTGAAAAACATATCTACAAATGTTATGCTTTATGAATCGGAGTTTTCAAGAATTGTATGAAACAATGTACGAGGATGATGCACGATTTATGCAAAACATCAAAGTTAACTTTATTTCTTTGATTCACCAAAATAAAATGTTGTTCGTGAGTATCCGTTTAATATGGTCACTGGTTGTTGGTAGGTACCTACCTATTGTGACCACCACTTTGTTTATATTTTTTCAACTTTATATCATCGGGCGACCTTCACGATATCTACATGTCACTGAATGTAATAACATATCTCATTAGACAGTGTTTCTCGAACCGTTTTATTTATTCTGAATGTTTTTACATGATTCGCGTTTCAAATTAATTTTCCCGCCACAAAATGTCTGCCAAATGTAGATTGTAATAACACAATAACAGCTTAGCTTACAAATTACATTAAAGTGACAGCCCTATTTTTTGTGATAAATCCTACATCTGAATTTGGGTTTCCACGCATTTTTTTATTACAGTTTTTTCTGAAGCAAAAGTACCTATAAGTGTGATACCACCACCACCACCCTGTAAAACTACGCAACAAAAGTTTAAAAGAGTCGTCGTGGTCCAAAATTTCACTCTTTTTTAAAGTGGGCCAATATTACATTGCCACAAAACAATTTCACATGTCAAGAATTGAAATTTCTCCGACTATCTTGGTATATCTCGGTTTAGAGGGCATGGATTGAAATTCATTTTAAATAAGGGAGTGGACTTACTTTTACAAGAGAAGTCTACTGTTAAAATTATGTCGATTACCATCATCTGAATCACCCTGTATGGGATGCCCATACGTAATCGATTACTTCCCATGTTAATCTTCCGGATATCACAATAGGTACACCTCTGCCCACCACCATAATAATGCCGCACTTTCGAATTTTCAGAGTTTTGTTACAAATCCCTTTTAACCCAGACCAAGTCAAAGGGTCTCCCCTGAAATTTTTTGGACCACCATTCCAGAATTTGTGGGTGTCTTAAACTGACGTTTGTAATCCATTAAACAACAAAATATAAGTAGGTAATAATAACAGATTGAACAATTACCTGTCTAATGGATAATGTATGTTTGTTTCGACCTCCAGGTATCTGCCAGTACCATCGCATGGGTCATACTCTATAAAGCGATTAGATATGTGAATTTTTTATAGCGAGTATTGTCATTAGTCCAGCGCCGGACTAACTGCTCAAAGCAGTGGCGGACTAAGGGGGGGGCGGTGGGGGCGGTCCGCCCCGGGCCTCGGGGCCTCAATCATCTTATGGGGCCTCCAATTCCTATTGTTTGTAAAAAATACCTCAAAAAAAATTGGGATAAAATCCAAAAATTTCAATTTTTTCCTTCAATGATCATTTTTTCTGCATATTACTTAGGTGAGAAACATTGTTTTCCTATTTTTTCCATTTTAAAATTACCTTGGCAGGCCCCATGACAACAGGTTTGGGGGCCTACCCGTCTACACACAGGCAATAGAGGTGTGTCTGTATTACGGAATCCCTGCGAATTACTTTCACTTTAGGCTTTAGGGGCCCCGGCCCCGGATATCACAGTGCCAGGGGCCTCAAGAGTTTTGAAATTTTGTATTTTATCATTTCTTTTCAAAAGAAGAAAAAACAAAACAACAAAATTATCTTGTCTGCGCGCTGCAGGTAGAACAAATTCATATTATTCCTAATTTTGTATATACGAGTAGGTTTTAGCATCAAGTCAACAGTTCAAATCCAATTCAACATCCAAAGCTGGAACCGAAAACTTCTTGTAGGTACTGGGGTGATCAGTGGCATAGCCAAGGGGGGCGAAAGTCGGCGAATGACCCCACTCCCCTACCTCCCAACCGCCTACGGCACTTCATCCCACACTAAACCGATACAGAAAAAAAATCTGGCAAAAATTTTCAAGAAGTGCAAAACTTTTCTGGAAAGAAGTTTGATTATCAAGTAATTTTGCTGAAAACGTCAAAAACCGAAATCGTATAACGCATGAAATATACCGATTATCATCAGCATCATTATTATTATGCCCAAAAAATTTCGCCTGCGGCGCTACTTTTCCCTGACTTGCACCCTCGCCGTTGCCTTTGCCCTCTCCGCCCTCAAATTCTGACTGCGCTACTGTGTGTTTTATAGTCAAGTTAACAACTCATTTTTTATTCCTTAGGCTTTTGCTCGATTACGGCGGGGCAGGGCGGGCCAAAAAGTCTGCCAGCCCCCCTTTATATTCTCAACTTTCACTCCTTAGGGGCCCCATCTCACAATTCCGCCCCGGGCCTCCAATTCCCTTAGTCCGCCACTGGCTCAAAGCTCAAATATTGATCAGTTCATATACCCACTTATACAGTAGGTAGTATGAATAAAACGAAGCTACAACTATAGCTACAACTAGTAGTAGATACTCCAATTTTGAAGTGAATGCTTCAGTAAAGAAGTATGTAGATAGCTACCTCGATACCTACTGATACTATACGTTCTAGCCTCGCTACAAGTAAATGCTACAAATCGAAATTAATACTTACTCCAGTTTTGTCGAAGCTAGCCTCGAGCAACTTCGCAACTTCAGTTGTCTGCATAATCTTGCATCATGGCAGAGTTACTACTCCAGGGCGGGGGGGAGATAAATTTTTTTAAAATTATTCAGTAATAATGATGAATAATGAATATAGGCAATTATTTCGGCAAATACTACAAAAATGGTTATTGTCATGGAAAAGTTGATAAATACCGAGATAAATACATATATCCCGTACACTTTCTATTTTCAGTAGAATGACTTTTTGGAGCCAAAATAAAGTGACAAGCTGGGGCGCTGGGAGAATACGGCCGATGGCCGCTGATAGTTTCGCTTCAAAACTTTGCAGGTGTCATCAGCCGTAACTGTAGCCCCCCAGCTTGCCACTTTATTTTTGATCCAACAAGTCATTCTACTGAAAATAGAAAGTCTATGGGATATAGGTACTAAATTCCAGTTTTGAAATTGAAACTATTCAGTGGCTAAGCTTGGATGTAGCAGCAAAAACTCGCGAAGCGGAGCTTTCATCACCATTTATAAAGATGGAAATACCTGGAAATATTTTTGAGAAGTCTTGAAGATCCGTATTGTCAAGAGAAGTTACAAGTGATGATATTATAGGTGTGTTCAAATCTATCAGTTATGGCATTGGATGAATTTTAGAAAAATAGAATTCCAAAATACCTAAAACAAGTAAATATGCCCTCACGGGTTTGAGGCTCAATCGCGCATTTTCTTTCGGGTAAATGCTCATAGTGATAAAGAAGTTTTCCTAAAATCAGTTGACTTGCGGCTTGCGGGAGGGTCAATATAACTGGCCAAGATGGCAGCGAATCTTAAAATCAAACTTATGATCATAGATAATTATACGAGACACGAGTTCGAGTATGTTCTAAATTTCATCAGAATCACTGATCACTTGATTGCTGTAGTAAATGCTTCGTTCTGGAGTATTTTCTTCATATATTACGCATGATAGCAAATGCAAATACTTAATAGTGTAGGAAATGCTTCGCTATGTTGTTTGCTTCGTCGTTTTATTTAAACCACTCGTTATTATTTGAGTAGGTATCGTGAAAATCTGAGAATGATGGATTTTTTCAAAGCGAAAGGTGCTAAACTATTAAATTTGGGTCGGCCTAGGTAGGGATGTTTACTTACATAAGGGCACGTGGATTATTGCATAGGTACTCGATCATTATCAAATTTAAGCCTGGAGGAAATTAATTTTCGGAATATACAGAGATTTTTTTATTATTCCTACGCCTTTCATGCTTGTAAAATTGCTGTGGCTTGAAATGAGAATAAAAGCCTCGGTAAAGGCTTGCATTTCACATTTTATGCCAAAATTCAATATTTCACCGAAAATTTTTGTACCTAGGTACATTTAACAAAATCTCTTTAAATTTTGGTTCTCTATAGGTAGAGACCCCAGACTTCTTAGTCCGACACTGGAGCCGTCAAATAATAATTTAGTACCCATCATTTGCGTTAGTATGTAACATAATGTATTATATCATTAGGTACCTATAGCACCACAATTAATATTTGTATGGTAATGGAACGTAGGTACGCAAGCGTGTTAAAATTAATTTATAGTCGTCCGCAAGTTTCGTAACACCACGAGTTAGCAATGCAGGTACTTACATACACCTGACGGCGATGGCCACCAGTTTGCAAGCCTCCTAGTCTGGCAGTGGTGCATGGCATTTTTGCAGTTTCTCTTGCAATTTTTTGCCATCAGAAGCACGTGGTCGACATGCCGCTCAATGATTTGCGGCATACTGTCATCATCAGAGTCTGTGCAATTTCCAGGGGCGGCAAGAGTTGACAATGGCGACAAGATGAGAACCGATGATGGTAACGTGTGCGTGGACATAGATCACATCATTGTCGAAGCCAATAACTACAAGAACAAGTTCTCGGAAGCTTCGGTGCAGACTTCACCACTCATACCCTACAGACTGAGGTTCTGGCCGAGGACTTCGTGCGATCTCAAGTGTGACCCCGAAGAAAAGGGCTGCACGAAACTGAGACTGACATGTTGCTGCCGGGTGCTGAGCCAGTGGATCCTCTCCCAGATTGGGCTCACCATCGTTGTCATTTCCTGGGCTCTTCTGGGCGCTTTTGCCTTCTACAAAACCGAAGGTAATATCTTTATTACCTGATAAATTTTTATAGTGTCGAGATTTTCAAATATCTTTTCAAACGTGTAGATACATACCTACTTTACCTACCTCTACCAGTCCTATCCTATCACCCAAGTTTTCAGATTTTGACAAGGTGTCTATATCAATCAAAACTTTATTTCAACCTTCTGTAATTCAGTTTCAGTTTGCAAAAAATTGATTTCACACAAACAAGATCTCAATTGGGAAGCAAAATTTAATAAGGGAATATCTTTACATTCTCGTTTTCGGGCAGATCAAATTTTAAAAATAACATCTGTAATCAATAATGCTTCCTACTGCTAACATTGAATTCAATATATCGACTAAAAGTACTAAACTAAGCATGATAGTTTACCATATCTACATGAAAGAAGTAACAATTTCATCACACATTTATTAGTGCGGGAGCTAAGCGTCAAAATATGTTCCTATACCTACCTTGCACTTTGTGATACAAACACGAAATTTGGTACATCCACACTTCAAAGTACCCAAAATAAAACTGGAGGTGGTGTCCCCCCAAATTTTTCACCTTAAGGGCCGTCATACTGTCCTGGAACCCTAGGATATATCTTCGGAACAAGTGAAATCGATACGACTCACTGAAAAGTTCCTTCTGGCTAATCAGGTCCCAGATGGTGGAAAAAATTGCGCGGACCTCCTGTTTGCCGGTTTTCTATTTTTCACGGGCGAAACTAAGAAAACAAGTTGCATTCGAGACTTGAGAAATAAAATATGTATTATGTGATATATTATAAATATGTCCTTTGTGATACGAGCAAGAAATTTGGTACCCGCACTCTCCAAAGTACCCAGAATGAAACTAAAGATAGTGCTTGTTTAGTTTTTCCTTGAAAGGGCCTAACAGAGCCTTCATATCACCACAGAATCAGAAGCGACACTCTGCCTTCCCGCCAAATTCATATTCTTATGCGCATGTTTGAGGCGGCCATATTTTTGGTAGGATATCTGTCATTAGGCGCGCTCGGATACCAGTTCGGTCGTGATGTCAGAGCGATCCGAGCAATTTTTATTGAACAAATGGTCAAGATTACCCGAGCTTACCCATTGTTAGCGTAAGTTAAGGCATGTTCATTGTGTAGGAAAATTATTTGGGAGCTCGGTCAAAAACTTCCAATAAAACCGACCGCGCCCAGTGACATCAGTCCTACCAAAAAAATGGCGCAAGGTCATGAAATCTCACCAACGAAAGATCAAAGATCAAAGCATTATCTTCAAAACGGCATACAAGTGATAATGACGTGTAAAAAGTTCTTATTCCTGACTGTATTTATTTTACTTCCAGTTGATGAATTGAGATTGTGTTCATCTCGACCTGCCGTTAACCGATTGCCTACCTTTCAGGGGCATAGTTGAAAAAATTGATAATACAGCTATTTAGGAGAAGTGGTTGTCTGAGGTTTTTCAGGTTGTTCGCGTTCTTTCGAAAGTTCTCGTGTTCAAGAAAATATAAATAGGTATCGCACCTAACCAATGATTAGGCCTCTTTTAAAACCAGCTGCATCACTTGAAACAAGCTAAACATTCCTCATAAAACTCTACAGTAGTGAGTAGTGAGTACTTACTACTTTAACAGTGGAACAGAAGCATGTATTAAAAAGAAGACACATACAGGAAATGGACAAGATTACTGAAACAGACTGCATGTATTTAGAAGAAGAAACATACAGGAAATGGACAAGATTACAACACAGTGCACTTACTCACGCACGTCACGTCTTGCGCAATCTAACTCTGCTCACCTGGCAGCATTAACGAGAAGTCGCCAACTATAGTAGAGACGATCTCCCGCCTTGTCGACCACGGCAACTTCCACTGTAGACATAGGTACTGTGACCTTGACTGTGACAGTGACAGCTGTCGCACATTATACATAGCACATCTATCAAGGCGTCAAAATTTAGTTAGCATCATACCATTATCGTGCCAACACAACACTTTTTTTCGTAGCTAACATCTTTTTCCAATTTTCCCCCTTAATTTGTTTGGGGTACTTTGGTGAGTGCGTGTACCAAATTTCGTGCTTGTATCACAATTTGCAATTTTCCTTACTTCCCGCACGATGGGGCAAAAATGAAATTGGTCTTAATTCTCAAAAGTGGAAAAAATGGAGGTATTATTTTGTGAAATTTTGGTGAGTAGCCATCACGGATGGTAACGAACAGAAGAAAATTTGAAAATTCGTAGCGCCCGCCTGAGAAAGGGTGGGAAACTCCAACTGCACACTGATTTGATTCTTTTGTTGTGTTGGTTCCAAAATAGCTTCCTGTTGAATTTGGTTCTAGTCCATCTGATTTGAATAATTATTTAATGAAATGTCGAAGTTCTGAATTTTGACTTTATTTATTGACAGGTGACAGTTGGAGAAATACTTCCAACTGTGCTGAATACAGTTTTTCAAGGTCTATCAAATAACATATTGCAAGTCCAATTCCGTTGTATGCTTCTATCATTTTCCGTCTAACATATTTATTACAACCAAAAACGAATGGTCGAATCTCAGGGTGAAACTGTAACCACAGAATAATCTATAACTAAGCCGCATTAGTCCATTTCCTCAGGAGCTATAGCAATTTGAAATCAATGCTAATTTTTGGGTGTTCCATTTCAAATATTGCCCACAGTAGTTTTCATCGGGATGTTCGGAAATGCCTTGAGTGTAAACCCATTATTGTTTACAGCGCTGCCATGTGGCGACAAAAAATGGCCCGCCCACAGCACTCTTTCTGATAGGAAAGGAAGTCCCAGTCTCCTTGATGAGTCTCCTCTTGTACATTCCATCGCGCGCAAAATAGACTACTGAGACAGCAAAAATACCGATACTTTGAGAGCTGAATTTCCATCTCCGGATAAACTTCCGGATAGCTCTATCCGGCCGATAAACGCTGCGCTGTACGTTCTGCGCAGCGTTTTTGGCCAGAAAACTTTATCCGGAAATGGTTAATAGGGCAATTGCATGATGTTGGTTCAGCTTGTCGCCACTTGGTGGCTTTTGGTTCGGTGGCACAGTGCGCTTGCGCCAGATCCAGATTATCGATTAGTTTCGTTTGTTTATGTTTTGCAAATTGCAAATAAATGTCAAACAACGACCCATCGCTTCTTCAGGGCTTCATTGGTGGGGAACTTGTGGGATTTTATGCCATTTCTGTTTTGTTAAATTTTGAGAGCGGTGTGGCACACAACATTTATAGAGCATTTTTCAGCGTCGAAAATATAGAAAGATGAGAAGAGAACTAATGTTGATTTATTCAAGTGCCAAAATCACGCGATTGACAGCTATGACACACGATTTGGCGATTTGCAATACCAATTGATGAACCTAAAGTCCCCAGGTGGCAAACGGCGCCGCAAGCGCCCCCTGCATGCAATCGCCCTATTATACCGGGCCTTAGTTGTATAATATCGAGGGGTTGACCACCTGAGAAAAATGTGCACAACAAAATCGCCAATTGCCCGAAAATTGCCACAATTGCTAGAAATTCGCTCACGGTTGTACACCAAAATTGCCAAGTAGTGGGGGCACTAGGTGAATGAACCTTGCAAATGGTGATGAAAGCATAAAATTCGGTACACATACTCAGAATGAGCCCCTCTTTCAGATAATAGGTGGAGCCACGCCGAATTTTCACCGGAAGGGGGCTCGGGGGCTCCTGAAACTTGAAGGTGCTAGGACTCCCACCAAACCACTTATCAGTTCGTTTTATCAAATAAAAAGGAAACTTATGAATATATCGTAAACATTGACGACGTTTATCGCCTTGTCCCGAGAATTTTTCTTTATGAAAAAAAAAAGTTCTTCGGCAGATCACATAAATTGGTTTTTATTTTATTTTCACCTACAAAAAATTAATAAGGACATGATCAACACGTTGATTCCCACAAATTTGTATCCTCTAAATACGTTTGTGGAGTCAAAATTTTGATGGTGTATCTTCTTGAAGAGGGGCATTCCAAAGAGTAAGCTATTTTCAACAATAATTCAAACAGAATTTTTCCAATGTTCTAAATCGAAATTACTGAATTCCTCCCAGAAAAACATACCCTGAACTGTTCTTTGGAAGTACCGCGTGCGATTGAACGTGGAGTAAGTCCTGAAACACCATCAGAATTTTTCTTCTGTGATGCTGCGCTCCACTCTCGATCGGGGCAATTAGGTTCCTACACAGCATGCGCGGAGTGTATACACGATGCGGGGTATTTTCTCGGTTCAGTCAAATTTTTCATGATTGAAATTGTGCCATAATATTGAAATAACGTGTATACACTCCGCACATAATTATTTTATGTAGGAACCCAATTGCCCCAGTCGAGAGTGGAGCGCAGCATCACATAAGAAAAATTCTGATGGTGTTTCAGGACTTACTCCACGTTCAATCGCACGCGGTACTTCCAAAGAACGGTTCAGGGTATGTTTTGCTAAGAGGATCCCAGTAATTTCGATTCAGAACATTAAAAAAATTCAGTTTGAACTTAGTGTTGAGAATAGCTCACTCTTTGGAATGCCCCTCTTCAAGAACATACACCATCAAAATTTTGACACCACAAACGAATTCAGAGGATACGAATTTGTGGGAATCAACGTGTTGCACATCTCCTTATTAATTTTTTGTAGGTGAAAATAAAATTTAACCAATTTTTGTGATCTGCCGAAGAACTTATTTTTTTTCATAATGGAAAATTCCCGGGACAAGGCGTCAATGTTTACGATATATTCATAAGTTTCCTATTTAATTAATAAAGCGAACTGATAAGAGGTTTCAGAAGCCCCCCGAGCCTCCTTCCGGTGAAAATTCGGCGTGGCTCCACCTCTTATCTGAAAGAGGAGGGCTCATTCTGAGTACGTGTACCAAATTTCATGCTTTCATCACCATTTGCAAGGTTCATCCCAATTTTGGCTCTTAGCGCCCGCACTAAAGTGGCTAACCCCGGGTATAATATTGATGAATGCATACATGCTGAGTGCAATAAAAACTCTTATCCCGAAAACTGATAATGATAATCACAATCAAATACCCACTGTTTTTATTTTATTTATCAAATTTGTACATTTTGCGGACAGTAAATCCAGCTTCCACTAGGGAGAATCGATCCCGGAACTGTCCGTTTACTTTTGCAAAGCGCTATCTAAGCCACTATCTTCGGTAAACAATAAACGATGATGGATGCATACAAACTTGATTTTTTCAGCAGAACTATCACCACTTCTACAAGTTAGGATAAATGATTATCTATTTCAACCGAGCCTCCAACAGTTTTTGAATTAGGAATAAGTTTTTTTTTGCGACACATGACAGTATTATTTATTCAAATAAGTACCTATACCTACGCAGTTATTTCCTATTTTTTTATTCTTAAGGAAAGACTAATAATTATAAGGTACCTCTACTACCATATTATCTACGTCAGTTCAACAATGTGCAAAATCATGTGTCGATCGAATTGTGGTATTGCATAACGTGGATGCACGTGGAACAGAATCTGGTGGTGCATATACTAGAATTCTTTTGTATTTCTACAAAAATGCTACTTTACTCATGTTAATTTGCATTCTATCTGTGTATTTGGCATCAATTTTGTAGCCAGGTAGTACAGAAGTACAGGTACAGGTATGTATCTACTTTGTACTTTGAAGTAGCTATACGATACTGATTGAGTTGACCCTGTCGTTTTTGTGGTAGGTATCATTAAATACCAGCAAAAGCGAACTGAGTAACAAAAACAAAGATTTTTTTCCAACAAATGCCCCAATTTTGATTTTATTTTCTTGTTCAGCTTTCCAAGTTCTATTACAAGTTTTTTTTGTTTCTTCAATTTGTGGTAGTGCTGCAAAAAAAATCAAAAATTTTACAATTTCAAGGTGAATTTTAAAAAATTGGGGGTTTCAAAGTTCCATAGTTTACTCTTTTTTTAAATAGAATGTCCCTTATTTTATCTTATTACCATTCGATAGAATTTTTCCTCCCCTCTATCATTTCCACTAGGATAAGTAATTATCGCAATTTCCGAAATAACCGATAATTTTGATAAAAATTGTCGCGTATTTGTATTTTTCGAGTTCTTACTAGGCCCCCGATACAGAAAATTATGTTTCAAAATATACGCACCTCTAAATTTGACAGTTGGAAGGTTTTCCAAGACGTGAAAATTGCTTTGATAAGCTCAGTTTGAATTTCCTTCTTTTTCTTCGTGGAATTTTTTTCACTTAGTCGTCGCGGTACGGGCCTAAAATCGTCCAAGTTCTGCACTTCTAACGATTTCGATTATTTTCGGCACAGATGATCATTGGACCTATTCAAGCGTTTTGACCCGCAGCACCACCAAATTTGCCCCTCAGGAACGGAGGGGTGGGGGTATCTTCAGAATTTGAAGCTCCAGGTCTGGTATGGTCCAATGAAGACCCACAAAGGCAAGTGAGTAGTTATTTCCGAATGATTTTCATCCGCTGATGTCGATTCTCACGTGAAAAATGAGTTGCGCAGTCATTTGACAAAGATAATTGGTAATAATAAGAGATAAAGATGAAATCAAGTGGTCATTTACTGAACTCTGTAGGAACTTGTTTTTTTGTGATAAATACATGAAACTTGGTAGAGCTGTTCATTATTACTTACTTTCCAAATATGGAGGGAGCACCACGCGTTCCGACGCATGACGTCGCGACGCAATGTCAAAAAACATGGTGGTCGTCATTTCTAAAATAGTCGATATATTATCATAGTTTATTTGATTTCTTTCATCAAACCATATGCTTTCGAGATTCAATAACATATTTTTGTCGACTTGGGAAAACGGTGGGCTACCAGTGGTGAGTCAGGTGTCTGCTAGAGGGAGCTGTGAGGTTTCTTTACCCCCAAATTTCCACGGTCGACATCTTCGGATAAAACTATTTTTAAGTTTGTCCATACGAAGAATTATGTCATCTGGTCAACATTCTCCATGTTTCGTCCTTCTAAGGACTCCTCAGTATGGTTTATACAGATTTCGCAACCGCGCGAGATCATTCAGACTACCTGGTAATGTAACCGATTCTGGAATACCGTTTTGTTTGAAATGGGTAAAAAAGGAGTAAATGCAATTTCTGTGATTCTAGTGTTAGGGTATGAATAAAGTCTCGGATATGAATGAAGTAAATACGTCTGAAAAAAGCACCAATATCAAAAACTTGAATTCTTGAATTCGATTCCCGGCACAGTGCTTTGTGCCATAGAAACAAAGTTTCTCAGCTTGTGATATTTGGGAATCAAATTCAGCAAACTCCTATGACATAAGAAATGCCGATAAGGATAAAAACAACAAATAAACAAACAATAATGGTTAAATCATTTGATACGGTCTCATACAAAGCGATTTCTTTTTTTCAGTACGGTGGCATCGATATTAACAGGCGATTTATCGTTATAATAATTTATAGTTTAGTTTGGAAGAGTTCTGTAACCGAGTATGTACCTAGTATGGTACAACATTAAAGATCACTTTTTTCCAGTAATCAAAAGTACCTTTCTGAGTGCCTTTCATTTGATCGCTAGATCTGTATAAACATACTGAGGAGTCCCTAGAAGAACGAAACACGAGAAATGTTAACCAGATAACATATTCGTATGCACAGACTTCAAAATAGTTAGTTTTATCCGAAGATGTTGACCGCGGAAATTTGGGGGTGAAGAAACCTCACAGTTCCCCTTACAGGCACCTGGTTTACCACTGGTAGCGTAGCACACCGTTTCCCCAAATCGACAGAAATACGTTATTGAATCTTGAAAGCATATGGCTTGATGGAAGAAATCAAAGAAACTATAATATTCCTATCGACTGTTCTGGAAATGGCGACCACTGTTTTTTGATATTTCGTCGCGAGTTCCGTCGCGACGTCATGCGTCGGAACGCGTGGTGCTCCCTCCATATTTGGGAAGAAAGTAATAATGAACAGTCACACCAAGTTTCATGTATTTATCACAAAAAACAAGTTCCCACAGAGCTCAATAGATGACCACTTGATTTCATCTTTATCTCTTATTATTACCAATTATCTTTGTCAAATGATTGCGCAACTCATTTTTCACGTCAGAATCGACATCAGCGGATGAAAATCATTCGAAAATGACTACTCACTTGCCTTTGTGGGTCTTCATTGGACCATACTAGACCTGGAGCTTCAAATTCTGAAGATACCCCCACCCCTCCATTCCTGAGGGGCAAATTTGGTGGTGCTGCGGGTCAAAACGCTTGAATAGGTCCAATGATCATCTGTGCCGAAAATAATCGAAATCGTTAGAAGTGCAGAATAATTTGGTGTACCGCTACGACTAACTGCATTTACTTCAGATTTAATATTAGCGCTGCTATTCAATCACCAGATTTGTTGTTGGTATCAGTATCAAACCAAGCAAAATGTATCATTATGACTTTTGTTCATTATCACCGTGGCAAGCTCAACGTGAAACATTCGAATAAACAGAAGTGTTTGTGCAAAATTATTGTTTGTCTCGGAAATCATGAGATTTAGGGGTAGGGTAGGTACCTCAAGTGAAAATGAAAGAGATGGAAAAAGCTATCGAATGGTGTGATGAAATAGGAGGCATTCCATTGAAAAAAAAAAAGACACATGGCACTTAAATTATGAAAAAATGATGCACACCCTGTATCATCACTGAATCTGATCTCTTTTGTCATGAAGGTGATTATTTATCTTCTATTAGACCATTCTTGCGCCAAATTTCATTTTCTTAATTCAAAAACAAGGCCCCTACAATTTTTCAAAATAAACCTCGAATTACTAAAATTGTCAGTTTTCAATTTTTAGCTTAGCTGGTAGCTCTGCCACAAATTGAAGAAACAAAAATATACTTAGAATAGAGCTTAGAAAGCTGGACAAGAAAATTAAATCAAAAGTAGGGCATTTAATAAAAAAGTGTTTTTGTTATACCGCAAAAGTGGGGGCATCCTGTATACTTAGTTGAAAACAATTTCGCCAGGTAGAAGTTTCCAAATCAATAATTTTATTTATTTTTTTCTATCTCATAAGGGGAGGGTTAAGGATACCACCTAAACCACTATCCTTACCCTGTAATTTTAAGTTATCTAACACCTTCTTGGCAGTCGTGCACTTTTAGGCACTTTATTTCGAAGTATTGGCGCAACTGGCTCGATTCTTGGCCCAGTTCTGTCCGCAATGCAGCCCTCGAATCGTCCATTTGTCATCAACTGTAATGGTAAAACTTCTGCCACATAATTTTCCCTATAGGTACGTAGGTAGATAGATACCCGCATTAGCTACACATAATGGAAGAGGATTTATGTTTGTGTGAAAAAAGTTGTTCCAGACTATCAGACTTTCGAACTGTTGAGCGTGTGAATTGTTTTCGAAGAATTTACTTGAATACATAGTTCAGATAAGATTGTTATCGATTCGCAAAACAACCTATCAACCTGCCTGGTGTACAGGTGTATTTTGTAGGTAGCTGATCACCTACACGAATTGCAAAAAAATGTTGACTGCAAACCTATAATTTAGGTAGGTATATAGGATTTTTATCATCATGCATGTAGTAACCAGTATGTAAAACATTTTCGTGGTTTCGCAAAAAATTCTCGTCAGCCCCTTCCAATCTAACATAAATTATTATCAGGGGTCAAGAGTGCGTTCACCCTTACAGAGTGGTACATTTTCATGTTTCTTACCTATAATTGAAGAGTTTCATTTCCCTTTCAAGGCTTTCGCAATAACTACCTACCTACGTAGTTACGTTTCTAGAACTCGAAATAATTTGAAAAATCTTATAATCATAATTCAGCTGTCTGTTGAATTATGAATTCAAGCAAGTCTTGTTAATTAAAACTAAATACATACTTATTAACATCAGTAATAATTATAAATATCAGGTACATCGGCATAATATGGATATTATCCAATCACGGTTATTTCCATGCTGGATGCGCAAAATTGGTACGGAGTGATTTTCCAAATACGGCGGTCTGATTGGTCGATAGAACTTGTTATGTGTCGTTACCATAGTGACCGTCACTTGCGGCGGTCTGAGCTCCAACACTAAATGACACTATCCATGCCATAATACATACCATATAACTGGAAATTATTCTATTTCACCCCTAAATTGACAATGTACGAGTAGGTGGATAATGTAAGCTGGGTAAGTAAGGTTTAACCTGACCAGAACGAGAACCAGACGTTGGCTTTAGATCATATATTTGACAAACGTCGAGTTAGCCACATTATTTTTACAGAGCGATATACGTTTTAGAACATGTTTTTCAAGAGTTTTAGTAAGTTAAATATTGATTTCACTTAAGTTTATAACAGTAGGTACACATACATGCAAAGTGATCTTGCAGAAGTATTTTAAACAGCACGGAAGATACGACAAATAATTCTCAGGCAATTGCATCGGTTAAATGATTTGCGTGATTTCATGTCCACCGCGATCCCCAGTTTTCATCACTTCTAACTTTTTTCTGTGGAACTATTGCACAGCCATAAATTAAACAATGATATAATAAACAAGAAAAAGAAGAAACAATACTGGGGTAGCTGTAGCTGAAATATCGGCTGAATAAAGTTGAGGGACTGTAATACCCGAGGTAATACCTTTCACCTTTCATCAATTCACTTCTTCCGATCATTGTTATCCCTCTCCAAATTCCACTTCGGGCTCTTGGATTGGATGAACACAAATTAAGCAGTATCTATTTATTCCTTTTGCTCACAATTCAGCAGCTACTCTTGGTGGATTGTATATTACTTTCAATTGATACTTTTCAGGCCCCAGGGAATTGGAGCAATCCGCGGAACTGGCCCAACTTCAAACGGACCTTTCGGTCGAACTGGCCACGGTTCTGCGTCAAACGGACAAACACCAAGAGGGTTGGCCCATCACGATCCACAACTATATGCAAAAACACGAAGTACTTCTTTTGGACGCGGTCAGTGCCGGTTTCGGAGAAGGAGGCGGTGGTAGTATCTGGACTTACCCTGGATGCATCCTTTTCGCTGTGTCCTTATTGACCACTCTGGGTAATTATTATTGTTTAATAATTTACTATTGTTAGTTTTTCTTTCATTAAAGTTCTTCAGATGCCTCTACACGTACAGAGGGTCTCGAAATTGACGCGTTAGTAGCCCAGAGCGTTGTAAGTAGGGTAACGCTTAGAGGTGCCAGAAAAAAGTTCGGCCCTAAAGAAAATGTACCTAATACTTGAAAAAAATAAATAAATAACAGTCTTGTGTCATAATGTCTAAAATGAGGATTCGGAACGAAAAATGCGAACTATCAATTTATTTCCTTGTTCTTCTCTTCCTCCTTTTAATTACGGGACCGGGAAGCAATAAACAGGGGTGCTGGACGAGAAGTAAATGTTAGCTCAACTTATACGCACAAAAGTACCACAAAAGACCTTATAGGTCGCAGTGCAGAAAGGATCCTCCAAGACCAAACGACCACCTTTAATCTAGCTTAACCTCTTGTTAACTATAAATACTGTCATAATAAGACGTGTTTTTGACATTTTTGGCATTGGTGAAAGCATATGCAGGTGATGGCGAAGTGAATTGCCGTAGAGAAAATCGACGGAAAAAATTAATGTCTAGGAATCCAAATGTTATTCAGCAACGGCCTGTAGCCAAATTGCAAGGAAAATGTGGGGGGATGCGAATGTGTTCAAGTTAGTTTTTATCCTTATCGGCATTTCCTATGCCATAGGAGTTTGCAGGTGCATTTTAATCGTAAAGTATTACAAGCTTGGAAAATTCGTTTTTAGAGTTGACGGTACACCAGAGGGACCTGTGGGCGGGGCTGAACAGAAAAACCAAAATCGTTTCGTACCATCGCTGGACCCCACTAAAATCCCACTGCAAATCTAGATGCGCCACTGGATAAACTCAGTTCGTACAGTTAGGCTCCGCCCACAGGTCCCTCTGGTATTCCAAGTACTCTACAGCACAACACCCAGACCTACCGTGCCCGGAAATCGAACCCGGGAGCTCCACTTGCCGAGCGTACACGCATTCCACTTGACTCGACTATAGTGCAAGCGGTACACACCTAAAAACACATCGATACTGCATTTTGGAGTGCAGTTACGAGATTTGGCATGGGCATACTTTATACCAAGACAAGCGATTTGACCCGCAGCACTCGATATTTTGTTCCTTAGGGGGCCAATGGGGGCCCTCCAAATTTTCAAGATGCAAGAACTTCCACATGACGATCATTGAGTATCGTCATGTATGTCATAAGTGAAGCTCACGGGTCTATTGAAAATATTTTCATCAATTGTCGTTGTGTCCGATTCATTCTTCACACTTGAAAAAAAAATTCTTAGGCAGAGGTCAAAAAAACTGTTTTTATTTTTTCTTCTATGCAAGGAGACGATAAATTCATATGTTCTGTTACGTTCCCAACTAAATCGCATTCCTTAAAACTAATTATAAAGAAATTTTTCTTGTAATGGTATTTTTCAAAGAAGTGGTGACCTCTTCAGTACCTCTTTTGCAAGAGCATTTCTTTCTATGTCCCCACTGGATATCACTCGTAATTTTTGCAGGAATGGAGACCTCGAAGTCTTTTTCTGGTAGTTGCGAAGCAACATGACTCTAAAAAGCCCAAGGGAGCCCAAAACATTTTTTTCTCTGCTAGGCCGTTCAACTTCCGATATTTTGATTTTATACTCGATTTTATAGTAGGAGAGACGCGGACCAGTATTCAATCCAGGCTGCAGGCGCAGGCGATTTGGTTTCAACAGAAAATATTCTTCCATGCCGTGTTTTATTGCAGTACAACAAAACGCAGAGTCATTAGGTGTAAGTAGGTATATTTTCCGGTAGATTTTATTCGCCTAGACTAGATTTTATTTATTTGCGCGTCTCCCCTACTACAAAATCAACATGCCAAAAATTTGACGGCCCAGCAGAAAAAAAAAGTTTTAGGCTCTCTTGTGTGTTTTGAAGCCATGTTGCATGGAAATTACTAAGAAAAGAGTTCAGGCTTTTCATATCTGCGAAAATTGACCGTCTTATCCACTAGGAACATTGAAAAAAATGCTGTTGAAAAAAGTGTACTGAAGAGGTCACCTCTTCTTGGGAAAATGATATTGCGAAAAAATTGTCTTCATATTTGGGCTTACGGAACGCGATTTAGTTGGGAACGCAACGAAACATATGAATTTATCGTTTACTTGCACAGCAGAAAAAATTAAAACAGTTTTTTTGACCTCTGCGAAAGAATTTTTTTTTCAAATGTGAAGAATGAATCGGACACGACGACATTTGATGAAAACATTTTCAATAGACCCGTAAGCTTCACTTATGACATACATGACGATACTCAATGATCATTTTGTAAAAGTTCTTGTATCTTGAAAATTTGGAGGGCCCCCATTGCCCCCCCAAGGGACGAAATATCGAGTGCTGCGGGTCAAATCGCTTGTCTTGGTATAAAGTACGCCCATGCAAAATCTCGTTACTGCACTCCAAAATGCGGTATGCTTTTGCGTACCGCTCCCACTACTAGTAGGCCGTCAATTTTCAAATAGAGTCGCAATCTGTTCAATTTTGAATGGATATTGACAGTTCAAAATATGTATTAGGTAGTAACGATCGAGGGTAGTAATAATAGTGAAGATGATTTTTTTTTCTGACATCCTACAACGTGCTGGACAGTCGTGCGCCATTTTTAATCACCAATGTATTGTTTCTTAAATAAACTTTATTGTAAGAGAAAATCTTCCGCTTCTATCTACAAAAGCCTAATGCCAACTTGAGGCGGAAATCGAGGCAACTTCTGATTATGATTATACGGATAGCTATAAATACCGAGTGAGGAAATAGGAGATTTTTTTTCGTCACTTCAATCACTTTGTGACGATCTGAGCCTTTAATGGCGCCAATTTTGAGAGTCCCCGTATCTACAGAATTTTTGTTGTTGTTGAATAATATAGGTAAATCAATAATGGCTTTATGTATGGGAGTTCAGCTGCTACAGTAATTATTATTGTCATTAGATAATCACGCTAGCATATGCAAATTCGCGAAAAAGTAATCATGCAAGCACAAAAAATAAGGCTAGGGCTTTTGTAAGCTGGCTAAAGATGAATTATTCTCATATCCAATCCATTTTTCCACTTTTACAAATTAGGTACTTACTTGATAATGTTATAGTTTTTGTAACGAACTACGAACTACAATATATCAAAGCATGTTCATAAATATTAACGAAGTCCCCTAACACCTCTAACAGTGTAGTTAATTTGTCAACTTCTTTTTATTTTTTGTACATGTTGTTTTATTTTCCCAGCACTTCAATTTTGTAATTGTTGTCAAAATGTCACAGTTCATTTTGTATGATGCTTCTGGATCAATACTTTTGTTACCACGGCTTACAATTACGGGTACACATAATTAACGTTAAAAAATATTTTATGTTTGTTCAATAAATTACAGTCACATTTAAAATTTTCTTAAAAACTTCGATTGCTGTTTTTGAAATTCACTGATGCAGTTTGAACTTATTTTCTCAGAATTAAAATAAAATCACAATGAGCGTCAAGATAAATCCTGAAAAACACGTTGAAAAACGTTTTAGTGTTGATAGGTTATTATAATTCTTGTTAATATTTCCTCACAGACAGTTTGCGTTAATATTGCATCAAGCATTAAGTATGAGATACTTTTTATTTAAGTAGCTTAGAAGTCGGATCATAATCTCTTTTTTAAACATCAACAAAATTGTCGGGAAATTTATTTCTACTATACCTAATTTTGATTCAATACTTGAATTTTCCTGTGATCTTCAATGAGAGTTACGTGTTCCAGTAAACAGCAAATTCAATCAGTTATTATGGTGCATGTCGCATTTTTCCACAAAATGCTTCAATCAACTTACCTCAAAATTGAGATTTACTACAAAAAAAAAAAATGGAAATTTTCAACCGCGACCTAGCACCTTTTACCACTTGTGTATAATTGCTGATAATCCCGGAACGCCTCTCTCTCCAAGAGGTTTCATCAGAGATCATTGAACAAAAGCGAGTCGGGCTAAAAAGTTGGATAGTTCGTCTTTTTGTGCTGGAAATTGCCGTAAAATGGATGTTTTATTATCATCATTAATCAACAACATTTATTATATTCAACTGGTTTAAACTTTGAACTACAATTTTTCGTGATATTTTATATTTTTATGTGACTAGATGTCCACAATGTTTGTTTCTATTATATACAAACTTTTTTACAGGATTCGGGGCACCCGTTCCAAGAACATCGCTCGGCAGAGGTGCCGCAGTTCTCTTCTCCGCCATCGGCATTCCCCTTCACTTCCTCTTAATCCTCAATATGGGGAACTTGGGCGCCATCAAGTTGCAACGGCTGGCCTTTCGCACCTCCATAACCGACGTTCCCTCCGCTCCGCGCCCCAAGTGGCTTCAGTGGTTCCCCTTCGCCTCCATAGCCGTTTACTACCTGACGGGCGTCGCACTTTTTGGCTTCGTCCGCCAACGCCCAGCCGTCGACAGCTTTATGTTCCCCCTGGATTTCACGGCCGCAGGTGGCGTCGCCACTACCTACGGCCACGTCAGGATACTCTACGCCCTTTACTTGGAGTTCGCCGTGACGTTGGCGGCCCTGGTCGTTTCCCTGATACAGGCTTCCGCAACTAGAGGGATAGTGGACATCGGTCTGCGCTGGGGCCTGTTGACGAACACCTGATGAGAGAGTGCCTTCAGGCTGACGTTACATATCAGACCACGTATTTCTGAACTAATTACAGGTTTATTTAGTCTCAGGAATCAACGTACACAACAGTCGAATTTACCAAAGCTACAATAACAATATTTCACACGTGTGAGAAGCGCGCCTATGCCACCTTCTTCCTCGCAGCCTTCTTCTCCAAATCGCTGTGGTCTTCGTTTGTCGGTTCCTTATTTGATGATGCACGGCTGTCGGCACAAGAGTTTTGTTTTTCTTTTCCCTCCGATTTTTCGGTGCCATGTAGGGCCGTCCTCAGCGTCTCTAGCACTTTTTGTTTATCCTTGGATGCGTAAATTTTGCTGCCTATAAAAGAAGTTTGTGCATCAGCAAAACTCTGCATCTGAACTGGTACCTATTTTTTTTCTTTACAAGTGTGTTTATAAGAGTGCTTATAGCAAAAAAAAACACATTTATTGTCTATTTGCAAGTGAATTCAGACATTTGTGATATTAGTGAAGATATAAGTCACCATTTTACAAGAACTGACGGCCGAAACAATCTCAAAAAACAAGAAATTTGTAGAAATATTACAAACTGACGGCCGTCTACAATGATAGCGGGATACTTAGAGCGAGTTCAGAATTCTGATGCACGACGAACAGTGAACACTGTTACTGAGGCGAGCTAAATAAACTTGTTTGTGCTTGGCATAAGTTATTTGGGGTGAACTTCAAATAGATCGCAAATGATAAGTACATTTTTCATTCTTAACATTCCATATTTTAACGGAATAAGTGCCGCTATAAGCAGAAAACCCCGCCAGGCAGGCCTATTAAAACACCAGAAATGCAATTTCTTCCTCGATGCGTGTACACATAATATAAAGAGCATTATAACAGAGAAATTATTTATTATAGTTTAGTACCTAATTGTACAACAGTATAAAGTGGAATTAAAATTTTCATCTATTTTAATTTGGTTTCACTCCCTACGATCGTCATCCAAACAAAGCATTCCTGATCTTTGAGAAGAAGCCCTGTTTTTCATCCTGGTTTGACTTATCTTCGGAACCGGCCAGAGGTATCTCGTCCTTGTATTTGCCTGTTGAAAGAAATCTGGGTAAGTATCCACAGCAATTAAGCAACAAACAAAAACAAGGAGACACACCAGGCCTTCTTTCAAATTAGAAAACTCCATTCAACAGCTGAGTCACGCTAAGGCCCAGTATTATAACAGATTCCAACTTCCAGTTGAATTTCAACCACCCACTGAGAGTAAATTTAAGCGCTATAAATTTCCGTCAACCTCTGGTTGAAATCCAACTGGCGGTCCACCGAGCATCATAATATTGGGCCTGAGCCCAAAGCTAAGCAACAGCAATGCGAGTTCACATACCTATCATTGGCTACGATTACACCGGAGGACTAAAGCCAGACTGACTCAAGCACTGACCCAAATTCCATCTAAAATGGTTCTTCCTCGGGTTCTTCTCTTTCAGCGTTTACAACGGTAGACTTACGCGGTCGATCTATTATGAAACTAAGTAAATTTGAAAACTAAATTTAGGTTAGTCCACGGTTAACAAGAGACCTTATTCAAGCTACTGGGTACTTCTCCGTGATCGTTTACACCACGTGGACTAAATTTATTTGGGTCGAATTTAGTGCTTAGGTCGCGGACTAAAGCCACTGTGTAAACATAGCCATTGACGTCCTGTGGGGCCCATGGCCATGGAAATGGAAACGCAGAGTTTACCACAAGGATGTCTAGGTAAACAAAAGGACGACTCGATAGGAAGCTTGGCCTGTTTTGACGTGACAAAAAACGAACGCTAAGACGGCGTCAGGACTACACCTCTGACTAAGATATTTTTTCATTTCACTATTCGCTCCGTGCACGACGCCAGCGTCACCTAGCGTACGCAACTTTGTAGGCGCAAAACGTCACTCATGTCATAAATAACAGATGGCTGAACTGTCATAAATGACGGATCGCTGGCCTGGACTGTCATTATTTTGTGGTCAAGTGCTTTGTCAACATAGACTTGGTCATTGACAAATTGTCAGTCAACCACGTGGCATCTGTTGTGACCCATGGTTGTCAATTATTTCAATTATTTCCACATCAATGACATCAAACATCAGACGATTTACAGCCCAATCATGCAGCGCCGAGCCATCAATGTTGCTCTTTTTGTCCACATAAAGCGCTGTGATCGGTTTCGTTACCCCCACTCTGTACTTCGCACGGGGCGAATATTCAAACACTTGATGTCTACAGTGTTCATTTCAAGAGTATCTGTGTATTTTGAATAACTTACAGAATGCTTTTTTTTTGAGAATCAATGGGAAGTTCAAAAATATTGTGGCGATTGGCCTACCTCAAAATGAAAATATAAGATTGAACATCAAAGTGTAGCTTTGCCTGTCGAAATTGAGAGAGGGGATGCAGGGCTCGAGCAAAGAAGTCGAGAAACACGCAGGATGATTGGCGTTGGGAATGTTGGGATGCCAAGGGTGGCGGGTGTAGAACGACGCCTTATTTAGCGTTTCTTTTATTTTTGTCATATTTGTTGATTGAGTTGTTTATGGTCAAGTGATTGTGATATTTGGTGTGGAGGTCTTCTTGAAGTCAAGGCAAATAAATCACTGACTTGACCCAATGATCCAAATAATTGAAATGACAGGTGCGCAGAAATTTATTGGCACAAATTATTGTTGAATCAAAGTCGCACTTCAATGAAATGGGGCACAATCTCTGTTATTCTTGTTTAGATGTCGTTAGCCCATTTGAAGTCAAATGTCAGATTTAACCACATTTCACGAACTAAGTTACACGGGTTTTTCCACCTGTATGGGTGCTTCAAGTTGGCTTGACCTTTCTCTGCGCATTCAACTCTTTTTCAGGTTAGAGTAACATTAGTTAGTGCGCTAAACTGTAAGCTCAGAAATAATTAGGAGTGGGATTTTAGACGCTCGAAAAAGGGTTAAACCAGGTGTGGTACTGCGAAATGAACAAGCACATCAGCTTGACGTCAGGAGCGTACGAAACGAACGCTCTGGCTTCACAAAGAACGTAATAAGATGGCATCATGAGCTATGCGAAACCAAAGCAACAACTGATCAAACAGAAGGATTAATCAACAGGTGATTACCTCAACAGGACGAACTAGACTCGGGCCGTCTGGAAAGACGCCTGGTGGTGAAAAAAGCAGTAGTTCGGCACCTGGTCACCGAAACAACGCGACGCGATAGTAGTAAGTGCGGAAATTAGGAAATGGAAAGCGCGAAAGTCTCACACACAAAACCTGAAACGCCAAGTCATTTGAAGCTATCTGATACATGATCCGAATCAAAGTTCTCTCCAAATAAGTCTCTTCAAGGGCTTCAACAATCAAAAACCCAAAGGGTTAAATCATGACATTAATACCTGTAAGCAAACCAACAACCCATTATTTAGTTGAAATATATGGTGTAAACTGACGACATATGAATGTAATTGGGAATGGGAACCGATTACATTCATTTGTAAGTTGTTTTGCAAGTTTTGCAACTGTGAACATTTTAGATTCTAACTCTTTCGATTAATAACCCTTTGCAAGGGGAACTCCATCAATTATGAATTTGTCATGCTGCTAGAAATGCAATTGAATGAGTGTAAACTATTGCTGATGAAATGGATAATTTATTACAGGGATTAAATTGTATTGGTTACTGATTTAGCTCAATTAAGCTGTGGCAGGAATAATCAGACTATAGTATTCATTGAGAACAAAACACTCATGGTTATCTGTTTTACTCAAATCAAATAGTTTGTTGTGGTTGAAGATGTTTGTTTCTATGTGAAAATAGGTTGATTTGCTCCTCTCGTACATAGAACCTAGTTTGTCAACAAAAGAAAGGGGTAAACTAATTAGCAGGAAACAAAACGGTTAACGTAATCACAACGCAGGGGGGGGGGGGTCACGGGTGCCGATCAGTACCTACAATACATTGATCGAACTTTATTTCCCTATCCATTTGTGCTGAGACTTTCATGAAATAATTTGACTGTTTAAGTACCAAATCATCTATAATGAATTCAAAATGGCTCCAGCTTGACAAAGCACTACCCAATTTTTTTGTGGAGACTGGAGATCGAGGCACTGCCTGAAACTGCTCATCTGAAACGCCGAATGCTAGCGTATGATTTGGCCACCACGGCCAACCGACATAATCCTGCTGATTCTTTTATTTTCGGGGGCAACGAGAATGATTTTTTCAAACGTTTGAGAGGGAAAATGAGGCACAGAACAGTATCGTTTCTGATGTGACTCCTGAAATATACCTTCAGAGGTGTGAGATATTTTTGATTAATATTTTCAATGAAGTTCGCTGACTTAGTAAGACAAGTTTTAGACCCTAAATGGAATATAAATCATGCATGCCTCCTTTACTCCGACTCCGACTCACCGTCCGTTTTCACCGTGACGCCCATGATTTGTCCGGGAGTATCTTTTTCGAGCTCGGCATACGCCTGTGCCAAAGCCTTCTGCTTGGCATCCAGATGTTTCGGTGTGGCTATTCTGAAGGTGACGTAGTGGTCCCCGTGGCCACGTCCGTTGACCTTTTTCATTCCCTTTCCAGCTAGCCGTATTCGAGTGTGCGACGAAGTTCCCGGCATCACTTGAATGGTGTGATCTTCATAGAGCCCTTCGACTCGGATGGTGCCGCCCAGGAGAGCCTGAGCTATGGAAATTTCAGCTTCGGTGTAGACGTCAGCGCCATCTCTCTTGAAATATTTGGACTTTTCGATTTGGAAAGTGATGAACAGCTCTTTGCTGCCGACCGTCATGCGGACGGTTTGGCCGTCCTCTACGCCTGGAAGATTCAATTTGTTCGTTATCGGTATAAAAATGAGGAGATTGATGGGGTCGGATGATCCCTTGTATTGTCACAAGAGGTGACTATCCCCCTGCACGAAGGCGAGCAATAAAACTGAGTGTGGAAGTGGTATGCGGGAATTCGGTTCACAACCGCGACGAGTGTAAGAAGTGGGAAAGAGTACGAACTGGGGTTCGCCCCATCGGATGATTGTGTGCCTAAAGTTAAGTACTGTAGATTAATGGATTGTAGTTATATCGAATAAAGAGTATTCTGTATCAGAGCCTGTGGTGTACATTTGTACAAGGACACGCCTAACGCCTATAAAAGAGCTAGGTTAGGCGCCTACACCATGTCACACGTCTAAGGGAAGCCGCTGTTGCTGGCTTCCTTTAGACTGTGCTAGAAGGGCTGATCCTTCTAGCTTGGGGGGTAGTTTGGAGGCTAAGATGGTAAAGACCACAGGCTCTGATACAGAATACTCTTTATTCGATATAACTACAATCCATTAATCTACAGTACTTACTTTAGGCACACAATCATCCGATGGGGCCCAGTTCGTACTCTGGGAGTGGTATGCGAGAATTCGTCTAGCAACCGCGACGAGTGTAAGAAGTGGGAAAGAGTACGAACTGGGGTTCGCCCCATCGGATGATTGTGTGCCTAAAGTAAGTACCTACTGTAGATTAATGGATTGTAGATTATTGTAGTTATATCGAATAAAACGTATTCTGTAGCAGAGCCTGTGGCCTTTACTATCTTAGCCCCCAAACTACCCCCCAAGCTAGAAGGATCAGCCCTTCTAGCACCGTCTAAGGGGAGCCGGCAACAGCGGCTTCCCTCAGACGTGACAGTATGTCCCGAACTACAGCTACTGTAGTCGTATTTTAGCGAGTAACCATTCATGATCAGTTATGTTGCTTTAATTATTAATGGTTGGCATAAGGTTGACGTATGCTGTCTGTATTTAATAAACGAAAGCACTAAGCAACAGAAACAACCATCGTCATGACCAGGTTATGAAATCTACAGCCGATGATGATATTAGAATGGTGGTAATTCTTTTACCGCTTAAAACCAATCCTCTAAAATGTCAAATCTTATAACCAGAGATCACCTGTCAATAATGGTTACCATTGAACTATATGTCGCGGGAACATGACCGTCATAATGGCAACGTTGCAAGTATGCCTGACGTGGCAACAGCGCATTGCGCATTCTGGCGCTTCTTTGTCGCTTTCGTTTTGCGCCAGGAGCTGCCCGGGTAGATCACTAAATAAAGAAAGTAGATACATACGCCAATCACGGCCCAGCTGGATCTACTTTCTTTGTCTAGTGATCTACCCTGAGCAGAGCTCCTGCCGGCACAACTAAATTGCCTCTTGCTAGCTTCTTGCCCGCGCTTGCGCATGATGGGGTGCCAAAGCACTGCTGTGGAGATTCGCTTGTTTTTGACATTACTCAGTCAAATCTTGAGTTTAGCACAATTTTTTTTTGATAAAGCGACAATTGTTTAATAAATTATCTATATATTTATTACAACTTTACAACTAAAGAAAATTGTATTAACAAGTAGGCAGTGGTCGAAATGGAAATTTTCACGAACCGGAACGCTCTGACTCTCGATGCGAGCGAAGCGAGCAAGAGCTGCAGGCGACAACTCCCCCCCCTCCCTTCCGAGAAAGGGAGAAGTCCTTCCGAGAAGGGGAGAAGTTGCTGAGACATCCCCATTTCTGTTGCATTAAAAAGTTCAGGCAGTTTTTTTCTTCAGATAGTTCTAATGCGTGCTCAAGATAGGTGCTGATGAGTAGACAATTATAATATCCCAGTTGTTATTTATATAAATTCAGTAATGTTAGGTACTCGAAGTATTGGATTAAGCCTGATTTCCTCCAACAAATGTTTTGCTGGACTTCCAGAAGAAAATCAGTTGCGGTCATTCCATCACTCTACGTTAAAGTTCACGAACAGCTCAAAAAGGTACATTGCTGAATTTTCTTCGTGAATGGATAGATACCTACAATAATAATGTACGATTATAATTTCTCGGAAGAGTAAATGTTATGACGAGACAATGAAATCAAAATAATTCAACAAAAGACAAAATTATATTGAAAGACAAGTCTAATAGCGTTTTCGAGTCACCAGAACCAAGCCAGTTCAGCTCGAAAATCGCTGTCACTGATTGGCCAGGGATTTTCGAAAACGAATCAAATCTCCTGATTTTAGAGCCGAACCGACTCGACTCTAGCGACTCGAAAACGCTATAAACGTCTTATCGGCACATTTTCCACGAAACGGAACAGCTTTCGACAAAATTTCACGAGACGGAACGGTTTTTGAAAATATTTCACGAACCGGAACGCCGTTCCGGTCTGTTCCGGTACATTTCGACCACTGCAAGTAGGTACTGGTGAAAATAACATTATACCATATACCCACCTTTAGGACGCCATTTTTGTTCCCGCGACATATGTATACAAGTGTCTTAAGAGTATCGCATCCAGAGCGGTATAATATGGAATCGACTGAAGAATACCAGGAAGATATTTTAAAAAATGAGTAACGTTTATTTTCAAAGATATGGGAGATCAAAGTTTGGGATTTCGCCCTTCATTATTTTCGTTACTTAAAGTGATTCTGGGGGACTGTTTGTGATGGACTGATTAGAACAATCTTTTTGTATATTTTCACTCAATGGAAAACGTTAGCGAGTAGAAGCATTGCGAGCTGCTAGGATGATTTTTAGTGTTAATACTGCACCATCGTGTTTCTTTCTACCATACCTATGCCAAATATTATTTTTCTCTCTATTACCTGCAGGCACAGGAACAACGACCTTTTTCCTCTGGACAGTGGATCCTTTTCCTTCGCACTCGACACATTTGTGCTTGATGAACATCCGACTGCCCTGGCAGTATCTGCACGTTGAGCGCATGATGAACGGTCCCGTGGTTATGCTTTCCATGCCCGTACCGTCGCAGTGGGTGCACCGGGTGGCCTTGGTGCCGGGTTCGCACCTCGAGCCCTGGCATTTTGGACAAGTGTCGACCACGTTGATCACGATATCCTTGTTTATGCCTCTGGCAGCTTGAGCAAACGTCAGTTTCAGCATGACCTCCTGGGCCTGTCCGAAACCGTAATTGGACTCGGCGAAGTCCTCAAAGGCGGAACCGCGACCGAAACCCGCTTCGCCGAATATCTTCCTGAACAGCTCTTCAGGATTCACCGTCGATTGGTACTGCCAGGACTCGGCGAAGCCCTGGGCGCTCTGGCGGGGATTGTGGAAGCCGCTGCCCATCTGCTCCGAAGTTGTGCCGAACGAGTCAAACTGTCGGCGTTTCGTGTCGTCGCCCAGAATCTAGAGTAATTTATAATTTTAGCAATTAGATTCTTCAAACATTTGATTATTTTTCAAGAAAGTTGAACTGAAGAAAATAAGGAAAGAATACCGTAATTTAACCAAAATTTTGAAAGTGTTAACATCTTCAAGCAGTCTTATCACTGTAGAAGCTTTGTGCATCTCTAGCGCTTCGCGACTCCTTCCCCTGCTATTGGCATGCTGGAAATTAGTCTTGCCTTGAATTCTTGGGTCCGAGCCAGCCAATTCGCCCGTCAGTGTGTTCCAAGTCGGTCAAGAGTTTCACGATGCTCTTCGCTGTCATGCAATTGACGCTGCAGCCTATCCCATACATGTTCAAAAGGATTGCAATCCAGGGAACGAACGTGCTGATTAATCCCTAATGTTGGATAATGTGTTCCGTTAGAGCTTTTTTTTTACTATGTATAGGTATGCAACATCGTAATATGGTTGCTGCCAAGCTGAAACAAGTGAATAAGCCCCCACGGGTGTGAGGCCCAATAGCGCATTTTCACAAGTTTTCCTAAAATTTCAAGTTCCATCAAGATCATTTCCGAACATAAGCTCTCTATCGGAAAAAGTTGCAAGTCTCGAACTTCATTCCTCGAGGGGGAGTTCAACTGTGCTGATTTGTACACAACTACACAGATACCTTTGTTCTGGTAGTCATATTTCAACATGAAGTGCGTAATGTTCGTGTTAACGCCGGAAGACAAAGACGGAGGTATTTTCAAATTTCAAATTCAAATTCAAACCCCTTCGGGGCTTAATTATTGCATGCGTTTATGGAATGTTCTGTTCCATAAACGCATGCTGTTCTGTTTTACAGAACTCTAATGGACTTTGGACGAAAATAAGAAAAAAGCGTAATTGTTGACGACGACTACTTCTCGACTAGCATTTTCTAAGAGTTAGGCAACCACTTAAACAGCTATATAGGACGCTTCCTTCTTGCATGTACTTACGTCGTAGGACAAGTAATGGAAAGAAGGGGCATTTTACAGTGGAAATAGTGGTTTCCCCAGGAAACTACGGTCGACGAACGTGATGTTGTGGTGGTGTCTACCTACCGTGAAAAGTTGGTGGCTGAAGTCGAGAAGTAGTGGTCGTCAACAATTACCGAAAAAAGTTTCAATGGACGTGGGTTCCAAAATGCTTGTTGATGGAGCTACAGTCTTTCAATGTTGGAGCCCTAGAGAAGGTTTTTACTAGATATCTCGAAAACTGGACAAGATAGAATAATTAAATTCGGCACACCAGTAACTTTTTTATGCTCAATAAGACAGGGTTAAAGTCATTTCGGGTCGAGTCCACTTGACGGCTACATTTCAAACACTTTTTACAACCACGAAACAAACTCTGTTGCCTTCTACTCACGATGATTAGTCCCCCCTGAGGGGAAAATTGCGATCACACTGATAGCTTCTTTGCAGTTGAATTGTTTACGTCGTACTTATCTTCTTTGCGGTGCCCGTCTCAGGCCCACGCTCAACATTGCGCAAGATTGTTTTGTTGTTACTTAAACAACTGTTCTTATAACACATTGTTCCTTCTTCTTTTTTGCAAGAATTTCTGGATAATCCGCAAGTTTTATTTCAGATTATCATTCTACACGCCGTTCTGAGTGATTTACCTATTTTTTCGTTTCGATTTGCGTGTGGCCGTTATCTGTAATCATTCTGTAATGGACAGGGAGCTGGTGCCTCAAAACTTACGTCATAAGGTACATGATTTTAACCCTGTAGATCTAATGTGCGTTGATGAGGTTGTTAAAAATTGCTTTGTTTTACATGTCAGACCGGGGGCTCTAGGCTGGTATGAGCTTGTCAATTTTCGAAAAAAATGGCCAAAAATTTACGTCATAAGGTACATGAATGAAACTAACTGGATTTTGTGTGGGAACATCCCCTTAATTGAAAATCTGGTCGTAAGACAAAATTTTTGTGGGATTTCGGTCCATAAGACAAGTTTGAAATTTTCAGAAAAAGACCAAAATTTATCAATTTTTTCACAGGCGTTTTGTTGACTAACCCACTAAGTGTGGTATATATTTGTAATAAGGATGAGAGACGGAATCGATTCCCGTGTTAAACTACAAGGTGTACGATTTGAGAAAAATTTTTCGATGATGCACCCTGTCTGTAAGCGATGTACCATTTAAAATTTTCGTGGACAGATTCGAAACCAGCGTAAAAAATCATGTAAGAATCGTTTTTCATTCCTGAAATTATGTCTAACGAGAAGTCTTCAGGAGGAGGTAAATTTTGGCCCCTATTGAAGATTTCAAACTTGTCTTATGGACCGAGAGCCCCCAAATTTTTTTTTGTCTTATGTCTATATTTTTGATCGAGGGGATGTTCCCACACAAAAGCCCGTTGGTTTCATTCATGTACCTTATGACGTAAATTTTTGACATTTTTTTGAAAATTGACAAGCCTATACCAGCCTAAAGCCCCCGGTCTGACATGTAAAACAAAGCAATGTTTAACAACCTTATCAACGCACATTAGACCTACAGGGTTGAAATCATGTACCTTATGACGTAAGTTTTGAGGCACGGCCTAGTGGCGCAGGTGGTTGTGTGGCTGCCTGCGGCCGCGAGAGCCCCGGGTTCGATTCCCGGAAGAAGTCTGGATGTTTGTGTTTGTCCAATTTGCAATTTTTCATGTAAATGTGATATGATAATAAAGGGCAAAAACTCCGATGATCGGTGCAGGCCGATAAGGAGGAAAACATTGAAAAAAAAAACAACACAACACAACCTTATCAACGCACATTAGATCTACAGGGTTGAAATCATGTACCTTATGAGGTAAGTTTTGAGGCACCAGCTCCCTGTCCATAATAAATACTGAACCCGTCATATCAAGATTTTCAGTAGGTGTCTGTACTGGCGGAAGTCTGCGCTCACAGGTATGCGCGCAAGTGATTTCTATCATGGGAAAGGTGGCAAACAGTAGCAGTTCTTGTCTTTCAAAATTTTAAAGGCTGATGTTGAAGTTTTACAGAATTGACCAACTTATAACACTAATTCTGGAGCTATGCAGCACAAATTATAAGTAAACTTCCGCTTAAATTAGGAATCCATCCATATGATTGGTAAATTACTCTCGAAATTTCTAATTACCGGCTTACAGCTTCAAGCGATTTGTTTCTAATACTCTCGATAAAAGATGGAAGTGAAAGTTGAACAATTTTAATTTGTGCTGCACAATTTCGACAAAGTAATGGGCTTGGAAAAAAGAATCTCTTGCTTACTTCATAGGCTTCAGAGACTTCTTGGAACTTCTTGGCTGCATTTGGGTCATTCTTGTTGACATCCGGATGGTATTTCTTGGCCAGTTTGTAGTAAGCTTTCTTGATCTCTGCAGACGATGCATTTTTACTAACGCCTAGGACCGAGTAGTAATCTTTGGCTGCGCATAACTGCCGGGCTAAGTGAATTGATCTTATGTTGCTGATAGATACATCTGTAAAATTCAGGTTATGTTAGGTAATTTTGATTTTTGGGAATGATTATAAGAAAATACAAGGTGAAGTGATAACATTCGTTGCGGGAAAGTCGAAGAATCGTAAGAAATGGGGCTACTCACGTTTCTTAACTAAGGTGTTTGCGAATTTTGAGGATAGGTTTGGCGACTTGTCACAGTTCAAACAGTAGTGCAGCAATCTCGTCCGACCCTTGTTTACGTGTCTAATTAACAAACTATTTAATTGATTTGTGCCTAAAAGCCCGACTGCGCTTCTAACGTTCGCCATTACAGAAGACAAATGTGGACAAATACAAGAGCTGAGGGCAGCACGCCTTCGAACATGCTTGAGACTTCACTTCGAACTACTGTCACTGTCACTGTCACTCACTCAGGCTGTCAACTCAACTGTCACTGACGTCAAAAAACATCTGCAAAAGTGCTGCGTTCGGATATCCTTGAGCCTTGAGCGCGATTCCGATTCCGTGATTCCGTACTTTTCTACTCCTACCTGTTTTCTACTGACAGTTGAAGTTGGTCATACTTATAGCTACACTGTCGAATGGGAGGTAGGCATGGAGGATGGGTCTGATAGTTAGATCTCTATTTTTGTATGCTTCTACTTCTTCTATCGATTGGCTTCGCAAATATCCTGGCAGGTTCTAGATGCCTTTGCTAGATGCACGGCTCCTCCGCCATTTGTATGGGTGAGTCTCTTATTTGTGCGTCGTGATCTCCAACAAGTTTCATTGTAATATTATCTACATTGTCGTCAGCTCCGCTGTTGTCTTCGGATCCTGGACCAAACTGATTGAAAACTCGGAAAATCGGCGCAACTCTCATTCTTGGAATGGGGGTCTCGAATCACTTCCAGCATCTCACCATTGGTCTGTTGGTTAATAAAACGCACGAGTTTCAACTTATTTCTTCGCTTTATGAATTCTACACAACTACCTCTATTTTGATTTGCAACATAATTTTCGCCTTGAGACTTCGTTAGGAGAGACCGGGGTTTGTTGTTACAATTTTCACGTTTGATTTTTCTCAATTTTATTGTGTTGATACTGTTGATAGAGAGAAGCAGAGCATACTCTAAATTATTGATTGAACCATCCTTTATTTGAGAAACATAACAGTCACGCTTCAAAATCACCCCAAAAAATTCTGTGAATTTTTTTAGGTGCTTGCGCAGATTGTAACGACTGACCCTGGTACCTATATGTGTAAATTGAACACTTTTTTGAAAGTAGCTAATGGTAAAAACTCAAAATTGAATAAAAAAAACTATAATCCTGATACAGTGAAACAAGAAAAAAGCCTCATTATCAAAAAACCAAATCATAAACCTATAAAATACATTTTTTTAAATCTCGTTCTCCTACTTTTCACTCGCTGTTTCAACCTCTATTTTGAAGTAATTTTGGTTACTATTCTTCCTTGAAATGTTTTTTTATATTGCCTAGTCATTCTGGAAGTTTCAAGAGATTTAGTCGAAAATTCGGATTTCTGGCCCCCAGTACCATATCACAACTAGCCCCGTCAAGACTGTAACAACCAGCCCCAATTGTACTTTTCAAGTTCAATCAGCTATACCTACTCCTACATAACCCTTGAAGTGATTGCAACGGGCAAGCATGGAGAATATTCTCCATTTGCCAATGTTTGTTCAAGAAAATACCAGATAAGTTGGAGTTTATCTATACTTGTATAATGAAACTAAGAGTCAACCATTTAATATTTACTCAAAGTGCTTAAAAAGACATAACTTGAACTCACCTGGCAAGGACTCAACATATCGCCATGCAACTACATGGGAATGTGGGTCGGTGAATGTTGCACATCTAAAAAGCACTATTACCGCTGTCACCTCAAAGGCGCGCTTTCAAAATGCAATGTAACAACCGGCCCCCTGTAACAACCAACCCCTGTCTCCCCTACCGCGAACTTGACGAAATGGTTCAAAAGGTTCCAGGCAGGGGAGCTGCTGTACAAAATGAAAATTTGCAAGGTAGCTTTTGCGTGGCAAATTAATCTGACGGCTTGTGAAAAATGTGGGCAGCATTTTTGGATGAACTTTTCAATTTTCATTTTTAAATAAATCCCAGTGTTGATGCGTTTATTCCACATATCCTTGTAGGAGCTGTTTCCTTTGTATGTTTACTGTGTACAAAACTCATTTCGTCTATAACTGCTGTAATTTTTAGTGCCACTATGACTGATTTTGTTGTAAGTACTGCTACTGCAGTTTAGCTACTAAGAATTTAGATGATTTCGAAAACCACAAAATTTCCAATTTTATTTCAGACAATACCTACCTATCACTTTAAATTCAAATTAGACAGTTTTACATAATAAAGTGTGATATGTAATTTATAGTGCTATTCTGTAAAAAATAACATTCCATAAACGCTCTGTTATGTAAAAATTCGTGTCAGCCATTGGCTGTTGCCTAGGTAATAACATTGTGTAATAACAACGTAACAGAGCCTTTATGGAATGTAATTTTTTAGAGAATCGCACCATTAGATTACGTATGATCAATTCTTATTTCAGAAACCATCATTTGTATTCCAAATTCATTATTGTTGCTTTGAAACTCAATGTAGGTATTGTTACGAGCGGCGATTCCCGTGCATTCTAGAGGACACCTCTGATCTTTCTTGACGGATTGAAATCTAATGGGTTAGGTCGCAGAGTACGAGTGCTAAGCTACTAGTGCATTCCAGAAAATACACGAAGGTTTGGAGAGTTGAAATTTGAGTGGTGACTTCAACAGCCGAGTAGCGCACATCTGACCATTTGGCGGAGGTGCCGGATTTACACCACGTTGGTAATTCCCGCGAAATATGTAGGATTTTTCGAGAGTAGCCGCGCAACCGTATCCCAAGTCATTGTAGAATTTGCTGGAGAACCGATGGAAATATCAAAGCCCATCATTCCTCCAGTTGAATTTCCCCAAAATATGTACAAGTCTAAACTGAATATTGTAATGAAGAAGACAACGCTTCTAGAGTTAAGCCGATGTGGAAGCTATTTGTTGATAATAAAGGATCTTAGTCTTAGCGCTTGTTCGAAAAACTGGAAAATCCTTTGAGATTCAGATTGCTCAGGATGTTTATTGTTATTGACGTCCTCACTGCATCGGAGGTTGCGCAAGCTGCAGTCTGCAGTTATTACACAGTTTGATTGTGTAGTTTTCATCATTTGTGTTTTAGATTTAGATTATTTGAAAATGTATCATTTGAAAATCAGACTTTTATCATTATTTATAATTTGAAAACTGTCAATCATGATATTTGAGAAGTCGTCAGTTATAATCCAGATGAATTTTAGTAGGTATCTAGTATATCTAGGTAAAACTCGAGTGCAGCAAGGTGGAGCCAGGTCAGAATTGGGATGGGCGGACCCCCATCTGATTCCAAATAGGCTGGAGAACTCCCCTCGGCGGATGGTCTTGGGCAAGCCTATAAGTATTACTCCTGCATCCGGCAGTACACCAATGTGTAGAGGAGGATAACCGCCAGCGTTAGAGCTATCTGGTGATGTCTGGATGGACCGCGCCTATGGGGGCCCAATACTTGAATAAACCTATCATCAATTCATCAAACATCCAAGTATTATATTGCGGTTCGGTGAGTCCGGTTGGTAGCAGAGGTTACCCACTTCATAAGAATAACAAGAATAATCAATAGGCAATAAATACTCGTAGACCGAAGTATCTCCGGTCAACTTCCAAAGTCGACCCCGATCGCGTTGTTAAAAGAGTTTGAAAGTTGACTCTATTTCCGGTCAAGTTCCGATCGAGTTCCAAAGTCGACCCCGATCGCGTTAAGTTTAATTATCTCGTTCTTCAGTTGAGTGTTCTTCAGTGCGGTTGTGGATCGTCCACACGACATAACAAAGTTTGAAACTCGACCGGAGATAAAGTCGACTTTGAAACTCGACCCGGTCGAGTTGTAAAAATATTCGGAGCCTGGCCCTTCTACGCTTCCGTAATTTACTTTTATGTCGCTCGCCCAACAACAATGTTGTCCTCTGTCCCAGTAACAATATTAGATCTTAGAGGAATAAATCTTTATTGCTCCCTACTTGGATACTAGGGGAGAGTGCTCACCCTAGGGACATTTTGTACCTACCTGGAGACTTTTTTTAATTTAATGTAAACAACAATACATTTCATGTAAATCGCGATACTCCCTATATTTTGTTACGTCATTTGATCAGTCCTTTCTTTCTGATTACAAAGATATATAATACTTATGATTTATTTTGGCAAGAAAACGAGCAAGAAAACTGCCGAAAAAATAATAGAATAAGTGGTCAAATAAATTAAAAATTGAAAACTACGCGACACCCTGTATAAGGAACGAATTACACCATTTATCCATGCAGAGTTGAACTCTGCAGACAAAATGCTGCGAGAATAACTTTTTTCAAGTGAACTGTAGAAACAAACCAAAGCCGTCTTACCGCGAAACAAAATTATTTGACTACCTATTTTATTATTTTTTTCGACAGCTTACTTGTCAAAATAAATCATAAGTGTTATATATATTTGTAATCAGCAAAAAAGGCTCCACCAAATAGCGCAATAAAATATAGGGTGTTGCATTTGAAATAAAAAAAGTTACATATCACACCCTGTATACGCGGTACCAATTAGATATTTTAAGAGGATCGATTTGACGTCCCCGGAAAAAATCGCGAAGAAAAAGTTTTTAGTTCTTCAAAATATCTCAAAGGGGAATCTCCTAGGGAGGGGGGGGGGGGGTGAATTTGACCGTGAACACCCTGTAACTTATTGGCTTGGTATCAAAATTACTTTCTCGTAGGAAGTTCAAAGCTTGAAATTGAAAAGAAAAGCTTTTTTATAAAATTCACCAGTGTTCCCAAGTCAACAAAGTATACAGTGACATGTTCAGCAGAAAAATTTAGTTTATCGGGCGGCAAAAAAATAGAATAAAAAGTACCTAACTGTCCCTAGGTTAAGCACTCTCCACTATCTACACTGCACATAAATACATATTAATATTACTTTATTACTCATCGAAACTTAGTGCGTTTTGACTTTTTTATCTTTGGTTTTCTGGCAGCTCCTACCTAAAACTAACGTTAACAATTTTCTACCTATCAAATAATTTATGTACAATAGTGGCAAGCTCAAAATAACAATAAACGCTATGACATCCAACAAAAAATACTGATACCAAGGCAGGTCCAGCGCTCCAACTCTCAAATGTGGTGTCCCTCCATGTCTTATGACATATTCCACCCAGTACGCCCCGTTGTCCATCGGTTTCATTGGCCTGTCATGGAAAAGCTTAGACCTCATCTTGACATTGTTGAAGTACCTAGAGATAATTAACAATATTATTGAAAAAAACATGAGCAATGGAAACTTACTTGGGATTATTTAACAGTTCTCTCAAGTGATGAGTCAATTTTTCTTCAGAAATCTCTTGGTAAGGCAAAAGCCTACCATAACCATTCTTAACCGCATTTTCAGCGTTCATTTTCTGGTCTCCAAAGATCGGTATGGCCAAGACTGGCACTCCATGGTAAATTGTCTCTGTGTTGCTGAGCAATCCTCCATGTGTAATGAAGACTTTAACATTAGGGTGAGCAAGAATGTCTTGTTGTGGAAGCCACTTTCCTAGCTTGACGTTTGGCGGCTGTCCCGGAAGGACATCCTCTTCCCATTTCCACAAGACTTTTTGCTTTAGCTTACCAAAAGCTTTCAGGATGGCTTCTCGTTTTTCGACTGGGAATTGGGCACTTTTCAAGTTGGAACCCATGCTGAAATACACCACGCCATCCTTGGCACCGTCCAGAAAATCTTGAAGATCTTGGGGCAGTTTTTTCGGAGGTTTAACGTGAAACCCGCCAATGTCTACCATGTTTGGCACGTACGGCACAGGTTGGTTCAAACTCGGGTGTGAGTTGAGAAGAACCAAAGAAACATTGTACATGACATCTTCCAGTTCGGGGCTATCAGGGATATACTGCTTCACGAGCTTTGCTTGACGGGGGAACGTGTACAACTGGTCTACAGCCAAACTGAAAAGCGTCACGGCAACGTTGTACAACCGTTCACGGAACGTCATTTTAATTGGTAAATCCAACAAGAGGTTGGGTACGTATGACAGAGGCGAAGGATTTCCGACCAGCGGGTTGATCCAGATGCTCGTTCCCACTGTGCTAAAGAGTATCAAGGGAGCTTTGAAATGTGTAGCGAAAGCCTTATGGGCCTCGTTCATGAATTGTTCAATAATCACAGCATCAAACTTCTCATCGGAATCTAACAGGTTTCGGACGTTTGTGTGGTTCAACGTTTCTTCGCTGATTTGGGATGGAAAGTACGAAACGAACAAAACATTCAAAAATGCATTCGACGCTTCTCTTTCAAAGAAGTTCATTTTTTTCTTCATTTCTGCAAAATCAAAACGGTTGAAAATGAAACTGGTTTACTGAATGTTTACTTAATGAAACAGATTTTTTTTGTCATGAAGGTATAAAGCAATGGAAATATTAACACTAAATTATTTAAGGTCAATTTTTTAGAGGGTCAGTATAGTCTGTTTGATTTCTACATGATTCTAGTGGGCTGCGATTCAGGCCGCGATTGGCGGATGGTGACCAGAAACACAGCCCACTAGAATCATGTTGAAATCAGATAGCCTATAATAACTTTTTCTGGCTTGCGTAAGAAAGGTTGACTCTATTATCAATTATCATGTTTATCCAATCCTCTTGAATAATGCACGCATTATCACGAGCATATACATGCCTGCATTTTTTAATAAGACTGGATAAAGCATAGTATTCTACTCGCGGATAAAGGCTATGACTCATTCGGATGCTTTACGACACTCGCCAAGGCTCGTGTGGGCAAACTGCATCCTCATAAGTAAGAAGCAATCATTACCCACTTGTTGAATAATATACTATTACAAGACGCAAGATATGATACCTACGTTGATTTTATAATAATTATTCAATTATAAAGAGTGATCGAATAAATTTCCCCTCAAAGTAGGCCTCGGTCTCCTTGGTAGCCACGTTTTCCGGCCAGATTTTCAGGAATCATAGCCGACTTGAGGAGACATTTTTTCGATCACTCGTTATTATTTACAATAAAATACATAGTTACCTTCGGCCTTCTCAACAAATCCTGTGAGTAAGACGGTTCTGTAAGATCCCTTCTTTGGTGGACTTTTGTCCTCGAAAGGAGCGATAATAGTGACGTCATGTCCCTTTTCAGCTAAACCTTTCATGAAGCTGTTTCCCAAAATGTAGTGACTTGTGACTGGGAATGGAAATACGCCCAATATACGCGCACTTTTTACTTGCCATGTTAAGCAGATAATTACTAGAACAGTCACATTCAAATTCATTACAGATAAGTATGTACCTGGGTAGTAGGTATATTAGGTAGATAACTAACTACTAAAAGAAGGTTTTATTATTTATCGCATTTTATTTTATATAATTTGGCCACTGATATTATCTTCATCAAGCGGCACAGATAATGTTTTATCTCAATTATTATACAGCGTGATTCAAAAGTGTCCAGCCACCTTGAAGCTACGTAATATGGAGATGAAGTAGAGTGCTGAAAAATTGTTAAAAAAATTCTAAACTACGCAACATTGAATAGGACACATCAAAAATTTTGCCCCTTTTCACACTGGGGTAACTCCTGATTGTTCTGGACGATTTGGAATCTGTTTAAGCCGTTGCTCAGCCCAAACTTCTAATAATCTATAACTGTGAACAAGAAACTGAATGCAACTTGAGTGAAGTTTATATAGGTAGGTACCTACCTTAAACGCTGTTTCCAATAATTTGCAAAATGTTAGAACAATAAAACCGAGAATGAAAATAAACAGGAAGAAATTTAATGCCACACTCTTCAGACGTGGAAATGATTTATTTTTACAATATCATCTTCAGTAATTACAGATCCAAGTAAAAGCGTTTCAAATTGCTATAATGTATAATAATATTGCGTCAAGAAGTTTAAGTTTAGGTATTTGATCTAAAATTACAATATGACAATAATAGTTTTTAATAATAATACGGAATATTAAACGTACACGACGTTTTATCGTTTTTGTTATTCACTTTTTTCATCCTTCTTGAATTAAATTCTTATTGATCACGAACTTTGTGAGCATACTATGAAACTATTAAAAATATTTACAATAAAATTACAACATAGTGATTCAAGTCAAAAACGTGCTTAAAATCTATCACAAAATTATTATTATTAGGTATATGAAGAGCAAAGGCCAATCCGCCTAGATGCTTCGTGTTTATATAGCTACTAATTAAAAAGCTTATTTACCAAAGGAAAAAAAAGGGCTCGAGGAAAATGTTTTTTCTAGATTTCACACTACCGTGCTCTACTGTAGAGAGGGGCATTTTGTACAGAGGCAACTACGGTATATGATTGAAAATGCAAAGATTCATCAGGGCACTTAGAAAACTTTTTGGGTTAGGTATAATGAAAAAAATCAATTGAAAGACATGTCAAATTCGGCGGTTGTTAAAAGTGGAAAAGTGATTTTTGAGCGCTTGTGCCAAACCCTCTATAAAAATTTGGTCCTAACCGTGTGTGGTAAAATGGTAATAATTCGGGTATTTAAACATAGCTATATGTATAGTATATATATATTTTTAACTTTCAAGAATGTGCAAATCACAGACGCAGAGGCACTCTTTAAAAAATCAAGTTAATATAATAAATAGAAATTTCACTACTACTATATTATGTACACTTTGGCCCAGAACTCCTTCCGTTTGCTAAATTCGTTGCAGTTCTAGGCGCGAAAAACGTAAAAAGTTGATGAGAATAAGGCTTAGTTTCTACGAGACTAAAGAAGATTTTTGGACCCCTATTACTTTAGTCCAGTGTGTTTGTGTGGATAAAACTACGAGGTGTGGTACTTCCATTTGATTGGATATGCCTTCTCACTATACTTAAAAGCTAAAGCTTAAGATCTAGAGTATTAATACTAGAACTTCGAGATTACAAGTTTTGTTTTCATAGTAAGTAATTTTTAGAACTATCAATTCGATCAAGACTCGGTGCGAGTCAGAAAAATAGATTGTCGGCAAGTATATATTATTTCTTTCAGGAAAACCTCCTTCCAAAACTATGAGAGCTTAAATATAGGCACGCTCTAAATACATATTTGGAAATATCCGAGGAAATATCTAATGTGTTGATGAAAAATATATTAGAGTTTAATATAATGTGCCCCATAGTACCATGATTAGTTTAGTATTGACTAGGATTCACTTAAATCTAAAATGTTTAATAGGTCGAATATTATTATCATTATTCACAAAGTTAGGAATGTCGTCCTTTCTTTGTCCAATTATTATTGGGTTTAAAAAATATATTTAGAGAAGGAGGGTAGGTATATGTCATGATATTCAATCAGATATGTGTGGATCGGTGCAATATGTATTCTATTTATTGCTAAAGTCCTTGAAAGAACCAGGATTCGGTTCTGAAATATCAAGGTGTCTTGGGAATTTCCAAGCTTCTCATTATCAGTAAAACCTATCATGTTTTGAAGCCTCCAGAATGACAGATTAAACGCAGAATTGTGTAACTGAAACATTATCTCGAATCCGACAGAACTCTTATTTTCAGTAGTCATATCTCATAAGCTTGTATCTCCCGGAACTCCAGAGAGCTTTCTCGATGACCCATGATAATAATTGTTCCCAAGACAGCTACTTGTTGCAGTATTTGCTGTAGAGTAGAACCACTAGAAACGTATGAAGAGGGAACACTGTGTTGTACGTTTTCTTGATATGAAATCGCGACTAGACGGTTCAAGTTCCTTTCACTTTTCAACATTCTTCAGACGTCGTCCTCGATAGACCTCAGCGGCAAGGGGGAGGGTTGTGGGGGTTTTTGTGCCAACGTGTTGAGAATGTGAGTCAAAGCGTCAAGTTTCTTGTCCATTGTTCCCAACTGGAAAAAAAAATGGTTTTAGATGAATCATCTCTATAGGTATCAGTCCGCAGACTGGCTGGCCGCGTATCATATCACTCCCGTGCAGCTTTGTTGAGCTAACCTATGTATTTCTCCCTGTTTTCCCCGAAACACCCTCGATTCCTAGTTTTTTTTTTCAGCAAAAACACGTGATTCAGATATGTAAAACATCTAAAACATGAAGGTACTGGCAAGGCACTTCGCCCTCACCCATCCCAACTTTGAAATTTCAAATGACAACACCGATTGTCCGAGGATTGAATTGTGGGGTTGGGTTGGAAATTTTAATAAAAGTATCGTCACTCAGATCGAAAACTCAATAATTTTGATTTGAATATTATTATAAATAAAGCATGCATTCAGTGCCATTGACCATTTTGAAGTGAGGGTGGGTGGAAGCGAAGGAAGTACATGGGTAGTATCGCTTAGTGAAAATATACAAGAGGCGCCATGGAAACTTTTTGTCATAGGTCGGTAGATGACGCCACGGTACAAGCAACCTTTGAAACAGCTTTGCAGCGGAATATTTTTTAATATAAATACCTAGTGAACTACTGGAATGACTTTGTTCTGGTGTCAGTTTGTCTTTTATTTCTAATAAATTCTTCAGGATAAAGCCGCACTCCTCACTTCACCATGAGGTCACAGCAAGCGAATGCCTTATTAAAACCATCATGAGTGTCAGAAATGTCACCGGTGGCGGCTCTCATAATTTTTCACTCAATATTTTGAAAAAAGACGTTCTAGAACCAATACGTTTGCGTATCTGTCATTTTATGCTGATAGGTACCTATAATTAAGCAACGTCGTTGGCGTTGCTTTAACCGTCTACTAAAGCCGAATCCCAGACTGAAAGAATCCATGAATAGCCTTGCAACACACAAACATAAAATCACGTTACCTGTTGCTCGACCCTGTAGAGTCGGGCGCCCACCGTCATCGGCTTCACGTTGCCCACCCTATCTATCCCGGCCAAATAGCTGCCGGGTTTTCCGAGCGTCTGGTCCAGTCGACGCTGCAGTTCCTGCAAACAAAGCACAAAATACATCATCAAAAAAAAAAAAACAAAACAACGCAACAACAACCCGAGAGAATAATGTTTTGATATTGAAATAGACCGGGTAATATAAGAGGCCGCACGACTGAGGGTTGGTAATATTTCTGCTAACGACATCAAAAATCCCTTTCGAGGTACTCTCGCAGTTACAAGTGGTTTCTCAAGAGAGCACAGAACCTGCGGGGTCAGAGACGGACGTTTAAAATGAACGACTCCATTTATGTGCAAGCTCATACCAACACTGGATCATAAAAATAACGACCATGGTGTGAGTGGTTCTCAAAAATTCTTTTCGCGATAGAAACAAAACTGATAGCGAAGGGATTGCGAAAAATTCGTCTAGCCAGATTTTTGCGTCATGCAGTCGGCTGTGGTCCTCTGGGTAACGATCCTTCACAAAAATTATATCACAAAATGGAGATCGGTCGTAAGCCTAGTGTCGTGAGTGAGTACGATAGAAAGAGTACCTAGAAAGATAACAATATAAGTCCTAGTTCTGTCCGAGGTTATTTAAAAATTAAAGGCAAAGTTTTGACACCTAAACAGAGGTATGTACCGAATGATCAATTCCACTTGGCCGCAAAACGACGTCGCCGATTGAGTGCTGAAGTTCACAGTTAGATGTAGAAAGTTACGATATGCGAACAAGTACCTACATGTTCTTATGGAAATACCGGGTATTTTTTTAATAATATCACTAAATCAGTAGCTTCTGGCAAATAACGTACGCAACTTTTCAACAGGGGCATAGCAGCATCTTGTAGTTTACAGTTTCAAGTTTTGTTTGACACCACAACCATGGTTGACAGTCATCAACTTCGCGTACACGATGCCACAAAGCCTGAAAGTTGAAATTTTTTGTTTCCTTGTTTTGCAATTCAAAGTTCTCCATTTCTGTATCAATTCACCTGAAACTTATGAAACAGACTGAAACCTAAAATTTGAATTTTGATATGGTAAAAGTTGTCTCTGTGCAACTCCAGGGCGGTGGCCGCCATTTTCCAAAGTAGCCTTCAATCAGAAATAAAGTGCCCGGCGAGTGTCGCAGAATCACGAGACGTCACTTCAGTGCAGACATTTTTTATTATTTATCGTCAAAATAACAGATTTTCTATGTTTCAGATTTGGGAACTTAGAAACAAAATTTTACAGCCGACTAGAATCACGGTAGAAGTGAACACACTATAGCACTAAAAATCGCAGGAGTTTTGAAATCAATTTTTTTAAATGACTGCGTCCAATACCCTGATGAGGACGTAAAGATCCATCTACATATTCAATAAACAATCTAAGTACATGTCGGAAGCCGTTTAGGTCCCCGCTTTGTCCGTTCTTCTGTTCGTCTGTTCGTTGCCGCATCTAGTCCTGGACGAAAGGATTTTTGCGAAACAATGTTTTTACTGTTCAACATTTTACGACGCATCAACTACTATGGTTATTTTATTACTGTTATTAGCGTCAACCCTTCTCTTTAATACTGGCAGATTCGTAATATCGCCAGATTCGACACACGCCTCGTGTCTGTCGTAGTGGATGCAGTCGGACCTCGCGCCTTTTCCCATCAAGCCACTAAGGTATTTTTTCGAGTGGGCCAAAAAGTGTCGCTCATAAATGACACCTTACAGTTTCTTTTTTCTTTCAACGAGCGACAGCGGCCGAAGGAAAGATCTGTTTTGGTCATCAGCACAGCAGGTGTAGGGGACTTTTAAAAATCACACTGGTTCCTTGTTGAAATGAAATGAAATTCGTCGCTAGCTTCTAAACTAGGTACCTATATGGAGATTTTGTTCACGCCAGAGTTCAGTGAGGTGGGTGGGGACTGGGGATTTTATCTAGATTAACATCAACGTAAAACGAGGAAGTTATGTCAATCGAGTCAAGTGCATGATTAATTTGACGTAAGAAATGACAGTGATGTTAGTTTAGAATAGGCAGACAAGACAAGAATAATAAGAGCTTGATGGCGGCTTTACAGAACTTCGTATGTCGCCGGCGACAGTGTCGCTGGCCAATAGGATTCGATCTGACTGTATTCCCCTACCTCCCTCCATATCCTTCTCGCGACACGGGTTGCTGTCGTCGTGTTGTTCAAATTATCCAACTACAGTTGGTGTTGCCAGATTTTAACGAAGGAGTGGGGGAATGTCGCCGGCGACATACGAAGTAAAGCCATACACTCCATTAATTTCAGAAATTCTATAAGGGATGAATGCCGCGTTAACTTTGAAGCACCTTGTATATTTTAAAATTTCAAAGTTCGCTCACCTTAATCCGCACCATCATGTTGAGATGTCCCTGGCTGTACTGCTCGATAACGTCCCGAACGTCATAGGGCTTCCTCGCTTGTTGGAATTTCCTCCTCGCTACGAAATACTTTATCTTACGAATGGCCCTAATCGCGTTCTTGTGAGCTTCTGTGAGTCTGAAAATTTGAAATTTTATTTAATTATCGATCCTACAACAGCATATTATAATTTTTAGTATGTAAAGCTGAATGATTAACGATTTTTTAGCATTTTTCGCGGCGGAGCTAAAGCGTAGCGGAACAATGTTTTTGTATTGACCAATCACTTTTATTCACTTTCATGTCATTATGAACGTAATTGGCCCATCAGGCCAAAAAAAATTTGCTCCGCGCCACCGCGAAGAATCATTATTGTACCTTTTTCAGCTTTAGGGGTTTCTTTGAGCAAAACAGCTGTCCACTGCATAGGGTTTATACAGAGTCGGCCATACACATAATTATACTCATCACCCTGATTTTAAATTGCAATAACGAAAGATGTGGATCAGAGCTATTGAAATGAGTTCAAATGAAAAAGAAAGAGCAACCCTTTCAAGATTTCAAGTTCTTAAAAATAATATTCAACAAATGACGACCACCATTATTTTAAACATAGGAATTTTTGCGAAGAACTAAGAACATAAGTCAATATCCACCATGGTCAGTATCTTTGACAGGAATAGCCTCACGAGCTCAGGTCATCAGATATGGTGGACCCTGTATAAGTGCCTCTCGAAATGCATCGTAATGTGATGTCAAAGATAAAGTATCCATGGGATGGGTTTAAGTTCTAAGTAGGTATCCACGTAGCTACCTACAATCTACAATCGTGTACTCGATGTGAAATTGAACATTATATGAAGACTGCATCTAAAATAAATATTGCTCTCTATGTCCAACTTTGTACTACTTACTGTGTGACCCTCGGGAGTTCTCCGTCTAGATCATCGATATCATCGCTGGCGGCTTCGGTAACGGTGCTAGTCTGGCTGGCGAAAAAGGCTCCCCTTGCGCTTTCCCTTTCACCCCGTCGGACCCTGTTGGGCGTTCCTGCAAGAAAAAAAGGTTAGTACCTACCTATAATAAATAACCACCTGTCTTCGGATCTTTATTGCAAACAAAACAGCGGACTACATCTTGTCAATCATAGGTTGCATCTTATTTCAGGACAGGTTGACTAATGCTGGGTCAAGAATTAGGTGAGTTCAGTCAGTTTATTAGCCGCAAGTTTTAATTTTAGTCGTAAGCGCAGCATCGCTTATAGGCTGATCTGAGGAGGCTGGTTCATGACAGCCAATGAGCATTGCTGCGCTTACGACTAAAACTAAAACTTGCGGCTAAATAAGCTGACTGAACGCACCGTAAGGAAGGAGTTGTGCGTTGTGCTTTAGCGTCTGGGTGGCAGCTGATTACTGAGAAAGTTGGCTTGGTTTTAGGCGTTACTCGTTTTCACTTACGCCTAATATTGGTGTATGAACCCAGCGAACATCAGTCTTTTAGTTAGAAAAATCGGTTGTGTCACCCCAAAAGTTTCCCGACGAGTAGCAAGGAAGGAAATTTTTGTACGGGACGTCCCTTTGGGTGGGATATTGGGATTTGAGAGAAAGATCAAAACAAATTTGAAGCATCTACCAGAATAATGGAACAAAAAATTGAAAGTCGGGAAAAATTTGAATTTTCCGGAAAAACTTCGGAAGCTTATAGTCGGAGAGCTGGCAACAAAAAAAAGTGCAACAGTTTTCTAAAGGCTGAAACTCTGGAATATGTTAGATTACTCAATTACATTCATCAAATGAACTGTCAGACACCGGTTCATTAGAACCTGCTCAATCGGCAGCCAAAAAAAGTCCGAAATGCCCGAACAGACAGTTCTGACAACGCACAGCTTTGTTATCTGACACACAGCTCTGTTGTCTGACCCACAGCTGTCAGCTGTTGTCTGAGTTACGGCCGAGGTTACGGCTATGACCACACCTAGGTACTTACCTCTCCTCATTAGATGGTTTCATCACGCAAGGCTTCTCCGATTTTTTCCCCAAATCTGTATGTCGCTACGGGCGATTCATTTGAACCGTAACTCGGACAACAGCTGCAACTGCTGATATATTTGCATCAGACAACAGAGCTGTGCGTCAGACAACAATGCTGTGCGTTGTCAGAACTGTCCGTTTGGGCATTTCGGACTTCTTTTGGCTGCCGATTGAGCAGGTTCTAATGAACCGGTGTCTGACTGTTTATTTCATGGATGTAATTGAGTAATCTAACATATTCCAGAGTTTCAGCCTTTAGAAAACTGTTGCACTTTTTTTTGTCGCCAGCTCTTGGACTATTATTCCAAATAATCTCATTGTAAAAATCGTCAGTTGGGGCTAGTTTCAAGTTACATCATTCAAGTCAGCAAGCCAGACTGGTCCTGCAATTTCAAGTGGAAAACTTTCGGGGAATTTGAGAGAAATTGTTGAAGAATGTTCAAGAAGTAGTACCTCTTGTTTGAAAAAAAATCACTTCAAAACTTTCTCCAACTTTCAATCGCAGCATGTCTGCACCTAAAATTAATATTCCGTGGGGCCTGGCCTACACCGCATACAGAAGTTTGCACTGCGTTTTTTCAAATTCACGGAATGTACAAATTTCATTTTGAAAAAATTACCGCCGGAAAACCGGAACCGTGTCGATTTTGAAAATAGGTCTACACGACGCTCAATCCAATCTACTTTCGATATCAGCTGGAGTTTTCCAAAAAAAAAGTCGATCCCCGAGCAGAAATGAGTTTTTGAGTGGAGTCCTGCTACAAAAGCGAGTCGTTCTGGTCAAAACACCGGCGAGAGCTCCTCCCGGGTGGTAACGGCCAGAAAAAAATTTGAAAATTAATTACGCCCGACTGGAGAATGGTGTGAAACTGCAACTGCGGCCTCAATTTGACTCTTTTGTTGTGTTGCTTCCTGCCAAATCTGGTTCCAATCCATCGGATAGATTTTGAATAATGAACTGGTAAAGTTTTGAACTTTGACATTTTTTATTATTTGACAGATGACAGATAGGGCAATACCTTTAACTGTTCTGAATAGAGTTTTTCAGGGGCTTTCAAATGACATATTGCAAGTCAAGTTCCGTGAGATATATCTTCTGACATTTGTTGACAGTGACACTTCCGTTTGACAGATGACAGCCAAAAACTAATGGGCTGGCAGTCAACGGTTCGGCAGTTATCGTGGAAAATCACAGACAGACATACACACACACACACATACAGACAGACATCATTCTGAAAATGGTCTTAATAATCGTCTTGGGGGACCTCAAAACGGATATATCCGGCGAAATCTCAAAACTTTTATTCGGCACGATTACAATACTTGCCCTTCCATGTTGGTGGGGTGTCGGGAAAGTAAAAAAGGTGGAAATCTATTCAGGGAATAAAAAGTTGAAAATTGCAGTTTTTCCAGTTAGGAAAACGCGAGCGTTTGACGTGTTCACGCAGACTTGGAGAGGTTCAAAACCAATAGGCAATGAGACCAGAGGCGCCGGCAGATTGTTCATCTCGTTGCGAAGGTTCGCACAGACGGAAAATGGTCCAATTCACAAGTCAATTTGACACTTCACAATCATCTGCCCGTGCATATAGAAGACTTGAGACAGATCAATGTGTTAAATGTGAAGAAATGCTTTCATAATATCGCTACAGCATAATATAGAAAGAAAGAATTTTGAAGAAAAATGAATTTTTGAGATTTATGAACCACCCTGTATGTTAAATATAAGTTCAGTGCACACCTAGTGGTTGATAATTTCCACTGATTGGTCTTTCACAAACAGTTCCCTAAAATCACTTCGAATAACGAAAATAGTGAGGGGCGAAGTTTCAACCATTGAACCCCCATATCTTCAAAAATAAACGTCAATAATTTTTTTTAACATTTCTCTCGTGTTTTCAAGTGTATTCTTCATACCGGTCTAGACTCGGAATGCGATACTTTTGAGATACCTGTATATTTATTGGAAAATAAATATTCAAAGAGAAATACTGGCAGAGAAAACCAAAATGTAAAAGTGCGTTCAGTCAGCTTATTTAGCCGCAAGTTTTAATTTTAGTCGCAAGCGCAGCGACGCCCATTGGCTCTTATGAGCCAGCCTCCTCAGAACAGCCAATAAGCGATGCAGCGCTTACGACTAAAATTAAAACTTGCGGCTAAATAAGCTGACTGAACGCACCTTAAGAAGTGAAGTCTGCTCATCCAGTTTTTTTTTTCGCCTTGTTAACCATACAGCCTTCAAGTAAGCACAAAATTATATTTGATTTGATTGAATGGCATATAACTAGCCTATGGATTTACTTCTGTCGATATAACAATAATGGAAAGTGGATGCTTCTCCTGTGCTGGAAAAGATGACATATGCTCTCTTTACAATTTTCCAAATCAAAGAAAATGTTCCTCAACAATCCTGATCCTGAACCGCTTCTATTATGTGCATTCAGCAAGCTCGAAAAGCTAGCTCTTTGAAAAATGGAGATCCATTACAATCAAGGATTCCAGTGCCAGTTAGAGCAATAGGGGATGATGATAGCAGACGCAGTGGAAAAACCAATAATTTTTTGCGCATTTAATCACATTATATCAGTGAAGTACCCACTTATATTAAGCGTCCACATAAATTTGTCACGAAACGTTTCATACATATGACAATAATTTGTTACTGATACCTACTGGAGATGTGGAAATGCTCAATTTATAATCAATGAAGAAATTACAAATAGGTGTAAATTTCGGTCGACACTAACTGTGAAAATTAACATCCAGAATCTTTTAAAAGTAACTTGACCACAAGAAAAACCGTTAAGCAGCGTTCATAATGGCTGCTAACTTCAACTTATTCCGTAACCGTAAAACTTCAACAGTTGAAAATCAATGTTTTGCCGTTCTGTCAAACTTGACCAAGATTCAAGTTTTACATCCAAGATCAAGGGACTAGTACCAACTAATACCACTAGCTACTAGTCCTACTATTATACCACCAGTTAGTTACCAGTACTACCCACCCCGCAAACCTTCAAGTCTGTGTATATTATAGACCGTGGTCCGTACTGTCAAGTTCACATCTTACATCCTATACGGCATACGCCATGCGGCATAAGTTACCGGCCATTATGAACGAAACTTTAGGATTCCTTTGAGATGTAATATGTAGGTATAATATTAAGTTGAAAATATGACGAAATAAATAATGTTACGAGCGGCGATTCTGGATAACACTCGATCTTTCTAAACTCTTCCCGTTAGATCGCAGTGTACAAGTGCGGAGCGTTCTGGTGTGTTCCAGAGCGCGCGTGTAGGCTTTTTCCCGTACAACTCTATGGAGACTTCAGCAGTGGGTCAAGCTACTTCTGTCCATTTTGACGGAGGTGCCACATACCAGAACACACGGGAAGCACGCTAAAGGTGTGTGATTATTCGGGAGTCGTCTAGAAACCATATGCCGGGTCACTATAAAAATTCCTGGAGGATGATGGAAAATTCGGGAACACTAATCGGAGTCATATACAGAGGGGTGCATAAAAAACGGCCACCGCTGTAGCATTGTTATTCCTTATCCGATCTTCAAAATTCAAAAACCAGTTCAAATGGTTTTATGTCTTTTATGATTTGACAGTAAAAAATATTTGTTTTGTTATGATGCTTCTGAGCACTGATAGTCAACTTTTGTTTTTCAAATGGCAACAATATTTTTTAATTTCTTTTTTGATTCCTTATGCTAATCTGAATATAATGATGCATCAATATCACACATTTTATCATTAGACACGAAGGAAAAAAAATTGAAACTGCGAAATTTTTACACATCACAGTAGCATCACAACACCCACGATATGCACGCGATCTGGTAGGCTGAGTGCAAAATGATGTTCAAAAGCACATAGTAGGTCAGGCATTTGATTTTTCAAAATGTAAATGTCAAAATGTTTTCTCGTCTTTATTCTCTATTTTCAGCTTATTATTTTACACATTTTTAAGTAGGTGATCTGTCAGGACAAAAACGTCTTTTTGATTTTCCATTTCACAATACACACTTGAAAAGATATAAAATAGTAAACAAAAAATAGACAATGATCAATAAACAAGTCTTAGAGACGGACAGCTTCTCTCGGATAAGTTTTTCAAAATGTAAATGTCAAAATGTTTTCAAAATCCGAAAGAAGCTGTCCGTCTCTAAGACTTGTTTATTGATTATTGTCTATTTTTTGTTTACTATTTTATATCTTTTCAAGTGTGTATTGTGGAAATGGAAAATCAAAAAGACGTTTTTGTCCTGACAGATCACAATGCCTACTTAAAAATGTGTAAAATAATAAGCTGAAAATAGAGAATAAAGACGAGAAAACATTTTGACATTTACATTTTGAAAAATCAAACGCCTGACCTACTATGTGCTTTTGAACATCATTTTGCACTCAGCCTACCAGATCGCGTGCATATCCTGTTTTTGTCCTGACAGGTCACAATAGCTACTTGAATGTGTAAAATAATAAGCTGAAAATAAATAATAAAGACGTCTTAGAGACGGGCAGCTTCTTTTGGATTTTGAAAACATTTTGACATTTGCATTTTGAAAAATCAAACGCCTGACCTACTATGTGCTTTTGAACATCATTTTGCACCCAGCCTACCAGATCGCGTGCATATCGTGGGTGTTGTGATGCTACTGTGATGTGTAAAAATTCCGCAGTTTCGATTTTTTTTCTTCGTGTCTAATAATAAAATGTATGATATTGATGCATCATTATATTCAAATAAGCATAAGGAATCAAGAAAAAAATTTAAAAAATATTGTTGCCATTTGAAAAACAAAAGTTGACTATCAGTGCTCAGAAGCATCATAACAAAAAAAAAAAATTTCACTGTCGAATTATAGAAGACATAAAACCATTAAAACTGGTTTTTGAATTTTGAAGATCGGATAAGGAATAACGATGCTACAGCGGTGGCCGTTTTTTATGCACCCCTCTGTATGTATAAGCACCGTTCTCAGCGCGACAGTCAGTATTAAATTGGAAGAGACAGTGAGCGGATAAGAAGTGATAGTCCCAGCGATATTCACAAGCGTAAATAATTGTTGGCGTTATTTATTGTAGTACGCAGTAATGAACAGTGTGTTTCAAAACAGTGGTCTCAATTATCATCGAACCCGTACGCGAAATACGTAACAATAATAAAAATCCATCTAACTAAAAAACACAGATTCAAAGCAAAAATTTTCACATTGCTAGCGCCTCGCCTCATAGCCGAGCACATGGTAATCTTTATAGCCCAGGCGTTTTAGGTGAAATATGGGTCGAACCCTGAAATAAATGAATATAACTATTTTGAAAATTTCCACCAATGGCTTTGAACATTGCGACAGTTCCGGACCGGCAAGTGTGCGCGTCATACTTGCACTTTGAAATCAAGGTGCTTTGCACTACTTTGAATTTTGTGTAATTCTTCTACTCCCAAATGATCTAAATGTTGATGGCAAAGACCGTAATCTAGTGGGTGTGCACTTTGCGCACTCATGACGTGGCCTCCGAACTGCGCTGTCGCGCGTATTTCAAGGTTTCATTATTGTTTCTTTTCCACAAGTTACGTCACAAACAGTAAGACGACGAAAAGAAACTCTGCTACGCCAAAACCAGCCGCTAAGTAGAGAACAGTACTTTTGATGATTCATTCTCATTTAATTGTTCATTGTCGGGTTATACATGAAAGTAAAGGAAGGAAAGAGAGACTTGCCGCTTCTCCGTGTCCGGGAGGGGGGTCCACCTGCTTGTATGAATCTGCCTTGTTGAGTCTACTAACCTTTTCTTATTGGGGGGGAGGGGGGAATTATGTAACACGACGAAGAGAGTGCCACAGGTTGGCTCGAGTCGAGTTTCTTGTATTTACTAATATTTACTGTATGTGATTACTGTTTACTAACCATTGTTCTGTTTTGTATGTATGTCTGTATCTGTGGGGTTTGTGATGGGTAACTTCTGGAGAATTTCGGGCGAATGCGTTATAGATACTTCTTCCTTCCAATTGCTTACCAAGGGTATGACCAACTCCAACTTCTCTACTTATTTATCTCTCCTGTCTCTTGTTTATGTATCCACCTATTTATCTCTTATTTGTTTCTTGTTTATTTACCTACACCATTACTCATCATTTGTTTCTTGCTGATTGATTATTTTGTTTACCGATCATTCTTCATTGTTCACTCATCTATCAATTTGACTTCTTTTGTTTGTGAAGTGTAACATTATTTTCTGAGCGTGAAGTTTCCTTTGGTTGTTACGTAAATAACTTGTAAACGAAACAAACTTTCAAAGAGGTTCAAGCACCGATTCACGCTGACTTGATCAATGCATTACTGGAGTGACTTCTCTGTCATTTCATCATGACTCATTCACACTTGACTTTTGTTCAGATCATTTGGGAAGGGATTTTTCAGCAATCAACCAGGCAATACGCATGGGTTTCTTTGACGTGTTCTTCCCATGTGTGCCTGTCAGCGGATACGTCACTTTTCCTTTGCGATCAATTGACAATTTGACATATTTCATGATTTCTTGTTTTGTTCTGTTAATCTTATTTTATGTTCATTTTATTGTTGTAAATCCTGCATTGTCAAATAATTTGTAATGATTTTTATTGTTATGTGTTTTGTTGTTCTTTATCATGTAGTGTCATTTTATCACTGTCAATTTCTTGTTGTGAGGTGTTTTGAGAAAAGAAACAAATTCATTTAAAACTTTGCTAATTGATTTTCAATAAAAGTTCATTTTGCTTGTGATTCATTCGCGTTTCATTCAAGAATCAAACCTCATCCCCAACGACACATTCTCATCTAGAGTAAGAACTCACACAACGTAGGTAAAAGGTAAACAACGTTGGGAGGGGAAGGGACAACGACGATCGCAGCCAAACATCGAAAACGGGGTTACACTACAGAAATGGTGCCGTGACCAGGATATACTACAGAAATGGTGCCGTGGCCAGGACATACTACACCATTTAATAAAAAGGAAAGCATTTTCAGCTTTCAGTATGGCCACAGATACGGCAACATGATCACAATAAACATGAAATCACTAGACTTCGCCTGATGACGTCAACAACTCTGAATGATGGAATTTTCGAAATCGGTTTTTCAACAATTGAAAGCGTACAATAAGGGACATTTTCTTGACATTTGATATCGATATGGATATAGAAAAACGAATTTACCATCAAAATTGTCCAAATCGTTTGGACAGAACAACCCGAGGAACAACCCTATTGCTACTATGGCGGAACTTTTCCTTTTCATGCTCATGGAAATCTATAGTTATGGATCTGGAGCTTATATTCCATACACCTTCTATTTTCAGTCGAATGACTTTTTGGAGCAAAAATAAAGTGACAAGCTGAGAGGCTACGGCTACGGCATAGAATAGCGCTACGGCTGATGGCATCTGCGAAGTTTTGGAGCGAATCTATCAGTGACCATCGGACGTATTCTGCCAGCGCTCCAGCTTGTCACTTTTTTTTTGCTCCAAAAAATCATTCTACTGAAAATAGAAAGTGCCTGGGATATACATACGTTACGTTATACGGTAATCAGCATTGATTGTGAGACATTTAGGGCAATTATCAGCCTTAGGTACAATACTTTTTTCTAGAATTGAGCAACATTTTACCATTTACTGCTTATTCCCTTTTTGTCGAAGCAATCTATGACGCGCAGGTTTTTTGTTGACCCAGAGCTTTTAGTATGTTGTTTAGCAATACTGACTGCTCAAAGGCCACTTGTGCAAAATTTCCAAATAGCCATTCTTATTTACCTGGGGTCTTCGGGGCGCAGGTTCACCTATATCGGCGCCGTCGACAACCTTAACCCTAACCAGCCCGATCAATAAAACGCTCCTGGTTAAACAGCCAATTAAACTAGTGCTAGTATACTTGAAGATCTGCGCACGAGCTGCGAGCAAAGGGAACCGCCTATATGAGAATGTCTATAGTCATGTTTATTTCAGGGCCAAACCCTGAAATGCCTGGGCTATTATAAAACTTGCAAATAACTTTAAATAGATTAGCAGCTCCAATTAGCTCTGAAAAATTCGAGAACAACAAATAAAGACAGATTCATGATTCATCTGTATCAATTCTATCCGAATCTATCTCGTACTCAGTCGCCTCTTTCTCTGATCCCACGACCATGCTGATTTGATTCATATTATACAAGATAAGTTTACAATTCCAGGATTTTGAGCATATAAAATTTAAAGGCACTGGATAAACATAATGACAAATTAGTACATGCGATCCAGACCGCAAACTGCAAAGGATATGAGGGTTGGGAAAGGCATGCAAAGGGCGATATGTGTGTTTGCACAGTATGTGTACATGTAAACGGGTTATTTGTTTGGGTTTGACCCGGATGGTGTGGCTGTGATATTGATGGCCGGTTTTCCTCCTCCGGTTTTGGATGAAAATTGATTGCAAACACGTACTGTGTGATTTTTAGCGCGAGCTGGTAAAACACCTGTATTAATAGGGAGAAAGGATGTCCAAAAATAAATAGCCGATGTTCCTGGAGGTTTGTCAGGGAGAGACCCGTCTGGTCATTTTAGGCATTGCACATTTTTTCCGAGATTTTTCTCAATTCCACAAACTCTATGGATTGATCCGGCAGATGAAAGCTCAGTAGAGATTATCATATTCCTTTGTGTAACCTGTTTGCGAGTTTGCCGGGATTATTTAGGATTGACATCAAAAAAAGAGTTTACCTATTTGTAATATTTCACGTCCATCATTAATCTCGCTACCAGAGAATACAGCTGTGCGAAGCGGGAGCCAGGAGCCCCAGGGCACATCACATCCCGCTTTTCACGAGATGCATCATTTTTCCTTCCACATCTTTTTCCAAACAAGCATTATACCTCGTACTCGGATAGTGAAATCTCTGTTCCTATTGTTGGAAATATTAGGTAGATATACCTATGTTGGCGCTATTCCTCGCAAGCAGTACTTACTCAAGTTTCGATCTTAATCTTTCATGCATATTGTTTGTGTGGGTTAATGGTATAGCCGTCTCGTATAGATAACTCCTCCGTTCACGTAAGACGTTTCTTTAGTAAGCTCACTAAGACGTCCACAATTGATTCTATTGGCACAGAAAGTTTTACTTCGGCTCTAGTACAAAAACACCATCGATGAAGGCTCGGTCTGTGCAAGAGTGGGTCTTTCTCGGGGTCTTTGCATTCGATCGCCGCTTTATGCACCATCTATGAGTAAAATAACACGCGTTCGGATTGCTGCAGGCCGCTTTGCCAGCATTCAACTACGTTACTGCCACCTCTCATCGCCTGAATCAGCTACGCCGACGCTCAACTCCATGACGCTTACGTTACCGCCTAAATCCGCTTCGTACGGAATTCAGCTGGATGTCGCCTACGCCGCTACCGCTTTCCATCGCCTGAATGCACCGTTGCGCCACCGCTTTCCATCGCCCGAATGCGCCATTGTGCCACCGGCTTGGCATCGCTTGCATGCAGCCCTGTACCGTCACCGGTTGACGCAGCAACTGCCCACGTTGGGACACGTTGCTGCCACCGTTCTGTTTTCACGCATACAAATCCATAGCGTTTACTTCTGGACGAGCTTCTCGACCCTTTCCAAAATTGCCTCAAGTTGGATACGTTCCGAAGCCAGAAAATTCAAGACAGTTATTGCTTTCTATCTGGAAATAGGAACTGGAAAATTCGTTGGTGAAGAACTGGCGAAACTTTTCGAGTATTTTGGATTTTGCTGTCACTGCTACTAAGTGGACATCGGTTCCACCACTTGACTCTAAAGGCAAGCGTTATGGTGGACAAGATTTCCTACGTACAGCAGAGGAAACACAATGACAAAAAAAAGTAAAAGACACGTCCACCAACAAACTTACATTAGTGAGGGAGATAAGGAAGAACAACGGTGACGATGACAATAATAGGTATTCTTACCGGCCTTGGGCTCCTCCATGTAGAACACAACCTCCGGTTCGGACTCATATCTGGAAGGTGCGTTGTTTGTGGCTCCGGCGCCGGCAGTGCCGGTGCTACTGGTCACCGTTTGGACGGGGGCGTCTCCTTGCGGTGTTCCGGGGGGTTCCATGCGATTACGAGATTTTCGTCGTTTCAGAACCGATGCTTTCTTAGCCACCTGCAACATTAGGGACTGACCCAACCCATGGAAACTTAACACCAAGACATCAAACACTGCATCTAGAACTAGCCTAAGTAAACAAATACCACTAGCGTCGGAAGCGGACATACCGATTGGCCGATTGTTCTTGTTAGATTATGAGGAAATGTATTTGAGATTCTTTTCAATGTAGGTTCCAATCCCATGACAAAATGATTACTTTTTTTTGAAAAATTTCCTTGACTAATTTTGCGACATCCTACAAAATCATCGCGCCAGAACAGCGCTAAATATATGAGATCTTTAATTTTTGAAGTGGTGAGGAGTGCAAAAATGCATTGCCTTTAAACCATTCGATTGGTATCTCAATCGATGCAGAATATAAGATCACAAGCTTTTGTACCTACCAAGGAATTTGCTCGAAAGAATATTTTTGAGAAATTGAATTTTCCACTTCATATCATGACTCACCCTGTCACCCTGTATATTAAATGGAAATTTAGTACACACTTAGTAGTTTGTATTTTTCATTCATAATTCTGCCGTTCGGTCAAATCGTTTGAAAAGATGAAATTAGAAGTGTTCGAAGGATTACGCTTTGACTCTTCCTAATTTCGAAAATAAAAGTCGAAGAATTTCTTGATTTTTTGTGGGCTGCGTGAAAGCTTTTAATTTTTATAGATCAAAAATAGGTACTGTTCTGGTGTGGTGATTTTGGGATACTTGTATGTAGGTTGACCGGGAGAAAGGGAGAAGGACACCCACTAGTTCCGTTATCTGAGGAGATTTTATTCAACTCCTTGGAACATATCAGAGGAAAGCATTTTTTAACTATTCACATTGCTTCAATTTTTCATTAATTATACCTCTGTCAAAAATGCTGAAAATCGGCTTTATTTAAAAAAATACTTGCAAAAAATACAAAATATGCCAAGAATCCTTTAACGACGAGAATCCTTTAACCGTCGTTCTCGTTAAAAATGGATTTTTAAGTTTCAATTGGGGACATTTAAAGCAAAAAGTGAATACAGTGGCCAATGAAATGAGTGCCAGGCGGTTTTGAAAATGAAAACCTATTTTCATCGGTTTTCAAAACTAGAGAGCTGTGGTTTTCTTAGGTCGGTTTTCTATCTGTTTGGACCGGTCGATAGTCCTATTCTTATTCTGCGCTTAATCTATCGGGCACAGCGTATTGCTGGATATAAGAGAAGCCACATCAAGTTTCTATAGGGCGTCAAATAGAACATTGCAAAAGTCGAAGGTTTTCAGCCATTTCCCATTTTGCCAAGATTTTTTTTGTACTTATACCAAATCAAAAAATGAAAAATGACGTCTTAACTTGAGAGTTATTCATTTTTTTCTTAAATGACACCTCTTGACCATTCGCTTCTCACTTGGCCACATTATCGAGGTGAATTTGACAACAATCGATAGTGTCCCTCGGAAATCTGTCCCCTGGAACACAGTTTCCAATAGGCTAATGGACACAACTTTTTTCTAGTTTTTAAAATAAAACTACAATTTTTATATGATTTATGGTGAAACCGCAGCGCGACATCTGAATTCTAGGTGCCTTGAAAAAATTAAAATAGAGCGCTGGTGACGTCACTGCTGAATATCTCCATTCCTACTCCTCACACCGCGACACTCGCTTGCTGTTTCGTTCCACGCACAGCGCTTATGGAAGCACTTATGACGTCACGCGAATTCTTTAAATCGCTGTAACAAATAGACGAGAGGCGTGGAAAAAGTTCAATTTTTCTTCTCAAAATGCGTTTACTGATGTGTACTTGATAGACCGATCATGATAAAATCTCAAAATGGCACCAGTGTCCAGTAGCCTATTGTGAAAATAGTCGAATAAATTAGGCTTTATTGATAATTTTGCTTGGTGTAAATCGCTTCCAGTTGCTGGAAATGCATTCACTCGAGTCGGGAAAACTTGGTCGTTGGTTGTTCCGATTTCAAAAATTCCCCCTTCAAAAATTAATCCAAACTGGAAAGTCCCGTTCAAGATCTTTCTTGACCCAACGTATCAGTGGGACTATACAAAAAGCTAATGCCATTTCAGTCATGGGAACTTTTCCAAGTACAGAATCCTTGGCAGAAATATTTTATATTTTTACCCGAGTTATACTTTTTTTTTTCGTTCATTTTTCTTTCTAAGATATATGTATACATAATAATTTTATGGAATATACACTTTATACCTTACTTTACTACACTTTACTTTTTTAAAATAGAAATAGGGGACTAATGGTGCTATTCTGTCAAAATAACATTCCATAAACGCTCTGTTATGTAAAAATCCGTGTCAGCCATTGGCTGTTGCCTAGGTAATAACAACGTAACAGAGCCTTTATGGAATGTAATTTTTTAGAGAATCGCACCATAAGTCGAAAATCGCTTCAAGGGAAGACGTCATTCTTCATATTTTTAATGTTGGCATACACAAAAAAGTTCCCCGCAAAAGGGGTGATGGCTAAACCTTCAAAAGTGGTGTACTATTTTATTTAACACCCTGCAGGAACTTTATTGGCCTTTTTCCATCTTCTGCAATACTTGGGTCCGCTAGACGAAGAATTCAGCTATCGATCAGTCTAAACAGACCGGAAATCGACCGAAGAACTCCAAAGCTGTCTAGTTTTGAAAACCGATGCAAATATCGACTATGAGATCTTTTATGTTGATTATTTTGGTTCAAAAATATTTCTCTTTCGTTGGACAAGGAGCTGGTGCCTCAAAACTTACGTCATACAGGTACATGATTTCCACCCTGTAGGTCTAATGTGCGTTGATGAGGTTGTTGAAAATTGCTTTGTCTTACATGTCAGACCGGGGGCTTTAGGCTGGTATTGGCTTGTCAAATTTCGAAAAATGTCAAAAATTTATGTCACAAGGTACATGAATGAAACCAACGGGCTTTTGTGTGGGAACATCCCCTAATTCAAAAATCGGGTCATGAGACAAAATTTTTGGGGGCTTTCGGTCCACAAGACAAGTTTGAAATTTCCAAAAAAGGCCAAAATTTACCTCCTCCTGGAGACTTCTCCTTTGGCATAATTTTAGGAATGGAAAACGATTCTCACATGATTTTTTACGCAGGTTTCGAATCTGTCCACAAAAATGTTTGATGGTACATCGCTTAAAGGGTGCAACATCGAAAAAATTGTCTCAAATCGTACACCCTGTATTTTAACATGGAAGTCGATTCCGTTTTTTATCCTGATTACAAATATAATAATATATCACACTTGGTGGGTTAGTAAAGAAAACGCCTGTGAAAAAATTGATAAATTTTGGTCCTTTTTTGGAAATTTCAAACTTGTCTTATGGACCGATAGCCCCCAAAAATTGTGTGTCACGACCAGATGTTCGATCAAGGGGATGTTCCCACATAAAATCTAGTTGGTTTCATTCATGTACCTTGTACCTTATGACGTAAATTTTTGGCAATTTTTTCGAAAATTGACAGACTCATACCAGCCTAGAGCCCCCGGTCTGACATGTAAGACAAAGCAATTTTCAACAACCTTATTAACGCACATTAGACCTACAGGGTTGAAATCATGTACCTTATGACGCAAGTTTTTAAGCACCAGCTCCCTGTCCATGTCTGCTGAAATAGTACAGGAAAAATAGTAAAAAAACCCGCAAAACCTCGGAATAAATATGGACGTCATGAAAATTTGATATTCTGTTTGGAATTGAGTGCTCTACAACATATCCAAAATCGCCAAAAATCGCACCCGGGGGTTTTGAGTTATTGGAGGGGGGGGGGGGGGTAAAAAATTGCAGGTATAAACATGGAGGGGATGGAACCCGTCAATCCATTGGATGCGGATACATTATAGTTTGACGTATCATATCCCATTGATACCATTTTGGCACAAAAAGTGTCCATCATTGTTGAAGGGGAGTAGTGGGGGGAGGCGAAGCTCTGCTAGGTGGTCCATTTTGTTTTTCTGGTCATGTAGAACTCGTACCCGATGTGTAAATTCGGATGAAAACAAGTTTGAACAAGTTAACTTGAGAAAACTTGTTTTTTCTTTGACAATTTTGACGAATTTTTTTTTTACTGTTGGAGGTGTTCATTTTCAGAAAATGTTCAGGGACCATTAAAATGAAGTGTATTCTCCACAAAAATCATCCACTCTATGTATAATTTTGTTTCTCGAGTTTAAAAAATCGATTTGAACTTGAGCCGGCGCGGCGCGTCGTCTACTACTGACCAGAGCACTACAGCATGCACCTTTATATGAAAATACCTCAAACTATTGAAGGAATAACAGCTCATCTTTGAAAATTGGAGGATCTGTGGAGAATTGAATTCCCTATAACACAAACAAAATCGGCATGAATCGCGATGCAGCATTTTGAGTTATTCGATGAGGAGGATAACACTTTGACAGGATTCATACTCTATGAACTGTTACCTCTCCCCTTAAATGACTCAAAGCCCTGCAGTGCGATTCATGGTGATTCATGGCGATTTTGTTTATGTTATAGGGAATTTAATTCTACACAGATTCTTCCAATTTTTGAAGATGAGCTGTTATTTCTTCAAATGTTTGAGGTGTTTTCATTTAAAGGTGCATGCTGTAGTGTTCTGGTCAGTAGTAGACGACGCGCCGCGCCGGCTCAAGTTCAAATCGATTTTTTAAACTCGATAAACAAAATTATACATCGAGTGGATGATTTTTGTGGAGAATACACTTCAATTCAATGGTCCTTGGAAAATTTCTAAAAATAAACACCTCCAACAGTAAAAAAAAAATTCGTCAAAATTGTCAAAGAAAAAACAAGTTTTCTCAAGTTAACTTGTTCAAACTTGTTTTCATCCAAATTTACACATCGGATACGAGTTCAGGATATTGAATTTAGTCGGAAAAGATACCAAACTTGTTGTGATCGGTTCTACATGGCCAGAAAAACAAAATGGACCACCTAGCAGAGCTTCGCCCCCCCACTACTCCCCTTCAACAATGATGGACACTTTTTGTGCCAAAATGGTATCAACGGGATATGATTAGACGAACTATAATGTATTTGCATCCAATGGATTGACGGGTTCCATCCCCTCCATTTTTAGCTGCAATTTTTTACCCCCCCTCCAATAACTCAAAACCCCCGGTTGCGATTTTTGGCGAATTTGGATATGTTGTAGAGCACTCAATTCTGAACAAAATATCAAATTTTCAGGACGTCCATATTTTTTCCGAGGTTGAAATCTATCTTTCTTGTCCTAAAAGGATTTTACTAACATTCGTTCAGCTTATGAAAATAGCGGGGTTCGAAACCCCACCCTTGAAGCCACATCTTCAAAAATGAATAATCGATATTTTTTCAACATTTTTTGACACTATCGGTAAACTGCTCTGGACTCCGAAGGCTTCAATTTCAAGACACCCTGTAGTCTTCTTCGAGCATTCTGAAAACTGCTTGGATTTTTTCTGTATTGAGTGCCCATTTCTAACGCAGAACAGCAACTTGAATAATTATGCAAGAATCGATACCTACTTCAGCATAGATGTGACGTGGTTACTCTTCGAATTCTACTCTGCAAATAGGTATGGAGAACTAAACTGCATACCTTGAAGAAAACCCTTTCCGTTTGAGTGATATAATTGAGCTGATGTGCATTCCGAAAACGGAGTTGTAAGCCAGCTCTTGCTAGTAGGTACCTAACTACCTATACTTACAAAACCTCAGGAATGACACAGTGTCTACTAAATAGGACTCTGCATCCGTAACAAACCAGGAGAAACATCTGTTTGTCCGCTTCCGCTATAGAGCTTTGATGATTACTCCGGCCCTTCCAGAGGAAGCGCAGGAGCCTTCATCAAAGCTCTTATGAACATTAATGAAAATGATGATGTTGCATTTGCATTGGTCGTATTTTGAATTAACATGAACTAGGTAGTTAATTCTAGATTAGTCCACTAAACATGCAAACTTCCATCCTCATCAGGCCGTAAAATCCATGTAAATAACAATACAATGCATATAACATAGTGATAGTCATTCAATTTGTTTTTGTATCATGGGAATCTGTGATAAATGCCATTCATGTTGCAAATACCGTATGATCAAAAACTTTCCTCCTCTAGGCAGGCTGTGGTCTGGTCATTGGCATGCAAAAGAGGCTGATTTTGGTCAGGCCACAGCCTGCCTAGAGGCGGAAAGTTTTTGATCAGAACTGGAATTTTTTGAATCGACGATCAAGGTGACAAGTTGCAGCTGCCATCAACCGTAGCCGCAGCCCTCCCTTGTAATTTTATTTTTGCTACAAAAAGTTTTAGTTCTGAATTTAAAAGATGAATGGAATATACCCATACTTTCTCCATTTTGCCGTTCTGGATGACCAAATTTTTGTGATTCGATTGTTTTGATACCGATATTTTCTTCCCCAAATAACTCATCAACTCCAGAACTTTGCCACCACTATCGATCGCGGGAGGCTTAAGACATAGCACGGTGGTTAAAAATAAATCCTTGTCAGGAAGGAACTCTGTGAGCCGACAGAGGAATGATTCAATATAAAGAAGAACAATGAAATGAATGGGGGAAGCGCGCAGGTTTTCTTTGGATTCACCCCAAGATCATCATTAAAATTACCTTCTTATTCTGGCATGCTAATGCGCCCGCGTGCCTGATTTATAATTTAATATCGACTGCACATTATAATGCTCCTACCTTAAACCGGATGGCTGGAAATTGTACGCCTCATAAGGTCCAATTTAAATTTCAAATTTGGCTTTTCAAAGTTACTTCTTATTACGGCTTTACTCCTGTCCGGCCGGCCTTTGAAACTTGTAAATTTAATACTTTAAGCTCGAATTGCATATTGACTGAACTTTCGCTTCATACAGGGCGTTTCTAAAGACTCTTTTCATAAACTTTAACGCGAGTGACCCATTACTATGTAACTTTACTTTTCGGTTAGTTTAGCACAGCTAGACATGAAAGCGCCACTAGTGGTTTACCTCGCAACTTGACTACCTACTTTCTAGCTGAAATCACTCTGTATCTGAGCTTCTTCTATACTTATTCATAATTATCGACAAGATAAAAACCAAGCTAAGGTCAATACACCCTTCGTCACTAATTCATCAGCTAAATGCTTGTGTTTTATGTACAAAAGTGGCCAGCTATTACTACTGTGCCGTGGAGCAATTTAGACAGCGATTGAGCGTAATCGAGCAAAGCTCCAAAATCACCCGAAACATTCGACGGGTTCCAAGATAGGTGCCTTCGTGAACTCACCTTGGACAGAGGTATGTTGCAATTGGTACCGCTGCCACTGGAAGAGTTGTTGCCCAAGCTTCCGCCACTGCTGTCTTTCAAGTAGACTTGCCAAGTGGCCCTCGAATTGAAACCCTTGTCGGCAGCGTAACACCTGGAAATTTTCAGATTCAATTTTTTTTATCAACAGGCACAAATAGTCAGCGTTATATTGTTGTCTACGGCAAATTTTCAAGACGCTAATAGGAAGTATATTTCCTTCACAACCATTCTTTATTGTCCAAGAAAGTGTTACAGTGAAAACGTGGAGCTTCGCGTGAATCCACCTTTCCCATGAGAGAAATCACTTCGCATAGGTAGGTACCCGGGAACGTAGATTCCCGCAAATACAAACATGTACCTACTACAGACCGCTAGTTCTACGCTCACAGGTATGCGTGAAGCTGTCATGGGAAAGGTGGAATGTATGCTGTATGAAGGCCATAATGTTTCACATGAACACAATAATTTGAAAAAGCTCACCTCCAAAGACACTGAATGAGCATCGCCGCAGCGGGAATTTGCCTGTTGAAGTGTTTTTGGCGTTGCTTTTGCTGGACCTTGAGGGCGAAACCGCTGCCGAGGATGCCCTGTTAAAGAGTAAAAAGAAAAAAATCACAAATGAGTGTAGGCGAGGCGGCACACAAAAGAAAGAGTGAAAGATGAATGAAGTTACATCACATTGGCAATGGGAACGCGCATTAAAAATTAGTAGGGTCGTATTGAGTTCCTCCTGTCTCCGACTGTCATTACGTATTTATCGTGTGGCATCGATTTCATCCACATCATCATGGATGATGATGTCGCTCGACATTGTACCCACTTTTTCTATGCCAATTGGAATGTTGCGTGTTGGTACGTATATAGTAAACGCAAAAAGGTCTGTGGGTCAACATGCCGGTGGATTAAAATCTGACGGGTGGTGCTTTGAGACAGACTAGACATTAAAGAAATCGTATTCATCGCGTAATTCCATTATTTTCTGAGTTCTTTCATTTACCACTGTGTTTACTCTGTTGCTTGCAAACCGCAAAAGTTATTACTCATTATTAATCTTGTGGGTGAATCAATCGAAATGAACTGGACCGAAATTAAAGTGGAAAATGACCAACAAGGATAGGTATTTCCGAGGGTATTTCGAGAAAAAATCGCCCGATTTTGAATTTTTTTGTGCGACTCGATTGAGATGCACGCTTTTCAAAAATCTGACAATATATATAAATTCAGGTCACTTTTGTACTCCTTTCACTGTCACCCTGTATATTGTGTATAAGGCCGACAATTAGGTGGTCTAAGCAGTGGCGGACTAAGGGAATCGGGGGCCCTGGGCGGAATTGTGAGTTGGGGCCCCTAAAGAGTGAAAGTTGAGAATATGAAGGTGGGTCGGCAGACTTTTTGGCCCGCCCGGCCCCGCCGTGATTAAGCAAAAGCCTAAGAAACAAAAAAAAAATGAGAAACTTAAATATGAGATAAGAGTGACTTGACTATAAAACTGACTAAAACCGTTGATCAATCATATTCAAAGATTTGCCTCGTTATCCTAACCTTTTTATATCAGTCAGTCAGAATCAGATGTGCCACAGTGTCGTGGTCAGAACTTGAGGGCGGAGAGGGCAAAGGCAAGGCGCAAGTCAGCAAGAGGTACCGCCGCAGGCGAGTTTTTTTTTGACATAATCATAATAATGCTGATAATAATCGGTATATTTCATGATAAACAAACTTCTTTTCAGAAAAATGTTGCGCTTCTTGGGAATTTTCTTCAGAAAATGTTTCTGTATTGGTTCAGTGTGGGATGAAGTGCCGTGGGCACTTGGGATGTAAGGAAGAGGGGTCATTCGCCCACCTTCGCTCACCTTCGCCCCCCTTGGCTATGCCACTGACCACCAGTACTTACAAGAAGGTTTTCGTTCAAGCTTTGGCTGTTGAATTAAATTCAGAATGTTGACTCAATGCTAAAACCTACTTGTAGATACAAAATGAGTAATGATATGGATTTCTACTACTTGCAGCGCACAGACAAGACAATTTTGTTGTTTTGTCTTTCCCTCTTTTCGAAAGAAATAATGAGGCCCCTGACACTCTGATACCCGGGGCTGGGGCCCCTAAAGCCTAAAGTAAAAATAATTTTGAGAGGTTCCGTGATACAGACACACATCTATTGTCTGTGTGTAGGCCCCCAAACCAGTTGTCGGTTGGCCTGCCTAGGTAATTTTTGAATGGAAAAAAAGTTAAGTTAAGTTAAGCACCTAAGCTATATCCGAAAAAAATGACCGCTAAGAGAAAAAATTGGAATTTTTGGATTCTCTCCCAACTTTTTTGCAGTATTTTTTACAAACGAGAGGAATTGGAGGCCCCATCAGATGATTGAGGCCCCGAGGCCCGGGGCGGACCGCCCCCTCCGCCCCCCCCTTAGTCCGCCACTGGGTCTAAGATGATACCTTGTAGTTAGAAAATCACGAAAAATCACTTCATCGCTCAACACAAATTTCCAAAAATCGGGCAGTTGTCTCTCGAGATTTTTTCATTGTACCCGAAGCAAAATTTCGGGGTGGACCACTTCATTTTGGCTCATAAGTAAAAATAAGTTGCCTACCCATCCAAGGGATCAGGAAAATAACTGAGGCCGGCGCTGAGGTCTTATCGCTTTTTTGAACACAGCATATTTAAAACATTAGGCACCTATCTACGTAGAAATTCCCGTTTTTTCCCTTCTTATCGTGCTCTTGCCTTATACTTGAAATTCCGTCATGGGGCTTCCGTTCCACACTTACCCAAGAGCAAATCGCAAATCTCTGCGCTCTTGCGTTGCGAAATTGAAATCTCTTTAATTTTCGGAACATAGAAGACGCCTCGCGCGGGATGCTGTGTTAAACAAAAGAAAACAGTTTAAAGAAATTTCACGTCCCGTTTGATAATAAAGTCGACTTTCACGGGCCAGCGGCCCTCTTCTAGGGTTGGCACGTCTGCTGCAGAAAACAACCCGCGCATGAATGGAAGTGCAAAGAGGGCGGACGAGGAGAAGTGAAAATGCTAGGAGAAATGAAAGATTATGGAAGCAGCAGGTCCTTTGATCTCGGCGCCCCGAAGTTTATGTTATAATCAGCAGCAAGGGTCAAGAAGCATTTAACGGGCATATCTGATTCTGATGCAAAACCAATTAGGTATTACTAAAAGCTATGGGAAAAAAAAGCAACAGGCACGTTGAATCGCATCTGTTGAGCGTTTATTGAACTTAGAAGGGCTCAGCAGAAGAGAGCAGAACTGTCCTTGCTCGCTTGCTCCCCTACTGGGCTCCTAGAAGGAATGATTCGTTTTTGGGACAACTCGTGAGACACAAAAGAGACGCAAATGATCCTGACTGTAAACGATATACAGGGTGTTTCAGTGACCTTGCATGAACTTCGGGAGGTGATTCCTTTCAGAAAAATAAGTCGAAAAGTAAGAGTGAAATTTGTTCCTCAAGTGCTCCCTGAGGGAGTTACAGCCCTTCAAAGGTGCAAAGTGCAACAAAGTTTTCAATCATTTGCTCAAGAACTGTCGAAGGTACAAGCTTCAAATTTAATATTTTTGATAGACTTGTTCAATCCAAAACTTTTATTCCTCTTGCATTTTTTTTTGTAGAATGCACCGTTCTGAAGTGAAAGTGGAAAAACACGAACGTGTCTAGAACAATTTTCAACATAATCCCCATCTCCTCTAATTTCACTATCACTGATTACACGGCCCCGTAGCCCAGTCGGTCGTCTGCCGTCTGTGGTGCGGATGGCGCGGGTTCGAATTCCGGTAAGTCATGGATGTTTTGTGTTTGTTGAAAAATTTGCGTATATTGTAATTCCTATGTAATAATTCACTGTTATCAATAAAAGGCGCAAAATCTCCTATGGCACTGATAAGCCGAGAAGGAGGAAAACATTAATAATTAATTAAAAAACTATCACTGGTTAGATTTGTTTAAAACTTTGCATGTACATTCGCACTGTTGAGAAACTTTACTAGACTAAATTTGAAGATCTTACCTTTGACAGTTTCCCAGCAAATAATTGAGAACTTTGTCTTACTGCGTACCTTTGAGAAGGGGCTGTAACTTCCTCAGGAATCACTTAAGAGAAAAATCTCTGGAAAAATATTACTCCTACTTTTCGACTTATTTTCTTGAGAGGAATCACCTCCCGAAGTATTATGCAAGGTCACCGAAACAGCCTGTATACTATATAGATATCTACTATATTTATGTATTTAGGAACAACTAGCAGAAATTAGAATGGAAAAAAGAGTATGCAGTTGTGACCAGAAGACTGCAGTCCATCAGATCAGATTATTATGCATACCTACTTATTAGAGTGGTTAAATGTTACTTAATTGTTACTCAATTGTCGTTGGAAAATGCGTACCTACTTGTGAGTCTAAGAGTAATTCATGAAAATGTGAGAATTACACGTTGTTTTTTTTTAAATTTCGACCGAGAAAGCGTAAAATGATCCAACTACAACTATGCAGTGGACTGGAATACACCGGGATGTCCTTAACTTCCACGAAATAATTACTACACTTTCAAGAGTACCTAACCGTAAAATGGAGCTCAGGATACCAGAACAAGGAACGATGGAGGTTATGCCTAGAGGTACCTACTGAGTTGTAAATAGTGTTACGGTATTCGGGTTCACCTATTTCAAAATTAAACGCGCTGATTCACTTGTAAACAAACTGCACTTTATTCATTACTACCGATACAACTAAATAACCACACAATTATTAATCGCTTAGAAATTTACAATGTCGCTTGAGATGTCATCGCCACGGTCGCTCGATTCCAACTCTGTCTCGATGTCAGGTCGAGTTCCTCTCTTATAGTGGCATCAAAGGTTCTGGATGCTTCCTGTTTGATCGTTGGAGTTTCCAGCACACAAGGATTTTTCTGGTATCTGCGACGAGATGGATTCCAGAGCCGAATGGAATATACGCGTACCTTCTACGGCACCTCCACCAAAAGTCTCGACGTGTCGTGACCTACCGCTGCAGCCTCTCGATGCTTCCCGAATGCGACGCGGGAATCTAGATTTTTCTGGAAAACCCGGGATTGTCGCGAGCTTCGTAACAATAGTGTAGCTGAGGTCTAACAGGTACCGTGATTGGAAATAGCCAAAGCATAGATCATAAGTGCATTTTCAACAGGACAACTTTCCGAACCTATGCTTGAGAAAAATATTGCAATCAAGCTGTCGGTAATTACTAATTATTTTCGAGCAGTTTCGTTTGGAATAAAGATCGACGCCCGTGTGACTACCAATTAAGGAGGTAAGTCGCCCGACAATCTGCCTCGTAAATCAGCAAGGGGTCGAATCAAACCGCGGTTGTTTTTTTTTTACGAGAGTTTTTTCGTCTAATGTCGGGTTACTGGCGCTAGCTTGCTTTCAATTTTTAATGAGTGGGCGATGTTACAGAAATCGGAAGTAATTTGCTGTGTAAGCTAGGTCATTAATTCTACCATTAGCATCGTTGCCTATGTATACGTAGAGAGGTGCCTACTTTACTAGCCAACTTATATTTTTAGATAATGGAATCGAGCTTGAAAATTTCGTGACCTGCAAGAACTTTCGGGAGCTAGCTCTGTAGTAATAATGCAATCAATTTACAATTTAGCAGTTTTAAGCATAGCTGAAACGCCAAAGCCAAAGCCAGAAAGCTGAATCTACGACAGTATTGCAACCCAACTAGTGTCAGTGTTTATCCTCTGCTGAATGCAGCAGAGGTATAAAAACCATTTTTTTTTATTTCGGAATTTAAGAGTAAGAATATTGTTACGACCGGAGATTCTCTCTTGCATTCTGGAGCACACGCGGTCGTTCTAGACTGTTCGCATCAGATTCCAGTGTTACGAGAACATATACGCGATGGTTAGGCCATCTAAATAACATGGGAGATTCTAATAGCCGAGTAGGAAAAAATCAGCCGAAATGGCGGAGGTGCCGCCGCGAAAGGTGTAAGGTTTTCCGGGAGTCGCCTCGAAACCGTATGCTGGACCATTGTAGAATTCGCTGGAGGACCGGTGGAGACTTCTGGAACATTAGTTGGAGGTATGCAGAGGGGTGCATAAAAAACGGCCACCGCTGTAGCATCGTTATTCCTTATCCGATCTTCAAAATTCAGAAACCAGTTTGAATGTTCTCACGTCTTCTATGATTCGACAGTAGAAAATATTTTTTTTGTTATGATGCTTCTGAGCACTGATAGTCAACTTTTGTTTTTCAAATGGCAACAATATTTTTTAATTTCTTTTTTGATTCCTTATGCTTATCTGAATATAATGATGCATCAATAGCACACATTTTATTATTAGACACGAAGAGAAAAAATTGAAACTGTGAAATGTTTACACATCACAGTAGCATCACAACACCCACGATATGCACGCGATCTGGTAGGCTGGGTGCAAAATGATGTTTAAAAGCACATAGGAGATCAGGCGTTTGATTTTTCAAAATGTTTTCAAAATCCAAAAGAAGCTGTCCGTCTCTGAGACGTCTTTATTCTCTATTTTCAGCTCATTATTTTATACATTTTCAAGTAGGTATTGTGACCTGTCAGGACAAAAACGTCTTATTGATTTTTACTTTCCACAATACACAATTGAAAAGATATAAAATAATAAGCTAAAAATAGAGAATAAATAAGTCTTAGAGACTGACAGCTTCTTTCGGATTTTTAAAACATTTTGACATTTAAATTTTGAAAAATCAAACGCCTGACCTACTTTGAGCTTTTGAACATCATTTTGCACCCAGCCCACCGGATTGCGTGTATATCGTGGGTGTTCTGACGCTACTGTTGTGTGTGAAAATTTCGCAGTTTAATTTTTTTTCTTCGTGTTCAATAACAAAAAGTGTGATATTGATGCATCATTATAATCAGATAATTGTAAGGAATCCGAAAAAAAAAATTAAAAAATATACATAGTTGCCATTTGAAGAACAAAACTTGACAGTCAGTGCTCAGAACCATCATGATAAAAAAAAATTTCTACTGTCGAATCATACAAGGCATTATACCATTCGAACTGATTTTTGAATTTTGAAGATCTGATAAGGAATAACAATGCTACAGCGGTGACCGTTTTTTTATGCACTCCTCTGTATAAACACCACGGATCGCCCACAGAGGAGTATTCAATTCAGAGCGATAACAGCAAGAAGTTGAAGGGTATACCCAAGCGTAAATAACTGTGGGCATGTATTCACTGTAGTACGCAGTAATAAACAGTGTGTGTTTTGAAACGATTGTCTCAATTATAAACGAACCTAAACGCGAAATCCGTAGCAAAATACCAGGGCCCATTTCAATATTCAGTTGATAAACGATACCTACCTATCTGTTCTATACTTTCTAAAAAGTGGCGTAGTTCAGGTCAATATCGAAAGGATAGCGGAATTGGCTCAACCCAATATGCGTACTGATATCTTTATCAGGATGAAGCAAGTAAAAATGATCTAATACCCGTGTTTGGATTTCCAAGCCGTTTCATCGCCAAAATGCCGTTCCGATCGTCAAACTTAGGATCTGATAAAGCCCTGTTTATGTACCTACAATATATGCGTCCACAAGACGAGCAGACTATGGATGCGATATATCATAGATAAAAGCCCTTTATACTCGCCAAATCTTCACTATTTGTGGAAGGTAGGTTCGTATAATTGAGCCTAAACATATGATTAGCCACCTATACTCCATTCAAAAATAGAGTAGAAGGCGTGCACAGTAGATACTATAGTTTATACTAGCGAACCCGCCAAACCCGAAATGTATAATCAATTATCTGATTCCCATAATATCGTTTGCTCACTGTGTTTAAAACAGTGTCTTTTTTGCCTTACTGATCAAAAATCTACGTGTGCGGTGGACTTGTTCGTAGCATTCAGTGCAGTGAGAGTTGCACTGCCTTGCTTGTCATGCTTCTAAGTCAATGAAAGGCAAAAACAAACACTCCCTATCTACACCTACACCACTGTAATCATTAAAATGGTTTCACGAATTTCGCGTTTAGGTTCGTTTGAAAGACAATCGTTCAAAAACACACACTGTTTATTACTGCGTACTACTATAAAATAAACGTCAAAAATTACTTGCACTTGGGTTATCGCCGATACTACTCGGTCTTATCGCTCTGAATTGAATACTCGTCCGTAGGCCGAGAATCGATTCTTTATACATATAGCTCCAAGTTCTGGAATCTTCCACCGTCCTCCAGCAAATTCCACAACGACCGAGCATACGGTTTCGAGGCGACTCCAGAAAAATCTACACCTTTCGCGTGCATTCCGCGTGCTTCGAAACAGCGGCACTTCCGACATTACGGCTGATCTTTCCTACTCGGCTATTGAAGGGAGACTTCAATAGACCGGAGAAGTGATGACGTCACAACATGGCAACATGGCCGGCGGTTGACATTTTCTGGAGGCCAACGTCATCACATGAACGTGACGTTTCTATGTTTGGTTGTGTTTGGCATGACATTTTCTGGAGGTTCACAACAAAAGTCACAAAAGTCAGTGCAAAATGGCAGTGAGCATTGCTGAAATTGCCAGCCTAAGAGACAGCCAGCGTCATACAGGCGAACTTGGTTGCAAAAAGGCCAGACATAGCCCAACAGAGAGCTGCGCAAAGCTGCACTCAGAATCACCAGTGCCTACAGAACGGTTCCGCATGATGCAGCACGAGCGCTCTCGGGTATCCCACCCTTCGCCCTGATGCTTGCGATTAGAGGAAACAAGCCTAGGAGTGCCCACCAGCAAACCAGAAAGCAGAAACAAGGCCACAGAGCAGTTCGTCGAGCAGTGGCAACGGCAGTGGAACGCCTTGGTTCAAAGTTGGAGGAAAGAAATACTGGGGAGCCTCGAAAGCCTCAGCGTCAGGACAACGCGGAACACGCTCGTTTTCATTGTAACGGTCCATCAAAGCAGCGAGAAGACCTCGAAGAAAAACTGGGCAGGAGAATCGCCGTCGACAATCTCGTTCATGAGATGCTCAGAGGCAAAGAGCAATGGATCGCAGTTTATAGTTAGCAGTTTTTAGTTTATAGGAATATAGTTTGATTTCCTCCACCTGATATAGCCCAAAATATGGATTATTTTTTGTTATATCCATTTCCGTTATTTACCTTCGCAAAAAGTTGACAAACACATGACAAACACAAACAGAGAAACGTTAAGTGCATGCCACGTGCCGTGCATTCCACGGTCGTGTCACGTTTGACGTTGGCCTCCAGAAAATGTCAACCGCCGGCCATGTTGCCGTGTTGTGACGTCACACTTCTTCGGTCTATAGCCGAGAAGGAATGATGTTATTTAGATGGGCAAACCGAGGGGCAAATCATCGCGTATGTTCTCGTAACACTGGGATCTGAAGCAAGCAGTCTAAAAAAACCGCGTGTGAATTGCCGCTCGTAACAATGGAATAGACTATGTATCTAAGTATGAAGATATTGCACAGTTCAGGAATACAAAAATTTGCTACTATTGAACACTGTTTCATATAATTGAATCGACATGCATAGTTGCACACGCAGTCGATTAACCACCGATTTACACCTATGAAAATTTACTGATGGCATATTGTAGCGAAGTATAGACATTTATTAAAAATTTGTTTAGCAATCAACACACCATAATGAGTTTATAACCATTTCCCACTGGAACACTGTTGGTCGATGCAAACAGGGCATTTGCAATTTTACTCCGTAGCACAGGTAATGGCAAGAGTGCTGCATTGATTAAATACATTGCAATATGTCTGTCTCTCGGTCTGTATGGATTCTGACTGAAGCTGAAATGTCAAGTTCCATCGCATCATTCCAATATTGACATTCAGGTCAGGAAATCGCGGGTGTGAAACGTACAGTTGAAAAAATATTACGCAATGTAGCTAGTTAGGTGTGGGTAGGTAGTCTATATAAATGTCCCTTGTTTAACAAGGGATGCAAGCTTGAGATCATATTTATTATGATCTTATTTTTGCTTTCTCACTTTCCTCTCCCTATCTCTTGTAATATTGAGAGTAAATGGGTACTGCGGAGTCCTGAGGTATTTATATTGACTAGACTACATCGGCACAGGGTAATGATGGACATGTCAGTGAGTGTGGTCTGGTCAGTTGAAGTTGATCAGAGAATATTGTATAATATCTAAAGGTGGACGGTGGTCATTGGAGTGTGTCAAATGATGGTAGGTGCCTAATATTTTGAGAGTGTTTGGTCAACGGGTGAAGCTACTGCAGCCACTCGAAGTGGATCAAAGGAGGCAACGATCTGATCATGATTGTAGAGGTGACAATAATCGGAATGACGAATTGACTAGCCCACGCTCACTAACATGTAGGTACGGTGGCGGCCAAAAATTGAGAGAAATATTTATCCAACATGTCATTTTTTTTTATATTCAAATGACGAACGTATGATTGGGGTTTGGGAAGATAGCTTGCTCCCAAAACTTTGAGACATCGATACATTTGGATGTAACATTTGTTCAAACTGAAGCTAGCACCCTATTATAATCAACTATTAATCTAGACAATATGGGAGGATGAGTAGAGTACGGAAACTTACGGCTGGAAGAGCAAAAAATGATATGGCGAAGACGCTGAAACATGAAGCGACGATCTTTCCCATCCACGTCCTGGGTACCGTATCTCCGTACCCGATCGTGGTGACAGTGATGACTCCCCACCAGAGAGCGTCGGCGTAACTGGCAAAGTCGCCGGTGTTCTTTCCATCAGCGCCGACGGCGTCCTTTTCTGCCAGGTAAACGAAGTAGCTGCTGAAGATCAAGCCCAGGAATCCGATGTAAAGCGTCGTTATCAATTCCTGAAATTTTCAAAATTAATTACAAAACTATCCACTTTTCCGCACTGTTATAGTCAATACAGCCAATATCTGTAGAATAAGACATTTTGGTCTTCTACTTCTCATCATGAATCGAGTTCTTGCACCAGGAAATAATATAAATATTGCAAAATTGACGGAATTAGGGAGATGTTTCAATCATGAGCATCTGGGACATGTCGCGAACACCTTGTTTCATTTATCTCTTGTGGAAGGAGGTTCCGGCAGATTCACAAGGTTTACATTTCTGATTCCTGGAAACAAGCACGACACTCTGATATTCAATCACCTGTGGGAAATTTCAAGTTCGAAACGGCGGCGCCGACGGCGACGGAAAGAAACACCCACATCGGTCCACAGTGGAACGCCACGAGGGATCGCGCAAGAAAACCGTTTACTTGTGGGACAACGTGATGCAGTCGTAATAGTGGGAGTTTCTCGTGGCGTAAAGTGTCGTTTTGGGCTTTTCCAAACATCCGGTGTGTGTAACATAAATAATGGGAATCTTTGGCAGAGGCCTGGATCAATACCGAAGAAAGCAAATTGCACATTTCTGCTACCTGTACAGCAGCTTTCGGCGACTGGTCGGGGTTCTCACCGGCATAAGAGTAATGCATTAGGAGACATTTGGAATAGCCCAAAAAACCGGACTCAACTGTCCGGTTAATTATTGTGGTGTCCGAAATGTGGTATAAGTCATTCTTACAAAAATTTCAAAATATTTTTCAAAGAGTAGAAAGTTCAGAGAAAAACAACATGAGACAACAGATAATTGGTATTGTAGGAGGCGTTTTTCTGTTATTCAGTTACGATGTAAATTTATATGACTTTCGCACTTTAATTTTATATGGTTCCTCTTTCATTATAAAATGGAGCTGTGAACTGGACATTCGCATTTTTTTTAGTTCTGGAATATTACATTCACAGACTTCATAATATGAAACTCGCCTTCATAAGCATCCCTGTTTAAAAATTCCCGATAATGCATTACTCAGGCCGGTGAGTGTATGTGACTGGAACGTTCCAATTGAGGTTGCAATCTATCCAACATTTCCAGCGCTTTTACGAAGGGTACATAATTGGGACTAGATAGGTACTCACCTGTCTGTGAATAAACACAACTGATCCCAGCAATCTCCACGTGCCCCCTTGTCTGTCCACATGCAGCATCCGCAGTATTTGAAGAAATCGAATTCCGCGGATCGCAGACGTTGCGAACACTTGACCGTTCGATCCGAGTGTCAGGACCACTATCGATGCCACTACTACGATTAAATCTGAAAAATGAATGGAATGAATAATTATAGTTGAGTTGTGAGTGAAAAAAGAAACTCCTATAATTTCTCTATTTCGATGTGCTTATCTCGATTATATCCACAACAATGACATCCTTTGCCATTTTGAAAAAGTCAAGTGGAAACAATTCAAGTTTCAAGCTTGACTAGCCGCAAAAATTACTTGCCAGCCCTAAATGCACATGAAAAACAGTGTCACGAAATAACTGTTGTATACGCGAGATATACGAACGATTGTATCAAGAAAATAATGGTAATAAACAGTCAAGCCATACTTACCGATGATGCAGATGGGCTTCCGGACGAACCTCAGCCTGCCCCAAAAGCCCATGTACTTGGACCTGCAGCCGGCCGACCACAGTCTCACGATGTATTCCACACCGAAGAAGAGCACGAGGCATATCTCCTGCAAAACGCACAAGGTGCTGTAGCATGGAAAAGCTTCAGAACCCTTACATCATCATCATTCAGTAAAACCGGGTTTGAATTATGCAACGGGAATGTATGGAATATTCAAGGGGTGCGACAATATAAGGACTTGGACTCCGTTCGCTGCGCTCCCACACACTCCTCTTCCTTCTCTCTATGCAAATACAACGTGGTGCTTATCTGAGAACAGTTTACAAACTTAAACGAGCTTGATCCTTGACGTATGCATGTAGTGGGAAAGGAGAGTTACCTACGCGCCTACGCGTACATAACATGCTAGAAAGGATTCTAGTGACGTGTAAGTAGCGACACGGGAAAGTGGCATGCCGAAGAACAACCCATTCAAAGACCACACTATTGTATCTTGTTGTGTTGTTTAGTTAGGTTGCTTAACATGTGGTTTTCTGCATACGAACAAATTTTTATCTCTTTTTTTTTTTGCAAATCAAAGCTCATTTGTGGAACTTATTGAATTGTGAGCATCAGAAGGTAGGGGAGGGGGTAAATGGCCTATCATGGACTTAAGATTCACTATAACGGCTCCCGTATCAAGACTGCTGGAGTGCTGGAGTCTACATGAACAGGGAGCTGGTGCCTCAAAACTTACGTCATAAGGTACATGATTTTAACCCTATAGGTCTAATATGTGTGTGGAAAAGGTTGTTGAAAATTTCTTTGTCTTACATGTCAGACCGGGGGCTTTAGGCTGCTATAGTCTTGTCAATTTTCGAGAAATGTCAAAAATTCATGTCATAAGGTACACGAATGAAACTAACGGGCTTTTGTGTGGGAACATCCCCTTAATCGGGGAAAAATCGGGTCATGAGACAACATTTTTGGGGGCTCTCGGTCCATAAGACAAGTTTGAAATTTTCAAAAAAGGCCAAAATTTACCTCCTTCTGGAGACTTCTCTTTTGGCATAGTTTTAGGAATGAAAAACGATTCTCACATGATTTTTCACAGAGGTTTCGAATTTGTCCACAAATTTTTTTAATGGTACATTGCTTACAGAGTGCAACATCGAAAAATTTTTCTCAAATCGTACACCCTGTATTTTAACATGGAAATCAATTCCGTTTTTCATCCTGATTACAAATATACCTAAGGGGTGTTTTTTTGAATCTGGCGTCGAAGTGTGCTGTGCTTTAGCCAAATTCGCCTGCATTCGGCCAGAGCAGAGCACACTCCGACGCCAGATTCAAAAAAACACCCGTTATATCACACTTGGTGAGTTAGTCAACAAAACGCCTGTGAAAAATTTGATGGATTTTGGTCCTTTTCTTAAAATTGCACACTTGTCTTATGAACCAAAAGCCCCCAAAACTTTTGTCTTGAGATCAAATTTCCGATCAAGGGGATGTTCCTACACAAAATCCAGTTGGTTTCATTCATATACCTTATGACGTAAATTTTTGGCCATTTTTTCGAAAATTGACAGGCTCATACCAGCCTAAAGCCCCCGGTCTGACATGTAAGACAAAGCAATTTTTACAACCTTATCAACGCACATTAGACCTACAGGGTTAAAATCATGTACCTGCTTATGACGTAAGTTTTGAGGCACCAGCTTCCTGTACAACAGTCCTTACCGAGTAGACACGTTTTTCGAGGTACTTGCTGTTCCCGGATTAGAGCGCAAGCTTCCCTTTATATTAAGGCTGACTTCCTGAGATAAATCAAGTGCGGCATTGATTTTTCTGTTTAATTGGTGCGGTACGCGAAATTAAAAGGTTAAATACCGCAGATAAATTAGAGGGAATGCCCTACTTTGATTGATAGCTCCTTACACCAAGGTGATTGATTTTCGCCAAGGACGCGTCAAAGTTTCTCACTCCCGAAAAATCGGAACAATTTTTAAAGGAGCAATACTTTTGTGGAAGATATGCATGTGAAGTATGTTTTCTAATAGTGGCGGGGTTAACGGCCAAAAATGGAATGATCTGTGCATTTTGTGATAAAAGCATGAAATTTGGCAAACGTGTTCAGAAGACCCTCCTTTGCAATTTCAGATGTGGCGCCACGCAAGATTACGCACCAGAGGCACTGTATTGCGGTTAATATACCTGCTAGGGGTAAATTCTGCAAAAATGGTTCCTGGCCGGTCTCTGATACCGCAGTCGGTATTTTTTAGCTCTGTTTAGCTAAAACTACATGTAAAAATGAGTGAGGAGTGCATTTTCACAAGCAAACTTCCAAATTCTGCCTTTATACGTTGTTTTAATACATTTTAGGGCCAACTTTGTTGTAGTACAGGAAACATGGTAAAAAATTTGCCAAAACCTCGGAGAAAATATGAACGTCCTGAAAATTTGATATTCTGTTCAGAACTAAGTGTCCTACTACATATCTAAAATTTCCACAAATCGCACCCCGAGGCTTCGAGTTATTGGAAAGGGGGCAAAATATTGCAACTCAAAATTGAAGGTATAGAACCCGATGGAACCCGTCAATCCAATGGATGCAAATACGTCATAGTTCGACGCATCATATCCCGTTGATACAATTTTGGCACAAAAAGTGTCGATCATTGTTGAAGGGGGGTCGCGGGGGAGGGCGAAACTCGGCTGGGTGACTCTTTTTCTTCCTGGGCCATGAAGAATCGATCACGACAAGATTGGTATCTTTTCCGACTAAATTCAATGTCCTGAACTTGAATCCGATGCATAAATTTGGACAAAAACAAGTTCAAACAAGTTAACTTGAGAAAACCTGTTTTTTCGTTGACAATTTTCACAAAACTTTTTTTAACTGTTAGAGGCATTCATCTTTGAAAATATTTCAGAGGCCATTAGATTGAACTGTATTCTCCACGAAAATCATCCATTTGATCTGTAACTTTGTTTTTCGAGATAGAAAAAATCGATTTGAACTTTAGTCGGCACAGCCCGTCGTCTACTACTGACCAGAACACTACACCATGCATCTTTAAATGAAAATGGCCCAAAGTATCTGAAAAATTATAACTCATATTTGAAACTTTGAGGATATGTGCAGAACTGAATTTCCTATAACATAAACAAAATCGTCATAAATCGCAATGCAGGGTATTGAGTTATTACTTGAAGATGCATGCTGTAGTGTTCTGGTCATTAGTAGACGCCGGGCAGTGCCGACTAAAGTTCAAATCGGTTTTTCCTACCTCGAAAAACAGAGTGACAGATCTAATGGATGATTTTCGTGAAGAATACAGTTTAGTCTAATGGCCTCTGAGCTATTTTCAGAGATGAATACCTCTTGCAGTAAAAAAAAGTTTTGTGAAAATCGTCAAAGGAAAAACAGGTTTTCTCAAATCAACTTGTTCGAACTTGTTTTTATCCAAATTTACACATCGGATTCAAGTTCAGGACATTGACTTTAGTCGGAAAAGATACCAATCTTGTCGTGATCGATTCCTCATGGCCCAGGAAGAAAAAGAGCCACCCAGCCGAGTTCCGCCCTTCCCCACGACCCCCCTTCAACAATAATCGACACTTCTTGTGCCAAAATTGTATCAACTGGTTGTGATGCGTCGAACTACGGCGTATTTGCATCCATTGGATTGACGGGTTCCATCAGGTTCCATACCTTTAATTTTGAGTTGCAATTTTTTACCCCCCCCCCCTCCAATAACTCGAAGTCTCGGGGTGCGATTTTTGACAATTTCAGATATGTAGAAGGGCACATAATTCTGGACAGAATATCAAATTTCCAGGACTTTTATATCTTTGCCGAGGTTTTGACAATTTTTTTACCATGTTTCCTGTACACAAACAAAGTTTGCCTTAAAATGTATCAAAACAACGTATAAAGGCAGCATTTGGGACTTTGCTTGTGAAAATGTACTCCTCACTCATTTCTACATGTAGTTTCAACTAAACAGAACTAAAAAATACCGCTGCGGTACCAGAGACCGGCCAGGAACCATTTTTGCAGAATTTACCCCTAGCAGGTATACTAACCGCAATACAGTGCCTCTGGCGCGAAATTTTGCGTGGCGCCACATCTGGAATTGCGAAGGAGGGTCTTCTGAACAAGTATGCCAAATTTCATGCTTTTATCACAAAATGCACAGACCATTCCGCTAACCCCCCCCACTATGAAAAATGCGGCGGCGAGCGCTCGAGCAGTAAGCATCGCAGCCAGCGGCTCGTGTTTCTCGCATAGTATTTTCGTATTTTTGTTTTGTATAGACGCAAGGCGCAATATTTGTTTTACATGCAGAGCTCTAGAGCAATGACAAGAAGCACTGAGAAGAATGCGGGGGCCAAAACCAAAACCGCCTGTGAAAATTGTGAGAGATGTGTTGTTGCTTATGAGAAGTTGCAACTAGAATGGACCGAGGCCAACAGAGCGTTGCGCTTGGAAATGGAAAGTTTGAAGAAGGAAATGGAAAGTATTGGGAAGACGAATCTGGAACTGCTTCATTTGGTGAGAAATGGTTCAGGGAAAGACGAAAAATTATTGCAAAATCGACATAAATCCAATGACGAAGGTCAAGCTAGCGCGAAAGAAACCGATAAGACGCTTTCGAATGATGTGAAAAAGAATCTTGACCAGAAGAAAAAGAAGATAACGCAACATAATCCGCGGGCTGTTCATACCATAAATGAAATCAAAAATAACGTGGAAGAGAAAACTAAATGGTCCGAAGTAGTCCGTAAAGGAAAAAGGAAAAATAAGACCCGAGAAAATGGAATAGTGGGAAAGAAGCAAGACGAAACGGCTACTCAGCTTAAAGCGGCGCCAAAAAAAGCGTTCTTGTTTGTGTCTAGAATGGCTCCGGATACTTCTCTCGAGGATCTGAGTGAATATCTGAAGCCAAATTTCCCAGAGGTGAACTGTGAAATCGTGGAGTCAAAATTTCCACAATTTTATTCGTCGTTTAAGATAACGATTGACCTTTCCAATCATGGTAAAGCAATGAATCCTGATATATGGCCACATGGTGCATATGTGACTCGGTTTTTTCACCCGAGTACGAGGAACCGAACGATAACCTAGAGGAAAACATTTCTTCTTTGCCCATCACCTCCAAGCAGGATGAATCTTTTGTTTATGCTGATAGTGAACCCAAATTCATTGTCACCAGTAATCTTAATATATTTTATATTAATGTACAATGCATTAATAATAAAATTCTAGAACTTAACTCTTTTCTAGGTGACAAAAATTTCGACGTTCTTTGCTTTTCAGAGATTTGGGTTGGAGAAGATCAGCTGAAGGTGTTGCATATTGATGGATTCAGACTTGCATCATATTTCTGCAGATCCTGTCACGGACATGGTGGCGTAGCAATTTTTGTCAATGCTGATACTCGGTTTGAACAGCTGAATACGAAGGCTAAAATATGCAAAGAAATCGACATGGAGCTCTGCTCAGTTGTGCTGAGTGATTACAATGCCATTGTGACATGCTGTTACCGCTCCCCGACAGGTGATATGGAAGTGTTTACCAATAATCTGTGTCTATTTCTAGATGGCTTACCAAAGAAAAAATCACTTACCTTTGTGGGTGATTTTAATGCCAACTTTGCGCTTAAGAAGGACAAAAATGCAAGTAATATTGTCAACGTTTTCAAATCATTCGGATGCCGAGAGTCCATTTCGGAATTCACGAGAATAACAAAAACCTTAGCTACAAGAATCGACAATGTTTTTACTAACATTACTGACTTTTCCACATTTTCAGCCACGGTACATGATCCCATGTTATCGGATCACTCATCTCTGATTGTTACGATTGAATCAGGGCATCCCCGTGTGAGGAAAGATCCTGAGTGGTGCAGGAAAATTAATGCTAAAACGAAACAGCTCTACAGAGATTTGACGATGTCGGAGAACTGGGCTGATTTCTATTTGGTCGAGGACGGTAACGAGGCTTCGGCCTTATTCATGCATAAACTTCTTTCAGTGTACAACAGCGCGTTTCCAAAAAGATTACAAGTTCGAAGGACCAAATCCGCTAGATGTCGCTGGTTTGACTCAGAGCTGAGAGCCATGAGACGGAAATTGAGAGTTTTGTCAGGTCTGCGTCATCGCAGCTCACATGACGAAAATTGTTACAGGGGGTTCAAAAAGACCTATAAGTACATAATGAAGAGAAAGGTGGTGGAACATAATAATGATCTGATAGTCAACTCAAAAAACAAACAGAGGACCGCTTGGAGGATGATTAATCAGAATAGACCCCAAGGTGTTGGTGACGGCGCCCCCATTCCGATCTCCCCGGGCACATTCAATGAGCATTTTGCCAGTGTGGCGAGGGACTTGGTGGACGGCATTGCGGTGGATAATACGGCTTACGTGGGTTCGTTTGATTCGCCTGGTTCTCATGTGTGTGCTGGATCTCTTTTCTTGCGGCCTGTTTCTGAGGATGAGATGATGGGCATTATTGGAGGCCTGAGTAATTCCGGCAGCAGGGACGTATATGAGCTGAATTCCGCAGCCATAAAACTTGTTGGCGACTTGATATGTAAGCCATTGGTACACCTTGTAAATTTGTGTTTTTCACAGGGAATTTTCCCGGCCAACCTGAAGCCAGCCAAAGTGGTTCCTATCTTTAAAAAGGGCGATAGGTCGTGCTTGGATAATTACCGCCCTATTTCCATCTTGCCAGTAATTTCGAAGATTCTTGAGACGGCTTTTCGCAGCAGGCTGGTTGATTTTCTCGAAAAGTTCAAGGTTGTGGCGTCTGCTCAGTTTGGATTTGTTAGGGGTGGTTCCACTGTTCGTGCTCTTCTGGAGATGGTGTCCACGATCACTGATGCCTGGGAGGGTGGGCAGAAGGCGGCAGCTTCTTTCTGTGACTTGTCGAAGGCCTTTGATTGTGTGTCGCATGACATACTGACCGCCAAATTGAGAGCCTATGGTATAAGGGGCCCTCCCCTGTCTTTCATCGACTCATTTTTGAGGGGACGCTCTCAGTGTGTCAATCTGGGCGGTAAGCTGTCTTCATTCAGAGGCATGTGCCACGGCGTGCCTCAGGGATCCATACTGGGGCCGCTGCTTTTTATCCTATACATCAATGACATAGAGAACTTTTTGTCGACAAGATGTGTGGTGTATGCTGACGACACCACTCTGATGGCGACAGCCGGTGATTGGCGGACACTGGAGGCCATGCGAGATAGGGTGCTGGCGGAGACTGAGCATTTTTTCTCTATGAATAGGCTCCGCCTGAATGTGACCAAAACCCAGCACCTCCTCTTCTCGCTCGGGGGAGCTCTCCCACCCCAGGAGCCAGTAAGATGCCTCGGCTTGGTGATCGATGGCAGACTCTCCTTTGAGGCACACGTGGATAGTCTTGAGCGTAAATTGTCTAAGGTGATCTATCTTTTACGGTGTCTGACATCTCAGCTGACTGTGGATACACTACTGCTGTGTTACCATGCTCTCTTCCACAGCGTAATGTCCTATGGGATTTTGGTTTGGGGAGGGTCGTCCCACGCCGGCCGGGTCCTTATTGTGCAGAAACGCGCCATTAGAGCCCTAAAAGGGGTGAGCCAGAGAGTCTCCTGCAGGCCTCTCTTTACTGAGCTGGGAATTCTAACCTGCACCAATCAGTTCATATATGAGTGTATCACTTATGCTCGCAAAAATTTTCCCATTCACGAAGGGACATACAGTACAAGATCTAATTTTATTCTACCACCTAGATTTAACCTTGAAAAAACTAAGTCTACTTTTAGATCTCTTTCCATCCGGCTCTTCAACGTCCTGCCTGGCGACTGGAAGTCTTTAACTGTTGGGAAGCTTGAAGTGAAGCTTAAATAAATGCTTTTTAAAATCCCATTGCTTCTACACAGTGGACGAATTTACCAACTTTTGGAAGTCGACCTAGCCCAGGTGTTTTAATCTGTAGTGTTGAGATCATGTGTGTTTTTATCTTTATAGTGTTCCATTTATATTTTATATTTTTGAATGCTACCAGGAGAGAGTGGAAGATCGGCCAGAGCTGAACTCTCTCCTTAACTTGATTTGTATTGTCACTGCATTTCAGTTTAAATAAATATCTATCTATCTATCTATCTATCTATAACCAATTTTGACCTTCTGAACACGAACATCGGACTTATTTTTGTATTGGAAATCAGTATGATTTCAAATTTTACATCGAAAAACCAAAAATTTTATATATTTTCGAACTAAATATTTTTGATGTTGTTTACAGCGATTACTAGACAAGGAAAGAATCGTCAAGAAGACAAGGAGAAACTGAAGGACTTCTAGAAACCAGGAAACGAAGCGTTTAGTAGCAAACCGAAGAAATAACGGTTGTGTAATAGCAAACGCGGTACTTCAACAGCAGTGTGAACAATCTTAATGGAAGGAATAGACGGCCCCGTAGCACAGGTGCTCAGTATCCGCCTGTGGTGCGGAGGTTGCGGGTTCTATTCCTGCGGTAGTTTGGGTGTTGTGTCGTCTTTGAAAAGAAAATCAATAATTTTATGTATTACACCTTTGTCTTTATCTCGTAAAGGAAGGGCGCTAGGGAAGCCCGACGCACTGTTGCAGGACCCTGTGTTGAGGTTAAAATACCTAATCTAAATTGGTTCCTTGATTTAGATTAGTCTATAGTTTAGTATAGATTAGTTTAGGTTAGTCTATCTATCTATGTCTATATATCTATCTATTTGCGTGAAATACTTTGTCTCGTAGCTACTGACCATTAGCCCCATCGAGCCACCTAACTTCTTACCTAGCTCCACACTTCCACATGAGGATCGGGGAAAAGGAGAGACACACACAGAGTCTGACGGAAATGTTAAACTGTCTGTTGAATGTTATTTGAACATAACCATGACACAAACAGAATTTGGCATGGCAACTCTCTTGCAACGTTTCCCGGTTAGTTCTCTGATGCAAAATTGCCAGATTTATACTAAACTGCCACCACAAACAGAAAACTAAATTGCTTCCTGCTGATATACTATGAATTCCACAATATACAAAAAGATAGTACCTAGTGCGCAAGCGCAGAATAAGTTTACTACGTCATGAGTCTTCCAATTCAAACTCCACCTGTTTCCACCCTAATTTTCTACATTTTTTACTGAAAAATAAATACTTTTAAGACGAATGTATGCCTGTAGTGATCTCAGTTTGTACTTTGGTTCAAACAAATAAAAGCAAAGTGGTATAAGACCCCATTATGATGCACAAAGCCCATGGAAAATCTACAAGAGACAGTTTGATGCCGCTGCCGAGGCTAATGGATGAAGTGAGGATGACAAAGCTACAGCAATAGTCCTGGCTCTCAGAAGCCCAGCATCTGTTCCGGGTCAAGCGATAGTAAATAAAACAAACATTGAAATGACAACTACAAGTAAGTTTATCGACTGCTGGACACTTGACTCAGAAATTGAAGTTTGCAGGAAACTGTTGCCTAAATTCTATTTTTCAGGATCTTCCAACGACTGGAAATACTGGAATACTGGAAACTTGATTAATGTGAACTAGTCCGATAGGATGCTATGAGAAAACAGATGCTGTGTATTGATGAAGATCAGGCGGCCTGGACTAATGAAACGAAGTTCTGGCACATAAGTGCTCGCATGTCCGATTCCCGAAAATCTCTCGCTTGTGACTATTATTAATAATAAGTAGTACAATGCTACGGTTTACGGTACAGAAGTATCTACTAGTAATAATTATCTAACAATGGAAAAGATAAAATAATATTGACAATCGATTTTCAATCGGGCCAATCTGAAGAGATGGAAATAAAAGTTCGTGCAGACAGTGATACTACAGTGTTATTAAAAGAGATTCGCGGTCACTGATCACGGCTTGAAGCGTTCTCGTTCTCGATTATCAAGAGCTTCATGCTGAATCGACAAGGAAACGCCAGTTCGACAAGAAATGCTCAATTTACCCGGGACGGAGCATGCAATTCAAATATTGGCACGGAAACACAAAGTTTGCAATGCGATAAATCAAAACTGACGGCGTTCATGTAAGCGCGCCGATATCTCATATTATAAACATGAGCGGTAGCAGGCGAAATTCACAACTTTCTTAATGATAAATACCTAATTATCATGAATCAACACAACTCATTGATTTTCTAATAATGCCCGATTGCACAAACGTGCTATCAATGTTAATTTCGATGATTTCGATAACAAACTTGAAACAAACACTCACTTGTTGCTTATTACAAAAAAAGTGACAGTTCCGATAAAATGTATTCTGCAAACCTTCAAGCCAAAATTAGAGTTATCAGTTATCTCAGGTGTGTTTTGGTATTTAAATAATTGGAGCTAAATTTTGTATTCCCAATGTGCCGTCTCGTGAAATAATGGGGCCCCGGGCACAAGGTAATGGATAATACCTCCTATAAAGGTATATCGAGAGGTATATGCGAAAAAAAATATGGACTGGTCAGGATCGCTGGGTCGCAATTGTACTAAGCTTTTTGGCTAAAAGGGGCCCTAAAACTCGGTCTATGAGGGGCCTCGCATTCCTGCATGAGAACTCGGAATAGAAATAGATAGATTCAATTTTGTTCTTGCTTTGAGGAAATCATCATGAGCACGAAAACCAAAATACTGATGGTGATAAGGTTCCTTCCTTTTGATTTTTTAGATTCCTGAAGAATCCACCAGAACAGCGGATAGCGGTTATTCATTAGGTTGAATTTCCAATTACCTTTGCGCTGAGTTCCTAGGAGTTTTAGATTTCTTTCATCACGCGTTGTCAAAAAACCACTGTGGGGGGGAAGGCGCACGATTATCTCAAAAAGTGACATGACATATAGGTAACTGAATAAATGAATGGGATATGAGAACAATTTTATTTTACAAAAATCGTCATTGGTTTTGCAAATTTATGGAGATTTGGGGGCCCCCAAAAAACCCGGGGCCCTGGGCACAGGACCTTCGGGCCCATGCCTAAAGACGGCACTGTATTCCTATTGGATTCTTACAGGGTGATTCATGCGCGATCTTATACCAATGGCAGATTAGAGGACCCCAAGTAGAGTCAAGACCGACAGAAAAAAGATTGTTCACTGGACCAGAAAAAATGTGCCCTCTTGTTATTTGGTCCAAAAGAAAATTCTCTTATGACCACACACAAAAAGTTACTTCCTGTGCGTTGAAAGAAGTGAGATTTTCTAATTGATATCAAACTACCACTGTTTGAATTTAATTGTGTTGAATTGTTGAAAAAACAACAGGTAACCACTTTATCAAAAACACACGATTGTTATAAATATAATCAGGAAAAAACCGGTCCCTGAATTGCGCCAATGACCTCTTCGTCCAAGAAATGGTATCTAATTAGTTTTCCTTGATTGGCCTCAACTTACGTGACGATCATGACCAAATCGAATGCAAAGTGAGTCCCAAAAGACAATGCTTGGTATAAGAGTGCAAGATACCCCTAATTTTTTGCCCTTAAGGACGGCATTTCCTAGTGTTTTTTTTTAAACGTGAGTTTCATGAAAACCAGTGGAGTTGGAGAATTGAAAAAAGAAGGGTACTCTAAATTTAGGTATGAAAATATTCCTATATTATGCATTTCAAAAATCGAAAAACTCGAATTTTTTTATTCAAAATTTTTATATCTACTTACCGGGCGGGCCATGAAAAAAAGTGTTCGCAATTTTTCCATCTAAAATTTTCATCTCGCCACCGATTTTTTCGAAGTTTTCAGCATTGGCTAGCCAATTGAATAAGCTATCATCTCCGTATTTCAAAATGGCCGACATATCAAAATTCAAGATAGCAGATTCGTTGTTTTTCATAAAAAGTTGCCAGAAGGTCAAAACGAGTAATGTATCATAAACTAATAAACATTTCTTCTCAATTCAAGACCACAAACAATCAAATCGGGTCATCTGCTGAAAAACTAGCGCGAGTTGAAGCGAAGCCTACTTTCCGTTTTTTTATTTCCGCATAATTCAAATTTCGTATCAATGGCTAAACTATGTTTACTTGTACCGTGATTCTAGTCGGCTGTGAGATTTTGTTTCTCAGTTTCCAAATGTGAAATATAGAAAATCCCCAAAACTTTGCAGTTGGTTGCTCTGGCCGGACCAGTTTTGAAACACATTTTTTGCGTATTTTCCTTGCAGATAGCCGGAACATTTTTGCGGAACGTAATGTCTGACGCTTTTTTCCATTTTATTGAAAAATGTAGCAATTTTTCGACCTGTTTTTAATTTTCGCCAATGAACAAGTAAATCAAAAGAGCCTTGACATTTGACAGTTGCCAAAAATATTTCTAACCTCTGGAAGCCGGTTCAACTTGCGATGCTTCAAATTAAAGAGTATACAATGCCCTTTGTCCAAAAAAGGGGCCCCATGCAATCATCAACCCTTTCGCCTCTTCCAGTCAAAAATACACGCCAAACCCTGAAGAATTACAGGCGATACAAGGATTGTCGTGCAGTCTGTCATTGGCAAAAGAATTTACGTGTAGAAAGTAAATTAAACCAAATTCCAAAAAACCCAGCCGCTCAAAGTTGCGTATTGGACCTAAATTGATGTTAGTACCTTCAATCTGCAATTTGCTTTCGTTTTGGGGCTTCCCGGGACGAGTCTTTGTCGACCCTGAATGGGCCGCCGTCAAGATGACTATATCTAGGCGACAAATCAACACTCAGCCACCTTTCCCGCAGAACTAACCAATCGGAAGAGCTACAAAGGCTCCCTCACACACTTAAGCACTAACAACAAATCTCTTTTGTTCATTTGAAACATATCTTATACCGATCGGATACTCCGTTCACTTGCAGGAACAGCTTGGAGATAGGTATCTCTCTAATTCTTAGAACTTGACCTTTGAGGATGAAAATCAAAGGACGCACGAGGGTGTAAGTCCGAGTATTTTGATATGTTGTTTCGTAGGTCCAATAGAACATATATACCAAAATTCAGCTTTGAGGGAATTTGTTACGGGTTACCACGATTTTTCGACTAAAATGCCTGGGCTATTACCCCTACTTGTCGAAAACAATTTTTTTATGTATTCTAATAAAAAAAAATCATGAATTGTGGTGTCTTACCTCGAAACGGTTTTGGAATTATCCGGATTGGAAGTCTAACATCGAAGATATTAATTTTTATTTTGAATGTTACAGATTTGCCTTGTTGGCACGCGAGATTAAGTCACTTTTGATGAATGGATGTTAACATTGAGCAAGATTGTTCGTACAACAGTCCAGAACAATTTAATATTCAACACAACCCGAATATTTGGTGTGGGGCCAAGCAGAGGCCACTTCATTAAGTGGTTGTCCCTGCCTGTTCCTCGTACGTTGGATTTCGTCAGAATTTCATCAGAATTTTAAATATGGAACATGTTCTATTTGCAGATTTAAGCCCCTCAACATGGTAACGATGTGAAACTTCAGTGTCCGAGTGAAGTAAAGCCCCCCTGGACGTTATACTTTTTGTGCTTGTGCTATGCCTGAGTTTCGTAAATCTGCAACATTCAACATAAAAATTTATATCTTCAATGTTAGACTTCCAATCCGGGAAATTCCAAAACCGTTTCGAGATTAGACACCACACTTCATAATTTTTGTATTAGAATACATGAATTTTTTTTTTGACAAATGGGGGTACGATGAAGTCGATGCAATTTTGCACCATTTTACGTATCACCCTGTAGAAAATGTACATGAAGTTTCTCAACATTCACTGTTATAGGATAGGTTACGGAAAGATTAGGCTAGTTAACACAACAAACAAAATGGAAATTGCAATCGACTATCGAGAGATATTGACCTCCAAAGTCGGCCCATTGTTCCGATACCGACAACTTCGTTGTCCAGCAGTTTAGATTTGCGGCCGCCCCGTGCTCTTTTGGTGTCTACATGACGGTAACACAGCTCTGCGTCCCCCTAGTCGCACTTCCAGGTTTGACCATGTCAGTTTTCAAAGATTTTAATATCAATTTGATAAGAAATATAACTTTACTTGCAGAGAACTCAGTTTCACACCAAGTGAAAAGGCGGCAAGCCTACAATGCTAAAGTAGAAAATTTGCCCAGCCAATTAGAGTCACAGTACAAGTGAACCTACTATAGCTAGACAGGCTACCATTTTCATATGAGAAAATGGCCGATATGTAGAAATTCAAGATGGCGGAAACAATTCAAAATGGGCCTCTAGGTACTGAGTTCATATAGACCAAAATAAGGCATGTAAGGCGTAAGAAATCAGGCTTAATGAATGCCAGGGTGGCAACTGATTGCTAGGGTAATTGGCCTAGTTCTAAGGCATTAGTCCTTGATTCTTTAGCGTTAAACTTGGTGTATGAACCTAGCATTATTCGTCCTTGTTGGAATAAAAAACGAAAAGTAGGCCTCGCTTCAACTCGCAATAGCTCCTCAGCAGATGACCCGATTTGATTGATTGCGGTCTTAAATTGTCGAGGGAGGTCTATTCCTGCATAACACATATTGGATTTCACTTTCTGCAAATTTCTATTAAGAAGCAACGAAGACAAAGAAGGCTTATTTTCAATTGCTTCCGCCATCTTGGATTTTGACATGTCCGGACATTTCCTCATTAGAAAATGGTAGCCTGTCCAATTGGTTAGCCATTGATACCAAATTTGAGAAAATCGGTTGGGGAATGAGCATAATTACGGCGGATTGGCGGGCAGGATACCTAAATTAGGTCAATTACGCGGAAATGAAAAAAAGGAAAGTAGGTTTCCCTCCAACTTGCAATAGCTCCTTAGCAGATGACCTGATTTGATTGATGATGGTCTTGAATTAAAATGGAAGGTCTATTCCTTTATAATACATTATTAGTTTTGACATTCTCGCAACGTTTGATAAGAAACAATGAGAGCAAAAAAGGCCTATTTTCAATTGTTTCTGCCATCTTGAATTTTGATATGTCGGCCATTTTGAAAAACGAGAGATGATGGCGGATGGCCTATTCAACTGGGCATCCAATGCTGAAAAGTTCAATAAAATCGGTGGCGAAATAGAAATTTTAGACGGAAAAATTGCTCGCACGGTTTTTTATGGCCCACCCGGTATATTTTTCGAAAAAACCCCTCAATCTCTTGACAGCCCAGATTTGGATGACTCATTTTTTTTGTTACATTTTTAGCCGCACAGATTTGGCAGAAACTGACGCCACACGAATTTATCTCTTTTTTTTTCCCTCTGCAGCTAATTCACAGTCTGTTTCAGCCATTTTTTATGCTAGGAAATGCCTTCTTTAACGTCCGGACTACAATGATCATGATTGATCATATGAGAATCCGGTTTGTTTGGTTCCAGTTTGAAATGGATTCAAAGCGGACCGAAAAAGGATGATGGAAAAACTTGGGTTTCTGAAACAAGTACAAGTAAGTATGCGACTATAACTTACCATCCAAAAAAGAGTTTCGTTGGCGAAATTCGAGTAAGCTTCTATCGTGGACAGGACGCTAAATATTAGGCATACGAGTACTAACATAAACCTGCAACAAAAAAAACAAATGTCAGAATGGCACACGTTTTGTTCCTTCGACTAACTATGGGCTATTCTGTATCTCATAACGCACATTGCGTTGCGTTACCGATTTTGTTTTCCCGTTGTTGTCAAGGTAATTACAGGGGGGGTGGACAAGCTCAGTAACGCAACGTGATGCGCGTTACGAGATTAGGTGTAGTCCTATATAAGGGCCGCTATTTCCATCACCTAATAAGCTCTAATGTTCTGAGTAAGCTACTTGGCAAATAAACTTTGCGCCCTACTGTATATTAAAGTTTAGACTGCGTCCCTTCTTTCTTTTATTTGTAGGTCTAGTGAAAAAGTTCAAACCGGGATTGTGCGGTTGACCCAAATGTGAACCTAATGGCAAGCTCATGTTATATGTGTTGTATAGAAGCGCAGCGAAGCTTATAATGTCAGGCGAACTTCAAATGTGGCAAGTCCCTTGTCAAGCCCATGAATGCAATTTGTATTCGCGCAGCTATCCTGTAGTTGGGCATATTTATCTAAACTTCTCCTCTTACCTGTATTATTGATCTCTGTTCATACTCGAGAGAACGAGAGGTGAGAAAGGAAAATTTATTTATATCTAAAACTAAAATTTTGAATTTCAAATTCTGTCAAGTAAGTATGCTTCTATAATCTTAAGCCCACCTCAGATTATCAATATTCATGCACAATAAAATTTCGTATTTTGCGTACGGGTTCGATTATAATTGAGACGATCGTCTTTAAACACACACACACACACACACACACTGTTTATTACTGCGTACTACAATAAATACACGCCAACAATTATCTACTTGGAATATCGCAGGTTACTACTTCGCTTTCTATCGCCTTGTATTCAATACTGACTGTCTAGGCCGAGAACGGTGCTTTATATATCCTTCCGATTAGTGTTCCCAAACTTTCCGTCGTCCTCCAGCAAACACCACAGCGCCACAGTGCCACAGTGGGCCGGCATACGATTTCTAGACGACTCCCAAATAATCACACCCTTTCGCGTGTTCCCGTGTGTTCTGGAATGTCGGCGCCTCCGCCAATTCGGCTGATGTTTTCTGATCGACCGTTCAAGTCTCCCATGATAGATACATAGAGAGATTTTATTGAATGTTCTTGTGCACGAAGCACTACACGAGTCAATGTTTCAATCGCAAGTCATCACGTATATTCCGGAATGTCCACAGCTCGGCACTTGTATACTGCGACCTGATGGGAAGAGTCTCAAAAGATCGCGGGTTCTCCAGAATCGCCGCTCGTAACAATACACTATACACTGAATATATGCTGTGCAATATCCTTCAGCGATGTTGAATGCAAACAAGTACCTTTTCATTGTCAATACTTATACTCACATCAATATTATTGAATATTGAATAAAAGAAAACCTTCAAAGTGGGCTTGAGGTTGGTAAGTAGGAACCTCGGACGGCTCGAGCTAGTGCCAACTGCCACTTTAATGAAGCTGGTTGTGAAAGACGTTAAGATTTAGTGTTAAGGCAAGAGGCGAGATACACATCAGACCACTTACTTGAACGGAAATGCAGAAAAGAAAGAAAGTCAAGGCCATGCACACACCACTCGACTTCGATTTTCAATTACTTAGTATTACTTCCACCTTTACCGGGAGAAAACGAAACCTTTTTGGCACGTTTTAAAGTTGACTTTCCGTTTGCTTCCTAACACATTGAGCACTCATCCTTTAATACCTTGATGGACTGCCATTAATCCATTCGGGTGATTCATTAAAGCCCAAGTTATACGTTCAATTTCTCACACTTGTAAAACTGTGAGACGTGTTGCGGGAGAAAAGCGAGAACGGAAGCGGGGACGCGGATTCATTATTCTTTGGCCTGATTTTCGAAAAGGCTTGAATATACACTCCCCCGACCGGCTCGGCTGTGCGCAAGCCAAATGGATAGAAAAGACCACGTTACCAACTTTGGGCCTCATTCATCAAGCGAATTGCAAGCGACTGATGCGTTCCAGGCCAAGGAAGAGGCAAGACGGATGGGCGAGACATGAGATTATCGCCTTACTATCTGCGTCGCACCGAATTAAATTCGAGTTAATCCAACTTGCAACAATGGACGTATAACTGCCTTCTCTTTCATCTGTCTCTGGATATAGAGTTTCCAGGCAGATATGCCTATGCTCTTTTCGGTTTCGTGTTCCTAATGGGGATGTGACCGCAGTATGATATTTAACCCTCAATCGTTAGACCCGACTCGTTAGTGGAAGATTTTCCTGGAGAATTCGCTACTGAGCACGAGCTCCTCCTAAGCTGTAAGTCGTGGGACTTTGGTTTCTTGCAAATCACCGGTAAGTACCTACTACTCATACACTTGCCTCTTGCCTCAGGGAAGAAATAACAAACAAGCAAACATGCCTCATGGGCATGAGGCTCAGTAGCGCACTTCCTTTTTGAAGGATTAGTGAACGCAAGATGTTAATTAGTAGTATGAGGGCATAGGTCGTGCCGTGTGCAGCTTCGTGAAGATATATAGAGTTATGTCTTAATCGATTCCTGGGGGATCAAGGACCATGAAAAATGATGGTGGAATATTGGCTTCTAATGCAGGCAAATATGGTGGACGCGCCAAAATGGGCTTCATCTGGTAATAAAAAACTGGCTGTAGCTCGTTTGTTTTCCAACGGATTTCAACATCTGGAACGTCATTTTGTAGACAAAAAAATTATCATTTCATTTCATACCTAAATTTTCAAACGTCATTCCGTGAAACTGTCAAAATTGTCTTTATAAGATATGCTAAATTCCGCCGTTTTTTGCAGGTTAGCCGATATTTTTGAAACCTGGCAGTATCATAGATCTTGAAGTGCCCTTTTCGAATTTCTACTTTTCTACTTCGTATCTTTGCCGTTTTGGCCGCCATATTGAGAAGATGGCGCCCAAAAAACAGTTTTTTGTCAATGTCTTAAATTCAACTGACTCAAAATTGAAACGTGTATATGCGGAGGAAAGCTCATTCAAATCTCTACAATTTGACATATCAGTCATTCATGTGCAATTTGAGGTTCCTGAGTTAGAGCTTTCAGAACTTTCGGCTTTCAATCAGCATGTTAAATTGATAGCACCGTTATGTAATAGCCAAATTAACCATGAATAGCTCTTGGCCATTAACCATAGTTAATTAAAATTCAGAAAATCGATCATGGTGATGTTATTTGTGTAATTACAGGGTGAACTGTGAAAGCAAACTGACTTTAGGAAGAAGTAAAGGTGATACAGCATTTGAAGGATATCAGATACATTCGAAACTAATTATTATTATGAAATTTGGGTTCATTATTCAGAATATCCACTTTTCCATTTCGTATCTCTGCTGTTCTGGCCATAATTTTGAAAAGATGGCGTCCAAAAAAACATATTTTCAGAAAATTTTCGGGAAATTCTTCATAAAATTTTAGGATTCATATCAAAAGTAAAGGTCTATTAAATTTTCTAAAATTTGACATCTGAATCACTTATGTGCGACTTACAGTTCTCAAGCTATACCTTTTCAAAGTAAATTTTCCCTTAGAGTTCACCCTGTAGTTGCATAACAACCGTTACTATGATTGATTTTCTGGATAATAATGGTCTGTGGTTGACAAGTTATCATTATTTATGAATAATTTGACTGCCACGTGGAGCTAAGATCAACTTGACATGCTGATTGGATGACAAAAGTTGATGCTTCACGGAGTTCGAAAAGCCATAACCCAAGAACCGGACGAGGCACGTACACGAATAAGGTGTCAAATTGTAGAGAATTGAATCAGCTTCCATTCGCATACAAACGCTCTTACCTCACATTGACTGAAATAAAGATATTGACAAAAAACAGTTTTTTGGGCGCCATCTTTCCAATATGGCGGCCAAAACGTCAAATATACGAAGTGAAAAGTTGAAATTCAGAAAGGGCACCTCAAGATCTATAATACTGTCAAGTTTCAAAAATATCAGATAACCTTCAAAAAAGGCCGGAATTCAGCATATCTTATAAAGACAATTTTGACAGTTTCCCAGAATGACGTTTGTAAATTGGAGTATGAAATAAGAAGAGAATTATACATAATGACGTTCCAGATATTGAAATCCGTTGAAAAACAAACGAGCTACAGCCAGTTTCTTATTACCAGATGAAGCCCGTTTTGGCGCCTCCACCATATTTGCCTGCAGCAGATGTCAATATTCCACCATAATTTTTCATGGTCCTTGATCGCCCAGGAATCGATTAGGACATATCTCTATATATCTTCACGAAGTTGCACACGGTCAAGCCTTTTTTGACCCTATGCCCCCCGACTATTTTAAGGCCGAGGCTTTTTAGTCGAAAAACCGGCAAAACATGAAACAAATTAAAACACGGTCAATCTCTTCAGTTTTGAGTTTACTAGACTTTGCTGTATAACATACAAAAAGTCCCCAACTTTCCCCCCGTGTGCGTCATTGTTTTTTGACAGGCAAAGATTAAGACACCTCAAAATGCACTTTTCGCTTAAAAATGCTCCTATTTCTCAACCACCCCATCTATTTCTCTTATCTTGGTCTTGAATAGAAGATAATGAATCAACGTGAATGATATGGGAAAGCTTCTGTCCAAAATTTAACACTAACAGACTTAATTTCTTGATAATGACACTTTTTTCGTGTTTTTTTTCATATGCTTCAGTTAACATTTTACTTTTGCATCGACCACTAAATATCACTTGGTATTATTATATGCAGTAGATTCCCTACAATTTTAGCTTCAAAATGACGTATCTTTTAGCTCCATTGTGAATTGTCCAGCAATTCCAATAAGGATTCTATGAAGTTACGTCAAACGCATTATATGGGGAAAATCACTTCAACATTATTAAACTAGACTTTGATCTGTAATAATTGATCCTACGTTCAATATGCACAGCATCGTAGTGACTAAATCTGGTCTGGTAGTACTCGTATGAGTAGGTACTACCATATAGGTACAGTTTCGCAATTTTCCTCCTAGTTAGCATTGTGCCATGCGTGCCAACACAACACATTTTTCCCATAGCTTGGCTCCAGTGAGGAAAGCCGTGAAATTGATTCTGCTCGTACTAAATACTTTCTAAATTGACCTTGTCATATAAACTTCAATAGCAACTGTATTATCGTTGGAATTTGGAGCGACGGGACAGTGCGAACACAACGAAGTCAAGAATGACTTCGTCAAGAAATCCATCATGAAATCCATCAAGTGCGACAATTTATTTGTTGATTCTGAATTGATACTACCATTTTGTACTACCAAAGACAAATTCGTAACAGTACCATAGAGAAACACCTTAGTTGTTGTTAACAACACCACTCTACTAATGGGATCGAGAATGGGATGCAAAATGGTGCAAAAACCGAGGGTCCTTCGTTGTTTGGAATTTCAAAGATTAATCAATCAGTTGATGTCAAAAGACCGCTAACACTGACGCAGGACACGAAGGAAAATTTTCAACCCATCTCTTAAAACTTGACGTGGCCTCGCACCCTTAACAAACGAAACCATTTAATTTTTGCCGACTTGTTATCTATCAAGTCAGCAAACCTCCATCAAACTCTCCACTTATTCAGTGGTTGGACGATGTATTTTTAATGAAATTGAAAAATGGTCTGGAACTGGAATTAACGCTAAATTTCAAACTTCGAGAGGTTGATACGTGCGGCGCGGCGCACACGGAAAATCGAAGCACGAACCTTGACTTCCCTTGAATTCTTTGTTGTCTCGTGAAATCCCTGAGCAGGGCAGTTTCATTTCCGATAATAATAATTGGGCTCAAATCGAGCTCGGACAGCCCACCACCGATTTGCCATAATTGTACGACACATACCTGCAGGGAAAAAGTAGGTTATTGAAAATCGAAGTGTGAACCTTGACTCTATATTGGCTTTTTTTATCACGTCCGACCATTAAAATAATGATAGAGCATAAATCATTGCTGGCACCGTTCCACCCGATTTCCCGAAAGGACAAAATATCATCAAACAGGAGGTGTTTGTTGTATCTTGCATAATAACATCACAGATTTAACAGATTATTAAAAGTGTTGTGCTGGCTGGCAGCAATGGGTGATGATTCTCTTTCATTCTTCTATCGCAAGTTTATACTTTGTTTTACGAGCGTAGATGCTTGGCAGTCAACAAACTTGGCTTTAAAAGAGAAGAGGCAAACACTTTATGGTTATCCGAGCCTAGAGGCTAAAGGGATTTCTGATGCCACTGAAAAAGTGGATTAGTAGAATACACTTTTGGTAGGTAGGTACTTTTACTTTGAAAATAGAAAAATCGGTTACAGTACGTTTAACGGTCACATTTTATACACTTTTAACAACCACGAGACCAACTCTGTTGCCCTCTACTCATGATTATTAGTCGCCACCGAGGGGGAAATCACGATCACACTTATAGTTTTTTCGCAGTTGAATTGTTTCGGCCGTACTCCTTTTTTTTGCGGTGACCTTCTTGAGCCCACGTGCAACGGCGCAACATTGTTTTGTTGGTAAGTCATATTTCAAATGCTGTGGATTTTTTTTTACAAAAAAGTCGGATGTCAAATATGAATTTTCTATTTCCGAAATGAAGATACCTACCTAGCAAAACTGATTTCAACTAATTACTTTTTCAGGGGCATCAGACATTCCTTAAGGCAATGTGAATTGAGAAAACTTCGCAGTCGCGGATTGGAATAATTCGCATGGCACGATTCCTGATCTGATCTGATCCACGATCTGAGCTGCAATCGGTACGACTGCGAAGCTGCGACCAACGCAGCATACCAAATCGTTGGGCGATGATGCACGACTACCGGCGATTATTCGGCGATTATGGTTACTCCTAGTTAATGACCATTAAGGTCCTAAATGACGTTCTAAATGATCATTAAGTAAATGACGACGTGACACACTGGTCATTTATATCGTAATTTACGCTTAATCATTAAGTTTTCCAGTCTGTCAAGGGTATTAGAATGCTAAGCCTATCTGCCGAAAAACGTGAAAAAATAGAGCCCAACTGAAATGGCTTTGGCAACATAATGTACATTTTGGAATTTGAATTTTCGGAAATTTCGATTTTATTTTTCCAGAAATTTCCTTTTTCATTCGAAAACATACCTCTTATTTTCTAATGTGTGAAGTGTATTATAGCTACATCGAGAATTTTCACGAGGGGATCTGAGTGTAAATTGAGATGTAAGCGATAATATATCGAACCTAGAGGGTGTTTCCACCAATGACTATGGTGGTAATACACTCATAAGGCCCACTATTCTAAGGAGTAAGGTAAATTGTCGGGTATAATACCACGAGCGCAATGAAAATTACCGATAATTCTGAAAAATGCGTGTTGCCTGAAAACTCAGGGTCGGGCTCTTCTTTAGATAGAAAACGATAGCGGTTTTCTTATGGCAACAACGCATTTTCAGAATTATCTGGTTCATTTTCATTGCAAGAGTGGTATTCGGAAGACTATTTCCCGAATCATTCTACAAATTATTCACATATTGTTTCACACGACAATAAAATTGATGATACATGAATAGCCACCTAACTGTACTGAACCGCAGAACAGAAAAGAGAACCAGAGGCTAACGTAAAAAGTGTGAAATCATTATGTCTGCCCAATCCCAAATCGTTTCAATTTCTTGCACATTACTCTGGGTCTTTGAGTACTCGCTTGAGCATGAGCATCCCCATACAGTGTCCAGAGTCCAACGCTAACACTGGACACGCCATTATGTTTGTTTGACAGTAGGTGTTTAAACAATGACAGATCGATTGATTATTATCGATATGGCCTTTCAGATTATCGATTATCAATCCTTTAAATTTGTGTCCGAATCATCGCGTTTTTGACGTATGAGGGAAATATTCATTTAGGTATAACTACGAAGCAGCGACGTTGATTGGTTCCCACCGAAGTCTGTGCCACCGAGGTTCTCACCCTAGCTAGCGATCCGACATGTTAAATAATGGAGCCAGTCCATTTCATAAAAGTAACGTATGATCAAAAACTTTCTTACTCAAGGCAGGCTGTAGTCCTGGTCATTGGCAGGCAAACGAGGCTGATTTTGGCCAGGCCACAGCCTGCCCTGAGTGAGAAAGTTTTTGATTATAGGTACGGTACTATCGACCATTTACAAGTCGATATAGCTTGTATGCGATGTATAGCTTTGGTTACAATCATTGCAACTGTTACGATTTTTCGCGTACGGGTTCGACTATAATTGAGACGAACTTTTAAAACACACACTGTTTATTTCTGCGTACTACTACTACTACAATAAATGCCAACAATTATCGCTTGGAATTATGTCGCAGGTACTTCGCTTGTTATCACTCGCTATCTAATTCATTACTGCTGCGAGCTCCCGGCTGACGCCTTATATAAGGCCTCCGAATAATGTTCCCGAAGTTTCTGTCTGCTTCCAGCAAATTCCATGAGGGTCTGGCATATGCGGTTTCTAGATCATTCCTGAATAATCGCACACGTTACCCGTATGCTTTCCATGTGTTCTGGAATCTGCGCCTCCGCCAAAGTGGACTGATGTGCGTTGATCGAACGTTCAAGTCTCCATTGGGTTCACATACAAGAACGCTCTGGAATGCACGAGACCGCTCCAGACTTCTACACTGCGATCTAATGGTGGAAAGATCGAGAAACATCAAGTGTTAACCTATATGTACAAGATCGCCGCTCGTAACACTGCCCCCCTCTTAAGCCTGTTCGTCCCGAATAAGCTCATCGTTACTCCCGGAGTAACGTGCAAGGCGATCAAGGTGGACAACTTTCATCTTGGCTCTCGGGGCTCGCTGGATTCTGTACACGACGTCATTGATCCTCTTGACTACCGTGTACGGCCCTTCCCACGACGGATGCAACTTCGGAGACCTTCCCTTCTTTCGTTGAGGATTGTACAACCAGACCAAGTCACCAGCCTGAAATCCCGTGGAGTTCGCCTTCAAGTCGTAACGGGTCTTCATTCGGTCGGTCGCGATTCGAATCCGGTTTCGAACCAACTCGTAGATGTCACACATTCTTTGCCTCAGGTCGTCGACGTATTCGGGGATGTCTTAAGGATCATTCTCCGGCGTGCCAAATTGCAAATCTCAGGGGAGGCGAAGCTCTCGGCCAAAAAGAACACGTGCTGGTGTTTCCCCTGTGGTGTCGTGAATGGCAGCGCGATACGCCATCAGGAAAATCGGCAGATGACGATTCCAGTCTCGCTGATGCTCGTCGACGACCTTTGACAGGTGCTGCTCCATCGTCCGGTTGAACCGTTCAACCATTCCATCGGACCGTGGGTGAAGGGGCGTCGTCCTGGTCTTCTGTATTCCGAGTAGAGCACAGATACCTTGGAACACGTTGGACTCGAAGTTTCATCCCTGGTCTGAGTGTAGCTCCAGAGGTACTCCGAAGCGGCTTATCAGATTGTCCACCAGCACCCTTGCCACTGTAGAAGCCTCTTGGTTGGGCAGGGCGTACGCTTCCGGCCACTTGCTGAAGTAGTCCATGGCAACCAGGATGTATTTGTTGCCATCTTCCGTTGTCGGGAACGAGCCAGCCACATCGATCGCGATGCGTTTAAAAGGCGCTCCAACATTGTAAGTCTTCAGCTGCCCTCGGCTGCGAGTTCTTGGTCCTTTGCTGGCCGCACAAACCTCGCACTGGCGACACCATGTTTCCACGTCGTTCCGGCAGTTCACCCAGTAGAACCGCTCGCGCACCTTGGCCAACGTTTTGTTCACACCAAGGTGCCCTCCAGTGACGCCATCGTGCATCTCCTTCAGGACCTCTCTCACTCTCTTCTTGGGAAGCACCAGTTGAACCATCTCATTTTTTCCATCAGGACTCTCCCAGACTCTCTTCAGCAGCCCATTCTCTATCCTCAGAGAATTCCACTGAGCCCAAAGAGCCTTGAATTCGGGCCCTTCACCAGATATCTCGGCCCATTCCGGTCTGTCCTGGCCAAGTTCTTTCCTTTCAGCAAGCGTCCCGATGGCTGGGTCCTCACGTTGCTCCTTCTTGAGCTCAGCCGTAGTCCAATTCCTTGGAGTTTCGACAGCAAGTGCTTTGACCTTGACGTTTCCCTTCTGCTGGTTCACCCTCTTGTCGTGCCTGCAGTCCTCGTTGCGTGGTCTTCGAGAAAGACCATCCGTGTTGCCATTGCCATGACTCTTTCCAGGACGAAGTTGACTTCCTCGATCAGCAGCTCCCCGTTCCAGCATGAAACGGTCTGCTTGACCTCCTCGATCAGCAGCCCCCCGTTCCAGCATGAAACAGTCTGCTTGACCTCCTTGATCAGCAGCCCCCTGTTCCAGCATGAAACGGTCTACGTGACCTCCTCGATCAGCAGCCCCCCGTTTCAGCATGAAACGGTCTGCTAAAGCGTATCGTCGCCTGCAGTCGCGTTGCAGATGTCCGTCCTTTCCACATTCAAAGCAACGTGGTCTTCCTCCTCTACGATTGCTTTCTCTTGGTTGGTGACTTTCTTGATCAGCAGTTCTCGGTTCCGCTATGAAACGGTCTGCTGAACTCGACCATTGCCTGCAGTCCCGACGCAGATGTCCCGGCATTCCACAGCCGAAGCAACGCGGTCTTCCTCCAGCTCGTGGCTCGCCTTGGGGTCTGTTCCGAGACATAGCGCTGAGAAGTTCCTGTTTGAGTTCCTCAAACATCTCCTTCACAGATTTCTCGGAAGTATGTGATGCTCCGGATTCGTCAAAGTTCACCTCCCTAAGACGATGAGGGCGCGAAGCATCTTTAGCAGCCTCGATGCGAATAGCTTGGATGAGTGCGTCACTGATGTTGGCTGGATTGCTGATCATGACCATCTGACGCAGATCTGGATCTCTTATTCCGCCCATGAAAGTTTCCTTGGCGATGTCGGCCAAAACATCCGTTGGATGGGCTGGATAGGCCAAGTAAACCAGTCTCAGGATTTCAGATTCGAATTCCTGAAGGCTTTCTCCGCTCCTTTGTGTTCTGGCCTTCAGCTGGGTTTGATGGATCTGCCGCACATGATTGTCCCCATACCGAAGCTCCAGGACCCTCGTCAGCTTGGTAAAGTCCTTCTGCTCACTTTCAGGAAACGTCTGGAGCAGCTCCAACGCTGGGCCTCTGAGAGCCAGGACTAGAGCTGTGGCTCTCACATCGTCGCTCCATCCGTTGGCTTCGGCAGCGGCATCGAACTGCCTCTTATAGGTTGTCCATGGGCTTTTCCCATCGAAATTTGGCAGCTTCACACGTTGGACACCCGCTGAACTGACCATCGCAGCACTGGCGGCGGTTTTCTGAACCTGTTGCTCCAGCTTCGTCATGTTGGCCTTCACCGCTTCCACCTCTTTTTCTTCCATCGCAACCATTTTCTCTTCCAGCTTGTTTACACTGCCGTCGAAATACCGCGTTTGTTGTTCCACAACGGCTAATATTTCCTCCCTTTCCTCCAGGCGTTTCCTTTCCTGTTCTTCTAGCAGGTTTCTCAATTCTTCCTTGTCTTCCCGACGCTCTTCGACGCGTTTCTTCTCCTGTTCCTCTAGAAGACTCTTCAACTCTTGTTTCTCTTCGACGCGTTTACTTTCTTGTGCCAGAAAAAGAGTTTTCAATTCTTCTTTTCCCGCCTGGCGTTCCGTCTTTTGCTCCTGCATCATCGCCATCATGTTCGCCAAAGCGTCTTCGACTCCTGTCTTCGACTCCTGTCTTCGACTCCTGTCTTCGACATGCTTCTCGTCTCCGGCATTTACCAAATCACGAATGTTCCGAGCGTCCTGTAGTCGCAGGCCCAATTACTCTCGATTATCCCACTTCTGACACTAGATGTTACGATTTTTCGCGTACGGGTTCGAATATAATTGAGACGAACTTTTAAAACACACACTGTTTATTTCTGCGTACTACTACTACAATAAATGCCAAAAATTATCGCTTGGAATTATGTCGCAGGTACTTCACTTGTTATCACTCGCTATCTAATTCATTACTGCTGCGAGCTCCCGGCTGACGCCTTATATAAGGCCTCCGAATAATGTTCCCGAAGTTTCTGTCTGCTTCCAGCAAATTCCATGAGGGTCTGGCATATGCGGTTTCTAGATCATTCCTGAATAATCGCACACGTTACCCGTATGCTTTCCATGTGTTCTGGAATCTGCGCCTCCGCCAAAGTGGACTGATGTGCCTTGATCGAACGTTCAAGTCTCCATTGGGTTCACATACAAGAACGCTCTGGAATGCACGAGATCGCTCCAGACTTCTACACTGCGATCTAATGGTGGAAAGATCGAGAAACATCGAGTGTTAACCTATATGTACAAGATCGCCGCTCGTAACACAACAATAGGTTACCAAGGAGACACTTTTGAATTGTGAATTGTACTTTTATGAAATGAGCCCCTGGGCTCGAATCCGAAGATACAATCAGAAAGATGGTTGCTAAACAATGTAACAATGGGTTGGCAAGGCTGCACACTCGTAAAGTAGACTTAGTAGCTTCTATGAAACGGGGCCTTGGCCAACTTGCGTTTTACGTTAATCCAACTTTACTACAGAACACGCGGAAGCTGGGATGAAAAGCGTGAATGCCCTGTAGAAAAAAGTTGCTCACTCACGCAGGCTTGTAGCGGTTTGAAAAAGTTTACGTTCGATGCTGAAACAGTGCAAGCAGAAAAGCCTCTCGAGGGACGGACAAGCCCGGGCGATGCGTCGGGGCGCAATAACCCTCTGTCAGATCAAATATAACCACCGTGACGTCATACTTACTTTGACGTCATCCGAATCTCGGAATTTTTAGAGCATTCTCTATTTACCTATGACCCTTATGAAATTCCAACGTACTTCTCGCATGAGTCGCATGTTACTACACCTCCCTCTCATCTCTTTTTACATCAAATTGCTTGACCGATCCGATCCCTCCCGGAACAGAATTTTCCTGTTCAAACAAAACGTATCAGATTATCAAACGGTGCAAATCAAACAGCTCGGGGAACACAAGCACAAAAAGGTACCTACATCTAGGTATCTTTAATTTACCCCAACCGCGCGGGGGTCTATCTATCAATATAATCCTTATCTGGAGCGGCTCCATCCATAAATGGGATTGAAGCCTTGACATTTTCCTGCGCTAGCCCACCCCGATGCTCTTGCCAATCCGATGATATAATCGGATTGTATGTTGTTGAACACAAATCGAATTGATTAATTACATTTTTTTTCGGGGGGAGGCTAGTAGAAAGCAGTTTTCAGAAATTACCGGACCGACTAAATTGTATGGAAAACATGAAAAGGGTAATCTATTTGATCCATCACGTTATTAATTAATTTCAAGCAAGCAAAGGCACAGCGTGGAAAGGATTCCACCCCCTTTCCCTCTTCGTCCTTCTTTTGTTTTGTGCTATATTGCAGCTATATTGCCTTGAAATGAAATAAAATCAATAGGTAGAATTATATGTGTCTTGTGTTATCGTTTTTAGAATTACAACTGTTGCAGTGTTGCAAAATGTCTTGGGTGCATCTAGCTAGGTAGTGGTGAGAAAAAATGATAGAGCAGAAAACGCGGGATTTTTATGACCGCGTGACAATTTCATGGGAACCTATTGTAATTTTAAATGGCAATTTGGATTGGAGAGATGGGATTGCAGCCATCTTCATCAATGGCGTGGAAATACATTTTCCCTCGTAAAATTCTAGCAGAGCGTTTCGCGGGATTTATAGGCGATTGGAAGCCGTGTCTCGAAAGCTATTAAAATAGCTAGAGAATGGTGTTTGCTACGAACTATAATCTAAATAAGTTCTTGATAAAGAGTAGGACAGGATAAAAACAAGCGAATATGCCTCATGGGCATGAGGCTCAGTAGCGCACTTCCTTTTTGAAGGATTAGTGAGCGCAAGATGTTAATTAGGGTTCTACTGTTATTTGGGCAGAAATTTCAATCTGGCGGCCAAAATAGCGTTAGGCCAAAATTTCAGAATTATGAAATTTGGCTTGAAAGTCAAAATGATCGTACTATAGATGGGTGATAAGAGATTTCAATATGGCGGCCAAGATGGCGGCAGAATGTTGGGATTCGGCTGGAGAATAAGAATGATCATACGAAACAAAGGTAAGTCCCAAGCTCCATGAAAATCGTTAAGTGATAAGAAATTTCAATATGGCGGCAGAGCATCATTTGTCCAAAATCGGATGTATTTTGATCTCGATTTTGATGAAATTCACATCGCCTGTGAATTCCACTCAAATCGGACCACTTTCAGAGAAATTCAAAATGGCGGACCAAAGATGGCGGCCAAGTGAGAAAAATTATTGGTCAAATTCATATAGTGGTCACGTACGCATTCGATTGGCGTTTGCACCACATCGATATCTTGTTTCGTTGAGGCATGATTCTCCTAGTTCTATCACTTTGAAACATGTTTAATATGGAGAATACAAGATGGCGGCAAGGCATCAATTGTTGAAAATTGGATGTATCTAATTGAAGTTCACATCGCCTGCAAATTTCACTCAAATCGGACCACTTTCAGAGAAATTTAAAATGGCGGATCAAAGATGGCGGCCAAGTGACAAAAATTATTGGTCAACTTTATATGGTGGTCACGTACGCATTCGATTGACGTTGGTACTACATTCATATCTTTCTTCGTTGAGGCAAAATTCTCCTAGTTCTATAATTTCGAAACATGTTCAATAGTGAGAATACAAGATGGCGGCGGGGCATCAATTGTCGAGAATTGGATAGATCTTGATGTGGTTCACATTGCCTGCAAATTTCATTTCGATCGGATCACTTTTAGAGAAATTCAAAATGGCGTATTAAAGATGGCGGCAGAATAACAAAAAACCAAAAGGCAACTTGACATCCTGGACGTATGTACTATTGATCAGCGTTTACACCACATCTATATCTTTCTTCCCTGAGGAGTTATCCCGGGTACGGACGGACGGACAGACGGACGGACGGACGGACGGACGGACGGACGGACGGACGGACGGACGGACGGACATAGTGAAGCTAAAAGCGCCTTTTTCCCATTTTTTGGGAAGTGCGCTAAAAATACCATGACGTATATTTGCCATGATATGTACGTACAGTCAAAAGCGTGGAATTGTGGACATCAAATCTTTTTTCATTCCAAAAAAAAGCAAGATGGTCTTGTTTCTTGTAATTATGACCAGATAAAAAGGCTTGATTGCTGGCTTTATAGTGAATATACAGTGCTTACACTTGATTATGGAGGTTATTTTTTGCGTGATAGAGCTTCTGATCGAAATAGCTCTGACACCAACTGTCATGATTGTGTCAAAGTTGAGTGTTCATTCCGAGGTTCATTCTTATCGTATGTTATTAGTATTAGTGTTAGTTACACTGTGATCTCGGCTGCGACCTCGTTTTCAAACAATTGTTATGAGAGTTTTTTCATCAAAAAGCAATAAAGCATTCGAATTGAAATTTAAGTTGAGTGCTTAATCTTGTTAAGTAAAGTTCGACAATTCATTATGCCAAGATTAACACCAGAGCAATGATTGCAAATCGTGCAAATTAATGATCAAATTAGGTTTTCTACTCGGTTTTCTATCAGGCAATTGTTGTGTTTTTTTGTGGAATTTTTGCTTCCATTTCAGTTACCATAAGTAAGTTCCAAGTTTCATGAAAATCGTTCCACTAATTAGAGATTTCACTATGGCGGCCAAGATGACGGCAGAGCATCATTTGACCAAAATCAGATGTATCTTGATGAAATTTACATCGCCTGCAAATTTCACTCAAATCTGACCACTTTCACAGAAATTCAGAATGCCGGATCAGAGATGGCGGCCAAGTGAGAAAAACCATTGTTGAACTTCATGTAGTGGACACGTAAGCATTCGTTTGGCGTTTGCATCACATCGATATCTCTTTTCGTTGAGACATGATTCTCATAGTTCTATCACTTTAAAATATGTTCAATATGGAGAATACAAGGCAGAACATCAATTGTCAAAAATTAAATGTATCTTGATGTGGTTTACATTGCCTGCAAAGTTCATTCCAATCGGATCACTTCAGATTAGTGGAATGCAAAATGGCGGATCAAAGATGGCGGCAAAGTAACAAAAAACCAAAAGTTAACTTGACATCCTATGTTCCAAACTATGTTCTATTGATTAGCGTTTACATCACATCGATATATCTTTTTCCTGAGGAGTTATCCCGAGTACGGACGGACGGACGGACAAAGTGAAGCTAAAAGCGCCTTTTTCCTATTTTCTTGGGAGAGTACGCTGAAAATCTCAGCCCTAAAAAGACTGCAGGTAGGTAGAGGTAGGTATTGTTGAGTCAAAGCCTACTCAATAGAAAGTTTAGAAAATCGCTATCCGTACATTACCTATACCTACCTGATAAAAACGTTTGACGCGAAAAACTTTAAATGAAGCCTATTTAGGCCAGGCGGTATGTCGGTAAAATCACTACAATCTGGAAAAAACTCCGACCAAAGCTTTTATGGTGTCAAACTCTTCGTAAGGTCAGTAGTTATCTACCACTGAGTTTCCGCCCAAAAACGAGTTGTGCTGATTCCTCCACATCTGCGCTAAGGTAAAGGATGCCTCGAAAGTGCAAAAATACCTGTTAAACCTCCGTACTTTTTTGTTATATTTCCCTAAATGCAAACGTACAACTCTCACGCAAACATTGGAAGCATCTGTCATCATCTCTGTGCCAGTCTTACTGTTGAAAAAAAAGATTTCTTTGTGCCGATCAGATAAATCACATTTAATTGTTTTTCCACACAAGAAAACGATGGAGCAACATGTATTTTGGATGTTTTCTAATGACTTGTACTCACTGAACCCATCTATGGCATTAAAATTTCAATAACAGCATTTTTGAAGATGTTGCCAGATCATTGTGGATAAAGTCCTATACATATCACGGAGTGAAGCGTCATTACAGCCTACATGATTTTATTTCTCCTCGGAGCGCCTCGGTTCGGTAATATATAGAATCCTTTGGCTGTAATGAGATGCTTTCCACCTCGGTATGTCATATACTATTACAAGTTACCGAGACGGTAAGTAGACATTATGGTTTGTGCATAGTTCTATCGCTAAGATTGGATCAAGTGCTGCCATTTATTCAAAGTTTTTTTACGATTTTCTATCGTACTCAACTTCAAACGCCACAATATTTCATGCACAGCAATTCATCGAAGCAGTAGCTATTGACAACTGAAATCAAGTTAATGCTACTTGTTTTGACAATGTTTAAGGTTGCTCGTTTATTGGCTGTCTAGCTCAGGAAAGAAAGCAAGTTTTGCTGTAACCCGAAATCATATACTCCCGAAATAGATTTGGGAGAATCTGGAACTTTAACGATGTAGTTGATGATTTGATCAAAGCGTCCTTGCGTTGAGGGATATCTGATTGAAATTCAAAGAAAAAACATCTACAAGGTTAAGCAGGCATCCTGGAAGACAAACCATGTGATGTGTGGAACTATATTAAACAGGGTTTAAGAAGTTTCAGGGGGCTGCAGAACCTTACTCTCAAGGAAATCTAATTTTATCTGGTATCCTCCTCAGCAAGCACTTCTCATCCACCTTAACAACGGCGGATCAACTTTTCACATTCCATAACAGCATCGTAGTGTTTTGTACACAATCCAAACGCAAATTAATATTTAAGCGCGTCCGAAATCAATGTCTTCCTTGTAGCGTCACGTGAATGCCCGGCAGGTTATTGCAGCAAAATTTCAACTATTGATAGGGGTACTTATAAAAACCAAAAAAATCTTGAAGTTCAGTAACGTCCACCATGACAAGCCCCGTCAAAGGCATTCATTCCAACAGGTATTTGCAAAGTAACCATGGTAGGTATGTGCGGCGCAAACGCATCAGCGTCCAGCCGTTCCCAGTAATTTTGAACAGGAAAGGCTTTTCCGCAACATTGAAAATTCGTAGCGCCCGACCGGATAATGACGAAAAACCCCAACTGCTGATCGAAACTCTCATTTTTCAATGCCTTGATGGGCGAATTTCATTTGAATACATCGCGTAGTTCTTTAATTCAACTTAGTTACTTCGTAATCGTAGCTTTCGACAGATGAGGAAAATGACATACCGCACGTTGAGTTGAAAGAGAGAAGGCTTCCGTCATTTTTTTGACAGTATAATACTTCTGCTCCACATATGATAACCAAGAACTAATAGCACAATTCACGTTGAAACCATAATATCTCATATCCGTCGAGCGAAGATCGATGTGAAAACATTCAAACCTTTAGAGAAATTTGTATAGGGTGGAAATATGTAGAGGGATTCGTAGAAAACTCCAATGAAAAATGACTAGGTACTGTAGAAAAATGAGGTCTGTTGTGGAATTTCGCAGGAGCTCAGTAACAAAATTTAGTTCCTTGTTAAAATACTCCCGCCAGGACTGTATATATATATTTTTTTTAATTTTATTTCATCTGACAAATATGTTTTCATTCCATGCATTATATAATAAATATTTCCAAAGCTTTTATGGATAAATAACAATAGCTTTCATATTTCCTTGCATGAAAGCCAATTCATCGATTTTTCAATATCTACACAAATAGTAAATAAATATTTTGTACCCATGAAAATTTTATATGTACTCGTGTATGCACTACTGGCACACAGAGTTTATTGTTTGCAGACGCTTGCCATTTTTCAGCAAACATTCATGAAAAATGTTTGCGAAAGTTACCTACCAACCAACCTACATTAGGATGGCAGTATGGCACTAGCATTTCAATCCACTTTTTCGGAGTTATACGTTTGATCTCGAATTCTACTTTGACGACTTGATGTAGGTAAAAGACGAGTATCCATATTTTAAACACACGGAATGCTGTACTGCAGTACATTTCCGGGTTTGTGAAAAATGTTTTCCAAGTATAACTTGGGGAAACATACCTATCTAATACTTCCCTGATTAGTAGCCAGGATCCTATTGAAATTCTTGCTCAAGACGTCGTATTGGGTGGGAAGTCTTGGAATCCTTGTTCAAGACGTCCCATCGGGTGGGAAGTCGGAACTTGATTGCATCCTCATGATACAATAAATATGAATTGTGTAAGTACCTAGGTAAATTTGATTTTTTCCAGGGGAACCTCGAAACCTATTCCAAATTGTCTCATTGTGAACGTCACACTTTGGCCTTATTTCAAAGTCTGTTTGGCGTGAATCGGTTCACATATAAAAAATTGCTGGGAATGCAAGATTCCTTAAGTCCAGGAAACTTTGAACCCACATGCCCGATTTCACAAATTCTTGCACTGAGGATTAAGGACGGAGTCATATTGGTAAAATAAGCGTTGCGAAATCAATCGCTGTGGGTTTATTCCTTGACAAAATCTAACCATTTACCTAGGTTTCTTTCGAAAGCTACAAAGATGTACTTTGGTTTGAGCCCATTTGCATTTCCAACATCCAAAAATGGAATAAACCCACAGCGATTGATTTCGCAACGCTTTACTTTATCAATTCAACTCCGTCCTTTGAGCAATCTTTTCTTTGAATAAACAGTTCGACTGCCAAGCTGGTTTTGCATTTTCAACAGAAAAAATCTAGGGAATTGAAAGAAAGAGTTGAAAAATAATCAAGAACCGATTTCTTGAGTAGTATCGGCCAAAAAAAATTTCAAAAATTCGTAGCGCCAAACTGTAAAATGATGAAAAACTCCAACTGCATATTTAGTTTGTTTTTTTCGTTGTGTTGCTTATTCCTGCCGATTTTAGTTCGAATCCATCGGGTGAGCTTTCAATTTGAAAACTTCAGAACTCCAAACTTTAGGCTTTCAAATGACACTCTGCAAGTCAAATTCCGTGAGATATAACTTTTATAATTTTTTGGCAGTGCAATTTCCATTTGACATAATGATAGACAAAAACTAATGGTTGCATCCCGCAGGGTGACACTTATGACTATATGCCAACTTTCAATTCAATTGGATAAACGGCTCGACACTTATCGTTAGAGATTACGCACGCACGTACTCGTCTAAAGTTCTCTCTTCTAATTTACTTATGTATTTCCGCTGATTTTCGCTGAATCCAGTCAGCTCCCGTATTTTTTATTCATCCTGTCTGTTTGTTTTATCAAGTCTTTTTTATACTCCCTTCGGTGTTTTTCCGCAGTTAATTGGTCCTCATTGCACGCTCAACAAATTTTATTATTCATTCAGCTTTTATGACATGCAATCAAAGTTTGTAGGACCTGGAATTTCTCTAGAGATTTTCTTTGCCACGACAGCAGAGAGGGTGTAAGATGGAGACGTTAGATAAGATCTCAGGTACAGGTGAGACGAAATATCCCCTCTTATTCAATTTTTGTTTGTTAGACAACATGTAAGGACAGAATGACACGAAGTCAGTGGTTATCGCTGTTCATTTCACTTCTCACTTTTTGAAGCAAATATACTATAGAGTATAAAATATTTTGAACATTTTGTAAAATAGATTTGCACGTGAAATACAAAGGAAAAAATCGAAGTATGCACATTGAGGCGACCAAATCATTAGCTCCTAAAAACCCATTGGTTCACCTACACATTTAATATAACACACACACACAAGCATCGAAGGTTCTCATCTTTTGCATTACGGGATATTGACCTGTATCCACGTAAGCACTAAAAGAGTTGTATTACTGTTGGCTTCCGAATATGCCGGAAAGCTCTCGCTGCACGGGCTCCTCCGCCAATCGTGCAGGTGTGTGTCTTATTCGCGCGTCGTGGTCTCCCGCGAGTGTCGTAACAATATTCCAGCGTGTGAAATGGCGATCAGTTTTCTTAGATGATGGTGAGTAGGCACAACGAAAGATACAGGCTCAGGTTTTTAAATAAGCTTATATACAGGCTAGAACGACCACAATTTTTTTCAATTTCAAGGTAGGTACTTACCCTACAAAGAATGACTAGATATAAGGTCACTCTGTACAATCTAATGGAATTATCCTGCGAAATTTTCAATTCCCCAAGATACATCACGCACCATTATCACATTGGTCACATGGACATCAAAAGTTACTTTTAGTGTCGCTAGCTGCTTCTATTTGCTGTCGGCGGCAGCGAAATTGTCAGCCTTTGAGGAAATGGAGTTAAATTGGTAAAATAAGGCGTTGCGGAATCAATCTCTGTGGGTTGATTTTATTGACAGAAATTTGCAATCCAGGTCTTTTCGAAAAGCTACAAGGATGTAATTTGGTTTGAGCCCATTGGCATTTTCAAAATAAATGAAAAATTGAAAATTTTGACATTTGAAAAAATTGTGTTCAGATTTTGGAAATGCCAATGGTCTCGTACCGAAGTACAGCCTTCTAGCTTTCGAAAGAGACCTGCGTGGTAAATTTCTGTCAATAAGGAATAAGACCACAGCGTTTGATTCTGCAACGCCTTATTCTACAGATTTAACTCCATCCTTAACCTCGTGTATCGTGTATTGCGTCACTAAAACATCACATTATTATATACTTAGTACAATTCAAATGAAATGATATCTTGGGCGGCTGTGAAATGTGACGTTTGCGCTAGAAATAAAGCGTTTACTTAGTTAAATCGACTTTACTATGATAGATAAGAATCAATTTGTGAATGTTTAATGGGAATATATACCATTATAAAATATACCCGGCCTGCGGAAACTCAATAGCAAATATGTCAAATTTCCCAGCCGCCCGAGGTGTAATTTCACTCATTTCATTTGAATTGTACCATAATAACCACTTCATTATCTACATTACGAAAAAAAATAAATGCCATCCATCCCACCTGCAGACCTGGATGACCATGTAGTCTGTCGGAAGGCGAAGGACAAGGTCAAATTCCGCCATCATGCACGAACATGTTACAACACCCCCAACAACAATTTGCATAATAATCGGGCCGTTTGCGATTGGAGATTTACGAGGGTGGTAGTAGTCAGTCACGATATATGGGATATAATGCTCCTCATGCTATTTTCTCGTTACAATTAGCCAAAACGGCCAAAATCTTGCAATTCCTCTTATATAAAGTCGCGTGACTCTAACTCGCGGTGATTTATTAAAATTTATACTTGCTGGCATAGTCACCGGACATTCCGTATATAACTGCCTACTGCTTCTGCGGTCTTTCTTTTCAGTCCTGAGACAGCTCAGATAAGAGCTGCAGAGCAATTTTTGTGACAAATCTTCTCGAAGTTGGATCTGCACGCAACAAAAACAAAAATTATCATTTGTTGAGCAAAGTTGCGAATTTTTGCTACTTGGGGAGTCAAATTACAAGAATTCGAGCGCTAGAGATATGGAACAAAGAATGCCTCCGCACGGCTCTGCAACTCCCAACTATGAGTAGAACACGCTGAAGTAAGCCGCATGCAAATCAGTTTAGTTCAATGTGTTTTTGTAACCGTTCTTAGCTGTTTTGAAATAATGAATTTTTATTAAGTCATTCATGCTTTGGCCATCACCACCCATCAAGAGTTACCCAGCATTTTGAGCGAGGCCGTGTAACTCACTTCCTCAGTACCACTGCAGGCGGGATACAAGCGCACCATTGCGAGGTCTACTTTTTGTTAGATTGTACTGCTGCAGCATCGAGCCTGCAAAACTCACACCCGCTATCTTCAGAACAAAGTGGTGTTTTCAGCATCAACTTGAATTTTGCTGACATAAAATTCGTTTCATGAAAGACCTTACATGGATATTTTGCTGCGATTCAATCATTCTGTTGGGTTTGCCTGCGGATGATGGTAGGCATTATAAGAAAATCTTCACGTTGTATACTGCGGCTAACTTCCTGAGTCTTAGCTTCGAAACTGCGGTGAGAATCCACTCGAATACTCCGGGCACCCCTCAAACTAAGAAAAACTGATCTTCCAAGAGCTCAGTATATTTCACACGACGATTTTGCGCTTTCCATACCAGTGGTCGGTTTCTTCATTGGTTTGTGAATCCGGCACCGGTTCGCTCTCTTCGACAGTATCCAATAACGACACGTTTCTTGATAGCATGTCGGGCACCGCACTTGGATTATCTAGAAGTCGAATTGTTGCAGCATTAACGCCCTGCATCGGCCGAGCGCGGCCTGAATCACAGCCCACTAGAATCATGTAGAAATCAGACAGCTTATACTGGGTCCTTTAAATTGTACAGCCATGTCAGGCTATGGTGACCAGTGTTGATCGTAAATGGGTCCCCCTCGAGGTGGAGGTGAAGACGAAATTTCTCTACGGCCCACAAGATGACTAAACATTCATTTTCGGTTGTTTTAAGAGTTGTGTTCCACCATAATTTCTCAGGATCCTTGATGGTCTAGGAGTCGATTGAGATATAGCTCCACATGTCTTCACGAAGCTGCACACGTGAGAACTTTCTTTCGACCCTCTGTCTCCGAACTAGTGTGGTTACCGACACTATTGCCCGATTGCACAAAGGTGGCACCAAATTTTAGCTCAGTACCAAACACGGGATAATATTTTCAGAGTGGAATGAAATGCAAACCCTGTTACTTCAAGAAAAATTTTGATGGGAATACAAACTCAAACTCCAAGTGATTATTTGGATACCAAAACCCAGGTGAGACAGCCGTTATTTTGGCTTGTAGAGCACATTTTACCGGAGCTGTCAGTTTTTTTTTGTAATAAAAAACTAGCGGCAATTGCGTGCTACCCCAAGTTTGTCCCGGTACACAAATAATCGTAAGGAGCTATATTTTGCATTCCCATCATGTTCTTTCTTTGAAGTAATCGGATTTGCATTTTGTTTCACTCTCAAACATTTTTTGATACCCTGTTTGGTACCAGACTAAAATTTGATACCATGTTTGTGCAATCGGGCATAAGACAAACAAGCACAAGACTGATGGTGCAAAATAGGTTTCGATATGATTTCGCTTGTGTTCCGTTCACTCAGGTGTAAACTCTTGATGGAAAAGCAAACAAATCCAGTCTCATTAAAACGTCGGCGCTAATTCCTCGAACTGCATTTTACTTTTCTGTCTATTGATCGATCACCTCCCTCACACCTAGGCTCGAGTCTGCTGCCGCACTCATTCATCCTCCGGCCGTGATACAAGAAATTGTGGAGGTGGTGGTGTAGCGAACGAGGCAGGGGATGAGGTAACATGAAATTTTTATCAAAATTCAATAGGGACGCGGCATTATTATCTATTCCTGGCAAATGGCTGTAGGACTGAATGCAACCCGGCGGGTGGGCTGGCTCTCAATGGCAGTATTATTCAAATGTATTCCTCCGATTTCCTCATTCGGCATTCGGATTTATTTAGATAAATTTTCCCTTTCTATGCCCCACATATGGAGAAAACCGCGAAAGAATCTCTCGAATCATTGCTGATGGTGATTTTAGAGATTATGGAAATTCAATAGGAAATGACCAACGAGTGTAGTTGCTTGATATAACTATTTACTTGCCAGTGTACTTTCATTTTCTCATTTGTGAAAATCCCCATTAACGCAGCCACCTGCCGCTTTGTCTGTCTGGTGTGTTGTTCGTAATTGAAACTCCTCTCAAACCAGGCGACCTAGCCTTCTGATTTTTTCGCTGATACATAGCTCTTATTCCCAAGGCCGGTCTAGGCTATATTGAATTTTCATAGTGTGTCGCCTACATAGATAAAACCGCCTCCGATCAACTTGATATAATATACATATTGCAGTTCCTCCTAGACCTCATGCTTCGGCTCCTAATTCTTTTTGAAAAATTTATAGCTTCTATCCCCACGATAAACCTAGACTACATTTCTTCTCCAAAATGCGCCGCCGACATAATGAATAAAGCCGTCCCAAACCAACTTAAAATGAATAACATGAACTCGAAGACAGCGATCTAATTCTTTCGCTGAGAATTATTGCTCACTAAAATGCAATGAGGAGGGATAGGCTGCTTTAGATTTGTCGCCGCCCCCCAGCTTCTGCCCCAAATCAAAAAAGTTAGCGTTCATAATTTTCACAGTTAGGCATGTCTTTTCAAACATTTCGAGCCTCTCAACCCAAATTATGCAGCATGTACCTACTTTGTCGGATGCTGCCGCCCCTCAGCTTGAACTAAGAGAGTGTATTTACATTTTACTCCTCAATCAAAGTACATATCAATTTGGTTCTTCCACTAATGGATAACTGACGTGACTGCGTTAAAACGTCTATGTCGAAGTGGTCGCCCGCCACCCCCATGCGCTGCTTCCAAATAAAAAAAAAGCATTTCCTTCTGACCACAAGAAATACCCATCAATTTCTGTCGCTGGTGGATAGCTGATTAAAAATGAGACGAGATAAACTATCTTGCTTTAATCGCCGCTCCCAAACAAAAAAGTCATTCCCAGCCGCCACCCCCTAACGAAAACAGTCAGCTGCTCTCAGAAGTTCTGCTGATTGCCATGCTTTCATTGCTTCCCAAACACTTCGAACATCAAAACCACATTTTTAGTGGCGGCCCACTAGTCGAGTGGGATGCGCACCTGCTCGGCGAGTGAGGCTCCGGGTTCGATTCCCGGTGATGTAAGTTTGGGTGTTGTGACTGTGACGTAAAATGCAATTTTTCTATGTAACTGTAACAAATAAATGGCAAAACAAACTCTTATGGCCGTATGGGTGCCGAGAAGGAGTAAAATATTATTTATTATTTATATTTTAGTGGCACCCAGCCGCCGAAATAAAAAAAACCCTCCTCCAACAAAAAAAAGCCAGCTCTCAGAATGTTGGCTGATTGGCATGCTTTCTCATACATTCACGCCGCCCCCAAATTGGAAGATTGTAATTACATTATACTCCACAACCAAAATAAATATCAATATAATTTGATTTGAATAACTGATGTGATTGTTGCGGGTAAAAAGGCTATACTCAATTGGTCGCCGCCCCCAAGCGCCGTTCCTAAGTTAAAAAAAGCAACTTCTCACTTGAGCCAAAGGACAGCGATTTCATTTTTTCGCTAATGGATAGTTGACTGAACGAGGCGGAATATAGGTTACGTTTGATTTGTCGCCGCCCCCTGAGCCATAAAATAGTTATCTAAATTTTTGCTGATTGTCGTGCGAGTATGTACCATGTACTCATTTTTTGATGAGGAAATGCAGCTGTACAATCTAAGAATAAGTTGACCAATTCTCTTTACATTCAAAATCTAATGGTCCTTTTAAGAGAGTGCGCTATTGAAACTCACTCCCCGTGAATGAACTCAACTTGTTTTATATTTTAGTCACAACCACTAATCACTTAGGTACTTGGTTCATTACATGCCATTAGAAGCAGAGCCTGGAGGCTCTGTTTGTCCTCAGCAGTAATGATGCATTTCCCGTCTTGGTATGTAATACATATACCATAACGTAAAGTAGATACTTGAGTACATCGAGTCCGGTAAGTGTTTACTAGACGAGTACCTAGTTTGTGGAATAAAGGGCGTTGCAAATTTCAAGATAATTGACATGAGTTGTTCAACTTCATCTGCTCGGTAGAAGTTGAGTTTCCTACCTACCTAACTTGGTTATTATTTGACAAGACGTGGGTTTCTGTTTCTGCTCCGTTATATAGAGGTTGATAAATCATGAAGTTATAATTGCAACATTGCGGGAGCACTATTAAATGTGATGAATTATGGCAGATGCAGTTAATCCAACAATTAGTTTGGCGGGAAACAAGGAACAGTGAAATTAGGATAAAATCGCGAGAGATAAAGCAGGACTGACTAATACACCCGCGGGAACAATATTTACAAATTGGAGTTAACAATCATAACATGTATATATTTTATTCTATGAGGTCTCTTCTTAGAGGATAATTGAATTTATGTAGGTACAAAACTGTTCAAGTGTCTGTGCACCAAGTACCTACGTAACATGTGAAGAAACTCGATTAATTGAGTTGGCACGTATCGTATGAGTCATGCAACTCATTTCTTTTTTGAACAAGGATCTTGGATACATTCGTCCTTACTGTAGTTCCTTGACAGTACGCCAACATCTGTCAATAAGTCAACTGGGGTAAGTTTTTTGTTGGTTCTTAAACTTCGGTCTATTTTCGCAACCAGGACCCAACACCGACGCCATTGAATGCTTTCTTCACTTTCACTATACCGGAATTTCGCCGATACCCTGTGCTCCAGCACACCAGGGTATAAGGCTCTTTACCGACCACCAATATCCATGGATTTGGCACCATAGTTCAAATTTCACGTGTCATGCGACACAAGATACGCCCTTGTATTCAACAAGCGTACCAACTCAATAAAAAGTATGATTTCTCGACTTGAGCTGGACGCGAACCACGTATTGGGAGCGAAATAATTCATACAGCACTGCTAGGAAGTCGGCTGGATTTCAGAAATGTTGGCTGCCTGGATCGTTCTTGAATGCCAGTTTTGATTACGATCAATCTCTAATCAAAACTGGAGTTCAAGAACGATCCAAGCAGCTAACATTTCTGAAATCCAGCCGACTTCCTAGCTCCTCGCTAACACTCGTTTCGCAAGCGTCCCCGCTCACAAAATAATACCTGTCACTTTTAACACTTGTATCGTAAATAGCTATTACAGTCCATTCCTACTTTTAAAATGTTTCAAATCCAGTCGACCGCCGAAAATACACTGCGTGGGTTCCGTAACTTTGATAATTTTTTCCTTAAAAACTAGTGGATAATCCGCAAGTTTTCTTTAACTGAACCTTATTGGACACTGTCCTTAGTTTATTCCTTTTTTTTTGAATTATCAAAATCGTGTTGCCCTTAATAACTCAAGACCCCCAGAAGCTTTTACAAGTTTGCTGTGTTCGAAAAGAGGTCTCTTCTCTGCCGTATTTTTAGGACACCGGGCATGAAGATGGTGCCCGTCAATATTCGCTCCGAGCTCCAAGATTACCGTGTGCATCAAAAAGCTTAGTGCCGTGAATTGAGACCCGGTCTGTGACTATTGAAGCATTCTACACGATTCGTCACGCTGTCAAAGATTTTTTCATCGCACGTGGTTTCAGATGTGACGTGCGACAAAAACAGCATCAAATTAGGTGTTTTCATTTGTTTTCAATTCTGCACCCCACAGGAAAAAGTTTCACTCTCGAGGTGGGATCAGGCATGGGTGGTTGCGTGCCAGCGCGGCGTTATTGGCATTTCGTAAAACATTTGAGTGCGTTAAAACCCAAATTTAATAAAAAACAGCCGGTGCCGCAGGGTAAAAACCAATAAATCAGTTTGTAGAACAATATCCAATGCTGCTGGACATGAGAACTGAGAGATTTTTGATGCATTGGAAATTGATCATAGTGGAAATGTCGCAGTATGATACGGTCATTGCCCATTAAAAACGCATATAGCTGTTGACGCGGAGTGTACTGATTATTGGAATTTTTGGTTTGATGACATAGTGACCGAGTTAGTAATATAGTAGCCAAAATTCTGGAAATCAGTACATTCCGTGTCAACAGTTGTACGCGTTTTTAATGGGAAATGACCGTACATACCTGTGATGAATATTCATATTGTTACGATATTTCGCGTACGGGTTCCAATATAATTGAGACGATCGATTTAAAAGACACACTGTTTATCTCTGCGTACTACAATCAATAAACGCCAACAATTATCCACTTGGAATTATATCGCAGATACTTCGCTTGTTTCGCTCGGGTCAACACTTCGCCTTTCAATAGGGTAGTGACCACCATCCAAAAATATAGAAAAAAATCATACTAATCGAATGTAGAGCCTTAATAACAAGACTACGTTTCGTGAAAATTCGAAAAAAAAAGTTCCAAGTGTCTCAAAATCTGCCTTGAAAGTGGCTACTTTTGCGAACGATTTCAAATCTACCGAGCTGTAAGGCGGGCTGTGACGTTTCAATCTTTTGACAGTAGTGGGGATGACCACACCTCCGTTGCCTGTGTGTCAGTGTTGACGTTGACGTTTGCCAGCATAACATAACCATTGAAGTCTGATGTAGTCTTGAAATATTCATAAATCATGAAAGATTTTACCAACTTTCCATATTTTCAAGCAAAACAACTAAACAACACAAATCACCGCACAGATACACAAAGCGTTAACAATATAACAATCAGCTGTTATGAGCGTTGACGGGTTGACGCTAGTGCTTTTTGCAGTAAGTTCTGTATAATGTTGTCAAGCCTGCTTCTCCGCCTATGAAAGATTGCGACGTCATCGCGCCAAATTTGAAATGATCGAAAACTTTCATGAATTTTTTTTACCAAGAAAACTCACGAAAAAAAATCTGTTAACTATATAGCGTCACTTATCAAGAAGTTAACTTTAAAAAAAAATTATAAAAAAAAAATCGGTCACTACCCTATTCAATACTGCCGCGAGCTGCCGGCTGACGCCTTATATAAGGCCTCCGAATAATGTTCCCGAAGTTTCTGTCTGCTTCCAGCAAATTCCATTGTGGTCTGGCATATGCGGTTTCTAGATCATTTCTAAATAATCGCACACGTTACCCGTATGCTTTCACGAAATCGCTCCAGACTTCTACACTGCGATCTAATGGTGGAAAGATCCAGAAACATCGAGTGTTTACCTATATGTACAAGATCGCCGCTCGTAACAATATATAGGTAATATTCGCTATAGGTATCTATTATCAACCTAATTATTCATTTAGATGAAGGTAGGTACTTATACACATTGTTATGAATTTCGCATTTAGGTTTGTTTATAATTGAGACGATCATTTTGAAACACACACTGTTCATTACTGCGGATTACAATGAATATACGCCAACAATTAGTTACTGCTTGGGAATATTGCTGATTACTACACGCTTTCAATCGCTTTCGATCGTTTCGAATTCAATACTACTGAGTAGGCCGATCTGTGGTGCTTATATATACCTCCGGACTAGTGTTCTCGAATCTTTCATCGGTTCTCCAGCAAATTCCACAACGACCCGGCATACGGTTTCCAGGCGACTCCCAAATAATCCCACACCTTTCGCGTGCAATTCCAACGTGCTGTGAAGCTGGCACGCCAAATAGACATATTATGTGTCTTACTCGCATGCTGAAGTCACCACGTAAATTTCAACCGTCAAGACCTTCGTGTATTTTCTGGAATGCACTAGAGCTTCGCACTTCTATACTGCGATCTTATGCGAATACTCGAACAATCTAGAAAGACCGCGTGGTGTGCTCCAGAATGTACGTGATAATCTTGCCGCTTTTAACTTTGTCCCCTCTTTAGCCTGTTCATCTCGAATAGGCTCATCGTTACTCCCCGAGTAACGGGCAAGGCGATCAAGGTGGACAACTTTCATCTTGGCTTTCTGGGCTCGCTGGATTCTGTACACGACGTCATTAATCTTCTTGACTACTGTGTACGGTCCTTCCCACCAGTGGGTGCAAATTTGGAGACCTTCCTTTCTTGCGTAGAGGGGTGTACAACTAGACCAAGTCACCCGCTTGAAATCCCGTGGAGTTGACCTTCAAGTCGTAACGGGTCTTCATTCGGTCGGTGGCGATTCGAATCCGTTTCCGAACCATCTCGTGAATGTCTAACGTGACCATACGTCCCGTTTCGAACGGGACTGTCCCTTTTTCCGGTTCTCTGTCCCGGTGTCCCCGGAAAGAGCCTCGGGACGCAAAATTGTCCCGTTTTCCCAAACCGTGGCACAAATTAACCAGTATAGGAAAGTCTTTTCTTTAAAATGAACAAATTGTGGACGTCTGAAAACACCCAGTTACAGGTTTCCGTCCATGGCAATAACAAATACAATACAAATATTTGAAAAACAACGTGCCAAGAACTTCCATTCTTATCTAAAATCATCACCAGCTGTATTAAAACCAATTTGTTCCTCTGACAAATATAAAAATAAATAACTGACCATTTGTGTTGTGTGTGGCACAACTTTTGAAAGTAATAAATTATAACTTTCTGATAAATGAAAAGCTAATTTAAATATTTTTTTATTGATACCTAACCTAGGTCGGTATTCATAAAGGAAAATCACATTTGATCACACTACTTGAGCTGCCAAAATGTATGGAATTGGCTATCCAAATCCCATGCATTTTGACGAGCAAGGGGTTTCTGATGCCACCAAAAAGTGGATAAGTAGAAGCAGTAGAACTCTTCGTATATCTTTATTTTGAAAATGTAAATTTGGCATTCGACCTCTTTGAAGAGAAATGTATGGACAATGCTATTGGATCTCCAAATTTTCAAAAAAAATTTTCAAATTCTCGATGTCCCATTTTGAGTCAAAAAATAAATGGTCACGTTATGAATGTCGCACATTCTTTGCCATTGGTTGTCCACGTAATCGGAAATGTTCTTAGGATCATTCTCCGGCACCGGCGTGCCAAATTGTGAATCGCAGGACGCAGGAGGCGAATCTCTCGCCCAAAAAGAACACGTGCCGGTGTTTCTTGGTGTCGTGAATGGCAAAGCGATAGGATCCGAAGTTTCGTTCCTGGTCTAAGTGTAACTCCAGAGGCACTCCGAAACGACTAATCAGATTGTTCACCAGCACCCTCGCGATGCGTTCAAAAGGCGTTCCAACATTGTAAGTCTTTAGCTCCCCTTGGCTGCGAGTTCTTGGTCCTTTGCTGGCCGCACAAACCTCGCACTGGCAACACCATGTTTTCACGTCGTTCCGACAGTTCACCCAGTAGAGCCGCTCGCGCACCTTGGCCAACGTGTTGTTCACCCAAAGGTGCCCTCCAGTGACGCCATCGTGCATCTCTTCCAGGACCTCTTTCACTCTCTTCTTGGGAGGCACTAATTGAACCATCTCCTTCTTCCAATCAGGGCTCACCCAGACTCTCTTTAGCAGCCCATTCTCTATCCTCAGAGAATTCCACTGAGCCCAAAGAGCCTTGAGTTTGAGTCCTTCACCAGAGATCTCGGCCCACTCTGGTCTGTCCTGGCCAAGTTCTGTTCTTTCAGTCAGTGAACCGATGACTGGGTCCTTGCGCTGCTCCTTCTTGAGCTCAGCGGTAGTCCAATTCCTAGGAGTTTCAAAGACAATTGCCTTGACTTCGACGTTTCCATTCCGCTGGTCTCCCTCTTGCCGTGCCTGCAGTCCGCGTTGTGTTGTCTTCGAGAAAGACTTTCCATGTTGCCATTGTCATGACTCTTTCCAGGACGATGTTGACTTCCTCGATCAGTAGCTCCCCGTTCCAGTATGGAACGGTCTGCTGAATGGTACTGTTGCCAGCAATCACGCTGCAGATGGCCGTCCTGACCACAATTGAAGCAACGCGGTCTCCCTCCTGTGCGATTGCTTTCTCCCAATTGATGACCTTCTTGATCAGCAGCTCCCCGTTTCAGCATGAAAGGGTCTGCTGAAGTGTAACGTTTCCTGCAGTCGCGTTGCAGATGTTCGTCCTTTCCACATTCAAAGCAATGTGGTCTTCCTCCTGTACGATTGCTTGCTCTCAGTTGGTGACTTTCTCGATCAGCAGTTTCCCGTTCCACCATGGAACGATCTGCTGAACTCGACCATTGCCTGCAGGCCCGACGAAGATGTCCTGGTTTTCGACATTGTAAGTAACGCGGCCTTCCTCCAGCTTTTGGCTCGTCTTGGGGTTTGTTTCGAGACAAAGCGTTGAGGATTTCTCCATACATTTCCTCCATCTGTTTCTCGGCAGTATGTGAACCTCCGAATTCCTCAACGCCCACCGCATTGACTTGATGACTGCACACATATTTTACTGCCTCAATGCAGATTTAGGGAGTCAGTGCGTCGCTGAGGTCGACTGGGTTTTTGATCATCACCATTTCACGCCAGTCTTGGTCTCGAATTCCATAGACAGAGGTATCTCTTATGATGAATGTCAAGAGGTGCGCTGGGTACACTGGGTACGCTAGAAGAGCCAGCCTCTGGACATCAGCTCCAAATGCCTGTAGGCTCTCTCCGATTCTCTGCGTTCTTGTCAAAAAATCAACTCAATAAACCTGCTGTCCGCAATGATCGGAGTTCCAGAACTTTGAGAAGCTTCTGTAAGTTCTTATGCTCACTCTCCGGAAGCGTCTTGTCTGTAACAGCTTTAACGCTGGACCTCTCAAAGTAAGAATTAGTGCCGTGGCTTTACCGTCGTCATTCCATCTGTTCACCTTGACAACAACGTCGAATTGCCTCTTGTAGGTCGTCCATGAGCTTTGTCCATCGAAGTTTGGCAGTTTCACACCATGAATACCTGCCAAAGCTGCCATCGGGGCACCGTATTACTTACGGCGGTACTCTGGACACGTTGTTCTAGCTGCACCATGTTTGTCTCCATAATTCCTCGCAATTTTTTCTGCTAGTTTTCTCACATTGTTGTCGAGGTATCGCACGTGCTATTCCATAGCCCGCTATCAGCTCTTCTAGACGCTTCTTCGTTTTCTTTTTTTATACGCTCCTGCTCTTCTAGAACACTGAAGCCACCCGCATTTGGCGGGCCGAAAATAATCCGGAGGAAAATAATTCAAAGCCGTGAAATCGCGGTATGAGAATGTGAATATTCAGAGTCAAGGCATCATTAAAAGATGTCGCTAGTTATTTAATTCATTCGTGTAAATCCCGCAAAGCTCTACAACATAATTTATTTGTGCCTCATCGTCAATTCAATAACCGTTCCTGCTTGACGTCCGACGAAATGGTGAATTGGTGCATATGAAGTAAAGCACCCGCACATTGACGCAGCTAGTTGCTGCCGTACTCCTGCTATGTTGACGCGCCGTGTTACCGCCCGCTCGCCGCCGCCATCATCCGATGTTCACGTGATGTCACCCGGTGTCCCAGCGCAGTGTATTAAATTACCCATTGGAATTTCACGGCTATACGCCGTTCGCGGTCGTTTTGGATGCGAAAAAATATTCCGAATTGCTGGGAATGGAGGATAACGCCGGAGGTTGACCGTGGTACCTGGACCAATCCTCCTGGGCTGCCGTCCGCTCCCGACTTGTCGCGTCCGCTGCCGAGTGCTTCTGCGGGCCTGTTAGCGAAGAGTTTTAGTCCCCTTCGAGGAAGCTGAGTTAGAACCCGTTTATGTTGCGTCGCGACCCTCCTAGAGGCCGAAGCGTCGAAGCCCCAATGATGAGCCCCAGCCCACTTGGAAAATGACGAGTCGATTCCCCCCGGCTGATGTGTCTCAAAGGCCCCCTGGAGAAAGTCGAGTTGGAACCCTTCGGAGTCGTGTTTTGGTCCCCTTGGGGGCACGCTGAGTCGAGAACCCTCCAGGTTGAGTTTTGACCCTCCGAGAGACTGATGAGTTGCTTCCCCCGTTGAGTTGCAACCCGTCTAGGATGTCGTGTCATAGCCCTTGGACGTTGAGTCTTGATCCGCCTCCAGGTGTCGAGTCAGAGCCCTCCGACGACTGCCAAGGCCCTTCCGGGGTTGAGTTTCGACCCTTCTCCAAGTCGTAGAGTTGGGACCCGTTGACGAAGTGTTTCGGACCCCCTCCAGGATGCTGAGTCGCGTTCCCTCCACGATGAGTTCTAGCCTACCTCGAGGATGTCGAGTTGAAACCCCTAAATGAACCAGGCCCGATAGAAATGAGGTCTCTCGTTTCGGTATCTCGTGTGGCGGAGTGATGACCTCGACGAGCGGGAGGTTAGTCTTGGTGAAATGGGATAGTTGCTTACGGTTAGGCTTTGTCGGAAAAATGTATGATGGAGCTCACGCGTGCGTTCTGAATCTGCCTGCACGTGCTGGTATCTGCGCTACTGTCTGCCGTCAGGTACAGCCACTTTCAAGCCTCGTCCTTTGCTGGATACCTTCATAGAAAGGTATTCGTGCTCTTGGGCCCTCTGGACTTGGCTTTGTGACTGCGGTACTCAGAGCACCGGACCTAGTGGGTTAGATCTGGAAACTCGCGGGTGAGCTTCCTCTGCGTTTCTGAAGCTCCTAGTTATTCGGAAAATGTAAATTTTGAGAACTACGTGAAAAATCAAGTAATTGGAAAAATAGAATCGCGTTTGTATCGGGGTTCGGACCCTGCCGTAGAGTCGCAATTGTTGATCGGATTGATGGACACCCCCCCCCCCCCCCCCCCTCCTTGAAACTAATGATTTTGTTTTAGCGCCACGACCGTTCCTGATATTTCCATGTAGAGTTGTCCCGGGAATGAAAACGTTCTTATTCGAAACTGATGAATTCAATCCGGTACCCAACGACGCCATCGTTCAGATAGGGACTTTGTAAAAATGAACTGTTATTAGGGCTCGATCAGGAATAGTGTAGACGGCGATCATTTCGTGTTAGGGCAAAGATTATTTCGACGCCTCTCCACATCGGCTTTTCGGCGAACACCCTGTATAGTCTATTCTGTGCGTTTTGTTTCTCCTGGCTGCGGCCTTCTCTCACAAATTGCTAAACAACAACGAACTAGCGCGTATACGGGGCGTGCTCAAAACGTTCTCCAAATTAAATTTGTATCTTGACTAGAGTAATTGTTTCGCGCTCACCATCGGTTTGAAAGTTTTTGGAAGGGCGAAATTTGGTTCAACATTTCCGGTTATAGACACGCGCGATCGCGGGAATCTTTCTAAGCGTTGGGGGCGACTCACGGTGAAAAAAGGGAATAGGCCCCCACAAAGGCAGCCACATCCAATCCTTTCCAAACGGGCAAAAGAGACCATGGCCCAAAAAGAAGCAACAGCCTTTGAAAAGAATGCCACAATAAGGTGGGCTACCATACACACACCGGCCCACAAATCTTGGATAGCACTCGTGGTCGAAGTCACTCTTCTCTTTTCAGTGTCTAGAAGCCGGGCCTAACCCTAACATAACCTTTAACACTAACATAAATGTTGGATCTGATTTAACCCCAAAAAGAACTTTGAACCGCGAGAACCAGTCAGAATTAAATGTCGGTCAAGGTGTAGAGTCAGGTGTTCGTCGGAAGGTTGGGGTGTTGGGACGTCTGAAATAATTAGGGGAAAGGTATCTCTTCGGGAATAGGTTGGATCTTTTAGATAATTTAGCCTGCGATGTGAAGGTAGGACTAGGGATAGGAGCGAGCCATTATTTAAACATTTTGAATTGTACATAGAGGTCAATAGATTGATGTTATGTTAAAACTTTAACTGTGTCTTATTGCGTTCAAACTCGTAGTCAGACCTATCTCAACAATCTCGAGAGCTCTATAATCGAACAACAAGAAGAGAGGCACAACGGGATGTCGTCCTAATACTAGATGATCATCGGCCAAGCGGTTCCAAAAGCGGGAAAAGTGATTTAATTCAAATAAGTTGAATTAAATGCCAGTATAATGGGTTGCCTACCTATTCAGGGGTACAAGACGATAGCTGGAGTCGTTTCAACACTTCCAATTCCAGGACGATAGCCGCAACGTCTTCGGCTCTTCTCTTCGACATACTTCCGGTCTCCGGGATTTACGAATCAATTCCAATACTTCCCAACACCTTGTAGTCGCAAGCGGAATGACTCCTAATTATACCGCTTCTGACACCCAATGTTACGTATTTCGCGTTTAGGTTTGTTTATAATTGGGACGATTGTTTTGAAACACACAATGGTTTTTACTGCGTACCACAATAAATACATGCCAACAATTATTCACGCTTGAGAATATCGCTGCTACTACTCGCTTTTATCCACTCGCTATCGCTCTGGGATGAATACTGCTCTGTGGACGATCCATGGTGGTAATATATCACCTCCGACTAGTGTTCTCAAAGTTTACATCAGTCGTCTAGCAAATTTCACAATGACCCGGCATACGGTTCCTAGGCGACTCTCGAAAAAATCATACACCTTTCGCGTGCATACTTTATGCTCTAGAGACGCGGCGCCTCCGCAAATTCGGCTGATCTTCCCTACTTCCCTATAAACATTGAATGCACGGCCCAGCAGCGGACCAGTATCCGTGATGCTGGCGACTTGCTGGCATCGTTTGCCTCTAAGAAAACAGCAGTGGCCCACAGGAATTCTGCCATAGCAATATAGTAATCGAATGCCACCAAAACCAAGCAGGGGGGCCTCATGCGGCGTGCCATACCCACTTTACCCTGTAACTACACAGTAGTGATGGGCCGCAAGCGGGTAGTCTCCTAGAATATTGCAGACTTTGAGTTTTATTGTACGCTTCCGTACCGCTGCTGGCTAGGTTGTGGCATTCGAGTGCATGAAGAGTTGCAGACTAAATATTCTACTCCCGACTTTACTGCCAGATAGCGCTGCAGTCGCATACACTGCATGGTGTAATATTCCTAGTGAATTTTATTGATAGCTTGTCTCTGGGTTGGTGACTCTAAGGTTGGTACTAGGATATTTGACAATAATTGACAGAAAGAACAGAAACATCCACAACCACAACGCAGTCAAGTCGGCGGCGTCTATTTTTCCTGGAGGCGTCGGTTCGGTTAGTGTAGGCATGTGTAGGTGGTGCAGGTGCAGGACATAGGTGCAGGACATAGAGTGCAGGATTCTTGATTCTTTGGGTACAGCGTGCAGCACTGCAGCGGCAGCTAGGCAGTTAGCGTCCTATAGTCCGTGCATGGAATTATTCTTCGCTCTCCGGAAATGGTAAATAAATTTGTAATTACTGTGGAATGAATAGAAATTGTGTTTTCTTGTAATTTCTGTTTCAGGCGTCAGCCCAGCCCTGGTTTTAGTTTATCTGAGAGAGTTTGTTGGTTATGGTTGGACTTAGAGCAACAAGTTGGTGCAGGCAATAATTAGCCATAGACGCGCGTGCGTCTTTACTTCCCAGAATCGGTGAATAAGTTTATAATTACTATGGAATGACTATGAATTATTTGTAGATTTTTTGCCTCCAAGATTTTTTGTAATTTTTGTTTCAGTTTGTCCGAGACAGGGAGTCCGAGAGAATTGTTGATTTTGCCCAAGTGATATTTTGTGCCGGCCTGATTCCTCACTGCAATAAGCGACTGTGATGTTACCAAACTAGAGAGTACTTAGTGTATGAAGTTTTCAGTTCGTACGTCACCAGAGTATTGTTTTATTTTATATTTTGCCTTGTTTATGTTGAATAACTTTCTTATATTTCTACAATTTACCATTTCTTACAATAAATAGGTACTTGTGTACCTAGCAGAAATGAAAATTATTGTTTCCATATTTATTATAATAATTGTAATACTTGAGGCAAAGTGCTGGCAAGTGATCTGGTAAAGTCTGGGCCGCGCACGGAGGACTGCCTGCCGACTGAAAAGGGCCAGTCAACGTAAGTAATCAGAAAAATAACACTTTCAACCGCTGGGAAAGTGGTGGCCCTTGACTGGCACGGTTGAACACCTTGCAGGCTTAGTGACTTGCGGCCACGTTACGGCCAGCAGGACAGATTGATTCTGGGCCGTGTCGGCAAGCAACTAATGTGCCAGCGCCTGCAGAGATCGGAACGTGGTGTTGGTAATTTACTGGCCCTTAACGTCATTGTTTATAGGGAATTGGCTATTGAAGTCTCTCATGTAATTCATGTCGTCAAGCCATCACGTATGTTCTGGAATGTCCAGAGCTTCGCACTGCGTTCTGATGCGAACAGTCTAGAAAGATCAGGTGTGCTCTAGAATGCACGAGAATTGCCGCTCGTAACAATATAATATTCGCTATAGGTATCTAAATATTATCAACCTATTTATTTAGGTAGGTAGGTACTTATACTTAATATGTATGCATAATATTAGGTATAATTCATTTGGTTGCGAGAACGTCTGTATAGATCTCAATTAGGTACTCTATCAGGCTCAACAGAGATGCAGTCAATCAAAATACTTTTTTATTATTTGGTCAACGTTTCAGCCTTTTTGTGTCTTTTCTTCATCGGGGCCTGTATAAAAACTGGAGAATACTCACAATAATAGGCTTTTTCGAAAAGTTCAAATAATATGTTTTGACAAAGTCTATTAGTAAAGAGCTTTGACATAGACAAAGAAACCTATCCAAACATAATAATTATGAACACTCTTTTCATTACCCAATAAAAGAAAAATATTTTGACTACCTGCATCCCTGTTGAACATGACCGAGTGATTTTGTTTCTCATGTGTGGGGGACGCCGGCCGTCGAAAAACGCGCGAGAGTGACGAAACTATACCATGAGCAGACTCGGTCAGCTTTTTGAAGGGCCACATGTGTTTGTTTCCTTTGTGCGTTTTTGTAAGTGAATATATTAATTTTTGCTATATTTTTAATTACTTGTGTATTCGCTTTTTTTTTCGACACTTGGATTGATTTGCCAAGAACTGCTGTATTCAATTGTAAGTGTAGTTTTATCTCACGCTCATTTAAAGTACGTACGCGTTCTTTCTTTTGTGGGCTATTTTGTTTCCGTACCTAAATTATTTGACTGATTATTCATGGAATATTTCCAATCACTTTGTTGATGTGGCTGATTGAATCGTAGGTCTGAATGTAACTACTCCCTTGCCGTTTGTGTCCGTGGTACACTGGTATTTTGTTGTCATTTTTATTTGTCATACGAGCTTCGATTTTTGTTTACTGTGGTTATTACCTGCGCTATTTTACTATTCCATTTTCATGTGCAAATATTATTATACTTTTTGTGTCAATATTTCGTGCCCTCCGTCTGTGGTGGTTCTCAAATATTTCCATTTTGTTTGTTTATTACTCACTGTTATTTTGCGAATGAACCCGGCCGGTAGCGCGGCGGACTCCGTCTTTGGAAGCAAATCCAGGGATCGTGAGTTCGAATCCCGCCTGGGCCAGGTAAGCATTTTCATGCGCTCTTTAGTACCTTGGCGTGTACCACCATGCAGTCACGTCAAGGGAAAAATTGTGAAACGAGAAAGACACCGAAAAAAGGGTGCTAATAACCTCGCTGTTGATGCGTCCATAAAATGGTGGGTGGTGTGGGAATCACCCGGCGTCGCTCTTAGCCTACTAAGACGGCGCTAAGGAGGTACTGCCAGTGACTACACGGATACCCGCCCACCGCCAAAAAAAAAATTGCGAATGACGCTTGCGAGTATGATCGAGCCTTGGTGTACCGATTTTAATAATATTTTCTTGAATACCGTGGAAGTCGTTCCAGTGCTATCAACCACTTCTATCCAACCTAAATTGACTGTTTTTCAATATTTTGTTTTTGTCTAAGTGTCAGGGGCTTTTATCGTCCAAGCAAGTTGTACAGAATCTTTTTGTTGGGGAGTCATGTTCAGAGATTTTGCTTTGTTTTCACTTTCCCGGCCCCCCACGAACTCGAAGGGAAAGTATTGTAATCGTGCAGAAAAAAAGTTTTGGGATTACGCCGGATATATCCATTTTGAGGTTTTTCAAGACGATTGAGACAATTTCCAGAATTATGTTTGTCCGTATGTGTGTATGTCTGTAATCTTCCACGATAACTGCCGAAACGTTGATCCGATCGACTTGAAATTGAGTATGCAGACATGGTTTCACTCTGGAATGATCGGATTAGTTTTTGGCTGTCATTTGGCGAACAGAAGTGTCACTATCAGAAAATGACAGAAGCTACATCTCACGTAACGTGACTTGCGATATGTCATTTGAAAGCCCTTGAAAAACTGTATTAAGAACAGTTGAAAGTATTTCCCTATCTTCTATTTGTCAAATTATAAGAAATGTCAAAGTCTGGAACTTTGCCATTTAATTATTCAAAATCTATACGATAGATTCAAACCAAACTCGGCAGGAAGCAACATTACTAAAGAATCAAGTTGATGCTGAAGTTGGAGTTCCCCATCATTCACCAGCCGAGCGCTATGAATGTTCAAAGTTTGGCCTGGCCGAATTCAGCCGGGCTTGCCTTTTGCTCGACTTTTGGCCTATTCAATTCTGTTAGCAACCAAACCGGTACGTTTCTGTTACATTGACGTATCTATGTCAAAATGACGACATGGATACTGTTCTCGGTGTTTTCTTTTGTATCTATGCGTATCCCGTTGACGTATATTATATACAAGCTCTAATGTGTACAGTTCCCTTATATGATGCGGTACCAGGGCTCCATCCCCACCCCATGGTGTCTGCCGTTCAAGGCCCTGATGGGGCCCCTCATCTGTGACTATTAGATTTTGCCGTTTCAGGCCAAAACGGCGCCCTTGTGTCTTCTTGTGTCACGACTCAAAAAGTCGCGCCAACGGAAATTCTTTTATTTTGTTATTTTGATTAAAATTGGTTCCGCTAGATGGAAATGGCTGTCCGCAGGCGTAGGTAAATAGGTACTCTTGCCGCGCGAGTTTTAGGTTTGAACAAAAAGACAAAAAGGGAGATAAGACTTTTTACCATTCTGGCGTCAGGTGAAATTACGAATGTGCATGGTGCCAACTCTTATGAGGATATAAGTAATTTCACCGAGTTCATTACTCCAAACAATCAATTTGGTTGTGTCGAAATTGTGCCGTTGTGACGGAGGGATCGTTTGGAGTGTCCAATTAATTTGGGATTTGAATACGTCGATTCAGCGTGAGTGAAAATGTTTTGTCTCTTGACAACAATTCTCGTCAAAATTAATATTCTTTGCAGGCCTTTCTTCGGAAATACAAATACCTACCGTTTTGTGATCGCTATTGTTGTTAGCGGAAATTATTGTGTGTTGGCGAGACCCTTTTTGAAAGGTTAGTGCTTATTCGTTCAAACTTAAAAAGAGAAAGTTATCAGTTCTCAATTTTCTCCTGAGTCGCCGAGGGATTTCCATTTATTGATGGAGAATGTATATTTTTTTAGGGTTCTCTGGCCCAGTTGTTCCCCAGCCTAGCTTTCCGGCAGATTTTTGCCGCTGGAGTTGTCGAAAATTGCAAAATTCTCGAAGTGGTTTTTGCCACCTTTGGAGCTGTGAAGGGAGATAGGAACGCCGAGAGGCCTGGAAACTGTTGCTGTCTTCTTCCTTCATACCACCTACCTGCTTTACTACCCGTCATCCATCATCGAGTATCGGCAATTGTCATCGATTGACGACGAATTTACGAAGGACGTCTATTGTCACCTGGAGGATTTGTGACCGCCTTTTTTTTTTTGTCAACTGCCAGATAAGCCCTACTTTTAGTTATTTTCAATTTATTATTTGCGCGCAATTTAATTGTTATCGTAACTGCGTATTTATTTGCGCTGAACTTTGAGCGACGTGTACACGGCCGGTCGGAAGGAAACGCGATAAATTTTACCGGTTATCGTAGCGGTTATCGTAGCCATTTTTAAATTTGAACACGCTGTACCTACGATAAAAACGGCGCAGAAGACAGGCTTTTTGGTAGTTTTAGAACGGTTCCATTGGACCTAGGCGACCTCCATTATTTTTATTATTTTTCTTTTGTTCTTTCTTCAAAAGAATAATCTTTACGATACGTCCATTTTGCTAATTTTTTTTTTGTTATTCATTTATTGATTGCCTGATTTAATTTAAAACCTACATTTTTTTCCCTTTTCAATATTATCATTACATTCTTCTTTAATAATAATCTATTTAAACGTATTTTTCCTAGTTCTTTTAAATTATTTTCCATTCCTTGTGCGACAGCCCAGTGAGATTTGATTTGAAACTTTTGAAGCTTTCCGTTTTTGAGCTTCGTGGAGAAAAAAAAGCGGTGGCGCCTATTTTCCCTTCTAAATAAAACAAAAAAAAAAAGGGAATCAGTCAGTATAAGACCCACCCCCAAACCCTGACTAACCGGAGCAACACAGTCCACCTCGAATTGGGTGTGACAGATTGGCACCGTCAACGTGGGGCCGCTCTCACTGATTTAGCCTTTTTGTCATTTCATTTTTTTACGTCGGCAAGGAAATGGTAGATTTGTGTTCACATTTGAAAATTTGATTGCGAAGTAGGTAATTTAAATTCCACGTTGATATTTTGTAGTGTCGCTAGAGAGCAAATTTGAATTTTGCTTTCTGATTGTTGTTGGTATTTGTTTTTTTTTTCAGAGCGGTTTTTTTTGAGGAAAAAAAAAAATAAAAACCTAAATAAAGAGTCATTATTTCCATCATTACTGATTAGTGCTTGAATGATTTTGTAATAAAGTTGATACACGTTTCGGACTTGTAAAATTACTACAATATTTTACAAAAATTTTGATTTATCGGACTTAGAAAAATTTCTAAGTCATTGGTTTTTGGTTTTTGGTTTTTGTCTGCGCTTTCAGGTACCATTAGTAGTGCTGGCTACTAGCTGCTTTTGTTGAAGCGGTTTTCTGCTTTTGTTTTTTTGTTTTTTTTTAGTTGTTGATATTTCGATTGTGTTATTTTCCCGTTTGCTTATTTTTCGCGATGGATTTCTTAAGGATCTCTGTCAATAGGCTGGACAAGGGCGCACTTTTGTATGAGCTGAAGGTACGAGGCTGTGAACCGACAGAAGAAGATGGATTTGACACTCTGAGATCTGCATTAAGAACTGCAATGAGGCTTGACAGTGACGCTTCATTGAGTGTACTAGAAGACGATTACCCCTTCACTCATGATCAAGATAAAGCTGCGGTCACACAGCTTTGTACTGACATTGCTGAGAGACTTGATGGAGTTCAGCTTCAAAACTTGAAGAGCGAGAAAGACAAGATTGGTACGATGATAACGTATGGTTTGGGTCGATTGAAGAGAGGTGCAGCTGTGAATGCCACTGAAGCACAGAAACAAACAGCTTCACAACTTCGTTTGAAGCTATTGGACTATGCTGGACAGTTACAGGACAAGCTGAAGACTCTTGAGGGTACCGGACGACCTCCACTCCAGAGTCAATCAACTTTACTGAACCTCAGCACTGGTGCTGCAACTTTCTCTCGACCACCTGCAACCGCAACTTCTTCAGGTGACTCGGATTCCGAAAGTCTAGAGCCTGCCAGCCGTTTAAGAAGTGTTCCAGTTCGAGAGTGGAACGTTAGATTTTCTGGAGATGGGAAAGGCCTTTCTGTTGCCGCTTTCCTGGCGAGAGTGGAAGAATTAAGGACACCTAGAGGAGTCAACCATACTGATCTGATCAGAGCTGCCGTTGATTTGTTCACTGGACCAGCACTCATGTGGTACCGAGCGAATAGGACAAAGTTTCGAAATTGGAAGTCACTGGTCGCGGGACTGAAAGAAAATTTCCTCCCGTGGGACTATGACCACCGCCTTTTTGAAGAGATAACGAAGCGTACGCAGGGAGCCAATGAACCGAGCCACGTCTATTTTGCCGCGATGGCGAATCTTTTTGATCGACTGAGTCGTCCACCATCCGAGGAGGAGAAACTACGCCTACTGCAGCAGAACATTGATCCGTTTTATCAGCCCTTCCTGGCTTTTCAGAGGGTTGACACTGTGGAAGATCTTCTTCGGGGTTGCCGATTGATTGATAATAGACGCGACGTAGCGAAAACATTTGTCAGACCACCGAAACGTTCACAAGTACTAGAACCAGACTTAGCTTATGCCGAAACTTCGACGTCGGACCATGCGTCAGGAGCTTGCGACTCTGAGAGTTCGACCAGAGGTAATGCTCGTGGAAATTCAGTGAGCGAAGTGGATCCTACTACTGGACGTCGGTCTGATGGTCGTCAAGAAAGAAGAAAGGAGCTGAAGTGTTGGAACTGCGGAGGGACCGACCACTTGTCTTTCCGATGTCGTGAACAGCAGAAAATGTATTGCTACGGTTGCGGTGAACCAGAGGTCACAAAACGAACCTGCCCAAAATGTAATCGTTTGGGAAACGCACCCCCGAGGCGAAGGTAAATGGCCTACCCTCGTCTCGAATTATCAGTGGAGCCAAAGCCACACCTGATGAAGCCATCTTTCCTCTTCGATCTGTTTTGGACTTTGTGTTATCTCACTCACAGGGAGATGAACGGCCATATTTGAAGATTTCAATTTTTGGGATTGATTTCTTGGGGTTGTTGGATTCGGGTGCAAGCCGAACAATCATGGGTAAGAAAGGATGGCAAATCATCAAGAATTCGGGATGCGTAGATCTGCTAAGTAGTGATGTTTCGTCGGTAACCGTTGCAAATGGTAACGTGTGTGAGTGTATTGGTGTTTTGCGAGTTCCAGTAAAGCTGCGAACTATTGAAAAGATCATTGACATACTGATAGTGCCGAGTTTGAATCATTTGTTGATATTGGGAATTGATTTTTGGTCGAGTATGGGAATTGTCCCTGATCTGCGATCTAATGAGTGGTCTTTTACTAATTCGGAGTCTGGAGCATGTCTCGACTCAGTCAATGCTTTGAATCCACACAGTAGTTTATCTTCGGATCGGCAAAAAATACTTGACGAGCTACTTGACGACGTTTTCGAGAAAATGGGCAGTGGACTCGGCTGCACTGACGTTGTGGAACACAAAATCGAAGTGATGGAGGGAGTTCAACCGATAAAGCAACGCTATTACCCAGTTTCTCCTGCAATTATAAAGCATATTGATGTCGAACTCCAGAAGATGCTAGAGATGGGAGTGGTCCATCCTTCCAGTAGCCCATGGAGTAGTCCAATCGTGATGGTAAAGAAGAAAAATGATACCTATAGATTCTGCGTCGATTTCAGAAAAGTGAACGCTGTGACCAAACGCGACGCATACCCTTTGCCATTCATTACGAACATTTTGGATAAATTGAGAGACGCACGGTTCCTGACCAGCCTGGATATTCGATCGGCTTATCACCAGATACCAGTGGAGAGGGAATCCAGACAATACACGGCCTTTACTGTACCTGGAAGAGGATTATTTGAATTTTGTCGTCTTCCATTCGGTCTCCACTCGGCTCCTGCAACCTGGCAGCGATTTATTGATTGTGTTTTGGGCATGGACCTGGAACCGAATGTGTTTGTTTATCTTGATGATATCGTGATCGTGACACAGACATTCGAACAGCACATTGATATTTTAAAGAAGATATTTTCTCGATTAAATGCCGCTGGTCTCACGCTTGGAAGAGAAAAATGCCAATTTTGTAGAGATGAACTCCGTTATTTGGGATACGTGGTCGACGTGAACGGTCTACATGTAGATCCTGAAAAAGTCAACGCGATTTTGAAGATACCAACCCCTAGCAAAGTGTCTGAAGTAAGAGCTATCGTAGGAACAGCATCGTGGTACCGGAGGTTCATACCTAACTTTTCGACACTGATCCGACCACTCACCGACTTGACGAGGAAAAACGTGAAGTTTAAATGGGGCGCCCCACAAGAAGAGGCGTTCATGAAGATAAAGGAGTACTTGATTTCCGCCCCTGTCCTTTCATGTCCGAACTTTGAGCTTCCTTTTGTCGTGCAGACCGACGCTAGCTCCTACGGCATCGGCGCAGTATTGTCTCAGAATGACCCGGATGGAGAGGAGAGGGTGATTTGCTATCTGTCTAAATCAATAACGAGACAGGAACAAAAATGGTCGACAGTTGAAAAGGAGTGCTACGCAGTGCTATGGGCTGTCCAGAAATTGAGACCATACGTGGAAGGGTCGCACTTTACGGTCATTACCGACCATTGGTCGCTACAATGGTTGCGAAATCTACATGATCCCACAGGCAGATTGGCACGATGGGCCATCAAACTCCAGCAATATAGTTTTGACATCGTCCATAGAAGAGGGAAAGATCACGTGGTACCAGATATGTTGTCACGATCGGTACCTGTCCTGGACCAAGTAGAAGTTACACCGGACCTAAACGTTGAGATTGCTGATCAAAATGGTTTTGTGGATGAGCGTGAGATGAATCCGGATCGATGGTACACGAAGATGTTGCGAAACGTTGAAGGAAACCCATTGCGGTTTGGTTCGTGGAAGGTTGAGAAATCGAAGTTGTACAAGTGTGTTCGATGGAATGTGGAATCTGATTTACTCAACCCCGACAGTAACTGGAAGCTTGTGATACCGAAGGCAGATCGACGAGAAATCTTGGAGAGGTATCATGACGACCCGTGTGCTGGCCACGCCGGAATTTTTAAAACTTATAAGCGTGTTTCTCAACATTATTATTGGCCAAAGATGAAAGCCGACATCACCCGATACGTTAAATCCTGTATGACGTGTGAGAAGAATAAGTTGGAGCGGAGGAAGCCCGCAGGATTGCATGCTCCGCCCCGTGTTGTTGATGAACCTTTTGAAGTAGTGTGCTGCGACCTTATAGGGCCTTTGCCGAGATCCAACAAAGGTTACAAGTTTATTATGGTTATAATCGATTATTTCAGCAAATTCACCTTGGTCGTGCCTCTGCGTGATGCTACCGCCCAGCTGACCTGTAGAGCATTGGAGGATCAACTACTACTCATGTTCGCTCAACCCAAGATCTTGATATGCGATAACGGACCAAACTTCCGAAGTAAGGTGTTCCAGCAGTTGCTCCAAACGTATGGCGTCCGCCAATCCTTTACGGCCGCTTACCATGCGCAAGCAAATCCTACAGAACGAGTAAACCAAACTTTGGAGACCATGATCAGATGTTACGTCACTGAGAACCATAAAACATGGGATGCTCATCTGTCGAAACTGGCCTGTGCTATCCGCACACAAGTACACGAAGTTACGAGGCGCACGCCGTATTCGGTAGTGTTTGGTCGTGAGATGCCAAGCAATCTGTCCTTGTCTGGTCCGGTTGATCCACCGGTTGGCTTCGAAGTAGACGAATCTAAAGTTGTTGCAGATCGACGAGATGAACTTCGAAGGGTATACGTTGATGTGAAGAACCGAATTCTGAAGGCAGCGGAGAAAAATCGCCGAATTCACAACTTGAGACGCCGTGATGTGAGATACGAAATTGGTGCATCTGTTCTTCGAAGGAATTTTCCTCAGTCTGATGCTGCGAGATTTTTCTCTGCAAAGTTAGCTCCGCGATACGTCGGCCCTTATGTGATTTCAAAGATAGTGTCCCCGTGGACCTATGTGTTAAAGGACTTGGAAGGCAAGCCATGTGGTACCTGGCACGCCAAAGATCTTAAGCCAGCTGTAAATCGAGATGATGTGGTAGAATAGCGTATGGTGCTATGGATTGCGGTGGGAAAGTTTCTTGGTGGTTAGGGGGGAATTGTCACGACTCAAAAAGTCGCGCCAACGGAAATTCTTTTATTTTGTTATTTTGATTAAAATTGGTTCCGCTAGATGGAAATGGCTGTCCGCAGGCGTAGGTAAATAGGTACTCTTGCCGCGCGAGTTTTAGGTTTGAACAAAAAGACAAAAAGGGAGATAAGACTTTTTACCATTCTGGCGTCAGGTGAAATTACGAATGTGCATGGTGCCAACTCTTATGAGGATATAAGTAATTTCACCGAGTTCATTACTCCAAACAATCAATTTGGTTGTGTCGAAATTGTGCCGTTGTGACGGAGGGATCGTTTGGAGTGTCCAATTAATTTGGGATTTGAATACGTCGATTCAGCGTGAGTGAAAATGTTTTGTCTCTTGACAACAATTCTCGTCAAAATTAATATTCTTTGCAGGCCTTTCTTCGGAAATACAAATACCTACCGTTTTGTGATCGCTATTGTTGTTAGCGGAAATTATTGTGTGTTGGCGAGACCCTTTTTGAAAGGTTAGTGCTTATTCGTTCAAACTTAAAAAGAGAAAGTTATCAGTTCTCAATTTTCTCCTGAGTCGCCGAGGGATTTCCATTTATTGATGGAGAATGTATATTTTTTTAGGGTTCTCTGGCCCAGTTGTTCCCCAGCCTAGCTTTCCGGCAGATTTTTGCCGCTGGAGTTGTCGAAAATTGCAAAATTCTCGAAGTGGTTTTTGCCACCTTTGGAGCTGTGAAGGGAGATAGGAACGCCGAGAGGCCTGGAAACTGTTGCTGTCTTCTTCCTTCATACCACCTACCTGCTTTACTACCCGTCATCCATCATCGAGTATCGGCAATTGTCATCGATTGACGACGAATTTACGAAGGACGTCTATTGTCACCTGGAGGATTTGTGACCGCCTTTTTTTTTTGTCAACTGCCAGATAAGCCCTACTTTTAGTTATTTTCAATTTATTATTTGCGCGCAATTTAATTGTTATCGTAACTGCGTATTTATTTGCGCTGAACTTTGAGCGACGTGTACACGGCCGGTCGGAAGGAAACGCGATAAATTTTACCGGTTATCGTAGCGGTTATCGTATCCATTTTTAAATTTGAACACGCTGTACCTACGATAAAAACGGCGCAGAAGACAGGCTTTTTGGTAGTTTTAGAACGGTTCCATTGGACCTAGGCGACCTCCATTATTTTTATTATTTTTCTTTTGTTCTTTCTTCAAAAGAATAATCTTTACGATACGTCCATTTTGCTAATTTTTTTTTGTTATTCATTTATTGATTGCCTGATTTAATTTAAAACCTACATTTTTTTCCCTTTTCAATATTATCATTACATTCTTCTTTAATAATGATCTATTTAAACGTATTTTTCCTAGTTCTTTTAAATTATTTTCCATTCCTTGTGCGACAGCCCAGTGAGATTTGATTTGAAACTTTTGAAGCTTTCCGTTTTTGAGCTTCGTGGAGAAAAAAAAGCGGTGGCGCCTATTTTCCCTTCTAAATAAAACAAAAAAAAAAAGGGAATCAGTCAGTATAAGACCCACCCCCAAACCCTGACTAACCGGAGCAACACAGTCCACCTCGAATTGGGTGTGACACTTGGGTTGGTTGAAGCCCTATAGGCTCTCTGATGTCACAAGTGTCTCTTGGAGCCCACTGAACCCCCCCCTCGGTTTTTAAGTTTTCAGAGCTATTGTGCCGTCAGGTGTGGTTAGAACCTAACATCCTGATGGGCTCGAAGCCTCATTTCACACGTAACTTAGGGGCCCTGAATTGCAGCTAATTAGAACTCTGCCCCTGGTTTTCAATCGGTGAACTGATTTTCAACAGTTAATTTTCAAACAATAGGTAGGTAATTGGTTCTTGAATATTTTCCAACCTTTTTCGTCCAATTCCCCAAATTTTTGTTGTTTACAACCTTTTCTCTATGAAACTTAATTTTTTGACGGTGGAGGTTCTACAGCGCCTGGAAACTCCTTGAATGGCAGTGCTTTATTGTGATGTGTGTATGCAAGTTAGTTTTTCTGGATGGTCGCTCGACATGGTCGATTTTTCTTTTGATTTCACAATAATTCGATATGTGATCGTGCAGATTGAACTGTTCTGCCAACAATGCATGCGGTTGCAGAGTGCCGTTGCTCGGCTTGTCTGCTCAAGCTCTAAATTGAAGATGTAGGGTTGTAATTTGACACACAGATGCAGTAAAAGTTCTCAATTAGGTTTGTGTAATTTCTTCATCATCTCTAAAGCAGAAACAAAAATTTTAATACGGAACCTGCCTTGCATTCCTCAGATTCCGCAACAATTAACTTCATAGTTCTTCATACATTTCGAAATATTTTATCACCTTGGAAAAAAAATCTGTCACTTGTTTTGCATGCCCAACAATTGAAGCAGGATGCTCGCTCAACGCTCAACTCGATATAAAATTTTGATTAATTACCTAATAAGGTCCCACCTTCCCGAAGGGACACTCCGATCAAAGTCATTACTGACGTCTTTGGATATCGCCGAGAAAGTTTTGTGTCGCCCCACAACAGATTTCCTGAGATGATTTGATGCTACCGCCAGGAGGGAACAGGGTCTGCCATGGTTCTCTTGCAGGGTCCTCGAGCACAAGTTTGCAACAAAATCACACTCATTATGTAGTTGTAGTATTTTGGATTGTTTTGTAGTATTTTATCATGCCCTGTTGACTAACATATCTTCAGTGGTTGTACCGGGTGTTTATAAACGTCTGTGATCGCATCGCCTTTGGAATCCGCTTTCGATCACTACAATTGCGCCTGTTACTGCGTTTTTCGGCCTGACCTATGCCTGCCGCGATCACAGATTCTTATAAACACCCCGTATTATGAATGTCTGTGTGAGCTTGGGGTGTCTTTGCTTTTGCTCTCGGTTACATTGCGCTTCTTCTTCTTCAGGCAATTCTCAGGGATTTCTTGACGAATTCTTCCTCTGAGTGCCTGTTTTCCGAGTCCGTCACTCTCCCTTTTCTTTGACTTGACAGTTTGACATATTTTGTTGTGTTGTTTTCGATGATGGTGTGTTTTCTCCTAAGTTGTCAAGGTGTCAAGTAGATGGCAGCAGGGGCCAACCCGGGTTATTTTCCCGCTATTTTTTGAACGGTTCGTATATGGAGGGGGTTTTCCTTTTGACTTTGGTTTTTGGTGTCTGCCTGCAGGGTCGCCTGTCATGTCAAGTCAAGTATGAATGTGTGTCGTCAGAGGTGAGGAAAGAATTAAATGAAAAAAAATACGTAACTTGACTTTCAGAGTAGAGGTTTTCAGTATAGATGTTTTTGAAGAAGAGCATAATCCACGTTTCCCATGAGAACATCACGCATACCTGTGTGGGTACAACTGGCGGTCTGTAGTAGAACCTGTGTAGTAAACCGGTGTAGGGAACCTACGCTCACAGGTACGCGCGCAAGTAATTTCTCGCATGGGAAAGGTGGATTGTGTTCTTGAACATGGACAGTAGCGCACACGGCACGGTGGCAGGTAGGTTGCAATAAATAGGTTGCAAATCGGCCGACGTGCCCGCGAACTGCTCCTCGAGTGCTGTCTCCCGAACGGTCCCTCTGGCAAACATTTGCACGGTCATTGGGCCCTTTCAGGCCTCAAAAATCACCAAAACCGACCAGTACAACCCCACGCTCAATATTTTTTTCAGCAAATGTCAGTCATATGGTCGTTGCTGTCATTTTCATTGTTCGAGTGATCAGTGGCAGGTGGCAAAGTGCTGGGTGTAGCATGATGCTGCTAGGCAATATAGCGTTACGCATACACACACAGACACATCCTTGACGCGTGATCCCTGTCCTTGACAGACACACAAACGGGCTGAAGAGATACGAGATACCAACATGGAGCAGGTAGGCTTACCAACCAACAGTAACCTAGTGATAAACCCGGGTTGGCCCCTGCTGCCATCTATCGTCTTCTTCAGCGGCGAAACACCCCATTGCTTTAGTATTGTATTCAGTGCCGGCCTTTGCAATTTTGGCGCCCCGGGCAAGATTTCGAAATCGCCGCCCCTAACTCGAATCCGCGAGCAAAGCGAGCACAAATGAAGCATTTTTCTGGCAATAATGAAGTTTTTTGTGCTTCCACAGAAGCAAATACGCTGCTGGCAAGTCGTTTTGTTGATTCTGTGAATTATCAATTTTTTGGATTCCAAACTCGAATTTTCCGCCCCTATAAGCTGGCGCCCCGAGCGTTCGCCCGTCTCGCCCTACCCTAAGGCCGCTACTGATTGTATTGATTGTTATGTTCCCGTTTTTTTATTGTTTTTGTTCATTTTGCCCATTCCGTCAGTCCTGTGTTCAGGTGTTTTGAGGAAGAACCGTATGAGCGAATGTGTAAAACACTCAGAAGCATTCTAGCTAATATTATCTCAGGCACACACGAATGACCATTGATGGTCTAAAGGCGCGTCCAGACATGCTATCTAACATTGTTATTCCGCAAAGTTATCCAACATGTTGAGGAAATTTTGCCCGTTTCTAGCAAAACATTTGCTTTTTCAACATGTTACATGTTATCCGTCGGGTGGCGGTACGATCAAAGGATGTTAGAAAACATTGTTTTGCAACATGTTGCACGGCCGTCCAGACCTGGTGTTTCTTGCCAGCGGCAGTCATCAGCTGATCATTCTTTTCGCGGTTCTGGCACGTAAAGGTTCTCTTGCCGTAAATTACAATAATTACCACACAATCAATAAAACTACCCAACGATGGAATGGACAAAAGAAGCCACTGGACCTTTGCCTGGCACGTAATGTGGCCGTACCCAAAAACGTTTCTTCTCACTTTTTTTTTGATAAAATGACTCGGGCAGCGGCCGCAAGTAGGTAACAGAAGTAGGTACATCTTCCTCATGAGGCATTGTGAATTAAACTGGTGCGCCAAAAATGTTGCATGTTATCCTTCAAGCGAGCCTTCAAGTGTGGACGATGAAACAAACATAACATTGTTAAGAAACATTGTTTTAAAACAATGTTTTACGTAACATGTTACCAAGTCCGGACGCGTCTTTATACAGATAAACAATGGACTGTAGCTCTCTGCATCGGTGTAGAATAACATACTTCTCCAAAAACAACTCTTGTGGATAGCCTCGACAAGAATATGCGCGCCATCCACTCTCCGCACCTGAAGTATTTCAAAAACTTTCTTCGGACACACTGCAGCTGACTAATGTATTTCATTATTGTGTATTCACTATGTTTCATGTATAGGAAGTCAAAATGAATATGTAAAAAAATGAGGTCCTTTTGTTATAACTGCTAAGTGCTGATACCACCACTGTTATGAAAATCGCTGGAGATCACGACGCGCGAGTAAGACACATCTGCATAATTGGTGGAGGAGCCGTGCTTGAAGAGGGTGCCAGAGTATTCGCGAAGATGATGGAATTTCTAGAGCTGTGGCAAACAGGCGGTGCATGGAAGCAACGAGTACTTTCGAAATCTTTTTAGAATGATGCTTGAATATTCTCAAAAAGATGACACCTATATATAAAAGCGGCATAGCCAGAAAGCAGGTTAGATTGAAATTTGTAAGTACTACGATTTATTTACAGTGTAATGTAGTAAGTAGTACTCCTAAATAGTGTATTTTGAATGTTTGTTTCTTAATTATAAAGAGCCGCCACCAGAGATATCTCTGACACTGATGATAGTGGTTTTGACAAGGCATTCGCTTGCTGTGACCCACATGGTGAGGTGAGAACTGCGGCTTTATCCTTAACAATTTTTCAGATATCAATTCAATATTATAACAATTTCAATAAAGTGCGAAGTGTCACCAGGACAAAGCTCTTCCAGTACTTCACTATTTATATCATCCGCTGCAAAGCTGGTTTCCAAAGTTGCGTGTAGTGTGGCGTCATCTACCGGCTTAGGTATGTCAAATAGTTACCAAAGCGCTTCTTTGTATATTATATTTACACCGAACAGTACGAGTAATACAGAAAAGATTTTTTTATTCCATCCAAGTATTTAAATGAAGGCGACTTAAACTTCCATTATTAAGAATGTCACAGTGAAGTTCGACTGATGAAGTGACCTTCGCCAATCAAGGACAAAAACTGAATAAGTAATGTCTGTTGTTACAGCACGTGACTAACAATAATGTCCAAGTATGGCAAACAAATGATATCGTTACCACATGTGATAGTTGCCTGTCCTGATCTTGTACTGAAGACAAAAATTAGTAGCACATTTGAAAAGAAATAACTACCTGAGTAAACAAATTCGACTAACGTTTAGTATATCAATACCGGTAAACCTATTGTTTATTCTCGAGAAATAACAATTAACGCATCAGGCAAAAATTTGAAATCAACTCAATTTGCGATCAAGTTCAATTGAGTGACTGCTTCAGATGGTTAGGAGATTATTAAGAATTTATGGCGGTGAAACGACTCAATTTCGCGCCATTGCCTTTGTGTGGGTACAGGTACAGTGTATGTTGTATGCAGAGGGCAGGTATTACGAAGGACGATCGATACAATAACAACGCAAGTTGGCTGTGTCGCTACTTCATATAGTTTTCTCTATAATATCTGTGATGCGCGTAAACCGGGAAATACTCTTACAATGTCATAATAGTATCGATTATTTTATCGTGAAGTCGAGCAGCTGATGCTGATGGGACCCAAAAGGTCGAAACAGACAATGATGAATTGCATCGCTCCCAGTGCCTTTCGCAAGCATTATAGGTGTTCAGCAAACTCCTTTGCAATAGTGAAACTGTTACTGGTGTTGTGCTTATGGTTGAGGGTTTAAAAGACTCAGGTTTTGGAGCCGGTCAATTAGCGTTGAACTCAGATTAAATTCAGCAGTTTGCTGTGGGGAGCTCTGTAGTTATTTACAACGTAAAGTTCTTGATAATAGGACTCGAAAGATTGATATGTTCTTTTTTATGTAAGCGAAAATTTGTTGGATAAACCTTCAGGTCATAACCTCTGATTATGCAGACCCACACCCAAGCTCGATTAAGGTGTCTTTTGGAATACAGGGTTGTTCAAAAATATCGTGGTGAAAAAAACTCAGGATTCTACCTGCTTCATCTCTGTACTAGGTTAATTACGATGCAACAATAAATAGACTATGCACTAGTTTTTATTTGAACGTATTCTGCCAATAATTGTTGAAGATATCTCATTTGTAACTTTGAACTTATTGCATCCTTGAATCGGGTTGTTTGGGGAAATAAAGTTTTTGTTATGTACTTGGATTTCGTTTATTTCAACCGTCAATCATAGAGACCTGAATCAAAAGTGAAATTATACCGAAAAGAGCAACTGGAAGACTTGCTGTGCTGTCATTGATTGACGGTCGCAATAAACGAAATCCAAGAATAACACGATTCAAGGATATTAGTTCAAAGGTTCAGATGAGGTATCTTCAAATAAAAACTAGTGTAACGCTTATTTATTGTTGCATCAGAAATTCAGAAATCACCAATCATGCGAAATCATAATTTTTTTACCAAGATGTTTTTGAACCATTTTGTACTCTAAAGAACCTCTTTTTCTGGAAGATCGTGGCTGACAGAAGATACGATGGAAACATGGTTTTCCTAAAACGCGTTGTTTTCAAGTAAAACGTGATTGTCGTGGAGATGAAACACCCTGTACATACAGTATACAATGAAGTATGTAGTAATAAACAATAATAATTCTTGCACAACTTTTATCTGATCAATAATAATAATTTACAAATTTATTTACAAAGTAAGTAGGTACTTGTCACACATCACAGTTTTATGCCCATTGAAAGTGCTTTATTAATGTATTTTTCTTTGGCGTCATCTGGATCCATGCCCTTTCTGGAATTCCACGAGTCCCACTTGTACCTTTCTACTATGTTCCATACAGGTTTTTCTAGAAAAAAACACACCTGAAGCAAGAACCTTTCTCAACTTAGGAACTTTGTGCCACTCACTAATGTTGATATCTCCATATTTGCCTTGCTGCAAGTAACCCCACAACTCCAAACCATCTGTGGGACTGACTTTACTTTTCACTGCTTCTATGCCTTCGATTGCGGCTTCGAACTTCTACAAACACAGATCGGTTAGCAAAATGTTCGCTGCGATAGCTAGATACTCTACTCTACAGTAAGTTACCTTTTCTAAAGACATTGTTTCTACTGTGCCATCACTTCGTATACTGAGCGATTTGTTGTTCAGTGCACCGATAAATATCTGCGTACATTTGGACTTGATTTAGGTACACGAGCACCTCGAACTAGAAGATTTTTCAAATACACAAAAAAGTCAAAAGGTCAAAGATATACTCGGTTAGATCCTGGCTTTATTATTCTCCGCCTTGCAAAACTTTTCTTTCGTAATGAGCTTCTTCTCAAATTGCAATCGCCTGCAGGCAATACTCAGGTAAATTAAACCGCACTATGCGGGCGGCTGGCAGTTTGAGATTTCCTCAAGAGGTAATATTTCTTGAGCACTTCCGGATTTCGAGCGAACGCTTTCAAAGGAAAGGTGCGGTTAAAATTTACAGGATCTTTACAAAGTAAATCATAAATCAATTGATAAAAATAGTCAGTACGGAGATATTGTTTTAGTTGGCAGCGTTATTCAGGGCAAGTTCAACTGACCAGACCTCGGTCAATATCATTAATTATTGCCTAATCCATATCTCATAACTATAGCAAGAGAGACACGGAGAAAATTGAATCAATGACAATAAGACATCCGGATGATATTTTGATCGGTTTCTTTGTCCTTCGTTATTGAAGCATTATACGACTATAATAAAAAAATAGTTCAATTTCGTCCTGTTTCCTCAAGAAAAGAGCCACAATATCCGGATGATACAGAGGCGTATTTAACATCGGTGTACTCGGTGTAATGCACCGACGGGCCCCAAGCTAGCGAAGCGACATTTTTTTATAATTCCTTGTTTATGCAAGAATTCTTCGAAAAACTAAAAAAATCGATGTGTCACCTTGAAATTTCCCCGACGAGTAGCAAGAAATCGATGGAATATTTTTTAATCAGACGTCCCTTCGGGTGGGAAGTTAGAATTTGAGAAACAGGTTGAAGAATTTGAGATATTCTTTCTAATAAGGGATTCATTTTGGGCTCCATCATTTGAGTCCGGTCTGGATAACACGCAGGGCGGTTACTCATTTTAAAATGGAAAACTCTCGGAAAACATGGAGAATTTCAACAAACATTGCTTGAAAATGTTCAAGAATCACTTACCTTTGTTTAAAAAAAGTTAGTATAAATCTGTTCACAAGCTAGAAGTTGTGTTGTGAAAGTTAGAAATTTGCAGTTTTTTAAAAGGAACTACATTATGTAGAAAGAAAAGCGAGTGAGGCAGTCAGACGCATTGGTACATGGATAAAGGTGAAAGATCTGAAACTGGCACCACAGAAAGATTGAAAATAATTTGCAGGAAATTGAAAATTTCAAAAATTTGATTTGTCCGGGAAAATCTCAAATCTTTTTCTAAATCGTCTTATTGTAAAGATCGTCACTTACGGCTTCACTTTAAGCTCCATCATTTGAGTCCGTTTCGATAACCCACAGCCTATTTTACATTTTCAACAGGGGAATTCTCAGAAAATTGAAAAGAAAATGATTGGAAAATGTTCAAGAGCCAGTTACCTCTTGTTTAAAAACAAATTGGTGAAAATATATTCACGGGATAAAAAATTGGATGATTTACAGTTTTTCCAGAGATGAAAACTCTGGTTATTCTGAACACTTCAAAATGTTTCTTGCTCGTATGGACAAGAATTTTTCTTCTTCTAGGAGACCAAATTACAACTCTATGCGTTCGAGAGAGGATCATCGCCATAGTGCACCTGAAACTGCTCGTAATCATCGTTACGAAACACGGAACAATCCACTGATTTGACGTCACTGGTGTATTACTGATAGTTCTGGCTTTCAAAACGTTGGTTACAAACATTTCAAGATGTACAAGGGCGACGTTTCTCCCCCGAAAGCATGCAATTCTGATTTGGCCTCTTCAATAACGATTATTGCCTCATGCGATCAAGAAAAGTGTTGAAGTGTTCAAAATAACTATGGTTCGTTCAAAATAAGTATAGTTCGTTCGAAGATAGGTATTTTTTTTAACTCTTCTTTCAAACCGGATCCCTGAAGCGAGTCCAGACTGATAGACTCATAATTAGACTAGCGGAGCGTTTAAACAGTATAATAAAATCGTTTCCGGCAATTCAAAGTTGCGCAAGTTGGGGCAATTTGGCCGCGAATAACGTTTATTTTGTCGATTAGCTCAATTTAGAAATAGTTTCTCCCATCTCATAATCATAGAAATAGGCAACTAATAATAATCACATGGTGATTATCATATGATAATAGTACAGATGATATCCACGATAATAATTCGAGGGGGCTCCCGTTGGAGATTGCATCGATTTTGCATAATCAGCTTCAGCTACTTCATCACTTTATCTATTGCTACCTTTTCAAAATGAACACGAAACATCTAGAAAATTGAAGAATATGATTGCAGCCAACAGCCAAATATCAATTTGCAGACGTAAGTTGGGACCGCTGTAATTTTCTAAATACAGCACTCTGATTCGTTAGTAAATACTCTTGATTATTAGATACTACATGAGTACATGACCATTTCCCACCGTTCAACCATGAATTGCGCAGAATATTACAAGTGCCGAGGGGTAAAGCATCATTACTATTATTCTGAAGTGCCTATGTACACAACTCACCGCACTGGTTCAACAGTACCTATGCCTACGTATCGTCGATAATAATATCCAGAATAATTAGGCCTAGAGCAATCCATCAATACTTAATGACCTTTCGATTACCATAAATTAAACTCCCAATCACAATTTTATACTCCCGGCGTGCTCTTTGTGCTCAAATAAACCCTTGAAAATTTATTGAAGCGCCCCCTCCTCAACAATAGCTAGGTAAGTACGTAGGTACTCATAGTGTACATATTATATCGTCTGATCAAATAAATTCATACATTATTACGCAGACTGTGACGAGTAAAACGTATGCCTGAACAAGTTGAATTACAGTGTTCTGACAGCGACCGACGTTCAGCAGAATTCAGTAGTTTCTCGACGTACGTTTCCTCTGACACAGTCTGCCTAAAATATGAATTCATTTGAACATTATATGATAGTTGAAAAAAAATCATCAGTTCTAAAGGCAGTCACAAACTCGAGTTCCATTTCATTTTCGCAGTCCAACTCCCCAAGTTACGACAGTTTCAGGTCGAGAGTCGAGCTGAAATTATTCAAAGGTCCGAAAAGCGGCTCCCGGCCATTTTGGTGCAAGGTTGTTGACGGACAAAGGGAATCCCTAAACTCTAAATATCAGCTTTTTCTTTATTTGGAGTTTCATATGGTTGTATTCTCGTGTCATCGCATGTCTGTTCCGAGGCAACACGCAAAATATTGGTGGGTGATGATAATGTATTTTGCGTTTTCTGTTGTCACGCAAGCATTTCCTAGTTTCCCACACGTTGCTTATGGGCGCAACGAATAAGACACCTACAGGTGGAAAAATACGACAGGAAATTGATAAAGTATTGCCGAAGTATTCTGCATTAATGGTTTTATAATTGCGGCACAAAATGAGGCTACCCTTTCACGCCATGTTGGATAGAAAAAAAACAATTGTAGTAGGAATAGGAAGTAATTTAGTAATTCTGACTATCTTCGACATGAACGTGGTAATCGTCATGATGTTTATCCTAACCTTGGTCACGGGCACATCAATATTTACTTGTACTGTACAATTGTACAAGCAGGACAGGGTGTATAAAAGATGTAGTATAACAAGGTAAAACTGCACTTTCGGCAAAACATGAGTCTTATGCAGAAAAGCATTGAGTTTTTATTCTTGCCTTCGTTCGTTCATGTCGCAAGAATTAAATTTCGTATTAGCCGCAATATTCACTGCAGTCCTTCCAAACAACAAACATCATAATAGCATATTCCAACTGCAACGTTCTCATTATCAAAGTGTTCCAAATAACAAGACCTCAGTCACTGACAAAAACGATCGTTACCTACAAAACTCATACAGAGTTACATTTAGGATGTTTCTTTTGAATGCTCGTCATAACTCATAACTAATGTCAATGAGTTGAGAAAAATACGAACGCGTTTCTCTCGGAAATTTCAAACCATTCGTCAACCGTTCGTTTGGAAGTCTTATTTGGAAACGAGGTAAGTGATAACATTGTGTAAATGTCTTGGCCAAGATATTACAACATTGTTTCACATTGGTTATTCCTCTTTTACACAGGTTCAGGAAAAAGAAAACATTGGAGCAGTTGCCATGGAAGTAAGAAAATTCGAGAGTTCAGCAAAAACATCGAGACAATAAGCTTCAACGCAAAACCATCACTCCTTGAACAGACTCATTGCACAAATCTTTACAATAAACCCGAACATAATAGAACGGTTTCTAGTAATTTCTCCGTCTTCGAACGCAACATTGGTCTTTCGAGCCGGATACCACTAATCACGGTGGTAAATACACTTGCATAATCTGGAACAGTGATAAAGAAGAAAAAGATCCGGAGTATCACCAATACATCGGGGTGAATGGGAGAAAGCTGAACCCATGTTCTTAAGAGTCAGTGGTACTCGTTGGAATGGGAGCGTCAGCAAGCCGTCCTACAGCAGCAGAGATGCCCAATGTGGAAGGAGAAATTGCGCAAGAGCTGAGAATAGACCGTGTAAGTGAGGGGTTGGCAGGTGGAACCACTGGCAAGGGTAGCGTTAGGATAAGTGCTAGGATGAGCGTCTAAGGCTCAGGTAAACGAAGGAGAGATATTGAACATACAGAACAAAAACAAAGAGCGCTTTTGGAGATTGCCGAAGAAGAAGAACGAATGTAAACTACTAGATGACAAGCCGAAGCTGCTGCTGCAGCAAAAACACAGGCAGAGGCGGAAGTCGAAGAAGCAAGAGCAGATGCGGCAGTAGACAGAAAAGTGATAGAGATAAGGAAATATCTCATCAGAATGGAAGCAACGAACGGATCTTCATTCTTTCGCTACTAATTAATCTGAAAATTGAGAATAGTGCATTTCGTGAGAGTCCGGCAGAAAAGCCAATGAGACTTGCCAACTGTATTCCTTATTTATTTGAGACAGTCTTGACAATTAGAAATCTCGAAGTTTTGTCACTCTTATTTCCCCGGTCCCTCACCAACATGAAAGGGGAAGTATTGTAATCGTGCAGAAAAAAATTGAGATTTCGATGAATATATCCATTTTGAGATCCCGCAAGACGATTAAGGCTATTTCCTCCCGAATGATGTTTGTCGTGAACTGTGGGTTGCTGGGTGGTTGTGCGTGAGTCTTTTTGTGATCTTCCATGATAACTGCCGAACCGTCGATCCGATTTACTTAAAATTGGGTAGGCAGACATAGTTTTGCTATCAAATAAGCTCAATGGTTTTTGGCTGACCGCAGTCAAACAGAAGTGTCACTATCGCTAAATGACAAGCTATATCTCATGGAACCTGGCTTGCAATATGTGATTTGAAAGCCGTTGAAAACCTGTATTCAGAAGAGTTGAGAGTTGAGACTATTTATCTATACTCTGGTCACAATTTGAAGTGGGTCAGCCAAAAAATTACTCGGTTTTTAATCTCTGTCAATCACTTGAAAATCATCAGATTTTGAAATAACTTACACCAACTTCAAGATAAATCTTCCTACTTTCATCATCTGCAAATGCTTGTTAGCTTGTGACAGCGATGTGCTTAATACAGGGTGGTAAAGGTAAAGGATACCTTGCAATTTGGTACTTTTTTGAAATGGTGCAGGAACTTTTGTGGCCACCCTATAATTTTGATATTTGCTGTATGCGGTAGTCAATAGTATGAGGAACTCATATTTTCTTAGTTTGATGCTCTACGTTGCTTAATTACGAAAATATGTCCCCCCCCCTTATTTAGTTACTTTATCACGTTAATTTATGAGAACTTTTTTTTTTATTATATTTATATTATGAGCAATGAAAATTAACGGGGCAAAATATTTCAATAGAAAGTTGGACCTCGTCTGGACCACACTACTTTTTGGTAGGATCTGAACATACCTTTGAACAGGTTATTGATAGTTGCCACAGGGATTTCTTCTCAGTTCTTGCTTTGTGGTGAGTTGTACTGGTAGTGCTGAAGTCTTCTTCGGAGAGCATCTCATATGTGCTCAATTGGACTGATATCGGGCGAGAAGTTTAGCCATATCATTGAGTTGATTCAATGATTCACGAAAGATTCATTCCTAATATTGCCATGTTACATTTGTTATTATTGTTATTGTTCGAATTTTCAGCGTCATTTCTGCTAAACTCAGAGAAAAACTGTTTATAACAACATTATTAACTGTCAAATTATTCGACTCAACTTGAATACCTACTTGATTAAATATTTGAAGTCACCTGTAAAAATTAGAAGCAGTGCAGCACGAAAAAGCACCTCATGAAAAAAAAAATCTGTAGCTATGCAACCTTGAGCATCAAGCTGAGAAACAATGAGTTCCTCATACTATTGGTTACCAAATACAGCAAAATCCAAAATTACAGGGTGGCCACAAAAGTTCCTGTACCATTGCAAAAAAGTACAAATTCACAATGCATTCTTTATCACCCTGTATTAAACATATCGCTGTCACAAGCCAACAATCACTTGCAGCTGGTGAAAGTAGAAGGATTTATCTTGAAGTTGGTGTAAGTTATTTCAAAATCCGATGATTTTCAAGAGATTGGCAGAGATTAAAAACCGACTAATTTTTTGGGTGACCCACTTCAAATTGTGACCAGTATATTTGCAATCTGTAAAATTCTGGAAAAACTCAAAACTTTGCCATCTAATTATTCAATATCTATCAAATGGATTGAAACCAGATTCGGCAGAAAGCAGCCCAACGAAAAACTCATGTCTGCAGTTGGAGTTTTTCCACTATTCATTTCCCACAATATAATTTTCAAACTTTCTTCTGGCCGATACTATCCTGTGGTGAAACCACGAGCACTCGACAGTTGTCGATCTCGACAATTCTCCGTTTTCTAAAGGGTGGAGGGTGTAGAGGGGAAAGGGGAAATTAGGGTGAAGGGTGTAGAGAGGAAAGGGGAAATTGTCGAGATCGACCACTGTCGAGTGCTCGTGGTTCCACTACTGGGCTGGATGTTCACCCGAACTTTGGCCCAATTCGTTTCCTTGGCAACCAAACCTAAGAATTTTGTTTCATCGGCTGACAAGTTTTATAGGTATCTGTGTCAAACTGACGGCCGCACGAGTGTTGCAAACAATGGAGTGTCCCCGTTTGGGTATTTTGTGCCGTTTAAAGCAACAGCGGGCCCCGATATTGTGTCTTCAAAAGTTGTTTGGGGCTCCGATAAACCACTTGTGTTTTCGGTAGCTTTAGGAACTCCAATACGCTTGTGTCTTCCGTAAAGCCTAGTCTACAGTATGGTCTCTAGTTGCAAGTTGCAAGTCTCTAGTCGCAAGAGTTGGTCTAGAACCAACTTTCACTGCGACTAGCGACTGCAATTCCAACCTCACTTCCACCTTGCGACTTGCAACTTGCAACTAAAGACCATATTGTAGACTAGGCTTAACTGTCAGATATATCTTGGTGTGCTTCTTGGGTTTGATTTGGCCGTTTGAGGCCAAAGCGGACGCCCTTTTGATTGAAGCCCTATCGGTCCTTCGGTGTTTTCGGGTGTATCTTGTAGCTTTGTTGAGCACCCAGTTCTGATTTTTTTTTAGTTTCCAGAACTCTTGTGCCGTCAGGTGTGGTTCTGATGGGCTCGAAGGCTCATTTCACATGTCGTTTGGGGCCCTGAAGTGCAAATAGTTAGAACTATGTCTCAAGTATTCAGCCCGTGAACCGATGATCACCAATTAATTGGTTCTTGAACATTTATCAAATTTTTTTTTCCCAATTTCCCGAGTGTTTGCCAGTTACCCATAGAACTTTTTTCCTATGAAACTGAATATTTTGACGGATGAGACCCTGCAGCCCCTTGAAACTCCTTGATCGCAGTGCTTTTTGATGTGTATAGGCAGACAGGCATTATATTTCAGGATGGTCGCTAGACTTGATCGATTTTTTCTTTAATTTTCCAATCAAGTCTTCCATTCCCGAAGGAACGCTTAGATCAAAATCATTACTCAAGATACCACTGGGAAAGTTTTGTGTCGCCCACAACAGAATTTTTTTCATTTAGTGTATCAAACTCGTGTGGTTTAATTCGTTGGATATCATATCAGTTTGGTTGTTCCCTGTACCTTGTATCACTAACCTACAGGTGTCCCGAAATTAGTGCAACAAAATTTACAGGGAGGTAGAAAATTGAAAAATTGAGAGACTTCCTTAATAAAAATATCCTCGCAAACGTTATAGCGGAGATACAGGCCTTCGAAGTTGTTTTTTTAAATCAGTTTTTTTTGCATCACTTTTGAACCGTTGGACCGATTTCATTCAAATTTGAACCAACGTTCACTAAAATAGGTCTCTATTGAACAATAATAACGTATCCCACCAAACATTTTTAGGGGCGAGGATGATAGGGGGTACCTTCCCCCTTTCCCCCCTATTTTCACCCCCCTGAATAATTTTGGAAATGGTTCCAGCTTTCGGGTTTTACGTTCAATTTAGAGAAACAAAATTACTCTTGCAAAATTTTGACTAGACGCTTCATTTTCGAGATATTTGTGTTTGAAACTTTGGAAAACATCTCAAAATCGCCACTTTTCAGGGCCCAGTTTTTTCAAGTTCATCAACTTGAGACACCTAGAAAACTTATTTCAGTTGAGAAATCTTGAGTGTTCTTGAATTTTAATTTTTAAGGCTTTGAAAGTGGTGTTTTCGAGATGTTCTTCGAAGTTTTAAACCCAAATATCTCGAAAATGAAGCCTTTAATCAAAATTTTGCAATGTAACTTTTTCCTTTAAATTGAACGTAGATTTCAAAAGTTGCAACCATTTCCAAAAATATTCAGGAGGGTGAAAAAGAGGGGAAAAAAGAGGGAGGTACCCCCTATTATCTTCGCCCCTGAAAATGTTTGATGAAATGCGTTATCATTGTTCGATAGAGACCTATTTTGGTAAACTTTGGTTCAAATTTGAATAAAATCGGCTCAACGGTTCACAAGTTATGCAAAAAAAACTGTTTTGAAAAACCAACTTTGAAGGCCTGTATCTCCGTTATTAGGTTTGCGAGAGTATTTTTAATAAAGGAGTCCCCTTATTTTTTAATTTTCTACCTCCCCGTAAATTTTGTTGCATTAATTTTGGGACATCCTGTATAAAAGAGAAAGGTTACTTTCTCTTTCTTCGAAATTCTATATATTTTAAAGCACCAACGTAATAAATCGATCGAACTTAAACTTAGGTCGGTACTTTCTAACATTCTATAAAAATGAATTGTGATTTAAAGTACAACTAATAGGAATACGTACACAGTAGTAGATAACTATGAATTTTCTTTCAAATTATCGGGAGAGTTTCAAAGGGGTATCAGCGCAAGGCGTGCGAGAAAGGGATTTGCACCGTTAGAATACTTATCTCGTAGACTTTTACGAAAGTCCAGTAGGAAATAGTATATGTATTACATAACTAGTGTGAAAAGTGATGTATTTCATACGAGTGGGACGTTTAGCACGAGCCGCTTGCGGCGAGTGGGGAAACCCCACGAGTACAAGAAATACACTTTCCAACGAGTTGTGTACACTATTTTTCCAACGACCCCAAAATTGAAAAAAAAAATTAACATTATTTTCTGACAAATTATCGAATATATCGAAAAAAAATCAGTAATTACACCCAATTATGACTACGGAACAGCACATTTTCTCTAAGCCCCAAAATTATACCTATATTGAAACTGAAGAAAAAATCCAAAATTTTCCAAATTGTTGAAGTACAATTTTTTCTCAAGTTATTCTAATACAAAGTGGGTGTCAAAAATAGCAAATTTCAAGTTTTCACAATTTCAAAATTGGTAGCACTTTCTGTTCTAGGCGGCTTTTGAACATGAAAGAATCAATCAAATTTGTCGCGCCAAAATTTGCATCTGTTACTGTTATTGGATAAAAATCAAGCAGTTTTTATGAAACAACACCTGACGTTCATGCGTCGCATTCAAAGCTATTCTAGCCATTGAAGTTATTAGCTAATGCAACAATCCAAACAGGAGTGAACGACTGAACGATGAGATTACATGACTAGATTTCAAGTTTTGATGCTTGCATCGCAACTGAAAAATAATAAATATGAATTGCATAATTATAGATGACGTCGGTTATCTGACTTATGATTGATAAAGAACAGTTCCATTTATCGAGTTCTGTAATAATATAATAAGAATTCGAACAAACGATAGAAGAAACGTCAAAGATTGAACAGTTTTGTTTCTTTGAGGACGATTCAAAACTCCGTGTTCCGAGAATGTTTGGGGCTTTAAAATGATTGCGTAAGGTCGGAAAGGTGTCATTTACGTTTGAACGTAACGTATGGTCCGAAAGTTTTGGGAATTTTTTTAAAAGCTAATAACTTCTTTTGGGTAGTTTTAATTTTGTAACTTAATATTGCAAAAACTAGCATCATCTTCAACAATTTCAAATTCGTATCCAACATATTGGAGATGGTCCATTATCTTTGATGGCTCTCGGTTTTCTTCTGCCATGTTCGATCATTCTCTGGACAACAGCAGGATTGATTTCTCAGAGCTCCTGCCTCCCAATGTACTGCAAGCTCGACCAATATAAGATTTTTGGTAAGTATTGAGCAGGATAGTATACGACAAGGGATGGGAAGCTGCGAATGAAGACCAATTACGGCGTCACATTTTTCAATAACATTAGAGAATTCCGCATTTGACCAATTGATACAGAGAATCATAGAACATGGCAAAAGATAATTGAGATCCATCGAATATAATGGTCCATTTTCAATATGTTGAATATGGATTTGTTATTGTTATAGATTATGTTAATTTTTGCAACATCAAGTACGAAAATAAAGACTATTCAGGGAAAGTTATTAGCTTAGAACTATTTCCCAAAACTTTCGGACCATACGTTATGCACAATAATGTACGCATCAAGAAACGTATGTGCCAGTGGATGAATATTGTGGTGGAAAAGCTGGAAAATGTCAATTTCGCAAGTAATAAATTTCATAGACTTCTGGATAATCAAGTAGCGTGCATGCGATTTTTCAAAACATCACACTTGTGTGATATTATGTACTTTCGAAGTGTCAAGAACATGTAGAAAACGTCACTTTCATAGGGGGTCGTAGGAAAATGTAGTTCCTTGTATAGAAATACTCCCGCCAGGGTGTTTTGTTTTGTCTTGCGTTCCTGGCAGATTAATCTATAAAACCAGGTGAGCACGTGTCGATGCGACGCCGTCGCATTCTATTGAAATTAGTATAATTTTCCAGCAATATTTGCACCTAAAAATAGACTGAAATGACGGCGATATATCACATGCGCCTTGTTCCCAGCATAACACAGTTAACGATGAAATATTAAAATAATTTAATGATTAATTTTCCCGCGGGACAACGAATGCAGTTTCAACTTGCACGATGTTTCGAACTGCCAAGCACCATCAGCGACGCTAAGAATTTAGCTTCCTAGTTTAAGAACACATCTGGAAACAAAGAACCAGTACAATTATTGGTAACTTTATCGAAATCAAAGAACAGGAATCATCGATGAAAAATAACGGCATTCTAAAATAATACCGGTAAAAATCCGACGTATTGAAAATTTCGAATTTCGGAATATTTCCGAAAAAAATTTGGTTTCATTTTCAACTTAGATCGCTCGCTAACCATCAGTTACAGTTTTATTGTCTTTACCTGCGAGTTCCACCCTCGGTTCCTCCAGAAGCTTTATGTTAGAGTTAACTTTAATCTCAAGTTAGTTGCCCAAACATAGCCAGTTGCTTGGCAGCTAACTCAGATTAAAGTTAACTTGTTCATAAAACTTTTGGTGGAACCCGCAGTATAGCTTTTTTCGCACATTTCGACGTCCAAATAGGTGATTCCAATTGGTTCTAAACGTATTCTCTCTCTCACTCTACCTGCAGGCTACGTTACACAAGGTTCAGCCCTCCTGAAACTATGTGAAATGTCAAAGTTCACCTCTTTGGGTATGTGTTTTGGGGCAACGAGTCTGTGCATGTGTGCACACATCATCATCAAAGACTGCAGTGGCTTCCAAACCAAATTCAAGCCATCAAGTCTAAACAATGTGCAGCATAGGTGCATCATATATGCGCCTATGTGTATAATAATGTATACACAATCACCAAAATATATACACGGAGAACAATCGACCCAAATTATCAATAATAAATGTAGGTATTCCCAGCTGCTAATTATTTCCATATTAATAATGTCTATAGAGAACTGGAAAGGTGGCTACAATAGTACTAGAACCTAATGTCCGACTGTTCATCCATTATCACCATAGCGTGCCATGGAATAACCCTTTTTTTATGCGACAAAAATTTGAAGCAATTACCTACTCCGTAAAAGTCCTATCATTGTAATGGTATGAATGTGATAAGAATATTAATCGGGCTACTTTTGGGCTTCTTTCTGATTAAAAAGCAATAATAACTGTGATGATGATTCAACTAACCTTGACTTTTGATAATTCATTTCCTCATCCAACTCCCTCAGGAAGCGGAAGACCTTCCACACATTTAGATAGGTGTGAAAATAGTCAGTTTCATCCACCTTAGTCCCAGTTAATATCAGAAAATAGTCAGCTTCATCCACCTTAATTCCCAGTTGATATCGCATAGTTTACTCGTCGGTTGCTATGTGAACTTCGACCGACTGGACTAATTTAAAGAAGTGCAGATAGACGATAGTCTAGAAAACTGTTGGTATAGAAGCAAGTAGTTAGATGTCTAGAAACCATTCCAAGAAGTCTTTTAAAGAACGGTTGGGTGCAAAATGTCAGACTAAGCACAATGGTCGCTTAAACAGATCAATATTCATTCACACGGTGGCATGCCGATGCGCTCTTTGGATCAGCAATCATCAAGTTTGGCTGTGGCTTCTCGCGAATGCGGAATTAAATGGCGGTTCCCAGGTGTTTTATTCTACCCATGCAGAAAGTTTTCCAGAGGCAAAACATCTTCGCCAAAAATTTGTCCAAAATATCTCGCCCTATCTAGACTAAAGCTCATGTTAAACACAGAGCCAGTGAATACTGACAGGATTAAAGAACAACTTGTGCAGGCTTCACGTCTTAACAAGCGCTTGCTGTGCTTTCTAAATTCGTACCTGCAGGACACCGGCGGTTTGGAGGAGCGTCTCGTTATTAAGACGTCACGACACGCGTCCTCAAACTAGTTTAGGGAACAATTTGAATCTCAACAGGAATTGTTTCTCAACTCCTTCCCGGTCCCGCGCCTTCCTCCTCTTCCGTCTTTATCCTGCCCTCTTTAGTCATTCTGCTTTGCCGCAAGAAATACGACTTTCGATTCGGAAAAGCCGCCATCAAAACATTAAGTTGAAATGCCGTCGAAATCCTCAGAAGAAGGGTGTCTCGATTTCGCAGAGCAAACAGCAGGAATTTAATATGCGCGCGCGACTTTTAACCTTTAGTTTAGAACGAGGTAAAAGGTTATACGCCAGCAAAGAAAATGAAGCGGTTTAGGGGGGATGAATACTTTGGCAAAATATGATATGCATTTCAATTAAAACTCCGGAAGTTACACTCATGATGTTGAAAGCAAGGTTGAAAGGTGAGGTCTACTTTACAAGGACATGGAGTTCCTGGCGCATTTCATTTTTTTTTACTAAGAAGGTAAAGGTATGAGCGAAATATTGTGTCGTGAGTCAAGTTGTCTGATGAAACTTTCGGATTTGGTTTAAAGAACTATCTACAGCTTCATCGTCTAATTAAAGCTTTGTGAAATGAGATTTGAGGCTCGGTTATCATCAGTAAATTTTTGTGAAATAGAGTTGATAAACGGCCAATTATGTCTTCTGAAATTGGCTAGTTTGATCTGTTTAGGGATTTACAGGAAAGAGCGGTTGATTAGTCAATTGGGTTTCAAATTCTGGATAGTAGTGAACTCGTTACCGGGTTTACAAACCCGAATAAGGGTAGAGAAAGACAGTCTCGACAAGTATGTAGTAGGGTTCAATAACCTATTGCTGAGATATTCAACGGTTTCAATTGTTCAAGAAAGCTAAGATAGTAGTGGTCTGAAAATTTGTTTGTTATCACTGAACCATGTACCTACTTCTTGTTGAGTATTTCAATAATCCATGACAAATTGGGTGCTTTTAGGGTTTTCTGGACATCGAGTTGATTAGTATCATATACTTATTATTGATTTTATCAATTGAGGCCTGATTATTTAGAAAAAAAAAACACAATGTAAGCCGAGCCCATCATTGGTTTCAAGGAGTCGAAAGTATCCAGTGTGAGCCCAAGTCAAAACCAGTCCATCTCCCCACCTTGCGGTGTGTCTAATAGAAAGCCTCGCCCAAAAAAAAGGTCTTCGCAGCAATAAATCATTTTGGTACATTATTACAAAAAGTACACATACAACACGTACACACATACATACAATAAGAAGTATCGTTATTGTTTTATTAGCTTTGAAACTGTTTGAAACTTGCTTGGCAAAAAATTAATAATGATGGTATCTACTCTAAAACTTCAATGAAGTGATATCGAAACATATTTGTCAAATGTGGCCTGAGATAAAATAAGAGTCATTAATGCAAAAAAAAGGCGATGAAATAAAAAGAGGAACCGTATGTGACACGTAAGAATACCTCTCATCTGCGATTTGCGATAGAAATGGGAGACTATATTCAACTAGTTTGAAAGTTTGAAAGGCACGAGCAGAGCAAATGTTTGGAATATGACCTTTTCGATATAGAAATTAGGGGTGAATAGTTTCATCTCCATCATACCTATTTTACGTTAATACCATTGTACCGTTGACGGCAGTCTTAGCCCCATAACTCGGCTAGCCTGAACGGGTCCTTTTTTTTTTGTAAAAAGCAAATATCTGAATATTTCTGTGAAAGCTCAGCTTTATACGAAAAATGCCCACCTCAGTAGTAATATACAGCATTTTGCATAGTATGTATGAGTGGCATGCGCGCACCACTTCTTTACAGTTGTTGGTTGCGTCAGAAAAAAAATCATATCAAAAAACTATAAGTCCTATATCAAAATTTAAAAAAAAAATCTGCAATACTTTGGCTCCAATCGCTTCGCTGGTTGTATACATATAGAAAACTGTGAAAATAAAAATTTTCCTCGCTGATTGAAAATCATGCTGCATTCATAGCCGATGAAAATGTTTATAAACCTTATAAATAAATAGTAAACCATTGTTTCTCAATCGCTGTCACACTGTGACAAAAGTCTGGATATGTACTTCAATTTAAAAAAAAATAGACACAAAGCTTCATTAGATCCAAAGATATGATGATGGAAAGGCTGACATCCATGCGTTTTCTCTATTTTAAATGAGTTTCACGAGTTGTGCATCCTTTATTGTTGTTAAAGATTGTTTATATTTGACCGATCATCTTTAAACGTCGTCGGTATCAACCTGCAATAGTTGAGATTCGATTAGCGAAAGAATGAACTGGATATATTGAACCGTTCAAAAGATACGGAACATTTAGGTGAATTGTGTTAAGAAACGAGGAACGAGGAAAAAAAAAATCACGGAAAAAAAAAGCGGCCGCCACTACGTCTGGCGAGGCTTAAATAGTCACGAATTCCTTTTAGTCATTATACGAGTTCTAAGTCTGTACCGCTGCAGTATGGAGATGACTAGAGTTATCAGTACAGAGTACAATCAGCTCCAAAATAAGAATGATTATGTTAAAGTAATCTTGGTTAAATCCTATGAAAAAAGCTAGAGGGGAGAAAGGGACCGCACAGTCTTCCAAAGGGTTACCATCTTTTTTTTTACAAACATATTTATATTTAACTAGTTTGAACAATAGCTTAATAGTTGAGTACTCACACAGTGAAGTGGTAAATGAAACACAGCCATCCGCCAGGATGTTCTAGGAAAACGTAGGTCCTCTCCTGACACGTCTTGCCCTTCTTGTGGTGGAAAACGTACTTGGCCTTGAAGGCTTGGTCGATGGGCAGGTAGATGGGGTAGTATGGGTCGGGGACGCCGCACGGGGCGTCGGACGGCGGTGCCGGGACGCCGTCGTCTTCGTCTTCGTCGTCGTCGTCGTCGTCATCGTCGTTGACGACGTCCTTCGGCTGGATCACATCTTTGGACTTGTGGGCGCGGCCGAAGCGTTGCTTGCGTTTCAGAGGGGTGGGCACCCGCTTGTGGTGGGCTTCGCCGAAGCGGGGTCCCCGGTGGTGGTGCTGATTGTGGTGATGGTGGCCGCGAAGCCGTTGGAGAAATGGCAGCTTTTCTGAACATTCTTCGGTGAGTTCGTCCTCGCTCGGCGTCTGTTTGCTATACCTTCCGGTCGGCAGCACGCATCAAGCATGAAGTTTAGAAATCGCCGGTTTCGAATTGTTGGGAACGCCGAAGGAATGACATTTTGTTTAGTTATTTAAAATATTCCCCAAGATCTCTTCCCATTTAGTATTGCTGGAATTTTCCACAGAAATCATTCAGGAATCACGAATCATTCACCACTTTTTTCAAATGCAACTGTTTATAAATTTACAACCCAGCTACCCGTTATTGCATTTTATACGAGATTTTATACTTCCTCCGAGAATAAAATACGCCCTAGCTAAATAAAGGAATGTGATGAAGCAGAGTGTTTCGGTGACCTTGCATAATACTTTGGGAGGTGATTTATCTGAAGAAAATCAGTTGAAGCAGTAGGAATAACATTTTTTCCCAAAGTCCTTCCTAAGAGAGTTACAGCCCCTCAAAAGTACGCAGTAAAAGTTTTTAATTATTTGCTGAAAAACCGTCAAAAGTAGGGACTTCAAATTTAGTGTGGAGAAGTTTTCCAATAGTGCAAATGTACATGCAAAGTTTTAAACAAATCTAACCAGTGGCAACGAAATTGGAGGGGAGTGGGATTATTCTAGACACTTTCGTGTTTTTTCACTTTTTCCTTCAGAACGGTGCATCCTACGGAAAAACGAGTTTATCGCAAACATCAAATTTGAAGCTCGTACCTTGGACAGCTCTTGAGCAAAAAATTAAAAAATTTGTTGCACTTTATTGCACCTTTGAGGGGCTGTGCTGTAAGTCCCCTAGGGAGCACTTGAGGAAAAAATGTTACTCTTACATTCCGACTTATTTTTCTGAGGGCAATCACCTTCCGAAGTATTATGCAAGGTCACTCAAACACCTTGTATGAAAAGCTATTCTAAACTCAGCTCTGTCCACCCTGTACAGTCCAGAAATTCAGCAGAAAACCCATTTGAGGAAGGTTTAGCAGAAATTCCACGTTTCGTGTATGAGTGTCAACGGTGAAAAATTTTTCACCATTCCAGGATGCCCTGGAATTCGAGAGGATGTGAACAAAGTATCCTGAATATCTCACAGTAGAACAGGTGGGTATACCTACGTTTGAAAAATAACAAAGTGTGGGAGAAATAATATGCTGCGGGTGATAAAGGCAGCTAATTGTGAAACCAACCAATTATACACGACACAACTATGTTTATAATATATTCTAAGTTTCATTAAAACGGTAACCAAATGTGGGCCTAGTTCAATATGGTGAGCCTAGATGGCGGACGTTTGGGTGAATATTTTGTTCTGAATTTTGATGCTTTTGCACTGATCTGGGTACGTGGGATAGTAACCGAAAGTTCTACGATTCTTCGTTTAGAAGATAAGTGACAGGACGGACGGACGGACGACAACGCAGGGCTAAACTTGAATTTCCTATAGAAAATATCTTGAAAAACTCCACTTCTCCCACTGCAATCATTGCAGTCAAATGTAGGATAGTAAAAGCTCAACTGACAGCTTCTATGCGCAGAGTTAAGCGGTGAAGCAGTACCTAACATAGAACCGGGGTGGCAGGTATTTTTAGAGTCTGCTATAAATTATTTATTGCTCGATGAATTGCAAGAGATTAGAGTCGTTTCAAACGTTTCAACAAATTAATGGATAGTAGGTATCACACAGCAAAAGACTATAGTATCCGTAATGATTAATGCGTAAAATGAGCTATTTATAGGTAGAAATGAAATAGACTGGGAATGCATTCAATTTTTTTTATTGACTCGCTGCATTTTGTAAGTATCACCTATAATGAAAAATACAATAGGGTCCTATCACAAAAAAAAATCCAGGTGAAAAACCGCATCCAGTGTTTGGGAGCGCTCTTGTACGCTCAGAACGGATCTGCCTAACGGCTCGATACCAAGTTGGGGCTGAGACCGCCGTAAGTGCGGTTACTATAGCAACGGCCAATCAGATCGCTCTATTTGGCAAGTTACGCCGTCCTAACTTTTGCGCCTGCAACTTGGTATCAAGCCGTAAGAGGCCTCTAGGAGGCTCTAAGACATTTTTTTAAATCAAATTCATATCTTTACACGAAAGGTAAAAACTCCTGAAAATACCGATTACGGACAAATATAGCAAGAATGAAGGTCCTAAGACAGAATGGAAAGATTTCTTCTTTCTTTAGGGTGACCCAGTCCCACTACACTAATCCACACGACATTGGTCCGAATGTTTTTCAAAAAACAAAAAATCTGGAACTGAAGAGATGAAACTGTGAGTTTTGAGGCAATTTTTTGGCAATTTTCACAGCCAAATAGCTTCGGCTACAGAATGTTTTATGGGAAAATCTCTCGGGCTCATCGTGCAGAGTACTGTAGCGAGTCCAACCTAAAACAGACATTTTTTCGTGGAAAATAAAGGTCCTAGAACGACGCGCGTGAAATCTGAATCTTCGCCGGTTTTTGATTTTTCTGGAATTTTTTGCTTTTCACCTGTTTATGTGAAATGAGAAAAAATTTCAGTCTTTTAGGCGGAGCCGCTCCGAACGTACAGAGCGCTCTTGATTAAAGGAAATGTTTGGAGACCTCCTTGGCGCTTTGTCTCAGAACAAACCCCAAGATGAGGCAAGTACTGAAAGAAGACGCGCTGTTTTGTCTGTGGAAGGGTCGGACATTTGCGACGCGACTGCAGGCAACGATCTATTCTAGAAAGCTTTTCCAGGCTGGAACAAGGAACTGCTGATTGAGAACGAGCAGTCAGGAAAGCTGGTTTAGTTAGCGTTAAGAGGTGCATGCTAGCTGACAATTCTCAATAACTCGGAAGCTACATCTTTTCATCGCTAACAATATCTGCTAGTAGCTTGTTTTTTGAGAAAAACTTGATGAGTGAAACTGCACCTGTATCATCAATAGAGGAGCAACAGCATCTCACAATCCAGTGTTTGCCGTAAAGCTCTTGAAGGTAAACGCATTGCTTCAGTTTACTGTCATGCCTTCTGGGCTCTGTAATGCACCAGCTACGTTCAAGCTCTTATAGATAGAGTGTGCCCTGCGAGGCCTCATATGGGAAGCTTGTCTAGTTCACCCCCGAAAACTTGAGAGTAATAGGTTTAACATTCGAGGAGCATCGTGGGCAACCTTCAAAAATAATTTAGACGTCTTCGAGGAGCTCATCTTCAGCTCAACCCTATAAGTGCATTCCGCTCCAGAAACAGGTCAAGCTTTCGGGACACGTGGTGTCATCGGAAGGAATAGGAACCGATTCAAGAAAGAGAAAATCACTCTAAAATGGCCGTAAGAAATCCTTTCAGTCTTACATTCACATTCTTCAGAAGTGTCCATTTTGTTCAACAATTATGAAGCTATTTTAACAGAATAATTTCGACCCTTCACTTCCGGAAACATTCATTATTGAAGTAAAGTACCGCCGATATATCCAATAACTTGAGCCGATATACCTACCATGCGATCAACAAAATTCGGAATTGGGGTAGGCTGGGTGCCCTGGCCGAAAGCAGCTTGACATCCTGAAATTTGACCGGGTCACAACCTACCCCATATCCAAATTTTGTTGATCGCATGGTATAACACTTGAAGGGATGTAATCAAATTCTGAACTGGCTTGTTTCTGATGAACACTAAAAAAAATCAGGCTCAAAATTTCTGTCTGAGTGCAATACTTTTTGTTTCAAGTGAGAAAGGTTGAAATAATAGTTTTGTAGCTCATGGGGGTGAGTACCTACTTGAAAGGGTGTGATTTGGGGTTGAAATTCGCAATTTTTCCCTATTTGACTAGCCTCATTTTGACGTTTTGACTGGAGGATAGTTGAGATTTTATTGAAATTCGTTAATGACTATTACTGGCTAGCTTAAAATGTGCGAATGGAAAAATGTCGACACAGTCCTGAGCCACTCTCAAACACAATAATACGTAATTGAAGTAATGAAAAAAATCGTCCAAGGACCTAATTTTCAGTAATTTTGCAGACACATCGTAAAAACGTAACGGCTGATTGGAACAAATTTGAAACCTAGGTACTTTATAATAAAACTGGGCCTGGTTTGGTGCGGTGAGATCTCTGAAATGATTGAAATGTCCGAAATAACAAAGTTCAATGATTAAATTGCATGAAAAAACTTAACTATAAAACGAATTCGACACATTTCAGATCGATACTCACTACGTACCCGCATTGTTCTATGTTCTAATATCCTTATTCCGATAATAATTCGCCAGATGTGGAATTACTGGAATTCTATAGGTAGGCGGACGAGCAGCATCGCATGCACTGTGCGATAATAGCGACACAAAGTTTTAACACAATCCCTAATCCCCACTAGAATCAAAATTATTGTGGCCTCACTAAATGAGTTATTTTGTTTCAAAATCCAGCGTTTCAGGAATCATTCCGTCACAGTGAAAATGGGGGCCCAAACACAAAGAGGCTAATTAGTGAGCAATTCCGTCGTATTAACTCCAATTATGTCATTCCTTCGTCGTTTTTTTTGTGTGTGTGTCGGAAAAAGAATCCCCAAAGCACCGAGAAAAGGTTTATTATTCAGCACCGGTGCTTTTCACTCTCCCTTCAATGCGGGGTGCAAGTGTAAAAACCATTAGGAATTTTTCACATTTTCATTCTGGATTATAAGTGCTCGGGTAGTATTATAAACTGCTCAATAGAACGTTGTGGTCGAAATGTTGATGAATAATTACTAAACCCAATAACAATAGATTACGATGAATGATTCTTATCTTTTTTAGGGTTTGTCAGCTAGATTCTTATTCAGTCTTCAGTCATAATCATAAAACTAATTGAGAACATTTGAAGACTTCGCAAATGAATGTCCTATCAATAGTCCAGACGTTAAAGTCAAAATTTAGGGGGTACCCTTCACTTTCATAACAGAAAGTTAAGTATCCGGAAATACTTCATTTCAGAAATACAGAGGGTTGAAGTTGATTTTTGAAAATTGTTTTCATGCCTAACTTCTGAATCGATCAGCCGATTCGCCCCCCCAAATGTTACACTGACAGTGTGTGTAAATACTTGCAAACAGGGTGATTTCCTCCCGTGTACGTTGTAAGAGATGTTGACAGAGCACGGAAAAAGTGGTGAAAAAAAATTGGCTCATTTATCTTTCGAGTTATGAAGAGTTGAAGTTGAGAATTTAACTTCTCCAGTTTGCATGAGTTTGAAGCAAAGCATTGTTACTTGCGAGTCGTATTTTTAAATTTCAAAATTCGTCTTTCACTTCAAAGGTGCTGTGAAAATACATTTGGCAAGTATCTTTGGTATGATCTGGCAGGTTCTATAGAGTTTCCAGGGTAACAATACAGGTCTTTTTTCATGGATGTCATCATTTGAATGGCTTCTGGCAGGCAAAGTAAGAAACTTATCAACAAAGGCATGGCAGCATCTTGTGACTTATAGCTTCAAGTTTTGTTTGACACTACAATCACAGTTGTCAGCCATCAACTTTGTCTGCACGGTGCGACAGAACAAAGTGTTGTGCTTGGCCATAGAAGGAAACAGTGTTAAAAAGTCGCTTTGTTATTTCTTTGTAGGCATTCTCAAAGACCAGGTATTTATAGACATAATCAGGGACATTCGTTATCTTGAGAAGAGAATTGAAAATATCTGCACTAAAGTTACGTCTCGAGATTCTGTGACACCCGCCGAGCACTGCATTTCTGATCAAAGACTTTTTTGGAAAACGGCGGCCATCGCTCTAAAGTTGCACGATGACAACTCTCACCGTATCAAAAATCAAATTTTAGGTCTCAATTTGTTATAAGTTTCAAGTGAATTGGTACAGAAATGGAGGAGAATTTTGAATTTCAAAATGAAGAAACAAAAAATTTGCAACTTTCAGTCTCTTGGCACCGTGTACACGAAGTTGATGACTGCCAACTATGGTTGTAGTGTCAAACAAAACTTGAAACTGTAAAATACAATAGTGGGGTCGGTACACATTAAAAAATGGTACTATACGGCATTTGATGATACAGAAAATTCCTTTTGCATGAGTGTTCTACAAGGCCTATCGAACGATATTAGAAGGGGAAGCACAAAAGCTTCCCCTTAGGGGGCCGCAGGGGGCCCCGTCAAGTTGACGGTCCAAGAACTCCAACCAAACCATCTTTCAATTTCGTTGTATCACTCAAATGGGGACTATGTGACTCCTTTGTGAATCTCGATGGCATTGGCCGCCATGTCATTTTCATCCTTCATGCTTGAAAAAATAATTTCTTCGGGAGGTCAGAGAAATCACTTCTTTATTTTTTATACATGCAGAAGGACGCGAAGTTGGCATGTCCTCTGTCTTCACCTGTTATTTGGCATTCCCAAAATCCTATTAAGAAGTTAATTTTTCAAATTCTCAATTTTGGGCTGATTAGTAGGCTAAGAAGTAGGTATTTTTTAACATCTAGTTCAGACGTACTTTTTCCAATGTCCAACAGGAGGTTATTGAAATCATCATCAAGGGTGGATAGACTGAACCATTTTCTAAACATTGTATCGAGAAAATCAATTCTAAACCGCTCATAGAGTGTAAACAAATTATTTTTCTTTCGTTCGGTCGAATTGCGATGCCTACTACGCCCGTCAGGGAGAACGCTGAGCATCGCCAGCCTAAACCAGTATGGAAACAGCCTAAACAAATTCAAAACTGACTGAAACTCTGAGTGCTGACTCAGAATTGAATGTCGAACCACATATGAGTGTTTCAAGCAAGTTTTGAACTCGTTTAGGCTGTTTTCATACTGATTTAGTCTGGCGATACTCAGCGTTCTACCTGACGGGCGTAGTAGGCATCGCAATTCGACCGACCAAAAGAAAAATTATTTGTGTGCTCTCCATGCGCGGTTTAGGACTCATTTCCTCAACATAATGTTCAGAAAATAGTTCAGTCAATCCACTTCTGACGATTATTTCAATAACATCCAGTTGGACATTGAAAAAATACGTTTGAACTGGATGATGAAAAATACCTAGTTCTTAGCCTACCAATCAACCCAAAATTGAGAATTTGAAAAATTGACTTCATAATAGGATTTTGGGAATGCCATATAACAGGTTAAGACACAAAACATGCCACCTTTGCGTCCTCTTGTATATATAAAAAATAAAAAAGTATTTTTTCCGACCTCCCGAAGAAATTATTTTTTCAAGCATGAAGGATGAAGAGACATGGCGACCAATGCCATTGAGATTCACAATGGAGTCACATCATCCCCATTTGAGTGATACAACGAAATTGAAAGATGGTTTGGTAGGAGTGCTTGGACCGTCAACTTGACAGGGCCCCCTGCGGCCCCCCTAAGGGGAAGCTTTTGTGCTTCTCCTTCTAATATCGTTCGTTAGGCCTTGAAGAACACTCATGCAAAAGGAATTTTCTGTATCATTAAATGCCGTATAGGAATGGCTACCAACCCCACTACAACGTCCAGTCACTATGTCTTTCTACTTCGGAAAAAATAGTAGAGGGTTGAAATTTTGTACACATGTTCCTCTGATGGTCATAAATTAATGAGCTATGAAAAGTTCCCTGATAATGACCATCAAGTGTTGAAAACTCGTTTCTTCAGCGAAGAAGTCCTTGTCTTGACTCAAGATTTTTCTTTTTGCAATTGAATGATTTCACATGACCATCTCAACAATAACCATATACGATATCATTATTTGCATAGGAGGCGGATCCAAGATGGCGGCCAAAAAGAAAAAACAGTTGACTATCTTTTTTCTGTGAATAATAGATCTAGACATTGAATGATGATCATATTTTATTTCTTGCATGATTTTTTAATTGAAAACTCATTTTATACTTCAGCATCTCAAAAAATCATTGATTTATCGAGAAAAAAAGGATTTTGTAAATTTTTCAGTTTTCCCAGGAAATTTCAAAAACGGTTCAAGATATTTCAGAATGGTTCACAGCACCTTCAACAGCATAAAAACAGGAATATATTTGGAGATTTTTATATCTTCAGCTCTTGTGGTTCCTGAGATAGGAGTTTTTTTTATTAATTTTTTTTCACCTGCAGGTTATGAAATGGACTGTTTTCCCCCTGAAACATAATTAAAGCAACATTTTGCTTTTTTTTCCAATCTTGGAAATCAAAAGAGCTGGATATATGAAAATCACCACATATATTCGCAATTTCATGCTTTTGATGATGCTTCAAGCCATTCAAACAAATTTTAAACCGTTTTGAAATATTTGGAGAAAAACAAAAAATCAACAAATTTCTTTTTTTCCTAATAAATCTGAAGTTTTCTCAGGTACTGAAGTGTAACTTAGTTCTTCTATTGAAAATTATAAATGAAATGAAATGTGACCATCAACCAATGTCCACAACTGCTATTCTCAAAAATAATGTATAGTCAACTGTCTTTCTTTCTTAGCCGCCATCTTGAATCCGCCTTCTAGGCAACTGTCAAAATGTTGTATGGGTATTCTTGGAATGGTAACATACAATCATCCAATTGCAAAAAGAAAAATCTTGAGTCAAGAAAATGACTTGTTTGCCCAAAAAAAAAATGGTTTTTAACACTTGATGGCCTCTATCATGGGTTCCTGAGCTCGGATTTTAGGGGACTTTCTTCAGTTCATTTCCTACTACTCGAAGAACATGTATACAAAATTTCAAGTCTCTACTATTTTTTCCGAAGTTGCTGGGGTATTTTGAACATAGTGACTGGACTACATGCTGCCGTGCCATTGTCAAAAAGTTGCGTACTTTTTGTCACCAGAAGCTTCCAGAATAGTAACATTGCTAAAAAAAGACCCTGTACAATTATGTTATTGTGAAGTACCTCTTCGATCTGAAGGTGCCAGGTAAGTACTATTGCGATGCTGCGAGATTGGACAGATTTGTTTTTGTTAATAGCTTGCAAATCGAAGCCGAATAATTTTCTAAATTATTTTTCCCATGCTCCGTTAACGTCCATATTACAACGTGCCCGAAAGGAAATTCGCCATTTTTCAATCACCCTGTATAAATTGATATTAATTGATTTCTTTGAAACAGCACCAACGGTACAGATACTGGGGGCTAGATGCGGGTAATTGGGTAGAAAAATGCTTCCACTGGATCTATGATCTACGCCACTGCACTGTGATTTTCAAGTATGATTAAGACATGATATTTAAGTAACTATTATGACGATTATTATTATTATTATTATCATTATTGTTATTAAACGACACTTGTAAATTGTCGATTGTACTTTTATGATTGCTATTCCTGGCAATAAAACAGTGACCTCCTTTTTCCTCGAGGCCACCATCTTGGATCTAATCTATTCCACAGATCACAGATCCTCATTCTTATCTCAATCTACGCTTATATAGAATAGAATCTATTCTGAATCTCAGACAGGAGATCATCACAGAATTTGAATAGTGTGTTAGATAGGTTTGAGTTATACTTTATTTTGATTTACTTATAATTTCTATTTATACTTTGAAACTTTAGTGATCATCGAATCTATTGTACACCGATAATGGTAAAGACAATAAATTTATTCTATTCTATTTAATCTACGCTTATATCAGATAATTCCAGTATGAGACTGATGGATCTGGGCTTTTGCAGAAAGAAAAACTATTTAGAACTCAGTTCATTTCTGTCTTGTGAAATAATTCAACTGACAAACAAAGAAAACAAATTTGTAAAAAGAAGTCGTTAACGGTCATCTCTTTTTCGAGTCCGACAGAAATTTCTACCAGGACGTTCATAATGTCAAGCAGTTTGTAATATCTTCAACATCCATTTATGGGCAATGTGTTTCAATCTGTGGTCACAAACCTATAGTTCTTACTTATTTGAACTTTGAAGGACCGTATCTACGTTATTATGCATTTTTGAAATGTTTTCTGAAGGACCCTGTATCTGAAAATTCTTAGTACCAGCACCGCGATAGGTAATTCTGTGTCGGTAAGTAGGTACCTAGCGTCTTCGTCTGGAGTATCCAGCAACTCATCCTCGGACGCGGGCGTTAACCCGCAACTAGTGTCTCTGATGTCGCTGCCGCCGCCCCCGACCGTCCCCGAATCCAGCACGTGGTTCACGGGACTCTTCAGCACGCTCAGCACCAAATCTTCACCACCGGCCCGGGCCGCTGCCGCCGCCTGCAGGTCCTTGACGCACGCGGAGTGCCGCCTGGCACTCGAATCGAAAAAAAGCCCCCCGAGGGAGGAGCCGGAGTGGTTGCTGCCCTGGGTCATGGGCACCAGGCTCAGCTTCCTGGACGTGCGATAAAGGCTTTCCTGTTCGGACCGATTCATGTCGCGGAACATCACTAATGACAGCATTTGCGACAGATACGTTGCGGCCTTGGCGAGGCCAGCAGTCCACCGCCAGCGAATGTCTTCTTCACACCCACGTCGGACATTATTGGAGATGGTGACGGGGCTCCCGCGATGACGCTGGCAGCGGCGGCAGTGGCGGCGGCGGCGTCATCATTTCGGTGTTTGTCCGCAAACGGGAGGTGGAGGAGGAGGAGGCGGCTCACCGAGGCCGGTGACGACGGCCGATGGCGAATACCGGAAGCGGCGAGGTTTCGGCGTGGCGGCAAGAGCGGTGCATGTTAATGATGGCGGTCGAGAAAGAGATGGCGAAGAAAGTAAAGAGCGGGCCAAAGTGGAGATCACAACCCAATAGTCGGTGGATGGGTCATCAGATCGTTTTGTTAATTTCCGAGGCGGAGTGGTGGAGGCGGCGACATGGCGATGTTCCGACGGCGGCGGCGGAAATTGCCCAAAACTTGATGCACTCTATAAGTCACAGTTGAGTTGGAATTAGAATTTCGACATTATGCGGTTCGATTATCGCATGGAATACTGTACATTACTCAAAAATTGCTTCGGTATGATTGCATGATGCCGCAATGACCTTCACAATAATAGATAGCGCATCATAATTAAAAATAATAGGCCGATAAAAAAGTACTTATTCCTGCATCAAGTTAGTTAAAGTGGAAGTTGACTTGGAAATTGAATCGTAAAGTATCAGCCCACGAGCCCGTAGGGCGAGAGTGCCATAGTTTTTTATAGAAAATTAGTTTTCTCAACTCTTAATTGTTACCCATCAGATTTCAGAGAATAATATCAAGATAGAAATCAATGTATGTATAATTACGGAGCTTTTTGGAAAACTCCAGCTGACTGATAAAGACCAAGCCATACTATCCTGATCCTGTACGAAATGGATTCTGCATCTGAGTCCTCAACTAAATATATTTTAATAAACTTTGAATTATTTGAGTAATTCTACAGGGTGATTCATGAGTGACCTTACATAGGCTAATGGGAGATAGAGGACTTCGAGACGAGTCAGGATCCACTGAAGAAATTTCATTTTCTCCAATGGTTACGAAGATACAGGGTGTTTTGTGTGTTTCGTGTGAAACTTTGATAAGCGATATTTCTGAAACAGCCAAAGGTATTTTGCTGAAATTTACCATCAATATTCCTTTGTTGGAACTCATCCCGAAGCCATACCGGGTGAGTCAAAATCCAGGGCCGGGCTAGAAAAAAGGTTCCCCTTTTTTGTTACATCAAAAAGTACATTTTCTGACCGCTTTTCTAAAAAACTACTATCGGATTCAAAAAGCTAGGGAAAAATGCTTTAAGAATCACTCTTCAATTTAGATGGCACACCTAAACCGTTTCGACAATAAAATTAAATGCAAAATTTGTGGGTGAGTTTCCATTTTCGACCGGACATAATCGACTCATTGTTTGATTGAATTCAATAAAATCCATTTTTTGGCTTGTCTCTGTTGAATAGAAGGGCTTGGTTGAAAGAAAAATTCCAGAGCCGACCATTTTTTTTAATGACAAAATCGAGAGTGAGACCAAAATTAGACTCGATTAGGTCGTCAAAAAAAAAACTTCGGCTATGGAATTTTTCTTCCTACCAAGCCCTTCTATTCCACAGAGACAAGCTAAAAAATGAATTTGAATGAATTCAATCAAACAATGAGTCGATTATGTCCGGTCAAAAATTAAAACTTACCCACAAATTTTACTTTTATTTTTCTGTCGAAACGGTCAAGATGTGCCATCTAAATTTAAGGGTGATTCTTGAAGCATTTTTTCTCAGCTTCTTGAATCCGATAACAATTTTTCAGAAAAGCGGTCAGAAAATATACTTTTTGATAAAATAAAAAAGGGGCACATTTTTTCAATCCCGGCCCTGGATTTTGACTTACCCAATATGGCTTTAGGGTGAGTTCTAATAGAGAAATATTACTGGTGAATTTCAAGAAAATATCTTCAACCGTTTCAGAAATATCGCTTATCAAAGTTTCATACGAAACACACAAAACACCCTGTACCTATCTTCGTAACCAATGGAGAAAACAAAATTTCTTCAGTGGATCCTGACTTGCCTCGAAGTCCTCTATCTCTCATTAGCCTATGTAAGGTCACTCATGGATCACCCTGTATATGGTTCGATCAGCATTTAAAAGAAATTATACAACCATATTGGTTACCTTCAATCATCTTTTCTGGAATCCAATCAACATTTTATATTTTACTTTCCCGACCCGTTCCTTCACTCGGAAGGGAAAGTTATGTAATTATGCAGGGAAAAGTTCTGACAGCTGCCGAATGGTTAGCTCTATCGATTTGAAATTTGGTATACAGACAGGGTCTGTTTTACTGTCGAATGAGATGATTAGTTTTTGGCTGTCATCCGTCAAACGAAATGGACAATATCAAAAAATGACAGAAGATAAATCTCACGCAACTTGACTTGCAATATGACATTTGAAAGCCCTTGAAAAGCTGTATTCAGAACAGTTGAAAGTATTCCTCCAACTGTCACTAGTTGTTTTTTGTTTTTGATTTTGAAGATATGGGGAGCTACAAAGATAAAACTTGCCCCCCCCCTATTCTCGTTAAATAAAGTGACTTTAGCAAACTATTTTTGATCGACCCATCAGTAAAAATTATCAACCAGTAAGTGCACTTATTTTCGTTTGCGATACAGGGTGAGTCATAAATCACAAAAATTCAGTTTTCTCAATTAATACGAGACCTGTAAAACATTCCATTGGTTTTTAGAATAATTTAGAACAACATATGACTCTCATTTCTATAGAAAAATGTTATGGCGTTTTTGAAGGAAACTAGATTTTTGAGAATTATAAATCACAAGAGATTCAATACCTCTAAATAGTAATTATAAACATTTACTGATTTGTCTATCATAAGCAGTTCTCCAAAATCACTTCGAATAATGAAAACAGAGCGCAGCGAAGCCTCACCCTTTGACTGATACTTTTGAGACCCCTGTATTTGGCACATTTGAGAAAAGTACATAGCTCTTTGACACACTTTGGAGGTTAAAATTTGATCAGTTCTCGCCTACAAAGTTTTAGTCATTTTTACCGACAGTTTGACTGAATGTGGTGATGCCTAGTGACATGCTGATAGATTGAGACGTTTAAATGCTAATTTGATAAATTCAAGTGTTTTTGGTAATTTTATGACGGGTTTTAGTGATTTTGAATTCTATCTTGCTATATTTAATTGCCTTTTGGTAGTTGGAAATGCCATTAGATGCAGGGCCGGTCCGAAGGAGGGAGTGTTCAAACTAAGTTCAAGGTTCGAGTACTGAACTGCTGAAGTTGTGATTATTTGAAAACTATCCACATTCACAAACTCCCGGTTCCTGGTCTTCGAGTGAAAGCAGGTCGATTTTTGTATCAAGGGGTACAACTAAAGCATACACTGGCGAATTTCTATGTTTAGCCTCCTTGCCCCACCCTCCCCAACTTCGAAATTTCAAATGACACCACTTAAGTACTTTGCGATACATCAAATTAAAGGGAACGTATGTTCTTTCTAAAAGAATAACTATTTAGAACCATGGAATAACTTTTTGTAGCAAAAATTAAGTGACAAGCTAAGGGGCTATAGCTACGACTGATGCTATCAGCGGTCATCAGCCGTATCCTCCCAGCGCCCAGCTTGTCACTTTGTTTTCGCTCAAAAAAGTCATTCTACCAAAAATAAAAAGTGAACGGAATATAGCATCGAGACAGTACCGCCGAGAGGGTGGTTTAGAAGGTGATATTTCATCGGGGCCCGGAGCCCCGTGGGGGGCCCTTGAGCGCGAGCTAATTTTCTTTTTAAGCTCAACTAACAAAAAAGTAGAAAAGTTGAAGAACCCAATCTTGCTTCAATTGGTGAAAATAGGTAATACAGATTTGAATATTATTATTTAAAAAAATATCGGCTACGGCGCCTTTGTGCTTGCAAGCTCAAAGGATTTTCAGGAAGGGGGCCTGTAAGTGACATCCAACATCGGGGCCCGGCGAAGCTCTCGGCGGCCCTGCATCGAGAGAGAAAGTTTTCTGTGGAAAAAGTGCCACCTAAACTAACTCCTTCGCCTTCGCCCACCCCGCTCCCGCTCCAATTTTTCAAAATCTGAAATGACACTACTTACTTTGTGAAACATCAAACTGAAGATAATTTAATTCTATTTCTGAACAAAATATTTCCAAAATTTTCAGAAACCCCCTTCTCCCTCCTAAAATTCCGTATGTCCAATTTAACGGAGAAGTTAATTTTTTCAAATTGTTTTTAGAAAGAGGATTTCATTCTTTTTAATTTGATGTATCACAAGGTAGGTGGTGACTTATTGAATTTTGAAGATGGGTGAGGGAGAGCGCAAAGGGGTGAATTTGGGTAGCACTTTTTCCACCTACAATTCTCTTCTTCGATGCTATCTGGGATGACGTTGAGTAAATTGAAGATATTTGAGGGGTCGAAAATATTAAATTGGCGAGTGTAGACTCAGAGAACTGTATGACAAAGTAAGGTGGGATAAAAATTTAAAAAATATTTTCTCAGCAAGAGAATTTAATGTCTTCAATTTAATGTATTGCAAGGTAGGTTGTGTCATTTGGTATTTTTCAAGTTGGGGTGAGTGGTTGGGGGTGAGCGAAGAGGCTGAATATAGAAATTTGACAATGTATTTTTTAAATGTCCCCCACGATATAAAAATCGACCTGTTTTTGCTCGAACAAATATTCACTACGAATCGGGAGTTACTGCAAGTGGATTGGATAGTTTTTGAATGATTATCTGGGACAATATTAATTGCCACGCATTAAACATTTCATGTCAGTGTGGCAAATATCAGGTTTGTGTCAGCACCCGACAGTATTTTGACCACGACCAGGGCCACGACAGATATAGTCGACTGTCACGACTGTCACAGTATACAGGGTGGGGTCCAACGAATGAATTTTTGAGTATTGTACAAATTTTGCTCTTCAACATCTCACTCTACTCAAGTGTACGCATACAAAATCTGCGCCAGTATTGTGGTTCAATAGTACAAAATCTTCGTTGCACACGATACATTTCTTTTGACTACAATGTTTTTAGACTTCGCATTGAAGATCCATCTTGTTAACAAACTCCATGGTTTTGAGCTAGTCCTACTCCATCAACGGTCAGTTATGTCCTTAATAAAGCGTTAAGGAAAAGGCTAATAAACTGCTCGTCAAAAATTAAGCATAGACCAAAATTTGCTCCAATTTCAAGCAAGGATTTCTTCGGGGAAAGATATCCAAATTAAAAAAAAAATGTATGGTGCCTAGTAGAGCTTTTCTTCAGCTACAAGACGCTGTGTCGACTTACGGCACCATTGACTTTGTCTATGATACACAAGATGCCAAAAGGAAGGAGTGTCAAAAGTGTTAATTTTTGAAGTCGTGGAAATTTTTTAGGTTCTCTTCAGTTTTGGGAAGGCGGATATCAATATCTCGAAATAGTTTTTGACTTTTGATCGTATTTTGTTTCTTCAAAGAGTTCTTGATTTTTTTGTAGAATTTGAATTTTTCTATACAGAATTTGCTAGAGCTGTTGCTTTTTCTTGAAAATCCACAGAAACGTACACAATGGCTGGATGAATTATACCATAACAAAATTTGACCTCATGGGCCCCCAGAAGAGGTTATTCTCTGGACCTCTTCAGGGGAGATACCCAATGAAGCATGCTGCGACACATCGATCACGATCACATTGACACTTATTGACTCCAGCGTAGATAAAAATGCAAGACTTGTAACCATACGTTGAATCAAAATTACCATGGTTACCAATTAGTCCCATCATGGGTGATTTTGTTACTGCCCAAGTCACTGAAAATTTCTATAAGTGATATCTTCTACACAAGTAGAGATGGAGCCATAATTCTTTTTTTGATTCCAATCGGACACATCATGGGCCATTCCAGCATGATGTGCAAATTTTTCATGTTTATACTTTTCCAGTAGTGGGGAGTAATTTTGACGTTTGTCATGTCGAGATTTTTTTCTTGTACTTGTCATTATTGAAATGTAAACATAGATGTATACTGTCAGTTTTAGCTAATACATTTCAAGTTTGCGTTTGGTGTTTTTCTTCCTCAAAGTCTAGGTTTCCTGAGAAAATCTATGTTGGTATTTTGTTTCCACTACTGATGTAGAAGTGGTAGATTACATTCACGCTGACATTTCAATGATGACAAGTACAAAAAAATAGTTCTGACTCCAGGGCCGATTCTGAGTGGTGTGCTAGAAGTGCCCCTGCACAAGGGCGGCCAAAATTCAAGGGCGGCGAATGGTCGCTCAATTTTTTTAAACGAAAAATTGAGTGTCGAAAATGAAACCGATATTATGATTTTTGAGACCTAAGGCGGCCGCCCTGGGTAAATTGTGAATTTTTAGTGCCGAAAAAATACAACAGTTTGTCAAGAATGGAGGCGAGGCGGCCGCCCTTCTTCAACTATTATCGATATTAAACTTCTTTCTCAGATAAGTATCTGAGGAAGGGTAGGAATTTTCATCTCTTGGTAACATTTCGGATAGTCTGTTTGGCTGATGAACTTTGCGCTATATGCTCTGCGCAGGGTTTATTTGACAAATAGCCTATTAAAAACTTTTTGAGGGCATGGAAATACCCTCGGAAATACCGGCCCTTGGTATAGGTATACCTAGTACCTACTACTCACAGACCTAGTGCTTACCTTTCATACATCAAATATATATAAGGTTTGTCAAGTTTTTTGTTTTCAGAATTTTGCAAGTTGTTGTATTTTCAAGATTATAGGTATTTTACCAATAATTATGACTTTTTTTTGGGTGTTGCTTTCTTATCAATAAACAACCACCTATTTAAACAGTTTTTTCTGGTTCCATTCAACTACAAAATCAATATACCGATGAATAAGATATTCTGTGGTATAACTAAGTGCCTAAAAACTAATCTGTAGGGTATACCGAGGGGTATGCTGAAGTGGGATGGCCATGGACGCACCTTGATCCTCAGCGCAATCTAGATTATAATTGTTTATAATTTTTGTTCAAAATGGAAGGCCTTGGCGGTTTTAGGCCCGCAAAGTGAAAGAAAATCGCCTGCGGCGCAATTTTTAGGGGTCCCGGATGCCCCCGCTGGAAAATTGCTGCGGGGCTACAGTTGACGGGCGCCGGGCGGCCAAATTTTTTTCGCACAAGGGCGGCCGATGAGCCAGAATCGGCCCTGGCTGACATGACAAACGTCAAAGTCTCCCCCCACTACTGAGAAAGTATAAACGTGAAAAATTTGCACATCATGCTCGAATAGCCCATAATGTGTCCGATTGGAATCAAAAAAAGGCTTACGGCTCTATCTCTACTCGTCTGAGATATAACTTCTGGAAATTTCCAGTGACTTGGGCAGGAACAAAATCACCCATGATGGGACTAATAGACCGGAGAAGTGATGACGTCACAACATGGCAACATGGCCGGCGGTTGACATTTTCTGGAGGCCAACGTCATCACATGAACGTGACGTTTCTATGTTTGGTTGTGTTTGGCATGACATTTTCTGGAGGTTCACAACAAAAGTCACAAAAGTCAGTGCAAAATGGCAGTGAGCATTGCTGAAATTGCCAGCCTAAGAGACAGCCAGCGTCATACAGGCGGACTTGGTTGCAAAAAGGCCAGACATAGCCCAACAGAGAGCTGCGCAAAGCTGCACTCAGAATCACCAGTGCCTACAGAACGGTTCCGCATGATGCAGCACGAGTGCTCTCGGGTATCCCACCCTTCGCCCTGATGCTTGCGATTAGAGGAAACAAGCCTAGGAGTGCCCACCAGCAAACCAGAAAGCAGAAACAAGGCCACAGAGCAGTTCGTCGAGCAGTGGCAACGGCAGTGGAACGCCTTGGTTCAAAGTTGGATGAAAGAAATACTGGGGAGCTTCAAAAGCCTCAGCGTCAGGACAACGCGGAACACGCTCGTTTTCATTGTAACGGTCCATCAAAGCAGCGAGAAGACCTCGAAGAAAAACTGGGCAGGAGAATCGCCGTCGACAATCTCGTTCATGAGATGCTCAGAGGCAAAGAGCAATGGATCGCAGTTTATAGTTAGCAGTTTTTAGTTTATAGCAATATAGTTTGATTTCCTCCACCTGATATAGCCCAAAATATGGATTATTTTTTGTTATATCCATTTCCGTTATTTACCTTCGCAAAAAGTTGACAAACACATGACAAACACAAACAGAGAAACGTCAAGTGCATGCCACGTGCCGTGCATTCCACGGTCGTGTCACGTTTGACGTTGGCCTCCAGAAAATGTCAACCGCCGGCCATGTTGCCGTGTTGTGACGTCACACTTCTTCGGTCTATTGGTAAACATGGTGATTTTGATGCAATGTATGGTTACAAGTCTTGCATTTTTATCCATGCTAGGGCCAATAAGTGTCAATGTGATGTCGCAGCATGCTTCATTGGGTATCTTCCCTGAAGAGGTCCACAGAATAGCCTCTTCTGGGGGCCCATGAGGTCAAATTTTGTCATGGTTTATTTCATCCAGCAATTGTGTACGTTTCTGGATATTTTCAAGGAAAAGCAACAGCTCCAGCAAATTCTGTATAAAAAAATTCAAATTCCACAAAAAAATCAAGAACTTTTTGAGGAAACAAAATACGATCAAAAGTCAAAAACCATTTCGAGATATTGATATCCGCTTTCTAAAACTGAAGAGAAAAAAAATCCGAAATTTTTCCTAAAAAAGTTCCACGACTTCAAAAATTAACACTTTTGACACAACCTTCCTTTAGCATCCTGTGTACCATGGACAAAGTCCATGATGCCAGAGTCGACATAAAGTCTTGCAGCTGAAGAAAAGCTCTACCAGGCGCCATCAACTTTTTGGAAATCGGAAATTTTTTCCCTAAGATATCCTTGCTTGAAATTGGAGCAAATTTTGCTCTATGCTTAACTTTTGACGAGCAGTTTATATACATAATAATTTCGGTTCTGACAGGATTAGCAACAGCATACAAATTATGCTCTGGCAGTAGTGAGGGAATGTTCTAGAAAAATAATGGTGGCGGTGCTAGGATCAGACTGATGTACATTCTAGATTTCTAGAATTCTAGTACCATGTTTCTATCAAATCGAATAAATCGATTCTTGAAGTTTGGGTCTCAATTTTTTCTTCAAACAATCGGGTACCAACTTTGAACTTGATTGTCTTCAATGGTTCTTATTGCTAGAGCCAACGACGTTGTGTACCTATTCGTGAGCGGCTTTATTTCTCTTAAGTTGAGAGAAAACGCGCTCGAAAGTTTATAGGGTATCGAGCTTGGAACAGCCACATTTAGCACTGAAATTTGTGTCAACAATGATCACGTTTGGCTCGGCTACCGTCTAGATAAACATTTATTCGTCTATTCGTTTTGCTGATATCACGTTATTCTCAAGAGTTGACTGGAACCGTCTATCAGTTATCAGTGCATGTAATAAAATTTTGCAAACCAAGTATGGCAAGATTTTGCAGAAGATTTCCTTTTGCTTCTTCCGGTTCCAGGCTTCATCATTCTCCTTCTTACCTACATATAATATATTTTGTTTTGTGACTTCAATGAAACATATGATACTGAAAATTCAGAGTTGCCAATTAGCTTCCCAGCGAAACTCCCAGCATCAGCTACCTAGGATTGAGTCTGTTCCCTGACACCCTCCTATTTTGAGATTTTCAACTGAATTCGGTATAGGTACTATCAAGTATTTCTTCACCGGGCTCTTATAGTTTCACTTTATTTTTTCTTCAATGAAATTTGCTTATTAAAACACCACGTGTGCCAAGTCTCACCCAAAGCATGCTAGAAAAAAGGCCGTTGGAAATGTCATTAGTGGCATGTCACTCATGGCAATTCCGAGTGAAAGCTCACGCAAGGAGCCATATAGAGCCATTGGATTGTACCTGCACGATGCCAGTTTTAATCCACTGAACGTTTGTTAGATACCGAACATCACCAAAGTTCTCTGCCAGAAGCTAATCCTATACCGCGATATGTATGTAGGTAGTAGTAGGGTAGCGCAATCCTTTCCGCAAACAGGGTTTCAAAACTGGAGTATCATGCAGTCGTGTGACGTCAAACACGTTGCAGAGTGAGAATCGCTCAAGAGACAATCCATGAATAATTTTTTGCCTCGGCCAAGATTATTGAAAAAATCATACCGTGGCTTTTTATCAATCCAAGACCTATGAAAAAGTTAATCCAAAAAAAGTAATCCAAAAAAATATGCGCACTGAAAATTCACTAAAACAGACAGAATCGTTGATATTTTCACAGATCACTTCTATCACGGTTATTTTTTCTTGGGCAGGTGTAAGGTCTGATCGGCCAAAAAATTTGGTCCTTCGTTGACGGTTGTGTATGGGTTAATAATTCACACGATGGTTCCCGCCACGAACACCCGACCGTCACCCGTGTGGATTCCAAGACGCGTCTGAAAACCAACTGTTGAAGTTTGTGCCGCTCCGCGCACTCGTTACGAGGGACGTCGCGGCGGCGGCGGACGCTCTCTCATCGATCTAACCCATGGCGAAATCAAATCAGGTAAGTTTGGGGATAGCAAAAAGGAGAAAATCCGTGTAGCTATGGCACTATAATTACCCTAGGACTAGTGGCGAGTTCTATAGTAGTGAGAAGTGGAGGTCCATAATCCTTCAGCCTTGAATACGCGATGCAGAGCAAGCGTCGATCAGGAAAGCCTCAAACTCAAAACTTCACGTGCCAAACAAATCTCAAGATCAAGATCATGCCGCAAAATCAAAAGAAAATTTCACGAAATTGCTACAGCGTCTTCGACTCCTGTCTTCGACATGTTCCTCGACTCCAACATTTACAAATCGCTTCTGGAATTTTCCGTACTCCCTGCAGTCGCAGGCCGAATTACTCTCAATTACTAAATTATACCGCTTCTGACACCAAATGTTACGCATTCGCGCTGAGTACTTTTATAATTGAGAGACAAACGTTCAAACACACACTGTGTATTACTGCGTACCATTAAACATACGGCAATCATTATTCGCACTTGGATAACGCTTTGATTAACCTCGCCGATTACTCACTCACTATCGCTGTGAATGAAGATGCGGTGTCGTTCGGCTCATCTCCGCTTATATGTGTAGTCCCAGTGTTACCATTGGAAACATTCTACACGTTTTCTGACATATTCCGCAGCCAGGAGATTCGCGACGGCCAGAAACGTCCATCAGGTTCGCGTGTATACCGGCACGCTTTGGATCGTGGCATCTCCGCTAACAAACTTTATCTGAAAAGATCTTTCAATTCTCAATCCATGTGGAAATATATAGCTGTTCCATTTATAAAAATTTCCGAAATTTCGAAATGAATCAAGTATAAGCGCTGCACCGTCCATGCAATAGTTTTAAAAATTCCCCTTTTGCATATGTGTTCGAAACTGGGACGAAATGCGAGCATGTATTCTTCTTGTTAACACATGGTCGTCGGGCAGTTTTGAGCGGACACGTTTGGGGAAAATTCACCTTTCTTGCCACCCGCTCTAAGTCTGTTAATAGGTCCCGCGAAGACACTTTATTACTTAAGGGGGGGAGGGCAGTTTCTTGAAGGGTCACATTGTGTTTGTTTTCTCCTGCATTTAATTCAGTAAGTATTGTTTCTAAATTTGTATGATCATTTCCGTAATTTTATGTGTAATTTGATTTTGATGGGCTCATTTTTGAACGCTATTTTTTTGTCTGCGCTATTCTACTATTCCTTTTTTATGTGAAAATATTGTCATACTTTTTGTGTCAATATTTCGTGCGCTCCACCTGTTGTGGTTCTCAAATATCTCCATTTCATTACTCACTGTTATTTTGCAACCGGCGCTTGCGAGTATGATGGAGCCTTGATGTACCTATTTCACTAATATTTTCTCGAGTACCGTTACAATGTTCATTTTCTGTCTATGTATTTGTATTTGTATTTATTTGTATTTGTATTTATTTTATTTGTACGTTTCATTGTAGATTGTATACGACATAGAAAAAAAATTATAACAATTGCGACAATTAACACTGGCATAGCCACCAATGGATAATAACGTACATAGTTACACAATCATGTTACAACACATCACACATCTTAAAATTGTTATTCAAGTACTCATCCCAGCTGTAGAAGGCTTTTTGTAACAGGGACTTTTACCGTCCAAGCAGGTTGTACGGTACTTTTTGTTGAGGAGTCATGTTCATTTAAATATTTTGTTTTGTTTGCTATGGGAGGATTTGATGTTACCTGCTAGAGAGTGGACAGGGTCTGCTATGGTAGATATGGAAGATTGGCTACAACTTAATCGCTTGCGACTCGCGTATCGAGGCACATGTCAGCTTTTGTGGGATAGGTTCTCTTACAGGGTTCTCGAGTACAGTTTTGCAACAAAATTACCCTCGTTGTGTAGTTGTAGTATTTTGGATTATTTTCGTATTGGTAAGATCTTTCAATTCTCAATCCATGTAATAATATGGATAAAAATAAAAATGAAAATGTACAGGTCCAGAAATTTTCTCTAAGCACCGATTTCAATTTCTTGTCCAAACTACTGGAGATCCGTATTTTTGGTGAACATGTTTTACCTACTATAGACATAAAAGTTTTTCTCGGTCACGCAACGACAAAGTGGTAGGTACTACATAGCGTATCATTGGTATTGTATATACTATCGACATGATTGTTACGTTTCTATGATGAAATAATTATCAAAGGTACGTTATCGTGCCATTAATAAATAATAAGGAATAACAATGGAATTTGCTTGCGGTTTTTCAGGTTTATTTGTGCTTTCAGCTCAAGTTTTCGACTCGTTCCAGACCCAGTATTGACCTTTTCGTTAAAAAAATAACCCAGAACTTTTGCTCACACAAGAACGTACATTTTATTTGCGCAGGAAAGTTTGTAAAGAAGAAAAACTGCTCTTCCTACCCCTGCGATCGTTCGATTTTCCATCGTGCAATTTGTCTAGTGTTTATTCAATTTTCGCCATCACTCGCCTTCAATACATTTCCAATAACGCACGGCACGCCGAGCCATTTGGCTCCGTTCTTCGATTTTACTTGCTCTGGCTGGCACACCTGTTGAAATATTTGTTATTGATTTCGACGACTATGATTACCTACTTAACCGAACTTTTAGCGGAGCAGACCCGCATGTTTTACCGCCAACCACCCTGGCTCATTTATTCATCATGTTGTACCTATCCCCTATCCCCAAAGTCACGTAAAGTGCTAAGAGCTTATGCAGATAGGCAACCAATAATACATCAACCGATCGCCTTAAGGTTGTAGTTTCTTAACCAACAAATCAGCGAGAACTTTGTACTCCTTTCTTGCCCAACCAATGAGTGAAAAGTGTTCTCTCTCTCTGAATGTGATGAACGTTTCGAGAGTCGTCGCGAATCTACTTGCAGCGGTCAATCTGAAATAGGCAAGAGAACCGCTGCAATGCTCCCGAAGGTAATAGTCGAAGTATATAAGAACAGACGACCCGACCGACACACCAGACTCAAATTCAGAGCGGCAATAGCGAGTGTTTGGCGAAGTTAACCAAAGCGATAAACCCAAGAGCGAATATCAATTGACGTGTATTTACCCAGACAGCACATAAACATTTTCAAAATGTTTGTGACAAAATGTTTGTGAAATATTAAAAGCCAAATATTATAATATTTATAAAATATTGGAATTCATTCAGTGAATATTGTATAAATATTTATTGAATGTTTTGATGTCCTGCTTTTAAATATTTGTACAATATTTGCCAAAAATATTTCAAAAACATTCAGAACCGGGTATTTTTAGAAATTGAAAAAAAAGTTTGTTTTTCTTCTTATTGGCCTATTTTGGCCATTGGAGCTCGCCTTTATTTCATATACAATTGATTAAGCTGAAAAATTGCTTTTCAAAGACGACTCAACCGAGAACTCAACGCCCAGGCTACAGCAGGAATCGAACCCGCAATCTCCGCACCACAGGCAGATACTAACCACCTGTGCTACGGGGCCGTTGGGAAGATTCAGTGTTTCTGGGTAAACTACTATGTGAACACGCAGATGTCCGCTATATGAATAATATGAATGTTGCTAACTATACCTGAAAGATTCAGCGGCTCATCCACTTTTAGAGATACTCGGCTACCGCCTCGCCCCTAAACACGCGGATTCATCCGCGTACTTGCTACAAAAATTACCAATTGGTGTCTAAATGAATTAAAGTGACATATTTGTACGAAACAAATAAAACAACGCATGTATTTCACGACATTGTGAAATATTTCAACCGTAACATAGGAAAAACCTATTGTAGGCCGTTAAAAAGGCACTTTCAGGACCGCAAACCGAGTTTTGCTGATTTTAGGCAAACTACACTTGAAGTCAAAGGGATGTGAAACGCTATCTCATCAACACAACACAACTATATACAGGGTGTCCGTTTTTCGAAGCTAAGCATGGGTATCTCGCTTATCTATAGAGATACAGAGTCGATTGAATTAGAAAAAAGTTGCGAATTTTCATGACAATCAATGATCCAAGAAGATATTTGACTTGTCAGTTTTAGTTTTCGAAATATCGAGAAAAAACAGAAATTTGTAATTTTTGTTTTCATTTTTTATTTGAAAAACGGTTGGAGGTAGCCTTTTCTAGTTAAGACATTGTGAAGGCACTTTTTCAAGGGGAATTCAATGTTGCCAAAATCATTATTTTAGCTTTCAAAACAACCGAGATATGACATCCAACTTTTTTTTTTCTTATGGGCGTCATATTGGATTTTGACATTTTTGAATACAATTTTATTTTCTGGTTACAACGATGTGTCACATGCCACTGTTGAATTCATGCTTTAGAGCGAAAAAAAATTTTCAATTTTTCAAAGAGTGCTTTGGAAACAAAATCAGCATCGACAATAGAAAAAAACGTAAATGTCAAACATTTATTCAACAATGACATGTGGCACATCGTTTTAACCAGATAAGAATACCGTATTCAAAAATATCAAAATCCAATATGGCGCCATTAGAGAAAAAAGTTGAATGTCGTATCTCGGTTGCTTTGAAAGCTAAAATAAAGATTTTGGCAGATTTGGATTCCCCTTGAGAAAGTGCCCTGACAATGTCTAGATTAGAAAAGGCCACCTTCAACCGTTTTTTGAATAAAAAATAAAAACAAAAATCAAAATCCTGTTTTTTCACGATATCTCAAAAACGAAGATCGATACGTCAAATTTCTTTTTGGATCATTGATCGTCATGAAAATGCGCAACTTTTTCCTAATTTAACCGACTTTGTATCTCTTAAGATAAGCGAGATACCCATACTTAGCTTCGAAAAACGGACACCCTGTATTTCAAAGTTCCGTGCAAATGACCAAAGCAAGAACCGGAAGCCACATTGCCTAGAATACTGTAAATATTAGAGAAATTAAGTTCACTATATATTTTGATGATATTTATTGATGAATATTTAACAAATGTTCAAAATATTTGCTGAATGTTGGTACAATATTTCACCTTAATATTTCTGTAATATTTGTGACGAATATTTTGTAAACATTCATAGAATGTTGTAAATATTCATCAACCACTACCAAATATTTTCAAAACATTTCGTGTTGTCTGGGTAGTAGTATGCAGTAATAAACAGTGCGTGTTTGAATGTTCGCTTCTCAATTATAAAAGAACCCAGCAAAAAATCCGTAACAGTATATTATCCAACGAGCTTGTAATGTATGCTATATTACATGTTATTACTCAAGAGGATGCAGTTCGTTGACACGAGCCTTGGCGAGTACTGTGAAATGTGCATAATTCAATGAAATACTTACCCAAATACATAGACACATTTCACATGTACTGAATAACAATAAGCAATGAACAATAAATAAAGTTTTACAGGAATGGAAGGCAAGAACTGAACGCAGAAGAAATAAAAACCCTGTATTGACTTAGGATCGTCAGTTTGATTGTTCAGCTATCTTGATATTTTACGTTGCAGGTACGTTATGTTGCAGCTCAGGCACGGAGCTAGACTTTAAATATCAGGTGGGCCAGGTTTGGGCCCAATAAATTTGTGGCGGGTTCAACAGGTAATAGCGCCGCTGACGGAAATTTTCGCAATAATAATAATAATGTTAATAATAATACCCAGAACATTTTGATTTCTCAATATTTCATTGAGAAAAACTATGTACCTAAGCGAGTTTTTGTTTTAAATTTTTCAAGTGTGGGTAGGTACCAATAATGGGGTACTTGCCAATGAAACAGATTTGACTGAAAATACTTTTAATCATCTACAAGAGTAATAAAGCGTATTTCCTGAAAATTTCCGAAAAATATATCCATTGGTTAAAAAGGTTTTTTTTTTAATTTTTTATTTTTCAAAGGGTTGGTAACAATAGGGAAACGTCAGTGGGATTTTCATATCTGTATTTTTAAAATATTGTAATGTCACTCTAACAGTTTTTTGAGCTTCCAATCCAACAGTGCTGTTTGTTTAGTTTTTAGTATATTTTTGACGTCACAAATATATTTTTAAAACACGCATCACGGCCGCAATTTTGAGAATTTAGGGAAAAGAAAAAATACGGGTACATTATTTTCAACTACACTATCATTTAAACCAATAAAAAAAAATTGAGCAAGTACCCCATTATTATTTCAATTTTTTTACCAATAATAGTAGGTACCTACCTACTTATTTATCAAGATATTTATCTTCTTTATAAATCTGATCTACACATAATTTCTGTTCTTTTTAACTAAAGTCAAATGAGCTGCATTAATGCTGCATATGACTTGTCACCGATAAGTGTGTCTGGGAATTTATTGTTGAAAAGTTGATACATACCATTTAACATGATATTTTTGTGTTCTCCAAACTTCCGGTTATGGTAAAACGAGACGTCGAAGATTGTGTAATATTTATTACACAAAATATACAATCATGCATACAACTTGGCGACTTCGCGTTTGGAAATTGGGTTTTTCAACTTATTCTTTCATATATCATTTATTTATATTTTTGTGATAGGTACTGGTGTCGGCATAAAAATGTTAGAATGATCTGGGTGGGCACCAGGGTGGGCACAAAAATGTTGGGGTAGGCATGGCCCACCCAGGCCCCCCCTTAGCTCCGTGCCTGTGCAGAAGAACGCCATCACCTGGCATAATCTCATGGCCACCCGTCCGTCATCAGTCGTTTTGTCCGAAATATGAGCTATACTGTACCCCCTGCAGAGACAACCCCCTGACGCAGTGGAGAAAGGAGGTTGCGGAGCGTCGACACGTGCCCGCAAAGAGAGAGCTCGCGACAGATTTGGTGACAATTTTTTTTTTATATAAATTAGTGGCCTTTGCGGACTTCGAGCACACATCGCCTAAAACTAGATCGGTATTGGAATAATCATTGAGCTATCATTAAAGAATGGAAATGCTTCTGTTTGTATCAATGTTTGACATAAATTAATGGCGATCGATTTCGTATCTACCTACCTATCCAAGTTTTATATAGACAAAAACAAAGGATCAAGCACGTATGTATATTGGAAGTGTTATTCCACCACTCGTGAAAATAAGGTAGACACATTTTACGTTGACAGTGCTATTTCTTCAATAAGAAAACACCTCGGAAAACATAGGTACCCTGTTTCTCCCAGCAAAGCGCTATTTTTAGGGTACAGCCCTTTCAATGTTTTTCTAAAGCATTTGATCAGTCCTTTGTTGTTCCAATCGTCGTATGTGAGTCGGGGGTAATTGCTCGAATTGCTGAGACCTTGTTGAATTTTTAACGCCAAACAATAATTACACTTCTCTCAATCGTGTTTTGATTGCAAAGCTGAGCTAGGGATAATTAGACAGGTACGAGAATTGTAGCCCTATAAGACCTATAATACGCACCGTACTTTTTCTGGTCTGTGCTAGTCGAGTCGGTAAATATTATGACAGGCTCTTGTGAACTTGTGTTTACCCTGGCCGCCGCAACCGACGCCGAGATTCAGACAAGACCAATACCTGCAAAATGTGCTATAAGTATGGTTTTGCCACTTCATTAGTTTCCAGCTCATATCATGTTCAATCTACTCACTACTCAGTCTTTAATAAATCCCCAAAAACTTTCAGATTCAAAAAGTGAATAATGCATTAGTAAAGTGACCACCTGTAGCAGACAAAAAGATCTATAAGAATCCGCACACAGAAGCTAGATTCAGCTCCAATGAGGTAGGCACAAGTTTTTTATTTGTTGGTGGATATTAGAATATAGTACAAAATCCCGAATACGTAAGTAGAGCAATCTTAGTGCTCTCTGGGACACCTGTATTGCAACCAGTTTAAGACAGCAGCCTAATGTATTCTGGGTTGCATAATAATAGTCAAGCTTCAAACCACTGTTGATTTTTTTTCTAAATGAGTCCTGTTACTGCGTCCGGCAATAATAAATTATTACAAAGCGATGGGAACAAGAAGCTGTGAGATTCATAATCACGTCATTTGGGATAACTGAAAGGGATCTAGAAGCTCTGAACCAGAGATTCTCTTATTGTAAAAGATATTGATCCAACAGTCCTTTTTCACAAAAAAACCGATTTTAGGGTTACCAGGTTTCGCTCTCATACTCTGATCATACAGCAATTGTATTCTTGTTATAATCTTTTCCGTGTGGAAGTGGTTTATATTCAAGTGTACTGTGTAATCCCTCTTTCCCACAAGAGAAATCACTCACGCGCATACCCGTGAGCGCAGAATTCCGCTAATACAAACAGTTACAACAGACCGCTAGTTTCACGTTCACAGGTAAAGCTCAGGTGTCAAAGCTCTTATGGGTAAGGTGGATTATCTGTAAATTTGGTGAAGTTCTACTCGTAGGTATTCTTGACAAAATCGAAAATACATTTTCATATTTTTTGACTACGAGATCGCAAGTTAATGTGCCACAAAATATGTATCCATAAACTTGAAAGAAATGTAATGCAGCCATAAGCTTGCTCTCGCCTTCGTTTCTTTAAAAATTCAATTACCCATATAAAAAAAAGTACAACACAAAGCAGCACAGCGCCGGCAGGCAGATATAAAATTTCCATTAGATCATAGATACACGTACGGTCTTTTTATTAAAAAATCCAATAAACCGCTCCATTGTGCCCCAATGAAATCGTATCGTTAAATTACAGATTTCACCACCACCACCGGAAATGCTCACAGCCACCCGCTAGATTGCTGTGCGCCCATAAAAATATAAAGGTCACGTATACGGAGCGCCATCTGTGGGTACTCTGGATGGACACAATAAAATTTTACCGCACTTAGCTCGAATTTATTAAACCAGACATTAAACTTGTACGACGTCGTCTCGAAAAATATACCCCTTCCTTCCCCATGTGCTTTATTATTGATTCACGCCGCCTATGCCCTATGCTCCCGAAAGTAAAATTTGAAATGAATAAATGATGTCGCGAAACGGCACTCGGGATGTGTCGCTCTATTTAAAATAGTCTGTCGCATCATAATTATTGATGTAATAACTAAAAATACATTAACAATTTTGCCGCAGGTTGGTGTTGTCTACACTATTTAGTTCGATCCAGGTAAGCTTGGAAACAGGCGGCGCCATCCACGGGCAAAAGTCGGAAGTTTGTATAGTAAATTCGAGCGACAGTTTTTTTTATGCAACACGTGTGACGTGTGTAATGAATTCAAAATCAGGGTCGCATTGTTCGTTGAGTATGAAACCGAGTATGAAAACGCATAACTGAATCCGATGTAAGTAGGTATAGTAGGTTCACTTGTACCGTGATTCTAGTTGGCTGTGAGATTTTGTTTCTAAGTTTTCAAATCTGATATTTGAAAACTCCCTAGAACTTGGCAGTTGGTTGCATTGATATTTGAAAGTTTAAGCTTGACGACAAGATCAACAACTTTACCGTTTGTCAAATCGAGTGTCAAATAGACTGAAAATCACGAGTTTCACGAAAATTGTGGTGAAATTATGCCCATTACTGTGAAAAATGTGTTTGCGCCTCAGCTTGTGTATTGGACAATAACGTCCAGTGCCCATTTTAAAGTCCTCGAGAGTGCCATCAAGAACTCGCTTCTGGGAGAAAAAATGGGCGGATTAGGTGCTGGGCATGTACCCCATTACGTTCAGCTTTGCGGAGAAGACGTGAATCTACTTTCAAAAACCACATAATATGGAAGCATTGTGAACTATTCCTGGTTTTTAAAAGAAGTACCCACACTCTGGAAGGCTGGAAACGATGGGAAGCTGAACCCTCCTGATTTTTGTGAGGATGGGATTCATCGGCGTTAATACTTGATTTCACTGCTCAAGACATCTTACTGGAACAAGAAATTTGCGGAACTTGTGAAAGGTGAACTACATCCACTCCATATTTGCAATTTGCAAAGTTGATTTCGGTAAATTTTTCATTTTTGACAGCAACAGTCAACACACCATCACACCAACATAACCTATCTTTCGAAGCCAGACGCTCAGGCGCACACTAGGCAGTTGGACGTGAAGTCTACAATGCCAAACTGTGAAATTTGCCCAGCCTACTAGAATCACGGTACAAGTGAACCTACTATACCTACTCACGGCTTCAGATTATACAATCAGAAACTTAGAAATTGTGTATTGCTTTAGCAAGCAAAATAGCGCGCAGATACCTATTGAGACATTTTGGATTTCACGACTTAGTAATCTTAATGCGATATGATTTTGAAGTGCTGAAGGAAGCTCAAGAATTTGTTCTTCTGCCGGGCCGTCAAAATTGATAGTTGATTTTATAGAAGGGGAGACACACACATAAATTCAAACTTCAATCTAGGCCGGGCAGGTTGGTTCTAGCGGAAAATATACCTACTCATACCAGTCATACCTAACGACTCTGCGTTTTGTGGTACTGCGATGAAACTCGGCGTGGAAGTCTGCAGCCTGGATTGAATTTTGGTCCGCGTCTCTTCTACTAAGTAGTATAATATCAGCATGTCATAATGTTGACGGCTCACAGAAAAAAATCTTTTTGGGCTCTCTTGAGCGTTTTAAAGTCATGTTACAGCGAAATTACCAAAGAAATAGTTTAAAGTCATGAGAAGGATGGAAAAGCCCGGAGGCAGGCAAATGTGGCCGGTGGTGCTGATAGAAATGAAGAGCTGGAAAAAAAGCAACAAATCCTGGAAAATGCAAGCAAACTGAAAGAAACAAACATCTACAATAATAAAGACTATCCAAGGGAAGTACAGGAACGAAGGAAAATTCTTATATGTCACATCGCTGTGCCAGAATGATAGTAAGATAACTTCAAATTTCTGATTTTTGGATTAATTCAAAATCTATAGCTCCAAGCTATTCTCTACCTGATAAAAAAATCGAATTACTCAGAATCATCATGAAAGTACATAAAAAATGAATATCTCACTGTTATAGTCATCTGTTTTTTAAACAGTTCTGGTCTAATACTAGTACATCTCAAAATGTCCTATTTCTTCTACTGAAAAATAGATCGAATTTGATCTTGCCTTCTGGTATAATACGAAGACATTTCAATATGTCCCAATTTTACAACAAATCTGATTTGAAAATTTCAAGTTGTCCTTGTTTTTCATGTTATCTCAGTATTTTACTATGAAAGATATCTCACTCTTATACCAAAAAAACAACTGATTTGGTAAAAGTCTTCAGATATTTCATTTTAGTTCACTATTGCACAAAACATACCCTCATGCGTTTGTAAAATATCTCTTTTTTCTCTAAGTTGTCCCACTATTTGACCAGAAATGTTCCGTGAATTGTTTGAAAAGACTTATTAATTTTAACTTATCTCCCATGTACATTGCTATGATTTCGTTATCCCCAGCTCAGTTTGTATTGAGTAAAACTGAACAGTTTTTGTCAAAACGATGGATAGATGCAGAGACAGGCGTATATTGGTCATAGCTATGGCTAAGGCTGTTGAAAGTGAAAGAAATCGTAAAAATCGGTTCACAGGATAAAAAGTTTGATGAAAAATCTTGAATAATAATATGACAAAGTTATGAACTTTGATATTTTTCAATATTTGACAGATGACAGTTAGCGAAACACTATCTACTGTTCTGAATACAGTTTTTTAAGGACTTTCAAATGAGTTTTCAGTTTCTGATAGTGACACTTCTATTTGTCAGATGACAGCCAAAAACTAATGGGTTTATTCTAGGTCATACAATACTTGAAGATAACTATGAAAAATATGTTGAACCAGGCTATGCTTACTGTGCAATACTCGGACAACTTGAAAAAAAAGTGGGATAAATTTAAAATCACTATACGAATTCCTGACGAATAGTAGGATAACTTACATAAAAAAACGGACAACTTCCAACAAAACTATTATTTCTAGCGATATACAAGGATATGTTCACTTTTTTATTTTTTTCTCATTGAGTAAACGTTATTTCATAATGAATTTTTCACAGGTCTATTAGGGGCGATATAATACAACTTGAAATTCAAAAACTCTTTGAAATTTTGAGTAGAAGAGTGTTTTTTGTTCTTCTGAAATGTTCAAGTTGCGATTACTCGAAACTATGTTTTCAAGTTGTCTTACTATCATTCTAGTACAGCGACATGACAGAAGCAATGAAAGCGGGAGCAAAGGCGAACGTGGCGTATGACAAACTGTTCATAGACGGAAGGATGATTTCAGATGAATAACAAATGATGAAATATGACAGAAGAAAGGATGCAGAGAGGAAAGACATGGAACCGAGAACGCCGAAACCAACAATCGAGTACGAGAAGAGGAAACTCAGTCAAATGACGCCAGAAGAAGAGGAAAAGGACAGGGAAAAAGATTATCAAGCTAAACTCAAAAAACTGATAACGAGTATATGCAAACAGAGGAACAATCAAGAAACGAACACAATGGTAATGTATAGGAAAAGAGAAATTGACAACGAAAGTGTTGGGATTGTACCTAATACCTACCATAAGGAGTGGGGGAAGTGCCGGCTGCGTGGGTAGAGTAAGGATGAGATGAGGGGGAATGGAGAGCAGCTCGGGAGTTCGGCACGGTTGGGCTTCGCTCCATGCATGTACAGGTATTGGATGTGCTGTTCGATAATAAAACTATCGTACCTACCTACTGCTTTTTACATACTTACGTACAGTTACCACAGTGGCGACGAGGGTTATTAAGGAGTACCTACCACTACGAAGATGACGGACGAAGACGCCAACGCCGTGGGCACCGTCCACATGGTTCAAACTCAGTTTGCAATAGAAGTTTTCGATGCTGCGAAAATTTCGTTCGAAAGGTGGGTGAAACGCCTGGAGGCGGCTTTCACCGTTTTCGCCATCCCGGCGCCTTTGAAGGTTACATACCTTTTGCACTACATGGGTTCGGAAGCATACAACACGTTATGCGACAAGTTGTCTCCAGAAGATCCCAATACCAAGGATTACGAAGAATTAGTGAATTCGATGAAGTCTTTCTACAATCCGGATCCCTTGGAGATCGCGGAAATTTTCAAATTTCACCAGCGAAAGCAGTTGGAGGGTGAAACCGTGCAAGAATTTCTGGTTGCTTTACAGAAATTGGCCATTCATTGTAAGTTTGAGACGTACCTCAAGAAGGCCCTACGCAATCAGTTCGTTTTCGGTTTGCGGTCATCGAAAGCGCAATCCAGACTTCTAGAAGAGAAGAATTTGACGCTCGAGAAAGCAGCAGATATAGCGACGGGGATGGAGCTATCCGCAAAGGATGCGGCGTTTTTGAACACCCGGAGCCAAGTGCAAGTACACAAGGTCAAACCAGCGTCGACGCCAGTGCAGAAGAAAAGTGATAGTGCGAAAAGCTGCAGTGCGAAAAGCGGCTGTGGTACTACCACTACCACTGGTGAAAATGTTCGACAGTGTTACCGCTGTGGGTCCAGGACTCACCTGGCCAACAAATGCAACAAGCAGGATGTCATCTGCAGGGCGTGCAACAAGAAAGGACATTACCAGGTAATGTGTCGTAGTAGAGCTACCAATGCGAGTGCCCATCAGGCAGAGGAAATCCTCATTGTTGAACATGCAGAAAAGCGCGAAAAGTTTTTGCTGGAGTTGCCGGTAAATGATGTTTACGTGGAATTCGAGGTGGATTCCGGAGCAGCAGTAACGCTAGTAAGCGCGGGTCAGTTTAAATCATTGTTTCCAAATGTAAAAATTCATGAGACGAATTTGCGGTTAAGCTCTTATTGTCAGCGGGAGATAAGAGTATTGGGTTGCGCTGAGGTGTGTGTCAGTTACAAGAATCTCACTCGTAAATTAAATGTTTACGTCGTTCAAAACGATAAACATCCGTTGTTGGGGCGCGAGTGGATGAGACTTCTGGGAATCGACCTTGCCGATATTTCGAATTTGGAAGTAAATTCAAAACTGCAAAAAGTCCTGAACAAGTTTCCGAGCGTTTTTGATTCCAAAATTGGCAAGATTGAGGGAGTTCAGGCGAAAATTCAAGTAAAACCCGATGCCAAACCGGTCTTTTTGAAACACCGCCAGGTGCCATTTGCTTTATTGCCAAAAATTGAAGAGGAATTAGAGAACCTTGAGAGGGAGGGAGTCCTTAAAAAAGTTGCTTCGTCAGAGCATGCTACACCGATTGTACCGGTCGTAAAAGCTAACGGGAAAGTGCGTATATGTGGCGATTTCAAAAGCACGATAAATCCGAATTTAGTGACAGATAATTATCCGTTGCCTACGATTGATATGCTTTTTGCTTCCGTTGCGGGCGGAAAAACATTCACGAAACTTGACTTGTTCAAAGCGTATCTGCAGATGGAGGTTCAGGAGGAGGACCAAAAGTACCTTACTTTGAATACGCACAAAGGTTTATATCAGTGTACGAGAATGATGTACGGCGTAGCAAGCGCACCTGCAATTTTTCAACGTGAAATTGAAGTCATTTTACAGGGGATACCCGGAGTATCAGTGTTTATGGACGACATAAAGATTTCCGCGGAAAACGATCAAGAACATCTGAGACGACTTGAGGAGGTTTTAAGTCGATTTGACAAATTCAATATCAAAGTAAATCGGGATAAATGCGTGTTTATGGCCGATTCTATCGAGTACTGCGGATACAAAATTGATCGTGACGGGATTCATAAATGTACGTCGAAAATTGATGCGATACAAAAAGCAAAATCAGTTGTGGGGCGACACAAAACTTTCCCGGCGGTATCCAGGGACGTCAGTAATGGGTTTGATTTAAGTGTCCCTTCGGGAAAGTGGGATTAATTTGAGAAGTTGATTGAAAAAGTTCCAGTGAGTTGAGCGTTTAGTGAGCATCCTGCATCCATTGTCGGGCCGACAGAACAAATGACAGGCTCTTGGGTTTTCACGGTGATGAAATATTTCGAAAAGTAGGACTAGGAAGCTAACTGTTGTGATATCTCAAGAATGCAATGCTATTTTGTTCCTACTTTAGACATGATGATGGCATTACACAAACTTGACTGAGAACTTTCTGCATCTGTGTGTCAAATTTCTACTCTATATCTTTAAATTTAGAGCTTGGGCAGACAAGCCCAGACCCAATGTGCCATCTGAGGGCTTCCAAACTAAATCATCTACCCAAAGTCTAATCAGGTCATTCCAGGCTGAACTTCTGCTTTCGTACCTGATTTCGATTTGATCGAATCAACAATTCGGTAGTTATCATGGCAGAACCGTTTAATTTGCGCGATCGCATTATGAACTAGGTACAAGGTGATGATATAATTCAAATGGTAGAACTAGAGGTAGTTAACTGTTGTGATATCTCAAGAATGCAATGCTAGTTCCACACAAGGGGGTTTACGCAGCCCCAAACAACACTTGAAGACACAATCAATCGGGGCGCACTGTTGCCTTTAATGATGCAACCTAAATTATTGTTTGGAAAATAACTGGTGAAAATCAGTCGCGGATTGAAAACCTGGGGCAGAGTTCTAATTAACTGCAATTCAGGGCCCCCAAGTGGTGACCTGTGAAATGAGACTTCGAGTCCATCAAGAAGTTAGGTCCGAACCACACCTGAAGGCACGATAGTTCCGAATAACTAAAAAAAAGAGGGGGGCTCAGTGGGGCTTCAAGAGGCACCCGTAGACACCAGGAGCCTGAAGGGCCTCAACGAACCCAAGAAGACACAAGGCCGCAGTTTTGGCCTGAAACGGCAAAATCTGATAGACACAGATGGGGGCGCCATCAGGGCCTTGAACGACAGACACCATGGGGATGGGGCCCTGGTACCGAATCAAATAAGGGAACTACACACATTACAGTTTGTACATATACGTCAATGGAATGGGCATACTGAAGTTGCTAAAGCTACAGAAAACACAAGGGGGTTTACGGAGCCCCAAACAACACAAAGGATCGGTTCGCACTGTTGCCTCAAATGATGCAAGAAGATACAAAAGAAAACACCGAGAACCTGCCAAGAACAGCGTTCATGTTGTCACTTTGACATTGATACGATTCGTAACAAAAACGTAGTTACCTACCGGTTTGGTTGCTATGTTGCTAAAAAAATTAAATAGGCCAAAAATCAAGGAACAGGCAAGCGAGGCTGGAATCGGCTAGGAAAATTTTAAAAAATCCATAGCGCTTGTCCGGAAAACGGTGGGAAACTCCAACTTCAGCATTAGTTTGATTCTTTGGTAATGTTGCTTCCTGCCGGGTTTGGTTCACATCTGTCATATAGATTTTGAGTAATTAAATGGCAAAGTTCCAGACTTTGATATTTTTTATAATTTGACAGGTAACAGGTAGGAAAATATTTTTAACTGTTCTGAATACAGTTCTTCAAGGGCTTTCAAATGACATATCGCAAGTCAAGTTCCGTGAGATGTAGCTTCTGTCATTTGCTGATAGTGACACTTCTGTTTGACAGATGACAGCCAAAAACTAATCCGGTCATTCCAGGGCGAAACCATGTCTGCATATCAAATTTCAAATCGATCGGATGAACGGTTCGGCAGTTATCGTGGAAGATCACATACACACACCCACAGACAGACATCATTCTGGAAATGGTCTTAATCGACTTGGGGGACCTCAAAATGGATATATCCGGTGAAATCTCAAAACTTTTTTTCTGCACCATTACAATACTTTCCCTCCATGTTGGTGGGGCCGGGAAAGTAAAAGTTCCTACAAATAAAACCGAAGTGAAATCGTTTATTGGGCTCGTAAATTACTACGGACGGTTTCTGAGTAACTTGAGTCATAAACTGTACCCAATAAACAATCTGCTGAAGGACAACGTTCCTTTTCACTGGAGTAAAAAATGCCAGGAAGCATTTGATTTGGTAAAAAGTGAGATGCAATCGGATCGTGTACTTTGTCACTTTGACCCAAATTTGCAACTTGTTTTGGCGACTGATGCCAGTCCTTACGCGGTAGGGGCTGTTCTTTCGCACATAATGCCGGATGGTACCGAGCGACCAATCCAGTTTGCTTCACAAACGCTCAGTGCTACTCAGCAAAGGTACAGTCAGATTGACAAAGAGGCTTATGCCATAGTTTTTGGTATAAAAAAATTCTATCAGTTTTTGTTCGGGCGTAGGTTTACGTTGCAGGTAGACCACAAACCTCTGGTGCACATTTTCGGTAAAACCAAACCGTTACCGATTCTTACAGCGACGCGTATGCAACATTACGCGATTTTTTTGCAGACATTCAATTACGACATTTGTTACCGAAGCACAAACGCGCATAACAATGCTGATGCAATGTCGCGGTTACCGGTAAAATCGGAGGATTTTGATAGGTTCGATGAAATCGATGCGTTTCAAATAAATCAACTTGAAGTTTTGCCGGTAACGTTGGAGGAAGTTGCGGTTGAAACGAAAAAGGACAGACAGTTCGGAAAAATCATGAAAGGGTTGAAAAATGGATATGAGGTAAAGAAGCAGGATAGGTTCGGAATACCTCAAAACGAGTTCGCACTACAAAGCGATTGTTTGTTTCGTGGAAACCAGTTAGTAGTGCCGTCAACTTTGCGACGACGAATTTTACAAGAATTGCATTCTTCACATTTGGGCATAAACAAAATGAAAGCGCTAGCCCGAAGCTATTGTTGGTGGCCGGCGATAACTGCTGACATTGAGGGAATTGCACAAAACTGCGTAAATTGCCAAGCAATAAAAAATGATCCGCCAAAAGTAACTCCGACGCATTTGTGGCGACCTGTTTCAAGGCCATTTGAAAGAGTACATGTTGACTTCGCAGGGCCATTCATGGGGAGCTATTTTTTCATCTTGGTGGATGCTTTCACGCGCTGGCCTGAAGTACATAAAATCAAAGATATCACTACCGAGACAACTATCGAATTATGTCGTAAAATTTTTTCTACTTTTGGCATCCCGGAAATTTTAGTTTCGGATAATGGGAGTCAATTTACGTCTTATAAATTTCAACACTTTTTGAAAAATAACGGCATCATCCACAAACGAAGTGCACCTTATCACCCTGCTACGAACGGGTTGGCAGAAAGGTATGTGCAAACATTTAAAAATGCCATCCGAGCGGCAAACTCGAAAAAAGAAATTGAATTGCAAAACTTTCTTTTGAATTACCGCCGAAGTGTACACACGATCACGGGAAAAAGTCCTGCTGAACTCATGTTTGGTAGACAAATTCGTTCGAGGTTAGATTTGATTAAACCAAATTCCGTGAAAACACTTCCAAATTACAACGATTTTAATGTTCGAGAATTCAAAACGGGGGAAAGGGTGGCAGTACGTGATTATCACGGTGAAGACAAATGGCAATTTGGTTCTGTTGCTGAAAGATTGGGAAAACTTCATTACAATGTCAAATTGGACGATGACCGTTTGTGGCGCCGTCATGTTGATCAAATTCGAAAAATCGGTGATGCTCTCCCACAAGTCTTCAAGCCACCGCTTACAGAGTTCTCAGATTGCACAAATACTGGGGATAAACAAAAAGTTGTTGACACACCGGAGGTGCCAGCTACTCAGGATTCCACTTCTGCCGAACCAAGCGATAAATCAACCAGCAGTGACACGGAATTGGTAGCTTTGCCGAACATTCCTGACGATGTTCCTGGAAATGTTGCACTTCCGGAACCGACAATAAATTCGCCGATATTGCGTAGGTCTAATCGAATTAGAAGACCACCTAGTAGGCTTGATATGTGATTCCTTGTGTTGTTCTTTTAAATTTATATTGTTTACTTATTAGTTATATTTTGATGTGTTCGTACGAGAACGTTTTATGTCGACTTACTTACCTGCGCATTACTTACTTGCTTTGTAAAAATACTTACCTCTTGATTTCTTACTGTACTGAACATATTTTAAGAGGGGAGGAGATGTTGGGATTGTACCTAATACCTACCATAAGGAGTGGGGGAAGTGCCGGCTGCGTGGGTAGAGTAAGGATGAGATGAGGGGGAATGGAGAGCAGCTCGGGAGTTCGGCACGGTTGGGCTTCGCTCCATGCATGTACAGGTATTGGATGTGCTGTTCGATAATAAAACTATCGTACCTACCTACTGCTTTTTACATACTTACGTACAGTTACCACAGAAAGAAACTCGGTAGGAAGAAAAATCGAAGAATCAAAGGGAAAAGAGAAAGTCACGGTGTTATTCTGGAATGTCTTTGGAGTGATGGGAAAGGAAGATAGCTTCTGGGAATATGTGAAAAAGTTTGATGTAGTAGCAATGCTGGAGACATGGGTGGAAGACAAGAACTGGGAGAGAATCGAGAAAATTTTATTATTCAGGAATTTGTCCGCCATCTCTCAGTGGGTTGTAGTGTATTTAAAGTTTTGGTTTTTCGGTTGTCCCACAGTTTTTATAAAAATATTTATTTAACCTGACCGGTTTCAAGGGCCTCTTGTCCCTCCTCGTCGTATACGTATACGTCAGATTTCTGCAAAAATTATACAACTCTCTTTTTATCTCTTTTTACATGTAATTTTACTTTTTGATACTCTGACGAGGAGGGACAAGAGGCCCTCGAAACCGGTCAGGTTAAATAAATATTTTTATAAATACTGTGGGACGACCGAAAAACCAAAACGAGAAAATTTTGCCTGGAGAATCCAAATGGAAATGTTAGGGGGCAGTAAGAGAGAAAGGAAAAGGCAGAGCTGAAGGTGGAATAATAATGGGAGTTAAGGAGGGGATTGAAGAAGTCGAGGGACATAATCTAACAACACCAAATCTGATGAAGCGCGTTGTGATGATCGGACAGAACACCATGGACAATAATATCAGTATACAGCGAAAATATGAAGAACTTGGAAAGAGATATAACGGGTGATCCATTTAGAGGTACTTTTTCTAGTAGGCTTTTTATGACAGATCAAATTGTCAAACAATCAAATTACCATGGCATATTTGTTCAGTATTGTTTGACATTTGATTATGGAAAAACTTACCCCGGCAAAGCGTCTACAGATTGTTCAGCTGTATTATGAAAATCAGCGTTCTACAAGAAATGTGTTTCGTGCGCTTAGAGCAATTTATGGTCTACATAATCGGCCTACCGAACGCACAATTCGCTATACCATCGAGAAATTTGAAACCCAATTTTCATTATTGGATAAGACGCTACCAAATAGACCACATCCACTACGTAACGAAGAAAATATAGCGGCGGTAGCTGAGAGTGTACGCGAGGACTGTGATGAATCGATTCGGCGACGTTCTCAACACCTTGGCTTGTCGTATGGAACAACTTGGCGTATTTTACGCAAGGATCTTGGTTTAAAGGCATACAAAATTCAACTTGTGCAAGAATTAAAGCCAGCCGACCTTCCAAATCGTCACCGTTTCAGTCTTTGGGCTCTTGAAAAGCTTGAAGAAGATCCACTGTTTTCGATCACGCTTCGGGCCGGTGAATTGGCCGCCTAGATCGTGTGATATCACGCCTTTAGACTTCTTTCTTTGGGGCTACGTGAAGTCTAAAGTCTACGTGAATAAGCCAGCTACGATTGAGCAATTGGAAGCGAACATTTCTCGCGTCATTCGCGAAATACCAGTCGATATGCTCGAACGCGTCGTGCAAAATTGGAACTCCAGAATGGACCTCCTTAGACGTAGTAACGGCCAACATTTGAAAGAAATAATATTTAAGAAGTAAATGTCAAAAATCCTTTTGTCGTACGATAATTAAAGTTACCCAGTAAAATTAATATTTTGATATTTTTTTAATTTTTGAAAAAAGTACCTCTAAATGGATCACCCGTTATTTAGAACAGAGAATAAACAAAACAAAAGAGGAACGCATGCTCATAGGGGATGATTTCAATGCAAGAATAGGAGAAAAACGAAGAAGACTGAAAATTTGTTATTTTGTGAATTATACTGGGTGTTTATAAACGTCTGTGATCGCATCGCCTTTGGAATCCGCTCTCGATCACTACAATTGCGCCTGTTACTACGTTTTTCGGCCTGACCCAAGCCTGCCGCGATCACAGTCTCTTATAAACACCCCGTATTATGACGGGCGGACCTGTAAAATCCTACGGTTGAATAAACTTGTTACTGGGCTTTATTGCTTATTGCACAAAAAAAGTATATTTCTATTTCTATTCTATTCTTCTACAACTACTAGTTTGCAGTCATCATTCCTGCGTGAATTGACAGTGATATCTACTGGGGGCATTGAAAAAATGCTGTTCAAAAACGAAGGTTTACTGAAGAGGTCATCACTGATTGGAAAATGCCATTTTGTTTCCATAATTAGGATTATCGAATGTGATTTGGTTGGGAGCACAACAAAACAAATGCATTTATCGCTCTCTTGCATAGGAGAAGCAAGTGAATATCCCCTCACGTGCGTGAGTCGCGATAGCGCATTTTCTTAGTGCAGATCTGTCATTGATAAAAATGAAGTCCGGCTTGGACCTTCAGATTTGAATTTATTGCTATGTAAACAACTATTGCTGCAACAATCAAATCCATGACAACAAAACGAGCTGAGAATTAACCGTAGATTGGAAAACTGGTCCTCAGTCATCCAGCTCATAGGTCACTCAAAAGACGACTAATATGACCCGTCTATAGGCTGTCTGATTTCTACATGATTCGAGTGGGCTGTGTTTCTGTTCGCCATCGGCCGATCGCGGCCTGAATCGCAGTCCACTAGAATCATGTAGAAATCAGACAGCCGATATTACAATAGAGTACCTATGGTATGGTATGTATGGTATTTTAAAATTTTCACTTTGATGTGGATACCACCCTCACTCACTTTGTATGGAGTTGATGTGCGGGCAGCTTTATGACTGAAAAGGATATACACACGGAGATCCGCCGATTTTTGACTAAATCATCGACTAAATCTGATTTGCACATTCCAAAACATCTCCCTAATGAACCGTGTTCAGCTATTTTCGGAAAACGTGCTGATGGGACGCCTATTTCGACAAAATGTCTTTGGGGAAAACTGGCAGAGCGGTGCGCATTTTTATCATCAGATATCCCGCAAAGAGCAAACACGTTCAAACTGGCATGGCCTATATGCCTGCAATGTGTGCAGTACCAATAACTCGGCGCCGTACCAAAGCTTTGGGAGCTTTCGCACTCTGACCGGCCATTAAATATTGATGGTCGGAAAATACTATACCTATGCCACCAACCCTTTATACTACATAATACGTCATATGTGCGGTTTCACTAGGCCACTGAAATTCGCTGATGGATGAAAAAGCCTTTCGGCACCTTCCGGCAATGCATAAAAAATTCAAAAGGACCGTTCAGGTCCAGCTCGCGTTTTCCTAACCGAGTCTGCTGAAAAGCATTATTATTTGTTGTAGGTCTCTAGCGGTATACTTCGGCGTTGCGTCGGCGGCGTATGCTTCCGGAAATAATTGGGAACTGGGGTCAGTTTGTCAGTGGAACGGCGTGGAATTTCTAGGTCGTTTATTTCTGGAATGGTGGACGGTTTTGAATTCAATTGTTTTTTTTATGGAGGGTGGCTTCAAACAATGAAACTCCGTCGATTGAGAGTCGGGAGTTCAACTTCGACCAGTAACTTGTATTCTATGATTACCTAACTGCGGGTTCCACCAAAAGTTTTATGAGCGAGTTAGTAAACTTTAATCTGAGTTAGTTGCTGATCAACTGGCCTTGCTATTGGCTGTGTCATAGCAACCAATGCAACTCCGATTATAGTTGACTCGCTCATCATAAAACTTTTGGTGGAACCCGCAGTAAGTGAACATCGATTGAACTACATTTTCATTCTTGATGGTGTGATTTTCCATAATTTCAAAGGACTTACTCAAATAATGGGGTCTTGTCTCGGGTGTTGTACAAAATAACAAAATATGATTTTTATGGCCAAGCTCGATGCCTGAGTGAATTGAATTATTTATTGTCCAGTTAAAAAAGTATAAAAAAATTATTTGGCACCAGAAAAAAAAAATAGAAATTCAGTGTGAACATACCTAACTACACACATGAACAGAACTTGACTCGACAACTCTCTGGTAACGTTTTCCGGTCCTCTGATGCATAGTTGCCGTCCTCTGAACCGTCACCAGAAACAAGTAATGTATTTAATTGTTTCCTGCTGATATATAGATTTCACAATGTACAAAAAGATGCTGCAATGTGTTGTTTAGTTTTTTCGTGATTTTTAATCGTACCTAGTGAATATTCATAGACTGTAGACTGCCCATCAGACAAAACCTGACAACAACGGTGAAACGATGACCTAGTTACTGTGCAAGCGCAGAACAGGTTCACTACGTCATCGGTCTTCCAGTTTGAACTCCACCTGTTCCCGCCCAAAACAGTATATGCTTATACGAGTTTCAGAAGACATAGTATTGTCACACGACTGGTTTTAGGGCACGACAAACTTGCGAGGAATGTTCCAATGAAAGGAGTGTGACAATACGTCTTATTAAACAAGTCCAATTATACTATATTTTATCTACTTCTCTCTTCACTCTGTTGTCACTTCTATTGACAATAAACTGTTGCTATTGGTTGAAAAGCAGTTAATTGATACTCTACATTAAAGCACCGCTTTCGATGTAATAATGAATCCATTAGTAACGCAAAGTAAATAAACATTTTTTCTTGGAACTTTTTAAACGAAATATTTTGAAGTGTGTAATGGTCTTAGGTTTGTACTTTGTTTTCAACAATTCGCGCTCTTGAAATCCAAGGCAGTTGATGGAAATACTGGAAAAAAGCCCAGAAAAATATTGAAAGAAAATCGGATTTTTTATTTTTGAAGATAATTTAATGAGGGTCGAAGCGAAGTCTTTCGAGTCCACTTAGTTTAGTTATTCAAAAAGACTCAAGGCAACTGCTTGAGGCAGAATAATGCGTAAAAATATCAACCACTGCATCTGTATTGAATATTTGTTTCCTACACAGGGTGAGCCATGAACCTCGGCGAAAGCAGAAGATCACACGGTTTTCTACCAATGAGCTTTTTTTTTATTTGAAGGAATTTCTAGAGAACTTGTATTATTCAATTTCACGACTCACCCTGTATGGTAACTGGAAATCTAGTATGCAACCAGTTGCAATCAGTCTGTATGGATTGGAAATATAAAGAAAGTCCACCCCGTCAGACTCTCGTCCCCCACGACCCTTTCTTCAATAATGATCGACACTTGTTGTGCTGAAATAGTACCAGCCAGGATACGGTGCGTCGAATTACTAAGTATTGCATCCAACAGATTGATGGGTATCAACCCCTCCATTTCAATTAGCAATTTTTCAGCCCCCGTCCAATATGACTCAAAGCCCTAGAGTGCGATTTTTAGACATTTTGGATCTGTAGAAAAGCATTTAATTTTGAACAGAATATAAAACTTTCAGGACGTTGATAGTTTGTTATACTTTTCAAGGTTTGTGCAATTTTTTTTGCTATCCTGTACTGATAGGGATCCAACCTACGTACTAAATCAGGGACGATTTTTCATGCAAATGAGGGTAAATTAAGGGCTCGTTAGGCCTACCGGAACCTGTCGCCCCTTCCTAGTGTAGTGACGCAAGGTGATTTAATTACTTGCCACTCATTAGTGGCGGAAGGTCGCAGGATACCGGACGTGGTGATGGTCTTATAAGCGGAGCATTAATAGATAACGTTCTAGCAGGTGCGGGAATCTATGTGGGCGCACGAAACGTGAATGAATTTTCTATCATTGACTAGTTCTCAACCAGTCGAGTGGATGGGAGTGGGAGTAACATGTATATTACTGGTATTATAGCATCCAAAAATTGACATAGCATAGATGCCTAAGGTGACCAGGTTACTCAGTGAAGAAATCGGAACATGGGGATTCTTTTTTTTTTTTTTTTTTTTTTTTTTAAGGGGCGTACTTTTTATTTGCTGGTTCAGAATCTACCAGCTATTCCTCATTTTTCCGCGTCTGTTCATTGTTGGATTTCGCGTCTGTTCATTGTTGAATAGATAATAATGGAATAGTGTTGTTAATAAAATTATGCTTTTTTGAAGTCATGTACTGTATGATCAAATACTTTCTTACACAAGGAAGGCTGTGGTGCTGTGGTCCTGGTCATTGGCAGGCAAACTAGACGATTTTGGCCAGGTCACAGCCTCCCTGCTTGAGTAAGAAATTTTGTGATCATACGGTACATTCTGCAGACAGTCGAGACCCACTTGCATAGCGTGGGTGCCAATCGAAATAAATTCAATCTTATAAATAAACTACAATCTACATGAATTTCAACCAAATTCAACGAAAATATAAAAGAAGTGGGAAAAAATTTAAATATTCGCTGCTTAAATCGGAAATCGGAGCATTTACGGAACAGCTACTCAAATCGGAACATTTACGGAACAGAAAGTCGAATCGGTAAGTAGTGCAGTAAAGATAGTCAAAAAAGACCCCAAACCTTGAAAAAATTAATTCATGAAATTTTATAGCAGATATCGATTCAGAATTTCATCCTCCACCACATACTCAAAATCCCCGAAAATCCCAGTTGAGCATTTTTCTTGCGGCGCTGTCAAAGTATATCATGTTTGTTGTAACTAGTCCGAAAATTGTATTCTTGTTTTTGTCACACTAGACCTACATTGTTGGCTCAGAGCTGTTGATGTACACTGCAGGGCATGACCAGACCTTCGTCTGAACTTCTAACTCGTATTTCCCGAAAAAAAAAACACGGAAGTCGCTTTAATTCCCAATTAACAGTGTTGATTAAAGATAATCCGAGGGTTAATGACCAAGTTAATTGAAATCTGTTTGATTTGTGGTAGAGGCATGAAATTTGGTATGAGTGGTCTTCATGGTCTTCTTTTCAAATGTAAACACGATGACTCGCCATATTTTGGTTAGGGGGGCCCAAGGACCCCCTTAAAAATTTGAAGTTGCAGGAACTCCTACAAACCACCGGTAAATATCGTCACACATTTCAAAAAGTAATCATTTTACTCCACATCAAATCTTGACAAGAGACACAACAGTTGTCGACATGTACGCATTGTTCTTCGGGTTGAAACAAATTTCTTCGGAGTGTCAAAAAAAAACACAGTTTTAAATGTTTTTTCCATCTAAGAAAATGTGAATTGATCTGCCGTGTAGCATTATTCACTAATTTGTATTTTCCGAAGCTGTTCATGAAGTCTGTTTTTTGATACTGTCATTCTAGGAATGACAGCTCCCGAAGAAATAAGCCAATTCAAGTGTGAAGTTCAACAGCGTTTTTTTATTGTTCCCAATCAATATGATTGACAATTTATGAATGGATGGATAGCTGAAACTGTTCTGTAACTTAATTTCTTTTGACTACAAGCGGAACCAAGCGCAAAAGCCTAGAAAAAAATATTTTTCACGTCGCCCACCATCATGAAATTTGTGACCCTAGGGTGTGTTGAAAATATTTTTATACCGTGTATTAACTCGATCTCAAAGCTTTGAAGTATTTTACGCCTCAATCTTAATTCTTTGTGCCTTCTACTTGACAATAGGACTGTGTATCTTACGTGTTATCCGGGCCCATGCGCGTAGAATTAGGCGCTTGATATGAAACTTCCAGACAAATAGCGTCTGTTAACACGTAACATGATCAGAAAAACTATCAATAATCGTTTGTGTAAGTGAAATTTTCAACTATTGATGCTCACTGTTTGTGAGTTGTGAGACTGATGTTATTTCAATCTTTTAAACATAAAAAACAATCATTTTGAAGGTGGAATAGGAAGGCACGCTTTCGATTCTTACAAGAAAGAATGGAAATAAACACTGCGTCATGACAAGTGTAGAAGTCGATACGATGGAGAAAAAGGTTTAATTTTATTCCGTTTCCGCGAACACGTGGCTTGGAAGTTTTGGTCAGGGCCCTCCCCGAGTCTCCTCTAACTGAAAGCCTCTGGGGCCGAAGGTAGGCGAGCCGCGAGAGCCACTCTCATATGGTACGTTTCAGGCAATCCTTGCTACATGAATGTACTGCGGATTGCATAAGACTATCCGGCCCAGAAGCTAGGCAGGAGAAAGGCAGAAGCCGTATTCGGGGTTGCCAAGTGAACAAGAAATATAAATTTCAATTACTTCGATATAATAATTTCCCAATTTTGAACTTCCATTCAGTATGGTGTCAGATTCCTTAACTAGAAGAGCGCAAGGAAATATCTTGCAAAACAAATTGATTTTATAGTGACTATTTGAGGTGACAGTATATGTAATATAACGTATTATTGGTAACGGCGGCCATGCCAAATCTGACAACATCGCGATTAACAGACTGTGGATTATTTGCGAAGTAAGCAAGGAACTTCAAATATTTTTATTATTTTGTAAAAAAGAACTATACAAAATAGAAATTTGGCTTGCGACTGGTTCTTCTTCACATTTTTAGTAACTTTTTTGTATCTATCTGGAGACTTAGTCATGAAATAGCCTGGAATTCCATAGAAAAGTCGATATTTGTCTGGATGTTTAAAATTTGGCACTAAATAGCGATAGTTGCGTCCATGTTGCATCTGCGCCGTCGGGTCAGGAGAACGCACTATTGCAGATCGTATTGACGTTTGTCTATTGGCGAGTAACATTACCGATGGTGGCGCTGCTGATGCGCTTCGCATGTAAACAAACATGTCGGATAGGGCACGGATTGTTGCCCGCACGTTCAAAAATCTTATCAGTAGTAAGCGGTTTTTAATGTCCTCCAGACGTGAAACGTGGTTAATTAGTACCTATTGCGGTGGAACTCGAAAATGACAGAAGCGAATTGAGTGTTATGAAGGTTTTCAATCACTGGATGGCCTCAAGCCTCAACGGATTCTCGATCTATCGTGATGGGATACTGATGGGAGAGGAAATTCTGAAGTCACAATTTCTTGTGTTGTGTGGTCGAAAGCGAACCGAATCAAGCTTCAGTTCAAACATGGACATATTTGGATTGTGTTTACAAACAAGCGCATTGTATGAATCTCCTCACGATGCAACTGAGATTGTAATTAAAAGAAATAGTAGTAGCAGTTCCTGCGAGAGTTCCTGTGAAATTGGAACGTTTAAATGCACTTGCAAAGCAGGCCAGTCCGGGACATGCAAACATATCGCAGCTGTGCTTCTTCGATGCAGCCATTTAAAGCTCCTATTTTCAGCGACACTCGTCAGGCTTTTCTCGTAGTCATATTTTTCACAGTGCCAAGTTTGTTTGTCATCTTGACTACCCAACTTGCGTCTTTCGCTTTCGACGGGAAACGGTGAAAATGTAACTCTCCTTTTTTCCGGTTTCCACAGCGCGACTCGCACTCGGAAACGCAACAAATTCTCCGCCACTTTTTGTCACTATGACAAAATCACAAATCTTACCACCTCCCATTCTGATGCCGCTTTTGCTTGCCAGTCGTCGTACACGTGCCACTCTTATTTAAAAATGCAATGTTTTTGCAACCGACGACACCTAGTATATTCAAGATAATGAAACGTGCGTGGCTCACGTACTTTGTTGGAAAAAATCAACGCCGCGTTAAGTCAGATGGAATCAATTAATGTCACCAAACACCGCAACGCTCATAAGAGCCCACACAAATCTGCGGTTGTTCCGTGCACAAACGTCGTTTACACGTTGGCCGTCAGATGGCGTATTCGATCTTGAAACTCGCCAATACTCATTAGTCTGTATTTGCTGTTGTTTCGCCAAAGTAGCATGAAATTTGGTGCAATTCTAAAAGTGACAGGTGGCGGTTAAAAAGTTTTCTTTCGGGGCTTTCGCGCATCACTTCTCATTTAGTTATACTCATTAAAATTATGAAACAGTTGAAGCTATCCACCCAATAATGAATTGTCATCATATTGATTGGTAAAATTGGAAAAAACGCTGCTGAACTGAGCACTTGAATTGGCTGGTTTCATCTAGGATTGTTGCTTCTAAGATGTCAATATCAAGAAATTGACTTCATCAACAGCTTCGACAGATACGAATTAGTGGATAATGATATGCGGAAGATAAATTTACTCTTCTATTACATGAAAAAATTATAAAAACCTGATTTTCTTTTGACATTCCGAAGAATTATTTTTTCATTATGAAGAACAATGCGTACATGGCGACAACTGGTCTGCCTCTTGTTGAGATTCAACGTAGAGTCAAATGACTACTTTTTGAGATGCGTGACGATTATTAATGGTGGTTTGTATGAGTATATCTGCAACTTCAATTTTCAAGAGGGCCCCTAAGCCCCCCTAACCAAAATATGGCAAGGCGTCATGCCTACATTTGAAAAGGGGACCATGAAAACCACTCATACCAAATTTTATGCCTTTATCACAAAAAGAACAGATTTTATTAAATTTGGTCACTAATCCCCGAACTACACTTGATTACCACTGGTAATTGCAGATTAAGCAAGTTACGTGTTTTCTTTTGCGGGAAATAGGACATCGACGGTTCAAATGACGTTCTGGTCATGCCCTGGACAGTAGCGGACTAAGAAAATTGGGAGCCCGGGGCGGAACTGTGGAATGAGGCCCCTAAAGAGTGAAAGTTGAGAATATGAAGGTGGGCCGACAGACTTCTTGGCCCGGCCTGCCCCGCCGTGATTGAGCAAAAGCCCAAGAAACAAAAAAAATGGGCTCTGTCAACTTATTGACTATAAAACACACAGTGGCGTGTGTGGAATTTGAGGGCGGAGAGGGCAAAGCAAGAGGCAAAGGCAATGACGAGGGTGCAAGTCGGCGAGAGGTAGCGCCGCAGCCGAAATTTTTTGGGCATGATAATAATAATGCTGATGATAATCGGTATATTCCATGCGTTTTGCGATTTTGGTTTTTGATGCTTTCACCAAAATTACTTGATAATCAAACTTCTTTTCAGAAACTTTTCGCCAGAAATTTTTTCTGTATCGGTTTAGTGTGCAATGAAGTGCCATGGGCGAAGGTGGGAGAGTGGGGTCTTCGCCCACTTTCGCCCATTTTGGCTATGCCACTGACCACCAGTACCTACAAGAAGTTTTCGGCTCCAGCTTTGGATGTAGAATTGGATTTGGACTGCTGACTCAATGCTGAAACCTCCTCGTATATACAACATCAGGAATAATATGAATTCTACTACCTGCAGCGCGCAGACAAGATAATTTTATTATTTTGTCTTTACCCTCTTCAGATAAGAAAATTTCACAAAATTTCAAAGGCTTGAAGGCCCCTGGCACTCTGACATTTGGGGCCGGGGCCCCTAAAGCCTAAAGTGAAAATAACTGTTAAGAGAATCCGTGATACAGACACACCTCTATTGCCTGTGTGTAGGCCCCCAAACTTGTTGTCATGGGGCCTGCCAAGGTAACTTTAAAATGGAAAAAAAAGAAAAACAATGTTACTCACCTAATATACCTACGAGGAAAATTACCATTGAGGAAAAAAAATGAAAGTTTTGGATTTTATCCCAATTTTTTTCCAGTATTTTTTACAAACAAAACGAATTGGGGGCCCCATCAGATGGTTGAGGCCCCGAGGCCCGGGGCGGACCGCCCCCTCCGCCCCCCCCCCCTTAGTCCGCCACTGGCCCTGGAGTATATAACAACAGCTCTGAGCTAACAATATAGCTCAATTGTGACAAAAGCGAGGATACAATTTTTGGACTTGCTGCAGCAAACATGATATACTTTGACAGCGCCGCAAGAAAAATGCTCAAGTGGGATTTTCGGGGATTTTGAGTACATGGTAGAGGATGAAATTCTGAATCGATAACAGCTTTAAAATTTCATGAAATAATTATTTCAACCTCAAAACCTATCTTTACTGCACTAAAGTGTCTCCCGAAAACGGTACAGTTCCGATCAAATCGGAACGTCTGGTTACCTTATAGATGCCTATAGCAGCATTGAACGGTGTGTTATCTTGGAAGTAATGATCATATTTCAATGATAAAAAGGAGTACCTATTTGCTAATAGGTGCTCTCAGTGATATAATCACTTTGATTCTGAAGTGAATTGTTCTTCTATTATGGAGTACTTGAGCACTCCATATTCTAGCCTCGTTGCAAGGAAATAATTCAATCAACATTGCATAATATCAGGGTTTGATTATAAATTATAACATTACTACAACAATGTTTATTTGGTTATGGTGCAATGGTTATGGTTATTTGACTATTCCGACGAAACTTTATTCTGTCGGAAATAAAAATAAAAAAAAGTTTTGTTTTTTCATAAAAAAAAACGTCAATATTTTTGAACCGAAAGCCTAATTTTTTTTGAAGACGTCCTCCCGGCTTGACACCATGTTGATTTTACCTGAATGTAAGCTAGTTCACTTTGGTTTTTCTATTCTCAGCTTTTCCAAGATTACTCCACTCGTTTCTTATTCGCAGTTTATAGGAACTTGGCTCAATGCAGCTCAAAAGTTGAGTTTTTGACGATTGACAGTCTGTTTATCAATCACAGCCAGGATCAAGACAATTGTATCGTATAATATATTGTAATGAATAATAAATAGGTACATAATAAACTGCCGTTTGCAATAGGCTTTCCTCAACAGGACAATTTTACCATCAGATTTCCTAACGAAGGGCGCTACTAAAACTAAGTTAGCTAAATGATGAAATAAGAATACTAAACACTTGTGGGTGAAGGGCCTATAGCTCGGCCTATAGATTCTTTGAACTTAAATGAGTACTCACACGACTATGTGGTATAGGAAACATTTCCAGTTGTCGGGCCTTTCTAGAAAATTGTACACTTGACCCTGGAAGGTGGCCCTGCCGGCGATCTTTCTGTGTTGCCGCGAAGCATACCTGGCCGCGTCACCCCATTTCGGAGGGCTTTCGATCAGCAATGAGGCGGCGTTCAATCCTTGACAACAAGTGGTGCTCGGTGCTGAAATACAAAAATTAACTCTTACGCTACATTCACAAAGTCCAAATTAGTGCGTGAAAGTAGTGAACTCAATTACCCTCATACCTTCTGCTGTGAATGCTCTTGGGCGAACCCACAAGACAAACTCTGGCTTCAAGTAAAGAGTGATCGAATAAATTGCTACTCAAAGTAGGCCTCGGTCTCCTTGCTGGCTACGTTTTTCCGCCAGATTTTCATGAATCATAGGCGACTTGAGGGGAAATTTATTCGATCACTCGTTACTACCACTAATTTCACTTACTCATTTGGATATATGAATGTAGAATTACTATTAGTATTAGTGCTGTTAGAAAATTCAATGTATGTGTGAAAACAGATGATTGGGTTAGGTGGTTACCTAATTATGTATAGAGATCACATACGCTTCTGGCTGTCTCTATCGCTTTTACCTCTTTATATTGCTCTATACGTTGGTACATTGAAACGTTTAAATAATAATGAATCATTTTGATACGTTCACTATATATGTCAATCAGTGGATAGTAGGTGCACGAATTATTTCCGTTCATCTGTTCCGATAAATGAATCGATGTCAATGATAATTAGCAGGTATGGATGAATAAATAGGTAAAGCTCAATAATTATAGAGGGCGACGTGTACTGTACGTACTATATGCATCCGTGTTTGACATTAAGGGGTTTCTGATGCGACTAAAAAAATTTTTGACGGGAATCGGTTTTATTTTATTTTTTTCGTCAAGTAGAAACTCTTCCAAAAAGAAAATGTACAGGCATTGCTATCAAATTTTGAAAACTTCCAAAAAATTTTGAAAATTTTCAATTTTGATTTATGAAAATTCAAAAACCAGATAGCATCGACAATGCATCTTTCTTCAAGAAGTCGCATGCCAAATTTGAACTTTTTATTTTCAAAAAAAAGGTACCAAAAATGATTTCTACTAATTCACTTTTTCCTTTCAACAGTCAACAACTTTTTTAGTCGCATGAGAAACCCCCGAGGAAGCCCCTTATTATTTGAAATGGAAATGAATAATGGATTTTACGGAATGTGTTGATGTTGAAGGGGAAATTATGAGAAATACTAGGAATAAGAAAAAGAGGGGGAAGAAAATAAGAAAGAAGGCAAACGAAAATTTGCAATGACTGTAGTGTACAAATGCTCAGTATATTATAGTATACATATTGGAAATAGAAGAAAATAGATGCTTTGCTGGAATTAATTCAAACAAAAAAAATTTTTCTACCAATGCAAGCTTACAGTCTCTTCTTCAACATATCAAAAGTCCTCAACTCTGGGACTGCTACAAATCAGTAGGTGGTGAAAATTTCGATGCTCACCATTGGTATCTTGGAAACGGTAAAAGATACGAGGTCGGTTAAATTAGAAAAAAGTTGCGCTTTTTTGTGGCGATTGACAATCTGAAAAGAAACTTTGAATATTTTGATTGGTTTACGATTTATCACAAAAAAAACTGAAAATTTTGATTTCAGAAATTACTTTTTATCTTTCCAACCATTCAAGCTATTTCAATCAAACTTGGTAGTTTTATGTTTTTGATCACTCCGAGTCGATCAACGTTGGCAGAAATTTTCCAGGCCTTCTAGATGTCAAATTATGATAGTCAGCTTTTGTTTTTCTTATGGCCGCCATATTGGATTTTTGCACAAATAGATAGAGAAAAAAATTAGCTTTCCGAATTAGTAACCAACATGTTATTTTTATGACATTTTAAGCGTCAAATTTTGAAATTCTCGTAAATTATTGACAAAATCGGGAATTCTTTGAAAAACAATTGAAATATTATCAATAGCAACAACAAAAAAGTGACAGATGGTGTGCAATTGACGTATCTAACTTCTTAATCGTGTTTTCTGCTTGTTTGTACCGGTAGTTCATAAATTGAATGGGTCAAGGGTGTCTGTGAGTTCAAAAACGTCTGTCGGAACTAGCATATCGTTCTTGTTAAAGTTTGACAAATTTATTAGAAAAGGAGTAAGGACTACCCTAGTTTCGACAGACGTTTTTGAATTCACAGGCACCCTTGACTCATTTAATTTATGAGCTCTCGGTACAAACAAGCACAAAACACGATTAAGAAGTTACGGCACGATACCAAGTTGGGGCTGAGACCGCCGTAAGTGCCGTTATCATAGCAACGGCGGATACCAACCAATCAGACCGCGCTGTATTTGGCGAGTTACGCCGTCACAAACTTCGCGCCTGCTACTTGGTATCGGGCCCTTAGATACTGACCTTTCCAATTTTAGGAGATAGAAAATACATGTTTTTTCGAGGTCAAATTTGACGTTTTGACGTTTATGACGTTTGGACGTTTTGTTTCTGACTTTTGCGAGAATTTTGAATCGGATAGCTATACTGTTCCCATTATCATGTGGGGAAAGTCGTTAGAGCCTATAAGGGAGTTTTTAATGGACGAAGTAATAGAGTTTTTTCGTAGTAAGATGCACGTGTCTGGTGCAGCGTGATCCCTGCTGGTGCTGGTGTAGCCACACTTCCATCAAGTTTGGGTCTTTCGTGAACCGGTGCATGGTTATGCTGGGTGTATTCGTCTTATTCTCGACTCGCATAGAGCGACACAACACCCTTGAACCATTTCTGTAAGTATCTTCTCAGTTTTCCACTACATATAACACACTTATTGGTAAGAACGAGGGTAAGAACAAGTGAAATAATGAAATCCATGCTGAAATCAAATAAATACACGACAGAGCGCTTGTCAGATTCGAAAAATTTCCCATTGTCAGAAACGAAATGTCATATCTCAAGAAACATAGGGCGCTTTCCAATAACTGCGACAAGACGGATACACAATGTCAAAGTGCACTTGCCAGCTCAATTCTAAACTCAGCCTCGCCAATGTTTCGATTGTGTCGACATGTGGTGCTATTACTGCTATTGGAACGCTAGCTGTGTCAAATTGTGTCCACATGTGTCGAATTGTGTCCTTATACGCCTTATTGGGAAGCGCCCAATGACCTCGATTAACCGTCTCTTATACGCATGACGTCACAGTAAAGAGAGACAACGGAAAAATGGAGACCTCAATTGAACACAATCTGTCTTTTTTCTGTTGTTGCTATTGATAATATTTCAATTGTTTTTCAAAGCATTCCCGATTTTGTCAATAATTTACGAAAATTTCAAAATTTGACGCTAAAAATGTCATAAAAAGAACATGTTGGTTACTAATTCGGAAAGCTATTTTTTTTTTCTATTTATTAGTGCAAAAATCCAATATGGCGGCCATAAGAAAAACAAAAGTTGACTATCATAATTTGACATCTAGAAGGCCTGGAAAATTTCTGCCAACGTTGATCGACTCGGAATGATCAAAAACATAAAACTACCAAGTTTGATCGAAATAGCTTAAATGGTTGGAAAGATAAAAAATAATTTCTGAAATCAAAATTTTCAGTTTTTTCGTAATAAATCGTAAACCAATCAAAATATTCAAAGTTTTTTTTCAGATTCTCAATCGCCACAAAAATGCGCAACTTTTTTCTAATTTAACCGACCTCGTATCTCTCACCGTTTCCAAGATACCAATGGTGAGCATCGAAATTTTCACCACCCTGTATAGGGTGAAAGTTTATTGTTTTCCTCTACTTTCTTTTTTTCTTGAATAACTGATGACCAAAAATAACGGTTTTAGGCTAATTTGATACGCCATAGTCTCCCAATATAAAAAATATACCACTCAGCAACTGCTGCGTATCAAGTTACAGGGTGAAAACTATTTTTCATCTTCAGATTTTTTTCTTGGTGGAACTGATCTGGATTGAAGCCGGTTCCAGTTCATTTGCAAGCTTATAATGTCATACTGAACATATAGAAAGCACACATCTCTGCATCTGCTGCTTTTCAATTATTATCAGAATAAATTATTTCTCTAAAGGAAAGGTGATTTTTACCAAATATCCTTCCCCCAAACGATCGACATGAGCCACCTTTTATAAAACTCTCGATTCTGACTGTTTCTGTCTCGAGTCAGTTCTAACCCTCACGACTTTTTACTTGAAGATTCAGCTTCAATATGGGCCGCAAATTTTCAAAATCGGTCAGCGAGGAAAAAAGTTTTCACTCCGAAACCAAAAACATGATTTTTTGTGTTCACCTTGTAAGTGAAGGAGATAAGCGAAAAATTCAAATACCATCCTAGACTTTGAGGCCTACCTCAACATCTTTGTGGTTGAAATCCAGGAAAAAAAATCTCTTTTGAACTGCCGGAGATTCTTGACGGTTAAGAAATTTTGCAATGTTGCTTTATGTGGAGACCTAGCGTCTTGCAAAACCAAGGACTGATAGCCAAAAGATAGAGTCAGTCTCGGAGTCCAGCGAACACTTCAAACAGAATACAAACTTATTGTAGCAATTCAAAATTACATCAAACTGAAAACGAGCAAATTTTTGTGGAAAGGCGTATCGACTTTTGCGTAGTTTAATTTTACTGGACAATGAATCGAGTTCGGTCGTAGAATCTCAGGAAACGAATAATCGATAGCTTTCTCGTTTCAAAATCGAAGCAAATTTTGCCGCCAAACATTTATTCTGCTGACCGCACCGCACCTCAAGATGCTGAATATTACGTGAAGTTTTGATAAAGCCCTGAAGCGGGGTTTCTATGTTAGGTTGATTAAAAAATAGATGAAAAGGTTTCCAAGCGGATTTTAAGAGGTTCTGATGAAGGCTCAGTCGGGCATTCGCTAAATTTTTAATTCGACCATACACGAAGCTTCAGAGACAGGAAGACGAGAAAAAGCGAGCAAATGCGCGATGGTCATTTGGAACTTGAGCTTTACGGTCCGCACTCCGCATCAACGATGGAAGAGGAAAGCAGAGAGGGCGAGCTCCACACATGACACTAACTAGCAAAATTGATCCGCCAGGGTAATAACTAATATAGAAGGAAAAATGTCCATCTTTTCGCAAGCGTCACGCATTAGGTAGGTACTCGCCGAGGGAATTTTGCATTGCCTTTTGCTAGTTAGAAATTTATATTTCAAGACCTTTGGCGTTTTCAGCTGGGTATATATCTATCTATACTTACGTCTATATTTCTGGTTTCACCCCAATATACGACATTCTGGAAAGCGCTTTTATTGCAACGATCAAATTATGAGACGTGTCGATGTGAGTATTAGGTACCTACGTGGATATTCTCGGAAGTCATAACTTTGGGCGGGAACTGAAAAGTGAAGCCTACCGCTGCGTATTCAACCGTACTCCTACCGTCCTACCCCGACTCGAACATTGGTATTGGGGCCCTTTGAAAAACACGTAGAACTAACTCACATTTTTGTTAGATTCGGTAGTTTTGCATGCTTTCATGCTTTTTAAGAAATGCACAACTTGGATTACTTGATGGAATTCGGAAATGATTCGCCTGAATTTTTTGGCTTCTATTTATTCACTCAAATGTCAAAGGTCAAATGTGTGGCCTCACTTCAAATGTGGATATCTCGGGAAAAAATGGCCGATTTTGGAAATCGTGGTCATGCTGGATGGCGTGTTCTTTTGGCTGTAAGATACGTGGATGGTACAGAGGTTTAACGACGTTAAGTGGGCTATACAGGGTGGAAACAGAAGAAGTGCAAAACCGGTCCACATTATCCAATGCCCCGCTTCTGTGAAAAAAATCCTCGATTTTTTCTGAATGCAGTTTTGATTGAAAAGCACATATCAATATCTCTGAACCATTTTCGAATTTTGATCGTAGTGCGGTTTTTTTAAAGTTGTGATTTTTTTGTACTACCGCATTTTTTCACGCTGATTCTCCCAGTGCTCATGTAATGCATTCAAATTTGAAAGGAATGCATTATGTGGCTCTGGCTAGACAAACTTTTTTATGGGAAAACTTGACGTAAATGACACTCATCGGGGCTGCCACTTCCTTCGATCGCCTGGAACCTTTGACAAGGCAGGAACATGTGGGCATGTTGCGGTCCCAATAAACACTTTTTCTTCCTGCACTGTACAACTGTAAAACAACTACTGCATCATTAGTCTTAGTTCGCAAATTTTCTTACAGGGTTCTCCATTGAAAGTGTTTGAAATTGATATCGGAAACGAGCAGACGTAGAGAAATAGTATATTACATACCGAGGCGGGAAGTGCTTCATTATTACTGAGAGCAAGATAGCTGCGAGCATCCGAATAAAGATTCGGAGTTTAAATGGTGAATTAGGCTATTAGCATCATCAATAATTATATCACAAACACCATACCATAATAATATCTGGCGCACCCTCAACCTCACAAAACTGCGTTTGACTCTTCGATTCGAGCCCCTCCACACCTGTCATTCCGTCATCCCTCTGTCAATTGTCAATCAGTCAAGGAAACCATGCACTTTCCGCCCTCCAACCGGGGCGGAAAGTGATTTCGGAGGCGGAAAACAAAATCATCAACAAAGCGTCTTTTTCCAACTTTTTAAAAGTCAGTAATGAGTCTATTACTATAGTGGTTGTGAATAAAAATCTTTTTTGCGTTAGATCTGTTGCACGAACCGTTGAACCCCAGGTGGCATTTGGCGGAGGCGGTGTTACTGTATGGGCAGGGGTCACCTTAAACGACAGGACTGAATTGGTGATTTTGGAGAACAAATAAATGAATGCAGTGCGATAACTACAGGGATCTATGCATCCTCTCTCATGTTGTCCCATATGCCGAAAACTACGGGCGTATTTCCCTCGGCATTTCCAGTCGATGATAATGTTCGACAACATCGAGCCTTTCTGGTTAACGAGGTGTTACGAGACCACCGGATCACTAGAATGATATGAACGGCAAATTGTTCGTCAATGTCTCAATAAAATTTGCTTTGTTCATTAAATTTTAATTGATTTCGAAAATTGAAAGAAACTCTTTCATCAAATTAACGGCAGATTTCACAATCAAAACTGCAACAGCCAACAGATCTAAGGCAAAACAGATTTTTCTCTACGTCTGCTCGTTTCCGATATCAATTTCAAAAATTTTTAATGAAGCACCCTGTAAAAATATTTTGCTGAATAAGACTAATGCAGTAGTTAGGTATTTTACAGTTGTTATACAGTGCAAGGAGGAAAAGTGTTTATTAGGACCGCAACATGTTCCTGCCTTGTCAAAGGTTCCAGACGATCAAAGGAAGTGGCAGCCCTGAGTCTCAAGGTGCGTTCAGTCAGCTTATTTAGCGGTAAGTTTTAATTTTAGTCGCAAGCGCAGCGACGCCTATTGGCTCTTATGAACCAGCCTCCTCAGAACAGCCAATAAGCTATGCAGCTCTTACGGCTAAAATTGAAACTTGTGACTAAATAAGCTGACTGAACGCACCTTCATTTACGTCAAGCTTTTTCATAAAAAGTTTGTCTAGCCACATAATGCATCCCTTTCAAATTTTGATGCAGTACATGAGCAGTGGGTGAATTGGTGTGAAAAAATGCGGTAGAACAAAAAAAATCACAACTTTTGAAAAAACCGCACTACGATCAAAATTCGAAAACGGTTTAGAGATATTGATATGTCCCTTCCAAAATTACACTCAGAAAAAAATTGAGATTTTTCTCACAGAAGCGGGTAGGATAATGTGGACCGGTTTTGCACTTCTTTTGTTTTCACCCTGTATCTGTAAAGCTCACTCAACGTCGTTGAACCTCTGTACCATCCAAGTATCTTACAGCGAAAAGAGCACGCTATCCAGCAAGACCTCGATATTAAAAATCGGTCTATTTTTTCCCGAGATATCCACAATTGGAGTGAAGCAAAATTTTTGAGTGAATCACTTCAATTGTTGCCCAGTTTAGATGAAGTAGTGGGCACCTATAGCCCAGTCGATGAAAGCATAATTTATATTAGATTAGATTAGATTAGATTAGAGGTTTATTTCCAACAGGCCTGAAGCCCAAATACAGGAAATGTGCGCTAAAAACCGAACAGTCACAGGTGAAAGTATACAACATAAAAAAGACTAAGATATAAATTTCAACAAAATGTGCTGTTGAATATCACAAAAATCATCACAGAAAATATCACAGCCGGAGCAGAACAAATTTAGACCATTACACATGCTATAAATAGGGCTTCGGATAAGCGCGTTGCTCTTGGGCGGATCACAATAAAACAACCTTGTTGATCTGGCGTTCAAACGTGGAATAAAAAAGTTGATCCGCCCAAGAAGCTCCGGACAGTCAAGGACATTCTGAAATGAATTATAACAAAATTTGGCATTAGAAATGGCATGTCTTGCCTCAAGAGAATACAAATCATGTCTAGATAGCAGAGCGCTGTGATCAAATCCTTGAGGAGGATAGCATGAATGATAAATCTTCTTTGGACTGACTCAAGTCTGGCAATATGAGTGACGTAGATGGGGTATCAAATTAAAGAGGCGTACTCAAACTTAGATCGTACAAAGCTGCAATACAAAGACTTCAGACACGAAACACTTCCAAGCTCCCTACAGTTGCGATACAAAAAGCCAAGTGTCCTCAGCGACGAGGACACAATGTCGTCGATGTGACTCGAAAAAGAGAAACTGCTGTCAAAAACGACACCCAAATCTCTTGTGACCTCGCTACGCCTAAGAAGCACCGGACCAACCGCATAATCGAAAGAAATTGGGTCAACTTTTCTGGTATAAGTTGCAATCATGCACTTGTCAACATTCAAAGACAAACCATTCTGGCGACACAATCAAGAACCGTATCGACTCTGGAATATATATCTTTAGATCGTCAGCAAACAGTAACTTGTTACAGTCGATCGACATGTCTATTTCGTTGATGTAAAGTAAAAACAACAATGGACCCCACTTGGCCCCCTGGGCAACCCCAGAAGTTGAAATATATGAACTGGAACTAGTAAAGTGATACGTGACACGCTGGACTCGGTCAAAGAGGTAAGAACGACACAAGAGCAAAAGAGATGGTGAAAACCCAAGTCTGTCTAGCTTGTGTATCAATAAGTTGAGATCTTATTGATCGAATGCTTCAGAAATGTCCGTATACACCACGTCAACCTGGCCTCGGGAGTCCAAAGTCTCGGATACGAACTGTGAGAAACACGCCAGATTTGTAATTGTGAATCTTTTCTCCAAGAAACCGTGTTGGAAGGGTTAGATATGTTTTTTCACCTGTGGATAGATTTGATTATAGAGGATAGTGTCAAAAATCTTGGCGAAGTTGGAAATCAGCGATATTGGACGGTATTTGTTGAGGACTGAAGGATCGCCCTTCCTCAACACCGGACAGACCTTGGTCCGTTTCCAAGTCTTGGGGTACGCTAAGGTAGTCAGGATTAGATTGAAGATGAATCTCAAAAGATCGGCAAGGACACAAGCACAGTCGCGGACCAGGAAACCGGGCACCATGTCCTCACCCGAAGTCATACTGTTACCAATCTTTCTGGCAGCCGCCACAACGTCATTTCTAGACACCAGCCCAGCAGTGATACCATCCAGAGACGCACGCTCAGGAGTAGACAGCGGAACTTGACTGTTGAAGGCAGGTAAGGTGTAAACACTTTTGAAATACTCAGCAAAAGCCTCAGCTATGGACTCAGGTATATCATACTCGACACCACCAGAATCTCTCATGAACCCAGGAACACTGGACCCAGTGGATAATAGGGTCCTTGCACTTTTTTTTTATTGCCTCCAATGATGCTTTGGTAGCCATCTTGGATTCTTGGTGCAGTTCAAGTATTTTTTGCAGTTATCTCGATAGATAGCGATGCCATCGAAAAACGGCTTGGTTCAAATGGAAGGCTATCAAATTGTCTACATTCTACAAATAAATTAATTTTTTTTTTAAATAATGTTTTCCTCCTTCTCGACTTATCAGTGCCATAGGAGTTTTTGCGCCTTTTATTGATAACAGTGAATTATTACATAGGAATTACAATATACGCAAATTTTTCAACAAACACAAACACAAACACATTCTACAATTAAATTGCTGATCACTTTCACGTATCATAGTTTTAGAGAAATTGACCTGTGAACGTCGGGTGTGAGTCCTGGGAGGCGATATTTTATATCTCACGGTGTCTTTGAAGAATCACGAATCACAAGAATCAACGAGCTACATTTGCTTCGTTGGGGTTTGTGTTCTAAAGGTAATAGTTTACAAGTTATTCAGAAAAAAAACGAGGATTTTCAAAGATGGCGCTTTTTTATTGGTCCTAAAACAACAGCCAAACCTAGGAACTTTCGGGAATTTCAGTTGGTATGTTATTCTACGTCAAATTCTGCAGCTATCCACCAAATTTCGTCAAATTCCGAATTTATTCACAGCTAAAACCTATTTTGACTGGGCTAGTGCAAAACCCAGTCCGAATCCCTCTCAGAATGGCAATCAAATCCGATCCCTGACAATCAAAATGTGCATGTTTGTGTATGGACCGGTCAAGTCTGACGGCACATATACTTTTTTGAGCGCAGTCAACCTAAAAGTTGTCCTCAGGCATTCCAGGCACTTGCGCATGGCTCCAACTTGTATAAAGTTTTTTTTTCTATAGGTATGCCCCTGTTCCAGTTGATCTCTACCAACCTGACTCCAGCGGCGTCTCCAGCAACTGCTGGCTGCTCCTGTCTGACAAAGGACTCGGCTGCGGCGTGCTGCCCACCTCAACGATGGTGACCGAAAGCTGCGAACGGCCACCTGCAATAAAATGAAAAATTCAACATGCAGCATATTGCTGAAGGGATCAGCACCTCTCTATCCTCTAATCCTAATTGCCCGACATGCAAAATCTCCTGAGCCTAAGCAAATTAGGCATACAAAGGCTGGGCGCTCGCGCTCATCAGAGACTGACCTCTCGGCCCTTGGGCTAGCCAGCCGAAGCCCTTCTCAATTATTAACGTCGGTGCGGTGGGCATTATAGCTAGCACACCAAGCGCAATGTATAGCAACTCGTCGAAGCGATTATCATACACAATACCTACCTGTACTAAGCAATTTCTGCTGTTCGTCCAGCGCCATGTCCAGAGTTTCGGGAAAAGCGACGCCCAGGTGGGGCATAATTCCCTTGCTCTGGAGTGAGGACGAGGGGAAGGTGGCGGCGGCGGAGGGAGCAGAGCTGGAGCAGCTGGAACACAAGAGAGAGAAATTTATTAATGCATAATGATGATCATTAATCGATGCGGCTGGATGAGATTTAGGACGTTTCCAATTGCAAAAGGGGGTGAACAACGCGGAGTGCCAGGTGAGGCTGAAATTAGTCTGAGATGTGAAATATTGTGTTTTTCAAGCAAAGGAGTTGGTAGTCTTTAAGAGTCCTCTGTACGCTCAGAGTGGCTCCAACTAAAATGCATCTAAATCGAAGCCGGTGATTTTCTTTGAACTGGCATTTGGAGATTTCACTTCATATATCTATTTTAACATGTCAATGGAAAAAATCCGAGAAAAACCGATCACAGCCGAAGATAGTCAAATCTTACGCGCGCCATCCTAGGGCCTTCATTTGACTTGGAACAAGAATCCTTTTTTCAGGGTGGACTCTCAACAGTATTCTGCACAATCGTACCGGGTGGTTTTTCAGTAAAAAAATTTCAGCTGAAGATATGAAACTCCAAATTTTTGAGTATTTTTTTGATAATTTTCACAGCCAAATAACTTTGGCTCCAGATATTTTATAAAAAAACCACCCGGTACGATGGTGCAGAATACTGTAGAGAGTCCTCCTTGGAAAAAAGAATTTTCTTTCAAGTCAAATAAAGGCCCTAGGATGGCGCTTGTGTAATTTCACTATCTTCGGCTGTGATCGGTTTTCCTCGGATTTTTTTCCTCTCACATGTTTTTATGGAGATATGAAGTGTAATCACCAAATACCAGTTGAAAAAAAATCACCGCCTTCGATTTAGAGGCCTTTTAGTCGGAGCTGCTTCGAGCGTACAGAGGACTCTTAACTCGAGAACTGCTATGTATTTCATGTATTGGCTGAGAGATTTTGCTTTCAAGTTCCCAAATACGACAATAGAAAATCCCGAGGAAAATCCCCAAAACTTTGCGGTTGACTGCACTGGCGATATTCGGCACGACAATTTTCGACGAGACACGATGTCGTCCGTGCCACTTTTAAAACACATTTACGCTACAGATGGACTGAAAACGCGTGATTTTACGACCTGTTCTTAATTTTCGCCGATGAACAAATGATTAAAAGCAGCCTGTGACATTCGACAGTTGTGAAGGGAGAATATTTCAACCACTTAAAGCGAGCTCAACTTTTTTGATGCTTCAATGTAAAGAATTCGAAGCTTTTACTCCAAAAAGGGGCCCTATGGAACCATCAACCTTTTCACCTGTTTCAGTCCGAAAAATACGCCAAGCCCTGAAGAACTTTTAACTGGCAAAACCAGACTGCGCAGGCCTGTCATGGGCAGAAGGTTACGTCTCAAGAGTTCCATTATTTATGTCATTGGAGTGATGACTAAAAGTATGCAAGGACTCAATCCCCCAGAGGTTGTTTGCGATTTTCGGTTCATGCTTGCGCAGTACTTGTCAAGACTGCCGCTCGCCGCTGCGCTGGCGCTGGCGCTGCTGTGGGAATACTTCCGCAGTAATTCGTGCAGCAAAAACCGACAGTGCAGATCAAGAAGAGATATGGAGACTCAGCCATGGGGTAGGTACATCCAGACAAGAGCCCATCACAAGAGACAATATCTCTATGGTCAGAGAAAAAAGTTTGCCCAAGACACAAAGTCCGAGACAAGTTGTAACGCAGGCACAACGCAGGCTTCTTTCTCTGGCTCGCGGTGCCACTTTGTGACGTTGCTTATTTGACGGTCAGGTGAATAGTTCTGACGTCAGAATGATTACAGCAAGTTTTTTGGCAAAAGACCTCGGGTGGTTCATGGGTTGCTTACTCTCCCTAAATGAATTTGCTTTTTCTCTGTTTTAGTTATTCAAGTCTTTTGATGAGAATGCTCGTTGAGAGTGCAAGAGTTATGAACTGTCAGTAAAAAATTTTGTCAGAATGGTCCAGTGACGCAGATATTGGAGGAGCTCGTCCTTTCACTCCTCTATATTTTACACGCCACTGGGAATTTTCGTTAATATATACAGGTGTCTAAAAAGTATCGCATTCCGAGTCCAGAGCGGTGTATAGATCCCATTCCGGAACACAAGAAAAATGTTAAAAAAAATTGACGTTTATTTCTTAAGAAATGGAGGGTCAAAAGGTGGGACTTTGCCCCCGTCTATTTTCATTATTTTGAAGTGATTTTGAGAAAGTGTTAGTGACAGACTAAACAGTAAAATATATCAACCAGTAGATTGCACTGAATTTTTGTTCATGTTACAGGGCGAGTCATAAATCACAAAAATCCATTTTTCCTCAATTATGTCTGTAAAATATTCCATTCTAGCCTCTAAAATAATTTCGGGGTTCAGTTACGTTAACTCTAACTAACTAATTAATAACAAGATATGACGTTTTTTGTTCCCACAGAAAGATTTTTAGCAGCGTTTTTTGACGGAAAACAAATTTTCGAGATTTGTAAATCACCCTGTGTATTGAATAGAAATTCAGTGCACAGTGGTTTATGATTTTTGCTGATTAGTCTATCACAAACAGTTACCCGAAATCACTTTGACTTACGATAATAAAGGAGAGCGAAGTCTCACCCTTTGATCCTCCATATATTCAAAAATGAACGTCACTAATTTCTTACATATACCTATTGTCATATTGTTTATATGTTCTTGAGTGGATTCCATATATAGCTCTGGTCTGGACTCGGAATGCGATACTTTTGAGACACCTGTACAACTCAATGTTCAATTTTAGGGGGGGCATAGAGCTGCTAGAAATAAAAAAGTTTGACAAGTGACACTTCGCGATTGACATTCGCCTACCTTCTAGTACCAATAAATTGTTTCTATTGGTTGAAAAGCGGTTCAACAAAATGCTTCTTCTCGACACCCCTTCGAGTTCAATGAGCTAAAGTTTTTCATACGACTGTTTTTGGGACACGACAAACACAGTGAAGAAGTCCCAAAGACAGGAGTTTGATGAAACGTTCTATTAGACGGGTGTAATATACTCTTTTATCTATTTTGTCTCATACATTTGAAATGAATTGGAAAATCTTTGAGGTAGCAATGCCTTTCAGTGTCATAAAAGTCAAGCGATAGTACGACGCGTTTGCGACTTGCGTGTCGAGAAGTGGCCAGTACGATACGTCGCGATACGATCGGTGGTTGAAGAGATTTTTGTGCCAGAGGTAATGTCATACGCCAAATAAATACTTTTGCAATAAAGGACACTGAAGCTTTATTGGTTGACAGCTTGCAATCTACTTTACTCTAGCTAGATTGAAAGCTGCACTTAACTATGTCGTAAATGCAATTCATCACCTGTCGCCACCACGCAACACTGTCTGGCTGTAGTCAGAGTTTTCAATTATTACACTGCGAGCGAATGTTAAAGTACCTAGTCCGAAATAAAACGAGACGCATAGCAATCTGTATAATAGTGTCCATCACGACAAGCTCATCAATGAGAAATAAGGCCGTGAAATTTATAAACACTCGTACATTGTGTAGCAAGTAGGTAGGTACTGCACTTGGTAAAAAGCTTGATGTGCCTATTAATAATAATATTGTGATAAGCAATTATTTGTAGGTATTTTTTTCAAATTGAATATCAGGTATACCGGGTGATCAACTGAAAACTATACACCCGTAATAAGGTGGGATCATAAAATTTAGCTCGAAAATTAGAATGATCATACGTGACAAAGGTGAGTTTCAAGTTCCATGAAAAAACGTTTCACTATTAATAAATGTCAATATGGCGGCCAAGATGGCGGCGGAATCATGAAATTTAGCTTGAAAAGAAGAATAAGTTTCAAGTTTCATAAACATCGTTCCACTAATAAGAAATGCCAATATGGTGGCCAAGATGGCGGCGGAATCATACAATCAAATCCGCTCACTGGCCACCCTTGAGGACCTAAGCTATCCATCAAAAAAAGTTCCAGGTCTCTAGCTTTATTCCTTGAGGAGGAGTTCAACTTCTTGGAAGTGCACAAGAAATTTTTGTTTTTTGATAATAATAATAATGGTAACTATATATGGATCAAAAAAATAATGCCCATTGGCCACCCTTGGGGACATAAGCTATCTATCGGAAAAAGTTTGAAGGCTCCAGCTCTATTCCCTGAGGAGGAGTACAACTTCTTAATTTCTACACTGACAGACGAACAGACGGACAAACAGACAGACAGACAGACAAACCGGCCATATAAGCGTCATTTTCTTACAAAAATGTGCGAAAAATTGCGACACCCTGTATATTATAGATTGTAAAAAATTGCAGTTTCGAATTTTGAAATACAATACAACAAAAAATAGTCTAAATAATTTTTTCCCTCCAAATTATTTCAAATGGTACAATTCCAATAGGGGTAGGAGCTCCCGCGTGATCAGGATCACCCTGTACATACATTCTTTTCTACTTCAAGTTTCAAAAATAAAGTGTTGCTTCCTTGTTCAAACTTTTGAAGTCTAATCAGCATGAAAATGTTCCCAGGACGTAACTTCTTTCACGTAAATATTTAAACAGTAGCTAATAATGGACCTCTGAGCCAAAACAGACCCTATGCAAAAGAAAACTCAATCACAGCGACATCGGAGGGATAATTGAAAAACTTGCGGTAAGCAGGAAGACCCTACCCGCGCCGGCGTTTCTTGGTGGGTTTATTGGATAAATTAAAATATAATTGCCTCTCAAAGCCAGAATCCAGATGGCAGCTACACTTCAGGAAGACTGACAAATTATGATGAATCTGCAGTAACACCAGGTCCACTACCTAGTTTTCTCTAGTTCTAGTATACAAAGAAAACGGCTTTCTCACTTCTTTTTTCGCGAACTGAGCGAGATCATTTTTCAACGGCTATCGATTGTCTTTCAATAAGAACAAAGCAATGCAAAATCCGCAAGTTTTCATAACTGTGAAAAAAGCAAAGAAGTTGTACGCACGTCAATTTATACGGCTTCTCTTCCTGTGCGCAAAGCTTTTGTTTACATTTTTGATCCCTTTTACCTTTTGTCAATACCGCTCCGGCAATTTGTGAAACGTAATTGAGCAACGTTGTAGAGCTTCAAAAAAAAACTCGTTCACAAACTGTTTACACTGCGCTGATTTCTGTGTAGGCAGGTAATTAAAATATCCTTTGTTCGCAATTATTGCATAATGTACCAATACTTGAATCAATTCCCGTTATTTTGTATACATACATATGCAGTTCACGTTTTAAAGCCAGTAGCATGACTTTTTGGAGGAAAAAAAAGTGACAAGCTGGGGGGCTACGGCTACGGCTGATGGCACAAGTTTTGGAGCGAAACTATCAGCGGCCATCAGCCGTATTGTATCCCCCCAGCCCCCAGCGCTTCAGCTTTTTACATTATTTTTGCTCCAAAAGTCCTTCTATACTGAAAATAAAAAGTGAACGGGATATAATATGTATGGGTACATGAGTCGGGTTGCATAGAGTGGGATGGGATAAAAGTACGCGGCGGATAAGAGTACGCATCGGCCATATTTGAATCTGTGATGAACCAAGAGAAAAATCTGTAGTTAGAATTGAATGTCAACCACATCAGACTAAAGTGTGCAAAAGATACCGGCGATAGCAGTGAAGATCTGGATCTGGCAGTAGTGAGCTTAGTTATATGAAATGAGCTATTGAAGTAATTTTCACTCAACATAGTTTGGCTTATAAATCCTTGTAAGCTGCCGGCAATTGAAAAACGGCAGTTACTACTTCACTAATAATATATGAGATTCATAGTTATGATGGACTTGATCAGCTGTTTTATGTTGGTGTAGAAGAATCTATGGCGCCAAATTTGATTTCTCAATTGGGGCAAAAGTACGCTATTGCTAACTGCACTAGAATCAAAGCAGACCCTTTTATTGCTCTCAAGTGTCCATTAAAAGACAGTCAGGTCACATACGTCATGATGAAACTCAATATTGAAACAATATTCAAGAGAACATCGATATTTTCATTGTTTGTGATATTTTTTACAACTTACTTTTTGAGATTTATTTCATACTTCAAATGTTGGTTTATTATTTGAATTCATCAATCCAAAGATGTTTTTCAACAAATGAGATCATATGAAATTAGAAGAGGATTTTTGTGGGTCTTTATTAGACTAAAAATCGGGCAAAAGTACGATTCTGCAAACGTCTACTTTTTCATTTATAAATGAAATTGAGTTATAGTCCGGTGGATTAGCGCCTAAACTATGCATTTTGTGATAAAGCGAAGCGCTTCTGGATTTACATTCTTGAGATTGAACTTGACAATTCCAGAAATGGCGCCAACGAGTTTGGTGTGGCAGGTGACCTCAGGAGCCATCCAGAGCTGTAAAAGAACCAAAATCTTTCATGTTCCTCGAAGGCACCCAAATACATCATACTTCGATGCGCTGATAGCCTATGGGGAGGAATTGACAAAATATGTCGATGCTAATCACGTAAGGGGGCTGAGGGGAAGGCATGTTTGTCTTTGAAGGCGATTTATGGTTTTCATCAATCCTAAATGAAAATGAAGAAGTTTGGTATCATTTTCGACTAAAATCGACGTTCTGAGTTCAAATAAAGTGTTCAAATTACGTTCGGATCATGTTTGAACAAGTTTGTCTGGAAAAACACGCTTTTTTGATATTCAACTTCAACCTCATGGTTTTCACTCCTCACCATGCGGGCATTCCATTTATTCTTGCATATTCAGATACTTTCAACTTTTCTTCGACTGAAAACAATACATCAGATATGCTTCTCATCTTTACAAGCTCATAGAAGTGTCTGGTTGCAAGGGCGGTTTTGCGTCAACACGGCACCTAATCAGTGACGCATGCTTAAATTTAAAAACGTGTTGCGTCATTAATAAAGGCTCTATTGTACGGTTTCGAACTTTGTCTTGCAGAGGAAGAATTGTTCCTCCTTGCGTAAAAGCAACAAACATGATATCGGAGCTGCACAATATGACTTTTTGTGTGAGAGTTAGTTAATTACAGTGTTCAAAGTTGACATAAAATAACTTTCGGAACAAATCCTTCTAATCATCTTGTAAAAACAAAAAACATATCCAGTGTATGCTTTCCATCAATAAGAGACCTGAGACTAATACAATATATAACAATTTCCATTCCAAATATCTTCTAAACTTGATAAGCCTGCAATAGAAACTTTGATATTTTCCCTGATTTTTTTTCGAATCGAAATACCGAGTAATGCGATTCAAGGATACATCGATACTTCATTTTGGGTTAGGGCAACGAATTTTTTCACGTGTGAATCTTATACCAATTGGCATGATTTGACCCGCAGAACTTGAAATTTCGTCGATAAGGAGGCGAATGGGGGCCCTTTAAACTTTGGAGATTCAATAACTTTCACAAAACGACCATTGAGTATCGTCATGTGCAACTGCAATTGCAATTGCAATTGCAATTGTCGTCGTGTTCGTTCCATTCTCCAAACTTAGGAAAAACATTATTTGGTTGAGGTTTACCTGTTCTTTTCTTTTTGACAAGGAAACGATAAATTCATGATGTTCTATTGAGTAACCAACCAAATCACATTCCGTGAGTATAATAGAAAAGTGCCCATGGGCACATTTTGGAACACCCACGTGCACCATGGCATTGTTTACCATGGGGATGTGCCCAATGTACCTACCCATGTGCACCATGAGGATGTGCTCAACATTCCCATGTGCATCATGAGGATGTGCTCAAAATACCCATGGGGATCTGCTCAACGTGGTCATGTGCACCAACCATAGTCACATCCTCATGAATACATTGAACACATCCCCATGGTGCACATGGATATACGTTGAGCACATCCTCATAGTGCACATGACATGAATCATCATCTCATCCACATCAAATAGCACCCCAAGGTATTAGGTATATGTAATAGCCTACCTGGAGGCTGTCAACAATCTGTAACACCCTGTAACCTACAGGCTGTAAACAATCTGTAACACCCTGTACATGACAAGAGGCAAAAAATTATAGATAGGTAACTGGTATTTTGGAATCTTCATGAAAATTGATAATGGATGTTTTTTTTTTGAGATCACTGCAAAGAAAAAGACCCCCAAAAAACGGGTTGTAATGTAGCGGAACACCCTGTATATTATGATATTAATAAATACTGATGAACAAGAACAGAAATCAATATAAAAGTCTCGCAAAATGTATAAAATGCTCACTGCTCTATCAAACTAAAATAAAAATCAATTCTTCCTCAAGAACAGGCCATCAACATGCTTGATTTCTATACTAACTCCACAAGCAACACAAATAGGACTGCTTCTAACAAGAAAGGCTGCAACACGATACAAATTGATAATTGGTGGTCATATCCGAGCTTTTGTATAAGGGCAACAAAAATTTTGTTCTTCCATCCTTACGGATGGCTCCTGAGGTCGCCTGCCACACTAAACTTGTTGGCGCCAATTCTGGAATTGTCAAGTTGAATCTCAAGGACGTAAATCCAGAAGCCCTTTGCTTTATCACAAAATGCATAGTTTAGGCATTTTTTGGCGCTAATCCACCGGACTATTATAAATTTGAACAATGGGGTCTTATACAAAATTACAAAATACGATTATATTGCCCTAGGTCGATGCCTGGGTGAATAAAATTAATTACTGTTCAGTTCAAAGAATATTTAAAAAATCTTTGGCATCAAGAGAGGAAATAGAAATCTAGCTCATCACAGTCCGTCGTTCAAATCGAGAAAATGAGCGCGCCAAAAGTAGTACCGGGTTGCCGTTTATGGTTGCCACGTAAACGTCTAGGAACAGTCAACGTGACTCAATCAACATCAATATTTGCTGTCTGGTGTGCGAAACTGCTGCAAAAATGATCGGATTTGAGCATGATAAATCTCCCAGAGGGCCCAGAGTACGTACCAGAGACCATGCTGCGGACCTGGTCCATAATTTCTGTCGGAGAAATGCCGATTGTTTAAAGACCTGTATCAACAAGCCCCGCCTTGTCTACCTGACGCAGGCGAAGAAGATTCACTTTGATCTTGATCAAGTTCTAAAAAGAGCACCATCTGAAATAATCGATTTTACCTTGGTACATTGAAATGCGTGCAGAAAGTTGTCTAAATCGTCGTCCTTCCATTGGTGTGCAACACTTTGCCTTGTAGCTTTCGACCATAAACCTGACCTAGTCACCTAATTTCTTAGCGGTTGCCATTCGGGAAGACGCAGCTATTTTTTGTTGAAGTAGCGAATGGAGATAATCCCTCTGATGGAATCATCACTTTGACGACACTTCCTCGTGGGAACCGAGGAACACAGCAAAACAGGAGAGACATACACATAGAGTCTGGCGGAGACGTCATGTCGACATATAACCACACAAAATATAAGAATTTGACATAGCAAACCTTTGGCAACGCTTTCTAGTTCTCTGATGCAAAATTGCCACATTTATAGTGACTGTCACCAAAATCCGAAAATAAAATTGTTCTCTGCTGTTACATAAATTCCCCGATATACAAAAAGATGCTGCATTGTGTTGTTTTGTTTTTCCGGGATTTTTCAATCATATCCAGTGAAAATTCATGGACTGTAGACTCTTTATCAGACACAACCTGACAACAACGCTCTATGCATATTACACGACGACCTAGCCAGTGCGCAAGCGCGGAACAGGTTCTTGACGTCATCAACCTTCCAGTTCAATCTCCACCTGTTGCCGCCAAAATTTTCAGCATTTTTATCTGAAAAAAGTTGGGACTTTTGGGACGAAATATTCTCATGCCTGTAGTGATCTGAGTTTGTACTTTCTTTTGAACAAATAAAAAAAAAGTGGTATAAGACCCCATTTTCCAGTGTCAAATGTTTGTATGAACCCCTCGCAGTTGTTAGGTCAATTTGTAACACATTGATCCCTTATTTTAAAGCTTTTGTACATACTCAAACGTTAAGTGCGTACTTCTGCCCCATCTTACTCTAAGCTGCTCGCCAAAAGTTGATAATAGACCAAAATTTGCTCGAATTTCAAGCCAGGATAACTTCAAGAAAAAATATCCAATTCAAAAAATGTTGGTGTCTGATACAGCTATTCTCCAGTTACAAGACTCTATGTCGACTTACGTCGCGATGGACTTGTCACCATAGACCCATGCTGTTGAGACTGTAGTCTAGAATATCTTGGATTGAAGAAAACTTATCCGATTTTTTTGAACTCCTCTACGAAATAGGTAAGGATTTCAGAGTTCATCTACGGAGCCCAAAAATGTTGGAAATTTTTGGGCATCTTACGTGTTTTTTCGAAGCTTTTCACCTCGTCACCCAGGCTTGACGAGATACGGATCGGATTTTATAATTCAACCACATTTTGGTTTTTCACTTTAGTCTTTCCATTCCACCACAGGTTTTGCTCTCCCAAATCGACAGAAAAAACCTAGTGGCGATAAGTCGAAGAGAAAAACCGAATCGCACATTGAATTCCGGTCACGATGCAAATATAAAAATTTTAATGAATTTTGAGCTGTCTGTGCATTTATGCAACAAGTCTACATTTACTAGGACTCACTTATGCTGGCTGTGAAAAAACTTACAAGGGCAGCTTGGCGCCTGCCTAAAACAAAATTATTATCACTGTGATTTTCAACTTACATCCTGAGTATGTAATGAACATTAAACAAGGATGATGATGATGCCGTAGGTATCGCAAATATAGGTATTGCAATTTTCTAATTAGTTTCTTCTTGAGCCATGCGTAATATCAACCACTTTTGCACTTCACAATTTGCAGGACAAAACAAAGAATAATGAGTAATGCAGGCCGGTGGGAGCTGCAGCGTTTCGTACTGTGCCAACGTGCCAGACGGAGATAGGAATCAAGAGCGCGCTATGTGAATTTTTTTTCGAATTTAAAAATTAATTTTGACATTTGGAAAAATTATTTTTGTATTTTGGAAATGCCAATGGGCTCAAACCAAAGTACATCCTTGTAGCTTTGGAAAGAGACCAAAATGGTAAGAATCCGTCAAGGAATAAACCCACACGGATTGATTTCGCAACGCTTATTTCACCAATATGACTCCGTCCTTAAAACATCCTGTGTAATAAAACATGTAAAGGTAATATCATAAAATAGGTGTATTGGCAATAAGCCTATAAGGTAAGTAATCCATCCCAAGTTGCTATTGGGGGTCTCACTCTCTTCTTTGCATATTCTGGCTTTGTCTCTCTCCAATCTAAGTTGGAAAGATACCTAACGTAACGGTTTTACTTCATTGTTGTTATTACTGTATAACAAGTTCCACCGTGGTACAAAGAATGTAGTGATTCATCAAGAAACTGTTGAAAACTCATTTAAATCCTGGTGTGGAACGCTGTTTAGGTTGTCTTTATTCCAGACTTTGGCTTGTTATCCAAGATATTTATACCGAATGACATGTCGCTAACGTTAAGTGAGACGTGAAGAGCTCCACATTATTAAAAGGTGACGAACTTCAGAAATTAACGTGCAAATGGCAAAAGTGACTTCTTGTGTGTCGAAAATATTTATTCAATAATTCCGCGCTTAAAATATAAGCACAGAATGTGGTAAACACACAATGTGGGTTCATGGGACCAGAAAGAGAATTCGGCAATGTGTTGAAAATATGAAGCCCTTGAAATGAAACAGATTGCCAGGAACCGCGACCGTGACTGGAGCCATCTTAAGAAGAAGAATTTATGTGAGGGTTTGAGCTGTCTACAAAATTCATAGTCCTCTCTGGACGGAGCAGCTTGCCCCAGAGACTCTTGACAGCCTCCTCCCTCAAGGGACCAATCCATTTGGCAGAAGTGATGTTCATGGGCCTCGAGGATCTGTAAAAGGAGCCGCCCGAAGCGTGAAAGTCGCCGGGAATTCTCAGTTATGACGGCCGTATCGCTAGTTTCGATTTATTCATCAGCGAAACTTCACAGTCACGCATCTCTAATGAATCAAAACGTCCATACGTTTCCTGTTGCTACAAGAAAAACTCGCGGTTTTCTACATTAACAAGCACACAAATAACGATTTTGAGGCGTAGTCCTAATTAAGATTTCTGCGATATGAAGAGCACATGGTTAGTGGGGGCTGATTGATCTGGTTCCGGTGCACCGGCCCGGCCCCATTTCTGTACTGAAAAGTCTTGTTTGTGTCTCAATTATATCTGGAAGGCGTCTTATAAATTTGATTTAGTGCAAATTGGGGGCGAGGATTTTTCGGGTGATCGATCGCATCAAAACTGGGACTCTTCGTGAGGTGAATTTCGCACAAAGTGTTAATAAACTGTCAGATTCGATGGCACGAAATACCCAGTTGACGTGCCGGAAATGGTGTTATGAGGGGAGTTGGGTGTCGATAAACTTCTTGTAGAACAAAATCTTCGTCGCGACTAAAATCGCGGCCAAAGTTCGCGTTCGAGTTCACTTTAGCACACTACACCAATTCGCGTTTCCAATTTCCATTGTTAGTTGTTCGCGACGATAAGGAACATCATCATCAGATCCCTTATCGGTTAAAGCATGGTTTACGCTTGATAAGACAAATAAAAACAATAACCTGAGGTTTCTACTAATTAGTATTTTATGTAATTAGCGCCGAAAACAACGCATATAATATAACGAATGCGAATGCAGGTAATAGTAGCTGTCATTACACTACACAATTTCTTGTGCAATTTTTGAAACAGTCTGCCAAAAAATAGTGTCGAAAACAAATGAACTTGATTGTTTAATTGAAAGATTGTTCAAAAAATTGTACAAGAAATCGTGTAGTGTGATACATCTAAAGAGATTCAAGCCGCATCCACACAGGATTAGTGCAGTGGCAACGACATGGTAAGAAAGCTATTGATTTTTGGCGCACTTTCCCAAAAAATGGGAAAAAGGCGCTTCTAGCTTCACTTTGTCCGTCCGCCCGTCCGTACCCGGGATAACTCCTCAGGAAAAAAAGATATCGATGTGGTGTGAACGCTGATCAATAGTAGGTACATCCAAGGATGTCAAGTTGACTTTTGCTTTTATGTTATTTTGCCGCCATTTTGAATTTCTCTCAGAGTGATCCTATTGGAATGGAATTTGCAGGCAATATGAACCACATCAAGATACAATCAATTTTCGACAATTGATGCTCTGCCGCCATCTTATATTCTCCATATTGAACATGTTTATAGTGATTAAGGCTGTCTGATTTCAACATGATTCTAGTGGGCTGTGTTTCTGGTCGCCATCGGCCGATCGCGGCCTGAATCGCAGCCCACTAGAATCATGTAGACATCAGACAGCCTATACCTACAACTAGCATTCAGTTCCACCAGCAAATTTAATTATTGTGAGCTAATTGAGACATTTTCTCTGATGGATTCTAGGTCAGTGCTGGTTAAATGACCACGAAAAATGCATACAAGCTGTTGTGGTCTGAACATTTTCCCATAATGTTACGAGCGGCGATCCCGTACATATTGGTAAACACTAGATCTTTCTGGATTCTTCCATCCACGGCCGCAGTGTACAAATGCGTGGAGCTCTGGACATTTCTAGAGTGTGCGAGGAGGCATTGGAATGCATGAAGACTCCAACGTTCGATCAAGGCACATCTGTCCACTTTGGCGGAGGTGCCGATCCCAGAACACATGGAAAGTACGCGAAAGATCGTAACATTTGGTGTCAGAGAGCGGTATAATTGAGAGTAATTGGGCTTGCGACTACAAGACGTTCAGAACATTCGTAATTTGATAAATGCCGGAGACGAGAAGGCAATCGTAGAGGAGGAAGACCACGTTGCTTTAAATGTGGAAGAGATGGACATCTGCAACGCGCCTGCAGGCGACGATACGCTCCAGCAGAACGTTACATGCTGAAACGCGGGGCAGCTGAACGAGGAGGTCAAGTAGACCGTTTCATGCTGGAACGGGAAGTTGCTGATCGAGGAAGTCAACATCGTCCTGGAAAGAGGCATGGTAATGGCAACACGGATAGTCTTTCTCGAAGACCACGCAACGAGGACTGCAGGCACGACAAGAGGGTGAACCAGCAGAGTGGAAACGTCAAGGTTGATGCACTTGTCTTTGAAACCCCGAGAAATTGGACTACGGCTGAGCTCAAGAAAGAGCAGCGTGAGGACCCAGCCATCGGTTTGCTTGCTGAAAGAAAAGAACTTGGCCAGGACAGACCGGAATGGGCCGAGATATCTGGTGAAGGACCTGAATTCAAGGCTGTTTGGGCTCAGTGGAATTCTCTGAGAATAGAGAACGGGTTGCTGAAGAGAGTCTGGGAGAGTCCCGATGGAAAAAAAATGGCTCAATTAGTGCTTCCGAAGAAGAAAGTGAAGGAGGTCCTAAAGGAAATGCACGATGGCGTCACTGGAGGGCACCTTGAGGTGAACAAGACGTTGGCCAAGGTGCGCGAGTGGTTCTACTGGGTGAACTACCGAAACGACGTGGAAACATGGTGTCGCCAGTGCGAGGTTTGTGCAGTCAGAAAAGGACCAAGAACTCGCAGTCGAGGAGAGTTGAAGACGCGTTACGATTTGAAGGCGAACTCCACGGGATTTCAGGCTGGTGACCTGGTCTGGCTGTACAATCCTCAACGCAAGAAGGGAAGGTCTCCAAAGTTGCATCCGTCGTGGGAAGGACCGTACACGGTAGTCAAGAGGATCAATGACGTCGTGTACAGAATCCAGCGAGCCCCGAGAACCAAGATGAAAGTTGTCCACCTTGATCGCCTTGCACGTTACTCCGGGAGTAACGATGAGCCTATTCGGGACGAACAGGCTTGAGAGGGGGGCAGTGTTACGGGCGGCGATCCCGTACATACATATTGGTAAACACTAGATCTTTCTGGATTCTTCCATCCACGGCCGCAGTGTACAAATGCGTGGAGCTCTGGACATTTCTAGAGTGTGCGAGGAGGCATTGGAATGCATGGAGACTCGAATGTTCGATCAAGGCACATCTGTCCACTTTGGCGGAAGTGCCGATTCCAGAACACATGAAAAGTACGCGAAAGATCGTAACAATAATCTTCCGTGAAACTTGTGTTTTCTATGGTCACTAAGCCAATATTCACCAGAGAAAATACCTCAATTAGTTAACAATGATTAAATTCGCTGGTGGAACTGGCAATAGGAGAATTACGTCTTGACGAAAAGAGATATCGATATAGTGCAAACGTCAACCGAATGCGCACATGTCCACCATATAAAGTTGACCAATGGTTTTTGTCACTTTTTTGGCAGATTGTTTAAGAAATTGTAGAAGAAATTGTGTAATGTAATACAGCTATTACCGTAAGTCTATGTGAACGCTCAATATACAAAAAAAAAACTATAATTTAGTTTTCTTACCGATGTTGCCACTTAGCCCAAGAAAAATAGATTTTGACCTCAAAAAAAATAGTGTAGTCGTGAAAATCACAGGTTTTGTTCAGAATTTTGTGCTCTTCCCAAATTTTTGGTTTTCAGAAAAATCCCAGCGGAGGCTTTTTTTTCAGAGCTGTCAAAAATCTGAAAACTCATAATTCCGAACAATTTCAAATTAAGCTCAATTTTTCATGAGATTTCAAGTATACACAGTTATGTGGAGACTGCAAATGTTGAGAATGAACATACGAACAATTCTGAGCCAAACACGATGGAAAATTTCATAGTTCTGTTGGAATATTCTGATTTTCTCTGTCAAATGTATATGATACAGGAAAAATAGTAAAAAAATCCGCTAAAACCTTGGAAAAATATAGACGTCCTGAAAATTTTATATTCTGTTCAGAATTGAATGCCCTTCTACATACCTGAAATTGACAGAAATCCCACCCCGGGGTTTTGAGTTATTGGAGGGGGGTGATCAGTTGCAACTCAAAATGGAGGGGATGAAACCCGTTAATCCATTGGATGCAAATACATCTCAATTCGACGCATCATATCTCGTTGATACTATTTTGGAACGAAAAGTGTCGATCATTGTTGAGGGGGGGGGTCGTGGGAGGGGCGGAGCTCGGCTAGGTGATTCTTTTTGTTTTCCTGGTCATATATAACCGATCACGACAAGTTTGGTATTTTTCCGACTAAATTGAAACTCCTGACCTCGAATCCGATGTGTAAATTTGAATAAAAACAAGTTTGAACAAGTTAACTTGAAAAAACTTGTTTTTTTCTTTGGCAATTTTGGCAGTTTTTTTTTCACTGTTAGAGGTCTGATATCCTCAAAAATATTCCAAGGGCCATTAGATTCAAGTGTCTTTTTCACGAAAATCATTCACTCAACGTATTATTTTGTTTTTTGATATTAAAAAATCAATTTGAACCTGTGAGTCGATCCGGCGTGGTGTCTACTACTGACCAGAACACTACAACATGCACCTGCAAATATAAATAGCTCAAACTCAAAACCCTGCAGAGCGATCCATAGCGATTTTGTTTTATGTTATAGCAAATTCAATTCTGCAGAGATTCTCGAACTTTCAAAGATAAGTTATCATTTGTTCAATAGTTTGAGCTACTTTTATTTGCAAGCGTATGTTTTAGTGTTCTGGTTATTAGTAGAAACCGCGCCGGACCGACTCACAGGTTCAAATTAATTTTTTAATATCCAGAAACAAAATAGTACATCGAGTAGATGATTTTCGTAAAGGAGACACTTCAATCTAATGGACCATGAACTATTGTCTAGGGATTCAGACCTCTAACAGTGAAAAAAAAAAAGTCAAAATTGTCAAAGAAAAAAACAAGTTTTTTCAAGTTAACTTGTTCAAACTTGTTTCAACTCCAATTTACACATCGGATTCGAGGTCAAGAGTTTCAATTTAGTCGGAAAAGATACCAAACTTGTCGTGATCGGTTATATATGACCAGGAAAACAAAAAGAATCACCTAGCCGAGCTCCGCCCCTCCCACGACCCCCCCCTCAACAATGATCGACACTTTTCGTTCCAAAATGGTATCAACGAGATATGGTGCGTCGAATTGAAATGTATTCGCATCCAATGGATTAACGGGTTTCATCCCCTCCATTTTGAGATGCAACTGATCACCCCCCCTCCAATAACTTGAAACCCCGGGGTGGGATTTCTGTCAATTTCAGGTATGTAGAAGGGCATTCAATTCTAAACAGAATATAAAATTTTCAGGACGTCTATATTTTTCCAAGGTTTTAGCGGATTTTTTTACTATTTTTCCTGTATCATATACATTTGACAGAGAAAATCAGAATATTCCAACAGAACTATGAAATTTTCCATCGTGTTTGGCTCAGAATTGTTCGTATGTTCATTCTCAACATTTGCAGTCTCCACATAACTGTGTATACTTGAAATCTCATGAAAAATTGAGCTTAATTTGAAATTGTTCGGAATTATAAGTTTTCAGATTTTTGACAGCTCTAAAAAAAAAGCCTCCGCTGGGATTTTTCTGAAAACCAGAAATTTGGGAAGAGCACAAAATTCTGAACAAAACCTGTGATTTTCACGACTACACTATTTTTTTTGAGGTCAAAATCTATTTTTCTTGGGCTAACTGCACTGCGATTTTCAGCGTGAGTAACATACATCAATTTTCGTGCTGCTTTTAAGGCTAAAGGGGATTGAAATTGAGTACCAAGTGTGCGACAGAGAGAAAATACATCAAAAGTAATAAAATGTTTTTGGGAAAACCATTAGTCCAATTTCAGATCTGAAAAAAGGGTTATACTGAGATTTCAATTTTATTTGATGCACTAGTCAAAAAAAAAATTCCAAAAATTTTTTTAAATTTTTTTTTCCAATTTCACAAATCAATTTTGATTTTTTCAAAAATCGCAGGTAGTCATTTTGAAGTACTGAAAATATCAAACATTAATCCGTTTTTAGAATTTTTGTAGCACAAATGGTGCCCTCCGAAACACATTTTGAAAATCTCTCTTTGATATTTGCCGCCCGCTGCAGCTGTTCTCCGCGATGAGTCATTCACGATAAAGGTAGTGATCACTTTCTGCACACATGATGTTATGATGTTTTCTGAGAAATAGGCGATGTAAATAGAGCAGTAGTAAAGATTTGTGACATCGTGGTATTACGCCGATATATTTCGTTGCTACGATTTCTGAAATTGTAATTTTTTTTTTCAAGTTGATCCATTTATCTCACGAGATCACACTATCTAGATCTAGAATCAACTGATACTCCAAGATACTTATATCCAATTATAAAGGGACAAACATTGTAAAATCATATTGCAATTGCAAAACAATAGACTGCAAGTGCACAAATGGATTTAAAACTATATACACTGGGAGCAATAACAAAACTGCAAAGAACTACTACTACTACTACTACTACTCCTACTCCGTCTGAAGTATGTCTGTCTGTCTGTCCGTCCGTCCGTTTGACTCCTGTGTGGATATCTGTCTGTTTGTTTGTGTGCCTGGCTGTCTGTGTGGTTATCTTCATGAATGACCTCAGCTCATTTGATTTTTGTTGAAATCATTCCATTAGAATGCACTCTTGTTTCGTATAAAATTCGTATTACGTATCGTAGTACGATACGCGTTTGAGTGTCGAAAAGTGGCTAGTAAGAAACGTTGATGGGAAAAAAGTCATGGCATTTAAACTTTCTCGAATGGGCATGCTCCTACAAGCTCGCAGATCGATGATCTCAGGCAATAGAATTTTGATATTGAAGTCAATTTTGTTTTTATTTTGCCAGTGCACTATGTCCTTGTACTTGAAAATAGAGATAGTGTGTCCGTTTAAGCTGAGAATTTCCCTCCAAACAAAATTTTTGATAGGTCTGTATAGCTTCTTGTATGTTCTTTTGTTTTGCCGACTTCGGGCAATATGTACATATTTTAGAGCTAAAATCAGTAAAATCATTATTAATAAATTTAATTGATCACTTTCAAGTCCAATAGGACATTTCACCCTGATGATAGTACCATTCTGATGAGGAAGAAGCCCGCCTGGCGATTCCGCAAGATATCCATGGGTCGTCGGGTCCACAAACAGGCCTCATAGTTCAACTTTATTCCGTTAAGTTTAGTTCTAATCAAACCATACAACTTTTTCCTTATGGTGCGATTCTCTAAAAAATTACGTTCCATAAAGGCTCTGTTACATTGTGATTACTCAGGCAACAGCCAATTGCCGACACGGATTTTTACATAACAAAGCATTTATGGAATGTTATTTTTTACAGAATAGCACTATTCTTTTTTCCTATCTTGAACGGTAAGGCCGCTATGGGATATTTACGCTAGGATCGACCACTCTTTACCTTCCCATAGCTTCCAGTTACTGGGTTCAATGCCTGTTCTAAATTTTCATTGAAATCAAAGATTGAAATTGGCTGCTCCCAATGGGCGACAGACTGCTGAGATAAGGTTGTTGTACTTGCACCAGGGTGTACCGTTGACGTATGGGTGAACTTTTTTTTGGATTTTCGAATGTTTCAAGAATTTGATTCCAACAAAAATCGACAGAGGTCTTATTTCTTGCGGACTATAAATAATGTATGATGATACCGGACGGGAACCGCTCGCGCTTGCAGGTAGGCGGCACGCGGTGAACTTCAAAGGGAAATATTCAAAATTGATTTCGGTCGATACTATTGATGATATTTAAATTTTGAAAAAAGGTTGTTATACAATATTTACCACAGAATAAAATGACTACCTGGGATTTTCAAAAAAAAAATTTAAAAATTTGAGAAAATCAAAAAAAAATTTTCAAAAATACAAAAATCAAAATTTTTGACTACAGCATCAAATAATTATATATTCTTAAAATAATAACGTTTAAATTTTCAAAATCGGTCTATTGAGTGAGTTTTGAAAATGTTAATAGTTTCCGCGCCATCTCGCGTCTCAAACACATTATTTTATCGTCCCCTTTAGCCTTAAGACACTGGGACAAGTTCTCAAGTTGATACTGCTACATTTATCCACCAAGGCATACCTACTAGATGAAGATTTTACTGTGTCAATTTGAGAAATTCCGACGTCCTTCACTCAAATTTTCTTGTCCGAAGCCGTACCTTTTCCCCCAATAGACTTTTTCAATAAACAATAAAGTGAGATAGCAAAACCTGTGCGGTCATAAAGGTGTTCTCCGACAGAGACGACTGCTCAGTTGAAAAGGTCGTTCAGGAGGTCTCACCCAATAACTGCAGAATCCCTGAATTCTAGTACTTGTGTCTGGTGTGTAAGTACTGTAAGTAAGTACAGGTTCCACATTAGGACTTGATGGAAGCTCTCGGCTTATCGTGATTGTGCTGGATAATTCGTAGTCAGCACCTCCGCCATTCATGGAGGTGTGTGTCTCGACTGACTATTGAAGTCTCCATACCCTACGCGGGATTTGCAGGATTCTGTGGATATCCCAAAGCTGTTTTTAAAAGAAAACCATGTGTAGGTACGCAGGGCTAAAATTACAACACTCGCTCAACGAACTGGTGCGGACGCGCCAGCCGATAGCTGCCAGGATTTTCACGCAGGTTCTTTGTGCATTTTTGCAACGAGATCGCAATGTGCCTATCTCTTCGAGGACACCGACGCTTGCTCATCCCAGATATTTCCAATTACGTCCGCCTCAATGTTTGCTTTATGATTGGGAAGAAAGCGCCTCGTGGACGGATCCCTGATGATGAGAATTAACGTTTCAACAGTCAACAATAGAAAGCTCATCTCAAAAGGTCCCGGCGATTCGATCCAGCCAGACTTCAAAGCAGCCACAACACTATATTGTTGTACGCGTTGTGCGGTCCATAGATTTGGCAAAAAAGTCTGTGAAAAAGGGCGAGTTTTTGCGGATAAATAATAATCTTATTTTTTTATTATAATAATAGATGAATCTATTGTTTTTATTCAATAATATTATGAATAATGGGTTCGATCTTCAACTTCAACATACAATGGATGCAGGTATTCAATTGTTAAAAATTTGATGGCGTAAATATAACATCAAAAATATTAAGGCTGTATTCTCAGTAGGTAAAAACTATTCAAAGGATTTCTCCCTCAAAAACGGAGATAAAAACTCTATTTTTTTACACGGTGTACTGAGTGTATTACAAAATTGAGTACAGAGCGTTTTTCTAATTATGTGAAAAATTGTTTTTCTTTTTTGTTAACTTTTTTCAAAAAACGGCTCTGTGCTCAATTTTCTACCTTCGTCTCTCAAAATTATAAAACAGTTGATAATTTTTTTTGTTTCTCAAAAAATGTCCCAGTAATCCTTCAGAAACTTTTCTAGTGTTTAAGGGCTATTGGGCGTCTAAAAAATGTGGGGTAATCCAAACGGAAACAAGGTGGACAAACATTCAATGGAATCCAATCAAAATCTCTATATCTCTTTATCTTTATTTTTGAAAGAGAAATATTGATACCCTGCGTATACAGCCTCAAGCATTTTAAGTTGTAAACGGAACACCTTAGAGAAGAGACAAGAGGAGGACTGACGGTGAGGAAGAGGAACCAAACTATTCTTTCACCTATTCACCCATTGCAAATGAGCGCAGCTTCGTGACTTCTCGCAAATATGGAATAATTATTGCACAGGGTGATAATGCAATTTTTAGGAAAGATTAGCCAACAGCTCATGCCAGTCTTTATGAACGCACGCTCAAGTGGTAGGGTACGGTTCATTCACATACAGCTGTAACAGTAACGCTATAAGTTAGTGTGGAAGTTTGAACATGTATCTTTCATGCTTGTGGCCGAAAACACAACTAAAGAAAGTTGTGGACGCCGAAACTGGAAACGAGCAACCTGATGCTTTCGTTACAGGCTAACAGGCTTTACAGAACTTCGTATGTCGCCGGCGACAGTCCCCCACTCTTTCGTTAAAATCTGACGACACCAACTGTAGTTGAATAACTTGAACGACACGACGACAGAAACTCGTGTCGCGAGAATGATATGGAGGGAGGTGGGGGAGTACCAAGCAGATCAAGTCATATTGGTCAGCGACACTGTCGCCGGCGACATACAAAGTTCTGTAAAGCCGCCATTACGCCTAAAATGTATAGATCCAAACTTCTACACTAACGTTAGAGTTGCTGTTACAGTTCTATGTAAATGAACCATCAGGCTTTTCAAAATATGGGCATGTAAATCAAATGTGATGAAGTTTGTCCAGCGTTACCTAATTGCAAACTGTGCAGTTTCCATCTTGCTCCATTCTCACGAAGGCGTCGTTTGAACAAGTTTTAAAGTCTGTTACACCTATACTTATTAAGGTTGTTCTAACGCCACCTTTTCCATGGATTTTTCACTTACACAGTTTCACTTTCTCAGTTTATTGATTTTCACTTATGTGGAATCAATTTTCACTTTTATTGATTTATACAGCTGTGTCGGCTTATAAAAGAGTAAAGCCATTGTCAGCAACTACAAAAAATACTAATTAGAAGTATTCTACTAATAGTACAAGAAAGATAGATTTCAACCTCGGAAAAAATATGGACGACCTGAAAATTTATTATTTTGTTCAGAATTGAGTGCTCTACAACATATCCAAAATCGCCAAAAATCGCACTCGGGGGTTTTGAGTTATTGGAGGGGGAGTAAAAAATTTCTGGTAAAAATGGAGGGGATGGAACCCGTCAACCCATTGGATGCGAATACATCATAGTTCGACGTATCATATCCCATTGATACCATTTTGGCACAAAAAGTGTCCATCATTGTTGAAATGGAGTAGTGGGGGGGCGAAGCTCTGCTAGGTGGTCCATTTTGTTTTTATGGCCATGTAGAACCGATCACGACAAGTTTGGTATCTTTTCCGACTAAATTCAATCTCCTGAACTTGTATCCGACGTGCAAATTGAGATGAAAACAAGTTTGAACAAGTTAACTTGAGAAAACTTGTTTTTTCTTTGACAATTTTGACGAATTTTTTTTTGTACTGTTGGAGGTGTTCATTTCCAGAAAATTTTCAGGGATCATGAATTAAAGTGTATTCTCCACAAAAATCATCCACTCGAAGTATAATTTTGTTTCTCGAGTTTGAAAAATCGATTTGAACTTGAGCCGGCGCGGCGCGTCGTCTACTACTGACCAGAACACTACAGCATGCACCTTTAAATGAAAACACCTCAAACTATTGAAGAAATAAGAACTGATCTTCGAAAATTGGAGAATCTGTGGAGAATAGAATTCCCTATAACATAAACAAAATCGCCATGAATCGCACTGTAGGGTTTTGAGTTATCCAAGGGGAGAGGTAACAGTTCATGAAGTATGAATCCTGTCAAAGTGTTATACTCTTCCTCGAATAACTCAAAATCTTGCATTGCGATTCATGGCGATTTTGTTCATGGTATAGGGAATTCAGCTCTGCACAAATCCTACAATTTTCGAAGATGAGTTGTTATTTCTCCAATAGTTTGAGATGTTTTCATTTAAAGGTGCATGCTGTAGTGTTCTGGTCAGTACTAGATGATGCGCCGCGGCGGCTCAAGTTCAAATCGGTTTTTTAAACTCGAGAAACAAAATTATACATCGAGTGGATGATTTTTGTGGGGAATACACTTCAATTTATTGGTCCCTGAAAATTTTCTGAGAATTAACACCTCCAACAGTACAAAAAAAATTCGTCAAAATTGTCAAAGAAAAAACAAGTTTTCTCAAATCAACTTGTTCAATCTTGTTTTCATCCAAATTTGCACATCGGATACGAGTTCAGGAGATTGAATTTAGTCGGAAAAGATACCAAACTTGTCGTGATCGGTTCTACATGGCCATAAAAACAAAATGGACCACCCAGCAGAACTTCGCCCCCCCCACTACTCCCCTTCAACAATGATGGACACTTTTTGTGCCAAAATGGTATCAATGAGATATGATACGTCAAATTATAATGTATTCGCATCCAATGGGTTGACGGGTTCCATCCCCTCCATTTTTACCAGCAATTTTTTTACTCCCCCTCCAATAACTCAAAACCCCCGAGTGCGATTTTTGGCGATTTTGGATATGTTGTAGAGCACTTAATTTTGAACAAAATATCTAATTTTCAGGACGTCCATATTTATTCCGTGGTTTCGCCGATTTCTTTACTATTTTTCCTGTACTATAAGCAGTATTTTTGATTAAGCCGGAACAAACCAATAAATTTTCTGAGAGAAAAAAGATCTGCATATTACCTCATCAAAACGTGTCATTCCCTCAAGAAATGGATCCTCCAAAATAAATAGGTATTATTGTTAAGTTTTGTTTGACCACCACAACCATGGTGAGCAGTCATCAACTTCGCGTACAGAATGCCACAAAGCCTAAAAATTGCAAATTTTTGGTTTCTTCATGTTAAAATTCAAAGTTCTCCTCCATTTCTGTACTGATTAAATTGGAACTTATGACAAATTGAAACCTAAAATTTGAACTTCGGTCTGGTAAAAGCTGTCTTCGTCCAACTTTAGGGCGGTAATCAACATTTTTCAAAAAAGTCACTAATCAAAAATAAAGTGCTCGGCAGGTGTCTCGGGAAGTAACTTCGGTAAGCAAAAATTCCTTATATTCTCTCCTTGAGACAATCGATGTCCCTGATTCTGTATGTGAATACCTGGTCTTTGAAAGTGCCTACAAAGGAAAAACAAAGCGACTTCTTGAACTTTTCCCTGCTATGACCAACCACAACTTTTTGTTCTATTCGAGGTTCTATTGCACCGTGCACACGAAGTTGATGACTGACAACTATGGTTGCAGTGTCAAACAAAATTTTAAGCTGCAAGACACAAGATGGCAAGATGCTGCTATGCCCCTATTGATAAGTTGCGAAGTTTGCCTGCCAGAAGCCTGCTAAATTGTGACATTATCAAAAAAGCACCTGTAGTATAAGTAGGTATTCGTCATCCATAAATAGCAAGTTTGATTTGTACGTGTATAAAAGCAATAATTTATTTTCTTGACTTCGAGAATGGCTCTGGATTAACAACATAATGGCTTTCAGCAATAAGTTGATTGTTGTTTCGTCTAATTCGGACCTGAATTCGGACACACAACAATATTTCAAAACACGCACAATGTGCGTGCAACAGTTTTGCCTTAGAATGGTTGCCGTCCATCAATCCTGGTGAATTAATGCAATAATTCTGCGGGCTTAATTAGCTTTTGCACTTAAATCTTCCAACTCCTGGCTGGATATAATAACGACTTGTCGCTACACAATTTCAATTTCAATTTTAGTATACTACGGGCCCGGTTATTATAAACTCTGGCGGCGAGCGCTAGGAGGTAGGTCTGTAAAACCGACACCTTTTCCAGTCTTCGAAGCACGTAAAACTTTACTTCCTTAATAATTCATTGGGATACTATTATAAGAGCCCTACAGTTACGACGAAATGCACGGTAATTTCATTAGTGAACAATGAACATAGGTAATGGTATACAAACTTCTCACTGCAAGAGAAATTACGAAAAGAATACTTGGAAGTTATCGTGAACGGCAAGTTCGCTGGAGAAGCAGCAGTACCTTTTATAAACCTGTCCTTGGCCATTAGGGTAATGGAATATGGTGATATTAGTACGCGACTATAAAACTAACAAAGGGGAAGAGGGACAACAATTCCAAGTAATGCAGTTTCCTAGTTTTTAATAGTAATTAGAGACCCTAGTAAGTACTAAAAGTCCACTTGGTAGCAGGCGACTGACATAAGCGTGTATACCTCTACTGTGGGTATATATTTATATAGTTCAGAATCAAACTTCATAGTTTACCCTGCGCGCTTTGCCCCAACCGCCCTTTCGTACTATCTAATACTCGCCATCGGCCTGATCAAAGACCTGCATGGGAAGTTGATCTAGGCGAACACAAGAGCCATTTCAATTTCGAATTTCTGTTTGAAATGAAAAGAATCCCATCAGAATCTCGTCAGAAAACCATACCATACTCACTCGGAGAAGAAATTCAAAATTGATGAAGATTAAATAAGAGGACTCTATGAAATAAAACCCAAACAACAAAGTTTTGAGTGAAATTCGAAAGACGAAAAAAAATCAGGAGTGTTTTGGGCTTGTCTACATACTACAAAAAATTTGTAGAGAAGAACTGTGCTAAGCCCCTAAACGAACTTACCGAAGACCGTACGCCATTCTAGTAGACCAAATAAGAAATGTGAAAGCTCATTCAAGTACTTGAAGGTCGTATTGTCTATTCGAGTCTTATCCTGTCATATCTTCTACAACAACGACAGCACTTCTTGGACACTAGGGCCAGAAAGAGCACTGGAGCTGTGTTGTTACAACACCAGCAGACCAAAAGCAGGTAACAGAACACTTACTGCAGCAAGGTATTGTCCAAACAGAAAGAAACTATGGCGTTACACGAAGAGCTACTGACCATCATAGTGAAGGCTTCCGATCACTTTTACCAATATCTCTACGGCCGGATATTTCCGCTAGCAATAAACATTGTGCTGGAAAAAATCATGACAATGCAGATGCCTTTCTCGAAGATTTTGCAGGACCAACAGAATGGTGACATGAAATTCTAAGCAATCGTGATTGAAACCCCTTCAAAAAAATCGCTGCAGCTGGAATCAAAAAGAAGCAGCGAAATGGCCGCGAAAGGAAGCTGAAAATAAAGAACTTGACCAGGACAGACCGGATTGAAATCTTTGGTGAATACCTCGAATTTAAGGCTGTCTGGGCTCAATGAAATTTTTTCAAGAATGGAGAGTATGGGCTGCTGTAGAGTCTGGGACAGCCTTGGTGCTGGTGGTACGAAGCTGGTCAAATTGGTGTTTTAGAAGAAAACCTCGGTGAAAGAGGTTCTGAGAGAGATGCGTGCATGACGGCGTCACCGGGGGCACCATGGGGTGAGCAAGACATTGGCCAAAGTGCGCAATAGGTTCTAGTGGGTGATTTGCCGGAACAACGTGGGAGAATGATGCCGTCATCGTCAGTGCGAAGTTTGGGCGGCCAGCAAGCGACCAAGAGCTCGCACCCGAAGGAAGTTGACGACTTACAATGTCGTAATGTCTCTCGAACGCATTGCGATCGATGTGGTCGGGCTTTTTCCCACAAAAGATGGCAACGAACACTCGTAGTTACCACAGACTACTTCGGCAAGGCCCTTTTCGCGCTTCTCAGTACCTAGCTAAAACGGCAGCTAGTAGCCTTTGCATTATATTCTCGAGAAAGTATGGATCTCACAATCGTTAGTAGTCGTCACCCAAGAAGCGTGAGTGTCCATACAACACCCCAGAGTGGACCATATCCGGTACCACCCGGCTGAGTTCATACCACGTCGATCGCCCTTCTATAGGCGTTGAACTCGTGTGAAGTAGCTTGACTCGAGAGATATCTCTCGGTAGGCGGCGTTCACTGATCCTTGCGTTGCCCCTCGTCTTGTATGCATCAGGTAGATATAATAGATCTGGAACGGAAATATTTCAGAAATTTCAAAGGAGCAACCATTTTTCACATAGCCAAACGCACATACTCTTAAGAGGGTTCGGAGCTACATAATTATGTCGACTGATGCGAATTTTCGGGGTGCCATTCGCTCCGCAAATATCAGTTCCGCATTGTTGTAGCCCGCTGAAAGCATTCCTTAAAACATTCCTGACCTTGCGTCGCTCGAGGCGCGTGTGAATAAGTAACGAGGCCACCGTAGCCACTTTATTTATCTTCATTATTCACTGTCGCCATTGATTCTTGTTTCAACTTCCACAAACATTAGAGTATACAAAGGCGCCATCTCTGCCGGTCCCGGTTAATCTGAGAGAAAGCGCGACTGAAATCGCGCCTCCTTCTGAAATGCCACTGAAATATAGACGAAGTCAAACCGCGCCGTCGACGCTGCTGAAACCATTCAAGTTTCAACAGACTGGCTGGGAAAACGGATCTGGGGGAGAATAAAGGCCAGCTGCTCATGTAGGTATAGTCTGGGAATGAAAGAAAATACGCGTCGTGCTTTTCGTTGAGGTTTTTTGATAATAATGGACAGAGTTTCCCGTGCTGCAGCTGTTGGCAGCTTTTGCGGTTTTCTTTTCATTATATACTTTTTGCGAGGAGGAATTAGTTAAATTGATATTGATGTTGGCGATTCGACCCTTCCAAGTGAAAGGCAACGGGAAGTTCCGCGAGTAATGTTCCTCGAATTTATACCAGAATTAATGGCCGGGCATAATTTGGAACATGCAAACCGCAACTTTCTTTAAAAATTTATGGGTTACGAGACCCTAATATGGATTTTGCCTGGTATATCTTTCAGTTTTGTATTGCTATTCGACAATAATAATCCTGATGTAGCAATAGGCTTGTGTTCGAGCAGGTATTCGATGTAAATAGGTATATAGACAATACAAATAGAGAAGACCATATGTTATCACCACCGTCGTCACGGATATTGAGGCATCAAAAATCAGCCAACCTTTTTTTGAATGATGGACTCGCCTGGTTCCTACGCAACCGTAAAAGTCCGTGACGACATGTGGTCTTTTCTATTTGTATTGTCTATATACCAAGGTAATTTTGCTACAAGATAATTTTCGAGATTCATTTCAACATTCTGTATAGAAAACAAAAATTCAGTACACAGCCATCAATATTTTGTCCTTATATAATTCTGTCATCAACATTTCACTAAAATCGTTTCAAATAAAGATATCAGAAGATGTCGGACCATCCTTCAAGTCTTTTCAAAATAAAAGTGAAAGAATGCCTTTAAAGTTGTTGCTTCTTGTGAGCTTCATAGAAGATTCCATATCATACCGTGGTACTGTCAGTAATGATATAACAAGTGGTATGATTATCATCGATGATAATTTCGAATGGAATCGTGTCTGCAGATTCAACGACTGCGGAGCACTGCAGAAAAAAAAGAAGTTCCCATTTGATTACATATGTTGTAGTACACCTGACTGACGTTTTGGAGTCGAAAGCTTATTTGTCTATTTCGGTTATACAATGACTACTTTGTAGCACTGTTTTTGCGAAAAACAGTGTCACTAAATTCTACTTTGTGCAACTGAAGATGCAGTTGCACAGTTCAGTGGCTGAACTGAGCACTTTGTGCCACTGTTTAAGCCGTCATTAGTGACATAAGCACAATTCAAACGTTAGTTTGTACAATCCATTTTTGTAATACTCCTTCCGCCTCGCGGCTCGTTAAGCAAACTCAGTCGTATTACAAAAATCGTCACTGTAACACTAGTTTTACAATATACTATTTCACGTCTGCACACAACCAGACGCATGTTCACAAAGTTGTATTGTAAACGATCCAGAAACCTCGGAAAAAAACGTTGGACAAGCCATTTTTACCATGTTTTCCGAAGAAAATTGATTTTTTTTATTGAAGTTGCACGCCTGACTCCAATTAGAGCTGAACATATTTTATCGAGTCCCTGGCGGGTATTCTTGCTGCAAATCAAATTTGGTTGAAATCCGTTCGGTAGTTTTCAAGTTATTTAACCTCAAAGTTTTCATTTTGACAGCTTATCACTTTTGACAGATGACAGATATGTCATAACTTTCCCATGTTTTGAATAGAGTTTCTCAAGGGCTCCAAAATGAGCTATCAAAAATCAAAATCGTTGCGTCAAAATTTCCTGTCACTCTATGACATTGATATTTTCCGTTGACAGATCTTTTCTACCATAAATCATACGTGCACACCACATTTGGTCCGAATGGGTCAAACGGTTAAGAAATAAATTGAGGGGTCAAAAAAAAACTGACATCATACGGACAAACATACACACAGACCGACCGACACCGAATTTTTGTTTTCGACAGATTTCGGCACTTTAGCATACGGGGAGTCGAAAAAACGAATAAAATTTTCAACTTTTTTCGCGAATACCTTTACTTCTCATTTTTCGAAGAATTCGATGAAAAGTAAAACAGTGCATTCACGTACATGCACTGTTCTAGATACACAACACGCCGCAAGAAGTGAAGTATTGACCATATTAATTTAACAAAAAAACAAGAAATGGGTAGGTACCTGAATCACCAAAAAAGCAAAAAAAGTACTGAGTCGAGCTTTTTTGAAAAAAATAACGGGTTTTGTAGAGTTTCCTTCAAGCCTTCTTTTTTATCTCAATCTCCACAAAATTAGGCCGACAAAAACATAATGTGGTATTCCCCCTTTGTTTTGTTTGTACGTTGGTACCTGAAGTAGGTACGGCCGTTGACGTTCGTAGCGTTTGCCGATTGGAGAGGGAGATGGCGCTGGGCGCGCGAGCGGCAGCCGCAGACGGAGAAGAGAGTCAGCTGTGGTGAAGAACACGTGATTTTTAGTGCTCCGGAGTGCGTCGTTTTCACTTATTTAAGGTCGGTCTTTCTTTGATTATTGTACCGTAATTTTGGCTCCCATCCACTCACCAAATCATGCATTTCGATACCTATTTTGTCCGCAAAATTATCGTACATAATCTGAAACTCTTTGTTCTCTTTGTTCTCGACGGGCTTGCATAACCCGCAGTTTTTCCCTTTGGAATCAAAGTGCTTAGCACTGCTTTGAATTTTGTGTAATTTATCTACTCCCAAATGATCTCAGTTGATGGCAAAGGCCGCAATCTAGTGGGTGTGCACTTTGTGCACTCATGACGTGGCCTCCGAACTGCGCTCTCATGCGTATTTCGAGGTTTCATTATTGTTTCTTTTCCACAAGTTACGTCACAAACAGTAAGACGACAAAAAGAAACTCAGCTACGCCAAAATTAGCCGCTAAAAAGAGAACAGTACTTTTTTATTTATTCACATTTCATTGTTCATTGTCGGGTTATACCTGAAAGTGAAGGAAGGAAAAGGGACTTACGCGCTTCTCCGTGTCCTGTGGGGGGTCCACCTTCTCGTATGAATCTGCCTTGTTGAGTCTACTAACCTTTTATTATTTGGGGGGAATTATGTAATCTCTTTTTCAAAATGTTTAACGTGTCATTGATCATTGATCAAAATCATATTGTCATTCTAGATTTTCACGGTGAGGTGGGGGGAGCGAAGGGGTGAATTTGGGTGGCACTTTTTCCATAGAAAATTTTCTTTTTTGATGCTGTACAGGATGACGTTGACTGCATTGAAGAGAATTGAGAGGTCAAGAATATTAAATTGGACAGTCAGAGAATTTCAGGTGGGGTTGAAAACTTTAGAAATATTTTTTCAGAGAAATTCAATTCTGTTGAATTTGATGAATTGCAAAATAGGTGGTGTCATTTAAAATTTCAAAGTTGAGGTGGATAGGGGCGATGGGGCTAAAGATAGAAATTCGCCAATGTACGTTATAGATGTCCCCCTCAATATAAAAATCGACCTGTTTTTGCTCGAAGACATTTTCACAAGGAATCGGGAGTTATTGCCGGTGGATAGTTTTCAAATGATCACCCGGTACAACCGGAAGTCGAAAAAGTGCAGCTTCTTGAGAACGGGCGTCATCCGTTGCACTTTCCCCGCCATTATTACGATTATGATGAAGCCTTACTCTTCTTGAATTGTGGCTAACATTCAAAAGGAGAAGAAAAAAAAGTTGTGGAAAGTCAAATGTTCCATAAAAATGGATGTAAGGAAATGGAACAAAAACAGGAATGTTGAAAAAAGACACGAGTACAGCTGATCATAAGTCGCGATCATCTGCTGTGACTGAGCCTCCACGCGGAACTTTGAAGATAAGGGGGAAAACAACACCAATGTCACAGTCGCTATGAAGCTAAAAATTGACTTTCCAAAATTAGTTCTTGCACAGTGTCATTCCTGAAGAATCACCGTTTTACTTCACCTAGAAGAAGAACTTCTCAAATCGGACAAAACAATTAGCAAAAAAATTGACTTCAAACTTATGAAAAACTGAATCATTGGATTGCAGAAAGGATAATGTTGGGAAGAATTATTTGCCTTCAATGCCGAATAAAAAAACTAGTTTTTACCAGTTGAAGATCCCCCAAGCTCAGATTCCGGGGGAGTTTTCACAACCCTCTACTAATTTCCCTAAAGAATTACATTAGTGAGTAGTGACTTGACTATAATTGATATTTGCAAGCGCGGACTTACATTGTTACGGATTTGCGCTGGGTACTTTTATAATTGAGAGACGAACGTTTGAACACACACTGTTTATTACTGCCTACTACTAAATACACTTCAATTATTATTCGCACCGAGGTAACACTTTGATCAAGTTCGCCGATCTACTCGCCCACTCTCGCTGTGAATTCAAATCTGGTATCGTTCGGTTCGTCTATCCTAATATAGTCTAACTGTTACCTTCGGGAACATTCCACCGGTTCTCTGGCATATTCCACTGTGACCAATAGACTCGCGAAGGCTCTCGAAACGTCCATCACATTCGCGTGTAGACCGGTATGCTCTGGAAACTCGGCACCTCCACCATTTGTGCAGATGTGTTCTACGCGCCTATTGGGGTCTCCAGCATGTGTGAATGATCCAGAATTAACTGGTATGCTCTCAGATATATTGGAATCGCACGAGAGCGTCGCAACTCGTAACAATATTCAATCTTTAGCATCACACTGCACTATCAAACAGTTCAACTCCAGATTCACAACATACCAAGAAAATAAGTGCGACCAAGGGCGTGCACAATTCGATATTGCTGCCAACATTCAATAGATACGCAACAATAAGCCGGCCAACAAAACATTGACCTGTAAAATGACAATGGCTGTGCTAGCTGCACAAATCGTCGTAATTCGATGACGAGCTTTTCGGTGAAATGCACAATGCCGAGCTTTAGTATGATCATCTGACCTTTTAGCGTGGAGTTTGGAAGCATCGCAGTAGATAGGTCGAATTCTGTTGTTGGGAGCTCGGTAAAGAGGAATTTCAGTGTGGTACAACAGACTAGAAGTAACAGTGCAGATTAGGATGACGAAGGAATGAGAAGGATCCGGAGATCCAGCAGGCAAATCCACTTGTAGTGCGGTGTGGCAGAGTGATCAGTGGGAGCCGAACTCAAGTCCATTAAAATTAATCGCATTCTGGTGTATTGTGTGTTTGCCTGTAATGATGTCATTAAGGACTCCATAAAGGAACTCTATTTTTATCCTGCTTGTGCTATATTGCGCGAATGTTGTCTTTGGGGTATTGGGGTGTGTCTGTTCCTTTCAGCAGCGAGAGCATATTATATAGGACTGAAAGAATCGTTTTCGGAGCATCTTGCATCAGTTTTATGGCCAGTCCTCTGATACCCGTCCTTCTCAGTTGACACCTGAAATACTATCCCGGAGTTCTCAGTTGAAGTTATATACAAAGTATTCTGTAGATAAACCCAGCGTTTCGACACCTGCGTAATGTTTTGCTCGTGACGAAACACGAATAATCATCTAGTTCATCACGTCACCAGTATATTGATTTATTGATTATTTGAGGAATTTTTTCAATTTTTAATATTGTTCTTTATGTTGAGAGCATCTTTAGCAGTTCTTGTTTGCAGAAAGATCGATATGCTGCAAGCTTAGCCTTGAATTGGATACTTAGCTAGGCAGGTATAATGTACTTATGTTTTATTTATACGAACTGCTTTCTAGCCGCTTCCACGGGACCACTGCTGGTTTTGTTTTCCCTGCCCTGTATGTTAATTTTTGATCAATCCTATCTCCTTGCCGTTCTGGGCGTTCTCTTGCCTTTTGTTTTGTTCATTTTCAACATTTCACTATTCAGCATCAAGTACCAAGCCGATAAAATCAATTGGTTTCACGGTTTTCGATCCATCCGCCGACGCCGCTTCAACCCTCTATACCCATAAAATTCATGGAACTATAGATATTCAAACTTTTATTTCGAAATCAAGCTTTTATTCAGACTGGGTGTTTCACTTTGAATCTTCTCAACTAACCCTGCACAGTGCATATTCTTGAATGTCCCACCGCCGCCGTTCACATGGGAATAACCCCCCTCCTCTATAACAATAACAAACACATTTTATGATAAGCAGAAATCTCATTAAAACTTCCCTCTATTTCAAATAATGATGATGAACAAGGAACGAATGAAAAACACGTGATTATTATCAACCGTTCCAGTTTTCACACAATGACCGTCCGAGCGACAGAACTCTCCTTTTGTCTCATCCAGACGATAGGCATAATGTTTCAGCAGGATGTAAAAATTCTACCAGAAGAGGAGTGCGTTGTTGAATTTAATTATTGTTTAAGGCAGATTTTGGTGGCGGTGGAGCGGGTCTTTTAGGTAATAAAGGCCTCTTTATTTAATTAGCAACGTTGTGTATGTACCCCAGTTTAAAGTCACTCGGAGGTTAATTTTCTTCAAGGTGTTGGAAATAATGAGCTAGAGTATAATGCGAGAGACAGGTTCGTGGAAGCGGCAGTAACGAAATGTCGTGATGAAATTACTGCCGTAATTGCGTGATACATCTCCGGTAGTTTCGGACACAAAGTTGTTTGAGTGCCAACGGTTTCGGGCTTTACACTTTACAGAACAAAACGATTTCGCGAGGCCAGTGCCTATATTTAGTTATTTTGCTAGAAACCTAAACTTCCAGATCCTGAACGAAGATCTACAGAAGTTTAAGACGGGAATCGATACCTGAGTCCATCCATCCCAACCATTCAAGGTATCCGGTAGACTACTGACTTGAACCACATAAGAGTAAGTTTATCACGCCGAACCTTGCCGGACCACCATTCGGAGAACGTGACGCCCTCTCGGCCCGCTTCTTTCTTCTGTCTTTTCAACCGCTGAACTAAGAACTACTGATTCAGAGACCTTCAGTCGAACAACTTTTACTTTGAATATTTGTTACTGAAGCGATAAAAACTCAAAATTTTCGTATCAATCTTACAGTGGCGCCCAATTCAGTGGCCTGCCTTCATTGGTTTGAGGTACCTAGTGGCCCATCTATCAAGTACAAGTGGCTCCGAACACTGCCATCAAAAATATTTTTTGATTTTGGAAATGCCAATGGGCTCAAACCAAAATACATCCTTGAAGCTTACGAAAGAGACCTAAATGGTAAGATTCTGTCAGGAAATAAACCTACAGGGATTGATTCCGCAACGCTTATTTTACCAATATAACTCCGTCCTTAACTCATTTCCCCGTTTGTAGACCTCGTGATCACACTACAACGAGAGTGCCTCTCGCGTGCGAAACCAATGAAATAGAACTCCAATTTTTCCCCGAAATTTATAGCCATCCACCATTCAATCTGCCATCTGATGTCGCCAAGTGACTACCATTTAAAGTTTCACGATGCATTTTTCCAATTATTGCCTTGTTCCAAGTTTGATTTTCATTATTTATATATGATTTATGACGATATACGATGATATGAGAGGATGCTCTCGAAACCGGTAGTGTAATAAGCTTTCAATAAAGATTGACGAAGTACTGTCAGATTTAATTTCATTTGAATTATTTAGAAGTTACTGCTGTACCCTGGGTAGGGGCCAGAGCTCCACCACAGGACGCTTCAGCAGTCTATAGGTAGTTTGCACGGTGGCAACTCTTACGTTACCATCAGCAACAGTAGGTAAGGCCTCCATTCGGACAAAACGCCACATTACTGCATCGTCTTTGATGACAACAAAAGTGACAATGTCGGCAGGTGAAAGTGAATGGTTTTGATGCTATTTTGCTATTTGATGCAAAGTGTGCAAGTGCTCGTTATGCTAGCGCTGCCAAAAATGCTGCTGCATGGGCTGGATCTACTGCCAGTGGAACAATTGACTCAGCCGCAAATGTGACACGTCTGGATCCGGCGGGGCGGTGAGAGGTTCTCATAGGCGCTTTCTTTCGCTCAGTAACTTCGAATCACGATCCAAATACCTGGAATCCAGATCCGTGGATCCGGATTCCAGAAGTAGTGGGGCAAGAGAACAACAAAAAAAATTTGACACTTTGACGGTGTCATCATTTATCATAATAAGAAAATGGAAATGAAAAAGATTGTTTTGGTAAGTTCTTCATTATTCTTATCCTAAAATACCTTAATTGTTTGGGCGTTTTTGCAGCTAGAACTACTGAAACCTATGCGGAGTTTATCGGCTTACAGCAGTTCTTCTAGTTCTTCAGATGATGAAGATACAAATGAAAATAGAATTTCTCACATTCGGGTCAAAAATTATGTGGAGACTATCGTAATTCAGTATTCATGCGACGACTTCAAGAATCACTTTAGGATGGAAAGAGGAACCATTGAAGTGTTGGTTGAACTCTACACTACACGTACCACTCCCAGGCTGCCAGGAGGATGGGCTCGAGTTACTGAGCAAAAGGCAGTGCTCCTCACTATCTGGTACTTGGCAAATATGGAAACTTTTCGTCAAATAGCAGATAGGTTTAATGTGACATTGAGTTGCGCTCACAACATAGTGAAAAATGTTTGTGGGTTCCTAGTCAGAATGAGCCAACAGTACATAAAATGGCCTAGTGTAGCAAGTGCTGAAGAGGATGCTACAGCATTTAGACAAAAAAAAGGAATACAGAACGTGTTAGGTGCTATAGATGGCACACATTTCAGAATTAACAGACCACAGCAGCATCAAGAAGACTACTGTAATCGCAAAGGATACCACAGTGTTTTAATGCAAGGTGTAGTCAATTCAAAAATGGAATTCATTAATATACATGTAGGTGAAGCAGGCTCAATGCACGATGCACGTGTGCTTAGAAGATCGTCGTTGTACAGAAAGTCCGATGATAATCCTGACCAACTATTTTATGGAAAATATAAAATATTGGGTGATTCAGCTTACCCATCCTTGCCCTGGTTAATGACACCTGTGAAAGACAATGGCCATTTAACTGAAGAGCAAAAAAACTTCAACTATAGACATTCTTCAACCAGGATGATTATCGAAAATGCATTTGGTCATCTCAAGGGCAGGTTTAGACGCCTGCAAAAATTCGATAACTTCAAAATACCATTTGTTGTCAATTGCATTGCGGCAGCCTGTGTATTGCATAATATATGTCAAAGGAGAAATGATCATAATGATGAACTGTTTATTGAGGAAGTTGAGGAATTGTAAGGCGATTTTTGCGATGTTTCAACAAGTTTAATACTATTAATTATATAAATAACAATGACTGTTCACTATTTCATATTATGTATAACAATACCTATTGTTAACAACTTAGCATGAAAATGTTTTTTGGTTTCAAAATGACTCAAAAAGCTTTTCAAATAAAATTGTGTTTCTAATAATTGAATTGTTCTATGACTTATTACCCCAAAGTTGCACCAAAAAATTTAATCATGAATTAGCTAATTGAGCATTTTCTTTGGGAATTTCAGCGTAGTGCCCAATGAGGAAATCAGTTGTACAAAAAATGATGGAAAAACGTTCAGTCACAACAGCTTGTATGCATTTCCTGTGGCCTGTCAACTGGCACTGACCTAAAATTCACTGGAGAAAATCCTCAATTAGCTACTTCATGATTAAATTATTTGGTGCAACCGGGGGTTGATGATAATACTGTGGTTATAAATAATATTGCATAGAAATCATGGTGATGTAATGTGTAACATGTAACATAAAAATATTCAAGATAATTTATCTAACAGTTTTTCCAATAGCAACACTTTTTTATTTTCAACTTCAAGTTTTTTCTCTTCCATTGCCATGACTTCCTGGTGCCGTCTCTCTTTTTGAGCCATTTTCTCTCTTCGTAATACTAAAGTATTATTCGGTTTACGTTTCTTTTTCGCGGGTTCGCTATAACTGGAGTGGGATTCCACTGATTCCAGGGATTCACCATTATTCGATAAACTGCTTTCGATGCCGTCTCCGTTTCCATCTTGTGCTGGTGCAACCTCTTCCACATCAATACCAATGTCCAGTACTGTCTCTGGCTGAGGTTGATTGGAAGGCTTGTCGCCAACAATTTCGTCCAGCCGCTCGTAGAACTTGTAGTTCTGGGCTCCCCTGCCACTTTTCTTTGGGCCTTTATTGTCCTTTATTGAACGGTATACCCTCATAAGGTTGGTCCATTTCCTCTCAAGCTTGTCTACATCCCTCTGGATAAAAATGTTACGTTCAAAATGATGAGTCCAATGCATACCAAATTTACTTACAAAATAATTGTGAGCTGCCATTTTTTCTTGGATTATTGCCCAGACATTCTTCCTCTTCTTTGCATGACTGAAATCATCTTTGTGGCCCTCATACAATGAAATAAAAAAAAGAGTTTCAGTCTCTGACCAAAAACTAGACTGGACTTCTGGTCCATCATTAAGAGATGACGATGACGGTCCAGCTGCGCCGATAGTTTCTAGTTCCTCTCCCGAACTCTGTTCATTTGCGTGAGGTGACGTTCCAGCCATAGAAGTTCCAGCTGTGCTCATTTCTATTGCATTCGGATGTTTTACCAAACGGTGGCAAACTGCGTGTGCCAGCAAACTTTGTACATAATATGGATCTAGAAATTACACCAATAAATCAGTTTTCGTACTTTCAACAAATTGTCACATGGTATGTAGGTACCTACCTGTTCTTGCTCTAGCTGCGTCTTCTCCACTGACAAACAACTGATGCGTCACGTTCGTTTCGGGGTCGAAAATAAGGAGTTCTTCCTTGTCACGATCCATAATTGATGCACCGATCAGGCACCGATCACACCGATATAATAGAATTGTCAGTGTCAGATATCAAACAACACGCTCTTCATCTGTTAGATTTGCTGTTCGAATCCAACGAATCGTAAAAATTTAACGATTCAGAGGGGAAAGGGGAAACCGGAACACGATCCAAATTACGGAGGAAGTAGGGATGGATCGGATAGCAAGAGAACTACTCTGTTTGAATCCGAACGCGTTATATCGCGTTTGGATCACGGTTTTGAGAGCAAAAGAAAGCAGCTAATGTCAGGAAATAGCTTGGTGTAAACGGATTCAAGTCATTTGGATAGGAAGATACATCGTACAATGGTCGTGAATTCAAGAATGCTTCGCATTCCTGAGCCTGAACGTATATCTCCTCGAACGTGAGGATCTGATCTTCCTCCACGCGAGCCAGATGAGTCTCACAGACTTTATGTCACTCTCCCACAACCGGTCAAAATGCGGAGCGATGCCTGATTTGAAGGGCCAACGAATGGCTTCGCCTTCCGCGGCCAGATTAAGCAGGCGAACAAGCTCTCTATTGGCACCCACGAAGTTGGTTCCATTACCGATGTGAATCTCAGAACAACGACCAAGATGAGCGATAGAACGACGTAAGGCAGCGACGAATGCGTTCGTGGAGAGGTCAGATACAATCCACATATGTGAAGTGCCTTGGTGGAATAGCAATGAAGAGGCAAATCTATCCTTCAGCACTTCAGCTTCTTTGCACCGTGAACTCGGTGAACACCATGACTCGCGATAATGGTGAAGGGTCCCCCAAAATCCACCCCCACACATGCAATAGGTTTGATTTGCGACACGCTTTGGGACGGAAAATCACCTATAACAGGTGCTAACGGCATGGGGTGCGTTCAGAAGCACCGAAAACATGCGTAAAGATGCTGCCGAACAGCCTTGTGAGCAGAGGGAATCCAAACATTCTGCTAATGTGAAAAAACCGTTATACCGACAACCAGATGAGAATGGCGTTAGTGAATTTAGCGGATCAATAATTCTACCAATTCATGGCTACGAGGCACCAGACCCTGATGATAACGATCAAAGGGTAAATCTGATTGTCTAAGGCGGCCACCTTCTCTCAGAATTCACTCAGGGTGTAGAAATGGTGATAAATTTCTCAAGACCTTGGAAATGTGACCATCAGATTGAATCTGATGGATCTCTGCGCTGAATACCTGGTTCTGAACCAGCCTAAGCATGGTCTTAAGCGCACTGTCAAGGCTCCACGTTCGTTAGGGATAACTGATGATAGCAACGAGAATTTGAGCCTTGATAACTTTCCATTTTTAACAGATGTCAGCAGGCAGAGGTGCATCTCAATCCAGACACAAATGCCTAATTTTTTGTATGAGATGTTTGATTAAGAGCTTACTTTGCAACATTTCGATTAGAGGCGTCGTTTTCGAGATATTTGGATCCACCACCATTTTTTAAGGCCTCAGAACTATAAAATCCAAGAAAACTTATGATTTCTCAACTGATAAATAAATAGATTTTCAAGGTGGTTTGAGGGGACCACCATTTTAGCTGAGAAGCAAACATGTTTTTAGGAAATAATTTTTTAGGCTCTTAGGAAAGTTGTGTTTTCGGGATGTTTCTGAATGATTGTTACGGTTTCATTTTCGAACGCATCTCAGTTCAAAAGTAAGCTGATGTACCTAGGTATACCTACAAGCTGATGGTCATATTGAGTTTGTCACATTTGTAATTTTTTGTTTTCAATTTTTAAATTTTTTTTTTTAGCGATAGTACTTATTTTTCGATGCTCCAACATTTTCTGAAATACTGACAAAAAGTGAAACACCCTATATATTAAAGCCCCGGCATCCTCCCTATTCTTGATTCGGGATAAGCTTTGATTAAAGTATACAGGGTGTTTCAGTTTTAACTCGAGTTTTAACCTATCAAACTTTGAGATAAGATTCTCCTTACCCTCCTGATTTAGAAAACTACAACATTCTTGCCTTTTACTCGATTCAGAAAGATACAGGGTGCCAAAGTTCATTTTTCTCGAGATTTTTCTCAATTTTTTAAAATTTGTAACTTCAGAACTATCTTTATTGAATTAAATTTAGCATAGGCTGACTTGTCGAAATCATCTACCTACCTGCCAAATTTCAAAAGAATCCAATTAGTGGCGTGGAAGTTATGTGGCGTCTCAAATTTAGAATCATCTGGAGAACCTTTAAAATTATGCTCTCCCCAGAACTCCTTCGCTACTGATTGGATTCTTCCGAAGTTTGGCAGGTAGCTGGTAGATAATTCTGACAAACCAGACTATGCCAAATTGAAGCTAATTTGATTGAATGGTTCGCAAGTTACAAATTTTTAAAATTCGAAAAAGTGAACTTTAGCACCCTGTATCTCTCTTAGAAAGCGAGTGAGAGGCACGTATGTCATATTTTTCTAAATCAGGAGGATGAGGAGAACCTTATCTAAAACTTTGATCGGTAAAAACTGAAACACCCTGTATAGCAACTGTAAACGATAACGTTTAATTGAAATCACTCACTGCGCACAAGTGAGGTATCACAGGATTATCGTCCCATAACATTGATTAACAATAAATTTGATATTACGGGGAGAGAGAGAGAGAGAGAGAGAGAGAGAGAGAGAGAGAGAGAGAGAGAGAGAGAGAACAACAGGCATTTGGCTGTGAATGCGGTCATTGGTATTGGTGGTACTCATTCTAATATTTACGATATTTAGACAAGTATCTATTATTGATATAACAAGCATCAAGCTGCTGCATATTGAAGGATCGAAGAGTGAAGGTTAGATTTCGATGCAGCTAAATAATTGGAGGTCGCAGTCAATCATGAGATGTCCAAAAAAGGGCACATACTTCCCAGTAGGATATACCTTCGATAAGTGAAGAGGGTTGCAAAATTGTTGCTCGCCCTCCTTCTTCAACAGACGCTTTCTGTAAACACGTCGATAAGATAGAAACATCAACTCCAACAACGTGTTTATGTATTTTCGTCCATATACTTAATGAAATGAGAAAATACCGCACAATTTCTTCCAACCCTTATCATTATTACCCTTCATGTCAGAGCGTTTCCCTTCTCTTGAGCTGGCCTCTTTACTCATAAATTATTGGTAACTTAAGTGCTTTGAATAGCATGCAGTTCTTTTTCATGTCCTAGCTATCATTTATATTAAAAACCTACAGGGAGTGTGTTAATACCCCATTCCTATACTTAGCTATAATTTTCTTTCTGGTTCGTTACGTAGCTGGTAGGTAGTAGGTATATTAAGAAAAATTTATAAACGCACTGAAAGTGATCGAGTGCGTTTGCTTTTCGAACACGCCACTGGGAAGCTCTTGGGAAACAAAAAAACTTCAGTTCCATGAATATTTCGTCCGCTTGATTTTTTCAGAATTCGATTGCCACGAAGGAAACTCCATGAGGAGGAGGAAGGAGAAGCAAATTTGGACAGGCACGTTAACAAAACACGCAAGGTGTGTGTCTATGGAACAGAACATTAGAGTATAAGAAATTGTGCCCAACGACCTTAGCCAAATGTGGCTTCTCCTAATTGACATTTTTAATGAGCTGGGATTATGTTCAGACGATCGTATAGGTATAGGAAGTTTGTAGAACCTGTACTCGTCGCATGAAACACCGATGACTGTTTAGCTCGCTGTTCAGTTCCGGTGGGTAGGTTGGTTATTTCCGTGCATTTGACACAATGAAATTTATTGCGAAAATTAATTTCAACACGTGCAGATTTTAAACAAAGAGTTTATTAATTACGCGTTAATTAATATTTAGAGAAAACATGTACACACTTCGCTCGAGGGTGCACAGTTTCAGCAGTACCAGTAATTAAATTAATGTCTAAAAGGTTGCTGTCACCAATCTGTTTATAAATGAACCTTAATCAGCACTGGCTTGAAAGCCTCCGCTTTGAAGGGGATTTGGAAAGCTCTCATGCTTAAATTAATACAAAGATTCCGAAGGGGTGGAAAGAAATTACAGAGTGGTATGCAACCAGTTATAAACCAAAGATCCACCTTAAGGGGTGAGCTTCACCAAGGGCGCCGGCGCCGGTCGTTTGCTATAAAATGCGCTCACGCCTACCTACGAAACAGCCTTATTATTTTCCAACCGAAATTTATCGTTGAGGACAAGTTGAAAATAGAAAGGATGGCTCTACTTATTCACTGCGAGTTTTTGATTTTATTAATCAATTTTTTTTAAATTACAAAAAATTTCGCATCACGCCGGCGCCGGCGTACTTCTTGTGTAGGCATCTAGGCAATATACCACCAAAGCTTTACTTTACGCTCGTGCTCTGTGCGGCGCTACGTGTCTCACACATAGTTCATTGCTTATTGTATAGGTAAACTTGCGTTGGTAGCCGCCATCGTCATTCGTCTTTGCAATCGGAAACGATCGTAAATAGTCATGTCCGTGGATAAAGGCCGCCATACTGTTCAAATTTCAGCGACGAAGGAGGAAGATGCAGATATATTATTATGCTAGACAAAAGACAAGGATGATACGACACTTTATTCAAGGCCAAGGGTTGTCGTATTTGTACCAAGCGAATGTTAGCTTTCGGGCTGTGCACGGGGTAGGAGACGCAAGGGGCTGGTCGATTTTCACGAAATACGGAAGTGGCGTGCTCGCAAAATTTGGATACAAACACGAACTTCGTTACCGATTTTACGCATGCTCTGCACGGGACAGGAGACGCAATAAGGGATTGGGCGATATTCACTATTTACGAAACACGAAAGTGACGTGCCAGCAGAATTCGTATACGAACACGAGCTTCGTAACCGGACGGCGTGCTTCCACCACTGTACACTGTTGAAGCACAAAGTAGCCTTTGAATACACTTCACTTCAAAAAAGTGCAAGGAAAAAACCAGAAGTGCTGCTGCTACAGTCGTCCGAATTTTCGCTCAAAACGTAAACCTTGACATTTTCCACTCGATTTTCGGCAAGAAAATCACGTTCTGAAAATCTTTTTTATTCATATGACATACCAGGATGTTCTATTTACATTTTACAAAAGGTGAAAAAAATAGCACCCAATTTAATAGGGCTTTCCTCGAACCGTTCGCGCCTTTGTTACGATTCCCACCCCTCGCATTTGAACGATGATGAATAATGAGCGGGAACGCTTTGGAATATGATGAATTGGTCCCCATTGTTGCCGAAAGACTGGCAACAATAACGATATCGAACGGAATTATCCACGTGTTATAGGTGTAGTACCTACCTAACGACATCTATATCTGGCATTTAGCCTGTAGCGGCAATGATGATAAAAATTCGAATCTGGTGGGAAAACGCGTTTGAAAATTTCTTCCAATCTGAATCCCTACAAAATGAAATTATAAATAATGCAGGTGAACTACATCAGTGCGTGTAGCTGGGTGGAATGGATGCAATATTCATCCACAAATCCGTGATTTAGGGGTGATTTACGTTTCGCGCTCTCGTTTTTTTTTTTGTTTCAGGCCCTTTCCGGTGTTTTTCTGATCGAATGTAAGTGTAAGTAGGTCAAAGTGGATCCCACAAAGGTATTCGAAGCGGGAAAAAACTTTAAATGTATAACGCAATTTTTGTGTTGACGGACATGGGCGCCCGCAGGATTTTTGTCAGGGGGGGGGCAAATAGCTTTAGTTAGAGAACGTCACATACCTACCTGGCCTAATTTGCGAAGTACTTTAGATTAGCGCCGCAGGCGAAATTTTTTTTGAATAATAATAATAATAATAATGGTGGTAATAATTATTGTGCGAAAAATAAGGAAATATATTTGAAAATTAAACTCAACTTTGAAGGAATTCATTAAAATTTGTAATTTTGTACAAAATGTATAAAAATTTACTTCAAAATAGCCAGGTCAATAGTTAGATTTTTTTCGTAAGGAAGAATTTATTCAGCTGCTCCGGAGCCAGGGGGGGGCAAATGCCCCCCCTTGCCCCCCCCTCCGGGCGCCCATGTATGACGGACCCAATAACTTTGAAAACAAAACCCTGAGTTGTATGGTGTGGGTACACCTAACGCAACTATTGCCATTATTCATGTTGTAGAAAATGGTAAATTCCTTATGAAGGTAGGTACCTAGATATGTTCAACAATAATACGAACATGATGCACGGTAGAAATTTTCAAATTAACAAGATATTATGTATTTTGATCAGACATTTTGACGATTTTTTTTTGTTCTAATGAATTCTGGGTCATTGTTGGCGATCGCATGCTTTTATTGAATAAACTTCAACCTCAATTTCAACTTCGTCTTACCAAATCACCACCACCACCACCACCGCGACTTGAGCGCGGACTTGAAAGACGACTTAAGGAAGGCACTTCATTTGAAATAAGATAAAAATTGCTTTTGAGGGCTTCTTACTTGACCTAAAATGTGCAAAAGGGAAATCATCAATTATTACGTAACCTTTGAGCAGAAAAAATTGCGGAAGTTTGCTAAATGTGGGTAAAAATTAGGAGATTGGAACTGATACTTTAATTTGTTGATAAAACATGTTTTTTTTTTTATTTGGAAAAATCTAGGAACTTTATTGCTTCCTACTGAATTTGTCGATTTGTAGAAGCCCTACGGAAATTTCAGTAAATAATGCACAACTGTACCCAGTGCCGCCGACAGGGTGGTTCAGGAGGTGACATATCATCGCGGCCCGGAGCCCCATGAGGGGCCCGTGAGCGCGAGTAAATTTTTTCTCAAGATCCACTAACAAAAAAAAAGTCGAAAAACCCAAAAACAAAAACCTGATTTTTTTTGCTGCCTGCCTGAGTCAGCAGAATTAATTTTCAAAAATGTCAGAAATTTGAAGAAAAGCAATACACCTATCCCGTCGGCAAATTTTGGACCCAGTGCGCACGCAATATAACTATATTCAAAATTGAGGTTGGCAAGTCTGACGGGCATCTATGCATATTATCTACTGTCAGTGTCAATAGACCGCGTGCACGTTTGACAGCTGACTGACATTAAAGGTAAAACATGGATTATGTTTACAATAATGGAGGAAGTTCAGCAGAGATCTACGAAGGCGCAGAGCGGACATGGAAGATATTTATTTGGAATTGCGACTTTTTTCTGTCAATTGCCACTTTATTTGGCAATTGCGACTTTTTTCTGTCAACTGCCACTTCATTCTGGCAATTGCGACTTTTTTCTGTCAATTGCGACTTTTTTCTGTCAATTGCCACTTTATTACGCCCATAGGCCACCCTTGAAGGCCTAAGGTATTAATCGGAAAAAGTTCTGGCTCTAGCTTTATTTCCCGAGAAGGAGTACAACTTCTCAACTTTTACACGGACAGACAGACAGACGGACGAACAGACAAATAACGGACGGACAGACAGACGGAAAAACCGGCCATATAAACATCATTTTCTATCGTAATGTGCTAAAAAGTCGCAACTGACAGAAAAAAGTCGCAATTGCCAGAATAAAGTGTCAATTGACAGAAAAAAGTCGCAATTGCCAGAATAAAGTGTCAATTGACAGAAAAAAGTCGCAATTGCCAGAATAAAGTGGCGATTGACAGAAAAAAGTCGCAATTGCCAGAATAAAGTGGCGATTGACAGAAAAAAGTGTCAATTGACAGAAAAAAGTCACAATTGCAAGAATAAAGTGTCAATTGACAGAAAAAAGTCGCAATTGCCAGGAATGGTCTTCAACGCAACGAGCTGGAATTTGGAATTTTTGAAAATTTTATTTTTCTCACAAAAAAGACCAGTCTTGTAGCTTTCAAAAGAGACCTAAATGGTAATTTTCTTCCAGAGAATAAGGTTACTGGAACTAACAGAAAACTGTGTGTTATTTGACCAATATTCCGGCCACCTTAAGGATTCAAAAATGGAAGTCAACAATTTTTTTGATCATTCTTTCGGAATTCCTTGAATGGTCCTCCACAATGTGCTGCAGAGCTTTTCCGCCATTTTCTGGACACTCTGATTAAAATATAGTCGAGAAAGTTATAGCTTCGGCGCCTTATATCTAACTGGCACTGGATCTAAACTGGCGCTTCAGCTATAATGATACTTCTTCAACCTTGGTATAGGTATAATATTTTTTTTATTCGTTTATTTAACGTCGGTCTATTTCCGCAACGAGGCCCAACACCGACGCCGGTGAGTGCTTTCCTCCATTATACCGGAAATTTTACCGAATCCCTGTGTGTTCCAATACAGGGTGCAGATTTTCAACGACCACCAACATCGCATGGAGTCGGCACCATCGTTCGTATTTTACGTGCTATGCGACACACGACGCGTCTTGCATTTAGAAAGCATTCCAACTAAATCAAAGAGCTTGTTTTGGGGACGAAAATCCGAGCGCCCACAGTGGGACTCAAACCCACACGACCCCTGGGGCCCTATTTTCTGGAGACGTGTAATCCGTTCGCATGCGAAACTGCTAGGCAACCAGAGCTGTGTCACCTATTAAACATCACCTGATGAGTTGTTCCCCGGTTTCGAAAATAGAGCCCCTGGAGCGGTAGTCGAACGCGCTAAACACTACACCATAAGCTCCTCTATAACAATTATAATATACTTACTATTATTGTGTGTGTGTGTGTTTATACATTCTGTAATGTATAAAATAAATAAAATAATGTACCAAAATGAATGACTGCTGCGAAGTAAACCGATTTTCTCGGCGAGGCCTCTCGGTTTAACTTGCAACCGATACAAAGTTGCACGCTCTCAAAATGTCAAAATTTTCAATTTTCATCTCGATCCTCAAGTCCTAACCAAATGCGGGAAAGGCCTTCACTCTCATTTTCATACCTCATTTGCCATGGATCTTTCAGGTTTAAGTGCGATTCATAACTAGATTTTAATTTTAGTCGTAATTTGAATCGTAATTTTTGGTCGGATCGATCGTAAGCAGATTCCTCTTGTCAATTTATAACTCGATCGCAACGATCGCATCTGTCGGAAGCAAGGCATGATGGAGGGAGAAAACCTAGGGACTTTGGGGAAATCTGGCCCGTCACTATAGTGTCACTGTGTCACTCACCTGCAGTGGCGCAACTAGCCCATTTAAACAGGCAGGTACCTACAGACCAAGAAGGCGCCGCAAGTGAACATTTTTCAGGAAAATGAGCATAATCAATGTATGTATGTTCGTGTGAATTGTAAAGGTTGAAAAGGCGCCGTTGCGGTCAAATATTTGTACAGGTAGGTGCGGGTACCCGGTTGACCTCCCCCTAGATGCGCCACTGCCCACCTGTCAGCTTGTCGCTAAAAGTCTCCAGAAAATCCCCCGACAGGTGCTTTCCTTTTACAACCTAAACTAAGTATTCTGATCTAAGTTGTTAGTGGTATCTCACTTTCGCGCATGTGATTTCTTGCTTTTTCTCTCTCTAACTTAGATCAGATCAAAGAGTTTTCTGGTGAAAGGAAAGCACCTATAATATTGCTAATCAAGAAGACTACTTTGTTCATTTCCGCTAATCTTGATATTATCTTGATTTTCATTGGTCGATCGTAAAGATCGGATCGCAAGAGTTGGATATTGGCCAACTTTTTAAAATCCTTTCCGCGATCGCGTCTTGCGATTATAATCGGGTTATAAAAGGTATAGAGGAAATCATATCTTTGAACTTCATTAAAATTGCGATTAAAATTGCGACTAAAATAAAATCGAGTTCTAAATCGCACTTTAGACCCAGGAGGAGGCTGCAAATCGAAGTGAAAGTTTGATATTTTTTACGTTTGAAGGCGCCACTTTACATCGGTTGCAAGATGCAAGTCTTATTTGAATATTAGCCCTCAGACTTAGGAATATAGCTCGGAATATAGGTAACAACTTCAAAAATGTTTGAAAACCTAGAAAATCAGAAAGCACATGTTACGAACTATATTCAGTTTTCAACAAAAAGCGTTTCGGGAAAGCATTTCCGAAGTTCCAGACACACTTACATCTTTCATTTTATGGGCTCTGAGTTTTATATCTACGTGGTTTGGTTACAACCTCTGCAACGTACAATTGATGGAAAACTCATTCCATTTATCATTTCACAATCTCAATCTCCCCCCTAAGGAAGAAATCGAGGGAGAAATATATATAGAGACATTTTACAATATACCTAGGTACATAATCGAGCTTTCCCATTCCAAATCAGGGGGTCAGCATCAGGATTTTTCCAGGGAGGGCAAGGGGTTCAGATCAATATATTTTTTTTTTTTTGAATGTTTTACGACGCATCAACTACGAGGTTATTAGCGTCGACGGGACATTCAGTGGGTTTTTGGTACACGTTTTAATTATACTTGAATTGCCTACTGTTAACTATGTGAGGCCTCAGTACTCTGATAGCACTCAACTCTGTAGTCAGAAATCCATTTTTTCTGTAACCGCTGTAGTCAGACAGGTGCAGATATGGCATAGTAAGGTCGGAACAATTTTTGGTACAATCGGACAACACAAAATATCCATGGACGAGGCGGGATTCGAACCCGCGCGGTAGATCACGACTGGCTTGGCGCGCTAACACCAAAACCACTCGGCCACCGCCGCTCCATCAATATATTCGAATGTAAAATGCGAGTGAAGCGAGCAAAATAGCGCCGTGGACGAAATTGGTTCGTCAAAGAAGAAGCACGGTCATTAGTCAACAACTTAGACATACCAATAATAAGCCAGTTTTAACTAAACAACTTAAATTTTGAAGAAGATACTTGTGGCTACATGAAACGTACTCTTCAAATGATAACAATAGTGTGGCTTTACATCCCATTGCGAGACCTGGCCTACAAAGCGGAAGGTTAGAACTTCTGTTCTTTGTCCACTCCAAAACTTACACTAACTTATTAACTCAACTTGGGTACTCATTTTTGAAAAAATTTGTTCTACGCGCCAGAGGCAGATGCTTGCCATTGTAACTTGAATTTTCATTTGAACACGAAAGGCCAGGTCATATGTCGCTTTCAACTTGAAAGCGCGTTCAAAGATGCCTTTAATGCTTGTCAATTCATCAACGCTTTTCCCGAGCCTCGAGCATAGTTAAAAACGATGCTTTAAGCTTCAATCACATGTGGTTTTTCCGAGGCTTCTTCATTTTCTTCCTAGTAACATTGCTAGTGAGTCGGCACTGAAGGTCGTAACATTTTTTGGTTCAACTGTTTGAACTCTTTATATAAACGTGCCGTGACATTATTTACAATTTTGATGAAATTTCTCATAATGTAGGTATCTTCGAGTGTATCTTATTTTTGCATCATTTTATTGATGGATATTGTTCTTATGGTCAAAGTTGCATGGAATTTTTGTAAGACCTACGATATTAGCATGGGAAAGTTTCCTTCCTACAATCCTACACTCTTACGTTTGCTACTCGTGCTGAAATCTGCCTACTCGCTATGTAAAGTACGTAACTACCCGCGCATGTTGTGTATATTCAACAGGGATTCCTAAGGAATTTCAAATCAGGAAATATATGCTACGAATTGCTACGAAGCTACACAATAGACGCAAACAACTTTTTGCAGACCTCGTGGCTTTGTTTATAATATAGGATACCTACATGTGGCAGTGACTTTGAAGAAATCTGCGGCTGCTAAAAGCTGATCATACAAAAGACGTAATGCTCTAAAAAGCAACTATTGAAGCTCATAGAAAGCAGAGAGAATTAGAGAAAAGTTATAAAGTGTCTTCTTTACCACATCAGGATCAGGAGCCGAACAGAAGAGGAGGATGCCCCGACATCTCGGGGGGCACACCAAGAAAGACCAAGCAAAAAAAATACAAGTAGGTATACGAAACCACCGCGACTCAACGGCCAAGATTTTTTCTTTGCGATACTTGGCGCATCTTTTCGAACCGTGCGTTTGAGGTTAACTGAAAACGTGAATTTCCCTCAGTTGTTAGCGGACACACGTTTACACTAGGACGAGAGGGTGGCAGGCAGCAGTTGCCGTGGAGGCTTGCGTGGAAATGCCGAGACTCGTCTGCCAGCGTTACACAGCGGGATATTCAGGATAATCAATATTTTATTTCTCAAATATGCTTTGTGTGGTAAAGTCTCACGACAGCGTTCCCGATGTCCGGTCGACACCGGGAAGAGGTCTTCAGGAGAGATTGGCCGGAGGGTTGTTTGGTATGGAACGCCGTCGTGGACATAATAGAAATTCTCCGAGAGATTTAATTTTTGCACACTTTTATAAAAATCACGCAACTTATTTATAAAATGTACAGATTTATGTAAAAATGTTGTGCTTATTTAAAACTATTCTGCACTTATTGACAGAAACAGAGGTGGTTAAAAGAAAACTTGGCGCAATAGCTATATAAATGCTCAACTAAAACGTTTTAATCAAATATTGCTAGTGTCTGCGCGCCGTTGCGGACAATATAAAAACCCCTGTGAAAAAATAATTTTTGATCTACTCTGATTGAAATTATTGGACTTATTTATACATTTGCCTTGTTATTTATATAAACTTCAGAACTTAATCTATAAGCTACCCACTTCTCACTCTAACTCTAACCAACTCATTAAAATATAAATCACTCAGCATGAGACAAATCTCTCACACGCACCGAGTACCTTATATGGAACGCCGTCGTGGACATAATAGAAATTCTCCGAGAGATTTAATTTTTGCACACTTTTATAAAAATCACGCAACTTATTTGTAAAATGTACAGATTTATATAAAAATGTTGTGCTTATTTAAAACTATTCTGCACTTATTGACAGAAACAGAGGTGGTTGAAAGAAAACTTGGCGCAATAGCTATATAAATGCTCAACTAAAACGTTTTAATCAAATATTGCTAGTGTCTGCGCGCCGTTGCGGACAATATAAAAACCCCTGTGAAAAAATAATTTCTGATCTACTCTGATTGAAATTATTGGACTTATTTATACATTTGCCTTGTTATTTATATAAACTTCAGAACTTAATCTATAAGTTACCCACTTCTCACTCTAACTCTAACCAACTCATTAAAAAATAAATCACTCAGCATGAGACAAATCTCTCACACGCACCGAGTACCTTATATGGAACGCCGTCGTGGACATAATGAAATGTCTCAGAGAGATTAAATTTTTGCACGTTTTGATGGAAATCACACAACTTATTTATAAAATGTACAGATTTATAAACATATTTTGCCCTTATTTAAAACTATTCTGCACTTATTGACATAAACAGAGGTGGTTAAAACAAACTCGGCGCAAAAGTTATATAAAAGCTCAACTAAAACGTTTTAATCAAATACTACCAGTGCCTGCGCGCCGTTGCGGACAATATAAAAACCCCTGTGAAATAATAATTTTTGATCTACTCTGATTGAAATTATTGGACTTATTTATACATTTGCCTTGTTATTTATATAAACTTCAGAACTTAATCTATAAGTTACCCACTTCTCATTCTAACTCTAACCAACTCATTAAAAAATAAATCACTCAGCATGAGACAAATCTCTCACACGTACCGAGTACCTTACACCGCTTGAGAGATTTATTTTCAAGTTGAAGCTTCTGCCGCTAGATGGCAGGAACTGAACTGACGTGAATGGCAGTGGCACTCAAAATACGTTGCCATCCATGCCCAAAATTACAATGAACCGTTGTTAATAAGCCCTCTGGTTAATAAAATAACCGTACCTATCGTAGGTTCCTAACTCTAGCTCTTGTATAATGTACGAGCCCGGTTTCACATCAGCTGGCCCAGATTAGGACATTTCACTTTTCTTTTCCAAATAACTGCAGGATGCGCCCATGATACTTACGCAGTGGCGGCTCGTGAGTTTTTTGCAAGGAGGGCTCAAGTTGATAACAAATTCTCGAGCTGAGAACTATATTGTTCTATCTTCTGCACTTCTTGTAGAAAATGTTTTTCGAACTTCGAACCAGCAAAACATGGACAAAATGTTTCCTGATATAAACAATATTAGATCAGAAACTAGAGAAAGAGGCTTTCATTCCCTCTCCGCGTTTCTGATCTAATTGTTCAAATCATGAAACATTTCGTCCATGTTTTGTTGGTTCGAAGATCGAAAAACATTTTCTACAAAGAGTACATATAGAACAGTTCTCAGTTCGCGAAATGACGAAACTCGAGACAAAAACTTTTTTGTCGTATCCGCATCACAACCATATGGAGTTTTAGCATTTACTGTTTTGTCAAAATTACGTGTGAGATGCACCACGAATTTATTCTTGCGGGTTTGATTTGCTTTATATTCAGTAAATCAATGCTGTAATCGGACGTCCGTTGTTTTTTGCATTTATTTCTTCTTGTAGGCTTGGTGACCTAAATGTAACTTTTTTTAGGTCAGCTATCTTCATGTTTGCAAACTGTTGACTAATCGAAGAGTACATAAATAATTATATCGATTATTTCAATCGGCTGGGGGCTCGAGAAACGGAGCCCATATCTGTAGTATAGAGCGGGAGCCGCGTCTCGCGTTGCCATGGTTACGGCACATGTTTTGCGCGGGTGCACTTCGGCATCACCGCATCGGCGGTGGGCGCCGAATGCGGAGCCCAAGACTAACTTCTTCGACCGTGCGATCGCTTAGAATTATTTTGTTAAAATATTAATTGACCAATGACTGAACGTTTTTGCACTAAACCAAATCTTTGGAATAAGTATGATTATAAAATGCATTCCATGTCTTCCTACCGATAAAAATCTCTTGCCGCCTTTAGCGTTGGAGGGGCGCCGCCCTTGAGCCCTCCCTCACCAGCCGCCACTGTACTTACGGGTGCCCCGGAGTATCAGTGCGGAAACTTGTCAATCAATAAAGAATAAGAATACAAGTACTTAGACAGATAAAAAAAATATATTTGGGAAAAGTAAAATAACGGATATACAATCCTTCGAATTTGGGTTGGAAAATCGATTTTTTATCATAACTTTCAAACCGCTCCCCCGATTTTGCTTACCTTACTCAAAAAGAGCGACACTTCTGACATAACCTCCTATGGCTAGAAACCGATTTAGCTAGGAAAAAAACTGTTTGGGGGAAGGTTTCCATATTTCATCACGAATTTATTTTCTTCGCTGGCGCTGGAGATTGAATCCCAGAATATGTTCGAAGGTACTAACATGTAGTGAATATGACGAAAAACAGTACCTATTCCAAAATATTTTAACCAAGATCATTTTCACATATTTATTCGCATCATAACTTTTCTAGAAATTGCACTTTTAATGATGGGCCAACTAAATAACTGATGTGGGGCGGGGCTCGTAGATAATATGGGTAGACAATATTTAAATAAAAAAAACACCAGATGAATATTTCTGCCATATTGGATCAAGATGCATCAGGTATAAAATCAACTTTTTGACATTTTTTGAGGTTAGTACGACAACTTTGCAATTTTTTGATCAAGTCACCTCAAATTTGGCAACAATACCCAGTTTTACCATTGAATCGATATGCATGGGTTGAAATCGATTTTCCAATGATTTTTGAGGTTAGAATCGATAACTTGATGATTTTTTGATCGATTCATCTCAAATTTGAAACGAACAAATATTGTCACGATTCCCTTAGACTACATTGTAGAAAGGTCTGAACACACCTTTACAGGTTTGAGCTCGGGTTTGAGATACCCGAGGAGCTACCACAGACCACACTGACCACAGCAATAGCCGCGGAAATGTTCGATCAAGTTGTAATAAATCAAGTGATGCAATCTAAAGAAAACATCAAATGAATGTTTCTACCATTGGATCAATACACCTATCCCGTCGGAAACTTTTGGACCCAGTGCGCACGCAATATAACTATATTCAAAATTGAGGTTGGCAAGTCTGACGGGCATCGGTGTATATTATCTACTGTCAGTGTCAATTGTCTAGTTTCACATTCGTCATTGCGCTGTTGCAATGCGTGCTTTCCACCTAGCCTCAAGTTCGGTACACCTGCCATTTACGCATGTGCGGGTTCCAAACGGTGCTTTCCATCTACGTGTTTCTACTCGGTTCTGCGCCGTTCATTGGATGACGTAAAATTTTGTGCCACACCATGGAACATGTGCCGTCTGGTGGTATTTGTACCGTCTAGGTGGAAAGCACCCAATGCATTATGGAACACTTGAAAACCATAGTGAAAACTGGTAATAACTAAAATTGTCAATAATTATGGCTATATGGTATGCAGGATAAAATGTATGACACTCATCAGTTAAAACTGAAAATTAACCTTGAAAATGGCTTCCCATAACCATTAACAATAGCTCAACATTTGTAAACAATCAACAGAAAATGAACCAAACATGTGCAGTTTAGTCTACTATAAGTTAAACAATAACCTACTACCACAATAGCCAATTATGTTCAAACCTCAAGCAAAATTTCCCCATGCCACCGGCGCACGCAGCGGGCTCACGAGTTGATATCGCGGTGGGATAGGTGTATATGCATCAGATATAAAATCGACTCTTGGCATTTTTTGAGGTTAGATACGCCGACTTTGCCATTTTTGACACAATCACTTCAAATTTGAAACCAACAAAAATTGCTAGCCAATGAATCAATTTTCATTGGTTAAAATTGGTTATTTGACATTTTTTGTGGTTAGATACGACAACTTCGGCATTTTTTGACCGATTTTTCGACTATTTTTCAGGTAACAATCACTAATTTCACCATTTTTGACCGATTCACTTCCAATTTGGAACCAGAGAACATTTTTACCATTGAATTGATACGCATCGGGTTGAATCGACTTTTTGACGTATTTTGAGGTTAGATACGACGACTTTGCCATTTTTCGACCATTCACTTGAAATTTAAAACTAACAAACATTACTAGCTATTGGATCAATTTTCATCGGTTGAAATCGACTATTTGATATTTTTTGAGGTTAGATACGACAACTTGGTCATTTTTGGACTGATTTGTCTTTTTGAGATAATGTCTTTTTAAGATTACATCTTGTAGAGATTTTGTCATTGTGGATTACGACCCCAATTGGCACAGTGGCTATTCAAGTATAATATTCTTGAATAGCATGAATTATATCGAAAATTGAGCCTTTAATCAAAATCTTTCACGAGGAACTTTTTCTAAATTGGATAAGAAATCTGAAAATGCATTCCACTTTGATATACAGGGTGTTTCACTTTCTTTTGACGATATTTCAGGAGATGGTACGGGGCATTGAAAAATAATTAATTTCACCCCAAAAAAAAAACAAAAAATAATTTTTTTTCAATTAGTTAGATGGAAAATGAAAAATTACCAATTTTAAAAAATGTGACAGAAGTCAATATGACCAGCTTGTAGGTATACATCAACTCACTTTGTGTACCTTTGGTCAAAATCCAATGAATAAATTTGAAGTTTGACAAAAAAACATTCCCAAAACTCAATTTTTGGTATCTTTATTACATTCGGCGGTCACTTTTTTAACTGTCGAGTGAAACGGAGATTTAAAATGGCGGTCGCGAAGAAAAAAAAATGACTGTCTTATTTCTGGGAATAGCAGGCCTTGCATTTGGCTCCTGATTGTTTTTGATTAATAGTACAGGAAAAATAGTAAAAAATTCGGCAAAACCTCGGAATAAATATGGACGTCATGAAAATTTGATATTCTGTTCAGAATTGAGTGCTCTACAACATATCCAAAATCGCCAGAAATCGCACCCGGGGGTTTTGAGTTATTGGAGGAGGGGTAAAAAATTGCAGATAAAAATGGAGGGGATGGAACTCGTCAATCCATTGGATGCGAATACATTATAGTTCGACGTATCATATCTCCTTGATACCATTTTGGCACAAAAAGTGTCCATCATTGTTGAAGGGTAGTAGTGGAGAGGCGAAGCTCTGCTAGGTGGTCCAGATTGTTTTTCTGGCCATGTAGAACCGATCACGACAAGTTTGGTATCTTTTCCGACTAAATTTAATCTCCTGAACTCGTATCCGATGTGCAAATTCAAATGAAAACAAGTTTGAACAAGTTAACTTTAGAAAACTTGTTTTTTCTTTGACAATTTTGACAAATGTTTTTTTACTGTTGGAGGTGTTCATTTTCAGAAAATGTTTAGGGAACATTAAATTGAAGTGTATTCTCCACAAAAATCATCCACTCGATGTATAATTTTGTTTCTCGAGTTTAAAAAATCGATTTGAACTTGAGCCGGCACGGCGCGTCGTCTACTACTGACCAGAACACTACAACAGCATGCACCTTTAAATGAAAACACCTGAAACTATTGAAGAAATAACAACTCATCTTTGAAAATTGGAGGATTTGTGTAGAACTGAATTCCCTATAACATGAACAAAATCGCCGTGAACAGGATTTGCACGCAATGCAGGATTTTGAGTTATTCGAGAAGGAGGATAACACTTCAACAGGATTCATACTCTATGAACTGTTACCTCTCCACTTAAATAGCTCAAAACCCTGCAGTGCAATTCATAGCGATATTGTTCATGTTATAGGAAATTCAATTCTCCACAGATCTTCCAATTTTCAAAGATGAGTTGTTATTTCTTCAATAGTTTGAGGTGTTTTCAATAAAAGGTGCATGCTGTAGTGTTCTGGTCAGTGGTAGACGACGCGCCGCGCCGGCTCAAGTTCAAATCGATTTTTTAAACTCGAGAAACAAAATTATACATCGAGTGGATGATTTTTGTAGAGAATACACTTCAGTTCAATGGTCCCTGAGAATTTTCTAAAAATGAACGCCTCTAACAGTAAAACAAAAATTCGTCAAAATTGTCAAAGAAAAAACAAGTTTTCTAAAGTTAACTTGTTCAAACTTGTTTTCATTTGAATTTGCACATCGGATACGAGTTCAGGAGATTAAATTTAGTCGGAAAAGATACCAAACTTGTCGTGATCGGTTCTACATGGCCAGAAAAACAATCTGGACCACCTAGCAGAGCTTCGCCTCTCCACTACTACCCTTCAACAATGATGGACACTTTTTGTGCCAAAATGGTATCAAGGAGATATGATACGTCGAACTATAATGTATTCGCATCCAATGGATTGACGAGTTCCATCCCCTCCATTTTTATCTGCAATTTTTTACCCCTCCTCCAATAACTCAAAACCCCCGGGTGCGATTTCTGGCGATTTTGGATATGTTGTAGAGCACTCAATTCTGAACAGAATATCAAATTTTCATGACGTCCATATTTATTCCGAGGTTTTGCCGAATTTTTTACTATTTTTCCTGTACTATTAATCAAAAACAATCAGGAGCCAAATGCAAGGCCTGCTATTCCCAGAAATAAGACAGTCATTTTTTTTTCTTCGCGACCGCCATTTTAAATCTCCGTTTCACTCGACAGTTAAAAAAGTGACCGCCGAATGTAATAAAGATACCAAAAATTGAGTTTTGGGAATGTTTTTTTGTCAAACTTCAAATTTATTCATTGGATTTTGACCAAAGGTACACAAAGTGAGTTGATGTATACCTACAAGCTGGTCATATTGACTTCTGTCACATTTTTTAAAATTGGTAATTTTTCATTTTCCATCTAACTAATTGAAAAAAAATTATTTTTTGTTTTTTTTTTGGGGTGAAATTAATTATTTTTCAATGCCCCGTACCATCTCCTGAAATATCGTCAAAAGAAAGTGAAACACCCTGTATATCAAAGTGGAATGCATTTTCAGATTTCTTATCCAATTTAGAAAAAGTTCCTCGTGAAAGATTTTGATTAAAGGCTCAATTTTCGATATAATTCATGCTATTCAAGAATATTATACTTGAATAGCCACTGTGCCAATTGGGGTCGTAATCCACAATGACAAAATCTCTACAAGATGTAATCTTAAAAAGACATTATCTCAAAAAGACAAATCAGTCCAAAAATGACCAAGTTGTCGTATCTAACCTCAAAAAATATCAAATAGTCGATTTCAACCGATGAAAATTGATCCAATAGCTAGTAATGTTTGTTAGTTTTAAATTTCAAGTGAATGGTCGAAAAATGGCAAAGTCGTCGTATCTAACCTCAAAATACGTCAAAAAGTCGATTCAACCCGATGCGTATCAATTCAATGGTAAAAATGTTCTCTGGTTCCAAATTGGAAGTGAATCGGTCAAAAATGGTGAAATTAGTGATTGTTACCTGAAAAATAGTCGAAAAATCGGTCAAAAAATGCCGAAGTTGTCGTATCTAACCACAAAAAATGTCAAATAACCAATTTTAACCAATGAAAATTGATTCATTGGCTAGCAATTTTTGTTGGTTTCAAATTTGAAGTGATTGTGTCAAAAATGGCAAAGTCGGCGTATCTAACCTCAAAAAATGCCAAGAGTCGATTTTATATCTGATGCATATACACCTATCCCACCGCGATATCAACTCGTGAGCCCGCTGCGTGCGCCGGTGGCATGGGGAAATTTTGCTTGAGGTTTGAACATAATTGGCTATTGTGGTAGTAGGTTATTGTTTAACTTATAGTAGACTAAACTGCACATGTTTGGTTCATTTTCTGTTGATTGTTTACAAATGTTGAGCTATTGTTAATGGTTATGGGAAGCCATTTTCAAGGTTAATTTTCAGTTTTAACTGATGAGTGTCATACATTTTATCCTGCATACCATATAGCCATAATTATTGACAATTTTAGTTATTACCAGTTTTCACTATGGTTTTCAAGTGTTCCATAATGCATTGGGTGCTTTCCACCTAGACGGTACAAATACCACCAGACGGCACATGTTCCATGGTGTGGCACAAAATTTTACGTCATCCAATGAACGGCGCAGAACCGAGTAGAAACACGTAGATGGAAAGCACCGTTTGGAACCCGCACATGCGTAAATGGCAGGTGTACCGAACTTGAGGCTAGGTGGAAAGCACGCATTGCAACAGCGCAATGACGAATGTGAAACTAGACAATTGACACTGACAGTAGATAATATACACCGATGCCCGTCAGACTTGCCAACCTCAATTTTGAATATAGTTATATTGCGTGCGCACTGGGTCCAAAAGTTTCCGACGGGATAGGTGTATTGATCCAATGGTAGAAACATTCATTTGATGTTTTCTTTAGATTGCATCACTTGATTTATTACAACTTGATCGAACATTTCCGCGGCTATTGCTGTGGTCAGTGTGGTCTGTGGTAGCTCCTCGGGTATCTCAAACCCGAGCTCAAACCTGTAAAGGTGTGTTCAGACCTTTCTACAATGTAGTCTAAGGGAATCGTGACAATATTTGTTCGTTTCAAATTTGAGATGAATCGATCAAAAAATCATCAAGTTATCGATTCTAACCTCAAAAATCATTGGAAAATCGATTTCAACCCATGCATATCGATTCAATGGTAAAACTGGGTATTGTTGCCAAATTTGAGGTGACTTGATCAAAAAATTGCAAAGTTGTCGTACTAACCTCAAAAAATGTCAAAAAGTTGATTTTATACCTGATGCATCTTGATCCAATATGGCAGAAATATTCATCTGGTGTTTTTTTTATTTAAATATTGTCTACCCATATTATCTACGAGCCCCGCCCCACATCAGTTATTTAGTTGGCCCATCATTAAAAGTGCAATTTCTAGAAAAGTTATGATGCGAATAAATATGTGAAAATGATCTTGGTTAAAATATTTTGGAATAGGTACTGTTTTTCGTCATATTCACTACATGTTAGTACCTTCGAACATATTCTGGGATTCAATCTCCAGCGCCAGCGAAGAAAATAAATTCGTGATGAAATATGGAAACCTTCCCCCAAACAGTTTTTTTCCTAGCTAAATCGGTTTCTAGCCATAGGAGGTTATGTCAGAAGTGTCGCTCTTTTTGAGTAAGGTAAGCAAAATCGGGGGAGCGGTTTGAAAGTTATGATAAAAAATCGATTTTCCAACCCAAATTCGAAGGATTGTATATCCGTTATTTTACTTTTCCCAAATATATTTTTTTTATCTGTCTAAGTACTTGTATTCTTATTCTTTATTGATTGACAAGTTTCCGCACTGATACTCCGGGGCACCCGTAAGTACAGTGGCGGCTGGTGAGGGAGGGCTCAAGGGCGGCGCCCCTCCAACGCTAAAGGCGGCAAGAGATTTTTATCGGTAGGAAGACATGGAATGCATTTTATAATCATACTTATTCCAAAGATTTGGTTTAGTGCAAAAACGTTCAGTCATTGGTCAATTAATATTTTAACAAAATAATTCTAAGCGATCGCACGGTCGAAGAAGTTAGTCTTGGGCTCCGCATTCGGCGCCCACCGCCGATGCGGTGATGCCGAAGTGCACCCGCGCAAAACATGTGCCGTAACCATGGCAACGCGAGACGCGGCTCCCGCTCTATACTACAGATATGGGCTCCGTTTCTCGAGCCCCCAGCCGATTGAAATAATCGATATAATTATTTATGTACTCTTCGATTAGTCAACAGTTTGCAAACATGAAGATAGCTGACCTAAAAAAAGTTACATTTAGGTCACCAAGCCTACAAGAAGAAATAAATGCAAAAAACAACGGACGTCCGATTACAGCATTGATTTACTGAATATAAAGCAAATCAAACCCGCAAGAATAAATTCGTGGTGCATCTCACACGTAATTTTGACAAAACAGTAAATGCTAAAACTCCATATGGTTGTGATGCGGATACGACAAAAAAGTTTTTGTCTCGAGTTTCGTCATTTCGCGAACTGAGAACTGTTCTATATGTACTCTTTGTAGAAAATGTTTTTCGATCTTCGAACCAACAAAACATGGACGAAATGTTTCATGATTTGAACAATTAGATCAGAAACGCGGAGAGGGAATGAAAGCCTCTTTCTCTAGTTTCTGATCTAATATTGTTTATATCAGGAAACATTTTGTCCATGTTTTGCTGGTTCGAAGTTCGAAAAACATTTTCTACAAGAAGTGCAGAAGATAGAACAATATAGTTCTCAGCTCGAGAATTTGTTATCAACTTGAGCCCTCCTTGCAAAAAACTCACGAGCCGCCACTGCGTAAGTATCATGGGCGCATCCTGCAGTTATTTGGAAAAGAAAAGTGAAATGTCCTAATCTGGGCCAGCTGATGTGAAACCGGGCTCGTACATTATACAAGAGCTAGAGTTAGGAACCTACGATAGGTACGGTTATTTTATTAACCAGAGGGCTTATTAACAACGGTTCATTGTAATTTTGGGCATGGATGGCAACGTATTTTGAGTGCCACTGCCATTCACGTCAGTTCAGTTCCTGCCATCTAGCGGCAGAAGCTTCAACTTGAAAATAAATCTCTCAAGCGGTGTAAGGTACTCGGTACGTGTGAGAGATTTGTCTCATGCTGAGTGATTTATTTTTTAATGAGTTGGTTAGAGTTAGAATGAGAAGTGGGTAACTTATAGATTAAGTTCTGAAGTTTATATAAATAACAAGGCAAATGTATAAATAAGTCCAATAATTTCAATCAGAGTAGATCAAAAATTATTATTTCACAGGGGTTTTTATATTGTCCGCAACGGCGCGCAGGCACTGGTAGTATTTGATTAAAACGTTTTAGTTGAGCTTTTATATAACTTTTGCGCCGAGTTTGTTTTAACCACCTCTGTTTATGTCAATAAGTGCAGAATAGTTTTAAATAAGGGCAAAATATGTTTATAAATCTGTACATTTTATAAATAAGTTGTGTGATTTCCATCAAAACGTGCAAAAATTTAATCTCTCTGAGACATTTCATTATGTCCACGACGGCGTTCCATAACCTTACACCGCTTGAGAGATTTATTTTCAAGTTAAAGCTTCTGCCGCTAGATGGCAGGAACTGAACTGACGTGAATGGCAGTGGCACTCAAAATACGTTGCCATCCATGCCCAAAATTACAATGAACCGTTGTTAATAAAATAACCGTACCTATCATAGGTTCCTAACTCTAGCTCTTGTATAATGTACGAGCCCGGTTTCACATCAGCTGGCCCAGATGAGGACATTTCACTTTTCTTTTCCAAATAACTACAGGATGCCCCCATGATACTTACGGGTGCCCCGGAGTATCAGTGCGGAAACTTGTCAATCAATAAAGAATAAAAATACAAGTACTTAGACTGATAAAAAAAATTTATTTGGGGAAAGTACAATAACGGGTATACAAAAAATCGATTTTTTATCATAACTTTCAAACCGCTCCGCCGATTTAGCTAGGAAAAAAACTATTTGGGGGAAGGTTTCCATATTTCATCACGAATTTATTTTCTTCGCTGGCGCTGGAGATTGAATCCCAGAATATGTTCGAAGGTACTAACATGTAGTGAATATGACAAAAAACAGTATCTAGTGGGTGCTTTCCACCTAGACGGTACAAATACCACCAGACGGAACATGTTCCACGATTGGGTACACCTAGATGGAAAGCACCGGCATCGTTGACCGACGCGACATCTCTGGTCTGGAGGCAAAAGATGACTATGGCATTCAGAAATAAATAAATGGCAGCGTGAATCTTAATCGATCGTACGTTATCCCTGCAGAGAAATAAAATAAAACACGGATGCATGGATGAAACAACACAGAGAGAGACATATGACAACGGAGTGCTGGATTACAGCTGACGGTACGTCATTTGTCGCATCCGTTTCCGGTGTGCCTTCCGACGGCACAAAATTTTAGGTGATCCACCGGACGGCACAAAACCAGGTAGGAACACGTAGATGGAAAGCACCGTTTGGAACCCGCACATGCGTAAATGGCAGGTGTACCGAACTTGGGGCTAGGTGGAAAGCACGCATTCCAAAATATTTTAACCAATATCATTTTCACAAATTTATTCGCATCATAACTTTTCTAAAAATTGCACTTTTAATGATGGGCCAACTGAATAAGTGATGTGGGGGGCGGGGCTCGTAGATAATATGGGTAGACAATATTTAAATAAAAAAAACACTAGATGAATATTTCTGCCATATTGGATCAAGATGCATCAGGTATAAAATGAACTTTTTGACATTTTTTGAGGTTAGTACGACAACTTTGCAATTTTTGGATCAAGTCACATCAAATCTGGCAACAATACCCAGTTTTACCATTGAATCGATATGCATAAGCTGAAATCGATTTTCCTATGATTTTTGAGGTTAGAATCGATAACTTGATAATTTTTTGATCGATTCATCTCAAATTTGAAACGAAAAAATATTGTCACGATTCCCTTGGACTACATTGTAGAAAGGTCTGAACACACCTTCACAGGTTTGAGCTCGGGTTTGAGGTACCCGAGGAGCTACCACAGCAATAGCCGTGGAAATTTTCAATCAAGTTGTACTTAATCAAGTGATGCAATCTAAAGAAAACATCAAATGAATGTTTCTACCATTGGATCAATACACCTATCCCGTCGGAAACTTTTGGACCCAGTGCGCACGCAATATAACTATATTCAAAATTGAGGTTGGCAAGTCTAACGGGCATCGGTGTATATTATCTACTGTCAGTGTCAATTGTCTAGTTTCACATTCGTCATTGCGCTGTTGCAATGCATTATGGAACACTTGAAAACCATAGTGAAAACTGGTAATAACCAAAATTGTCAATAATTATGGCTATATGGTATGCAGGATAAAATGTATGACACTCATCAGTTAAAACTGAAAATTAACCTTGAAAATGGCTCCCCATAACCATTAACAATAGCTCAACATTTGTAAACAATCAACAGAAAATGAACCAAACATGTGCAGTTTAGTCTACTATAAGTTAAACAATAACCTACTACCACAATAGCAAATTATGTTCAAACCTCAAGCAAAATTTCCCCATGCCACCGGCGCACGCAGCGGGCTCACGAGTTGATATCGCGGTGGGATAGGTGTATATGCATCAGATATAAAATCGACTCTTGGCATTTTTTGAGGTTAGATACGCCGACTTTGCCATTTTTGACACAATCACTTCAAATTTAAACCAACAAAAATTGCTAGCCAATGAATCAATTTTCATTGGTTAAAATTGGTTATTTGACATTTTTTGTGGTTAGATACGACAACTTCGGCATTTTTTGACCGATTCCGGATTCACTTCAAATTTGATATTGACATGAAGGTGTGAGATTGAATCGATATGCATCGGTTGAAATTGACTTTTCGACTATTTTTGAGGTAACAATCACTAACATCACCATTTTCGACCGATTCACTTCCAATTTGAAATCAGGGAACATTTTTACCATTGAATTGATACGCATCGGGTTGAATCGACTTTTTGACGTATTTTGAGGTTAGATATGATGACTTTGCCATTTTTCGACCATTCACTTCAAATTTAAAACCAACAATAGTCCGGAAGTTAGGATATAATACCCTCCACTTTCATAACAAGCAATGCCACTTGGCATATCTGTTGCCGAGACCATGTTTGACCATGAAGTCGCAAGCAATGCAGGCGTCGTATACAGGGTGTCGTATAGAAAAAAAGTAAAAAATTCGTATATCATTAACCAAACCAGACGGATTCACGTGAATAGGCACATACGATCGCACGCAAAATAAACGGAGACAGTGTTTCGCGCGGAGTGTACCGATTTACTGAATTTTGGCTTGGTGTCACAGTGACAAGAAGGCTAAAATTCATTAAATCAGTACACTCCGCGCGAAACACTGTCTCCGTTTATTTTGCGTGCGATCGTACATTCACAATATATTACCCATCAAGGAAGAGTCAACGGTTTTGAAAAATCTTGAGCGGTTTCTGGAAAATTCAGGAGAAACTGAATTTTCTTCTGAATATTTTTTTTCTCGGTAAATCAGTGAATTTTCAAGATATCGAAGTGCAACTTAGTAATTTTATTGCCAATATTGTCATGATACTACAAGAAAGATAGATTTCAACCTCGGAAAAAATATGGACGTCCTGAAAATTTGATATTTTGTTCAGAATTGAGTGCTCTACAACATATCCAAAATCGCCAAAAATCGCACCCGGGGGTTTTGAGTTATTGGAGGGGGGGTAAAAAATTGCAAGTAACAATGGAGGGGATGGAACCCGTCAGTCCATTGGATGCGAATACATCATAATTCGACGTATCATATCCCATTGATACTATTTTGGCACAAAGAGTGTCCATCATTGTTGAAGGGGAGTAGTGGGGAGGCGAAGCTCTTCTAGGTGGTCCATTTTGTTTTTCTGGCCATGTAGAACCGATCACGACAAGTTTGGTATCTTTTCCGACTAAATTCAATCTCTTGAACTCATATTCGATGTGTAAATTTGGATGAAAACAAGTTTGAACAAGTTAACTTGAGAAAACTTGTTTATTCTTCGACAATTTTGACGAATTTTTGTTTTACTGTTAGAGGCGTTCATTTTTAGAAAATTCTCAGGGACCATTGAACTGAAGTGTATTCTCTACAAAAATCATCCACTCGATGTATAATTTTGTTTCTCGAGTTTAAAAAATCGATTTGAACTTGAGCCGGCGCGGCGCGTCGTCTACCACTGACCAGAACACTACAGCATGCACCTTTTATTGAAAACACCTCAAACTATTGAAGAAATAACAACTCATCTTTGAAAATTGGAAGATCTGTGGAGAATTGAATTTCCTATAACATGAACAATATCGCTATGAATTGCACTGCAGGGTTTTGAGCTATTTAAGTGGAGAGGTAACAGTTCATAGAGTATGAATCCTGTTGAAGTGTTATCCTCCTTCTCGAATAACTCAAAATCCTGCATTGCGTGCAAATCCTGTTCACGGCGATTTTGTTCATGTTATAGGGAATTCAGTTCTACACAAATCCTCCAATTTTCAAAGATGAGTTGTTATTTCTTCAATAGTTTCAGGTGTTTTCATTTAAAGGTGCATGCTGTTGTAGTGTTCTGGTCAGTAGTAGACGACGCGCCGTGCCGGCTCAAGTTCAAATCGATTTTTTAAACTCGAGAAACAAAATTATACATCGAGTGGATGATTTTTGTGGAGAATACACTTCAATTTAATGTTCCCTAAACATTTTCTGAAAATGAACACCTCCAACAGTAAAAAAACATTTGTCAAAATTGTCAAAGAAAAAACAAGTTTTCTAAAGTTAACTTGTTCAAACTTGTTTTCATTTGAATTTGCACATCGGATACGAGTTCAGGAGATTAAATTTAGTCGGAAAAGATACCAAACTTGTCGTGATCGGTTCTACATGGCCAGAAAAACAATCTGGACCACCTAGCAGAGCTTCGCCTCTCCACTACTACCCTTCAACAATGATGGACACTTTTTGTGCCAAAATGGTATCAAGGAGATATGATACGTCGAACTATAATGTATTCGCATCCAATGGATTGACGAGTTCCATCCCCTCCATTTTTATCTGCAATTTTTTACCCCTCCTCCAATAACTCAAAACCCCCGGGTGCGATTTCTGGCGATTTTGGATATGTTGTAGAGCACTCAATTCTGAACAGAATATCAAATTTTCATGACGTCCATATTTATTCCGAGGTTTTGCCGAATTTTTTACTATTTTTCCTGTACTATTAATCAAAAACAATCAGGAGCCAAATGCAAGGCCTGCTATTCCCAGAAATAAGACAGTCATTTTTTTTTCTTCGCGACCGCCATTTTAAATCTCCGTTTCACTCGACAGTTAAAAAAGTGACCGCCGAATGTAATAAAGATACCAAAAATTGAGTTTTGGGAATGTTTTTTTGTCAAACTTCAAATTTATTCATTGGATTTTGACCAAAGGTACACAAAGTGAGTTGATGTATACCTACAAGCTGGTCATATTGACTTCTGTCACATTTTTTAAAATTGGTAATTTTTCATTTTCCATCTAACTAATTGAAAAAAAATTATTTTTTGTTTTTTTTTTGGGGTGAAATTAATTATTTTTCAATGCCCCGTACCATCTCCTGAAATATCGTCAAAAGAAAGTGAAACACCCTGTATATCAAAGTGGAATGCATTTTCAGATTTCTTATCCAATTTAGAAAAAGTTCCTCGTGAAAGATTTTGATTAAAGGCTCAATTTTCGATATAATTCATGCTATTCAAGAATATTATACTTGAATAGCCACTGTGCCAATTGGGGTCGTAATCCACAATGACAAAATCTCTACAAGATGTAATCTTAAAAAGACATTATCTCAAAAAGACAAATCAGTCCAAAAATGACCAAGTTGTCGTATCTAACCTCAAAAAATATCAAATAGTCGATTTCAACCGATGAAAATTGATCCAATAGCTAGTAATGTTTGTTAGTTTTAAATTTCAAGTGAATGGTCGAAAAATGGCAAAGTCGTCGTATCTAACCTCAAAATACGTCAAAAAGTCGATTCAACCCGATGCGTATCAATTCAATGGTAAAAATGTTCTCTGGTTCCAAATTGGAAGTGAATCGGTCAAAAATGGTGAAATTAGTGATTGTTACCTGAAAAATAGTCGAAAAATCGGTCAAAAAATGCCGAAGTTGTCGTATCTAACCACAAAAAATGTCAAATAACCAATTTTAACCAATGAAAATTGATTCATTGGCTAGCAATTTTTGTTGGTTTCAAATTTGAAGTGATTGTGTCAAAAATGGCAAAGTCGGCGTATCTAACCTCAAAAAATGCCAAGAGTCGATTTTATATCTGATGCATATACACCTATCCCACCGCGATATCAACTCGTGAGCCCGCTGCGTGCGCCGGTGGCATGGGGAAATTTTGCTTGAGGTTTGAACATAATTGGCTATTGTGGTAGTAGGTTATTGTTTAACTTATAGTAGACTAAACTGCACATGTTTGGTTCATTTTCTGTTGATTGTTTACAAATGTTGAGCTATTGTTAATGGTTATGGGAAGCCATTTTCAAGGTTAATTTTCAGTTTTAACTGATGAGTGTCATACATTTTATCCTGCATACCATATAGCCATAATTATTGACAATTTTAGTTATTACCAGTTTTCACTATGGTTTTCAAGTGTTCCATAATGCATTGGGTGCTTTCCACCTAGACGGTACAAATACCACCAGACGGCACATGTTCCATGGTGTGGCACAAAATTTTACGTCATCCAATGAACGGCGCAGAACCGAGTAGAAACACGTAGATGGAAAGCACCGTTTGGAACCCGCACATGCGTAAATGGCAGGTGTACCGAACTTGAGGCTAGGTGGAAAGCACGCATTGCAACAGCGCAATGACGAATGTGAAACTAGACAATTGACACTGACAGTAGATAATATACACCGATGCCCGTCAGACTTGCCAACCTCAATTTTGAATATAGTTATATTGCGTGCGCACTGGGTCCAAAAGTTTCCGACGGGATAGGTGTATTGATCCAATGGTAGAAACATTCATTTGATGTTTTCTTTAGATTGCATCACTTGATTTATTACAACTTGATCGAACATTTCCGCGGCTATTGCTGTGGTCAGTGTGGTCTGTGGTAGCTCCTCGGGTATCTCAAACCCGAGCTCAAACCTGTAAAGGTGTGTTCAGACCTTTCTACAATGTAGTCTAAGGGAATCGTGACAATATTTGTTCGTTTCAAATTTGAGATGAATCGATCAAAAAATCATCAAGTTATCGATTCTAACCTCAAAAATCATTGGAAAATCGATTTCAACCCATGCATATCGATTCAATGGTAAAACTGGGTATTGTTGCCAAATTTGAGGTGACTTGATCAAAAAATTGCAAAGTTGTCGTACTAACCTCAAAAAATGTCAAAAAGTTGATTTTATACCTGATGCATCTTGATCCAATATGGCAGAAATATTCATCTGGTGTTTTTTTTATTTAAATATTGTCTACCCATATTATCTACGAGCCCCGCCCCACATCAGTTATTTAGTTGGCCCATCATTAAAAGTGCAATTTCTAGAAAAGTTATGATGCGAATAAATATGTGAAAATGATCTTGGTTAAAATATTTTGGAATAGGTACTGTTTTTCGTCATATTCACTACATGTTAGTACCTTCGAACATATTCTGGGATTCAATCTCCAGCGCCAGCGAAGAAAATAAATTCGTGATGAAATATGGAAACCTTCCCCCAAACAGTTTTTTTCCTAGCTAAATCGGTTTCTAGCCATAGGAGGTTATGTCAGAAGTGTCGCTCTTTTTGAGTAAGGTAAGCAAAATCGGGGGAGCGGTTTGAAAGTTATGATAAAAAATCGATTTTCCAACCCAAATTCGAAGGATTGTATATCCGTTATTTTACTTTTCCCAAATATATTTTTTTTATCTGTCTAAGTACTTGTATTCTTATTCTTTATTGATTGACAAGTTTCCGCACTGATACTCCGGGGCACCCGTAAGTACAGTGGCGGCTGGTGAGGGAGGGCTCAAGGGCGGCGCCCCTCCAACGCTAAAGGCGGCAAGAGATTTTTATCGGTAGGAAGACATGGAATGCATTTTATAATCATACTTATTCCAAAGATTTGGTTTAGTGCAAAAACGTTCAGTCATTGGTCAATTAATATTTTAACAAAATAATTCTAAGCGATCGCACGGTCGAAGAAGTTAGTCTTGGGCTCCGCATTCGGCGCCCACCGCCGATGCGGTGATGCCGAAGTGCACCCGCGCAAAACATGTGCCGTAACCATGGCAACGCGAGACGCGGCTCCCGCTCTATACTACAGATATGGGCTCCGTTTCTCGAGCCCCCAGCCGATTGAAATAATCGATATAATTATTTATGTACTCTTCGATTAGTCAACAGTTTGCAAACATGAAGATAGCTGACCTAAAAAAAGTTACATTTAGGTCACCAAGCCTACAAGAAGAAATAAATGCAAAAAACAACGGACGTCCGATTACAGCATTGATTTACTGAATATAAAGCAAATCAAACCCGCAAGAATAAATTCGTGGTGCATCTCACACGTAATTTTGACAAAACAGTAAATGCTAAAACTCCATATGGTTGTGATGCGGATACGACAAAAAAGTTTTTGTCTCGAGTTTCGTCATTTCGCGAACTGAGAACTGTTCTATATGTACTCTTTGTAGAAAATGTTTTTCGATCTTCGAACCAACAAAACATGGACGAAATGTTTCATGATTTGAACAATTAGATCAGAAACGCGGAGAGGGAATGAAAGCCTCTTTCTCTAGTTTCTGATCTAATATTGTTTATATCAGGAAACATTTTGTCCATGTTTTGCTGGTTCGAAGTTCGAAAAACATTTTCTACAAGAAGTGCAGAAGATAGAACAATATAGTTCTCAGCTCGAGAATTTGTTATCAACTTGAGCCCTCCTTGCAAAAAACTCACGAGCCGCCACTGCGTAAGTATCATGGGCGCATCCTGCAGTTATTTGGAAAAGAAAAGTGAAATGTCCTAATCTGGGCCAGCTGATGTGAAACCGGGCTCGTACATTATACAAGAGCTAGAGTTAGGAACCTACGATAGGTACGGTTATTTTATTAACCAGAGGGCTTATTAACAACGGTTCATTGTAATTTTGGGCATGGATGGCAACGTATTTTGAGTGCCACTGCCATTCACGTCAGTTCAGTTCCTGCCATCTAGCGGCAGAAGCTTCAACTTGAAAATAAATCTCTCAAGCGGTGTAAGGTACTCGGTACGTGTGAGAGATTTGTCTCATGCTGAGTGATTTATTTTTTAATGAGTTGGTTAGAGTTAGAATGAGAAGTGGGTAACTTATAGATTAAGTTCTGAAGTTTATATAAATAACAAGGCAAATGTATAAATAAGTCCAATAATTTCAATCAGAGTAGATCAAAAATTATTATTTCACAGGGGTTTTTATATTGTCCGCAACGGCGCGCAGGCACTGGTAGTATTTGATTAAAACGTTTTAGTTGAGCTTTTATATAACTTTTGCGCCGAGTTTGTTTTAACCACCTCTGTTTATGTCAATAAGTGCAGAATAGTTTTAAATAAGGGCAAAATATGTTTATAAATCTGTACATTTTATAAATAAGTTGTGTGATTTCCATCAAAACGTGCAAAAATTTAATCTCTCTGAGACATTTCATTATGTCCACGACGGCGTTCCATACGCAGACACTAGCAATATTTGATTAAAACGTTTTAGTTGAGCATTTATATAGCTATTGCGCCAAGTTTTCTTTCAACCACCTCTGTTTCTGTCAATAAGTGCAGAATAGTTTTAAATAAGCACAACATTTTTATATAAATCTGTACATTTTACAAATAAGTTGCGTGATTTTTATAAAAGTGTGCAAAAATTAAATCTCTCGGAGAATTTCTATTATGTCCACGACGGCGTTCCATAGTTTGGTCAGGGTTTGTGTGGTGATAAGGGTTATACGGATCGGTGAGTGAAGCGTGGGAACTTTCGAGAAGGATCGGAACTGAAACTTCGCTGAATCCCTTCAGAGCATGGTGTCAGTGGCATATAGTAGGCATATCGTAATGCGTTCGAGGATATATGGCATTTTCCACTTATGTCCCACATTATTATTTTTAGCAAGATAGGTACACATGTAGATATATGAAATATTGCAGACAGGTCATCGCTTTTTCGCTAGGTACTATACAGGGGGTGGTTCAGTTTAAACGTCATTAAATTTAAGCATCGATAGAGGATTGAAAATGAAGGGGACTTTCTCCAGAAAACATATTTGAGAAATGCATAATAACGGAGATAATAGCCCTTCAAAGTTGGAAATGAATAATCGATTTTTCCGCGTAACTTTTGAACCGTTGGCGTTGAACCGATTTTTGATTTAAATTTAAACCGCAAGTTTACTGGAATTACCTTTTGTCAAACAATGATAACGTGTGTCATAAAAATATTTCAGGGGCGTAGATATTAGGAAGTGCCTCCTCTTCTCCCCCCCCCCCCTATTTTCCACCTTCCTAGATATTTTTTAGAACTGTTATTATAACTGATCATTTTCAATTCTACGTTCAATTTCGAAGAAACAGTCACTCTTGCAAAATTTCGATAGAGGCATGGTTTAGGAGATATTTGAGTTTGAAACTTTGGGAAACATCCCGAAATTGGGAGGTACGAAGTTCCCGGGGAAAAAAAACAAAGCCAAGGCACCTGATAAAGGTAAAATCAATGATGATAATGTGTGACCCACGAGTTAAAAGTCAATGATGAGTTGAAAAACCATTATATAAATAAAATCTCCACTTTTCAGAGCCCAAATCGTTTTTATCCTAAAAATTTTTCGTGTTTTGGAAAAAATGATGGTTCATCAACTTAGAAACGTAAAATTAAAATTATGAACATGTTTTCAAAAATAACTATGAGGATGAAAAATAGGGGGGGGGGGAGTAGGGACACCACCTAATGTCGACGCCCCTGAACCTTTTTTATGGAACATGTTATGATTGTTCGACAGGGTATAATTTCAGTGAACTTTTGGTTTTATTTTGAATCAAATTGGTTGAACGGTTTAAAAGTTATGCGGAAAAAACGATTATTTATTTCCAATTTTGAAGGGCTATATCTCCGATATTATGCATTTCTCAAATATGTTTTCTGGAGTTCCCTTCATTTTTGATTCTCTATCGATCCTTATATTTAATGACGTTTAAGCTGGACCAGCCTGTATTTTATATACCGGGTGTTTCGATGGAAAGGAGCCAGGGGTGCTCGCCCTGAATAAATTTTTGCCAGGTGAAATTTAGAAAATTTCCCGGGACCCCTCGATTCTTGTTTCGAGGGGATATCTAAAACATACATTGGCGAATTTCTATCTTCAACCCCCTCGCCCCCACTCGCTCCAACTTTGAAATTTCAAATGACACCACCTACATTGCGATACATCAAATTGAAAAGAATTAAATTCTCTTTCAGAAAATCTATTTTACAAAATTTTCAACCCCACCTCCTTCCTCCCTAAAAAATCCCCTGAGTGTCCCATTTGGGGTCCCATTTTATACTCTGGACTCCTCAATTCTCTTCAATTTAGTCAGTGCATCCTAGATAGCATCGAAGAAAAAAAAATTCGGTGGAAAAAGTGCTACTCAAATTCATTCCTCTGCTCTCCCCCACCTCAAATTCAAAATTCTACACCACTTTGTGATATCAAATTGAAGGGAATTGAATTCTCTTTCTGAAAATAATTTGTATTGAAATTTTCAAGAGCTCCCTCATTAAATTTGACATTAAGAGTATTTTAGGAGAGAAACGTAGAGGATTTGAAAAAATTTGAAAAAATGTTTTTCAGGAAGAAAATTCAATTTGCTTGAATTTGATGTATCACAAAGTAGGTAATGTCATTTTCGAGGTCATTTTAAATTTTTGAGATGAGGTGGGGGGAGCGAAGGGGTGAATTTGGGTGGCACTTTTTCTACAGAAAATTATCTCTTTCGATGCTGTGCAGGATGACGTTGACTGCATTGAAGAGAATTGACAGGTCATACGAATATTATATTTTACCGAGTATTTTACACTCTTTTAGGAGAAATTTTAGGAAAAAGGGTGGTGGGGTTAAAAATTTTACCAAATATTTTCTCAGAAAAAATTAATTCTGTGTAATTTGATATATCGCAAAATAGGTGAAGTCATTTGAAATTTCAAAGCTGGGGTACGTGGGGGTGAGGGGGCTAAAGATATAAATTTGCCCATGTAGGTTTAAAATGTCTCCTTTGGTATAAAAATAGCTATAGCTAGCTATAATATAGCTATAATATAGCCGTCACTAGCTATAAATAGCTAGTGACGGGAGCCGTGCCGCGCTCACTGTTCGTTTGCGGCGATTTACTGTATGCAAGCACACGCCGGCGCCGGGCGACGTTCCAACTCAATGCGACAAAAAAAAATTCATAACTGACAAAATATACGGCCTAGATCAATGAAACTTCTTTCAAAATTTTCTCTCATATTTTGGATTCATTTTCCTCGCAGGTTGTATCTAAAAATTCCTACGAGGAAAGAAGTTCTTCGCATGGTCAAAAAGGGACTGCATTTTTGTCAATATAATGTTTATTGTTCTATGAACACGTTCGTGAACAATTATCTTTAGTCAGTGATGTACCATTGGAATGGTTTTTCCATGTACTTTTATTTAAAAAAAAGAACAGACCGATAGCTCAACTGGATCCAGAAATATAACGTTGTGAATGCTGAACTGCTCATTTTCAATTTTTGAGGTTAGATAGATAGATAGATAGATAGATAGATAGATAGATAGATAGATAGATAGATAGATAGATAGATAGATAGATAGATTTTATTTCATACTGGACATACAAAAGTTCGTACGTATTGTATACGTCATAAAAAAGTTTGATAACAAACCAAAAGTACAATTGAAACATGTAGATAACAAGATAACAATAAATAAAAAATCACAAACAAGACAAATTTTCATCCATCATATATTCCTTCACGGAGTAATACGCCTTACGCGTTAGTATCTGCTTAAGTTTTTGTTTAAATACCTTGATACTTCCTATATTTTTTATAGAGTCTGGAAGCTTTTTGTAAATAGTGAGACTTATGTGCGACGGCGATTTTTCGTATTGAGTTGAGGTGTGCTTTTCAGTTCTTAATAGGTTTCCAAATCTAGTTTTATGATCGTGAATTGCACCAATTGTACAATAATTATCTATATTTGTTTTTACATATGTTGCCGCACTATAAATTAACATATTAGGAACGGTTAAGATATTGTGTTGAACAAACTTTGTTTTACAGGATTCTCTAGGCTTAAGTGTAAGGAGTAGGCGCAGTATTCTTTTCTGAATTACAAATATTCTTTGCGCTTCCGTCGCATTTCCCCATAACAATATATTGTAATTGATGCTGCTATGGACCAGGGCGTAATAAACATTTTTCAAACTATTCAAATCAATACAGTTTCTAAGCTGATAAAGAGCAAAATATGTACTATTCAACTTTTTCGCTAAGGTGTCTATGTACAAAGACCAGGTCAAGCTCGCATCTATCTCAATGCCCAAATATTTTACACTAGGTGAGATTCTCAGCGTGTTACCATCGTCGCAGTGACAATCTACAGCTTGTAGTACGTTTTTCCTGTTGTAAAAATTGACGCACACAGTTTTTTCAACGTTCATTAATAACCGATGGCTTTGGGTCCACTTCTTGAACTGATTATATGCTTGTGAAATCATTGAGTACAGCTCTGCTTTTCCTGACTTTTTGCTGTTACGTAAATAGTAGTGTCATCCGCGTACATTATAACTTTCCCTATATTTACAAAATATGATGGTAGATCACTCACAAACAATAAAAACAGTAGTGGGCCCAGTCGTGAGCCCTGCACCACGCCAATATCAAGGGGATGGTTACTCGATACTGTTTGGCCGACTCGGACGTGTATTTCACGATTTTTCAAAAATCGTGAAAATCGTGGGTTTTTTGTCCCTACCACAAGATCATACCCAAAATGACCATACATACGTGGAATTTGATTCTCCATAAGACCTTTACCTTCAAAAAAAAAAACGACGACTTTTCAGGCCGATTTCGTTCCACTATTTGAAAAATGCGTTTTTTTGGCTCATTGCGTAACTTTTATTGTAATTACGTGCAAAATTGATTTTTTAATTACACCTCGAATTACACAAAGCATTTTTGGGAATCATATGGGAATTTTCGCATTTCATAAACTACATAAGTCGAGAGAGAAGTAAATAACACTAAGGCCTAGTCTTACGAAACCGGAATAGCGTTATCAGAGGATAAACCTGGGCTAAATGGCATGCTGGCAAAGGTAACCTAGGAGATTATACTGAGTATAGCTATACTAAGCTTATCCCGGTTTCGTAAGACTAGGCCTAAGTGGTTGCTGGTTGATCATTTTATAGGGTTATTTTTTATTTTAAATAATCACTTTTAATAATTTTTTGATTTTTGGATTTTGGAAATACCAATGGGCCAAACCAAAGTACATCCTTGTAGCTTTCGAAAAAGACCAAAATGGTAAGAATCCGTCAAGGAATAAGGACGGATTGATTTCGCAACGCTTATTTTACCAATTCAACTCCGTCCTTAAATGAGATGGAATAACATAGAATGACTTGAGGAATGCGGAGGAATGACTAATAGGTAAAATATCCGAGACATATCTGTTTCCTGAAATAAATCCATCATTCTGAGAAAAATTATATTTTTGAGATGCCATTGTGGGTAAATTTTTTAATTGTTTTCCATTAAAAAATTCAGAAGTGTTTCGCATTTTGTAATAGGATAACAATGTGCATCGATTGTGGTGATGTAATACAGATAGTGATCCGAAAAAATGGAAAAAAAATTGCGACACCTTGTCTATGGCTCGAAACGGAAAATTATACTTTGTAAAAAAAAATGTTCCAGGAGAGTTTTTCTTTTTTAATTGAATTAACATGAAGGAAACGTTTTTAATGGGGGGGGGGGGGTATCCGTCTCGCGTGAACACTGAACACCCGCCTGTAGATACCTACTCGTTTTCATCATTGACTTTGTCCCAAATTTTCAAAGACAAGTTAATTAATTAATGAATTAATGCCTATTTCAATGACTCAATGACCGTGTGACAAGATGAGAACTCGTTTTAGGCATTTTATGGATCACTCTGTTGACCATCACGGTATAATAAACAACAGCAACAGGATAGGTGTAGGATAGACATATTTATTATGATAACTAAACACAACAATTATGGATGGATAATAATAATTATTACCTACCTACGTGGATTATCGAGTGGATTATTCTCGGGATTATATTGATAGTATGAAACTTCAATCTTTCCTCACCTGATGATCTTGAAGTATCCGCACAGAGTACCTGATATGGTGTTCTGTTCCTCTTGCTTCTTCTGAGATTTCTAAGGATATAATATTATATTATGTCTTTCGAGGCTCCCTCCATTGAGCACCAATTTCATTTTTCTTTGCTGGTTCACTGGGATTCACTATGATAAGTACTATCATTCACTGTCATTCCATTCCCTGCATCTGCAACGCTTCACTGTAAAATAGGCAGTTCTTCCTCGAGTCAGTCGCTATGGTCAGTCGAGTCTGCACTCATGAATCATGAATATCATGATACGTCTGCACTAACTGATTCGCTTCATGCTTTAGGGGAGAGTGGGGCACTTTCGACACTATGGGACACCTCGTTATAATTCAAAAAATTAGCGATTGCCAGGAATAAGCAATTCGTGGTATTGTTTTCTACAACAATAATCATTACGGCAAACCCAGAATTAGGGCTAGCTGATGCGCTTTGTTATCCAAAACTTAAAGAAGAGATGTCCACTTCAAGGCCATGGACGCGATTGCGCTGTTCGAACTTCAAACTTGATCACGTGGTCAAGTAGGTAGTTTGAAACGAACTGATAGGGGACATTGAGGTGATTGTGAACACTGAATGTATCACAAGAAGTAATAAACGTGAAAACGAACATGATCATCATATGATATTTGCTCACAATTTTCAGAATGAATTTTTTATTGTTGGTGTTCTGACGAAAGTTCGGTACTTTTTTATAAAATAATCCATATTTGATTGCGTTAACTTAGACACTGTTCCCCTACAGCACAACATCAGTTGAAGTCTGTTTGGTTGTCTACATCTGAGTGTGGCTTCCAAATTTATTTTGAAAGCTACTAGAACATTCAATGCTAGAACGTAACCCAGCAAACACGCAAGTATCGGCCGACTCGCGGTTAATTGATGGCAATGATGGCGAAGTGATGGCTATGGCATATACCAGCATTTCACCAGAGCATAAAAAGCGCTTGCCAGAATCAGGTAATTGTCTGTAAGTTGCTGGGCCATTGATCACGAAGGTTGATTGTTGTTTGTCAACGACGGTAAAGCTAGCTAGCCGCCGGTGGAATACCGCACGCCGGCCGCTATTTGGTCGAGTCAGTGCATTTTTACGATGCTGGCCCGTTGCACCCGTGTTTGTTGGGAATAACGCATTTCATTTTTGTGATTCTGTGTTTACGGCGTGTTCGTGTAGTCGCAGGTCGCAGTTCAGAGTTCGGCATTATTCTGTGGTTCAGCTGTTCTAAAATATTCAGCTCAGCGAAGGTAACTGCTGTATGTTGTGTTGCCTATTATTATGCTCCAAGCACGACGTAGCGGCTCCAAGCTTAATCGAAATTCGAAAGTAAAATGAGCACCTAGGTGCATCATCATTAGATTACGTTGTTAATCGAGTGTTAGAACGGTCAATTAGAACACCAACATTACAATAGTGACTTTGTGAATATCTGGAATAGCGTTTGACTGATCAAAATTGAAATTTTTGAAAATATTCCTGAAACATTTCAGTTACCTACTTACTTTTTTTTTCTTCGAATCAGCCAAAGTATGCCAAACAATTTTATAGCATGTTTTATGGTGGTCTCCGATTCTTATATCAGATTTTGGAAAGAAGAAATTTCAAGCTATGGAAGGTCATAGGAATACTGGTTGGAGCCCGCGGAACTATCACCACTTTTTTCAAAGAATTTTGTCAGCTTTTTGGTTTGCCTTCGAAATTACTGAAAATTATAGGGCTATCTGTTTTGAAAAATTCTATATACATACTACGAAATCATTTATACAATAAGTAATTTTAATTTACACTTTACCCTTTTATTCTGTTCATATTCTTATTATTATGTTATACCTTTTTGAAATGTATTCTTTGTTGATATAGCAACCCAAAGTGTTGGGAAGAAAGTAATTTTTAAATAAAATTTCTATATAAGTATATATTGATCTCAAAGATTGATTTCTTTCTCATTGTGTGTTCTACAATAACGGATGAAGAAGTATTGTTGAGGAAAAATAATAGTTCGAATAATTTTAAAAAGGGTGGGTATATTCATTCTTTGAGATTATTTAATCTCCAAGAGTTTATTCAATGTTCAGGACCACCTGACTGTTGATTAACCTCATGACCTAGTTACTATAAAATGCAAAAGAATTTGGTGTCCAAATTTGAATTTCACGGGAAAAATGGTTGGGAAAAATTTCTTTCCTCGCCCATTTATTCCAACGGGAAGAACTCCAAATCTAACCAGTGGCAGCGAAATTAGAGGGAAGTGGGATTATGTTGAAAATTATTCATGACACGTCGTCCGTGTTTTTTCATTTTTACTTTAGAACGGTGCATATCCTACGCGTAAAAATGCAAGAGGAATGAAAGAAAGCTAGGTACTGTATTGGATTAGAAACGAGTCTATCGAAAATATCAAATTTGAAGCCTTTGACAGTTCTTGAGCAAATATAATTGAAAACTAAAACTTATTTGTTGCACTTTGCACGTTTGAGTTGAGGGGCTGTAACTCCCTCAGGGAGCACTTGAGAAAAAAATTTACAACCCATACTTTTCGACTTATTATTTTTTGAGAGGAATAACCTCCCGAAGTATTATACAAGGTCACTGAAACACCCTGTGATGATATCTATCAAAATGGCGGCACTTCCTTTACCGCTTATAACCAATCCTCGCTCAAACGTCAAATTCTATAACCAAGTGTAACCGGTCATGAACGGTTACTCGCTCGAAAAAGACTTCTGTCTTTACTGGGCGTTTTCCATTTGTGTCGATACAAATCGACACAAATGCGTTCCATTATTTGATCTGTGTTCCTTTGTGTCATCGACACAAGCTAACACAAGCTGACACAAACCGACACAAATGTTTTAAATGGAAAGCGCCCACCATAGGCGCCCACTTTATAGGTCGCGGAAACACAAATGGCTGCCTAAAGATGGGTATATGGTGTGATGTTATCTTCACTAGTACTTGCACTTGGTAATATAATTTTATTTGGTTGTAGTAAATACAAGGATAAATTATCGAAGAATTGTCGCAGTATTAAAAATAATAATGCGCTGAACTCAAGATTTGGCTGAGTAATGAGTAAAGACGAGCGAGTCTCTACTGCGCTACCTTGGCACCCCCCAATGCGCAAACGCGGGCAAGAAGCTGGCAAGAGGCGCTTCTAGCCGGCGTGCCTGCAACGTTGCCATAGCGGGTGCCAGGGTGACGATTATGTTCCCGCGACCTATGGGCGACTCGCTCTTGATGCAGGACTCCACGAAGATTCATTCCTGCTCGTAGATTGAGTTTTATACATACATTTGGAATAATTTGGATTGGGCGTCGTGTAGACCCCGTTTTCAAAATCGATACGGTTCACGCGGTTCCTGTTTTCCGACGGTAATTGTTCCAAAATGAAATTTGCTTACATTTTCTTCGACATTGAAACTACAATAATTTTACAGTCACAATAATTATTACCGAATGGTGACCTGGCCACTGTTTGTTTGTTGTTTCTTCCCCTTGTCCACTATTCGTGATCGTGAACGTGAAGTTGAATTTTCAAACTGCCCGCCTACAATCCGGCAACCTCGCAGCGCCAGCTTTTTACGTTTACGACGTCTCCGTCTGTCAATCACGACCTAACCTAAAAGTCGGGAAGTGACCTTCAGAATGTTATTTTTCAACATTTTCCAAAGTTCTTAGTGCTTTAATTTCATCACCCCTACCCGTTCCGGCTCCAGGTAAACACCGTACGATCAATATTCCGACAAATCATTGCGCAGATAAAAAATTAACACCATCGGTCCTCTGCTTATCAAAATGGGGCACGGGTACCTCCAACATCTCGCATGCTGATGATAACGATGCGATTTTCGGGTTCGATAACTTCCATGACCTCGCGTCACATGTTGCACTTCGTTACTCGCGTGCTCACGGCATAAAATGCCCTAATCAATACCTGTTGCCTTGCAAAAATCCCTGATCCGTATATTATTATTTTTTGGTGTTTGTGTGTTTTCAGTTTTCCGTTCAAGTCCCCCTGGAAACATGAAAGTGGTGGCGCTGATCAGCGGCGGCAAGGACAGCTGCTACAACATGATGCAGTGCATAGCCGCTGGACATGAGATCGTGGCCCTTGCTAACTTGACCCCTCACAGTAAGACGGAAATTGATAGCTACATGTACCAGAGTGTAGGACACGAGGCCATCGACTACATAGCAAAAGCGATGGATTTGCCTCTGTACAGGGAACTTACTTTGGGCATTTCAAGTCAGCAAGGAAAGATTTATCAGCCCACTGAGAATGATGAAGTCGAGGACCTCTACAACTTGCTGTTCCAAATTAAGGAGGATATTGAAATTGAGGCTGTGTCAGTGGGGGCCATTCTGTCCGATTATCAACGAGTTAGAGTAGAAAATGTGTAAGTTTCTTGATTTCATACTACTTTCTGAAACTTTTTACTTGCATGATTGAGAATGGGTTAGGAGATTGAAAACCTAATTTTTCTTGTTTCAATAACCTGCATGCTGTTGAAGTTACAACACAAACAATTTCTTCAAACAATAAATAGGCAGTAGCTGTGTTGCTTATTTTTCTTATTTTTATTCTTATCGTTATTCAAGTCGTTATTTTATTTTTATTCTTATTTTTTTTGAGTGCATAAATCTACCTTAAGTAGCAAAACTTTTAGCCTTATTATTGGCTTAACTTCAGTGTGAGACAGAGCATTTCAGTATGATATATTTTCTGAAGTGGTGAAGTGGAATAACTACACACATCTTAATTTTATGAATTTATGATCCCCTTCCAACTATTGTTTATTTGAATCTTTGATCTGGAATAACAAGGTTCTATTTTATCTTATTTGCAAGGAACTCTGTGAAAACGCCATCACGGATTCAGATTTTCTGGTTTTTGCGTCAGAGACTTTGAGCTTGCTAGTGAAAAATATACTTCTACAAAATACGCGAAACGAAGCCCTCTTTTTTAGCCAGCTTCCCGTTTTGCAGTTAGAACCCTGTTGTTCTAGAACCGCGAAATATTGATGTGTGTTTGTTTACTTGTAGATAAAGCAAATTCATCTCCCTGCTGTATGTTTGCTTGCAACTGATAAGGTTTCCTTATATTTTTTGCCAACTGCACGTGCCATGCAGGATGATTTATTACTTCTACAGGTGCCTAGCGAGTTCCTTGGTGCTCACTATAATACCTAAGCTACCCTAAAATAGGGTTCTTGCACCTTGCACGATTTTTTTATAATTTCTCAAATAATGCTGTGGTAGCCAATTAACAACATAGGTTACCCGGCAAACTACATGGTTTGTTTAATTTTGTAATTTAAAACTCAAAAACTGTTAAGTAGGCAACTTCTATGCACCTGGGGCTCTACAGGTGTCCCGGAATAAGTAGCCGCTTTCTTTCGGCCAGGATCACGGATCATGATCCGGAAAATCCGCTAACGGGGTTGGTTGGCTGTGTCACGTGCAACCAATCCAACCAATCCAGTCAGCGGATTTCCGAATCATGATCCGTAATTTTGGCCGAAAGAAAGCAGCTAGTGTTACAAAATCCACAGGGCGATAGGAAATTAAAACATAAGGGGATTTTTCTTAATAAACATACCCTCGCAAACGTATAATAACGACCTTCTTGAACCTTTGAATGTGTTTTGTGATTTTGTTTACTGTACAGGGTGAGTCATACATCCTAGAAATCTTATTTTTTCTCGAAAATGCCTGTGAAAAGTTCTAGGGGGTATAAAACTGATGTAGAGCAACAAATAACACAAATAGTTCCCATATGAAATTTTCTTCATGCATTCTTTAAGAAAACTGGATTTTCAGGATTTACGATTTACCTTGTGTAGTAAATGAGGTTACAAAACACATTCAAAGGTTCAAAAACATGGCTTTTTGGTATGTTAAGAGTTTGCTCAAAGTCTTTCAAAATAACAAAAATAGAGGGGGTCAAAGGACTACCTTTTGACTCTCCATATTTTCAAAAATGAAAGCCTTAATTTTTTTTTATTGTATAATGTGATTTTTTGGGTATAGGACAAGACCTGGTATAAAAACTTTACTTGATGATCGACGTTTCGAGTTTATTTTAACTCTTTCTCAAGATCATAAAGTCTATAAAATTAAAAAGCTTTGGAAGTTTTTGACATATTTGTGAAAATTGAAAAGTCAAAGTCTGAAAAAGTCATATTTAAATATCTAACTTTTTCAATTTCTACAAATATGCCAGAAACTTCCAAAGCTTTTTAATTTTATACACTTTATGATCTTGAGAAAGAGTTAAAATAAACTCGAAACGTCGATCATCAAGTAAAGTTTTTATACCAGGTCTTGTCCTATACCCAAAAAATCACATTATGTATACAATTTTTATAAAAGACGAAAAAAGAAAAAAACACATGAATTTTTTTATTTCGGATACTTTTTGAAGCACCTCTGGTTAAATTTTCTACCCCAAGTTTGCCAGCACCCTGTATACTGAGAAAAATTGCAGAGCCCAAATTGTTTTTTTTTTCTGAAAAACTCCATGTTTCTCAGCAAAAATTGTGGTCCATCAACTTAAAACACCTAACAAACTTACTTCAGTTGAGGAATCATGTTTTTTCAATTTTAATTTTTAGGCATTTGAAAGTGGTGTTTTCGGTGTTTTCCGAAGTTTCAAACCCAAATATGTATTTCGAACGTGAAGCCTCTAGTCCAAATTTTGCAAGAGTAAGTTCCTTTAAAGTAAACATAGAATTGAAAAATTCAAACTATTCCCAAAAATATCCAAGGAGGTAAACAATAGGGGGAAAAGGGGGAGGGTACCCCCTGTTATCTTCTTATGCTAATGCTGTTTTGTCCTGCGCTATATTTGATCCTAGCATTTGTTTTGTCCGGCGTCAATGTATCCTAGTGCTGTTTTTTTTTGGCGTTATTATTGTAATCATAATCATAATATTTATATTGGTTCATATAAAAAACTTTATTACACAAAATCACATAGAAAAAGTCAGGAAACAACAACACAATAACACGTTGAAAAATACACAAATTACACACATGATAACTCCTCGTTTGGTAACAGAGCCCTGAGATTGATGGCAAAAGGAATGCAGCTCGGAAGTAATTGTGTTTTTGGTGCGCAAAAGTTAATTAAAACTTTTGTCATTTGAACAATGAACATGTTTTTGTTTTAATTTTTTGGTCGGATATTACCTACTTATTGTAAACAACATTTTTTATGATATTGTGAAGAAATACTTCAAAAATAAATTCTTGCAAGAACTTTATTGGTGACTGATAGATGGTTTAATTCTAGGGAAAAATGTTGCATCTTAACGCTGGTTCTCCATTAAGTCTAGCTCAAAAGTACCTATGCACCTCCTTGTCCACACTGTCTGAGAATTATTTCAAAACCAACTAGAAAAAATCGATGGAGCTATATTTTTTTTAATTATTATTGTTTTTATTATTTTTTGTCACTGTGATTTCCAATACAAGAGCGCTGTAATTTTGCTTACAAAATTGTATACGCCCAAGGAGGAATCCATACAATGACAAATTGCGGTTTTTTCACGGATCGTTCCCGGATTTGTTGAATTATGACTTGCCACATCAAAATTTAATATCGTTTAATCAGAAAATTTTCTCCGAGAATCCAATCCGCTTTCCATCACTTAGAGTATTGTCCTTTCAACGCTATGTGTTTTTTTAGCACAACAGCACTTTTATAAACTTGTTAGTCCTTGCAGAGTCGCACAAAAAACATCTTTTTTTAACATTATGTTATTTTACAGCATTCTAGAGCGTTTACAGAATGTTGTGCCTACAAAAATATAAAGTATCCAGTTTCCATTATTTTGTTACACATATGTATATCTCTTTCTGAGCCATTGTTATTTTGCCCACTAACACAGTTTTTCACTTCAACTTTTGCAGATGCATTAGATTAGGATTAGTGCCATTAGCTTACTTATGGCAGAGAGACCAAAAAGAACTGCTGAACGAAATGATCAAATGCGAGATAGACGCGGTCGTTATCAAAGTAGCCGCACTAGGACTAGACCCTCAGAAACATCTGGGCAGAACTTTGAGCTCCTTGCAGCCCCATCTGCATTCCATGCACGAGAAATACGGCCTGAACGTCTGTGGAGAGGGAGGCGAGTACGAAACTCTAACGTTGGACTGTCCTCTCTTCAGAAGTCGAATTGTAATGTAAGTAAATCCAGAAAAATCGTACCTTCCAGCATCAGCACCTAGCACGCTTCCTTAACTCCAATGAGTCCAATGGACAAATTGCACTTTGCAATTTGTGGAAACTAGAAAGATCCACATTTGCGACGAATCTTGGACTTTTCGGAATTTCTTTCGGAAATGTTCACACTGTCAAGAGAAGACATGCAGTGCGAAAACATTGGTGTCCGCGGATTTGGTTCGACTTTTTCAGCAGTGAATTACCGTAAACTACTAGATTAATGATAATTAACAACCAAAGACCTGACTGAACGATTGGACATGGTGTGTGCCATGACGATTGTGATTAGGTTAACGTGTATTAGGCAGCACTTGGTTAACCGAAAAGAATTCTAGGGTAAAATCTGAAGTTCTTGCTTTCATATTTCAAAACATTTATGCATTTTTTTTTACAATAGCATGAAGTGCTATGCTGGATGGTCTGAAAAATATCAATGGAAACAGTCTTAAAGTGTCTGAAATTTTAGCGAGGATTCCGAAGTGGTGCTACACTCCAACGACCCCATAGCTCCGGTCGGTTATTTGAAATTGAACGAGCTCAAATTGGAAAACAAAACTTTCCCTTTCGACCTTGAGAAACGGCTCGAAGGGCTGCCGTTGAGGGATAGCGACGGCTACGTAACCGATCACGGGGTGGATGGCTGCAATGACTTCCACTTGCAGGATGAAAATGACGAAGAAATTGACCTTACTGGTAATTTTCATAGATTACTTACTTCTACTGCGACTTACTGCAGGTACTTGCAGCCTGAATTCTAAATCACATTTTTAAGGTATCTCATGGGCGGCTCACCGCTAGTTTTCCGGTCAATCTGAGCTTAGAATTGTGATTTAAGGTTTTGGGTGAAATAAAGAATGGAATAGTGTTTATGAAACCTAGCACTTCTAGCATTGAAAAGATAATCCAAAGTTTGCGCCTCACTTTGGAATTTGACTCCTGTTTGTTTTGTGTTTAGATATTTTGTCTCAATAATTGGCACATGACTAGCAGTGTCTGGATTAGCATTTTTATGGTGTTTATCAAGTTTCACAAGTTTTGGTGCAAGGCTCAAGTTAGATCACATGTACTGCTAGACAATAAAATAAACAGTACATTTAAAGCTGAACGGTGCATATTTCATCTTTAGGTCTTGAAGGTAGGTATTATTGTTCCAATTATTTTCAGAAAAAGAAAAATTTTGCTGGTACAGGTGAAATTGTTTATACTTGATAGATCTTCATGGATGCAACAAAATTAGCGTTGACTTTTGGCAAAATATTTGTTATTTTTCAAACAAAATATACCTTTTAGTATGCTGCACCATTCCATCAGTTGTAGATGCCCCCTAGCTCAGTAAAAAACCTTGATTAAAATCTAAGTCAGCTCAAATATGACGAGACTTCTGGCTCCCGTATTACTTAGGCACTTTGGACAGGGACCTGGTGCCTCAAAACTTATGTCAAAAATTTATGTCATAAGGTACATGGCAGGTAAAACGGCTTTTGTGTGGGAACATCCTCGTAATCAAAAGTCGGGTCATAAGACTGAATTTTTGGGGGCTGTCGGTCCATAAGACAAGTTTGAAATTTTCAAAAAGGTCAAAATTTACCTCCCCCTGGAGACTTCTCCTTTGGCATAATTTCAGGAATGAAAAACGATTCTCACATGATTTTCTACGCAGGTTTCAAATCTGTCCACAAAATTTTTTAATGGTACATCGCTTACAGGGTGCAAGATCGAAAATTTTTTCTCAAATCGTACACCCTGTATTTTAACATTAAAATCGATGCCGTTTTTCATCCTGATTACAAATATATATCACACTTGGTGGGTTAGTCAACAAAACGCCTGTGAAAAATTTATGAATTTTGGTCCTTTTTTGAAAATTTCAAACTTGTTTTATGGACCGAAAGCGAAAGCCCCCAAAAATTTTGTCTTACGACCAAATTTTCGATCAAAGGGATGTTCCCACACAAAATCCAGTTGGTTTCATTCATGTACCTTATGACGTGAATTATTTGCCATTTTTTCGAAAATTGACAAGCTCATACCAGCCTAAAGCCCCTGGTCTGACATGTAAGACAGAGCAATTTTTAACAACCTTATCAACGCACATTAGACCTATAGTTGCAGCCGTACGCTTTTTGGTTCTGCATTTTGTGATACTGCAATGAAATTTGGCGTATGCAAACTACATAAAATTTCAAGTGATTTGACCCGCAGCACTCAAAAATTTGTCCATTAGGGGGCGACTGGGGGCCCCTCAAAATTTCAAGATGTCTGAATTTTTGCCATGCGCCATTTAGTACCGCCCTATCTACCGTACAGGACCTAAACAACTTTGTTCTTGACCATCATAACATTTTTCGTCATGTCAATTCCATCCTTCTTATAGAAAAAAAAAATTTCTTTGCCTGGTCAACAAATTGAAAAAAATATTTTTTTTTGGACCACCAATAGATTGTTAAGTAGTTTTTGTGCGATAATCGATAAATCTGCATCCCCTTGATTCATTTATGAGAAAAAAACTCTTGCAGTGCTATTTTTCAACAAAGGAGTGACTTCAACTTACCATTATTTTCAACATCACTTTTTTTAATGTTTTACCCCGGTAAGTATGATTATTGTTATACTAATATATAGATTGAAGTTCTCTTTAACGATGTGAATGATGAAACTGCCTCAGATTCCACCTGGAAGCCGTACATAATAATTTTTCTGCAAGGCCGTCAAATTTGGCATTTTTGATTTTCTAGCGGGAGCGGCCAAAATGTCAATACACACCACTCCGCCCAAGAGCACCGGTTTGCTCTAGCGAAAAACGATATTCACGCCTAAAAATTTTGTATTTTGTGATACTGAAATGAGAGTTGGTACTTACCGGTGCTCTTTGGCGGAGTGGTGTGTGTTGACATTTTGGCCGCTCCCGGTAGAAAATCAAAAATGCCAAATTTGACGGCCTTGCAGGAAAATTATCATGCACGGCTTCCAGGTGGAATCTGAGGCTGATTCATCATCCACACCGTTAAAGAAAACTTCAAGCTATATAATAGTACAATAATAATCATATTTTTAGGGATAAAACATTGAAATAGATAATGTTGAAAATAATGGTAAGTTGAGGTCACCCCTTTTTTGAAGAATAGAACAGCAAAACTTTTGTTTTCATAAATGAATCAAGGGGATGCGGATTTATCGATGATCACACAAAAACGACTCAACAATCTATTTCTGGTCAAAAAAAAATATATTTCTCGACTTGTTGACCAGACAAAGAAATAATTTTTTTTCTGCAAGAAGAATGGAATTGACATGACAAAAAATGTAATGATGCTCAAGAACAAAGTTGTTTAGGTCCTGTACGGTAAATAGGGCGGTACTGAATGGTGCATAGTAAAAACTCTGATATCTTGAAATTTGGAGGGGCCTCCAGTCGCCCCCTAATGAACAAATTTTTGAGTGCTGCGGGTCAAATCACTTGAAATTCTACGTAGTTTGCATATGCCAAATTTCATTGCAGTATGACAAAATGCAGAATCAGGGTCATTTTGCTAGCGTACCGCTGCAACTACTACAGGGCTAAAATCATGTAACTTATGACGTAAGTTTTGAGGCACCAGCTCCCTGTCTACTTACTTATGACTCTCAATTTTCTTTTAATTCTGTAAGCTGGTTTCAGAGGGTCTGTTTTTCTATATTCAGTCTGAAACTACTAATTACGAGAAGAGGCTATAGATACTTACTCGAAAATTAAAAGTTGAAAACCAGCTTCCACATCAACTTGTTGAACAATCATAATATTTGTGGGTACCTATATACTTACCTAGGAAATAAAATGCATTGTTTTATCCCGATAGTGTTTTAGCGAGGGAAGTAAATAACTTGAAGGATTAAAAGGCACTTTGATCACGTGATGGATGGGTACATATAGGTGTCTCAAAAGTATCGCATTCCGAGTCCAGAGCGGTATATGAAATAATAATAATAATAATAATAGGTATTTATTCATCTTTGATGCATGTGTACAATTAAAACAAATGTGATGCACTGTAGACTTGTCCCTAACAATAAATTAAATAACAAACTTGAGAACACTTCAATAATAACTCGAGAACACGGGAAAAATATATTTTTTTTTATTGACGTTCATTTTCAAAGATATAGGGGGTCAAAGGTCAAGACTTCGCCCCTCACTAATAATAATAAATCAATAAATACAATTTACTTCAATAATTTTTCCAAATATTTTTCTCGTGTTCTTGAGTGGATTCCATAATATACCGCTTTGGACTCGGAATGCGATACTTTTGAGACACCTGTATACTATTTTTTGCACGACCTGGTGCTTTGATGTGTCACTGCACTAAGTTTGCTAATTAATGAGTCCTTTCAATGTGTTATTTCAGCTCGACAATTTCCAAAATAACCTTATTAGGTAGGTACCTACTACTGGTCATGACCAGAAATGACCATTTCCCTGAGGGAGTAATTACTCAAGTTTCGCAAATCACGTTTTTCTTATAAGTAAAAGTACTACTTAAATACTTATTTAAAGGAGTCTAAAGGTGCGTTCAGTCAGCTTATTTAGCCGCAAGTTTTAATTTTAGTCGCAAGCGCAGCGACGCCCATTGGCTCTTCATGAACCAGCCTCCTCGGAACAGCCAATAAGTGATGCAGCGCTTACGGCTAAAATTAAAATTGCGGCTAAATAAGCTGACTGAACGCACCTTTAAGTATCTTAAACACTTAAGATAGGTACTGTAAGGCGATTTTGGTAACCAAATAATATGCTCTGGCCTGAAAATGCTCGATTTTGCTTTTCAGAAGACCAAACAGATAATAACATCGAACACAAACTAGCCACTGTACACCAAAACGCTCGCGCCGTCAAAAGCCAAGACGGTTGGCTGTGGATCGGCGGCGTCCAAGGTGACTCCTCGGACTTCGCTGAAGCAATGGAACAAGCCTTGGGAACATTAAAGTGTAGGTATGCGCAAGACTGGTTGGAATTCGAGGCAGATTTTCTTGAATTTTTCTAATTGAAATTTTCCTTTTTTGGCACCTCAACAGCAATTTTATCACAACACGACCAATCTATCACAGATGTGTGTTCATTGACTATGTTCGTATCGGACATGTCCAGGTATGGCGAACTGAACAAAGTATATTGTGAAACTTTCGACCACCCAAACCCGCCAAGCAGGGCATGCGTCGAGGTGCCATCCAGCTCTCCTGTGATTTTAAACGCCCTGTCGTGGTCGCTGCCTCCGAATAATTCCGGGGACACCATTGTAGAAAGGTAAAGAACGGATTTCGAGTCAGTCTAGCCTTAGATTTCCCATATTTTCCTTTCAAAAACTAAAAATCCACCATTCTCCTTTACATAGCACTCCAACAAAATACTGGATTTCTAGACATCCAAACCAGTAAAACCAAAGACGCACACCAAAGAATCTCCGAGAATTTTAATATGTTATCCTTTAGGGTCTATAGGGTCAGTGTGCAAAACTTCAGCCCGCTATACGTTTTTCAGGGTTTTAAGTCTGTTTCATTTCAAATGCTTAGAATATACGTAGGAATGCGACTCAGAACGCCTTAGAGACGTGTTACATCTCGTATTATTTTACATCATGCGGGATTCGTCTTAATGGCGGTCGCCGGTCGGGCAGCCCCGACAGAAACTCGCCTCGCGTCAGCTCCAAAATGTAAGCCAATGTCAACTTGAAGGTAATCACAATAATTTCAGTCCAATACGCAATTTTGAATGTCATTGAGACAATGTTGGGGATTCTCTTTAGTTCAGATTTGAAAACTTAAAACCAAAAACTTTCTGGTCACACGAATCACGGTTCCATAGGAAGGAACCTCGATCCAATGGGAAAAAGTGCCTTCAATGAATTATAACGTATGGTCCGAAAGTTTTGGGACATTGTTTGAAGCTAATAACTTTTTCTGAACAGTCTTTATTTTTTAACTTGATCCTGCAAAAATTAACATCATATAACAATAACAAATTAATAACCAACATATTGATAATGGACCATTATCTTCGATGGATTTCAGTTTTCTTCTGCCATGTTCCATAATTCTTCAGGATCAATTTCTTCAAGGCGAAATTCTCTAATGTTATTGAAAAATGCGACGCCGTAATTGGTCTTCATTTGCAGCTTCCGATCTTTTGTCGTATACTATCCTGCTCAATACTTACCAAAAATCTTATATTGGTCGAGCTTGCGGTACATTGGGGGGCAGGAGCTCAGAGAAATTAATCCTGTTGTTGTCCAGAGAATGATCGAACATGTCAGAAGAAAACTGAGAGCCATCAAAGATAATGGCCCATCTTCAATATGTTGAATATGAATTTGGTATTGCTATAGATGATGTTAGTTTTTGCAATATTAAATTACAAAATTAAAAACTATCCAAAAAAAGTTATTAGCTTTTAAAAAATTTCCCAAAACTTTCGGACCATACGTTATGTTGGTCGCTCGCGAATACAGATTTACTGATTCTCCTATAGGCATACGATGCACGTCCAGAGCAGATCCCATTGGGCGCCCGCCAACATCGGACCATATAGCCAGGCTGTGAGAATAGGTGAGCTCATCCATTTGGCCGGACAGATTGGATTGGTTCCAGGCAGTTTGGAAATGTTGAAAGGCGGGATCAAGCCGCAGTGTCAGCTGGCCTTGAGGCATATGGAGAGACTGCTCAAGGCTATGGATCCTAATGTGAATCTCAGAGATGTTGTACAGGTATTTGTAAATGTTTTTCTGCTTGTTTGCAATTGTCAAAAATGGTGATTCAACATAATTTTGGTATATATAGTGTATTTTTTGTTACCGGTTTTATGGCGGTACTGACAACATAAAGTCGATGTTCAGTAAGCCACATATCCTACCATATGAAACCAGGGTAGCAGTTCTGTGGGTAAAAAGCCTGTGACATAATATAAAACATGTTTGACGCCATAACCCAGTGATATGTTCTGTGAAGACGACTGACCATACTCATTCGACCTCAGCAGACTCTGCATTGTGCATCGTCGTGTTCCTGTTTTTAGCCTATGTTCATTCCACAGGTTTACCCTTGTTTCAGTATAACTCATGGTGAAACCTTGGGATCTGCTGTATCATATCTAGCCTAGTCACAATAATACATATTATCAAGTACTATCATTGATACTATAAATGAAATTTTTAAAGAGAAAGGTCCAGTACTTACGCATATCTCACTTACGTTTAGTGAATTTGGTGAAATGGCATTTCATGTTTATAATGCTTATGTTTATTGTGTCTTGTAGTCATTGGTGTTGGTTATGTTTATTGTTTATGCACATCATTTTTTAGTGCAGCGTTTGCGGTAAGTTGTTATTCAGTTTACTCCTCACGCCCTAAGCTGTAGCACTCCTTCATTTTTCCATTCCGCTCTTGTTCAGTGCATGGTGTCTCAGAACTCGCGCCCTAGAGTCCAAGGCAGTGTAGGAAAATGCTTCAAATGTGTAAGAAAATTGTATAAAATCTTTTGTTTGAGATATGAGGTGTGGAAAGGTGAGGCTTCGCCTCCTAGAGGAGCTGTTACTTCAGCAAGGATCAAGAAATTTTTACAAAGAAATTAGAACATTTAGTGCAGGTAAATATGGGAATAATTGGGCAAGTAAGTATTATAAAAATGTTTATCGAAAATAGTGTAGCAAATACTTCGCTGGGTAGTATGGACTTCTGTACTAAAAAATACCTCACAGTGTAGCAAATGATTTGCTTCTGTAGTATTCACTCCGTTCACCTATATAGTATTCACTTCTACTTGAAGTACTAGCAAATACCACGTTCAAATCTATACCACCCATAAACTAAAAAAAACCTAAAAAAAGTTTTTTCAAACAATTATTGCAAAAGGTTCCAGACATCCCCATTGCGATGTAGGACAGGAAGTAAAATGAATAGTTCTCAATGTTTCCATAAACTTCTTTTGCGGTATTTTTCATGAAAACTATATTTTGAGGATTTTTTGTCACCCTGCACTTTGTATAATAATAAATAAAAATGCTGCACACTGAAAAGTTTTCTCTTCAGCCTGTTTCATTACCAAATAAAGGAAATGTCAGAGGATGAAAATAAGAGGTGAAAAGCTCGACATTTTGGCCCCTCATATCTCCAAAAATAAAAACCCTAGAATGTTTGTAACATTTGAATCACTTTCCTAAACTCCTTTGAACTTCGAGGTGCGAGTTCTGAGACACCTGTATAGTAGGTATATAGCTATTTATTTCAAAAGGCTGGAATGAGTCTATCTATAGAATGCGTTTCAGAAAAGAATGAAAAGTGAAATTAACTTTGTAAAAATACATGGCCTCCTAACCACCCTTGACATTCATGCCTATTCTGTATCTCGTAACTAGCTCGTTATGTGCATGCTATCTTTGTCTGAATCTATGAATCTCATATATCTCTCTCTGTCTATCTAAACTGCTGGACAAGGAAGTTGTCGGTATCGGAAAAATGGTCCGACTTTGGAGGTCAATATCTCCCGATTGCCGATTGCGATTTTCATTTTGTTTGTTGCGTTAACTAGCCTTATCTTTCCGTAACCCATCCTATTAAAGTGAATGTTGAGAAACTTCATGTAAATTTTCTACAGGGTGATACGTAAAATGGTGCAAAATTGCAACGACTTCATCGTACCCCCATTTGTCAAAAAAAATAATTTTATTCTCATACAAAAATCATGATGTGTGGTGTCTCATCTCGAAACGGTTTTGGAATTTCCCGGATTGGAAGTCTATCATTAAAGATATAAATTTTTATGTTGAATGTTGCAGATTTATGAAACTCGGGCATAGCACAAGCACAAAAAGTATAACGTCCAGGGGGGCTTTACTTCACTCGGACACTGAAGTTTCACATCGTTACCATGTTCAGTGGCTTAAATCTGCAAATAGAACATGTCCCATATGTAAAATTCTGATGAAATTCTGACGAAATCCAACGTACGAAAAACAGGCAGGGACAACCACTTAAAAAGTGCCCCCTGCTTGGCCCAACGCCATATATTCGGGTTGTGTTGGAAGTTGAATTGTTCTGGACTGTTGTACGAACAATCTTGCTCAATGTCAACAACCATTCATCAGAAGTGACTTTATCTCGCGTGCCAACAAGGCAAATCTGTAACATTCAAAATAAAAATTTATATCTTCGATGTTAGACTTCCAATCCGGATAATTCCAAAACCGTTTCGAGGTAAGACACCACAATTCATAATTTTTGCACAAGAATACATAAAAAATTTTTTTAGACAAATGGGGGTACGATGAAGTCGGTACAACTTTGCAGCATTTTACGTATCACCCTGTAGAAATTTTACATGAAGTTTCTCAACATTCACTATCATAGGGTGGGTTACGGAAGCATTAGGCTAATTAACACAATAAACAAAACGGAAATCGCATCCGGCAATCGGAAGTTATCGGTCTTCAAAGTCGGACCATTTTTCCGATACCGACAACTTCGTTGTCCAGCAGTTTACGTTAATGAGTCGTTACGAGGGTAGAGAATAGCCCTCATTATTATGGGTATCGTGCAAGTGCATAGTCTCTTACCATCGACACCCATTTGAAATGTTCTCAAATATAAGTATGTGACTCTTAAGGCCGCTCTATGAAATTACGCAACGCAACCGCAACGCAGAGCGCAGCTTTTCTGATTGGCTCGCAAGCCTCTCGCGTCGTTGCGATTGCTTTGCGAATACCTTGCGAGCCAATTAGAAACGTTGCGCTCTGAGTTGCGGTTGCGTTGCGATTGCTGTGAATTTTCATAGAGCGGGCATTAACAGTAAAAAAGGAACATAATTAACAATGTCCACGAACCTATAGTAGCGAATGTTGCCTAAAATCGTGGTTTTTAGACAACTTCCGCTACAACAGTGTATAATCAATTTCACGGCTTTCTGCATTAGAGCAAGCTATGGAAAAAAAGTGTTGCTTTGGTACGAATTACACGTTGACGACTTGTTGGCAGCTAGTTGTCATTATGTGCAATTATCAATGTGACATTTGTCACCGTCTCGGGGCGTCGTGTACGACGCGGAAGTGAAAATTTTCGAGAATACGCGAGAAATTGTTAGTTTTCTTGGAGTGATTTGCAATGTGGATGATAAGGGAGATTTGTCTCTACCGGTCGGTAGCTCTTGGCCAAGCCTATTAGGTTTTTAACGGCCACTAATGATGCCGAAGGTCGGCAGTACCCTGATAAAAAGGCATCTTCTGATGCACATCACTGAGTAGTGAGTACTACTCCTCTAGCTTATTATACCTACTGGAAGAGCAAGCAAGGTATGAAGACACATGCTAGTTACAGGAAATAGACACCACAGGGTACCTACTCACGTCCAAATTGCCTAGTCTCCGTACAGTTCAACTCCATAAATTAATGTCCTACTGTCCATATTGTCCATCTAAGTTGCTCCTTGGGCAGTGGGTTCTCACTTTTTACATCCCATTTCTTAACGGCATTACAAAATTTCGGCATAATTTTCTCAGTGGCCGGCAAAAATTCAATAGCCTTGGGGAAGACCCACCAACCATTAAAGATAATGTCCCTTATCGTCCAAACCACCAACTTCTGATGCGACTAAAAAAATTGTTGACGGGAATCGGTTTTATTATTTTTTTTTGTCAAGTAGAAACTACTCAAAAAAAAAGTAAGGTCATTGCTATCAAGTTTTGAAAATTTCCTAAAACGTGAACGGCATAAAGATAGCTGCCTACAAGTCGTCAACGTACCATTCGTACCAACGCAACACATTTTTTACATAGCTTGCTCTAATGCAGAAAGCCATGAAATTGATTATACTGCGGATTGTTTGAAACTCCCAGAGAGTTCCTTTCACACTTTCAAGAATAGCTACCCTGGAAAATGGGGAGGTTCACAAGGGACCGGAAGGGACTTTTCATAATGATGTTATAGCCGAGATCTTTTAGAGTCGGTTTCGTATACATACTTTTAGCCTGTCTCAATTTATCCATACTTTATCAAAAATACCACTTGTAAAATACCTAAGCTATTAAGTTTCTAGATACTCGCCAGGAAAGTATTGTGGTGCTACAACAGGTTTATTTTCAATCACCCTGTAGTGGGGAGAACGATTATTTCAGAACTTTCAAGTGCTATTTTTGTCGCTCTTGGATTTATGCGATTTTGTTGTAGAGGGCACTCAATTCTAGACAGATGCTCTTTTCAAGATAACCAATAATCATAGTCTCTTTGAAGTAAAAAATGATCTTTCCTGTACTATCGCCACTTGGAAAAGCATGACCCAATCCATTTTTTATAACGCCCAATTTGCTTCTCTTCTGGCATTCACCTTGAATTCACGGCGCATGCATTCCTTCGGAACCACGGACCGGGATCCATTTCAGCCGGATTTGGAGCACCTTAACCAACTATTTTCCCATACTATGGCGCTCCTAAGCTCTCCGGAGTATTATTAAAGCCGTGTTTCCATTACAGGGCATTTGTTACGTAACCAACGTGGCTTTCGTGGAGCATGCCAGGAAGCTCTGGGAGGAGAAAACAAACAACGCAATCGTTAATTACATAGTGGTGACGCAACTGCCCAGGAGCGCCCTAATTGAATGGCATGTCTGGGCCCACAGGCACAACAATCAATTCGAATGTACGTATGTAGACTGTCTCTGCATATACTCTGTATTGTATAATAGAATTCACTAATTAATGGAACGCCACAGCTAAAAGTTCATGTTCGTTTCACAGATGAAGAAACAGGAAAGTGCATCGACAGTTACTTGATTTCGATATACCGCCGGTGGAATTACGAAAATAACATAGCGGCCATCACGTGTCATGTGGACAACAACAGTCAGGAATCTCTGCAGGAATTGCCGAGCGACGTTTTCAGGGAAACCGTAGATTATGCCGTGCAGAAGTTGAGGCAAGGACACGAGAATGATTTGACCTCGGTATATAGCCTTCAAGTTTTCTATCCACAAGACCAGCTGGATGAGACGACCAATGATTTCGTAGAGTATTTGGAAAAACTGGCCAAATCTACTGCGATGGTTTACACTTTTGTGCCGGTGGTCAATCTGAAGAGTAAGCACACGTACTTGTCCATTTGCGGCGTGAGGAATCAGTGACTTCCTTCTTTTTTGTTGTTTGTTATACTATTATTTTAATAAATCTTGATATATCTTGCATTTACGTTTCACCTTTCTTTGCTCTCAAAAACGAAACCTTTAGTGAAAATTTTGCAAGCTTAGTAGTCGATGGCACTTGGAAAAAAGTTCTCCAAGCGAAATTGTTAGACATTTTATCGCCAGTCCTCTCCTTCAAAGTGAAGAACGGTAAAACAGTCCAGGTGCCAAGTGCTGGAAACTGTATGGACCTTGAATTTTATTATGCCGAACTGACAGGTCTTACTTGAACCATACTTTTTCGATTTAGACTTTTAGACATCCATGCGAGCGGCATATACAAGGTGAAAAAAAAAATGAAAACTTGAACACTTATATGTAGGTATCTATTTCAAGAACCAAAACGGACCGAGACGTTCACTACCATACATAGTTAATTCAGATTTTATGCCTAAGAGTCACATCAAATGTTATTATATATATATACGAAATAAACGAATATAGACAAAGTCATTATAAAAACAGAAGATGAAATGACATTTGGCAAAAGTCACCATATGTATAATAAGCACAACCCAAAGTTCACTCTATGCATATCAAGGATATTTTGAAAGAGACACTAGCAACTATCTACTCATTATGGATGAAGGACCTCAAGAGGAGACGATTAATGATTGTGCGAGTCATTCTGTTCAAATATTTAATGGGTCCAGCCTTCAAAATGTCAATGAGATCGTCAACACTTCGTGACATTCCAAGAAACTCCACCCTTAGGTATCCCGTCGTAAATGGGACAGTCAGAAAGCATTTTCGTCAAGTAATAATCAAGTATTTTGAAACATTTCTTATTTTTAAAATATCGGTTGTGTCACCCCAAAACTTTCCCGGCGGTATCCAGAGACGTCAGTAATAATTTTGATTGAAGCGTCCCTTCCGAAGGGGGAGGTTTTTGTTTGGAAATTGATGGAAAAAGTCTGCGGAGTTGAGCGGGCTAACTCAGGGGACCAATAGGGCTTCAGATTATATCAACACCTCAATTCTTTCTTGGCCTCAGGGCCGCTGCCGACAGAAATAGTATGCGCCTGCTTCAGCCTCAAATGGCAAAAGCAAACCGAAGAGGCACACAACAAGATATTTGAAAGCAACAAAACAAGGAAAGTAGGAGCCCCGTCAGGGGTTCAAATGACGGGAAGACAGAAGACACCATGGGGTCCTGGTACCAAACCACACAAGAGGGTACTGGAGTCCCGAAAGCTACAATGAGGCTTGAAGAAACACAATAAGAGGCTTATCGAAGCTCCCAACGACACTTGAATAACAAAGGATCGGGGCCAGCCGTTGCCTTAAACCTCACAAATAGACAAAACAGGGGGTACACCTATATCAGTAACATCGTGTGACCGTCAGTTTGACGTGGATACCTATAAAATTTGTCAGGCTGATATAACAAAGCTCACAAGTTTGGTATCCAAGGAAATGAAATGGGCCAAAAGTCAGGTTAACGGCCAGTCCCGCTGATATCGGCGAGGAAAAAGTTTGGAAATTTATAGTGCCTGGCCGGGAAATGATGAAAACTCCAACTTCAGCATTCAATCAATCAATTAACTTTATTGCCTTTGAGTTTTACAACTATGGCTGGCGTCTTCATATAAAGTTCAGCACTAAAGTGCAACTAATGTAACATATAAATATAATACAAACATCACAATAAGTACTTAAACTATGACAATAACAAAAAAGATTCAAAATCCGAATTCAGCCATATCTCCATCTAGAAACTCCCCGACGGTGTAAACGACCCAACTCAGAAACAAGTTCCTGACCGCCTTGCGAAACCCTCTAATGCTCACGATACGCTTGATCTGATCTGGAATCTTGTTGTACAATTCAATCGGCGTTATCCGGGGACTCCCCCCTTCCCCCCCCCCCCCCCCCCCGTCATTGTCAACCTATAGAATGGTACAGCCACACTCTCACCGCAACCCCTCAAGCCATAGCCCGAATCCAAAGCTCTGTCGTAGGTGGAGAAAAGCTGTTTGTTTGAATGAACGTACACCACGCACCGCAAGATGTATTCAGAGGCAACAGTCAAGATCTGTAACTCGGAAAACATAGGTCTACAAGATGTACGGACTGATTTGAATGTCATAGTGCGCAAAATGCGTTTCTGCATTCTCGGAACATCTCCAGCTCTGGTGCAATTGCCCCACATCAAAATTCCATAGGTCACGATGGAATGCACGTAGGCGTGATAATATGTCTTTAGCAACCCCAAGTCGACTCTGTCGCGCAACTGATACAGAACGAAACGTGCAGAGGCCATCCTTGATTAAAGATGGTCCACATGAGCCTGCCAAGACAGCCGGGAATCGAGATGGAATCCCAGGAATTTTACAGAGTCAACCTGAGGTATGCTACATCCAGCCGCTCTCACAAGTAAACTGCACTTGGAACCACGATTGGAAAAAACCATTAAGTTGGTCTTACCGCTATTCAAATGGAGACCGTTCTCCTGGCAAAACTTCATCACAGCAGACACAGCCGTATGTGCCCTATCACTCAACACACCGAGGTCCGAAGCAGCAACCGCCACCAAGGTGTCGTCAGCGAACAACGTCAAGAGGGATGAATCAATTTTTAGGTCATTTATAAAAATTAAAAACAAAAGTGGCCCCAGGATGCTGCCCTGGGGGACACCTGCTTCAAGATGTTCAAAGCTAGATTCATAACTGACAAAGTTGTGCGACAACGCCACCCGCTGCTTTCGATCGGTAAGGTAGCTGCGCATCCACTCGAAAGCCGGACCCCTGACACCGTATCGGGACAGCTTCTGTAACAGCAGTCTATGTGACAGAACGTCAAAAGCCTTAGTAAGGTCAAAGAACACACCGGCAGTGTCCACTCTGCCTTCCATATTTTCAATAATATAATTATAAAGTGACAAGGCAGCATCGACAGTTGTCTTGCCCTTGCGGAAGCCAAACTGATATTTAACAAAGAAGTTGTTTTTTTCGAGGTGGCATAATAACCTAGAGTAATATATCTTTTCGTAAATCTTCGCAAACACAGACAGCTCAACCATCGGTCGGTAGTTGCCTAATTTTGACTTGTCTCCCTTCTTAGGTATTGGGATGATGTTAGCCAGCTTTAACCTATCAGGAAACCTGCCCTCAAAAAATGATGCGTTTATCAGATCGACCATTAATTTGATTCTTTTGTTGTGTTGCTTACAACCATTTTGAAGAACTGTAACTCACCCCCTATTCATGATACTGGGTGTAGGTAGCTGTTATGCATTATGCATCTTTCTTCATCTATTATTGATTTTGAAATCATTAGGTATGTTTTCTGGACGAAATCCCCCTTTTTTTTATTCTGTTACCACAGGTAGTAGATACTAAGATCTGGACCTCCTGTATTGTACCTAATTTGTTTGCAAGAAGGAAACGTCCTTGTTACGTGAATTCATATTTCACCACGAAAGGTAAAGTAATTGACACAAGTAGCTAATAGTGAGAAATGTTTATTTCTGCAATTCTAAAACAATGATTTTATGCATAATAAAATATTTAATAATAAAGGAACCCCGAAGTCACATGTCTAACGGTAAGTATTTTATAATACACGACATTTTCTACAGACACCATAGGGTCTGATTTTTATATACACTTGATATTTTTTATTTACAATTAAACAATAATAACAAATAAATAAAACATATTTAGTAATAACCATGACTTCAGACATTCTAAACGGGACGAAAAGGAATAAAATTGCACCTACGGCTAAAAGTTTTACTTTTTTACGTTTTCAACCAAAGAGAAAATTGAAAAAATCAAAACGCTTCGAAAGTAACACATAATCACATCGTACTAAAACTATCTATAGTTATTTTTTTAATATAAAAGAATCGTTTGAAAATAATGTTTTCAAAAGGGAACTGTATGGGTAGATTCGAGAAAATTTTAACTAACACCAATTAAAATCTCTGAGCGATTCAAGTCGATAGTAATCTCTAAGACAAATATGTATAACTCTTATATACAAATACACTCGATTTGCTAAGTACATAGCTATAAACAATTAAAACACGATTTTAAACGGTTTTCTCTATTCTTATAATTTTTTTGTGGGATTTTCTTTTGTTTATTTATATACAATCATTATTGCCGTCTCTTAATACTACCAGATCTCCGATTTTTTTTTTGTTAAACACCGTTTAAATTTTTGCAGCAGTGAATCACAGCACATTTGTGATGTTTACTTCTTAAAAGTCTTAAAAAGTGGGGATTAGAAAGACGAATATATTTCGGGCGTTAAAACGACAGTGTCTTTAAGAATATCTTAAAGGACTAGCACCTTCTTCAAATACCTCATTCACAACCTCGACGAGGGCATCTCTCTGTGAAGAGAAAAACTTTTTTTTTCATTTTTAGGTAATTAGATATTGTAAGAAATTCAGTCGACAATAATAAAAACCTATCAGTCGGGATTTTAATAATGTTTTATAACCCTAGAGTGCTTTAACCCAAGCTGCTGGCACCCACTGGGGTTCCCTTTCTAAGCTATTGATTTCGCTCAGGAGCTGGTGATAGGCGCGTTCGGTATCGTTATTGATGATGATCATGTCGAAGAAGTGACCATACCTGTCCTCCATCTTGCGCGCTTTCTCGATTATGTCTTTCAGTTCTTCCTCCTGAAACAAATATCATGGTTCAACGGCGCAACGCAACGGTTCAACAGGTTTTTCACAGCTGTGTAAAAAAAATAATAGTGCTTGATAATAGCATAAAGCACTCTCCTCGGGTTCCACCAAACTTTATCAACGCGATAACTTCATCACTCTGATAGTAACTAAGCAACTGGCCCTCCTATTGGCTGGTGCATAGCAACTATCAGTGTGATAGATTTAATCTGCTCTTAAAATTTTGGTGGAACCCGAGGTCTGGTAGGTAATAGCGTGGAAAGTCTTTTTACTGAACCCGAAATTTGGAATTGATCACTTGTATGATTTATGATTTTTGATGAGGGATGCATCGTCCAGCACCTAGGCTTCTCATTTGGGCCCATCGGCATCGCCGAACTTTCAGACTAACCAGAGTGCAATTCACGACCATGGCAACTCATCCAGAAATTGGACATGGTCAGCGTTGCTCAACTCCACTTAACCACTGAGACAAGCGATATTCTATGCGACTTTCCACCCGTGCATGGTAAAGAGAAATGTCATGTCAAAGTTTACCTTATAAGCTTCTCCGTTGCGTATCTTTTTCTGGCGTAGTTTTTCAAGACTAGGGGGTGCGACAAACACGACGTACGGTTTCAAGTCGGACGTCCTCAGGATTTTGAGACTCTGCGGGTGCAAATTTAAGACACATATTTTGCCGGAATTCACGACCGATCTGATGGCATCCAACGACGTTCCGTAATATGCCTTTTCGTATTCGCCATGTTCGACGAACTTCCTCGAAAGGATGTCCGCCTCGAACTGGGCTCTGGTTATGAAGTGGTAGTCTTGACCGTCGACTTCGCTCTCTTTTCGGGCTCGTGACGTATCTGTAAAAGGTGTTTTGCTTGAATTAATTCTTCTTCCACAAGAGCAAAGTCAGCTGAACATCTTGCGTTTCACAAATTCATAATCAATACTAAATGTAATCATACAGAAAACAAAATATCTTGTGAAAGTAGGTAAATGTGAAAAGTTAAGTTGAAAGGGAATTTGCAGAGTAGGAAGTGAATATTTTTATGGCCAAGATAAATAAGAGAAATGACACTTACGTGGAATGGCAGCAGCGAACCTTTCGGCGTCTTCCATCAACCTTTGCCTGAGCTCATGCCTGCCGATGTTCGGCGGTCCTATAAGCACTATCGGCCTCTTGTTATTCGCTCTAGGGTAATACAGGGAGACTTCTTCGTACGTTAGCACCTCTTCAGGGTCGTGCTCTTCGACCGATGTGGCGTAGATCGAGTAGCCTCCGTCGGCGTACGCGCCTTTTTTCTTCTTCCTCTTCTCCGTTTTGCCACAAAGTAATGTGAACGACTTCCTGTGGGGTTCCGACATCAGCTCCTTGTCCGCCAATTTGATCATTTCTCTCTTGTGCTGGAATGACTGAGATGGCACCAGACCGGCAAGAGTTTGATCTTCTTCCCCTTCCCTGTACGCCTGCCACCAGTCCTGGTCCTCCTGACTGATGATGTGAAGGACATCGCCTTTCTGGAAGCCGATGCCCAACTCGCGACACGGATGGTACCGGTCGTCTTCCGGATCGTAGTCGAAGTGGGCGCGCATGTGGAGGACAGAGTCGCGGCCCGAGTGAGCGCGGTCGTGCGTGGCTCGCTTGATGATGAACGTTAAGGTGCCCTCCATGGCCTGGAGGATATCACAGACGGCGTGCACGCTCTTGCCGCGCATTTCTATACCGTTTACTTCGAGGATTTCGTCACCCTCGTGGAGATCGCCCGACTTGTCGGCGGCTCCGCCACGAACCACGCGTCCTGAAACAAGAATTTTTCGTTATGCTTTGGCGGTTTCATCAAAGCTCATCCTGCTTGCACTCCATGTAATTTTGGTCCGAGAGCAAAAGCTGTTGATTCGAAATTGTTGGCAGAAGCCGAATGCAGAAAAAGCTGTCTTACAGCTCTCGAAATTGCTTACCGATAACAACGGCATCTCCTTCGTTCCGAACGGTTGCACCTAAAGGTTCGGTGCTTTTCACGATCTCGATTATTTTGATTTCCTCTTCGCTGAATCGATGGTCAGGCAAACTCTTGGCGATCGATTCAACAGCAGTCTTCGCGGTTGGCGATGTCGAGTCGGCTGGTAGTGTTGAGGCTACGCCATCATGAGCGACCATGAGGGCTTCTAGCTCATACCCTGTAATCAAAACCAAATTTTTAGTGAAGGAACCAGCTATGGAAGGTTTTGTTGATGACTGAGGTCAGTGTCAGTTGCAGAGATGTTCTCATAAATTACCTTTCTCGGTTTTTACTGGCGACAGTTTTAGATATGTCTGATGATGGTTCTTTTCAAGTTTGCAGATCCAAAAGACCTCTCACCTGTTAGAAGGCTAGCCAATTCCACGGCATAAGCACTTTGCGAATTCCCTAAGGCATCTAGGCAGTCTCTGAGGGCAGTCTGGGCGAGTGGGGCCGGTCTGGGGGTTGTCCTTGAACGGACCGTTTGCACCTTGTTATGCACGGCCAGCGCCCTCCCGAACTGCGGCGACAGAAGCAACGACTGAACGGCGGCCACTCTGCCCTCCAGCCCTTTAAGACCGCCGCCAGCTCCGGCCTTCTTCAGTTGCAGCTGGAGGCGCTGGACTGAGGCGACCAGATCGCCGTACCCTGCAATTAACATGTCAGAATTATTACTAAGCACTTATCTTCACTTTCTCTTTTTTGATTACTTTAATCGCTAAATGATTGAAATGCTATTATTCATAATTTTAATTGTGTGCATGGGTTACCGGGCTTCAGTCGGTAGTTCAGCGAGAAATGGGCACGATCCACCTACATAGGTGTGTGTACAAAGTTACTTAACACTTTTAGTATGAGAGGTCGGAGAAAAAGGTATTGAACTAGCGTGAATAATACTCGAACAATGGTTCATTCATAGGTCCACTAATCGACTAAGCTCGAAATTTCGCATATTTGGAGGGCAACGAGTTTATCGAATTTTGCAAGGGTCATTGAGATTTGTATTAGCTGGCGCAGGAACAGTAGCATGTTCAATCCGAAATCGGAAACAAAACTTATATCAACATATAAACTCCATAATCAACATTTTGATATATGAGTCTAGTCTTCTAGCCACCCACAGTCTCAGGTTCGTCCAAATTTCGTACAATCTGGTCTGACTTCTGGATTCTCGAAAGAAGAAGGTCACTTCATATTGAACAATTATTGTACACCGACTATTATCTCACATCTGTCTGTACATAATCGATTAATCGGAAAAGAACTTTTTTATTACGGTATATAAAAAGTCCGAAATTTTTATCATCATGATGATTGTGTAGTGAAAATGATTTCACACATGCCACATGCACACTTCTTTGGCGAAAAGAAATACTTGTTAAAAATTGAATAAATAGATTACCAGCAAGTTACCTTGAAACATGGGTACTTGGAGAACATTGTGCAAAGTTGCAAAGTTTAAAATTAAAATAAGGCAAGCCAGCAATTACTTACTTATTGTATACAGACCCGATAAAAACTCAGTGGCATACAAATTGCATTTTGCTGAAACTGCAATTTTTCAAATCGTGTTTTGGCTTTGTAAACAAAATAAGTTTTCCCTGTGTACAGAAGACAAACAATCGAAATTGATTAAAAGAAAAATTCATCTAAAAAGTAACGTTTGAGAAAGTTAGGCACCGGAAACTGAAGCCGTACGAGATTAAGCAAATAAAGCTGAGTAATTTTTATTATCTTTATTGCTTTGTTATGCTGCAGGTATGCGTAAATATTTGTACCTCGCCACTGGTTTTAATAATAATTGTTCGGCTCTTTTCAAGGGAGCAATTCCATTTTTGGAAATGACCCAGCCACTAGTAGGTAAGTACAATAAAATCGTCAAACGATAATCCATTGATTCGCCGAGAGGTTTTCGTAATAAAGGAGGAATTGTCTTAGGAAGGAAGCGGGCCACACGCCAACTATTGATTGATTCTTGGGGATGATGGGGCCAATAAAGTTCAAGGCTGGACACGGAAAACGCGATATATTCTATTGTGTGTGTGTGTTTGGTTGGATTAGTTTTCGCATTTTCCTGATTGAAATAAATTATTCTGAAATTTTACCAAGTGGCAATCCACCCCTCTTCTTTTTGAAACTCATTGCTTCGATCGCGCTTTGGAAATATATATTTATGAAATTGGGCATGATACATTTTTTAATGGGCACGCAACAGGTGTTTTCACACTGCTGCTGCTGGCTTATTGCTAGGTGCTCTTCCAGAATTCAAAGGCTGAAATTAGCAGGTGGTCATTCAATAATTTCAAACTACCCTTCGACCTACCCTGGATGAAGTACGACTCAGTTAAATTTTCCACCCCGGAAAGGACCCCGCAGTCCTTATGGGAAGAACGTCTTCGATGGATTCGCTTCAAATTTCAGTATGTTATAGTTCTTGGTAAGTTGACTGGAAATTATATTCGCGCCAAGGTTTATTTCCACATTTACTTTTTGATATGTACTAAGAGTTATATATTAATTCCATTTAATTGATGAATTCTATTTCTTATGAAGACTCTGACGAGGAGGGATCAGAGGCCCTCGAAACCGGTCAGCAAAAGAAATTAAAATAAACATTTTGACAACACTTGTGGGAAGACTCTAAGAACCAAACACTTACATGATTACTATCGTTTTCCAGAGACGGGCCTGATTAGTCTCCGAAAAGCCTCTGACGGTTCTTCAAGTTGTATGACATCAGAACATAGGCATCTACTCGATAATTATGTCACCAAGACAAATGCACCTCCTGAAGAGGGGCATCGTCAAGAAACAATTGAAATTTTCTTCAATGCAAGTTCAAATAAATTCTTTCATGTTTTCTTCATTCAGTTTCTATTGCATTCTACTGCGCATTCCTAACTTTTTTACTCTGCACTTTGCCGACTATTATATGCATAATGCTGATCGAAGCTCTTGTACTTGACGCATCAAATATTTGAAACTCTCTTATGCAATAATGCCAAAGAGCTGAACCCAATTAATATGTAAATTTCATAATCCTTATTTTTAATGCATTCCAAACAGTGGGTAAACAGATGCAACAACAATAGTATCATGACTGAAAATGGGAACAACAAATTTTGTATTCAACCTAGTGTTCGTCACAATGACTTTCAACAGAAAGTAGTTTTGATGATTGAGTCTTAGTTCCAACCCTTTCGCGGCGAATTTTTTTCATGAAAAGTACGAAATTCATCAATTATTTATGCTTCATCATCTCAGTGAAAATGCTTCGAATTTCAAAAGCTTGTAGTGTTTTCAATAATTTAGAGATTTGAAATCTGCGTGCATAGTGAAGGTACCTAAACAAACGAACGTGCGCCACTTCCGGCCGGAGTCCCGGAAGCATGCGTCAGCAACTGACCCGCGTACGCGCTGCTATGCCAACCCTCAATGCACATCAGAAACAATCCAAACATTCTATCGGTACGCCTTTTGTCAGGCTCTTTTCATGTTCGTAGAGCAGCACCTGAAAAGCCTGAACTCCTGAACACGTCGATAAATTCCTGATATTTTCCATACAAATGTTATCGGTGTATTTCCGCTACGAGGCCAATCGCCGATACTAGGGAAGCAAGGAAGTCCGTGTAAAAAGTCATCCAAATATACAGAATCTGTATTATTAGTTCGCAATCCATTTGGACTCGCAATCTTACTCAGTTGGTCTTCAGGTGACAAGAATTTGTGTGACTTACCTGCCTAAACCTACCTACCTACCTACCTACCCGCTCCCTCTTGGTTCAGATAAAATCAAAAGTAAACCAAGGAGTTAACAGTGAATAGAATAGACCTACCATGACAAAAGCACAAGAAGAAAAGCTATTATTTTTTTGACATTTCAATTTAAATGAGTTATGGGGGTACTTGTGATCTGAATTTGAAAAAAAAGTAGTATGTAGGTATATGGACTCTCTGAATATAAGCCCACATCGATTGGGAAAAAATTATTGGTCTGATGATGTGAACTGACAACTACATACTATGCGATCAACAGAATTGTGAAATTATAGTTGGCTCTTCTGCCGAAATATTCATCATTTGAGTCCACTAGACGCAAAACTTTGCTTTTAATAACCCACTTCATCGATTGACAATACCTACGGATCTTACAATCACCCCGCCCCGTATCAAATTCTGCCAATTGAAACATTTCCCCGTTCAAGTGATCTGCTTTACATCGAATAACAGTACTTTATCCAATCCTATTGTATAATGCACGCATTATCACGCGCATACATGACTGCATTTTTCAATAAGACTGGATAAAGCATAGTATTCTATTCGCGGGTAATGGCTATTACTCATTCGGATGCTTTACGACACTCGCCAAGGCTCGTGTCGGCAAACTGCATCCTCATGAGTAAGAAGCAATCATTACCCGCTTGTTGAATAATATACTATTGTTTCTCCGCAAAAATCATCAAATTCACAAATAAATACTGAGTTTTGCATCTAGAGGGAGCTCATCTAGCCAATCCAGTTACTCCAATATCAATAAAAATATTGTTGATCGCATGGTATTTGACAGATCCCTGTTTGACAGCACAACTGGAGAACACAACTATGCAGTATGCACGTTCCAGCGTCAATCCATTTCCACCATTCTGTCATTGATTTAACTTTTATTTATAAAATGGAGCGAACCATCAGACAACCAAGTACTTATAGGTAGATCGATTAATAGGCGATATTCAGCGGCATGACATACGTCGTTCTCGAAGGTGTGGGATAGAAGTCATACACCTGCGCGAGCTCCACCACCAATAGGGGCTTGTCCTGAGCAATCATTTCAGGGACATGCGCTGAATTTTAGGCGGGCTTTTTGAAAAAACCGGACAAAAGCCTTTGAATCCTACTCTAATGCACCTGTAATGTAATATAACGCGGTAGATTTCCATGGCTAGTCTATTTTTGAGACAAAATATGCTATAATATTTCATCTGTGGAGAAATTTTGTTAATGACAAATCTGCGTGAATGCATTAGTTTGTCCGGTTATTTTCAATATCCCGCCATTACTTGCACCTCGCGCATGTGCAGTATGGCCAGGAAAATGCCCTATTCATCAATCGAAAATAGATGACAAAAAACTGTCAATATCCGTGATAAAATATGCGAAATCATGTTGTCCGTGTGCATTGCTAGCAAAAAAGTGAATTTCCGCGTAGTTTCCCGAAAAGAAAAAACCGTTTTCGATGTATAACTGGTTTCCTAGGAGGAGGGGGGATGCTTCTTGGAAACACACATGGAATGAAACTGCAGTGATTTTTTTTCGTACGGCTGTTGCATCCAGGCATGTAACAAACTGCTTGTCAATTTTGAAAAAACAAAAAAATCTCCTGCTAAAATCAGCTGATGTAATTTTATTCACCCTTTGTTTACTTGCCGTTGACATGCCATTGACAGACAGACCGAATGGCATCCGTAAGGCAGTGAAAAGTACTAGAAGTAAGGTGGTGGTGGTATTTTCAAAAATACATTACCGATAAAGGTGTCGCCATATTTTCGCTCATTCATTGTGTACCTAAAACTGACTCTATCACTGTCAATCTTGAACACAATGGCAGATCGAGAAACGCTCTTTTCCTAGAACTGATATGACAACTTCATTACTAACCGTTTTAATAATATAGGTACAATATTGAAAAATTAGCATACCAGGGGCCTTATTCTTGAAACGGGGAACAAAGTTCTCATGCGGTGTTGCTATGCAAGGAGAGCTGTGATTGGCCCTTGCCTAGCAACTACACATGTGGACTTTGTTCCCCGTTTCAAGAATAGGGCTCCAGGGGGCCAATTTTTGAAAATATACGTAAAGTTACGTATGCGCAAATTTGCGTACGAAGATTTACGTATACGTTTCCGTTTGCCAATTTTTGAGCAGTGTTCGCAAAACGGAAAACGTTCGAATTGGGTCTTCGTAAATAAACGCATGGTAGACGCGACAACGTTGCAAATATCGGTGCATTTTATCTACTCAAGCCACGCCAAGCCTACCAAAGCTTTCAAACGTCAGTTTCTGATGTTCGTGTTTTCATTCAGATTAATAAATTTTCATAACCTCCATATTTAACAACAAAGAATACGTCTAGAGACTTCCCCTTGAACATAATTCAGGAAATGAAAAACTATTACAACATAATTTTTTTCCGTAGGCTTTGAATCTGTCGACGAAAAATGTCTGTGGATATCACTTACAGGGTCGTGCAACATAGAAATTTTTTCTTAGATTCGACGCCCTATTCTGATATGGTAATCGATTCCGATTTTTATCCTGATTATAAATATGCATCACACTTGATAGTAGGGTAATCAACAAAACACAAATGCATGTGAAAAAAGTATGATGAAGTTTTAAAATGATCGAAAAGTTATTTTTTGTTTTAAAGTAACTCAGTAAATTTTCTATCATTCTAGTAGGTACGATCGCACGCAAAATAAACGGAGACAGTGTTTCGCGCGGAGTGTACCGATTTACTGAATTTTGGCTTGGTGTCACAGTGACAAGAAGGCTAAAATTCACTAGGAGGAAAAATTCATTAAATCGGTACACTCCGCGCGAAACACTGTCTCCGTTTATTTTGCGTGCGATCGTACTTAGTAAATTGATTTCACTATAGTTTGAAACTTATACTGAACCTAACTTGACAAAATCAAACTTTTGTAAAAGAAATACAGGGTGTCCGTTTTTCGAGGCTAAGCATGGGTATCTCGCTTATCTTGAGAGATACAGAGTCGGTTGAATTAGGAAAAAGTTGACGATCAATGCTCCAAAAAGAAATTTGACGTATCGATTTTAGTTTTTGAAATATCGTGAAAAAACAGGAATTTGAATTTTTGATTTCATTTTTTATTCAAAAAACGGTTGAAGGTGGCTTTTTCTAATCTAGACATTGTCAGGGCACTTTTTCAAGGGGAATTCAAAGCTGCCAAAATCTTTATCCTAGCTTTCAAAGCAACCGAGATACGACATTCAACTTTTTTCTCTAATGGGCGCCATATTGGATTTTGATATTTTTGAATACGGTATTCTTTTCTGGTTACAACGATGTGCCACATGTCACTGTTGAATAAATGTTCAACATTTACTTTTTTTATTGTCGGTGCTGATTTTGTTTTCAAAGCACTCTTAATCAAAAAATTTGTTTGCTCAAAAGCATGAATTCAACAGTGGCATGTGACACATCGTTGTAACTAGAGAAAAATATTGTATTTAAGAATGTCAAAATCCAATATGGCGCCTATGAGAAAAAAAAGTTGAATGTCATATCTCGGTTGTTTTGGAAGCTAGAATGAAGATTTTGGCAACATTGAATTCCCCCTGGAAAAGTGACTACATAATGTCTTAGTTAGAAAAGGCTATCTTCAACTGTTTTTCAAATAAAAAACTAAAACTAAAATCCACGTTTCCCGAAAGGCTTCTGCGCATACCTGTGAAAGTAGGACGTTGCCAAATCTCATATCACGACAACAAGTTGACAACACTGTAATACGGTGTGCGTGTGTAATGTCACGCAAATGGCAGCTGACAGCGCTTGACGTCGATTTGACGTTTCGACGGACCTAACCTAATAACGCTCTTGTTTCGGTGATCGCCTTGTAGCTCGTTGTGTTTCGTATCACCTGAATCTTTTCTGCGTCTTTTTGCCATCCGGCACGTAACATTTCATTCTGAACCAGATTAAAAGTTGAATGGTTAGGACTTAGGAGGTTATGTTTGTTTACATTTCGATTATTGATCGACGCAGTTGCCATTGACAGTGACACTCCATGCGTCAAAATTGAAATTACCGCGCTCTGCAGGTATGCGTTCTCATGTATGCGCTGAAGTGATGTACGTGATGGTAAACGTGGATTACAAATTTCAGTTTTTTCTCGATATCTCGAAAACTAAAACTGACAAGTCAAATATCTTTTTAGATCATTGATTGTCATGAAAATTCGCAACTTTTTTCTAATTCAACCGACTCTGTATCTCTAAAGATAAGCGAGATACCCATGCTTAGCCTCGAAAAACGGACACCCTGTATTGCTTGGTAGTTTTCCTAACTAACCTATCGAGTGGGATATACGATATACGTATATTTATAATCAGGATGGAAAGCTGAATCAATTCCTATAATTACATACACGTGTCTAATTTGAGAAAAATTCTCAATGACTCGCGATAGACGACAGAAAATTTTAGTGCCTTCGAAACCTGCGAAAAAAAAGTGGTCTTAAATTTTTGAAACTATGTTTGAGCGGAAGCTTTCAATTTATACGTGAACACCCTGTACCATCATAAAAATTGGAAAAGTAGCCAATAAAACCAGTCAACGCTAAATTTAGGCTAATTTTGTCGAAATGTTCCTGAGTCAAGGTGCGTTCAGTCAGCTTATTTAGTCGCTGTTTTAGTTTTAGTCGTTGTCGTAACAGAAAAGAGCGTTCATACAGCAAGATTTAGTCGTAAGAATTGACCAATAGGAGCTCGAATGATACTGCGCGAACCTTCATCTTCATACGGTCCGTGTTCATAATGGGTAGTATTAATATAAAAACTCGTAAAAAAATAAGCATAAATAAGTATTTGCTTACATTTATGGGGAGTACAACTCCTCTGAAATCGAAGCAAATGCTTATGCAATTTTTTTATTGATACATACAACCCATTACCATCACCATCCATGCTCATACCTTATGCCGGTAATTACGCAACCTGCAAGTCGGCATCATACGACAAAGTTCAGAATTCTTACGACTAAAATTAAAACTAAAACTCTGTATGAACGCCGCGCATATGACGCGTGCTTTCTACTTTCAAATTTACGACAACGACTACGACTAAAACTAAAACCAAGCTGACTGAACCCACCTTTACAAATTTTTGAAATCCAAAAAAAATGAACTATAAAGGGCTGTATATCTTTGACAATAGGCCGAACTCTACGAAGCGGTTTATGAGTTTTCGTAATATTTTGACAAGATCTATCTACTCACAGTTGAATTTGTTGTTCAGTTGAACACAACTGAACATTATTACCTATTTCCAAAAACCTGGATCTCGTTAGTGGAGAGCAAATGCAAAGCTTCACTGCAGACTGCAGACGATGAAAAGAAAAAAATTAAACATCATCGTGACAAGTTTTAAACAGTGTCCCTGAAGCTGATGATTGAAAAGAATGACAGAAGAGTGAGTAATTTTTTATTTAGGACGCATTCGTGAAGTTATTCCGTGCTGTATCTCATTAGCCACCTGACTCGGCACCATGATCGCCACATACCTTCAGCAATGCTGTTTGTTTTATTGATAACAATGAAAACATTACTACCTAACCTCACTTCATCATGAAAGCGTATACGCAAAGTGACTTGCGCCAGTCCAGGTCCGCTCGCAGCAAAACGTATGAAAACGTGCGCATCGATGCGCATACGTAAAGAAACGATGGCTCAAAAATTGGAATTTACAGAAATCGCAAACTTGCGAACGTTTTTTAAAGTTGCGAAGAGTAGAAAATTGGCCCCCAGGGCACTATTCCGACTCCCATCGCATAGTTGCGCAACCGCAGAAAGGGCGTTGAATATCACCTGACACCTATTGCTAATTTGGCGACAGAAATCAAGATGTCCTAATAGAAGAGTTCCAATTAGATTATCAAGCGCTTATGAGCTCATTTCCATCACAAAATGTTGATTTTTTTTTAATTTTTTTTTTCTGTATGATTCCAGGAAACCATCAAGTCACTAATGCGGAAGTCACTAGAGCCAGTTGGACTTGGAAAGCCCAAATTTGAATATCTACTAAAGAAAAGAAAAGACTCACCGTAAGCAGTGTGGACGACCTCTTTTTCTACTGGAAGCGATGGCGTCGTTGACCTGGAGGACTCCAGCTGAGCCTGGACCTGCTGTTGTTGTTCATCCTCTGCGGTGAAGGCGTCGTTGATGCTGCCCTGAGGTCGACTCTCCAGAGCCTGCAGCTTCTGGGAGCCACGCAACGAACGGTTGAGGAATTCATTCTGAGCGGCGATGCGGTCCTCCTCTTCCTTTCGCTTCCGGATCTGCTCCTGAAGTGGAGGTGACTGTTTATACGCATTTTTCGCGATTTGAAAAAAAAACCTCACAACTAGTGCATTGGTATCTACAACCAAGAGTCTTTAAGGTCTACCCTGCCTACCCTCCGAACAGGCTTCGATGTATTATCAACTCTGGCCACCTGTCCAAGAATAAACTTCGCGGGCCGTTGCTTGGCTACGCAATTCGAACCAATAAAAAATTATACATCAAATTCAAGAGGTAATTATAACCCGAAAGGAAATATGGATTGAAACTGAAGCATAAATGCCATATTTGTATTAAAAATGAAAATGGAAAAATGAAAACATAGATACCTACTATACGAACTGAAACACTGGACTGAGGTCTGTGTCAGTTGCTTTTGTGTTACTAGATGAATAATCAATTACGTTAGCTGGGCAACAATTTCAAATTTCACTAAATTAGAAAAAAATAGGGATCATCAATCATCAAATTAACTCAAATCATCAAGTCAAGAATTTACAATTTTATTCCCGGCACACCTCGTAGTTTCAAGTAACGCTAAGTTTTTCATCGTATAAATCATTATTATTATCCTTCAATGCTTCACTATTGTTACCAAAATTCCAACTTTGGCGGTAAGGAACGTGACTTCCATCCATTAAGAGCAGAATTTCCGCGAATCGGATCAAAAAGATTACATAGCACCATTTTTGCGCTCAATTAAAACTTCAACACAAAGTTTATTGTGGTTTGGTGAAGAATTTTCAGCTATTGTGCCGAAGAGAGGCTTATTTTATAGGTAAACTTGAATCCAAGTTTTATGAAGCGTGCAGATGAGTTTGTTCAAGTGGTTTTTATTAAGTAATTGGGAATGCAATGGTGCGTTTGATGGAATCATTCTGTATACGCCACCGGTTCCGAGTCTTTATTATTATGAAAGAAATAACCATGAAATGCAGAAAACAAGTATAAACCACGCATCAAAAATGATGCTCACCAGCAATATAATATAGCCTTGAGCTGATAGCAAATTCTCACCTTGCCGTCGGTGCAATTGTTGTTATTAACAATATTCAATCGGTTGGAGCACAACATCACTGAATTTTAAAAACACTGCAGAAAAGAATCAGAACTTCCAATCAACACATATTATGTCTGTAGGTATCCATTGTAGAACACGCGCCTAAAAAATTTAAAGTGTGACTGCTGAGCCTAAAAATTGCACCTGTGCTGAAAGGCAATCGATAGGAAAGAGATGGGGTTACCGTGGGTGACGTATGGGAGAGAGACCCATTACCTGAGTACCTACCTTCCTACTACCACAGGTAGGTACCTACTCAGTGGGGTCCCCCTCCTCGTGCATGCGGGAAGTAAATATAGATAATGACGCATATTAATAAATAGTAAATAATGCCTTTCTAGATAGGCAACACCTAGACAGGTGAAGAAGAAAACCCAGGAAAAGCTCAGCATATTATACAAAATTGAATAGGTACACGGATTTTGGGTTTAGGCAGTGATATTTTTGTAATTTCCGCATAATTTCCATTTGAATATTCATCTTTTCATTAATGGCTTGAAACCATCAAGGCTGGCGGGATTATCCACACCCACGAATCCGATGAAATTGAATCAAATCATCTTCTACGCGTTTTGCCATTGAAGAAAATTTTATTCTCAAGGTTTCGAATTTTTCATTCGATCAAAATTGTTGAGTTTCATTTCTTTGATCAAAATCAGAACAAGTTTGCTCTCATATGAGCACATTGTTGTTGAATTCTCATGATGGAATGATGGTGTGAATCCGCGTTTCCTTTCTCTCTTATCATATGAATATACATTTTCGATACACCTAGACAGGAACTCTCATGATAAATATGCAATTCAAAGGGAACAGTATGAAATTAAAGTGTGTGTTAATTAATGGGTTATCCTAAAGTGCTAACTGTTGGCAGTAATATTCTGCGCGGTGTTAGGAACACAATATAAATTAATAGGAATGATGGTCGACATTTAGGGAGATTTGAATAATTTTCAAATTAGTTCTTTCGCGCAGTAATTGGCATGGGAAAGTGAAAAAATCTATTCAATTGCAAGCTTTGTGGTAAAGAGCGACATCGGTGGTTTCTCAAGGAAAATCGTCGTTCCAACTACAGAACATTTTTCCTGCGTTCTTGGACGGACCACTTTTTAACAATTTATATCATGTAAGTATTACATACTATTTTGAGAGAAATCGATTGGTGAACCGCCGCCGGAAATTGTCTGGTGTTTATTTGTAAACTTCGGCAGTCGATAGAGCATCAAAAAAATTAGTGGACAAGAGTCATTTAGTCCTACAGAACACTTTGTTCAAAAAACGTACAATAACTGACGTACAGCCCTTGAAAATTGAGATCTAGATATCGTTTTTCCCACATAGGTAGTCCTCATACCGTCAAACCAATTTGCCACAAATGTTGCATACATGGTTGGCAAGAAAATCTCCAGAAACTGTCCGTTAATGATTTCGACACATTGGTCCAGTGGCATGGATATTGGAGGCTTGTCTCTGTTATCCCCCTAATTTCTACGGCACTGATCAACTTGCAAAAATGCTTAGCTGAGCAAGTAAGCAGCAAGTAGCTGCTTGGATTCTTCAATCAGTTTAGAAGAAAAAATTACTCATGACAAATTTTTATTTGAAGCTCCGTTTTCGAGATATTTATTCGAGTTTGATTGTTTGAGAAACATCTCGTAATACCGCTTTCAAGAGCCTAAAAATTGAAATCCAAGAAAATTCCTGATTTCTTCACCAACACTTTTTTAAGCGATCCAAGAAACCATTATTTAAGCTGAAAAACAACAAGTTTTCATAAAATTGAATTTTTCGGCTCTTGAAATTGGTGTTTCCGAAATGTTTTTCATTTATTCAGATTCAAGTATCTTGAACACGAAGCCTCAAGAATCACTTCTTCTTCTCAATTGATTGAAGAACAAACAATAGTGATATAGAAATAAATGTGAGGGAATTACAGGGACGAGCACCCCAATATCCACTGGCCCCTGGACCAATGTGTCAAAATTATTCACTGGTTGTTTTTTAATATTCACTTAATATTCATCATGTAAAATTTGGGGCAAATGGGTTCTAGGTGTGAAAATTACTCGTGTGAGAAAAATTATATTTTAACCTCGACTTTGAAAGGCTGTATCTCAGTTATTCAAGTACGCTTTCGAGCAAAGTGATTCGAGAAAAGTCCACTTGTTTTTTGATGCTCTAAAGTGTATCGACTGCCGAAGTTTCCGCGACTAAACACCGGACATCACGCCGTAAAATCAAATTTTGACATGATTTTCACATTCAACAAACTTTCAACTTCATTCAAGACATCAAGATTTGGTTTCTGTCCAGTCGAGTTCTCTTGAAGGACGGTATCAAAAATTTGCAATTAGGTATTTCCCAGTTTTCCACTATCGATTCTCAAAGTAGACGACACCCCCTAATCACAAGCAATTTGAAGCATTCTGTCTGTACGTTACGTATAACCTAGACCGTTAAGCCTTCTCATAACGGCTGGCAGGAGACGTCACAGTACAAGCAGCCTTCGATTTCAGCTTTGCAGCGGCACATTTACTTTTTGCATTACTTTTACAGTTTTACATTTGCTGGGAGGGCTTTGTTCTCGTGTCAGTTTGCCCTTTACTTCCGAAACATTCTTCAGATTAAACAGCAGTTCTCATCCCACCGTGTGGATCGCACGCGTCGCATCTAGCGAATATCTTTCAAAAACCAATGTCAATGTCAGAAATGTCATCGGTTGCACCTCTTTGGATAATTCACTCAACATCCTAATGCTCGGTGCAAAATTTCCCGATCAAAATTGTGTAGGGTTCAAAATTCAATTCACTCTCAGCAAAAATAATATTCAGGAGGATTGTGAGTAAAAAATTATAAGGTCCGCCAGCCACCTGTGACACTCACATCTGTAACAATTATGACACTGATGATGGTTTTGACAAAGCATTCGCTTGCTGTAACCCACATGGTGAGGTAAGAACTGCGGCTTTATCCTGAAGAACATTTCAGAAATGAAGGGCAAAGTAACGGAACAAAGTCCTTTTATATTAAAAAACGATCGGCTGCAAAGCTGGCTCGAGAAGTTACTCGTACTTACGTGGCATCATCTATCGGCCTATGGCAAAAAGTTGCCATGGCGCCTCTTTGTATATTTTCACTCAATGCAAAGATATAATAATGTCCATAGATATTTTTCTTTTCTAAACTTGTTGGCGAAATCTAATGGCAGCCCATCAACTTATTGTGATGGGTGATTTATAAACAGATCAAAGATTGAAGTGATCCACCCCAGAAACTTGCTCAAGTAAAAATTTGCTTTTTTACGACACGCGTACGCTTGTCAAAAACTGGCCAGTAGGTACAATACGAGACTTATTTTGTACACCGCTGGATATTTTTCAAAAACTATGATATTTTTTAATTCTGAAAGAAGAAAAAGTTAATATTGCAAAATTTTGATTGGAGACTTTGTTTCTAAGAAATATCTAAGTTTGCATGTCTAAAAAAAATCTCGAAAACCTCCAATTCCGAAAGTTTTATGATTGAAATTCTAGAAAGTTCATGATTTTCTCATTGAAGTAGGTTTACGAAATCCTATAAGTTAGGTTAATGGTTAATATCATATAGTGAAAGGAAAATAGTGAAAAAATCGGCCAAACCGCGGAAAAAATATGGACGTTCTGAAAATTTGATATTCTGTTCAGAATTGAATGCTCTACTACATGTCCAAAATCGCCAAAAATCGCACCTGGGGGTTTTAGGTTATTGGAGGGGGGGGTGAAAAATTGCAACTTGAATAGAGGGGATGAAACCCGTCAATCCATTGGAAGCAAATACGTTATAATATGACGCATCATATCCCGTTGGTACCATTTTGGCACAAAAAGTGTCGAAGGAGAGTCGTGGAGGGGGCGAAGCTCTGCTAGGTGGTCCATTTTATTTTTCTGGACATGTAGAACCGATCACGACACGTTTGGTATCTTTTCCGACTAAATTCAATCTGCTGAACTCGAACCCGATGTGTAATTCTGGATGAAAATAAGTTTGAACAAGTTAACTTGGAAAACCTTGTTTTTTCTTTGACAATTTTGACGTTTTTTTACTGTTAGAATTGTTCATCTTTGAAAAACTTTCAGGGGTCAGTAGTCTGAAGTGTATTCTTTACGAAAATCATCCACTCGATGTAAAATTTTGTTTCTCGAGTTCAAAGAATCGATTTGAACCTGAGCCGGCCCGGCACGTCATCTACTACTGACCAGAACACTACAGCCTTTAAATGAAAATAGCTCAAACTTTCGAAGAAATAACGACTCATCTTTGAAAATTTGATAATCTGTGCAGAATTGAATTCCCTATAACATAAACAAAACCGCCATGAATCGCAGTGCAAGGTTTTCAGTTATTTGAGGGGAGTGGCAACAATTCATAGAGTACGAATCTTGACAACATGTTATCCTTCTCCTCGAATAACTCAAAATCCTACTGCGATTCATGGCGATTTTGATTATGTTATAGGGAATTCAGTTCTGCACAAATCTTTCAATTTTCAAGGATAAGTTATTAGTTTTTCAATAGTTTGAGCTACTCTCATTTAAAGGTGCATGTTGTAGTGTTCTGGTCATTAGTAGAAGCCTAGTTAGGCTCAGGTTCATATCAATTTGTTAAACTCGAGAAACAAGAATAAACATCAAGTAGATGATTTTTGTGAAGAATATACCTTAATTTAATGGCCTCTGAAAAATTTTCAAAGATGAACACCTCTAACAGTGAAAAAAAAATCGTCAAAATTGTCAAAGAAAAAACAAGTTTTTTCAAGTTAACTTGTTCAAACTGGTTTTCATCCAAATTAACGCATCGGATTCAAGTTCAGGAGATTGAATTTAGTCGGAAAAGATACCAAACTTGTCGTGATCGGTTCTAAATGGCCAGAAAAACAAAATGGACCACCTAGAAGAGCTTCGCCCCCCCAACACCATCCTTCAACAGTGATCGACACTTTTTGTGCAAAAATGGTATCAACGGGATATAATGCGTCGAATTATTACGTATTTGCTTCCAATGGATTGACGGGTTTCATCCCCTCCATTTCAAGTTGCAATTTTTTACCCCCCCTCCAATAACTCGAAACCCCCGGGTGGGATTTTTGGCGATTTTGGATATGTTGTAGAGCACTCAATTCTGAACAGAATATCAAATTTTGAGGACGTCCATATTTATTCCGAGGTTGAGATCTATCTTTCTTGTACTAATATTATCTGAGAAACAAACAGTTTTCACGATAACAATTTCGGCCTTCGAAATTGGAGGTTTTTGAAATGTTTTCAAGCGTTCAATCCCAAAAATCTTGCCAATCAAAAAAAGTTGCCCGTCGTCCCGTCCCTCCACTTCCTACGTTCCTAGAGATTTTTCAAAATTGATCACTTTCCTAGATTTCTTGTTCAGTTTACAAAAAAGTTGCGGTTTTAAATTCTGCACCATCTCCAAATTTTGAGAATCTGAATCTGGGAAAGATTGACACTTAATTTTGAAACACCCATGTGGCAGATAATGTTTCATCTGCCAATGCAATGGTGAGATAAAATAAGCTTACATAATCTAAAACACCATCTCAATTGGGATTTTTTAGGCAGACTCACTTTTTTTACTCTTATTACAAATTATTAAACTATACTCGTAATCGTAATGTCTAGTATGTGTGTAGCTGAAACCAAGGGTAAGGTCCTACATTCTCTCATTGATACTAAAAACTACTCAACTAAAGAGTTGAGGTTTTCTGTCAACGTAAGCATGTTGTATAATACTTGATATAATCTCAACCTGTTCGTTTACTCTATTACCTCAATCAGAGACACCTCAATTTTGGCAGTAAAAAATTGTCAAAAATAAACTGGGCCAAAAAATGAAGTGAACCTCTCGAAATTTTGCTTCGGTTATAATAAGGACTTTTAGAAAAACAGTTGCCCGATCGACAAAAAATTGGGGTGCTCGATAGACTAATCTTTTGACTGCAAGGTATTATCCTCAGAACACCCGATGGTTGACATGTACGATATAAAGGTTGACAATGGAAGAAGTGCAAAAGTGACCAGACTTCAGCTAGCTCCCGTTCTTAAAAAAATAACTCGCAGAATTTTCTAAACACATTTCTGGACAGCGTTTTTCCAAAAAGCTACTGATTTTTCCTAATTTATGGATTGAGAATTGATCAGTTAGTCCCAAAAGGGGCCCAGGTCCTTACCACTTCGAGAGCCAATGGAATCAAATTGTTTCATGTTTCATTTGTCACGTTTTGATACAACTATTGTGTACGTTCCTGTTGAATTTCAAGGGTCAGCACAAAGGGTTACCACAAAAAAAACTCAAAAATCACGAAAAATCAATAACTCTGAAAAATGAGGTGAACCTGGCTGAACAATCAGGTGATTTAAAATGGTATCTCTTATGTAGTCAAAAGATTATTCTATAGAACAACATAAATATTCCAAAAATCGGGTAATTTTTTCTCGAGTCATCAACATTTGAACCGAGGGAAAATTTTGGGGTGATCCACTTCAATTTTGACCCAGTTTGGTTGCTTTGACATGGCTTCGTAAGATTTGAATGCAGCCTCAACCTATTATCCACACCGGATCAAATCAAGGCTTGAGTTCCAATCACCGTTACAAAATCCAAAATGATATTAACCTGATATTTTTTCTTAACACTGTCCAACTGCTCCTTCGTTTGTTCGGTATTGTTAACGGCTGGCAAAGGGGTGGTCGGCAGTTGCGGTGGGCTGACCGCCACCCCCACATTGTTATTGTTGTTGTTAATCCTGGCCGGAAGCTGGGGCGCGGGAGCCCTGTTGACCAGCCTGCCATCCTTTTCGATTTTGAGGTGGTCCCTCGGGGGCGGCACTGGTTTAGCGGGCACGCTCGGTGGCAGTGACGGCACGGCAGGGGCGGCGGCCGGTACCGTGGCATTTCCATTTAAACCGCTCTGCAAGACACATCGGAAAAATTCAAAAATTACCCATCACGAACAAAGAAGCTTCACCCATGAGAGGCAGAGAGTAAGACAAGTAGTATATAGGTAGATAGGTATGGTTAGAAAGAGAGTGCGAACTAGGTGGTTTTAGTAGTCGAAGCAGCTATCTGTGTTGGCTTTTTACCTTCAAGGGGGTCTGGGGTGGGTATTTTGGGGGGGTCTTTTTGCGTTCCACGAAGTTATCAGGTACGTCTATGGCACGCTCTTGGTGGGGGGCGGCGCCTTCTGGTGGCTGCGGCTCCGTCAAGAATTTTACGCCGCCCAGCAGGTGGTTGTAGCCTACCTATGGGTTGTGCATGACATTAGGAATGGTGTTAGGTGCGTAATGGTGTTACGTAACAAAAACAACTTAACAAATAATGTTAGGGTAAATAATAGCGTTTTTCACTGGAAAAAACGTGTACATTAAACTGTCTGAACAATGCAAGCCTAGACCAACAGCGGAGCTCCTTAGCAAGTTTCTCTGGCGACAAGAGCAGAAAATGCGCATTTATGTTCCCAGTGGAAAACGCTATGAATAAACAATATCAAACAAATAACAAACGTGCTATAGTGCGTTCAATCCTAGTGTGATTTGAGTGAACTATGATTCCCCAAATTTCTCCTTTCTAAAGGCGTCGCGTGGCGAGACTCTCGGCCAACTCGAATCACACTTAAATTGGACGTACTTCACCTAGTGCACCCTAGCAAATTGTCTGGACTATCTGTGCTTCACTTTTTTTCAATTCATGAGAAAATGACATGTTTTAAATTGTGTATTTTTTCGAACCTAAAGTATGGAACTACAGTCTGTTGGATATATCATGAAAATACATAATTATCTTATCTATGTAGAGAATCAAGAGCAGTAGATACCTGGTCCTACTTTTCTTGTTTTTGAGAAAATACAATTATGTATAAAGTATCTACTTGTTAGAACAGCTATCACAAATTATTAAGTCCAAATGAAGAATGAAAGCCTCGCAAAAAAAAACAAATCAAGAAATATAAAATAACAAAAAAAAAACAAAGAGCAATTGTGTTGGGGATTTCAGGATTGTCGACTTTTTTTCACATGCTGTGCTCTCTTTGGGTAATGCCTTATTCGACAGGAATTTTTAATTTTTCCCTCTGTCCTTCACCAAGCGGTTTTTAAAATTTATTTCAGGAACAATTCCCATTCAGTCACGGCTGCGATAACCCTTGACATTCAACTACCTTTCACTTGGCTACAATCTTATTCTGTTTTGTTTCGGTTACATTATATTTCTTTGATTTTTCCCCTTATTTGCAATTATTCTTACGCACAATGTGCAAGACCCTTCCTTTCCCCCTCAACAAATCGATATTTATTTGACGTTTGAACTTGGCACAGAACAGCCTGCTGTCCTATCCTAATTGATTTTTACATCGTGTACATCCGCTTTAAATGAATCACTGCGTGACAAATGTATTCATAAATTTGCACTTTCAATTTTTAATTTATCCGCACTGTAATTTTTGTGCAAATTAATTTCGTTCGAAATCGAAAGTCGCGACTACACCCAAAATTTAATTTATTCTAATAGACGTGCATTCCAAGTTCCATTTCGACGTTAATAATTGCTGCAGTGTAATTGCACAGCAGCTCACAACTTGACGGCAATAAAACAGATTTCTGTGTTCTACATAACTACCGACTGGCTTTTAGAATGTTCCACTGGGAATTGTTTTCTTCGGCTGTGTTTGAAGAGAAAAAGCCGCATTTTAGAAAATTTGCATAACCCACAAACCTCGCTCAATATCCAATTACTGTTTGCGTTTTCACTGCTGCTGCTGCCGCAGCCATAGCCATAGCTGCAGAAGTGCTAATTGCTCCCCTTTGTTTTACGAAAGGAAATGAACAATGGCACTATTTTTTAATTATTATTGAAGACAGTAATTTTCTTGTTTCTTAAATTCGATAATTTAACAAAGATCGACTTGAGAATGAGTGAAAGACATACAGTTTGTTGAATCAAAAACCACCACTTGTTGCTTCCATTTGTTGAATATGAACATCTCTGTTGCACCATTTAGGCATGTTGTTATGCTGGCATTAGGTTATGCATCAAATGTCAATTGATATTTCTCCAGGTTCTATCCTCAGAGCCTAAAGAACCTCAGAGTAGAGTGGATCAATTGATGACAGGCAAAAGTTATGCAGAATGCGCCCTAAACGGTCTCGGCCATAACATATCAAAAGTCCCCTCCGATCTCGTGTGAGCTCCCCAATTTCCAGACTTTTTCTTCCACTACTATATTTTTATGCCAAGTATTTGCATACCTGTAAAACACAGCGTATGAAGTGTTTGCCGAAATTCTCCCACGATGGTGTAGTCGAAAAGCGTTACTTTATATGCCATACACTGGGATTCGATCTTCCGTATTCCGCTGGGAAAAAGTTTTTTTTTTGAAGATTTTATCATTTTTTCTGTGAATATTACTCAGAACTTTTACGTATTTTTTTTATATCAAGTTGACTTGACTAGAACAAGAGCTTGCCAACTACAGGTCTAATTATTCAAATTCAACCAGATTTTAACTAGGTGATCTAGGTGATCCACTCTGGTGGAAATTTAAAGGAATCTGGTTTGAAGACTTTAGTGTGGACACAGGATCGGAGGGAAGTTATGATATGTTATAACCGGGACAGTTTAGGGTCGGTTTTACACAATTTCAGCCGGTTATCAATTTATTCACGCTTCTATTGAAGTAACACTTAAGATACCTGAACTATAATGCGCACAGCAATATTTTAAATACATATGTATAGGGTATTTCTTTCAGCGTGATTTTCCCACTTGAAGTAGGCATCTGGTAATGTTGGTAGGCAGTAAAGTGACATGACAATGCGAATAATCTTACTGAATATTCTAAAATATCCCCCCTCCAAATTTCACACTCAACAGCGTTGCCGTTGTTACTTTCAGAGTAGAATGCGACGTTATAGTGTTTTTTTGTTTGAAACAAACTGTAGTTAACCGTTTATATTGAGGATGGAGTTGAATTAGTAAAATAGGGCGTTGCGGAATCAATCCGATGGGTTTATTCCTTGACAGAAGTTTACCATTCAGGTTTCTTTTGAAAGCTACAAGGTTGTACTTTGGTTTGAGCCCATTGGCATTTAAAAAAAATCATTAAAAAAAATGGATTTTGAAAATGCCAGTAGGCTCAAACCAAAATACATCCTTGTATTCCTTGTAGCTCCGCGAAAGAAACATGTATGATGAACTTCTGTCAAGGAATGAACCCACAGCGATTTGCGCTGAAAAATACATGCTTCCTGATCGAGTAGGTATGAAATGATCAGTACTGTGGTAGTTCGTGTGAAAAGATTAAGTTTTCTATAGATTATGGCAAAAACCTTTTGAAAAATTGTGAAGATGTTTATGGAGTTACACTTGTGACATTTTAAATCCAAACAAAAATGTACAAACGCGCCGTCCGCTGTAGCAAAATGATCATTATTTTTGTAGTTCATATCCAAGGGGCAATTCACAGCAAAATCTACTCCCATTTTTTCGCAAGAAAACACAAGCAACATATTTGGATAATTAAAGAACAGAAAACAAGCATTCCTTCAGAAAAATAGTCAACTCTTTGCACCTATCCATGTGAGCTTGTTAGTTACAAAGTGGTGATACCCTTGTATGCATCATTATAATCATTTTTGTAGGTACCTGCAGAATCGGCTTCGGCGGTGGATATCTGGGTGGCGTTTTGTTCCTGGCAATGAAGGTGTCCGGCACGTCGACGGCCATCTCCCGGTGAGGTCCGTTGTCTCCTGCTAACATCATCACCATATTGTTGTAGTCGTCTAAATCGTCCGGTGGCTTCTTCACCGGGTCCAGGTCCGCATCCAGCACCACGATACTGCTGCCGGATCTGCGACGTGGCCTGCAAGAGCACACAACAGGTGAGACAATTTTGAAGAGACATACATAATGGAAAACAAAAAAAATCTGAGAAAATTTGGACAAAAGTACCGGCTCGCAAACTGGCGTCGGAAGTAATCATTATTCAATTGCATAATAATGTTCTTGCTGTAGCAGTTATGACAGAAACACGCCTGCACAAAAAGTGACAAAAAAACTAGTTCTGATAACAACAGTTGTGAATGCTGTGATTGTGTGTGGGGCTTCAGTAGCAGTACGTAGTACATAGGTAATTGAGAATTATCAGCTTCTCCTATTTTGAAAAGTAGCCTGTGGCTGATTCATTCGCAACAATCTCGGTAATAAAATTTATTGAGTGTTTTACGGCGAAGGGTTTTCAAAATATTGTAGCATTAAGGAGTGATACAGGTGACTTAAAATGGTTTACAAAGCACATTTTGAAACGATTTACAATACATGTTCAAGGTTTGAGCCATGGTTTGAGCTGAAGAACTTTTATTTGACGGATAGGACAAATATAGTTTTATACAGTATCGGACAAAATTAGAGCGACCACATTGAAAAAATGTTAACACTTATGTTATCTCGATTGTTTATTTCCTATAGTGGAACTTCGAAGCTTAAGGCTGTATCCGCAGGGTATCAATAATTCTCCCTTAAAAATAATGATAAAGAGATATAGAAATTTGGATGGGATTCCAAAAAATGTTTCTCCACCTTGTTTCCATTTGGATTACCTCACATTTTTTTAGAAGCCCATTAGCCCTAAAACACTAGAAAAGTTTCTAAAGGATTACTGGGACATTTTTTGACAAACGAAAAAATTATCAACTGTTTTAAAATTTAGGGAGGCGTAGAAAATTGAATACAGAGCCGTTTTTTGAAAAAAGTTGTCAACAAAAATGAAAAAAATATTTTTTCACCTAGTTGAAAAAACGTTCTGTATTAAATTTTACAATACACTCAGTACACCGTATAAACAAAAGAGTTTTTCTTTATTCTTGAGAGAGAAACCCTCAAAATAATTTTGGCCTGCTGAAGATACAGCCTTAATAAATCTCTACCTACACTTAGCGGCATTTTTCGAAATTATTGATGACAGAGTGAACTTCGCCACTTGAAAAAATTCCAGACTTGTTGTGTTATTGATAAAAAATTGCTTGATCCTCATCACTCTTGACAATGGATGGAAAACACTCTTGATTTTTTGTTTTTGTGTAGGGGTAAATGGATTTCGATTTCATAATACTGTAGAGCATATTTTTCTTTATTATCCTGAGAATGTGGTTCAAATTGATCAAAAGACTTTACCAAAATATCCAAAAATGAGCGGTTTTCCTAAAAGTATCGCATATCGATAGCACTACGGTATAGGCTGGTATAGAGAATAATAGAAACAGCTGATTCAAGTAAAATTAATAATAATTGGACAATAATTAATAAATTAAGGGAATCTTCTGAGCTATGGAGCCTATAAAAAATTTAGAAACAGGAACATTTTATAAACGTTTTGTGGGAAAACCGCCTTTTATTCATATATTTTCACATTCTATACCCACTGTGAGCCGTGGCGGATGAATTTCTGAAGATAAAAATTTAGAAACATTCTTCGAATTTTCTTCGTAGTTATTAAGAGGATTGGTCACCCCCTAGGCAACCAGTTATCCGCTGAAAATGAATTTTTCTCTTTTCGGATAACTGCGAGCAGAAGTCACGAGCAAAGCTTTTCCGACTTGGTACAGTACCGTGGTAAAATTACCCCGTGTGTACCTGTGTTTTATAGATCGGTACGAAAAGTAATCGTGGAAGAAAAAAATCTGGAAAATGTGGAAGCTCACACGGGATCCAAAGAAAGTTTTGATATATCATACTGTTATAGCCAAAACTATTTAGGGTCGGTTGTGAATACTTTTACTAGCCTGTCATCACTTTATAATCTTCTTCGAAATAACACCTAAAATACTTGGTCTAATTTCATTGACCATCAAGTGGTTTCACACAATAATCATTGTATCCTCATCGACAAACTACCCCATATTCAGTATGCCAAAGGCGAGCGTTTCGAATGGTTAAGGTTTTGAAACCTATAAATTTTGAACAGCATTTCTTACTTTTTTTTTTAAATTCCATTTGTTGGAAAGGGGAAAGCCCATATCAAATCCCGGTAGGGTGTCTGGGTGATTCCCACCCCCTTGGACATTTGAAACCACCATCTGGAAGTAACCCAAATGAAACACAAGTGGGAATGACATACCTTATTTGAAAGCTTGTCGTGTAAAGGTCGGACCATCCTCTCTAAAACAGCTCTCGCCCAATAATTATTCGAACGATATGGAGAATACGTTCATTGTCCCCCCCCCCCCCCCGACTCTGTCCTCTTGAAAGTACGCACCGTCCTTCGTCTAAAAACTCAAAAAATGATCGTTTGGATAGTTCATTTGGAATGATTATCACATGCTTTCCCTCGGGGGTTGTATTGCAAGAAAAGTGAAAAAAATCGATTTTTTGGGATTTATGAAAACCAGGTGACCAATATACTTATGCACTCACTAGCTGTGTTTGAGTGTCTTTGATTTTTTTCATACTTTCCGCCATACAGATAGCTGCTTTTAAAGTGGTACAAAATCGTGTCAAAATGTATTACTCCATCTCCCTTGATCTGCTGCTAAGCGAATAAATGTGTTCCACAGAGTTCGCTGTTTTTAAGATCAAAAGTAGTTTAGAGTAGCTGGTTTTGAAATAAAAATACTATGCATAACATAATGTAGCTAAGTATGTATGTATATAGTACATTCAACCCTAGTGTGTCGCGTGGGGAGACTTCCAGCCAGCTTGAATCACACTGGAGTTGAACGTACTCTAGTAGCATTTTTTCAAGTTTTCGCACACGTATTTGAGAGCCTGCAGTTTTTCTAACAAAACACACTACCTCTATCTGTCTGAGTGAGATAGCATATCTGAAACCACATCACATCACAAACATAATATTTTAGAATAAAATTTATACACCTTAAGCTTGATATCACACTGCTAATTTTCACACGATCCAATGAAAAAACGATGTAATTTCGACTTAATTTGCTGTTTACAGAACAGAACATCCTGGTCATGACGTGCATTGCATATAATTATGGAATATTATCTGGATTTAAATTAATTTTGAGCTCATTTTTGGAAGTAAGTTGTCTTCCAAAATATTGGTGAATAGGCTTACGTTTTGAAAAATTGCACTGTTTCCAATGCGGAAACATTACTTCATGAGGCAGTATGGGAAAATTCAAACCATCGTTTCTTATTATTAAGTACCTACTTAATGTAATTAATTGTAAATTACCGTTGAATTATATTTGCTATGTAATAGGATGACCAACCTTCAAACTCTTCAATTATTGTTAGACTGAGAACTCAGCGTCATTGAAATTAAATATTTAAAATAATTTTTTCAAATTACAACAATATTGCTGGTTTTATTACTCTTTTACTCTTTACTCTTCATATACAAAATAACATTACTGAAAAAAGAGTCCTAAGAATCTGCTTCTTGTGTTACGCGTGGAAAAATTGGTTTTTATAAGTCGAGGGGACCTTTGTTGCCATCTTGCGGTTGAATACAATAGGAGCCCCGGGTAGGTGGTTTTGTGAAACAGGTGGGTAGTCCTCCGGTTTTTTTTTGCCGCATGAATTTATTTTCGTTAATTTTTTCAGCGCATCCTGTTTCATTTGCTGAATGTCTGCGTGACTGTTGACTCAATAATCGAAAGCACGGATTTCCAGGAACCGGAATTGTCTACCTGAGCCTTTGGTTCCGCTCATAAAACCCAAATCCCGGCTCCAATCACGTTAGTCACGTGTCTGGGCCCTTGTATTCCAACAGGTGAAATTCTTTTAAAGCCCTTTTCGCGCTCTTTTTTGTTTGTTCAAGATACTGAATATGATGGCTGTGACTTTTAATCAGCATCTTATTTTATTTGCCATGTCCGGTCAATTGAAGATCATAAACTTCTCAATGCTCACCAAAAGGATTTTAGTATCCCCATTTTTTCTCAGGTATCTTTGAAAAATTCCGAGATAAATTGTGTATTATTGGCACATCACAGTGTAGGTCAGTGTTCTCCAGACCGATCCGCACACCATATACACAAAACACTCGAAGGCGGCGCACGCGATATGAAGAAAACTGCCCAGCAGCCAGCCAGAGCACCAGTACCGACCAGCTTCTTCTGAAGACTGACTGACTGTAAAACAAGTGGGTGTTGCGGCCAGGTAGCATGGAAGCCAACATTGATCGACATTCCAAAGCCGTACCCATGCCAGGCCAGTGCCAACTTCTATATTTTCTTCCTATCGTCCAAAGAAATAGTCAGGGCATTCCTGCAGGTACTACTCTCCTGAACATGTCTACCGCGGGAATTGTTGAAGCATAGCGTCGAAGAGATCTCGGCGGTTCGAGCGGTCTTGCTCGCTGGTTTGTTGGCTTTTGCGGCAATTCCAATGTAGCAGTATTATCTTATCGGCTCCTTTTCGATAAGCGAACCTATGATTCATATGAATTTTTATCTCAATAAGAACTCCCATCAGTTTTCCCACATTAACCTGTTGTATTTTATAAAACGGAAGCTGCTCCACACTTGAATTCAGTGTAATTCGCCGTTTCCTGCGTTTGCTCGCCCTTCTTCAGGTGGATTCTCTTTGGAGTACTCTCTAGACGATAAACCAGAAAAAAATGTTTGTTTAGTGAAGACGCAACCTTCACTCGACAGGCCTTGGCGTGATTGAAATTACTCAGGAATCCCTAATTTTGAACATTCCACTACGTCACGTGCTTCTAGAGAGCGTTACAGCAATCATTGACTGGTATATTAATTGGTCACGCCATTTGAATAGTTGCACACATATTGTTGTATGTGTATGTATGATATGATTATGCTTCCATTGATAGCTATTGCTTTGGGTGATAAAAATCTGAATACTAAGGTACCTATGGTATGCCTATATATGTTAGATGTATATTCGTGAACCAAAATTTCAGTTGTTGAAAACCGCCACATCATACCATCGAAGTATAATACGGTTCCATTTTAACCACAATCTTTCAGAATTCAACTGGCTCAGATTTCATTTTTCAAAGGAATTTCTTGATTAATCATCCAAAACTATGCAATTGAGTACTTTGACAATTTCATTCAAAGCTCTTGATAATAATTGCACGTTGCCCCGAACCAGGTGCACTTAGCCGAGCTGTATGAAGACAAACATCAAAAACTTTGACAATGTGTTCTTTGTATGAAATAATCACGTAAAAATGCATTTTGTGCATGGTTCATTACTTCGGTAATAAGTGAGTAGTCAGGGCAGGGATGCAAGCTGCTTGAGAAAATGTGCACTCATGCTTCGCAATACTCAAATTTTCACCGCAACAAAGGGCCCTGGTCATGAATCCCTATTACCCTAGTACCCTATTAGCTTCACTGTATATTCGTTCGTTTTCAAAAATTCTTTCTAAAAAATATTGCTCTATTGTACACATGGAAAAATATTCTCAGATTTTTTGAGTAGGTACATACCAATGTGTACCATGATCATTTGTACGATAAATAACAAGCGCTTCTAATTTTGAAACGCCCCGTAGACACACCGTGAGAACTCACCGTTTTCTCGCACTTTTGCACAATTCTGCGACGCCGTACAACATTTTGTTGAAGCATTCTAATTGTGTCAGTTTCACTATATCAAAAATGTATTTCAACGTCCAAGGATCTATCCTTCAGCAACAACAATCCAATATTCCTTTTCGTCTTCCTCCATCTCTGCTTCATCTCGCATCAGAGACGGACATTATAATAATCCTAATGCACTCTTCGCGAAATTACATTCCGACGTGAGGAATTGAAACGGTGCATTATTTATTTACCTCCAACAAAGCGAGAAACTCCCAAAGGGAATGCTCAATGTGTGCATTTTGAATTTCAGTTGTTGCGTGTGTAATTTTTTGTGAATGTGTGGAGGAGGACAAGAGACGAATGATGGCAGGTCTTGTTCACACATTCCACGAATTTTCGGGGGCCCATAGGTAAGGCATATCTTCTGCTTCGCACATAAACACACTGCTGTTCCAAAATACTGGATATGGGATTTGAACGACTTGTGCTTCACAGTTGTTGATAATGATCAGTGGTCATGATCACCATCATCATAAAGTTATCAGTCTGCAGATCGGCTGGACGCCTATCTCCAATATTTTCTTGCCCGAGCAAAGTGAGGCCCAGTTTTATAATGTCCAATTACTCCGGTTGGAACTCAACCAGAGGTTGACGGATGTCTGGGCCGAAAATGCTCAAATTTCCTTTCGACTGGAGTTGAAATTCACTTCTTGATAATGAAGTATCACAGCACTCCTAACTTGTACAATAACTCCCAGGTAAATTCATGTGTGTTGAAAGACAATATTTGACAAGAAATACAGTCTGCCCTTTAATTGTCGCACCAGAACAGTACTACGTATATGGAATATTTTACAGAGCCCAAAAGAAATTATGAGAAAATTCTTCGACTTCTATTTTTATGTAGGGTCAAAGGGTGATTCTTCAAATCCTTCTAGTTTCAGTAATTGAGAAAAAAAAGTGAACTGTTAGTGACAAAATCACGAGATAGAAATGTCACACTGGATGTGTATTGAATTTCTGTTTTCTATACAAGGCGAGTCACAAAACTCAAAGGTAATTTTTTTTTTTTGAAAAATGCTTTTTAAATATTTGATTTTACTTTCCCGGCCCACCCACGAACACGGAGGGAAAGTATTGTAATCGTGCAGAAAAAAAGTTTTGAGATTTCACCGGATATATCCGTTTTGAGGTCCCCCAAGACGATTAAGACCATTTTCAGAATGATGTCTGTCTGTGTGTGTGTGTGTGTGTGTATGTGTGTGTGTGTGTATGTGTGTGTGTCTGTCTGTGATCTTCCACGATAACTGCCGTAACGTTGACTGGATCGACTTGATATTTGGTATACAAACATGGTTGTTTCCTGAAAAGAGCCCATTAGTTTTTGGCTGTCATCTGTCAAACCCAACTGTCACTATCATCAAATGTCAGAAGCTATATCTCACGGAACTCAACTTGCAATATGTCATTTGAAAGCCCTTGGAAAACTGTATTCAGAACAGTTGGAAACATTGCCCTATCTGTCATCTGTCAAATAATAAAAAATGTTAAAGTTCAAAACTTTACCAATTAATTATTCAAAATCTATCCGATGGATTGGAACCAGATTTGGCAGGAAGCAACACAACAAAAAAGTCAACTTGAGGCCGCAGTTACAGTTTTCCACCATTCTCCAGTTGAGCGTAATGAATTTTCGAAATTTCTCCTGGCCGTTGCCACTCAGGAGGGGCTCTCGCCGGTGTTTCGACCAGCACGACTCGCTTTTGTAGCAGGACTCCACTCAAAAATTTATTCCTGCTCGGGGATCGACTTTTTTTTGGAAATTTCAACTGATATCGAAAGTAGATTGTATTGAGCGTCGTGCAGGTCTATTTTCAGAGTTGACACGGTTTCGGTTTTCCGACTGTAATTTTTTCAAAATGAAATTTGCACATTCCGTGAATTTGAGAAAAACGCAATGCAAACTTCTACATGCGGTAGGCCCCACGAAATATTAATTTTAGGTGCAGACATGCTGTGAATAAAAGTTAGAGAAAAGATTGAGCTAATTTTTGGAGGAAAAATTTTCGAAATCGGATCAACAGTTGCCGAGTTTTCCTCTCTGGAAAAACTGCAAATTTTCCAACTTTTTATTCAGTGAACAGATTTCTTGGAATTTTTTTTTTCTAGAGAATAGATAACTGGTTCTTGAACATTTTCCAATAATTTCTCTCCAATTTCCTGAAAATTTTCCTCCTGAAAATATAAAACCACTCATGCGATCGTACAAATTAAGCGGTTCTGTCACGATAATTCCGAATTATTGATCCGATCAAATCGAAATCAGGTACGGAGGCCTAATTTCAGCCTGGAATGTTCTGATTAGACTTTGGGTGGATGATTTTGATCGGAAGCCCTCAGGTGGCACATTGGGTCTGGGTTTGTCTGCCCAAGCTCTAAATTGAAAATATAGAGTTGAAATTTGACACACAGATGCAGTGAAAGTTTTCAATCAAGTTTTTGTAATTTCATCATCATATCTGAAGTAGGAACAAAAATTTCAATAAGGAACCAGCATTGTATTTTTGAGATATCACAACAGTTAGCTACCTAGTTCTACCTTTTGGATCATTTCATCACCTTGGAAAACTGACCTAACCTGTCATTTTTTCTGTCCACTCAACAATGGATGCAGGATGCTCGCTAAACGCTCGACTAAATAGAATTTTTTCATCAATTTCCAAATCGAATCGCCCCCTCCCGAAGGGACACTTCGATCAAAATCATTACTGACGTCTCTGGATACCGCCGGGAAAGTTTTGTGTCGCTCCACAACAGATTTTTTTTTCTGAACCGATGTAAATTGTGAAGCATTATAAAAGCACACGGTTTTGCACCAAGAAATTCGCTTGAAAGGATTTTTTTTGCACAAACTGGATTTTTACTTCATGACTCAACCTGTATTATAGTAAATAAAAATCTAGTAAACACCCAGTAGTTTATATTTCTCATTCATAATTCTACCACCAACAGTTAACTGAAATCTTCTGAAATAACGAAACTAGAAGGGTTCGAAGGACCACTGCGAAGAGTGCCTCCGCCGCCAATTTCCCAAGGGATGCGGTTCAAGATTTTAATGATCATAGTTTTTCAGACTTGAGGGCATAAGATACCCCGTACTTCAGTCATATTCAAATTTTTGTGGTTTTTCACACCCCAGACTCCAGTTTCATAATTTTAAGAGAGTAAATAGGTTGCTGCAATTGCTACATACCATTAAATTTATGAAAGTTATTTTTGTTCTTTGCTGAATTAAATTTAGCATAGATTTCAGTTGAATTTCTGAATCAATTCCAGAAGCTACTGTACGCAAATAAAAGTATTTTGCTTAAGAAAAAGCAATAAAAATAGCGAAGTCAGCGAGTTTGAGAAGTCAACGCTTTTCGATGAACGAAACTTTTTTCGACCAGCATATAAAGCGGGTCCATCACACAGGTATACACAATACCTGTGTGCATGTCAAAGAGGGGATCTCTCAAGACACACCTGTCTGTCCGTACGATCGCAGGCTCCTCACAATGAATCTCCCACGCTCCTTCCGTTCCCCTTCGCCGCCCGCCATCGAAAGCTCATACATAACTACAACACTGTGTGACTGGCACGGAAAGCTAATTGTAACTGATATTTAAATGGATGTCACTCGCTATCGGCATCAGTCACTTGCTGTTGTGAGGCTTGACGGGAACAGAGTCAGAGCTGGGGGTGGAGGAGCCATCGCAGGGGAAGAAGCCGTGGAACGACCGAAATACCAGTGGCACGAAGTTTGATATCACTATGTAGATAAGGGACAAGGTAACTCATAAGCTCTTTGCCCAGAGAGTTTGTGCTCAGAGTATGCTGTGATCGTTATAGTGTTTCCTTTTTTCTGAAGGGCCGGTTGATTAGAGTCTCGATGAAATTACCGAAACAACTTTTAAGTTAGCTAATAAAAAACTACAACAAAGCTTTACCATAGAAATAGACAAGGCCCACTCATGGTAATATCGTGGGTTGATTACGATCGAATCCATGATTCATGACTTCAAGTTCTGCCTCCAGAGTTTAGATATCCGTTCAGCTAACGTGGTTTTCTTACACTGTGCGATTTTGCGGGTTCAGTTTTGAAGATAGGACTTTGATTGGAATACTGTATGATATCGAAAACATAATATACGTTTTGTAAAAAAGTCATCGTAAAATGAAAAGGACCTTAACATAGGATTTTGTTTTGCAAATTGTACGCGTTTGCAGTTTTCGCGTTTTCGATATCGTACAAAAATCCAATCAAAATCGTATAAAAAATCGTCTTTGCGAAATTGAATAGTATGAATCAAAGTGTAAATACAGATTAATTCATAATTAGGCCATAAAAAAAATTCAACCCTGTTCGTGAATTCGTAACTTTTGACCCGGGGCTCTATCAAAGTGAGGTTTTCATTAAAAGAGATCCAAATTCTCATCCAAATGTAACCTCCGTATAAGCGCATTTTCAATACTGTTGGACAATCGATTATTCGGAATAATCGATGTTTTGTGTATTTCTCACACTTAAATCGATTAACGAATGATCAATAATTATATTAATCGAAAATTTCGCACACCCCTTTTGCTGATCACTTTTCGGAGACGACATCAAAGACATGGTACTTATCCAGGATAGAATAGATGGCATCATATATATTATACAATATCGCGTAATAGCATTCTATTGTAATCACTCCATCTAGGACCAATCGAAAGAGGCGAAGGCGGCGTACAGACCAGAAAATTCCGCCCTCCTGAAATCGTATGACCGATTGCGGGTATGTTCGATCTCACCTCACGTAAAACTTCAGGCGCTGGGTGATAACCATCCTTGGGTAGAAAAGGGAGCTCGCATCTCTCAACCGCACACAAGTCTGTTGAGAACACAAGGTCCAACAGGCCACCAGTAGAATTATTGGTCAAGCTATACTGCTTCATGTCACAATGTCTGAAGCTCCACACATCGCCGGCATTTAGCAGAGCCCACAACAGGGCAGCTAGCACAAAGCACAAATTCAGAGATGTTGAGATCTCAAAGTACAACAATTCGTGATTGCAAGAGAACAGTCATCCAGCCGTTCGAAAACCTCAAAAAGAAGCTCAAACTCGTCCGCAGGCGTGGACGTGGAATGTTCAGGACAACAACGATCATCACCCCGCAGTCCAACTCACCCACCTTCACCCTTCACCCCTAGGACATCCACATTCCACATGAACCAGGCAAAATTGCGGTAGTTCATCTCATATGCGGTACTTTCAACCTCAAAACTCCACCTTTTGTGTTTTATGGTCTTTCTGTAACCCAATTCTATGCCCAGTTACCACTAGGTTATCCCTTTTGAAAGTTTATGAGGATAATCGTGTATAGGGTAAACCACAAGTTTATTGTCACTAATCGACTATGGATGACTCCATTTATTTTATCTTTGTATACAGGTGTCTCACATCTATTCCATTTAAGAATACTGTGTACGTTTAGATAGGAGGTTTTCGTTCTTGCTTTTCATTGGCTTAGACGGAAGGCATGTTTACACTGTGCAACTCTCATTCTCACCGCACCGCCACGAACGAGTCTACCGTACACGTGGATTCCCGACCAATAGGGGTATAAGGGGCGCCTTTTGTTTTAAACGCAGTAAAAACATTGTATATTAGGAATTAATTTTACAATATCAGGGCTAAATTTCAAGTCTTAAACGTTCGTTGAATGTCAAAAAAAATGAATGTCTCCTCCTTGGTCTGAACCTGAAACAGATCCATGACAAATGGGAGGATAAAAATACCAAATTCCCCGCATTTGGTCAAGACATGAAGCTCAAGAGTAATATACCGTCCGTTTTTAGCGCACTTCTCCAAACGGGAAGGCGCTTTTGTCCTCGCTTTGTCCGTCCGTCCGTCCGACCGTCCGTCCGTCCGTCCGTCCGTCACAGCATCTAGTCCTAGACGAAAAGGTTTTTGCGAAAAATTTTTACTCCATTGGGTAGCTCATGGCCTTGTATCCCGAACCAAGAAAAATCTTGACGAAATAATAATAAACAATGACAATAATAACAATTTAGTGTGAGGCGGCATCGCCGTTGAATGCTGCATTTCAGAACCCGGCCTGATCTCGAAAGTTATCACATGCGAGGAAGTACCCGATCTTATCATTTTACCATAATACATATGCGGAGTTATATTTAGAGGATGATTTCAACTTTATTTTAATGAAAATTTCACATCGGTGCGAGGTGCCGATTAGTAGTTATTAATTTTTGAAAATGACTCCGAAACTACGGCTCGGCCGCAAATGATTTATTCGTCGCTTGCTGGTGCTTGATATCCTTTCCTCCGAACAAAACTAAATTCAATACAGAAAATATTTCAACTAGAATGGGTAGCTCATGACCTTGGTACGCGAATCAAGAAAAATTTTGCCGAAATAATCATGAACAATTACAAAAATAACATTTTGGTGTAGGGCGGCTTCGCCGATCAAGTGCTGGCATTCGCGGTAAGATGTAGAAAGTTGCGATATGCAGGCAACTACAATTTCTTAATGAAATACATCACTGCATGTACGGCATTATATTTAGAGAACAATTTGATCTTTCTTTTGACAAAAACCCCACTTCGATCCGACCGTTAGGTCAATTGTTATCGATTTTTGAAAACGGCCGCGAAGCCACGGCTCGGCGCATATTACACGACCCTACAAATTTAAAATCAGACGTGCCGAAATAGTAATTGAACATTTTGAAATAGCCAATACTAGGTACCTGAAGGATAATGGCACTCAAATTACGAAACATGTTCGCTCAATAACAAAAAAAAGTAGGTAGGTATCACTAAAAATCATGTGACAAGGCTACCATTTTTTCGGTTTTTCGATAAAAAAGAAATGTTCCAATTCAAAAGTGAGCCCGATATTCGTGTTCAGGAGGTCGAAATCAGTTGGAGAACATTTTTTTATATAAGTAACAGAATGACGCTTATGTGGCCGGTTTGTCTGTCTGTCTGTCTGTCTGTCTGTCCGAGTCCGTGCAGAAATTAAGACGCTGTACTCCTTCTCGAGAATTGAAACAAGAGTCTTGGAACTTTTTTCCGATTAATAGCTGATGTCCCCAAGGGTGGCCAATGGGCACTATTTTTGTTATCCATACATCGTTATCATTATTCTCAAAAAACAGAGATCTCCTGTGCACTTCGATGAAGTTGAACTTCTCCTCGGGAAATAAAGCTACAGCCCTTGAAGATTGAACACTATCCGGTGGATAGCTTAGGTCCTCAAGGACCAAATAGACAGGTTGGCTTTCATAATTCGGCCGCCATCTTGGCTGCCATATTGAAATTTCTTATTAGTGGAACGATTGTCATGAAACTTGAAACTTACCCTTGTCTAGTACGATCATTCTTATTTTCAAGCCAAATTTCATGATTGCCCCACCATCTTGGCCGCCATATTGAAATCTCTTATAAGTGGAAGGATTTTCATGAAACTTGAGAGTTACGCTTGTCTCGTACGATCATTCCTATTTTCAAGCTGAGTTTCATAATTCTGCCGCCATCTTGGCCGCCATATTGAAATCTCTTGTTAGTGGAACGATTTTCATGAAACTTGGAACTTACCCTTGTCTAGTACGATCATTTTGATTTTCAAGCCGAATTTCATGATTCTGTCGATATTTTGGCCGCCATATTGCAATTTTTTGCCCAAGACGGTAGAACCCTAATCACTTAACATCTTGCGTTCACTAATCCTCCAAAAAGGAAGTGCGCTACTGAGCCTCATGCCCATGAGGCATATTCGCTTGTTTATTTTAGGCCCCAGCCCGTAGCATCTTTATTATGGGTCTCACACCCAATATATTATATATTTTTGAAATCACAAAAACAAGATCTTTCAACTGATTATATGTCAAATTATTTTTGACAGACGTCATTTTTTGACAAATGACAGAATATTGCTTGTAATACATCATTTTGAAGCCCATAAAATTCTGAGGAGAACTGTGTTTTTATTTTTGTGATAGGGTGTCTTTTACAGCTTCTAGGGGTCTTTCAATAGGAAAAAAATGTTGAACTTCAAAAATACATAATAAGTAAATAGGTCGAGCAGGTACCTATTTCTAATGTAAACTAATGATAATAATGATTAATTAATCACAATGAAACAAAAATGTCCTGAAGAAGTTGCTCGAATGACCGCCTCCTTGTTCCTTGAATGAAAGATTCGACGATCAGTGAATTGGAACCACCACCGGCCCAACGCGATGACATCCGAGCTTGCCAGAAATGACCCCCCTCGAGTTTTTATGAGCCTACCCAAAGCATAAGGTGTTTATGAAGTTTCCCAATAATTCAGACAATTTAAAAATCAGATCATCACCATTAGTTGATTTTAAAAATACCTATTACTTATTGAGTGGTTATTTCTGAAATTGACATTTTTTCCTATTGAAAGACCCCTAGAAGCTGTAAAAGACACCCTATTTAAAAAATAAAAACACAGTTCTCCTCAGAATTTAATAGGCTTTAAAATGATGTTGTAACACCTACAATTATCCCTTTGGTCAGCTACGAGGGTGGATCACTATGATCGAGGGTGTCCCGCTGCTCAGAAGGCTGGAGGGGTGGGTATTGTTCGAAATTAAAATTCAAGGGGGCGCCACACTCTTAGTTGCACCCGTCGATCGGTCAAGAGTGAGACCTGTGACCGAACCTCGCACCGTACCGACCAAATTCAGGATTTAAAACTTACTCGATTAGAAGAATACTCACTATTTCGGGGTTGCAAAGGGGTTGTTCAATAAAACTTGAGTTCCCAATTATGGATTTATTCCCGCAGATATTTCAGACCGGCACAGTAAATAAAGAAAAATAACAGTTTGTAATTCAAGGGAAATTTGATAAGTGTAAGTCGAAGTTAAGTAATTATTTATACACAAGTGATGTTTATTAACATAATTTAAAAAAAAGGCACACTAATTGTCAATCCTAATACACAAGGGAGAAGGGTACTCTTTTATTTTATCTTAACGTAGTTACCTACTTCCAAAACTGAAGTCAAAAATGTTTACCTTGCAAACTAACTGAACCCCGTGACGTCACGTTCTTCACCTGAAATTTGCGCAATGACTACCCTTGAGTCACAAATTCATATGGACTAGCGAAGATAAAAGAGGTACCTGACCCTAGCGTAGGCAAGTGATAATTAAATATTATTATTAATAGAACGACAAATTAAATGAGATTTTCACTACGAAAGCACTGTAACTACACGACGAGTATTAATTACTTAATGATTTTCCAAATTAAATCGGTGAAATACACAATAAAAACAATAAATTTTAGCATGAGGTACTCAACACTTCTTCTTGCTGGTTATCCAAGCTGCAGATTTCTCGCACAAGAAAGCACGGCGTTGACGTCACGAATTGACACGTGGTGTTGATGTTGACTTGACCCTCGGAAAAACACAGGGTGGTGAGTTGCTGACGTCACCGGTCACTCAACTTCCACAGGAAAGACGATTTATCCCAGTCAGATGAAGAAATAGACAAAGCGGATGAAGTAGAACGGCGTGAATCACATAAATGGGAGCCTCGAAGGTGGTGTGAAAATCGGCTCACACGACTCACTTTTCTTCAGGAAAATCGGGAGGTAAAACACCCACTCTGGAGACTGTAGGTAATAAAAGAAATTGTAGGTGGCGAAGAAAATAGTGGACGCAAAATAGCTTACCAGAAGAGCCTGTAATTTTGCTTTCAATTTTCGGTTTCGAAGATAACGAGAAGCGGTAGCTACAAGATGGAAAACGTCGGTGCTCGAGCGTAAAAATCCGCAATACTTGCGTAGAAAATCGGACCTTTTGCCATGTACCGTTTCAATAATAAAATTTCGTAGCCGTGGAATCCCAGAAGACCTCTCTGGTAGGAAAATAACAAATCCTTTTGGCTTCGGAAATTTTCAACGCTCTCAGCACGACTTTAAAACTAGCTTCCACTATCTAACTTTTTTTTGAGCTCGCCGAAATTCACTAAGAAGTGGCGCGATAAGGCCGGTTCTCTCCTTTTTGTCCTATCTATTTATTTCAAGTTCCTGGTGCGAAAATTGAGCGTTACAATGTATCACAAGTACTATTCTGTCATTTGTCAAAAAATGACATCTGTCAAAAATAATTTGACATATCATCATTAGAAAGATCTTGTTTTTCTGATTTCAAAAATATATGATATATCGGGTGTGAAATTCATAATAAAGATGCTACGGGCTGGGGCCTAGAATAAAAAACGGACGGTAGATCTAAACCAAACTTTAACGTTTTGACATTTTGAAAGCGTGTAACTTTGTATCGGTTGCAAGTGTGGTTGCAAGTCAGACTTGAAATTCAATCCTTAAGCCCGGTATTTCCATCTCCGGAACTTTATCCGGAGATGGAAATACCGGACCTTCGTCATTAATCGGTCTTACTCGGGTTTGACGGGCTTTTTAGTGTAACTGAGGCTCTGCTGTACATGCACATCATCTACTTTATTCTTAAATGGAATAGAGTGAAAATATGACGAACCCGATGAATTGGAAATTTGCAAAAACAACTTTAGGCTAAGTTAGGCCAAGTTGCTCACTTCGGCCCGTATTCATATCCCACTTTTAAGCTAGAAGCGCTTTTAGTGCGATGCGCATTTAGGGGCATTTCTCATATTTTAGTGTTCAAAAATACAAATTAACTCGCAAATTAATTGCAATTAAGTACATACAATCGCTCCCAATCCCAATAATGTATTTTTGAACACTGAAATATGAGAAATGCCCCTAAATGCGCATCGCACTAAAAGCGCTTTTAGCTTAAAAGTGGGATATGAATACGGGCCTACGTCTTCAACTTTAAGCCCGGCTTCGCTACTGTGGAAGTGATGGTTATTACATCAATTAAATCTATGACAATCAAATCAAGTTTAAAGTTAAACTTAAGGACAGAGTTAAATTGGTGGAAGAAGGCGTTGCGGAATCAATCGGTGTTGGCTTATTCCTTGACAGAAATTCACTATTCAGTTCTCTTTTGAAAGCTACAACTACAAGGATGTGCTTTGGTTTGAGCCCATTGGCATTTCCAAAATCCAAAAAAATATTTTCTAAATTTCGAAGTTTTTGAATTTTCTTTTGGAAATGCCAGTAGGCTTAAACCAAACTACATGTTTGTAGCTTTTGAAAGAGACCTGAATGGTAAATTCCTGTCAAGGAATAAGCCCACAGCAATTAAAAGTGAGCCACTGGGCCTCAGCCTTTCAAAGTTTCATTTTTGAAGATTCAGTTTTTCCGTTGTTCCCAACGATTCGGCCGATTTTGACCAAAATTGCTGTCTGTTTTGTGTCTGTCTGGTAGGTTTATACTTCCAAACATGGCCCCTATCGGAGCCACAATCGACAGTCGTTCCATATAACGCGCATTTTTGATGTACCTTAGGTCCGTCTAGAACAGAGCAATTCCGCCCACCACTGGGACCGAGACCATTGTATGAATTTTTGAATGGATTTGTATAAGTTTATAATACGTACAACGACAGAAAGCCAATCGGTGAGATAAATAGCGTAGGCTGGTGCGAATAATGAGCCCCGGTGCTAAGTATAACTGGCGTGTTATTGTATGTAAATCTAAATGACAGCTCATGGGAGGAGAAGGAAGGGCCCAGTCGCGTCGAGAATTCCAAAACAGTGCTTTACCGCGCGTTCCATACGAAGAACCCATTGTCAGATTTATTGTCTTCTTATTGCGTCTTGCTATGATACAGCGTATTGTAATTTGTACCTACCTCCAACAACACCAGTTCTTGGTATGCGAGCAACATCAGGAGTCACTGAAAATCTACACGCCACAGTAATACTTTTGTCTGATGAATGCTGGTTTTCAGTTTCCACAAACATGCCCTTTGCCCAATTTGTCGCTTGTGATAAAATTTTATTGTAAGCACCTGAATAATCGTAGGTGCGCTGCAACAGAACAACGGGAAATCTATTCTAATCTTTTCGTAGTGAGGAGACTACAACGCCCGATAGAAAAGAAACCCGAATATCATAAGCAGTATCCGAACAAAATGCATTAAATTTTGAAGAATTTCTCTCTGCAAAAGGATAATTATCATGCTCTCTCTTCTCGGATCTATTCGTAGTTACAATACATTCTGCACACTTATTCGGTAGTTAAACTGCTTTAGAATGTAAGATTTTTCCAAAAGGGATGCCCTGCTTTGCACACTACCTCTAAGTATAGCTAGTGATCACGCGCTTTTACAAATATATCGGTCATCATAACCAGCGTAACAGGTACTTAATAATAATTCAAATAATAATAATCATGCTCCTGCAAGATCTGGAATCTGTGAATGGCCCATTCTTTCGAATTTTACCTCATAAATGCCAACAACCCTACCTGTTTTCGGGTTCCACTCCAAGCTTGTTATTATTGCTCTCGACGATGGCCGTGGTTTTGAATTTATTGTCTTCGGCACCGATCAGCAGCTCGGTCCTGCCATTCTGGAAGGGGGACGACGCCCTCCGGTCCGTTAGCTTGCGGACCTCGAGGGAAGCCTGTTGCTGGTCAGCCGATGCTGCCTTCAAATCGTTGGGAATTAATAGCTTCGAGACGCTCGGATCTGCCGATGATGTGTTGCCGCCACTGGCTAATGTGTCGGGAGACGTTTGAGGCACTCCGGCTCCGCCAGAGATCTTATTCAAAATAAAGTCTTCCGGCTTGTGTCCGTTGGACAGCAACTTGGGAGTGGTGATGACCTCCTTGGTGGCGACTACGGAGATCGTGTTGGCCAACACGGGCTGCTGGCTTCCGCTTTCCGACCTGCTGCTTCCGGTGGGGTTGTTGTTTATATTTTCGGTGGCCGTCAAAGACGTTACGTAGATGGGGGTGTTGTTGATGAAGCCGTTTAATTCTTCGCTCGACGTAGTCTGCTGGTTCAACTGGAACGAAAACAATAGAGCGTGTTAGTTGCATCTTTAATAGTTTTCAGAATCTCGGCAATTTTTCAAGTGCTGCATTAAGCTTGAATAATTAATTTGCTATACAAATAATTGTAAACACCTATAGGTAGATGCTTTTTTCTCACAAATTTAGAAGGTTTTTTCACTGCCTGATTGGGCCGGCGAACCGCCCAAATGCTGAAATTGAAACAACTGAAAAATGCTCGGCAGACCAAGCTGTTGAGCTAATTTGCCAAACTTTTTTTTCAGTAATACTTATCACTTAAAAGTTGAACAGTTTTAGATATTATTTATGGATCCTGCAGACCTGAGGTGGTCCATGCTAGGTAGGACTCTTTAAATTCCTAAATATCCTACCAGTCTGAGGTTCTGAGCGTTTTAAGTCCATAGTTACAGGTTCCTAAGCCATTTTTCATCGACAGACACGCTGCGTGGAGTGGTATAAACTGTATTTTTTGCAATGCCGGGACGAAAAGTGCACTTTTTCTCCCCCTTTAGCGGGAAAAAAAGTAGATTTTTATTCCCTTGGTTTTCCTGCAATCAAAAACTTAATTTTCTTCGGAAGTCTGTAGATGAGGCATTACATTTTTGCACTGTTGAATAGGTCTCTTCTTGGGTAATCACACAAGGTATCACAACTCAGTCACATTGTTATCAATCGGCTGGAAAAACATGAAAATTCTGCAAAATGAATACGAAATCTTCCATTGTTTTTTGTGTTCAATTCACGATAACTTTCGATTTCACGAAATCGATTTGGAAAAATCTTACACAGAAATGTTGAGGAGGGTAGATAAGTTTAGATATCATAATATTGTAGAACGTATCTTGGTTTAAATCGGCTAAAGCGTTTTGAAGTGACAGCTTTTGAAATCTGCCAAAGATCAATACTTTTTGTTCGGTCATTTCTGGTGAGTACTTACTTTTGAATAGCTGTAACTTCAAGACGCTTGGGCCGATTTGAACCAAATTTCCAGGATACACCAAGAAAAATACGTTCCACAATATTATGATATCTGGACTTGTCTAGCCCCACCACAAAAAAGTTTGAAAATGGGGTTTTTCTTGATTGAACGGGGTAAAACCGAGGGTAAAACTTGCTTTTGAATGAAATATTTTGAAAAATTCCGTTAGGGGATGTGAAGATTCGAGATTAGAGATCCAAGATTTGATTTCGTTCTGAGCAGTAGGTCCTGGTTTTATTTAAAACTGGGAATATAATAATAATTATCAATGTCCGAGCATACAGGGTGCTTGCAAACTTGGGGCAAAAAATTGAACAGCAGTTAGGGAAATGCTCCAAAAGTGCCGGACAACTGTTGAAAAAAAAATTGTGATTTTTTTTTTGAAATATGGAGTGTCTAAAGGTGGTCTCTCGACCCATTCTATTTTCGTTATTTTGAAAGATTTTAGTGGATTGTTTTCATCAGAGCAAAAAGTAAATTTTTTGAATCTTTGAATGTCTTTTGCAATTTTATGTAATGTATAGGGATCCACCGAGATTCCCCCCCCCCCCCCTGTTACAATTTCTCCCGTTGGAATAAATTGGTGAGAAAAACAAAAATTCTCATATTCTATAGAATGTTTATCTACAGGGTGTTTCAAAAAACTTCCAAATTTTTTTGACACTTTGTATCTAAATATTGGGAATGATGCGGCTTTTTCTTCTGAGTCCAGATATATAATTTGATTTTCGAGTAAGATCATATACAAGGTGCTCATTCTCACACTTCCCACCCCAGATTTCTCATTCTCCTTTCCCCCGCCAAATTTTTCTCGAGAAAAACGCCGGAAAAGGTCGATTTTATTTTGAGGGGGTCATCTAGGACAAGTATTGCCGAATTCTCATCGATAAAAATCAACCTGTTCCGGTGTTTTTCTTGAAACAAAAATTGGTGGGGAGAAATCTGGAGGTGAAAATTGTAAAAGTGAATACCCTGTATATGATATTATTCAGATATCAAATCACATATCTAGATTTAGAAGAAGAAGCCGCATTATTCCCAATATTAAGGTACAAGGTGTCAAAAAAAATTGGAAGTTTTTTTAAAACATCCCGAATAGGATACAAAAAATAATTTTGGTGTTCAAATTTGAATTCTACGGGAAAAATGATTGTGAAAAATTTCTTTCCCCACCAATTTATTCCAACGGGAAAGCTTCTAATAGGCGGGGGGGACTCGGTGGATCGGTCGGGTAACAGAATATCCCAGCCAAAAATATCCCTGCGACAAAATATTCTAAGCCAAAAATATCCCCGCGACAGAATATCCCAGGCCAAAAATATCCCAGCCAATAATATTCCAGCCAAAAATATTCCCGCACAAAATATCCCAGGTCAAAAATATCACAGCCAATAATATCTCCGCGACAAAATATTCCAAGACAAAAATATTCCCGCCAATATAATTCCAGTTTAAAACATGCCAGCCTAAAATATCCCAGCTAAAAATATCCTTGCCACACAATTTCTCAGGCCAAAAATATATATTACCGTATTTAATGAGTCTAAAAGAAGGATGATACTCTAGTCAAAAAAAACTTCTTATCTGGCTGGTCTGAAAAAAAGAATGCTTGAGTCAAAAAACGATTATTATTCTATGTAGTAGGTATGTCTAAAATGAAGGACGATACTTAAGTAAAAAATGAACTTCGCATCTGATGGGTGTAAAAAGAAGGAAGATGCTTGAGTCAAAAATCAGTTCTCCATCTGGTAAGTCTGAAAAGAAGGATGATACTTGAGTCGAAAATGAACTCATTATCTGGTGGGCCTAATGCCTCTTGAATCAAAAATAGATTTTTATCTGGTGGATCTTGAAAGAACGAGAATGCTTGAGTGAAAAATCAGTTCTTTATCTGGTGGGTCCGAAAAGAAGGATGATACTTGAGACGAAAAAAAGACTCTTTGTCGGCTATACAATTAGGTCAAAAATCGGCCTGTAAAATGTCTCGTCGGTGATTTGGTAAGTCGGTGAGTTGGTGAATCAGCAAGTCGGTGGATTGGTGAGTCCGTGAGTTGACCTGTCGGTGGATTCGATAGTCGGTGATTTGGTTGTCGGTGAAATGTCCACGTTGATTTTGAGTCAGAAAACAGTGTCACGGTCGGATGTTACAAACAGCCCCTTGGGCACCTAACGAAGTCCATGCACACACTTTCGCGTCCGACAGTTGTTTTCGAGTCAAAAATGTATAGTGTTGCCGGAAATTACCGCTCTTATGACGTACCTGACTGGGTCTATGTGCACAAGTTTCACGGGGATATTTTTGGCTGGGATATTATTGGCAGGGATATTTTGTCGCGGGGATATTTTTGGCTGGGATATCATTGGCAGGGATATTTTTGGCCTGGGATATTATTGGCGGGGGTATTTTTGGCCTAGGATATTTTGTCGCGGGGATTTTTTTGTCTGAGATATTATTGGCGGGAATATTTTTGGCCTGGGATAATTTGTCGCAGGGATATTATTGCTGGGATTTTTTTGGCTGGGATATTATTGCCGGGATTTTTTTGGCTGGGATATTTTTGGCAGGAATATTTTGTCGCCGCACCGGTGGATCACCCTGTACATAAATTCTGAAAATCTATTGTTTCTCGAAAATGCCCGTGAAAACTTCTAGAGGTTATAAAACTGATGTAGAGCAACAAATAACACAAAGAGTTTTCGATTCACCCTGTATGGCAAATAAAATTACAAAACAAATTCAAAGGTTTATAAAAACATCGCTATTCGGTCTGTTCAAAAGAGTTTACTAAAATCTTCCAAAATAACGGAAATAAAGAGGGTCAATTTTTTTCAACATTTTTCTGATGCTACTTTTGAAGCATTTCCCTAACTGCGGTTCAATTTTCTACCCCAAGTTTGCAAACACCTTGTATAGTGGTTAGGGCTCGTTATAAGCATTCAACTACTTAAACTTAGAATGGCTATAAATAAGTATAGGTAGGTAGGTACGTTAATAACCCCGGTAAGTATAAACCTTCCATTGATTAGAGCCAAAATAATTCAAATTAATGGTAAATTAAACCAATTCAGCCATTCGAGATATTCCATTTATGCTCTGTTCAGTGTCACAGCTTCTGAAGTGGGTGGACCATTGATATTCCCGGAATCCCGACTGGGGTTAGGCGCCTATGCAGACCAACCCCCTGTGGGGTGTAGGCTTGTAACGCTTGATATCTGACACCGATGCAAACAAAATCATAAATTTGGCTTGAGTGCCCCGTGTCACGATGAAGTGGATTTTCTCAACTTAATATTTTTTTCGCCTTACGTTCATTCATATATTTGCTCATCAGTCTTTGAACCTATTTGAGAATAGATAAATTTCCAGTCCATCCTCGCTCCAGTCCATTCAGAGCATTAATCTTAGATTTGCCAAATTTAGAGTGCGTCCATATGTCTTGATTAAACCGCCCTTGGCGATCCTCCAGATTTTCTCGCGAAAGTTGTATCGAAAGCGAAATAAAGGACTCCTCGCACATTTCAAACGAGCGCGGAGAAATTTTGCAGAACATTCAAATTATATCAAGCTTTAAGTGATGTATTCAAATTTTGCAGGAACTACGGCTCTCGATTCGATCAGCAGAAGAAAAATGACGTGGCCACTGCCTCCCGGTGAGAGTTCCACTAATGAAAATTTGTTTGCCAACATCACGGGGCGGCAGCAAGAGTTTGGAACTTTTCAAGGTGATTCTTTTGATTTCCAGTGGGTTTTTGCGCGTTGCTTTATTTGAACAAGAAGTTTTAAAATTATAAACATAGAGCTCCAAACGAGGCTCAAAAGTTGACTCTATCCCACAATTTGGTTATGGCACGGTCCTTGGTGTAAATCTTTTATTAATGGAGTTATTAAACTCTAAGCAAAAATGTTTCTGCCATAAATTTTCGGAAGAAAGCACACAAGTCCCGACAAATAAAAATGAGTTACGGTTTTCAGCTAGGGCTTTGCTCGCTTCTCAGAGGCGCGTTTTATACAAAATTAATGCCATCTCTGAGCTCCACTCCTGCGCTACACCTCTCTTCTACATATTAGAGCCTATAACAACGGGCATCACTTATCTCCATGCCATGCCGGGCTTTTCTATGTGAGGCTTTCTCTGTCTCGCTCGCGTATAGGGGTATTTTCTACTATTATTGTACAGTTATACAGTGTTATCTTTCCAGACCGAGTAACTGTTGTTACCCACATGTACATCAACAAGCTCTTCAGTAAAGGCCGATAAGGGAGTGCGAGAGTGACTTTGAGAAAAACCATCCCATTAGACCTGCTATCATAAGTGGCATGTGGATAAGTGTTGGGCGAGAAAGGGCTTTCATAAGTCGGTTACATAGCACCAGTTTCCATATTTTAAACAAGAGGAATTTGGAATTGTTCAAGATCTTAGTCATCTGTATTCGTTCCTTGATTCCATGGCTTTACCCTGGATTGCGCTTTAAGAACCCAGGATTTTGTGGGGGAAACCGTGGATTAACCCAGAAGTCCCTCAATTTATTTCGCTCTTGATGGTGGTTGAGAACATAACATTGATTTCCGGGTGCTTTTCGCCCTTGAATTAACTAAATTTCAAACAAACTTGTATAAGTACTTGAATGAACCAGAATTATTGGGAAAAAGAACTGAAAAGTTAACTACATCATAGTGCAATAAAATAAGAATTGCTTTTGGAACTTATTCGGGACTCGAAAATAGTATATTATAATACAAGTTTTATAAGACATCGTATTGTCATACGCATCATTTTGAAGCACGAGGAAACGAAGCTACGAGATCGAGGATGCAGAACTGAATCCCAAATGTACCAAAATGATATCAACGGGATACAATGCGTCGAATTACGATGTATTTGCATCCAATGGATTGACGGGTTTCATCCCCTCCATTTCAAGTGACAATTTTTTACTCCCCGCCCTGCAATAACTCAAAACCCCCAGGTGCGATTTTTTGGCGATTTTGGATATGTAGTAGAGCATTCAATTCCGAACAGAATAGCAAATTTTCAGGACGACCATATTTATTCCGAGGTTTTACCGATTTTTTTACAATTTTTCCTGTACCTACTGAAATTGCCAAAAGCAGAGTGGGTCTTATTCCTGAAAATAGTTGGCTCAGACTTTTGGCACTGATGATTTTCCATTTCTCACATCACATCATGTATAAATATTTACCAATTCTCACTTAAATCTCTTGAAAAATCACTGATTGATAATTTTCAACTTTTAGAACAATTTTCAATTTTTTCGGGATATTTCAAAAACTCTTGAAGATATTTGACAGTGGTGGATGCAACCTCATCACCATAACATACATACATGCCAGTTTTTTGAGCTACAACGTCAGCCCTATACGCTGTTTAGTTGAGAGTAAACTGGGCTATTTGGTATTTATTGATATAAAGCAGTAAATGGTAAATAACGCAAACGATCTATTCATTCTAACAATTTTCTCAAAGTTGGATAAAATATTCTACATACCTAGACCTAACTACTTATGCAATTTGAATCAAGTTCCGTTTGGAACGAGCAAAAAGTCCAGAACACAAGAATGACTTTACAGTCGTTGCACACGCCTTACGTGCATAAATAGATAAATCCACTTATTCGAACTTCATGTACCTACAAACGGCACTCTCATTATGAAACCCATTTAAGAAACCCATAATGTTACTTGGATACTTGATTTTAACCACCACTTTTATTGCAATTCATTACCGAGATATCATCTCAGCTTTCACTGTCACGCCTTTTACGTTGCCTCATTGTGTGTTCGATGAGAAAAAATCAAAAAAATTGGAAGACGTCAGGTTAGGAACGCACCGATGGATTTTCACAATGCAAATTCCAAGAGAACAGCGTGACCCAATCGGGCAAGCAGCAGAAATGAATTTATGTGAGGCTTTAGCATATATCATACGTTGAGTAATAAACAACGTAAATGGACGAAAAAGTTACCTGTTGCGAAAGTTTGGTCATGTCGACGGGCTTGACCCGCTTGAGCGCTGTGAGGCGCTCCAGGCGTTCTTGAGCTTGCTGCTCCACTGCAATGACGAATGCATCTTGGACGTTTCCAGCGCACAAATCCAAATCCACCGCTGAAACAATGAAAAAAATCGTTATCATTAACATGTCATTGTGGGACACAAAATTGGTAAATTAATTCATCATAGCCATGAGGCATTGTGTTGTTCAGTCAACAGAGTCAACAGACTAACCGAACGCAAGTCGTCATTTTCTATCCCGAGCTAACCTACGCATTGTTCAAATAGTAGAGCGCCATATTTTTTTTAGCGCACTTCTCCAAACGGGAAGGCGCTTGTGTAATCGCTTCGTCCGCCTGTCGTCATAGCATCTCGTCCTGGACGGAAGGATTTTTTCGAACAATTTGACTCCAACGGGTAGTTCATGGCCCTTCATGGCCTTGTGACCAGAGCCAAGAAAAATCTCGCCGAAAAAATGAACAATTACAATAATAATTTGGTGTGGCGCGGCGTCGACGATGACGTATCTCAGAAGCGGGCTGGGTTCTTTTTTCGCTAATCGAATCGTATCTATTTTGGCTCGACACCTGTTGCATTTGATGACGATCGGTCAACTATCAACAATTTACAATAACAAAATTCATCTCCAAGTTTAGTCGAATTGGCAGAGCTCAACAGAATCCAGCAGCTTTGCGATGGATCTGGCAATCTCTCGAACGGCTCCTCCGCCAATTGTACGGGTGTGTCCGGGTTCGTTTCTTATCGCCGAGTTGAAGTCTCTCACGAACATCAAGGATATCTTTCATAGCTTCCAAGCGGTTTAATATATCGAGTTCGTTTTCTGCTAATCAAATCGTATCTACTTAGTGTTTTTAAAATTGCGACTGCAGTAAGCTGTGGAAGTAAAAATGTTTGTCCGCCGCTTGATTCAAATTGCGCTCTTGAGGCTGTCGGCCAGGCAACGCGGAAAGATGAATGTAGACAAGTCGTGGACATACGTTTCCACTTCCACAGCGAACTCCAATTTATATAGAAGTCCAATTCATAATTTAAAAAAAAAACACCCAGCGCATGCCATTCACGTTGTAAATTCAGTAATTTGCTTTTTGAATCGATCAAATGATCTTGAGATATGGATTATACGGGGTGTTTATAAGAAACTGTGATCGCGGCAGGCATGGGTCAGGCCGAAAAACGCAATAACAGGCTCAATTGTAGTGATCGAAAGCGGATTCCAAAGGCGATGCGATCACAAACATTTATAAACACCCGGTATAACTGGGTCAAGTTCCCACCAACATATCTTTAGCTGGACTTGAGGAAAAATACGTTACGACCATCGCATCGCTTCACGTATAAGAACGCTCTAACAATTCAAAAAGTGACAGTGTGGAATTTACAGCGTCACTAGGATATATTTTGGCTAGGCACTTGTTGCATTTGAGGATGATCTATCAACTATTAAAATTTTCAACAACAAATCTGTACATATTCAAGTAGTTTCGTCGAACTGGAAGAGTTTAAGCTACGCAAAAGTTCAGCAGCTTCACGTATGAATCCAGCAATCTCACGAACGGTTCCTCCGCCAATTGTTTTGTGTCCTGGTTTGTGTGCTATCGCCGAGTCAAGACAAAATCGAACAAAATCCTCCATTTCACAGTTCACACCTCACAGTTCATCATAATCGAGTTCAGTTTTTCTTTAATCGAATCTTATTTATTCTGGCTCGACACTTATTGCATTTAAGGTCGTGGTCAACCATAAACAAATTCTACTTTTTACCAAACACATTCAACACAACATACCCCTGACAATCCTTTTAAGCGAGACTAAAATAAACTGCTCGTCAAAAGTTAAGCATAGAGCAAAATGTGCTCTTATTTCAAGCATGGATATCTTGGGGAAAAAATATACGATTTGAAAGAAGTTTATGGTGGCTGGTAGAGCTTTTCTTCGGCTGCAAGACGCTTTGTCGACTTACGGCACCATTGACTTTGTCCATGATATACGGAATGTCAAAGGAAGGAGTGTCAAGAGTGTTAATTTTTGAAGTCGTGGAACTTTTTTAGGAAAAATTCCGGATTTTTTGTCTCTCGAGTTTTAGAAAGCGGATATCAATATCTCGAAATGGTTTTCAACTTTTGATCGTGTTTTGTTTTTTTAAAGAGTTCTTGATTTTTTTGTGAAATTTAGATTTTTTTATGCAGAATTTGCTAGAGCTGTGGCTTTTTCTTGAGAATTCACAGAAACGTACACAATTGCTCGATGAATTATACCATGGGAAAATTTGACCTCATGGGCCCCCAGAAGAGGTCATCCTCTGGGCCTCTTCAAGGGAGATGCCCAATGAAGCATGCTGCGACATCACATTGACACTTATTGAACCCAGCATGAATAAAAATGCAAGACTTGTAACCATACGTTGCATCAAAATTACCATGGTAACCAATTAGTCCCATCATGAGTGATTTTGTTACTGCGCAAGTCAATGGAAATTTCCAGAAGTGATATCTCCTAGACAAGTAGAGATAGAGCCATAATTCATTTTTTGGTTCCAATCGGACACATTATTGACTATTCGAGTATGATGTGCAATTTTTTCACGTTTATACTTTTCCAGTAGAGGGGGGTAACTGTGACGTTTGTCATGTCAGTACTTTTTTTTGTACTTATCATCATTGACATGTCAGCATGAATGTAATCTACTACTTAACATCAGTAGTGAAAACAAAAGACTAACAAAGGTTTTCTCAGGAAATCTGGACTTTGAGGAAGAAAAACACCGAACGCAAACTTGAAATTGATCAGCTGGAAATGACAGTATATATTTATGTCGACATTTCAATGATGACAAGTATAAGAAAAAATTTCCGACATGACAAACGTCAAAATTACCCCCTACCACTGAAAAAGTATGAACGTGAAAAATTTGCATATCATGCTTGAATGACCAATAATGTGTCCGATTGAAATCAAAAAAAGAATTATGGTTCTATCTCTACTCGTCTAGGGGATATCACTTCTGGAAATTTCCAGTGACTTGGGCAGTAACAAAATCACCCATGATGGGACTAATTGGTAACCATGGTAATTTTGATGCAACGCATGGTTACAAGTTCTATTTTCATTCATGCGGGGTTCAATAAGTGTCAAAGTGATGTCGCAGCATGCTTCATTGGGCAGCTCCCCTGAAGAGGTCCAGAGGATAACCTCGTCTGGAAGCCCATGAGGTCAAATTTTCTCATGGTATGATCCATTCAGCAATTCTGTACGTTTTTGTGGATTTTCAAGAAAAAGCAACAGCCCTAGCAAATTCTCCATAAAAAATCGAAGTTTCACAAAAAAATCAAGAACTCTTTGAAGAGACAAAATACGATCAAAAGTCAAAAACTGTTTCGAGATATTGATATCCGCTTTCTAAAACTCAAGAGAGAAAAAATCGGGATTTTTTTCTAAAAAAGTTCCACGACTTCAAAAATTAACACTTTTGACACTCTTTTCTTTGGCATCCTGTATATCGTGGACAAAGTCAATGGTGACGTAAGTCGACATAGCGTCTTGTAGCTGAAGAAAAGCTCTACCAGGCACCATAAAATTGTTTCAAATCGAATATCTTTTCTCTAAGAAATCCTTGCTTGAAATCGGAGCAAATTTTGGTCTATGTTTAACTTTTGACGAGCAGTTTAGTATATTAGCGTACAAGTTTTATAAGACATCATATTGCCATAGGTCAACAATAGGTCTTATAAAACGTGTGTTATATACAATTTTTTCTATTTTGCAACTATTCCATGGTTTTTTTTCTTCTAAAAAAATGTAAAATATGTGCCTCTGCTAACACAATTGTTGGGATTTGCTCTTGATGGAAGCACAGTTTATCATCAGGAATGAGCCGTATTTTTCTGAAATAAACCCCTTCTGCGAAGTGATGTCACCTAGGCTGTTTCATCTGTCAGTGAGTGCTGTCATGTCGATGTCATGCCCGCTGATATTGCCAACATTTGGGGGTAAAAAAATGCGTATCGAAATGGATGTTCTTACGATACGCGAATGACTCATTTGCGTATCTTAATGACTTTCTTATGAACGCAAAATAGAAAAACCCTTTTAAATAAGTCCCGTAGGTACGTAGGTACTTTATAGAAGGTATTTGGTATTTTATCGCTCCTGAGACTGTACTTTTTCATATGAATAAAAGTAGAATTTCCCATAAAGTATAAAGTTGTAGTCAGGTACAGTCGTGAGATTATTCGTTTCGTACAGCTGCAGTTATCAATTTGGCGATGTCTAGTCTAGTCATGGATACATGAAAGCGGCCTGAAATGCCAGAATTCGCCTGTTCGACAATTGCATCTGTACGAAACGATAATCTCACGACTGTACTTCTCTTAAGCTCACTTAAAGGATCACACGCAGATATCCATAATGTACACGCCGGGTTGCTTTGCATTTGAAGTCATCCTCCTATTTATGACCGCCAGTTAAGAAATCCATGAATAATTCAGATATTCTGGAAAAGCCAACAATAGCTCAGAAGCGAGATTTTCTTGCGTGCACTGCTCGAATCCAAGTCTTGAGAAATTCATTCCAGGAATGTCACCTTGGATTGGAATCTACACGTCCACCCATACATATTTTCAATAATGTATAAACTATAAAGTACCGATCTTCCGAGCGTATATCTTTATAGTGCTTTTTTTTAACTGAAAGTGGTTAGATACAATAATTAAGAAGTCGCAAAGAAAGACCGCAGAGAGACGCTGTGTAAATTCCAACTTCTATGTTTGCGTGGTGTACTCAACAACATCCAAATCCACGAGTCTTTGAGGAGCGCAGCTGAAGAGATGTTGAAGCCGCAGAAAACGCCCGAAGCATATGCAACCCATAGGCCGCAGAAGTCGTGTCCTACTCCACTGCCTAGCCAAGTCCTGAAATTCGTCCTGCGTGTATGTGTGTCTCTCTGTATGGTGTGTGGTGTGAAGAGTAAAAGGAAAAGGCGATAAACGGGACCGAGGAGGGGACGACGACAGAAGTGTAATTTCGAGATTATTAGATTTTCCGCTGGGCTTGAGGATTTGGCGGTGACAGTAGGGTTTCGGTGGCGGCCTGAAAAATCCGATGTGTCATATTTTTAGCCGCAATATCCGCACTGAAAACTGAGCGAGCATGATACCTATAATTGAATCAAAAAGCGAAACGTACATGGCAGCTAAGAATCACGGCGCAGGGCTCGAAATAATGGAGCCAACATAAAATTATTATTGGTTTAGCAATAACCGGCGATTTCTTATGAACTTGAACCAATAACAAAGACTCGACGATACTTCAGCGTTGCGCGGTCAATATCCTTTCGTTGCTCAATGCTCCTAGATGATATTTGTAAATTGTTTTAGCCCCATAACAAAATAATTCGATTATTACGCTGGAACTCTTGAGACACACTCCACTTTTTCTCCAAGCGATTTTTTACACCTCTGATCACAGATGTTTAGTGTACCGAATCAGATAGCAATCCATCAATTATTTAGGAAGAGACGAATCACGCACTCGTCGTATTTGTTACCTAATCACTGAACAGTTGGTGCCCTACTAGTTATTAGAAAAAAATATGTAAGTACCTACAACTACCTATCTTGCATACCATACAAACACAAACTATGCGCCGTATTTCTGGATTATGGATTCATAGGGGGAGTCGATAGAACATAGTTCCACGTGACACGTAGGCCTTGCTGTTGGGCCCATTGTACCTCTCCCAGACCAGCCGGACTCATCGAGCCACAATGCGGTGCCTGGATGTTTGATAGTTGGTCCATCCAAGAACTGGGGCCGACAAGCGCACGGTTGACCTGGACTCCGTCTTTTGACTCCGACGCAGATGCGGTTGTTCGACACATCCACGCCCTGCGGTGGTAAGGCTGGGAGGAGTATCGAATGAAAATTAACTAACCTTTAAAGAACCATTCATTCTGAACACTTCATTCTGGTTTTTTCTTGTATAGGACTTGAATTTTATTGGTAAACGGGCCAGATCAGAACTACATGCTTGGGCTAACTCGAGGGCGAACTCTATACCAATACAAGTGATTTGACCCGCAGCACTCAACATTTCGTCCCTTAGGGAGAGAACGGGGGCCTCCAAACTTTGAAGATGCAAGCAAGAACTTTCACAAAACGACGGGTATAGTCATGTGGTTTATAAAGGATGAAGGAAGCTTATGTTATGATATGAGTCTGTTGGAAATGTTGGCAGCTACTGTCGTGTTCGTTCCATTATCCATTCTTTTCACTCGAAAAAAATTCTTTGGCATAGGTCAAAAAATCACTTTTCACTACTTTTTCTTTCTTGCAAAAAAACAATGAATTTAATTGAATTATCAACCAAATAGCATTCCGTAAGTCCAATTATGAGTACAAAATTGATGCAGTGGCATTTTCTAAAGAAGAATTTTTTCATTAGGCGGATCCTCTTTTTTCAACAGAATTTTTTTCAGTGTCTCCACTGGACTTGACTGGTCAATGTTATCATGAAGGGAGAGCCCAAACTGTTTTGAAAAAAGTCCATCCTCTTGCTTGCAGTGGTGTTGAGGTAATAATTCACTTCTCCAAAAGTAAGATCATTTAGGTATCCCTTTTAACAAAGCTTCAATATAACTGATTACAGCCCTTCAGCCCTGACGATGCCTAGCGGCGAAACTATAGTTGGCTATAAGGATTACATTTGTGGTGTAACTATAAAAAGATAATACATATAAATTATCCAAACTGTTTTTTAGTAATCTTGATGTGACATAGCTTTGAAACCCTCAAGAGAGCACAAAATGAGTTTCTTACTGCTGGGCCATCAAAATTTTGGCATGATGGTTTTATTGTAGAGGACAGGCGAAAAAACTTGATCTAGGCTGGGCGGTTTGGTTCTAGTGGAAAAAACACCTACTCAAGCATAACGACCCAGCATTTTGTGATACTGTAAAAAAACTTGGCATGGGAGTATAATAATTTTCTGCTAAAACCAAACCGCCTACTGTGCCTGCGGCCAGATCAAATTTTAGTCTGCGTCTCTCCTGCTATAAAATCAAGATGCCAAAAATTTGACGGCCCAGCGGAAAGAATTCTTGTATTTATAACTCTTGTATTGGTATAAAGTTCGCCTATGCCAAATTTCGTTGCCCCACCCCAAAATGCAGTATCCTCTAATACTGCTTCCACTAAAGAAGAATCAACGCCTTTGTGTATTTCGCATTTCGATATTGGCGGGTATACAGATTTCTATTGTCGATAATACAGAGGATAGTACAGTTTGGTATGTAAATTAGCTACGGTTTAATGTCAGCGGAAAGTGAAACGTCCAATGGAAAAGAAAACCTGGACAGTCTGAGAGCTTCATCGAGCTAAGTGCATCACACAACAAATGTGGGTCATTTTTCAGTGTCGACAGTGACTACCTAGGCACCAAAGTGTCAAAAAATGACGCGATTGACAGAAGATTTGACGGTTTGCAATAACAATTGATGAACCTCAAGTCCCCAAGTGCCAAACGGCACCGCAAGCGCCCCCCTACATGCATTTGCCCTATTGAGCGTATTGCACTGGAACTGATTAAACAACACCGAAAGTAGACAACCATTGCATATTTCTTTATTCACAAGTTGAGTAACTTTACAGATTTTCGGGTGTTGTAATTTGGTTTTTTCAATAACAAATAACAATTCCAATCTCCTACAGAAGAAACGACTTCGAAGTGTTCAAAATGAATGATTTTCTAAAGATAAGTTGATTTTCACTGGGTTCCTGGCACAGGCCTATGATTCACTAATAACTAATTTTCCCAACTCGATCCAATGACGTAGTGACTGTCCCCTTTTTCGACTCTATTTCTACGTCACTGCATTATTTTTAATTGAGCAGATTCTTCTAATTCTTCGTTCAGTTTATAGCAAAAAGTTACCCTAGCCAAATTCTGATATTCCGTTTCCGAATCAATAAAGTTTGATTTTTCGAAAGCACTTCAAAAACCAAACCAAAGAGCACAAAATTTTGAAAATTGAAGAAGAATTTAATTTTTTTGCTATACAAATCCTCTTTACGTTTACTTGAAAAATGTTTTGGCTGAAGAAGTTTTCCCAGAACTGAACGTTGACCTCTCTAATTTAAATGTTTTTCAAAGTGTTTTTCACATATCTTGACAAACTATCTCTGGAACAAAGTAGCCAATCAACATTTTGTTGTGTTAACTTTTTGCTTTTAGCTAAACAAAGAATTTTTTATATTCTCTCTTATACATATGTATAAAGTATGATGAACATGTATAATTCAAACATTTTATAATAAAATGAATAAATATTTATTGCAAAGAGAATTGAAAAATATGCTCTATTTCAGAAAATTACCTGCGTCGATGTCGTAGAAAATGGGTGCAGCCCCCCTTTCACTACGCCACTGGATAAAGTTGTGAAAATTTATCATAAATGGATCATGGGCTTCTGCTAGGATTGCTAGAAAAACATGTATGCCAAATTTGAAGAGAATAGGTTCTACAGTGGTTCTACAATTATTGCAAAAAACGATTTTTCAAGTTCAACGTTGAAGGTTTATATCTCCGTTATTAGGTATTCCTGAAATATATTTTCTCCAGTAAGTCTACTTAGTTTTTGATTCTCTATCACTTCTTGAAGTTTGACAGATCAAATCAAAAAAACACCCTATACAGGTGTTCATTTGAAAAGTTGTCACCCCTGATTTCTCGCCGCCAAAATTTTTTACAGGAAAACGCCGAAACAGGTAGATTTTTGTTTCGAGGGGAACATCTGGGACACATACAGTCAAATTTTCATCTTGATACATTAAATTGAAGGCAATAAAATTCTCTTTCCGTCAATGATATTTCTAATTTTTTTAAACCACTTCTTTGAAGTGAGGTAGGGTGGGGGCGAAGGGGTTGAAGAAGAACCTCGAGAAGAACATTTGGACATAAGCGTCTTAGATGACCCCATTGAAATGAAAATCGACCTGTTTCTGCTGGAAAGTCTATTTCTCAAGAATCGGGAGTTTATAGGGGAAAATTTTTCCTTTTATCAAAAAAGAGAGGATTTTCACAAGGGTTGGTGGTTTGAAAAAAAAAAAATAGAAATAAAATAAAGTACCAAACGCAGATTCGTAGTAGTTATGTACTATCATTGTGTACTGTGATCTGTGATCCATAATTATTAAAGGCAAATTTCCCAATCTGAGTATGGGAAACTACCAACTTTTGCAACCGAGCGTGAAATGAACACTATGTTAAAAAATGCAATCACCTAATTTGCAGAATTAATCTCCTGTGGTGATTTCATTCTGGTTGTGTGGAATCGATCCATTCTTCCATTATATGGCGAGGATTTGTGTATAGGTACGTGCAATTCGAAGGCTATATAATATGTACGGTAGGTACCTATACTTAGGTATATCGCGTTTCAGTGTGTAGGTACGGCTACGAATAGGTACCTACCTACATTCAGATACAGACACAGAGTTGAAGGCAATAACCAAAAACACATAAAGATAACATTTATTCGGATTATTTAACAAACGCATAGGAAAGTTGCGCACAGGAGATTAAGTCAAACTTACTTATTCTCGCTTTCCAAATATTTTTCAATGTCAATGTATAAGAAGAAACACGATGTTCCACCGTTATGTAATAATTATTGTAATTAGACTAATGTATGGTTTTTGTCATATCCTCGGTGCACATGTAATTGCTGTTTGCCTATAAAATTTTGTTGGAACTTGCAATTTTGCGCTTTTAAATTTAAAGTTTAAAGTAATAATAGAGGTATTATGAAGCTGTAACGTGATATAACAGCCAACATATGACCTATAAAAACTTCATGACATTCCAAGCAGGTAAATTAATGAAGGTATAGATCTTTCTTGCAAAACTATCAGTTTGAGGGTTTGAGGGCTGGTTTGGTCGCGTACTTGCACCTCAAAGACATTGTAGGTATCGTGTATCGTACCCCTGCCCCTGTCTGTAATAAAATATGCTAGTATTTGTGTCCTATATGGGGATGAGGAGGGATTCCATGTACTTCCCTAAATTGTCCGAAAATACGTTGGAAGTTTTATTCCCATTTTCGCTCCGCTTAACATACCTAGATATAGTATGATTTCTGTAGTGTTTTTATTTCGAATGCTCTTTCGAATGAAATATTCCTTCCGCTCCGCACTCATACGTCCTTACTTCGTTATCAGTGCAGTATCAAGTATCAGTACAAGTTGTTTCTCGTCTAAATGTACTTCGTCTTAAGTATCGTATCTTGGTACCTACCAGGTACCTGGTATAAATTAGTTGGTATCGAGGTTGGTATCAGAATATTTTTCAAACTTTGTGGTCGTCCAATCCGCAAATACTTCCCGGAAGCAATTAAGCGACGACTGCATTAGCGCATTTTTGAGCAAATGCAGTGGCTTACACGGAAATTGGCTTTTCTTCAGCTAGTAGGTAATGGTCGAAGAAACAGCTTCGGACAATAGCCATGTTTGCTAAGTTCGCGCCGACCGCTTTCCGGTTCACAGCAATTTATCTGTTACATCTGACAAGATTTTCTGCAATGCCTACGTTGTCGAGACATTGTCAAATCAGTGCCTATAAGAAAAATCTCATACTTCCAGGACCACGAAGAGGAATTTATTTGCCACAACCAGAGAGCGGGCGAGACCGGTACAGTTAGAGTAGTAGTAGTAGCTAGTTCTCTTGGGGCCCGGTCACCGAACCCACATGGGTGCCCCCTTGATGCCCATCGCGAACTGGGTTATTGTGACCCAGCAGCCAGCAGCAACACCAGCACCGACAGAAGAAGTGGAAGAATCGATGAAAAATTGCGCGCCGCCTTCAGGGAAAAGCCCTCGAGGCTTGAGGTCATGGATAGGAGGGGGATTCGATTCAATTTAGAGCAATTAACCCGGCGGCCCGACAACAAAGACGCCCGCGCCGCCTCGAAAACGAAATTGCCATCGACAATTTGAATTTCCACGTGTTGTGATTGTGAAAACCAGAACGACAGAGCCAGATTTGCATTTATTATTAATGATAATAATAATAATAATGCTTTTCCCGTGAAATGCCCGATTCTTGAACTTGACCTTAAGGTTATGTGGGTTAATGTCTAGCTCAGTTGCATGCGGATCTTGATTTCGAAGATATTATTACACAAGAATCAATACTCACACAAGTATCTCCGGTCTGCTGGACCAGTTTTCAAAAGAAACAGAATTTCCAAAAACTGCTCAGAAACTAAATTGAGTTGAGTTTATTGAAGTAAAAAACTGGTTTCTTGTTAAAATTGATGTATTTTGCATTGAAGTTGACAGTTTTGTGAAAGAATAACATTCTCGCACTAAACTGTCAGGTGAAAAGAGACGGTTCTGTAACGGTACGGTGCCGTGTTTTTTTTTCAGAAAAAGAATCATAACTGGAAAACTGCTGATCCTAAATCAACAGTAAATTCGTACTTCGTACTGTCACAAATCAAATGACCTAAGAGTTTTAAACACCAATCTCATAGTCTTTCAATGAAGAAAAAATAACGTCGGTGTTGTTTACAGTTCTGTGTTCAACACTGTGCTGTATCTACCTAGGAACAAGGTTTGAAAATGAAGTTCAATGAATAAAATTATAATAATAGAGAAATAAACCAAAGGGACAAAACAACTGAGTGAAATACAAAAAGACAGAATTTAACTGAACACAAATTAGAAACAAAAAACTGAACCAACAAACTTTTTTTTTTCATATTAGCCTGTAAAAATCCGTCGAACGGTTTACGCTTCTTTTGATTTCCCCCAGTTAAGAGATCCATAGATACTGCACAGTGCACAGATCGCCATTTTCACAAAACCTCTTGAAATGGAGGCATGGGTTGGTTATGTATGTACAACGTACAACATTCGTACCAAACCCAAACGGCATCGCGTAATCATCAAATGCAAGGTGATGGTGGTTCCATGGCGCGTTGTATAACGTCCCTTTTGATCTATCATTACGCACCAGTATAAGGACCACTTCATGGGCGCTGCTCACAGCTAATAACTCTCATCGACAATAATGTGGTTATGAACTACATATAAAATCTCCCACAACAATGATATTTCATGAGTATCACCCAACCTATGATGAATCAATGATTCCTGTGTAAAACTGAGAATTTTTTTGTACCAATAGGCCAGTAGCAGGAGCAGGAGGAGGAGGATTTGATATTGCAAAAGGACCCATCAAATTTTTCTCTGAAATAAGTACATTTGGGGATCCTAATGAAGAATCCAAATTTGTGACCTTGTGTGATCTCCGGGACCATGATAAAAAATGAATAAAGTGGAAAAACTTGCACCAGGGACCCTGGCGCACCCTGGCGCTCCTGGATACATGAGCTCAAGTGCATTGACAAAGTTGTGAAGCATTCAATGATTTACAAAAAGGTTTCCCAGGGCATACGTCTAATTTCTTTAGTTTAGCCGAATTTTAGCCAAGAGATTATTCAAACTGTGTACACTCAAAAAAACTGGATATTTGTCCAGAACAGCGATGTTGCTGAACACCACAGCGCATGCTCAGGTAGCGCAAGAGCTCAGAAGCATTATCATACAAACAGACAACAAACTGTCTGTCTGTCAACTGACAGTTCGTAAACCATCCGAACGATGAACGTGAACGACGAATTTTTATTTCGACACTGAAGATGCTGGTGTCGATGTTGAGAGTAGGGGAAATTTTAAATGTATTATATGACATATGATCTGACATCATTTGACAGAAACTTCGCATTCTCGAAGCTAAACCATCGAAAAGAATCGAACACCTCAGAGCACTTCAGCGTATTTTGCCGAACGCTGCGCTGTCAGATATGACCTAGGCATTGACCACGCTTTTATCTGAGCATAATGCCGAGCGCAATATGAACCCTAGATCACCTTGAAGTGCTCTAGATCCTAATAGGCATGCACTCTGCGGATTTGCTTCAGCGCTAAAAGTTGCAATTTTTTTTCCACACTTTCTGCAGAAAGTTGATAGTTATATTCATTTTACACGAGATCTCAAATAATCTCATCTCAGTTAGAGAGAGAAAAAGGGAGAATTGCATGAGAAGAAGAGAGACACAACTAGCAATTGAAGTGAGTTCAATTCTCAGTTCAAATGATGAAAAGAACGCAGCTATCTGTATCCAAAACAACAATGCCATTTAAATGATCATACTACCTGCAAATGTCAATTTCAACAATTCATAAACGTCAATATTGACAATTTTCCTTACAAACATGTTCGCAACTGCCGCATGAGGGTGCTGAAACGGGCGGTATATTCAAAATGTGCATAGCGCCTATACCGAACTCAGCTCAAGTGGAAGTGAACGTGGAAAATGCCACTGCCACAACCGCCAAACACATCGTGCTTAGCTGTTCCCACAAATGTCATCGATTTTTCGTTTTACAACAATAAAGAAGGTCCGACAAGAATGAGCACTTTTGCTCACCTTTAAAAGCTTATAAATAACAAACGCTATCAAAATCGCAACAATCAATGCCTGGTCTGTCAGGGATTGTTCTGATTTTCGCAACATTACGAATACAATCATTCTCAGGATTTCAGGTGAGTACGACAGTGATTGTCATCTGAAATCATGCAGCTGTATTTTTTCCTACACAAACAAATAATTGCCTCATATATACATAAAGAAATATTTATTAAAATAAATAAGTAATACTTCACGCCTTTCGTAACCGAAATCTGGATTTAGCCAGCTCTTGTACTTCACAAACACCTCTGTACTTTTGTAGCCGTAATATTGTATACTTTTTAGCCTTCCTCGATTTGTTCAAATTTGAATAATTATGTCGTAGGATCGGAGAAGGTAAAGAGGCCTTCTCTTCACCTTCTCCGCGTAGGACACACTTCTGGAAAAATCCCCAAATTCTTGGTAGATACTGCACATGGCTTTTCTTTTGGTAAAAGGCTACAATCGCTAAGCTATAAAGAGAAACACGCAGAGCGGATCATCATATGTACTAATCTTCGAACTGTAGACCCGTAAAAAAGCTTCCATCTCTGCGAGTTTCCCGAAGGTTTTCGGTTTAATTTAAATTACCTCCTCCGGTTATACCCAATTAATCCTTAATTTTTTTTTCCATCTAGGAAAACGAAGCGCCAGAGGCGTAAACAAAATTACCGAATTATTATTCCACTGGAGGCGGCATTTGAAGAGTTTCTGGCGCCCTCTCGGAACAAAGCGGGTCACGTCGCGTAATGAGAAAGTAACCATGAAGACTTATCATGAATGTCAAATGCGGTTCACATATTGCCACACCATACTGAAAAACAGTGTAAGAAGTGCGTACCGAAAAATGACCCCCCCCCCAAGAATTCTGCGAAGTCTTTGGACCTCAAGAGCTGCGACAGGAGGGTCGGTCCTTCTATCCAGATGCCTTTGGCATATCTAGGACACGGAATACTGTCTGCTGTGACTTGACGAGGGCCTGCCGCCGCCGACACGGTTTAGAAGGCAAATTTTATGTAAATCCCGGCCGCCCTCTGTTTTGCATTTTAACATCTAAGTGCCAAAGCAGTTTGGCACCTTTTATGCAGATCCACTGGGCCAATTTCTCTCCTAGGCGAGAACGCCCATCGACAAATAAAGGTATGTGTGGCGTTCGAGAGCTTGATTCCAAAATAAACTAGTGTTTTTTGTGTTGTAATGTTAATTTTAGTCACCTAGGTAAGATATGCTGAAAGTCCTACACACTGGGTGCTTTCCTTTTACAAACTAAACTAATTATTCTGACCCAAGTTGTTAGTGGTATATCACTTTTGCGCATGTGATTTCTCGTTTTTTCCCTTTCTAACTTAGATCAGATCAGTCAGTTTTGTGTTAAAAGGAAAGCACCAAATGTTATATGAATAGTCAGGTTTGGTTTTGTCATATCAATTTCTGGTTGCATACAAACCCAGGTGAAGGAAAGCTAAGTCAAGAACATGTGCATTTGGCCTGATCAGTGGTAGTTAATTGATCACGGAAGATCCATGGTACCTACAGATCTTTTCGCGACATAAGTCACATAACAGTGTACCTCTGTGACTTATTATGTCGCGGAAAATTTCTTATTGTCAGCATATACCGCTTCTGGCAGCCATCTTGGAGAAAGTAATTTGAAAAGCGAATGAAAACCACTCAAGATTATCCAACGCGTTCATTATTAGAAAATCACGTCCAGTAGATTGTATTTCCTGGAAATCTGGTGGAAAAACAAACATGGCTAGCGACCAGGCCATAGCCTACTATGACATGATTTTCCATTGAACGCTCTATACAAAGCTTTCCAGATTTTTGACAAGTTAGCTGTAGCAGTTTTCGACGTCGAATTAGTAACTAATGACCGTTGTCTTAACCAAGCAGGAACAAATCATAATCTTCATATAAATCATCACCGAATACGGATCACTTGACATCGAAAGTTGAACGGTCGATATAAAATAGGTACCGGGTGTTTTTGAAAAATGTGAATTGGCTCTAGCTGTGGAATTAGAAACCTATGACCGCGTTCCGCGACTTGGTTAATCTTTCCGCGTTGCGTGTCCGACCGCCTTAAGAACGCAATTTGAATCAAGTTGCCAACATAGATTTTCACTTTCACAGCTGCCTGCAGTTGATAGTTCCGAAGAACACCCGGTATTAACAATTTTTATTGACGTCTTGAATCTGTCAGAAGTCATTTGTTGCCTTTTTGTTAGCTTGCATTTTTGTTAGCTCACGGTGAGTGCCATTGGAGTGGAAATCGTTGACAGTGTTGACAGTTAAAAACTTGGAGGATTTGTTCATGATTTTTTCCAAAGAATGATTTGCTGATCATTTTTTCTTACTCAGGAGCTATTTCTTGTTTAATCAGAAGCTTTTTACGACGCCGTTGGAGTTGTTTCGAACAGATCAATAAGCATGATGTTCGTTAACATTGGAGAACATTTTGGCTGCTCTCAAGTGTAGGACTTTTTTGACTCAAAATTGGAGGAATGTTGCTCCTCGGTCATTCACTGGGCTCAACTGATTTTCCTGCTGTTGATACTTGTTATTTTCTCTAGAAAGTTTGTTCAAAAAAACAACTACCTACAAGTTACACGGAACCACAACAGTCACAGACGAAAAAGAAGTTTGGCAAAAGAACATATATACGTTATAATAAATTGTCAAAGATGTCAAATCAACTAAATGTCTCTGTGTATGCCTTTACCACAAATGATCAATAAGTGCATGATTTCACGTCACTTTGGGTTGATTATTGCACAGGTCAATAACCTAAAGTGTCTTGGTCCTGGCCTGGTTTACATAGGAGTAATCTCCAATTAACTTGATAATGCTTGATGGAACAGGGCATCAAGTTGCTTGAGCGCTTAGGTACACGAAAAGTGGATTCCCATGTCCAAATATCTACACACAAATGCGAATTGTCCAATGTGAATTGTTGACGGTTTTGTCGAGCTTTCAAATTCTTAACAACTTTTGGCAATGGTCTTGTCACAAATTTTTTTTGCGAATATTCGCACATGAGAATCCGCCCTTACACGAAATCAATCATTTTGCCAGATAGATACCTACCTAGTGTTATTGGTCTTATAAAATAGTGGATGGTGTCAGCCATGATAATTCCAAAAGGCGTTTCGGCTATCTTTCTGCAAAGTAATTACTAATTTCCACGTCATCTGTTTATCGATTCGGTATTAGTTATTATAGTATCATTATCTAGGGCAATAATCAACAGTAATATCACTCAGTGGTGCTCAGATTTTCACGATAATTTTGGCCAGGCGATCGCGAGTGCTGGTTGTAGCGATAAATGCCCGACTCCGTATATAGGAAGAGAGGGGCATTTATCTAGGGGCAACCAGCCCGAGGGAAGCTGGCCAAAATTATCTGGGAAAATCTCGAGCACGAGTGATATTTTGGTGATTATTACAAAAAAAGTCCGAAGTGACAGCTGTCAAATTTTCGTTATTTACATCAATTTTATTCCGTTTCTATTGACAGTGGGATTTAGATAAGTAAATATTATCCTTGTAGGTCTATTAATTAAGGGCGTTGTGTGTAATAATCAACAGTAATATCACAAGTGCTTAGATTTTCACGATAATGTTGGTCAGGCGACCGCAAGTGCTGGTTGTAGCGATAAATGCCCGACCCGACCGTAGGAGGAGGGCATTTATCCAGGGACAACCAGCCCGAGGGAAACGCCTGGCCAAAATTATCTGGGAAAATCTCGAGCACGAGTGATATTTTGAGGATTATTGCAAAAAAGAAGTCCGAAGTGACAGCTGTCAGATTTTGTTGTTTACATCCATTTTATTCCGTTGCTATTGACAGTGGGATTTAGATAAGTGAATATTATCCTTGTAGGTCTATTAGTCAAGGGCGTTGTATGTAATAATCATTGAAACAACGTAACAATCGTGGCTACCAACGAGTTTTTCACAAAAGTGAGGTAGGACTATTTTTACGAAAATTAGGCGGGTTTTCAAGAGAGCAGACTCGAGAGTAACTTTTCAAAATCCATGTTGACCCATATTAGCGTAGAATACTGTACCTTTGCCTAGTCGATATAAACATAAAATCGTCAGAACTGGTCTTGTTAGTTTTTATATTATACCTGCTGCAGATTGGCATTTCAGTTGACTTAGTTTTCCAGTTATGTCGAGTCTTCCGACCGTAAACGCGAACACCTCCCGTCACTCGGCCTTAGTCATCATGGCAGAAGGATCCCCTAGGGTTTTTGGTCATTTGTATCTCTCTAGAAATCGTGAGACTTGCAAGATTTCTATTTTGCAAATACCTAAACGCATTAATACTAGGCACTTACGTAGTACCTGTAAACTGTAAATAATTTCTTAAGATCTGCGCAATTCATGCAGCATCAGTATGCATGCCATTCATATTTTTATGTTAATTCCAGTTCTAGACAACAATAATGTATTGGTCTCAATAGCAATTAGCCTACCGATACCTGCGCAATGTAGAATAACGTGTTTCCTAATGAAGAACAAATTACGTCTTAGGAAATTAATAATAATTGTTCTCTGATAGTTTGATGAGCTGTCCTTAAAACAAAATATGGTGGTTCATAAAATAGGTAGAATAAATATTCATCATCGAACCTAGTGGTGATCTAAAGCCTTAGGTAGGTACTTCTAGAAACCGGCACGGAAAAGAATTTTTATCTTATCCAAGGCTGATTTCAAAATCTTTTCAATTTATTTGCAGAGTTAGTAATTTAGGTATGGTTTCTACTGAAGGGTATCTGTTGAAAAGGTTTCATCTCAGCGTGAACTTTAACATTTCAAGAGGTGAAACACAAGAGTTTTATGTTTTTAAAGCTATTTGGTCACGAATTTGACATGAAAGATAAATATAATATATTGAGATTCTCCGTCCTCGATTTAGCATAATGCTTAACTACTAGGGCTCAATGACTTAGCTGAAATACCAAGTGTAACTGATGTGAAAGATTACTCATTAACCGGAGTCAAAGCATTTGCTGCACCGTAGCCATTTAGAGTTCAGTTTGCATCTTTTGCAAACCACAGAAAAGAACGACCATTTTCATCATCAAACGATTTTTGTTGTGGGGGTTCAACTGACACAGACCACAGATCTTGCTCTTCAATCGAAATTGAGTTGTTTGAGTTTTAAAAATTGGAAGCACCAATATCAGATACCTACAAATCCAGCGCGGTAATTTTTTGGATTTCCCATTGTTACCTCTGCTAATTAGACGAACCCATTCACGACACCATAGACTAATGACCATAAAATTCTTGTGAATTGGACAATTCCTCTCATACCGCCAAACCGCCGCACCTAATCCAATAATTAGCGTCTGGGAGGTTTAGCCATGTGAGCCACATGAAATATTATTTCTTTATTTTCAGTCAGAAATAGAAATGTGCCTCCCCGTCCCTGCTCATATTCCAAGAGTCGGAGAATGTGCGGAATGTTTGTATTTTTCATCATACACCGTGACGCGCCGTGCTATAGGTAAATAAATATCCGGTTTTTCAAGAACAAAAGCCCTGGGCCTGCCTCTCTGTTTCCTGACCTGTGTAGAGATCATCATCATTTTTCGGGAACACACACCATGCGGACACACCTTTTGCCATATATGGTTTCAAAACTTTTGTCATCACCCATCATGGTACTAAGAAGAGAAAGAGAAGAATCGTGGGCTTCAGTCTTGCCATGGCCAGTTAGCCTTGACTCTTTGGGTTCAAACCGGGTGCACGCTTTTTCTTCTTCTCCGGCTCCTTCTGCTCCAAAGGCTTTACCATAAGCACTGCACCCGGAAACGCGGAAACCCTCAATTAGCACGAGGAGTGAAAGTAATGTTGCGTAACGCCAGAGTCCCATGGAATACAACCACGTGGATAGAGATATCAATGCTTCATATTGAAAGATCTATATTATTGAAAGAAGAGATGTCCGAGTATGTTTTGCGCATTGTTTTTACCTTTATTTGTAATCCAATAAGTGTAGTAATCCAATTCCGATGAACAATCTGATTATCTAGGGGCTGGCACTGTTCCCTTTGTGATGTGGTAACACTGGCGGGTGCCCCATGGGGTTCACCTGAGCGCGTGGTTTTGTCTGTATTGGCGGGTCTCGAGTTCTTTCGCGGAACGCGACGGGCACTCTGTTGCGTAGAATATACACTACACGCGAGTCACAGGTAATCCACCTTTACCTGGTGTTGGTGTTGTTCGCTTGGCGGATCGAAGGCAAACGATTTCAAACGAAGCGCGGAATTTAATTAACGCATTTGTTGTGGTCCTAGAGGTACTGCGGCAGCAGTTTGTCCTTCTTACGTAATGCTAAGGCAGGCAGGACTACTGCTACTACTTTAATGAAGAGTTGGCTGGTAATGAGGAGGGCGGATAGGTTTCAGGTTACTTTAGATTAAATTTACTGTTTTGCTCTACTCCCTGGTGGTCCCAACGTTACGTGGATTTTATTCGCGCCAGCTCGCCAGTTATTATCTTCTACCACATTCCGCGGTTCATCCTAAGACCCACTTATCATTGTTACCTATCAATTCTCTTGTCAATACTTCTCTTGTAACTGTTTCAGGCGTACAAGCGGAGGAGCATTTGAAGAAAAGCTTTCAGTTACATGAAAAAAATTATTTGATCTTCAGGGAATAAATTTTTCATGAGCTTTGGTGTCCCCCTTAAAAAAATCAAAATCGTTACGAAGCTATCACTGATATCTGAATATTGTGTTGACAAGAGGCAAAATAACGCCGTCATCTTGCGCTGGAGCTCCGAACATGCGTTTCGCTTACGGCAAACAGACCAATTAGGTAAGACCGGAGAACAGGGAGCTCTGCTATAATTAATATTACTAGGAACCAGGAAGACCGCATATTATCCTAATTTGTGGGTGCAGGAAAGTGAATCTGTTGGACGCAAGGGTAACTTTTGGGATAGGACTGGTTGTTTATTTAGTACGTAACTTTTGATTTGTAGTGTTTTTCGACGATTTGCGAAATGTTGTGAGATGGGATAATTACGAAACACGATTACTTAGTTTTCAGAAATTTATCCGCCATCGCTCACAGTGGGGTAAAAATTTAAACCAGTTCTATTTCTGATGAGACGACACTGACAATGTTAATTTTTAGATGCTGTCAGTGGCTCTAAACGATATTTATAATGCTGCATTTTGATTTTAATTTTTTTGAGGGTACATGTCATGGAGGTATACAATATTGCAAAATAAAATAGGTACATATGTAATACAAGGAAATCGATTATCTGTTTATATTGGGAATTTTGCGTTAGCCCTAGAAGGCTCTGCAACATGAAACCTAATTTGGAACGTCTAGAATCTTTTTGGCCAGATAGGCGGAAACAAAACCTCAAGTTTTCACTTTTCTTTGAAATATGCACAATTCGAGTTATGTTGTCTCCCGTTCCCCGTTCCCCGGAAAGAAAATTTTCGCCCCTCAAGTTTTCACTTTTCTTTGAAATATGCACAATTCGAGTTATGTTGTCTCCCGTTCCCCGTTCCCCGGAAAGAAAATTTCCGCCAACCTGTAAATATCATATGTGAATGGTAGACTTACCTAAGCGGGCACCACTGCGTCTCTTCACCCTCAAACATATTGTCCTGGACCTTATGCACTGCAAAATAAAAATACAGATGTCAGAAAATTGCGTTTTTATCTTCTAGAGATTGGTAATAAATTCAAATGGTTAACGGATGACTTGAAAATTTCCGCAGACGATAAAGATGTACCTATACACTCATCATCCTAATGGCAAGATAATGATGCTTGAAATTGGTAATTCAATTTTGTTTTTGTTTAATCAACGCTTCTGGAGACAGACAAGACGAATCGATGAATCCGAAGCACACAAATAGAATTCGAGTGTGCATTTGAACTTTTCAGGTATTCTCACATGTCTTGTCTAATTAAACGTGACAGATTTATTTCAGTCGCTCGGAGAAATTAATTTATTATTCTCTGGCCTTTTGCATACATATTGGAGGGTTCTATTCTAGAGGTCAGTGCCAAAAATATGCAATTGATTTTTTTATCTAAAAATACATGATGTGTCCCCAAAATTGATGGCGGAAGAAATCATTGAGATTCTCCTTCAATTGTTATTGATATCTCGTTATAGAATTAATTATAGCCGTCTAATACAGCGTTATATCGAATTTCACTAAAATCGAACCAATGGTTTCAAAGTATAAGGCGCCATAAAAAAGATGAATTTCAAACAAATTCCATAGAGGATCATAAAATCAACAAAGGACTCTACGGTTACTTTTTCCGCTATCAATTTTGGCACACCCGTATAGTCAGTTTTTAGCGCATTCTCGAAAAAAGCTCTGTCTGTTTTTGTACAAATGTTTGCATTTGAACTCCTCCTCGGGGAATAAATTTAAAACTCTGCAACTTTTTCTATAATATGTCCATAATTCATAATCTATCCATTGGTTACAAATTACATTGGTGATTTTTTCCACTTGTGGCGCTATAATACATTTTTGTATTGATTTGCCGATTTCGATGAAATTTGGAACATATTCAAGCTTTCTTTCATGCTTCTTTCGCGATCCGACGCCATCTTGGACCGCCATATTGAACTTTCCTGTTAACCGACCTTGAAAGTTCGTTATAGGATAGGGAGGTAGTAGAGTGCTGGAAAAATGTAGGACAAATTCCGTCTTTCTATGATAAACAGAGCTCTCAGGCTACTACAACACTTTTTCACCGCCTTTTAATTTCTATACTGCAAGATACGGAAGTCTGGCACTTTGACTGGCTTTATTCCTGTTATTTGAAAAGATTTTAGTAAAATCTTCAAAACAGAATAATTAAGTAAGTTTAGTTAAATTTTTCAGTCGATGGATCTGTTATGAATTTTCATTACCTACAAAAATGTAGTATAGGTACCCAGAAAACCGTGAGCAAAAAGTATATGCAAATGAATTGTTTTCTTGTGCTCTACATCGGTCATGGAAAACCTTTGGGACTGTTTGCAAGTGCTTTTAAGAAAATGAAGATTTCCAGGATTCGCAACTCACCCTGTATAGGGAATGAAACTTCAGTACACTCTCAACTAGGTATTGAAGAAGTTTAAAGCTCCAAATTGTTCTGTTTTAAACATTCTCCACTAAGATCTCTTCAAATAAGGGAAGTAAGAGTGTCAAAGTATCAGACTTGCAAAACAGAAGACCGAATTTTACCAACATTCTTGCAGCACTCTAATGAATACCGTACTACCTTCTCCTATAACGCACTTTTAAGGTGAGGCGCAAGTCGTGGAACACCCTAGTGTTACACTACGCCAACTACATAACTTTTCTTTGGAACCTAACCAATAGGTAACATGAAAATAGGAGAAATAACATGAATCAATTGTTCCTCGGGCTTTGACCACCACTTCTAGTACCTTATCAGATGTACCCAAGCAACATGGAGTTGAGAATCAGTACCTATCCAAGCGGAATTCGGGATTTGTTGGGTTTTTGAATGTTTCTCGGAAGACAAAATCAATAGTTATATCACAAGTGCTCAGATTTTCACGATAATTTTGGCTTAGGGATCGCGATTGCTGGTTGTAACGATAAATGCCCGTAGGAGGAGGGCACTTATCTAGGGACAACCAGCCCGAGGAAAACGCGTGGCCAAAATTATCTGTGAAAATTTCGAACTGTGAATTTCAATTGAAACTATGTTCAAAGGCACACTTTCAGTCGTCGTTGCATAAAATTATTACCATGCCACTTAGATACATCTTGCACTGAGGTATTCATATGTAAATGGTTTCACAAATATAGAAATATAGCTCCATTATCCAATTCTCCCTTATTGTTAAGTGCAAAAGTTTTAATTATTTATTATACTGCATCTGCACGTGCAATTATCAAATTAGGACAAAACACGTCTACTTATAATGGGCAACAAAAACAGTGTTAGTTACGTAATAAACAGTTACACATGTCGTAGGCATAAGTAACATACAAATAATGTTATTACGTATGCAAAACCATGCACTCAAGAGTATTTTATAAATAATAATACTCGAAACAAATAAATAACAAATGCGTAATATGGCTTTGATTTGTAACAGACACCCAGCCTGAATGAGGTACAAATATAAAACATGATTTTTGAATTCATAGCATGAAATAAGATAGGTAACTTGTCAATTTAACGGCATTTTCCATTAGAGTAAGCTATGAAAATTGACATTTGTGTTGGAAATAATGTGTTTGGTGCATCAAATTAGGCTGAACATAACATCGCAGCTCATTATAAACTTACAACTGAAAATAAACTGTGATGTTATACTCGATTCGGCTCAACAAACGTGTTATCCCAATGCAAATATCAAGTTCTTTAGCTTACTCTAATGAAAAAACTGTAGATTTACAGGTAACTAAAACCGAAAATGATAGAATTTTTATTCTAATTGAAAAAATCTGCTGTGGGCGACACAAAACTTTCCCGGCCAGTAATTAAGGAACCTATGGAAATTTTTGTCTGAGATGTCCATGCAGGTGGGAAGTTGAAATTTTAGAAAAAGACAAACAAATTTGCAGCATATTCATAATGAGTGAACATAAAATTGAAAAAATGTCAGGAAAATTTGAATTTTCCGGAAAAACTCTCTCCAACAACCATCTCATTGTAAAAATCGTTAATTGAAGCTTCATGTTAGGCTCGATCATTTAAGTCCGTTTTCGATAAGCCAGGACGTTTTGCATTTTCAATTGGAAACTCTCGAAAAATTGGACAAGAAATTGTTGGGGAATGTTCAAAAATCAGTTACCTCTTGTTCAAAAGAAATTTGTGAAAATCGTTTCACGGGATAGAAAGTGAGAAATTTGCAGTTTTCCGTGAGAGAGAAACTCGAAAACAAATGGTCCGATTTCAAAAATTTCCCCCTCAAAAATTAATTCGATTTTCCCTCCAACTACGACTCGTAGCAATCTGAACTCACGGAATGTGCAAGTTTGATTTTTAATAAATCACTGCGGGAAAACCGAAACCGTGTTGCATGTGAGAATAAGCCTACACGACACTCAATGCAATCTACTTTCGATATCAGTCGAAATTCGCCGAAGAACGTCCATCCCCCAGCAGGAAAGGACGTCTGAGTTGAGTCCTGCACCAAACGTGGATTGTCCGGGTCAAAACCCGGGTGAGCGGCCGTCTCAGGTCGTAACGGCCAAGAAAAAAATGAGAATTAATTGCGCTCGACTGATGAATGGAAGAAAACTCTAACTTTTTACGCTGTGTTGCTTCCTTCTGGATTTGGTTCCAATCCATCGGCTAGATTTTGAATAATAAAATGGCAAAGTTTTATAAAAATATAAAAATAAGTTTTAAATAAATGACAGATAGAGAAATACTTTCAACTGTTCTGAATACAGTTGTTTGAGGGCTTTCAGGTGACAGATTGCAAGTCAAGTTTCGTAAAAAATAGCCAGTTATCAACGGTTGGGCAGTTATTGTTGAAGATTACAGATATACCGAAAGATATCATTCTAGAAATGGTCTAAATCGTCTTGGGACACCTCAAAAAATCTATTTCTGTCGAAATCCGATTTTTTTCTGCACGAGTTCATTACTTGCCCTCCCATGTTGGCGGTGGGGGGGGGGGAAGCAGAACGGTTTTATAATATAAATATATATCAATCTATTGATTATTGATTTTTCGATTTAACCTCCCCAAACTCCAAATTTTCACGTTAGTAACAAAAACAAATCGTAGGGTGCGCTTATTGCTCCCCTATAACAAAAGAGAGATCCCCTATAGTTTTTTGATGACACTTTACCTACGTTCTCAATGGGGATGGTGATTATCCACACTCACGTAGATGGCGTGAATGTTTCATGTAGATGACCATCAGTTGTCAAAATGCATGTAGCTGTAGACGTCTAGATTTTGCAGTTGGTGTAAATTCCTGACGAAAAAACCCATGTAATCCATTTTTTTCTAAAGTTCACATCTTTGAGGAATTTATGGCTAGCCGCATTGGTACACTTTTGTAGAACACACAAGTATGGCATTTTCGTCGTTAAAATTCACAACAAATATGACAATGACACAGTGACAATTGACAACTGAATCACTCTAGCGTAAATTGGTACACCATTTAATAAGTACCTGCAATACCGTCCGATACTTTCCCAGCGCTTACTTCGGTGCTGCCTCTGACGCCAAAAAGTGGCAGACCCCATTGGCCTTTCAAATTTCAGGAAACAGAAAACGGGACGGAATTTCAAGGTCATTTTTGACGTTTTCAACGTTCTGTTTCAAAAACTTGGTGACATTCTGGTGGAAAAGTAGTGCAGCAGAAATGTTGAAATCACTCGTTTATCATGACCTACAAAATTGGTCAATGATGGCCCTTTTTCCTGCTTTGGGCAGTGTTGTCACCGATCATTATCGAAACGTCGGATGTCAAAACATGACCTTGACGATCCGTCGTTATGCATGACGTCACGGTGGAAAGAGACAACGAGAAAGTGGAAAACCCTAATTACTAATTATTGACACACTGCGTTAGTGTCACAAAACTTGGAACCTTCTTCAAAATTTCCGGTTTCACTTCTGCAATAATAAGAGACGACATTTCACTTTTCGACAGTTTTTGTCTAACACCCCATAGTTGCTGCGGATTTCGACCAAAAAAGTCTGCAAGAAATAATACGGGGATGGCATTCGCGTGTATTCGCATCAGGGATGAGTCACTGCACCGATGTAACGAACTTCACTATAAAGGTGGGTTTAGTCAGATTATTTAGCCGTGGTTTTGATTTTAGCCGAAAGCACAGCATCGCTCATTGGCTTTCATGCCATGGGTTGTGCCACAAGAGCCAATTAGCGCTGCTGCGCTCACGGCTAAAATCAAAACATGCGGCCAAAAACTGACTAAACCCACCCTAACAAATTGATCTTTCTGGTAGGTACACTGGCCGTCATTGAAATTTGGTGAATGTCTTGAAAAGGACTGCTCACTGGTAATTTGGTGGGTTATTGACTACGTTTATGTCGCATCTTTGCATCCGATCGAAACTCTATCCGATCAAATTGATCAGCTTGAAATTGCCTATATAATCTGCCAGGATTGAGATTTCAATCGGATCTAGCAGTTCAAGTCAATCCGGTGTTTTGGCCGCCCTGACTTGACTTGAGTCGAGCGGATCGATAACCGCATCCGCTCGTATTTTAGCCGATGTAAACGGTATCGAAACGAAGTAACAGATGACCGACTTGTCAATAAAGCGTAATTTTCACTAAATCAAGGAATGCTTACCAGTAACTGTAGGTGAATCAAATGAGCAAAAAAGAGTAACTTTGGTTTGGGGCAGATTGACGTTTTTTAAACCATGATGTTGTTTTCTCTTGTCAATGCCAACCTAATGCTAAAGGAATGAAACAGGATTTAATGAAGCGGATCGAACGTTCGACAATATAAACGCGCTTGACTGAAGCCATTCTGGATCCGAACTAAACTCGAGGGGATCAAAAGTTGTGATACAAACGTGGTCATTGTGTTCGAAGAAAACACTACCTATGGACCAGTGAAATAAACCAAGTTTCACCCAGGGTAAATTTATGTGACCTGATTTCTGTGGCGGCCAGTGTACATGATTAGTAATTACATACACCTAATGTGTATGTTCCTTCCGAGGTTCCTTCATATATGGACACCAATTCAAGAGGGATTAGGTACATAGTCCATTCTTCAAGTGAAAATATCAGTGCAATAAAAAAAACCGTGGTACGGGCATTTCAACTCTAACAATACTATTCCGGCACCTGTCACCACGGGCTTTAGACACCAGTCCAGTTGGTTTTTAGCTTGGTAATAATTCTAGCTGAGATCGAGGTAGTTCCTATGCAAGGCCCAACTCTTGCTCTTAGATCGAATCAAGTTGATTTTATCTCACGCATTTATTCCGCATGTGGGCTACTTTCATCCTTAGACTAAGATATTCACCTGGTGTATGTGGCTGATGACTTCGGCGTGGCACGCATCTTCCAAAGTTTTCCCATTCACTTCCAGGATCTCGTCGCCAACTTCCAAATTGTCATTATCGGCCGGCGAACCTGCAAAACGTGTGAGTTAATACATTCCATCAACTCCACCTACACTCAACTTTACCATATAACTTAATCTTCTTATCTTTGGTTTCTGCCAGGATTATCACGTACCCTCCTAAATCCACCATGGCAGCTTTTCGCGAAAACTGCTCAGCTTTTTATACTTATTTTCGTGTATGGTTTTTTCGCGATCGATTTTTGAGAGGGGTATGGCGGACGCGGGCGGTCACTGAGGACGATACGTTTATTTATGCGTACAGTTATCGTCGGAACCAATGTGAATGGTTCAACGATGCAAAAAACCGAAAAACGAAAACGCGAAACTAAAAAAAAATACACACGGTACGGTCTCAGGTGCTAAATCGAAATAGTTTGAGTTCTAACAAGTGGTCCGAGTAGTGCACGTAATACTTCCACCATTTGAACCGTTTTTTCTGTCCCATCATGTCGTTGGATGTTCCAGGTTTGCAGTCGGAGTTCCCATCGCTGGAAGTTGCCATTTTATCATCTTCGCTGGCACCATCACTGCTACATGATGTTAGTGGAAGAAACGACGATAACATTTGAGGCCTGATGGAGTTATGTGGTTTTCCGGTTGGTGTTGGTCGAGTGTGGCGAACACCATGACACTACACTGGCAGCAATCATGATCCGGGGGTGCGATGGGTATGATAACGAATGATTTTGCGAGATTGTTCAGAAGGGAGAGAGCGGCTGCTGCGGAGGCGATTTTCGAGCTAGGCCAGCTAGCTCTCGTGCAGACCGAGACGATGTCGACGAACAGGAGGACCCAACACGCACACCAGCACACACATCCACGGGTGTGGATTGTGAATCCCTCCGAGAGAGGAGAGGACGAACACTTCGGGATCAATAAGGTCCTTTCCAGCTTCCAGCTATGCGCTCGGCCCCTCTCGCTCCTTCTCTCTCTCTAGCTGCCGCCGCCGCCCGCCCCTCGCGCATCGCTGCCGCCGCCGCCGACCCCGATAAATCGAGATGCGAACCAGCAGCGCCGCAGCCAGCCGCCTCCGGGTTCGTCGCGAGGATAAATGTAGGACGTGGTGTGCGCCGAAGAAGTACCGACGGTAGTCAGGGGCGGATTACGGTACCTGGCGCACTTCACCAGGTAAACGGCATCTTCTGAAGGACACCCCAGAAATTGACAAAGCTTCAAGAATAAGCTCATTTCCTCGCTTATTTCTATCATATCTGAAAGAGCTAGGAGTTCTAATGATTAGATCTGAAACAATTTTGAAAGAAGGAAGAAGTATGTCTTACATGATGAATCTGATTCAAGGGTATACCTTATATTTTTATGTATGACCTTCGATTTGTTTTTGAAGATAATTGCTTTGACTGGAAGTCGGACCGAGAGTTTGTTACTGGTATAGTATACCTATCATGCTATCATGTAATAAAATTGAAGATCTGGAACAACTTACAGACAAAAAAATTTCACGAACGGACGTGCTCTAACAACCTGAACTAGTCGTGCCCAAAGTACTAACGTTGATCTGACCATCCTAACAAAAATACTTACACCTGATCTATCTGTCTATGATCAGATTTAGGGTCTACTCGAAGCACAGTAATGTGAATATGCTCTATTTTGCTGATCGGTTTCGGTTTTTTATACAAGAAAACCATCGGGCAACATGTATTTTCGTTGTTTTCTAATGACTCGTATCCATTGAACCCATTTATGGCTTTGAAATTTAAATAACAACATTTTTGAAGATTTTGACCGCTAAGAAGTGCAAATTTTTTATTGCCTGTTCAGCAGCAATTTTTTTTTATTTTACCAAATACCGATTGGGGAAATATTATAAGGAATGACAAGCTAAAACTGTTTGCTAACGATATTATGTCTAATAGTTGTGTTTTAAATTTAAAACAAAGCCGGTCATCATCATCATTATCAATCCATTCACCGACAGACCCAAAGGTCCTATGATAAGTAATAGTCCAGACGTTAAGGGCTACAACCTTGCAAAAAATTATCAAGCGATGAGACTTGTCACAAATGTTCATTAGACCCCTGAGCAGCTTTTGAGAAACGGTGCCACGATGGTGGTCGGTGCGGAACCGTATACAGGTGCTCAATAATCCGAAAATTCTAACTCGTGAACTAAACTTAATAGTTGGGGTCATAAAAATCATCTCGTAGATTCACAATGTAATGCTTGTTAAAGGAGACCACAATACAAAATACAAGTTGGTCTCAAATGAAAGAGTTGAAAAGACTAGAACGATTGCATAGGGTCTTGTAAATTCACTTATGTCGTGGCGGGCGCTGCGGTTATAGTTAAGAACGACAATGACGTCAGAGGGGCAAATTTTCACGGGCTACCTATATAGCTACTCACGGGCATACCTGTACCTGATTCCGTTGCCGATGATTTGAATAAAATCGAGTCTATATTTCATTTGACTAACTTATGGGGAAGGTAGTTTAAGAGTATACGGAACAAATATAAGTTTTCTATACGAGTCCGATCAGCCGATAAAACGTTTTGAAAATATTACCGTGACGTCACTTGGGTCATGGTGATAGGCGTCACTCCGATTTTCACCTATCACCTTCCCATGGTCCCATGGTCTTGTTATTGCTGTTATTGTCTTTCTGACAAACGTCATTGGCTTCAAACAATCAGTAATAATTATGACAGACTTGAAACCGTCGTCATCTCATCGGCAACGGAATCAGGTACAGGTATGCTCGTGAAAATTTGCCCCTATGACGTCATTGTCGTTCTTAATTATAGCCTCAGCGCCCGCCACGAGGTAAGTAAATTTACAGAACCCTATGCAATCGTTCTAGTTTTTTCAACTCTTCTATCTGAGACCAATTTGTATTTTGTGTTGTGGTCTCCTTTAAGATAAAACAAACCGCGTCTTCATATATTCGCCCGTTTCTAAAATATCGTAAAATTAGTGGTCGGTTTCATGGAAGTTAACATTTTTCAATAAATCAGTAATTTTCCAAGATATTCGGGTTAAATTCGGTAGTCCCACCAAGAGTAAAGTCGAAAATGGAATGCCATGTGTTGTCATTGTTTCCATCCCCTATCTTCGGAAATATTACAATTAACTGTTTTTTTTTCTCATGGTCGCCATCTTGAAGTCGCCCATTATCGAATAAGTGAGGAATTAAACTGTACTGATGATAATGGTCATAGGCAATAATCTTGATGCAAAAATTACCATCCCCAGTGAGTAACTTCTTTTCAATTGTCAATTGACTAAGTATGAAATTTTATTTTGAACTACCCATTTTTTCAGAATATTTTCAGGCTATTTCAGGAACGACTGGACTTGAATCAAAATGGTCCTGTATCTCACCTCAAAAACGATAAAGTATCATTTCAGACACCCCTCTTCATCTTTCCAGTGGTCATGTTGACCATGCTAGGCGCCAAAGTGCTGTGAAACTCGTAAAAACAGGTCCAACGGTCCAAAGCTCTTTTTGGTCAATTAAAGAGAAGCTGCTCACTGGGTATAGTTATTTTTGCATTTATGTTATTGCTTATGACCATGATTACTAGTACCGATTGATTTCTCAGTTATTTAATAATGGACGAATTCAAGATGGCGGCCATAAGGAGAAAAACAGTTGACTGTCGTATTCTCGAATATAGCAGGAGAAGATGGTGGCAGCACACGGCATTCTATTTCTGTCTAGAAACTCTCTCTTAGTTTTTATGGTAGTGCCGAATTTCACTCAACTATTTTGGAAAATAACTGAGTTTGAAAATTGTCAGTTCCCATGAAACTGATAATCTCAGGATTTTGCAGAAACTTCCAAGATATTGAGACAAGGTTTTTCTTACCTGAACAAAAAATATAAAATTGTGGATCTATCTGGTGATTTTCATGACTTCAACTCGTTTGATTCACGAGTTGGAATTTCTACATTGTAGAACACCTGTATACAGGTGTCCCAAAAATACACCGACAACGTTCTACGGCAGCTTCCTCTCATCAAAAAAAGACAAAAAGTTCCATGAACATAGGTCCGAAAACGCTTCCTAAGGGATCTACAGGTCCCTAAAGGGGAACCCTGAAGATGGTTTTTCTTCAATATCTCCGAAATCGTTCAAGAGAAATCAATCAAACTTGACACATCCACTAACCTTCTTGTGCCCAACAAAATGAGGCAAGATTATTTCCAAAATAATTTACCAGGGGTGGGTCAGGCTGAGGTGTGGGGATGAAAATATCCCTCACTTTTCTGAACGTGAATTGTTTTTGAATTTAACAAAAAATTATACAATATTGAACTTTTCTACTAAAAAAAGGTCCCCTTGTTCAACCTCGATAGATAGTTCACGAGATATTTGAGTTTGAATGTATGAAAACGTGGTCAGTAATGCTGATTTTTTAATTACGATATTCAAGGCGAAAGAAAAACCATTTCAAAGCAACTTCATTTTTGTTAGGCATTCAAATTTTGTTGGGCATAAGAAGGTTATCAAATGTGTCAAGTTTGATCGATTTCTCTTGAACGGTTTCGGAGATATTAAATAAACAACATCTTCAGGGTCTCACCTTTAGGGGTCTGTAGCTCCCTTAGGAAGCGTTTCCGGACCCATGTTTATGGGAAATTTTTTCCTTGTTTTGATGAGAGGAAGCTGCCCTAGAACGTTGTCGGTGTATTTTCGGGACACCCTGTATAGCGTCTGCAGGTGAAGCCACCGTGGCACCACTTCTTGTGAGTTGCTCAGGAGTCTAATGAACATTATTGTGGCAAGTCTCATCCCTTGATCATGCTTAGCAAGGTTGTTGCGATATTTGTGCCTTAGCGTCCGGACTATAAATCATCATCGTAGTTCGGAGGTCCGTGACCAAAAATCAAATGAACTTTGTGTCAAAAGCATGAAAATTGGTAGGATGGCACAACGTGCTTTTTCGATTGAGAAGTTGTGCCTCGCAAATTTTAGCGAAGGGCCCCTCTAAATTTGAAAGTGCTAAAGCTCCTCCGGAACTCACTGATATCGTTATACATAACAAAGAGGAAAGGGTCATCATGACATGAACATAAACTTGTTAGGGTCGTAAACCCTAACAAAATCAATCGCCATGTCATGTCGCTATCATTCTTCACTGTTGAAAAAATCGAAGTATTTGGCTAGTGTGGAGAAAATTGAATATTGGTTAACCCTTTCACGTCGAGCGACTCACGAATGTGTTTTTTACTTGAAAGGCAGATACATGGGAGACGAATTTTTGCAGTTTTGACTTTTGGAGCAATGCCGTTTTGAATAGCATTGTAATGTGATTAGAGAGCTTCTTTTTGTCTTTGAGCGGGTTCAACCGTGCATTTGTTCGTAGTCTTTGATGCGCGAGGCAACGCATGCGCGGAAAGACGCTCAGATATGTGCAGAATCCATGTTGAATGGTGCGCGGTTGCGCATGGCCTAGAAATCCCCGATGTGAGAGACCTAGCGCGAGAAATCCCCGAAGGAAAAGGATATTGAAAAGTGATTTCGTGGGAGTTCCAACCTTTTCAAATTTCAAGGACCTTCTGCCCCCTCCCTTTCCGGGGGGAAAATCTGTTGCGCCTTGCTCCTTCTCAATAGAAAGAGCACGGTCGATTGTGCCATCCTAGCAATTTTCCTGCTATTATTGTCACCAACGGGGTAATAAAAACAATAAGTTATAACAATAAAAATTAATAATAATGACGGTCGGCGGTCCCCAAAATGCTGGTGGCATTTCCCCGTTGGATGCAAAGGCTAATCTTTTGCAAGAGCCATGATTTGGCCCTTTTTTCGCCCGTGTTTGCGATGATTTTCCGCCCTATTTTGTCAGTTAGGGACTTAACTAACACTAGTTCAAGTCACTCCGAACATTTTTCATGTTTTCATTTTTCTCGCGTCCGACAATTAATAACGCGGAGGTGAAAACTCGTGAAAGATCTCATTATAGACAAAACTTGGAGATGTACAAAATTGTAGTTAGAAAATTGTTTATAATGTGGACATGTCACTCTCAAATGCAAATACTAGATAAGATCTGATTAGCAAAAAATTAGTTCGATATGTCCATTGTCCAACCATTTGGAAGATATGGGAGATTTAGCTACCGAAAAAAAGCTTCCTAGGAAAAAAGTTGAGATTTGAAAAATATATTCAACGAAAAATCAAGGAGAGAAAGCGGCCATAGCCTACGCTACTCCGCCGTATGCCGAGGCTTGAAAGAAGGCAAAAAAGAAACCGATATTCTCAAAAAGTTTTTGACTGGATAATAGAAAAGTAGAACGTCCAAGGCGCTAAGAACAGTCGTCAAAAATTCATGTACCTACTGTTCGTCGATGTTTCATACTGGATATATGTGGAGTTACTCGCAGGATTCAAATCATAAAGTGTTTCCATTTATCAATCAATCAATCAATCAATCAATACTCTTTATTCGTTCATATAATACTCAATCAATCAATACTCTTTATTCGTTTATATAATACTATAAAAGTGTTGAACCCGTCTTCTTAAAAATGAAGCAGCTTAAAATGGCTGTGACAGGGTAGGTACTCAAGATAGGTACCTACTAGCTACTACATAAGAGACCACAGGGTCTCTAGACGGCTGAAAACTATGAAAAGTTGATTTGAGAAAAGAAATAGAAGACTTCGAGAGACAGCTCATCTTGAATTTTCAAGCTCATCAGGAATCGATCCGCTAATCCGGTCCTGGAATGCGCACCGCTTCCTGGCTAGTTCAGTAAATCGGTCCTCTATCATTAGGCAACCAACATTTCAAGCGAGAGAAACGCACGGAATCTTCACAAAAATGGCTTATTGTGGTTTTGAAAAAGCTCTTGCGAACAAATTTTTATTTTGAAAAAAAAAACCGCTCCTGCTGTGAGTAACGATTTCAGCGCTCGCCTTAGCTTGCGGCCCTCGAGGTGGCGCCACGGCCGCACATCCGCATATTTGTTTATTTTTACCCTATTCCTCCTGCTGCCTGCTGTAGCTGTAGTCGAAAAGCTGCACTACTCCCCTTACTTGACTGACTTGGCGCTGTCAGCTGTCTATGTAGCGAGCGCTTTCAGGGCGACGATCCGGATTTTCCGCCGTCGATGAGTTTTCTCGATATTTTTGAAATGTTAGTGTCAAAATAAAAAATCCGGGGCCGGGCACCACCGGTGAAAATGTCAATCGTTTGCGAGGAAGTGTTCGACGACGGCAGCCACCCTTCGGTGGATGGTATGTTTATTAGCTTTGGGGGCGGTTACCTGGTTGTGTGAGTATGTTTTGATTTTTGATTTTCTCGCTTGCAGAAATCAGGGATTATGCAGCCAAGATCGGGATCGACCCAGATTCAGAACCGCAGCTGCTTCCCCTTGCCGCCGAAGGGCTCATGAAGGCTCTCCCTCCGGGCTGGAAGCCGTGGTAATGTATAATGTTACGTGCTCGAAAGAAAAACACCTGGTGTCGTGGTATCACGCCCGTTTGTTTGTATTCCACTTGTTTTGGAGGCTTTCAACTGTAATGTGTTTTTATTTATCACTATATTTTATTTCTATAAATGCGTTAACTTTTTTTAATTGGAAAAACTTGGGCAAAAATTAATCTTTTCTGCACTAGGTATGGATTAAATTATATGACGATCAGATATGAATAAGTTTTCACCTTCATTATTTTGAGAATATCCCTCTAAGTAATTTCCTTCTGGCTCTTGTGATGATCAATTATTTATCTCCTTGCCTGTCAACTCATTAAATCATTGTGCATTACGTAGGTATACTTGGGGTCTGCTATTTATTATGATTGATGAGACATATTACATTAAAAGAATAGTTCAATAATGTACTAGTTATATTCAATCTCGTATATCAAGTATGAAGAAATCAACTTTTCCGTTCTCGGTTCTCGTTCAGCACCTCCACCATTTCTGATCTAAACGGTCGGTACCTCCGCCATATATAGGTCTCTCAAAATTGGCGCCCACGAAGTCTAGGGCATTTTACGGAAATACATGAAAAGTGTCAGAAAAAAAATAAGCCTTATTATTGAGGATATGAAGAGTGGAAGGGAGGTCCCTCGAGCCCTTCTGATTTAGTTATTTAGAAAAATTTCTTGAAATTATTTGGTCAGAAAAATGCGTAAAAAATTTCAAACACTGCATGCATATGGAATATTTGATTTCTATACATATACAACGTGAGCAGAAACCTCGAAAATTTTTTTTTTTCCAGAAATGCCTTCCTTAGGTCATTTGTTTAGTTCCATCAACTGATGTCGATCACACGGTTTTGTACCAAGGAATTTCTTTAGGCTTTTCAGAGAAAATGGATTTTTGATATCATGACTTACCCTCTACAGTAAATTATAATCTAGTACGCCCAGTAGTTGATATTTTTTATCCACAATTCCACCACCAATAGATTACCTAAACCTTTCAGAATAATGAAACTATGAGGGCTTGAAGAATCTCCCTTCGACCTCCCGTATCTTCAAAAAAAAGACCCAATTTTTTAATCAACCATTTTCTGGTGCCTTCTAAGCATTTCTCTGAACTGCTCTGGAGTCTTGACTTCGTACGCGCGAATTTTGAGAGCCATGTTTATTTATTGTGTAATGCCAATGTCACACAGTTGAGGGACATCGCTTGAGCCGCTGTTCAATTTCCCTTCTTATTTAGGTACATGCGTTCAACAAATGCGTATGTGTAATAGGTAATTCACTGTTCCAGAAGACCAATTTCTTCACTTGAAATAGTAAAGAAAAGTTATATTTTTTGTTCATTGCAGCAACCCTTTCCGGTCCAGAGATGCCTTTTGGCGTCATTTTCATTCAATAGTTCACAAAATAAACCCCTATAATATTTTCACCTTCACCGATATACCACATTGGCATAGTCTTTCGTCTAGATGGTGTCACAAATAATTGCGACTTGATTAGGCGCGCTTACGATTGAAATTGACAGAAAGGTCTTACAGTGCGGGTACCAGCATTTTGCGGAAAATCAAAGCCGGAATACAACAAAACTTCTGGTTTTTTATTACTCTACAAAAATGCATTACGACTATTACGTTTAGTTACTTGCATGTCCATCTTATAAGTCATATGTTATGTTACCTGTGTAATTAGAAAAACGAATGTATTCACTGTTTCTTGAACATTGATGCCAATTGGAGTCAGTGGGCAACATAGGTAGCGGAGATATGATGTCATCCTTTGGAATAGATGGACCAAACTTACGTACAATCGACAATTGTGTTTTCAAGGGTAGCTGATGATATTCACAGCAAAATAAAAACAACTTCCATGTTTTATAGGTAGCAGATGAGTCATTTTACGGGGCTCACAGAGCAAGAAGCATTTTTTAATAAAAATTATTAAAATTTAAAAAAAAACTTGCCTGGCCTACATCAAATCAAGTTCCTCAGCATAATTCGTAACAATTCAATTTATTTTTTTTAAAGAAATTATTTTGGCCCGGAAAGGGTTAAACGAGGGGAAACTAATCAAACAATACTGGTAAATAATTTAGATTCATGAGTAAGTATCCCTGATTTGTTGTTCTTTTTATTGAAAAATTGAAATTAATATAGATATTTGTTTTTTCTCCTGAATAAATTGCTTTTCACGGTTATCGTGTAGTTGCGTCATTGTTCTGCTTCTGGAACAGCGAATTCACCTGGTGCTGGAAAAATGTTTGAAAAATCTACGTTCCATTTTGAAAACAACGGGAGCCTCTTACTTCGATTTTTTTTGCTTGCGGTGTCTTTCCAGCGTTTATCAAAAATTAATTTAACAACGTCAAAACTTTTACAAATTTCTTCGAAAAAGAATACAAGAATACCTTTTAAATATTATACAAGCCCTGATGATCCCGGAAGGCGAAACCGGTTGGCAAAAGAGAATACAAAAAATTGTGGTGTAGTTTTAAGATAACAAATATACGTTCATATCATGGTGCTACCAGCATAGTGATCATGTCAAGCAATCTCAACAAGTTACTAAGTTTCAAACAGATCTATAATAATGTATTGTTCTATTGTTGAGTGAACAATTGAAGAGGTGCAACCGGTGACATCTCTTGACACTAAGGGCCGATCTTTACACCTAATACTGAAAGATGAATAAATATAGGTACCGTCATCCGGGGTGAACTTGGACAAATTTCGAGGTTTTAAGCGAATAGCGCCCATAATTCTCAGCCGAAAATTTTGAAAAAAATTATTTAGATACCTCTATACTTCATCTATCGACTCCATTACTAAAAAAAACTGATTGTCTACACCTTATCAGTTTTTTTTACATAAGTAGTGTCCGAATTCACTCCTATGTGTAGGGTGAATATGGACACCCCTTTCTTTTGGCCTAAAATTGCATTCTAAAACCCACAGGTGTGTATTCGGACAGAAAAAAAAAATGAATTCTAGCATAGCTAGGAGCCACCAAAGTTGAATTCTTGGATTAAAATTGAACACAATATTCAGAAACTGTTATGCACTTATTTTTATTCATTCATCAATAAACCTGATTAACAATCAGAAAAGACAATACAGAAAAATAAATCAACAAAAACTTCGCATTTTATGAAAAAATACTCGTATTTCATAAAAAAATACACAATTCTGTCGTCCGAATTCACCCTACCTAGGAACACATTTTTTTTATTAGGCTCCTCCACCAAAAAGCCATTGACATAAACAGTGCTATATTTAGTGCAATATGTTGTTTATAAAATGCACTTTCACCATAGGCTAAAGGTGTGGAGAAAAATCTTTCCTAAATTTCCCCACAGAGGTTTCTTTCCACGTTTTGGAAAAAGTGCGAAAAGACGAAGAAATGTTAAATGCATGAAATTACATACTAACTGTTGTAACTGAATTACAAGTTACTAACTGTTGTAAAATCAGCGTACAACGTTACAGACTTGAAGAATGTACATTTGTCAACTGGTTTCATCAGCTATTTTAAGGAAATTCGCACTTCAATCCCCCCCAGGTTAAAATGGCGCAAAAAGGTACTGCTGTCCGGATTCCCCCCTACTATCCGAATTCACCCCGGATGACGGTACGTTCTCTCACGACAGAATGGGGAGTTTGCGTGCACACGTTTGTAGATTGTAGATTAGAGGTGGTTGTTTGGTCTTGGAGGATCCTTTCTGCACTGCGACCACAGAGACTGCGACCTATAAGATCATTTCTGCGTAACCATGCTTATACTTCAGGAAATCTACTTCTTCCCTGAATCGGATGATTTCCGTAGGAGACTTATCACCCTTGATATCTGCGGGTGTCAGTTCCACACCTCCTAGCAATGTAAGTCTTTCTTGTGCCGATGCTTCGCATTCGCAGAGTAAGTGCACGATGGTTTCGCTGCCGATGCACATAGCCTGCAAATGGGCGATATGAGTAGACCCGTGAGTAGTCTCAAGATAACGACCCTTAGGTTAGGTTGGTTTTGGCTTTGGCAAGATATTCGTCAATCGCGACTCAAACGATGAAGTGAAAATTGAGACTTGATTTTGAAGCATTTTCTGCGAGTGCAAAGCACTGGCACAGAAAAGACTCACGCTGCTGGGAGGTGTGAAACTGACACCCGCAGACATCAGAGGTAACTCAGACAACAGGTAACATCAGAGAAATTCTTTAGATATTTGAAGTGGCCACGGAACTTGACCTACTACTGTTTTCTCATTCAGTTCACCTTGTAGTAATCAAACGTACCCATTGACTGGCGAAGCTGGACGGAAAACATTGCTGGCGCGTGTTGGCCGTTAGGTTAACGCTTTTTTTGCTTTGCTCAATATTCCATCAAAATGCCTATCTATCCCTAACTAACTAACTAACTAACTAACTAACTAACTAACTATCTCTGATGTTCGTTGTTGTTTTGGCTTGCTTCGCACCCAGCGCCAAGTCGAACCGCCGGCCAACCTTATTGGGCTTGTATTAGCGCCAACCACACACCAACCAACATTTGGCGAACCCAACAATGCTGTTCGTGTTCGACCGGGTTTGCCAGTGAATAAGGACCTCAAGTAGTGAATTTGACAGATATTCTCTTGTACTGACCTTTGCGAAGAAAAAAAAGCTTCAAGTATTTCCAGAATTTGAGCTTTCCTGTTAGGTAGTCAATATTTTCGAGTGGGCACAATCCTGTTACTATATCTCAAGGAACCCACACACCTCGTGATTTTCCTCCAGTTTTGAACGATGAGTAGATAAATTCAATTAGCGTCCAGAAACATGTTAGTAATTTTGTTTATGATTCCATTTTATTAATGCAAGGCTTGGACTAAAATCATTCTTCTTTGCAGCTACAATGATAAGACCAAGTCATATTACTACTACAACAATCTAACTGGCAAAACGCAATGGGAACACCCATTAGACGATGTGTACAGAGGACTCGTGAAAAAAGTTCGCGCCGAAAGTCAGTCACTCAGCTTAGGCGAACCAACAGAAGATGCAACTTACGCCAGAGATGACGAACTGCCCAGCTTAGAAGAACCTCCATTACCTTTAACAAAGAAACTCGAACCTTTGAAGCTTAAACTGTCGCCGCTGAAAACACAAACTCAAAGCACAAGTCCAAAGCACGAGTCAAAGCTTTTGAAACAGAAATCTGACGAACACCTCTTGACCAACCGCAAAATCAGCTTGAATATTTTCAGCAACAGTTTCGACGAAAAAACCGATTTCGATAGACATCCGAGAAGTTTGGAGAAAAACGAGCTGAAAATCAGCGGTGGAGGTTCGATGTTTTTGAAATCCAACACAGCCAAGAAAGAGAAAGACTCAAAAAGTGACGGACCACCAAGTCTCGAACCACCTCCGAGGAGTATTCTACGTGAAAGGGGATCAATGGAGTTTTCCAAAAGTACCGATTTTTCTCTTGGTGGTAACGAAAAAGGAAGTTCTGAAAAAGATGATGATGACAAGAAAAGTGTACGGTTCAACTTGGAAAACACTACGGATGTGGCGTTCACCTTTTCCGACAAAAGCTCTAGCGATGAAGAAATTAAGAAGGACATCATAAATGTGAAATTGACACCGAGTAAATCTCGCTTTTCGGTTTCCCCAGTCATTGACTACGAGGACAGCCCTGCCGCAAATTTGAAACTGATCAAACCCAACCCTGCCGATTTTATCAAGCCAAAACTTACGCTTAGTAAAGGTTCCGAATCTGAAGATGACTCTAAAAGTGAGACGCCTGCTGAATCTCGTTTGAAGCGGCGACTAGAAGAAAAGACTGAGAAGAAAATAGCACAAATGAAACAAAACATTTGGGATGAAAAGAACGATGAATTGACCAAATTCAGAGATGATGTTCAAGAATCGCACAAAGGTGAGCTAGAACGAATTTTGATTACAGCGAAAACTGAGCATGAGGATAAAATTAAGGCGGAACTGGAGAACTTGAGGATTGAAATGGAGAACAGGAACGATGGCGCATTGAAAAGTGAGCGCGAAAAGTTGGAGGACAAATTGCACGGAGCAAAGTCACAGTTGGAGCTGGATTTTGAAAAAGAGGAGAAAAAACTTAGTGAAAGATTTGCCGAGAAGAGAGAGGAGCTTGAAAAGTATTACGACGAAAAGCTGGTGGAGATTGAGAAAGAGTTGGCTGAACGAATGGAAAGAAGTAGGGATGAAATGGTTTTGACACATAATTCGAATGTGGAACAGTTGAAACAGAATCATTCAATAATTTTGGAGGAAATAAAGAAAGGGTTCCAAGCTGAAGAGGACGTGTTGCGGAAGGAACACAAGGCTGTGATGGCGGAATTGAAGGGAAGCAAAGAACCCGTCAAAACTGACGAGAAATACGACAAAATCAGATGTGAAAAACGTTTGCTGGAAGACAAATACAGGTGTTTAAAAGAGAAATACTTAAGGCTGAAAAGTGACGTGAAAATGTCAATAGAAAAACGGAACAAACGGAAGGAGCAGAGCGGCACCACCACGACTACTGGATCCGAAACCGAACGGAGCTATTCCAACAACAAAGAGCGGATCCCTTTGGATTCCCCAGTCCGAAAACCTCCCGCGACTCCTAAACAAAACAGAAACCAAGAACTTCCAAAATCCAATAATACCAAACCGGAACACAGGGCCACCCGTCAATTGATAATCCAGGACTTGGACACGTCCATCAGCGACAAAAGCATCGAAGATAAAAAGAACGACTACGATTCTTCGGACAACAACAGTGCCAACAACCCCGGGCGGAGCAGGAAGAAACTTTTTTCTCGCATGAAGAGTTCGTCCACTTCGAGGATCAACAACAATGCAAAGTCGCGAAGGAACCAGAGGAGTTGTTCGCCGGTCGAGAATTTGAGGAGGCAGTTGCAGAAGTTGGAGGACTTGGAGGACCAGTTCCCGCAAAATCCTCAGAGCGATACGTACCATTTGAGGTATCCGTTTTCGGATACCGGCGCGCAGAAATTCGAGGGCAGTTCTGAGTTGGAGTTCTTCCGGCACAGGATACACTTGGAGAGGGACTCGATTAAGAGGGCCAAGGAGAGTTTGAGGACACAGAAGACGTTGTTCCAGCAGCGGCAAAAGGAGCTTAAGTTGAAGCATGGGTCGATGGCCAGGCACACTTTGCAACAGCTTTGTCAGGTGATTTATTTAATAAAATAATAATGACTATTGCTGTTGGTATTTTTTATGCACGACTTTTATGTACGACCGGACTTGAATGATGTATTTATGTGATATTTGAGGGATTAACAGGACACGATCGCGCGGCATACGGGTCCACCTCGGTCGAAGATTTGACAGTGGAACTGGAAAGTTTGGCAACGCTAACCGTGTCTCGGAGTTTCCAGTTCGACGAAAAGCAAGTACTCCAAGTGGTTAAAAGTTTTAAGCATTACTAATTTATTAGTACTTGACCGATCAGAAAAAAACGGAACCACAGATTGTAGTTTGATGCATTTTGTATTCGGGTTTGGAATTTCAATCAAATATCACGACTGTAGAATTGTAAACCAGATGATGTGTTTGACGGTGACGCAAGTTTCATGATTTCGTCAGTCAAGTGCCACCCAAAGCTAATGATCGTGGTGCGAGCCAAAACGGGACTAATACGGAAAATGCATAATGTGCCGTACCAAACTGCCCTAAAAAAGAATTTGTTCCGCCCAACCTCTAGAGGTGTTATCTTCTATATGGCCTGAAAGGGTCGGTCTCAAATGGGGTTGGTTTACTTTTACATCCAAAGTATGTCCCTCAGAAATCTTGCAGAAATTTTTCAGGATTCTGGCCTGAACGTCGCATGACAGCAAGCCAACTCGTTGACATTGTCGTCCACTTTATTTTGGCCGTAACCGTACCTTGGCGTGAACTACCGTGCAGTCATGTCAAGGGAAAAAGGGTGAAACGAGAAGGACACCGAAAAAAGGGTGCCAATCAACCTCGCTGTTGATGCGTCCATAAAATGGTGGGTGGTGTGGGAATCACCCGGCGCCGCTCTTAGAGTATTAAGGCGGCGCTAAGGAGGTACTGCCAGTAACTACACAGATACCCGCCCACCGCCAAAAAAAATCTTGATCTTTAGAAATTTATCCGCCATCACTCACAGTGGGTGTACCGTATGTTCGTTAAAATCATTAATTAGGGCAGGCTATGGAAGTAAAAATGTATGTCGTGAATTTATCAATAAACACTCAAATTTGATGTCAACATGATGAGCCGTCGTCATGGAATACATTTTGGACATACGTTTCGAAGTTCACAGCCTGCCCTAATTCATGATTTTAACGAACATACGGTACAATATATAAATAAAAGGCGGTCTTCCCACAAAACGTTTATAAAGAATAATTCCTGACTGCAGTTTAAAAAAAACTTGCCTCAACAAAATCTCGTTTTATCTCTTGGCCTGACGCATTCCGGCAAAAGGCATTCCGAATTGACAAATGACCATAGCTGTAATACAGCTATAGTATTACACTACACAATTTCTTGAACCATCTGCCAAAAAAGTGTCAAAAAACAATTAACTTGATTGTTGATTTGACAGATTGTACAAGAAATTGTGTAGTGTAATATACCTATTACACTACACAATTTTTTGTACAATTTCTTGAACAATCTGCCAAAATAGTGTCAAAAAACAATGAACTTGATTGTTCAACTGAAAGATTGTCAAAGAAATTGTGTAGTGTAATACAGCTTTTTTTACAATCCACAAGGCACTCTCCCACCGGCTGCGACAAAGTTTTCCTCTCCAGTATGAGCGTCAGGTCTACACGAATGTATTGTGCATGATGTACTGATAGCTAGGCACCTAAGCTGTATTACACGACACAATTTCTTGTACAATTTCTTCACAATCTGTCAAAATAGTTTCAAAAAACAATGAACTTTGTTGACACTGCTGACAGATCTACAAAGTGAGCAGTCGTACATAAAATTTTGCATAAAACACGGGATTAAATTGATTATAGTAAACTTCATTCATTGATTTGATTTTAATTGCTTCATTTTAATCCCTTGATTGATGTACCTAATCAAGCTTTGCGTGTTTTGTTTTCATCTTTACTTTATTTTGTCCCTTAATTTTCATTTTGCAATTTTAGGAGTTTGATATTTATCCAAAACTGCAGTAATTTTCAAAAAGTTTGATGATTTAATATACCTACTTAATGAGTGAAAATTGCTGTTGGGTTGCATTTTTGAGTTGTTCCGCCATTTCGCTCCAAAATGCAGGATTGGACCCAAGAATTTTTTAATGCATTGGTAGGTAACTTTTTACGTACCACGACTCTTTTTTATTTACATAAGTACTTCCTCCTTCAACTGGACAATGCTTTACTAACTTGATAATCTTTTACTCTGTTTCTCACTAAAAATATTAATCAAGTAGGCACCTATCTAGGAGTTAAAACGATACTTTTTTTCAGTTTTCCGTTTTCTCTTCTACAGGGTGCGGCGCGGCAGACTGACAGTTTTTAAATCGCTTCAACGTTTACATGGAGGTACCAATTTTCAAAATTATTGATGCATTCAAACCTCGTAAGCTTTGGATTCATGATATGCTTGTCATTGTGGTGAAAATGAGATCGCGTCGAGAGCGGATTTGTTCCTTGCACGGATTCGCATATTTGCAAAGTTTTTCACTTGTGTACCTCCACGCAAAAGTTATAGCGATTTAAATATTGTCAGCCTGCCGCGCCGCACCCTGTATTTCAATGATACGTGGGTATCTAATTGACAATATGCTTCTTGCCTGAACTTACTGTTCTGAACTACTCTCAATCTTAGTAACTAATTTTAATGTTTAGTGAAACTTTCCCAAAAAGAAGAAGTTTGAACATTATTACCCGTTTACGATGCAAATATATATTTTGTTGGCGTTGCAAAACTAGGACTTTTTAATCCTTTGGTTTAGTTGTCATAAATTCAACTGCTGCAACATCAATGGGGTCGTATACAAGAATCACAAAATACGATTTTATTGGTATGGACCTTTTATTAAATAGATAAAATCAGCAACTGTGCAGCTAAAACATAAATAAAAAAAAATCGGCCGAGAAAAAAGTAATTGAAGTTTCGCTTCTTCCAGTCTATCGGTTTAAATTAAGTGAAATCGCGCGCAGCGTTAGCGCGAATGAAAACAAAGCATAGACAAGGTCGACATAAGAGCAACGTATCAGCAGCAACGACAGCACCGTTGCCATAGCAACACGCAACGTCTAGTTACGTCACTAGACGTTGAAATCAAACCGCTTTGCTTCGCGCCTCGATTTTCAACTTTTTTTTTCAAGAAAAATAGTTGCGTCTGAGATACTACTATGTTGCGGTCTGTGGTAATCTCACTTTGTACTTTAGTTTAAAGGAATAAAAAAAATCGTATAAGACCCCATTGTCTCCGAAGTAATAAAACCAAATTTTACAAAACGAAAATTCATCTCTAACTGAACCACTGGGCCTAAGAGTTTTAGTATTTTGCATCCATGGTATTTGTCTAGCGAATCCCTCAGGAACAATTCACAAAATGTTCGGACTTGAAAAAAAAAATTTGGGCCCCCATTGAATTTGAATATTATGTCTGAGCTGAAGATACCTTATCATTTACTTATAGTTTTTATCACGCATAAAAAAAATTAAATTAACTTCGATGTTAACACTGCTTGACATTCATTCACCATAGCTCAACATTTCGTTTTTCAAGGAGGAGAAAGAACTGACCGACATGGAAGTATCCCTGCACAGAACCAGGAGTCTTCTGGGCGAGAAAGTAATAAGACTGCGTCATCTAGAACAGTCCCTCCAGCGAGCCACCGCGACCACAGAGAACAGGCTCGAAGATGCCACTTTGAGTGACATTTCTTCGCACAGCGCCAGCTCCGGCATAAGTTCCACAGAGTTTGCCACGGCTGCCGACGTGAATCTAACCAAATTCATGCAAGGCGAACACCTTCAAGAATCTTCGGAAATTATCCAAAGCCTAGAGAACCTCAACAGTGAAATCCGTGAAATTTGGGACGTGCTCAGGAAGCAACAGCAGCAGTCAGGTGCCATTGCTGGTAAACATGTAGTTTTATTGGATTAATGCTTAGAGTCGCCAGCTTTCGTATTCAAACCTTTTTCCCTTTTTCTATTAGGATGTTAGATAAAAAGTATGCAACCGTTAGCAGCTTAAACCGTCAAGAATTTTCAAGATTTCTCATCTGCTCACCCGCAAATGCAGGCACCTACACAAATACGTACCCGCAATCGGCAAACGGCCAATGAGATACCGCCATTTTGCGCCCTACTGCTTATATCCCCGGGTCAGATCAAAATAATCCCAGCGCGGAATCTGCCCCATAAATATCTGCCCTCTGCGCGGAATGACGGCACAAGAAACATGGTTGATTTGTGACAACATAATACAATCTGCAGAGAAAAACAAATTTCTGCGTAGTGCAACGCAGGGCCGGGATAAATCCCTGTTGCATTCATACTAACTAAAATCTGGCCTTGTTGGCGGCATGGTTTCGTTTTTCAGGAAAACAAATGGAAACAAAATAAAATATCTCTTGAGTAAGAAAGAAGAAAAATATACAAAAGGGGTAAATAAGAATGAAGACTAAATGCAATTAAGCTAGGTTGAAAAGTTGACATTACAGGGTCAAAAAAAGGAGGGTAAATGATGTATACAGACTGTAGTTTCGTGTGGCAATCATTCGGTATAAAACATGGTATGGAAATAATAACAATTATAATCAGAATTCTACAAACACCATACGAAGAGACTAATTCAATTCAGTTCAATTTCCAGGTTAGAAGGAGAGTGTACAGAGTACATACCAAAGCAAGTGCAAGCTGGTTTGGGGCACATTTTCGAACTTTCACTTCCCGCCGCTAGGACTCTCCTTTTTTATATAGAAACTGAAATCCTTTGTCTGCTCTGTGTGGTATTGGAACGTGCCTTATCTATCTCTCATCAGCTACAATTCGGCGAACTTTCCAACTACCAATTTCGACTTGACATTGAGTGTTTTATTGCCACTTGGCGTCTTGGCTAGCTTGGCATGTGTTGCGCTATAATTCAGGATTTTCCTCGAATGTGCTCTACAGTGAAGTTTTTATATAGAGAAATTCTAGTCGCATAATAGGTGAAATTCAGTGCCATTTCTGCGCTGGCGCAACCTTGCTAGGGGATTTGAGAATAGTGCCGTATGCTAGCACATGTAAAAGGGTAATTTCAACATTGTATATTATTGAAACGGCTGGAAATGAAACTTTCAAATAAGCTATGGAAAAAAGAGTGTTTCTTGATCTTTCATTGTGTTCAAGACCAGCAATGATGGATCAGTTTTACATACACAAGGAGCGAAAATATGGTAACGTGTTCATCAGTTGGTGTGTTTTTGAAAATACCGCCCTACTTCTAGTATTCTTCTCTGCCTTACGGTTGCCGTCCTGTCTGTCAATGGCATGAAACTGCATGTAAACAAATGGTAACTAAAATTTTATCGGGTTATATTATATCCTTGGGTTTTATGTATAATATATCAGAGGTTTTGTGTTTTCTGTTTTTTTTTTTCAAAAATGACAGGCAGTTTGTTGAGTGCCTGGCTGCAAAAACCGTACGAAAAGAACATTACAGTTTCATTTCATGTGTGTTCCCACAAAACATCACCTTCTAGGCAACCAGTTATACACTGAAAACGGCTTTTTCGTTCTTTTCGGAGCACTATACGCGCAGAATTCATTTTTTCGACAGCAATGCACATGGAAAACATCATTCCGCATAATCTAGCATGGAAATCAGGAGTTTCTTGTCATCTATTTTCTTTTTTTAAATCGATGGCTGAAAATCTGCAGGTTTTGACTTTTCCTAGCTCGCGCAGACGCATGAGTTCCATCCCCTAGCTTTGCGAGCCTACAGCGCATGTCGTGCCTTTGAATATCGCATATTGCACTACGTACAGTTGGGAGCAAAATGATTCATACGGCACCGCTTGAAAGTCGGCTGGATTTCAGAAATGTTAGCTGTTTGGATTGTTCTTGAATGCCAGTTTTGATTAGGGATTGATCGTAATCAAAAATAGCATTCAAGAACGATCCAAGCAGCTAACATTTCTGAAATCTAACCGATTTTCTAGCGGTGCTGTATAAATCACTTCGCTCCCAACTGTACGTCATTGCTATTGTATGCTATGCTATAACTCAGACTTATCTTCGTTTTTAGCGTTAAAGGGTTCTACTTGACCTGGATCTTCTATCTGGATTTCAATTGGTCTGACGTTTGGATTCTAGCTATTTTGTTTTTTCGTGTCGTAAATTAGGTTTATCTTTACTTTGGCTCTAAGAATTTTTGCAGCTGTGTTTACATCAGCTTGCGTCATTCTGTTCTTTGAAAACCCTCGCTTCCCTAGTCGCTCTCTATTTGTAAATCATTATAATTTTCTCGTGGCTTCGTTATTAAAAAATAATGCTTTATTTGACGTCTAGAACCTGAAGGGTTATTTGATGAACTTTCAACTAAAACAAATTCTAATAGAGGAATTAATCAGGATAACTTTTTTGCCTGGTCATTAGATAATTTAAAACTATTTTTTCTCCCTGGGCACCGCAGTAGATCTATGAAGTGAAATATTACCCCAATCACCCACCCATCCATCATCGTAACGACAATCGGCTTTTGTGTTTATCAAAATTTTGAAATATCGCCCATCTCTTCCTTCCGCAGTAATTCCGCCCCTGGTCTACCCTGACTTGGGCTGGCCGCTGTTGGCAGGCGCCGCCGCCGCTGCCGTCCCGGCGCCGCCCTCCATTCCGACGCTGGCCGACCGCCTCCACAACTACCGCCAGCACGTTGCCCTGGCGAACGCCCAGAGCACCGTGGTTACTCACGCTGCTAACCACCAGGGCGCCACCACCACGCTTGTGGAAAGGACCAGGAACTTGAGGCACTGGCTGAGGCAGGCCGGAATCGACAACAACATCGAAGGCAGCGGGCCCCCTCAGGCCACACTCTAGGGGACCACGGAATGATCCTTTTTCTAAAGGGACGCTAGTTTTTTTCTTGAGGGGTTCCAGGATGCAACGACACCCCCTGCCTCCCGCCCTCCATCACGAAGGATGAATGTTTTCGAATCGCTGAAGATCACATTATTATTATTAAACATTAGAGATTTATAACGTTGGCATATTTGTAGATTTTAATTGCTCTTTGGAATCTCATATTTAGCGTTAAGGACAGTAGGACAATTATTTCACACAATATACACACCTATGGGCAAATGGAATATTTAAGGTAGTGACTTGCCAAAGAAATATCACGATTCGGTAGTTAGGTAGGTACTCTGAGACTGGAAATCTCAAGGCTTCTTTTTTATATGTCAGGTTAAGTAAGCAGGGAATACAATATTATGAAGTAAAAGGGTTGAAAAAGGGACCGCAACAAATGGCCAAATGGATGGAAAGTAGTTCCACTACAGGAGCCTCATTTTTTTGAGAGATATTATATTAAAAAGTAGAGAAACCAGGTTGTTGATAATTATTTTGTAGATTTAATCGTCGAGTGGAAAATTATAAGAGCCGCCACCGGTGACATTTCTGAATATGATTATGGTTTTGACAAAACATTTGTTTTCTGTGACCCACATGGTGAAGAGAGAACTGCGACTTTATACTAAAGAATTCTTCAGGAATACAGAGCAAACTGAGCAGCAGAACAAAGTCCTTTCAAAGATTTCACTATATATGTTGGAAAACGCTCCGCTGTAAAGCTGTTTCAAAACTTGCTTGTTAGTAGCGTGACGTCAATGCCAAAAGGTTACCATGCGCCTCTTGATATATTTTCATTCAACGATTTAATCTAAATTTGAAATAATAAATTGTGCTTACTATGTATCATGTGTGATACCTTTTTTTCTGGATGCAGGTCTCTTGACAATATTGCCCTAGGCAGATCATTTCTGGGAAAAAGGAAGGCTTCTGTGAAGATAGTACATTATACACCAAGGTTCAGGAAATATGCTGTTATGGCTGAGGCGCCAGATTAAACATTATAAGGCGCTCCAGCTTCAACAGTTTTCTCAACCGTGGTTATAAGATTTTTCTCACTAGAAAACCGACAACGCGATTCAGAAACAGGTTAATAATGACTTACTTCACGTCTAGTAGTAAAAAACCCATATTACGTACCGGCTTACAATACCAATATACTACAAAAGATTACTTTAGGCGGTGTGCAGGTTAGTCTGTAGACTGTGGCAGCAGTAGCACTCTCGTGAGTCTCATGGACAAAAATCTCGTACCTGTCTACTCACCAAAAATTGCACTTTGGTCGCCATAGATGCCAGAATCGTTGAGTAGCGGGATAGCGGGATTCAGTGTCAGCGCGTACGAAATAAAGTCTCACTGATAAATAATAGTATATTACATACTGAGGTGGAAAGGGTTTCATTACAGTCAAAGGATTCAATATATTACCGTGGCGCGCCGAGGTGAGATAGAATCCCGTAGGCTGTAATGACGCTTTACTCCGTGGTATGTATAGGACTTTATTCACAATGATCCAGTTTAAAAGAAAATAATTGGCTTTATTTAAAGTTTTTCACGTCAAACGTTTTTATCAGGTAGGTATAGGCAACCTTTTCAAACAACGCATCCATCAACACTCCGCGCTCCGCGACAGCTGTTCAGATCAGATCACCTCTCTTCATACGTCACTTCCGGCCCGTGGTCCGAAAGTGACATTATTTCCCAACCTGTAAGAAATCATTCACTTTCCAACTTTTTAAAAGTTGAGAATGTATCGAATGCTAACTCATTGTGAATAAACATTTAAACCGATCAGTCAGTCATTTTTCTCTCAACCAAAACGGTACATTGGGCAATAATGCTGCTATCAGTGGGCGCAAAAATTAAAATAAGCACACCGCCTTCACCTAATAAGAACAAAAAGTTTCAGAGGTACAGTGATTTATATAAACTTTTATGAAAGAGTTAGGTAAATGTTTCTATTGATAATTTTCGAAAGTATCTTGCCACACTAGTGAATCATTCCCAAATTTCTGAAATTCAACTACATAGCTATTAAAAAGTGAAGTGAAACGCAAATTAGGAGACAAACCTTATCAAATTATTGATAACGATCGAACCTTTTTTTCAGAATATTCAATCTCTCTGTACCTATTGTGCATGTTATTAGTTGTGCATCACTGATTTATTTATCAATGTGTAGCGTTTATACTACTTGCAAGTCTTGCAACAGTCAAATTCTTGGCCTAGGTATAATTCATTCATTCATTCATTATGTGATATGCGCACCTTCAACCCAGGTGTCCTAGACAAATAAGCCTTCGAGTACTGAATCATTTCAGTGTCGATATTAAAACAAAATCTCACAGGCATTAAACATCGTAGCCATTAAGAAGATGTACTCAAAACTTATTTATTAATAATGACTCTTAGTTCCCACTCCCACCGCTACTTCTTTCAATATTTATTGTGAGATTCTTAAGCAAAACGCCTTTTGTGATAAGACGATCCATTAATAACAGAATGACTGAGACAGAAAATGATGTGATGATTGTGATAGCCGTTTCAAAATTGAGCGTATGTGTTGTTTGATTATTCTTATTCAAATCTCACAGGACTTGCCTTAATTTCATTGTTGAAACTCTGTCCAAATATAGTACCTATGAAATAGTGCCAATAATATCCTTTCAGTGTGCGATTCCTCCATGTTTCGATTTTATGTAATTTATTCAAGTGCACAATGAAAAAACGATAATATTTGATGTAAAGTACCACCTAAAAGGAGAGAATCAAAATAAATCATGTTTACTAAGTCGGTTCTTTTATTCCTTTCGATTTCAGAATGTTGAATTGTTGTTTGTTCCGAAGAATCAAGATTATATTGGAGTTTCTGAAATGTGGGCCTGGACACTGGATGAGAGTGAATCAAGTTTCATCCGTGGGAGTACTAAACGCCTCTCTCACGCACGGCACCTTCACACTATTGACACTATGCTGCTTAGGCGGCCAAAATTCATCGTATGATGCTAGCGTATGACGTCCTCACGTGCGAAGCAAGATAGTTATTTGTAAAGGAAGGATTTACCTTGGAGCTACCTTGCCGGTCGGCAAAAATTCGACCTTCGCGTGCTTACCAGACTCGCACAGCTTTGTAATCATTCTCCCCACCCTATACCTCTGGTGCTAGCCGACCCTGCCGACCCGAACTGTCAAATCTTACGCATGCCCACTGAAACACAAAATTGTCATGAAAACTACTATTCTGGTGGCTGCTGGCACTGCCCGCCATTACTAAAAAGTCAACAGGAAGAAGCCCCCGCATTTCCATTTATTATTTGGTTTTTGTGTTCTGCTAATTTGCTCAAGAGGCAATAACAAAATTAAATCTATTTTCCCTCGTATTTCCCTTCCCACTTTTGAATGCAGGACTGCGGGGTCACAATTGCGGGACTGCGGAGTACGGAGCCATAATTGCGGCCCCAGCGATCCTGACCAGTCCATCCCTGTCGGATCATTCGACTGGCCATGTCCCCCATGTCCCCTTTCTCGGGAGCTTTTGGCCTGCGGTGCTACTCGCTTCGCTCGCGTTTTCTTTTCCGCATACCTTTATAATAGGGTCCCCTCCATTACCTTGTGCCCCTCGTTGTGCCCACCGCCGCCGGGGCCCCATTTGTACAAGAGACGGCACTGCATGTGGATTATTGTAGGTGTGTATATAATAATTATTATCATTATCAAAGTAATAAAAGTATTCACTTACCGCATCCAATTAGATTTATTGGTCCATTGAACATAAATTTTGGGTCGTCCGCGTCCGTCGATCGAATGATTCGAATGTCCGAAGTGCCGAAGTCCGAATGATCGATCCATAGACAGATCGATGATCGATCGAACGGCCATGGGCGGATCACATGCATCATCATCAGACATTGGAGTCATTAGACTTAGATATCGTTACAGGTTACAGTCAGGGTTGCCAACAGTAGGGAAAATAAATCTACCAACAGCTGAACATAAATCTACCAGAATCTACTAGAAATAGAAATTTCGCCAGTAAAGTAAAGCGAGTAAAGCGAGTAGTGTCACAGACGATTTTTTTTTTAAATAATAATCATAATGATGATAATAATAAAAGGCATATTTCCTCACAGAACTCTTGGTTTTTGAGCGAAAAAAAAAATTCAGGCGTTTTGCGATTTCAGTTTTAAAGCTAACTTTTCTGATATACATACTACTACTACCACCTGTGGATTTCTGAATCAGTTCAGCGGGATGGAATTGATATGTAATTTAAGCATAATTCAAAATAAACAATTGTATCGAATCAAAATTTTATAATTAAAAAAAACAAAATAAAAAAAATTCTAAATTAGAAAAAAAAACTCTAGAAATACCATTTAGTTCCCCCTTCTGTTTGGGAACCCCAGGTACAAACAGAAAATAAATTACATTTTCGAAAAAAATTGAACAAATTAACTAGAACAATATCAATAATAACACAGAATCAGTGGTGGACATTCAGACAGACTCCAAAATATCAACAAGAGATGAAGATGGTAAGTTCAAAGCTCTGCACAAAACTTTTGTTTTTTTTTTGGTTGGTTCCCGTTGCCGCGTTTAACTTGAAGAGAGCAGGGCTGACCTTTCTGGTTGGCTATGGCTATTTGACATTGCATCTCGTTTGACACCAAACGTCATTTGGTGTGGAAATTGTTTCTTGCGAGCATAGGTGGCGCAACGTGACAATTTAGGAAAGATAATATTCAACAGTAATATTACAAGTGCTTAGATTTTCACGATAATTTTGGTCAGGCGATCGCGAGTGCTGATTGTAGCGATAAATGCCCGACTCCGTAGGAGGAGGGCATTTATCCAGGGACAATCAGCCCGAGGGAAACGCCTGGCCAAAATTATCTGGGAAAATCTCGAGCACGAGTGATATTTTGAAGATTATTACATAAAAGAAGTCCGAAGTGACAGCTGTCAGATTTTGTTGTTTACATGAATTTTATTCCGTTGCTATTGACAGTGGGATTTAGATAAGTGAATATTATGCTTGTAGGTCTAATAATCAAGGGCGTTGTATGTAATAATCAACAGTAATATCACAAGTGCTTAGATTTTCACGATAATTTTGGTCAGGCGATCGCGAGTGCTGATTGTAGCGATAAATGCCCGACTCCGTAGGAGGAGGGCATTTATCCAGGGACAATCAGCCCGAGGGAAACGCCTGGCCAAAATTATCTGGGAAAAACTCGAGCACGAGTGATATTTTGAAGATTATTACATAAAAGAAGTCCGAAGTGACAGCTGTCAGATTTTGTTGTTTACATGAATTTTATTCCGTTGCTATTGACAGTGGGATTTAGATAAGTGAATATTATCCTTGTAGGTCTAATAATCAAGGGCGTTGTATGTAATAATCATCATAATTCAAACTAAAAATGTAAGAATTAAGTATTATCTTGAGTAAAAAAGAACAAAAAATTTACTAGATTTTCTACCATTTTTGTTCAAAACCTCCAGATTTTCTACTATCCACTAGATTGGAAATATGCTCACTAGATAGGTACACCAATCTACCAGATCTAGTAGAAATTCTACTAAGTTGGCAACCCTGGTTACAGTTAGTTACACTACACCAACGCGCATGCGGAGAGAGATCCAGATCCTCCGACCTCCCCTCCTGTGATCGGGATTGTCTATGATGCCCTCTGGTCTATGATCGGGATCGGGCCCTCTGATCATCGGGAGCCCTGCCATCTCTGCCTGCCAGAAGTGTAGTGTTGCAAAGGATGGAAAAATAGTAACTTTCATTATAGTGGTACACCCAACGCTTGCGCCAAATTTTGGCGTCAAATACAAAATTTGCGAACAAATGCTACAGAATCGCAAGAAAAACCGCCACTAAGTTGAAAAATACGCGCCGCAGCGAACAGGGTAATAGGCTAGAGGTTAATACACACTAGTGATTACTTATTTTCCATCAAAAAGTCCGCATTGTTCATTCAATTATAAATAACTGCGTTTTACATTGATCGGATGTGCGTACGCAACCCATAATGCAACCCCCAACAACTCTATTTTCAGTTTGACTAGCGAAAGTTGCCTAAAAACCACGATTTTAGGCAACACTCGCTACATCAGTGTACTGCGTAATGTGTGTATGAATGTATTGAATCTATCCTTGGTGACCCGTTTCGGAGTGAAATTTTTCCGGTTACACAGCTTCACTCACCGTGCACATTGTCACATTCCTCGCAAGACTTTGCGTGTTTTTCAAATTTCTCCAGTACCAAGTTTTTACGCTATTTTAAGCACGTTTTTGGGAATCGGATAAAGAAATACATATTTTTGTCATTATACCGACTATCACTGTGCCCATTCCCATGAGCACAATGTTTCACGGCTCCTTTCACTTGTTCTACCATGATTTTTGGAAGGATAACACCGCTGATTTAGTTTTGAAAAAAACTGATTTTTATACTTTGAAGAGCAACAGGGCCGCTATTCTTGAATCGTGTGGGAAAAGTACCTGGGAGTGAAATACATTCCGCAGTACACTGATGTAGCGAGTGTTGCCTAAAATCGTGGTTTTTAGGCAACTTTCGCTAGTCAAACTGAAAATAGAGTTGTTGGGCGTTGCATTATGGGTTTGCGTACGCACATCCGATCAATGTAAAACGCAGTTATTTATAATTTAATGAACAATGCGGACTTTTTGATGAAAAATGAGTAATCACTAGTGTGTATTAACCTCTAGCCTATTACCCTGTTCGCTGCGGCGCGTATTTTTCAACTCTATGGCGGTTTTTCACGCCATTTTCTAGCATTTGTTCGCAAATTTTGTATTTGCGCCATTACTTCAGAAGACGAGTATGCGCGCTGATGGCGCGCTGGATAATGAAAGGTACTATTGGAAAAATTTCCGCGAGGTCGGATATAATGGAAATTAATTTTTTCATTCTGAAATGACATGACCGCCCAATTTGGAGCCTTTTTTTAGGAAGCATCCTTGGAAGCATCGGAAAAATTGGAAATATTTGTAAAATTAGTGTTTGGAATCTTACCTATCTATAATAAGAACAAATAGGTTTGTTCCATCAGGAATCTCAAAATACTCCAAACTGGTTGCAAACTGATTGTCAGATTTTCTCGATTCCTACTGGCTCTGACTAGTTTGAAACCTCTTGATGGAACAAACCTAATAATTATACTTTCCAACACAAATATAGCTTATCCCAGATGCGCCACACTGTTGTTTCGGTCAAATGAGTAAAATAAATTATTCATTTGTTTACCTCTTATTTCATACTTCTACTGACCAGACCTCATTTTGGTGACATAGGATGCAAGAGAAATTGCCGGAGCTTCACTATCATTCATCAGTGCATTTGATTTTTCTGACTCAAACATCATAACTACCTATAAGCTATTTAACTTATGATTTCATAATTTAGTTCTTAGTCCAAAGATAACACAACAAAACCAGAAAATGAAACTCAAACGAGTCTTAATAAACCTTATTTATTATAGTCAATTTACTTTTTACAAAGTAAGGACAGCCGACCTCAGAGCTTTGCGTTCATTTGCTTTGATCTGAGCAGCAATACGATCCAAATCGCGCCTGCCTTGAGACGTCAGTTGTCGGCCACCGGAAGAGTGCTTCTCCACCAACTTCAGTTGCTCCAAGCTCTGGAGGGCCTTGCGAGCAATAGATCCAGCAGATCTAAATTAAAAAAAAACGCAAACTTTGGAATCACAAACTTTACGAGATTGTTATTATTATACGAACCTGCAGAAGTGGGAAGGCTTGGTGCCGTTGCGCTTGCGGGTGCCGAAAATTTTGGTGACGGAACCCACGCCGACAGGTGCACGAATGTAAATGTGTCGGGCCAAAGCAGAACACCTGGTGTAGAACCAGTCAGGGTCGTAGGGCGCCAGCTCCTTGGCGCGAGAGGTTTTTACCAAATCGGCCCATTCTGGCACGCGCAGCTTTCCAGATCTAAACGAAAAAGAGGACAAAGTTACAACGTGTCGCACGGAAGTGAGGTTATGTCGTCCACTTACTTTTTCAGGAAAGCGGCGAAAGCCTTGACGAACTTGTGCTGATCGACATCTTTTAACGTCACAGACGGCATTTTCTGAAAAGTGAATGCAAAAATTAACTCTAATCACGAGAAACTTATGGGAAAATGACGCAGCCACGCTGTATGATCTACATGTTCAAACAACAATGACATTATGTGTCAAATCCAACAATATGACTAAAAACGATGATTTGACCAACATGTATTTGTGGAAAATTGGAAAACTTACGTTAGTTTTACGTCCAGTACTTCAGAAATTCTGAAAAAGAACCACAAACGACCTACACGAAACGTGTGTATGGCGGAAAAGAGATTAAAGATGGAGGGTTGGTGAAATTCCACAGGACTTTGTTGGTCGCAAGGTGGTAGCACTGGATGCAATGTAGCCACTCACATTGGCGGTAAATTCAAAACGCTGTCCTATTGGCACAATAGTTTTGATTACCAATTTTAAAAACTGCAAAAGTACAAAGAAGAAGGTTTCAGCCGTTTTTCATTTACTTCTCGTGCTTTGTGTGATTATCTGAATGCTCAAATTTGAAAATTAGTTAATTTTATCGGAGTTCGAAACCAAATCCCCTGAAACCTCGAGTGACAGCGCTGTCAGAGTGCCTCTGTCACACTATCTGACGTTTGTGCTTATTTACCAAATCAACGCAATTAATTTCATGTGAGCTTAAAAAACTAATTTAACGCTTCAAAATGGGCAATGCAGGCAGTGGGGCGAACCCCCGCGAACGCCAGAAGTCAGGCGAAGTGGTGCCATCGTCTCCTTCCAAAGAGGGCCAAGCATTTATCTTCGACAAGAAGCCAGACAAGTTGGTTTTCCAGGGCTCCCAGGAGGACGAAGAACCTTACTTCAGCCGCCCTCCTATGGTCGATTTCAACCATCAAAGGCCCAGAGCTAGTACGGTGTCTGAAGGCACCAAAGTCAGCAGCAGCAGCTCCGACAGCAAGACACCCACAGTATTCCGATGGGAAGGCGGGGGCAAAGACGTCTTCATCAGCGGCACTTTTACCGAATGGAAAACCATACCGATGGTCAAAAGCCACGGGGATTTCGTAACCATAATCGATCTGCCGGAAGGCGAGCACCAGTACAAATTCTATGTCGATGGCGAATGGAAAAACGACCCTGGAAATAAAATGGTCGAGGATGAATCCGGCATAAAAAACAGCATGATTGCCGTGAAGAAATCGGACTTTGAAGTCTTCCAGGCTTTGGATAAAGACAGCGAAAATGCCTCCAGCGATGCTCAGAAGGAGTTCTCACAAGAAATTCACGTGAATAAGCCTTGGGAGAAAGTATCCGGTCCACCAATATTGCCTCCGCATTTGCTGCAAGTTATTCTGAACAAGGACACTCCACTTTCGGTAATTTTCAAATTTACTTCTTCAAAAACTTTTTTATTACACAGTATTTTTGTAGTGTGAGCCTACACTGTTGCCAGAACCAAACCATGTGATGTTGAATCATCTGTACGCTTTGTCGATTAAAGATGGAGTCATGGTATTGAGTGCTACACATCGGTACCGCAAGAAATATGTGACGACTCTGCTGTACAAACCCATATAATTTTATTTCGCTTAACTCGATAGGATGTTTATTATGTAGTTAATTTTCACTTATATTTTATTTTGAGCGTTAGCAAATTGATTTTATTTAACTATATTTTGTAAAAATGTACCTAATCGATATAAATGTTGGATGAAGAATAGTGTTAATATCTTTAAATGGAGGTGAACTATCAAGGCTGAAGTCTAAGGTGATTCAAACTGAATATTTAAATTGAAAAATGAATTTATGTAAAATAAACACAAAAGAATTATACACGCTTATACTAATTATTATTGTTGTTGATTTAAAATATTCGCGAAATTCAAGTACACTAACTTGAATCTGGTGTTGACCTGAGTTTACTAGAGTTTCACAGCTTCTAGCTAGGTAGGTACTATTCTCATTTTGTTCAACAACACTCTTTTCTGAAGATCTCATCACTCTGGTCTCTGTCTCCCAAGATGTTGATGGGGAAAGCTAAACGAAAAATTGTAATAAATTAGATCTTGATTTTGTTAATCCAATAGTTATAGGGAGAGCGCGTCTCTATTAATATATTGAGCAGGAAGCGAGATTCAGCTTGTAAGGAAGCCTACTTATATCCCATACATTCTCTTTTTTAAGTAGAATGACTTTAGAGCAAAAATAAAGTGATAAGCTGGGGGGCTACCACTACGGCTGATGGCACCTACAAAGTTTGGGAGCAAAAGCTGAAAGAGTACGGCCGATGGCCGCTGATAGTTTCGCTCCAAAACTTTCCAGGTGTCATCAGCCGTAGCAGTACCCTCCTCCCCCCCCCCCCGCCAGCAGCATTAGGAAAATGGAATAAAAATGCCCACTCCCCAGTGAGGTTGAGAAAATTCCCCTCGAAGGACACTGATTTATGGAGTTTCAATGGACAAGACAAGACAGACGAGACAGTTTAGACACGATCACTGTGCACTGTGTTAGAATTGAGATCTCCTCAACATGAAACTTACTTTTTCCATGTATGTACGCCTCTTTCATACCTGCTTTCAACCTTTTTTCAGTGTTGTATGAGCGAGCTTCCAAGAGAATTTTCTCAACCTCACTGAAACCACTGGGAATGGTCATTTTCATTCCATTTTCTTTAGTGCTATCGCTGATTGCCTTTGGCTTAATTTTATACAGTGTCCGTCATTCCAAGCACAAGTCAAAAATTTCCCGCCAATAAAGTCCCAGCCAAAAAGATCGCGACAAATTATCCCGGGCCAAAAATATCCCCACTAATAATATACCAGCCTCGATACCAATCAAAAATATCCCCACGCCAAAATATCTCCTCGACAAAAACCAGGCCTGCGTACCCAGGCCAAAAGTATTTCCGCCAATAATATCTCGGCCAAAAATACCCCTGTGATGACGTCTCCCAGTATCATCGTTCTTTTCAGACCCACTAGATAAGGAATCGATTTTTGACTCAAGTATCATTCTTCTCCTTAGACATTAGACTGCATAGATAAAAGGGTCTTTTTTTGACTGGAGCTAGCATTCCTCTTGTTTCTAGACCCGCCAGATATAAGAAGTTTATTTTTGACTTGTGTATCATCTTTTTTTAGACTCCATGTATGTACACTCAGATACCGTATGCCGTATGATCAAAAACTTTCTTGCTCAAGGAAGGCTCGAGGGAAGGCTGTGGCCTGGCCAAAATCAGCCTCGCTTTCCTGCCAATGACCAGACCACAGCCCGCCTTGAGTAAGAAAGTTTTCAATCATACGGTACAACTTGAATAGAAAAAGATGTGTACATGGACCTTGTCAGGTAGCTGGAGAGCTGCAACTTTCGACCATGACACCGATTTTTGACTCAAAAATAACTCTGACCCGAAAAGGTGTGCACCTGAACCTTATCACATGCCACAGTCAAATAAGGCTGTAAACTCCGGTCGTTACAGCAATCTTCAACTCAGAGACATTAGAACAAAAAAAACATGGACATGAACTCGTCTGGTGGCTGAAGAGCTGTCACCTTCGTGCGATATTTTTGGCCTGGGATATTTTGTCATGAGTATATTTCTGGCCGGGTTAGTACTCGACTCGGGTCAGTATTGCGGTAATATTATTGGCCTGGGAAATTGAATTGCAGGGATAATTTGTCTGGGATGTTTTTGGCGAGAGAAATTTGTCGCGGAGATATTTTTGGTTGGGATATTCTGTTATCTGTCCAGTCAGGCTCAGCGGCACCAATAAAGAAAATGGAATGAAAATGCTCACTCCCAAGTGAGGTTGATGAGAAAATTATCCTGGATAGACACCGATTTATGGAGTTGCAATGCACGCTCCGAGACAGACTAGATAGGATTCTCAAGTGCACTGTGTTGGAAAATCTCAACATGAAACTTATTATCTTTTTCATGTGAGTATATATCGCCTTCTTCATACCTGCTTGCATCCTTTTTTAGTGTTGTATGACCGGGCTTCCAAGAGAATTTCCTCAACCTCACTAACCACTGGGCAATGAGCATTTTCATTCCATTTTCTTTTGTGCTACCGGTAACTTTCTTCGGTTTGATTTTATACAGTATCCGCCATTACCAGCACAAGCGATAAGTGGAAAGATCCTCGCGATAAATTATCCCAGGCCGAAAGTATCCCCGCCATAACGTCCCATCAGCCAAAAAGATCTCCGCGACAAATAATCCCGGGTCAAATATATCCCCGCTATTAATATACCAGCATCGGCACCAACCAAAAATATCCCCACGCCAATTATCCCAGACTAAAAATATCCCCACGCCAATTATCTCAGACTAAAAATATCCCCGCGACAAAACCCAGGCCAAAAAGTACTCCCGCCAATAATATTCCAGCCAAAAATATGCCCGTGATAACATTTCCCAGTATCATCCTTCTTTTCAGACCCACTAGATAAGGAATTGATTTTTGGCCCAAGTATTGGTTCTTCCCTTTAGACTATACTACATAGATAAAGAGTCTATTTTTGAATGGAGCATTCCTCTTGTTTTTAGACTCGCCAGATGAAGAAAAAGGTGTGAACATGGACCTTATCAGCAGGTGGCTGGAGAGCTGTAACCTTCGACCATGTCACCGCTTTTTGACTCAAAAATAACTCTGACACGAAAAGGTATGTAAGACCTGAACCTGCCGGGGATATTTTGTCGGTAAGATATTTCTGGACTAGGTAGGACTATTTTTCTAAAAATCATATGCAAGAAGCACTTCACATAATATTTTGGTAACAAGACATTCTGAGGTATTTGGTAACAGTAACATTCCACTCCAAGCAACTCGCTGTTTTTTTTTTATTCTCGTCGCATTAACTAAACATTTTGATTTTAGCTCTCATATCACATCGCACGACGGGTAACAGCTGTTACCACAACAAATAACTTTTGCACTTAAGGCTTTATTCTCAGTAGGTAGAAACTATCTAAAGGATTTCTCCCTCAAAAATGGAGATAAAAACTCAATTTTTTTATACGGTGTACCTACTGAGTTAGTCCAGTAAAACCACGGTTCAACCTCGAACTAATTGCAACAGAAATAATTTTTCGGCCATCAAGTTTCGTTTAGCTGTCTAAACAACATATTAAAAATTAAGAAAAATTTGAGCAGGGGAAAACGTCCAAAATGGTATATCCAATCCGGCCGAAGGACGTCAACCATACTTCTTGATAAAGAATCTATAACAAATTTAATTTTTGTTGTTTATCAGTTCAGTACACCTATACGAACAACACATAAAAAAACATAGAACAATGTAGGTAGGGGAACAAGTCCAAAATGTCAAAACAGATCTGGAAGTAAGCACTACGTGGACGATTTTCGTTTCTGTCAATAACGGAACAATTATGGCAAGTTTGACATCGTTTCCTACTAAATTTGACATTGTGAATTCAATGAAGGTGATTTAATTGTGATTAAAACATGTTTAAGCAAGTTTCACTAAAAAAAACACGTTTTTTTTTCGGACATTTTTCTCTTTTTTTTCATTTCATTTGTGTCGTTGTTGAAATTATTTATTATCACAATTCTTGCATACTTCATCTATTCCAAGTATCTTACACAAAAAAATCATGCACTGAATGTATCTTTTGTTTGAACAAAGTGATATATTCGATTTGTTGCAAAACCCGCCTAACGACCATTTTTGCTCAAAAAATGTAAGCACTCTTGCGGTAAAAAAGATGCTGTAAGTGTAAAATACATTTGTTTTGAAGTTTTTGAACTGCGGATTATAGAGAAAGCATTCCTCTTTTCGTTCAGTAGAGGCAGTCGTATAAAAGTTGTATTTTGATAGACGCAGCATAATTTTTGCGTGAACTTACGTACATTTTCGAGTGAAAAATTAGCGTTGAACAGTTTTCGCAACAAATCAATTTTATCAATCTGTGAGAATAAAATGCACATCCAATGCATAGTTTTCATGTGCAAAAAGCTTGAAATCAGTTAAATATGTAGCAGTTTTCACAAAAAAAAAAATTGAGAATGACCAAATCGAAAATAAAAATCGGCAAAAAAATAAACCTCAAAAACGTGTTTTTTCAAGCTTAACTGGTTTTAACGTAGTTAATTCACAATTTTACGTTTTGTTGCTTATTTTGATGAATAATGAAGAGGAAACATATAGTTTTGCCTGATTTTTTTTTTATTCCCTTGAGAAAGTCAGCTAGCCAATATTTCGATTTTTTATTTTTTAGCTACCGCGTCAAGTAAGGTATTATTTTCGACTAATTTCCACATTCTGAATGTTTGGGGTCAATGATGACCCCAAAATTACAATAGAAACAAGTTTGAACAAGTTACCTGAGAAAAATTTTCTTTGACATTTTTCAGTTTTTTTTTTAATTGGTGGAGGCATTTGTATACAGAACTATTTTATACATCACTACTTTGGAGTGTATTACCCATTATCAATAGCATGTACCCAATACCGGCGTATTTTGTTTTTAGAAGCTAAAAAAAAAACAAAAATTTGAAAATACTTCTGGATAGAGATGCTTCCAACAATTACTGAAAAAATCAAAGTAAAGAATATCAATAAAAACGGTTTTTAAGCTAACTTGTTCAAACTTGTTTTTATTCCAATTTTAGGGTTATCATTGGATTTAGAATGTGGAAATTACTCGAAAATGATACCTAACTTGACGGTATAGCACCAATATGGAAAAAAGAAAATTTCTCAAACCTCTAGTTAAACCCCCCGCCGTGCCCCTCACGTTATGCAATTATACATTTTTTGTAAGAAATGGCACCTTCAGGCTCCGACACATAGAAAAATTCGAAAAAATTGTTTATTTGAGTCCGTATGAGTAATAGGTTCTAAAGTTCAAACCCTGATGCATTTTGAATGGCAATTTTAGAACCCCTTCCCCTAAATAACACAAAACCCTTCAGTACGATTTTTCTCGATTTTGGGTGATTTATAAGGCAGACAATTTTTCACACATCCTGACATTTTCAGATTTCCATGATTAATTTTCGGTTAGAAGCTGATCTTTTATGTACTATAAGCAAAAACTATACTAAGTGACACCGCCATTTTTAATTCGCCATTTTGAAGACTTTCCGCCATTTTAATTTTTCCTAATTTTTGATATGTTGCTTGTAGGACTTCAAGGTATTTCATAGCGAAAGAATTATTTCTGTTGCAATTAGTTTGAGGTTCACCCCTTTTTTTACGTAGGTTTACTGGACTAAGTGTATTACAAAATTGAGTAGTTACCTACAAAGCGTTTTTTCAAAAATGTGAAAAAAAATTTCTTTTTTGTTGACAACTTTTCTCAAAAAACGGCTCAGTACTCAATTTCCTAGTCTTTCAAAATTATAAAACAGTTAATAATTTTTTTTTGTCAAAAAATGACCCAGTAATCCTTCAGAAACTTTTTTAGGGTTTTAGGGCTATTGGGCAGTGGGCTCCTAAAAAAATGTGGGGTAATCCAAATGAAAATAAGGTGGAAGAACATTTAATGGAATCCCATCAAAATTTCCATATCTCTTCACCTTTATTCTTGAGAGAGAAATATTGATACCCTGCGTATAAAGCCATAACATACCACATCTTCACAAACTGGCTGCGACGACGGTTATCATAACTTCGTGCCCATTTGTACCAACAGAACAGAGTTTTTTCGTAGATTGCTCTAATGAAAAAAGCCGTGAAATTGATTGTACAGGGTGTTCACGATAAAATACACCCCCCTCCAGTGGATTCCCCTTTAAGATATTTCGAAGAACTAAAAACTTTTTCTTCACGATATTTCTAAGGGACCTTAAATCGATCTTCGTGGAGCCTTTTTTTATTACAAATATATATGACACTTATGATTTATTTTGACAAGTAAGTTATCGGAAAAATAATAAAATAGGCAGTCAAATAATTTTGTTTCGCGGCAAGATGGCTTTGGTTTCTACAGTTCACTTAAAAAAAAGTTATTCTCGCAGCATTTTGTCTGCAGAATTTAACTCTGCATAGATAAATGGTTCAATTCGTTCCTAATACAGAGTGTCGCGTAATTTTTAATTTTTAATTTATTCGACTACCTATTTTATTTTTTTTACAGCTTCCTTGTCAAAATAAATCATAAATGTTATATAACTTTGTAATCAGAAAGAAAGGCTTCATCAAATGACGTGATAAAATATAGGGTGTTGCATTTGAAATGAAAAAGTTACATGTCACACCCTGTATACGGTAGGTACCAATTGAAAACATTTAGACGATCGATTCAAGATCCCTGAGAAAAATCGTTGAGAAAGAGTTTTTATTTTTTAAAAATATCTCAAAGGGGGATCTCCTCGAGGGGGAGGGGGGTGAATTTTATCGTAAACATCCTGTACGTACCTATCTACATAGGTACAGAGGGTGATTCAAAAGTGTCGGACCATCTTGAAGGTGTGTAATTTGGAGGTGCAGTAGTAGAGTGCTGGAAAGTTTGTTAAAAAAAATCTATGTCTTATAATTTTGAAGTTATGGAGGGACAAAGTTGGTCCTTCGATCGCTTTTATTTTCGTTGTTTCGAAAGATGTTAGTAAACTGTTTATGGAAAAACAATGAGTACAAAAAATCAACCTCTGAATCTGTAATAGATTTCTGTATTGTATACAGGGTGAGTCATGGATCCTGAAAATTATTTTTTTCTCTAAAAGCCTGCAAACAGTCACAATGGTCCCATAACCTATGCAGGGCTCAATAAAACACAATTCATTTCAATAGAATTCTTTTGCTTCTGTTTTTTTGGGAAAACTCAATTTTCCTAGTTCATGATGACTCACCCTGAAAACAGACATTCAATACAGATTCAGGGGTTAATTTTTTGTGCTCATTATTTTCCCATAAACAGTTTGCTAAAATCTTTAAAAATAACGGAAATAGAAAGCAATCGAAGGAACCAACTTTAGTCCCTCCATGACTTCAAAATTGAAAGACGTAGAATTTTTATAACAACTTTTCAGCACTCTACTGCACTTCCATATTACGCACCTTCAAGGTGGTATGACACTTTTGAATCATCCTGTATGTTGGTGTCGAGGTTGGCGTCAAGTTATGAAAATTCAATACATATAGCCTAGAGCCTACTAGACCTGTTTGTGGGTAGCAATCATCTATTAGTAAAATGATTGTCACGCTAGAGCGCCTCGTCTTGCAAGAGTTGCAATAAAGTCAGACCAACACACACAGACGGACGGACGAAGAAAGCGGATACAATAGAGATTTTTACCTCGATTTTTACCAACATGGAAAATGTGCTAAAAAAGATTCATTTTAGAACGCCTCCCAAAAATGCATAATAGTAAATCTACGAAACCCAACAGACACGTGTTTAGGCCTTATTGAGTCTCATCAGTGTTGAAGCACTCGAGGCACTCGATGCTCGATGATCTGGCATATCGGACTCCATATATCACTCTCTGCAGAGTACTCATCAATAGATCTACTCTTCGCGAAACAAGCCGCAAAAGTATAGGTAACTGGATGAGAGATTGACGGCATTGTGACAGTCTATCACACTCTAATCACAAATGCTTTTGGAATTCTAACGTAAGCAAAGTGAGAACTGAAGTTGATCCGACTATGGACTATGGATCTTCTTCTCTCGAGCTGTAGATACTGCTGGGGAGAAATTGATCTCGGTGGACTTTGAGGGAAATGCTATTTATTATTATATTAGGTATCAAACGTACAAGAATCAAATCATATCAGGTATACCTACTTAGTACAAGTAACAATGCAACCACATTGTTAGTTTTTGATTAAACTTAAAAGATCAAGCAGTAATAAATTTCAACGACGTTCATTGGAATATCTTGAGTTGACCATGCGTCGAAGATGTTCCAAAGATGTATTGACCCCAGTGTGCTTTTGATGGACCGGTGTTGGAGGTTGTTGTGGCGCACGTCGCTGTTGCAATAATGAGCTCGATGTCCTACTGACTCTGTGGTGGCTGGAAGCTCTCGAACTGCAAGAACCAGGAACACCAGGATAGCCCGAGGGATAGCCCATTCTTCCGTTCGTCACAATCGTTCTTTTGGCATATCCAGGATGTATGCTGCCTGGCGAAGGGGTGCTAGCTTTTGAACACCCCGCAGATCTCAGATTTGGTCCTGATATGATGGACACATCATCGATTTGGGACGACGTAACGCCCGTTATCTGCGACATTGGTGTGCTAGTTTGAAAACGTTTGGATCTACCGTCATTGCTCGAGCTTCCACTAGGAGATGCGTGGTGCTGCACCAATCTAGCTTTCAACTTGTCCATCTCGGCATTCTGACGTTTTATTACTTCATGGGCCTTGGTCAGCTGGGCGCGGTAGTCTTCGTTTTGCTTCAGCAAAAGTTCTGTGAAGGCTGTGCTCCGCTGGGTCTGGAACTGATCGATTTCCATCAGTTTTTTCTGGAAGCTTGTCCTGGCCATGAAGAAGTCGGTCACGTTCGAGCCTGCCTCTTTGCTTATTTGTATAACGGCCGTGGGTTTGTTGCAGGACAGGCATTTTTTTGCAGATTTCACTGGGGCAACGCAATTGTGGCAGAAAATGTGACCGCATTGGGTGAGGAAATATTTTACACTGCGAGTGGGTAGTGTGAAACACTTGTTGCAATAGACAAAGTGTGACATTGTTGCGTTTTTTCAAGGCAGAACAAAGGATTATTGCTACAACTTTTCAATAACAATGTCAAATAATAATGCGCACACTTGAAATTGTTCTGTCAATCTAGATAGGTATCCATGGTAGGTACCTACCTTCAATTGTTTCATTAGAAAATGTCAATTGAGCTTGCCTACTGGATACCTTATAAGTGAGCAATGTATAGGATTGAATCATGATTGAGTCCATGATCGAATTTTTTCATTAGAGTAAGCTATGGAAGGGAAAGTGACATTTGTGTTTGGAAAGATGAATTGATGTATTTGGCTTGAAAGATTTTTTTATCTTGTTCATTAAATTATTCAATTTAATTTTTGAAAGGATTAGAATACCAACCTGCATTGAAAAAAAAAGGATACTCAGGCTGGAGCGCAGAACTCGTTAGATATCCTATCTCACGAAGAAATCTTAAAAAATCTTTAGACAACTATACCTACACTGAAACTAGAAATGCAGATGTCAGAAAAGATCTCACATCAGATTCTTTCCTATCTGCTATCTGAAGAACGATTAGCAGGTCTCCTATCGTCGCTATTATTTTATTCGAATGACACTGACAGTTATAGTCAAAAAGTTATCTAACAAGATAACAACCACAAGATGCTTATTTACGTCCGATTGAAGTTCTGTACCTACACATTAACCAAGTATTAATAAATGTGAGAATTAATTTTTTGTACCTTAACTGCGATCAGTTGCGTTTAATGTCTAACTAATGCCCGTTTATTGCGTTGATTGACCTGTGTTTCTACCTACCATGACTACCATGTCGACCTCAGTGTTTGGGGTTATGGCAATTAATGTACCTACAATACACCCTAATAGGTACACCAGGTTCACGCCTATATTATACAGGGTGGTCCAGGTTATAGTAGCAATAATTCACCATTCGATGGTCCATCAAAAACTAGGTCGACATGCAAAATGTAATTTTTCTCCAAAACGCTTCTCAAGGGAGATAGGGCCCTTCAAAGTTCAGTTTTTAAAATCTTTTTCTGCAATAACTCTCAAGTTATTAGAGCGATTTTTAACAAATTTGGCACAAATGCTTACGAAATAGATATTCATCACTTGACGTAAGGTGCGTTCAGTCAGCTTATTTAGCCGCAAGTTTTAGTTTTAGTCGTAAGCGCAGCGATGCTCATTGGCTGTCATGAATCAGCCTCCTCAGATCAGCCATTAAGCGATGCTGCGCTTACGACTAAAATTAAAACTTGCGGCTAAATAAGCTGACTGAACGCACCTGTAGATAACTTTTGTCGAAATTGCCCAGTGGCGTAGATACGAGGGAATTGTTCAACTTCTCCCACTCCATTTTCTACGCCACTAGATATTTTACAAAATATACTTTTTTTGAATTCCTTGTTCAATTAAAAAAAAATGTTACACTTGTAAAATTTTGATTAGAGGCTTCAGTTCCGAGATATTTGGGCTTGGAAACTTTGGAAAACGCCTTGAAATCGCGACTTTCAAGGGCTTAAAAATAAAAATCCAAGAAAACCCATGATTCTTCAGCTGGAATAACTTTTCCAGGTCGTATGAGTTGATTCACTGCCATTTTTTGCTAAAAAACGAGAGGTTTTCAGAAAAAAACTATTTGGGCTTTGGAAAGTGGAGATTTCGAGATGTTTTCCAAAGTTTGAAACCCAAATATCTCAAAAATCAAGCCTCTAATCAAAATTTCACATAAGTAACTTTTTTTTCTAAATTGAACAAAGAATTCGAAAAAAATATAATTTTTCAAAAATATTCGGTGGACAAAAATACGCCACTGGACAATTTTGACAAAAGTTATCTACGTCAAGTGATGGGTATTCATTTCATAAGTATTTGTACCAAATTTGGTTAAAATCGCTTTGATGACTTGAGAGTAATTGCAAAAAGATGATTTTAAAAACTGAACTTTGAAGGGCTGTATCTCTGTTAGGAAGCGATTCAGAAAAAAATTAAATTATGCATGTCGACCTGGTTTTCGATGGACCATCGAATGGTGAATTATTGCTAGTATAACCTGGACCACCCTGTATAGGGTGTCCCGGAATTAATGCAACAAAATTTACAGGGAGGTAGAAAATTGAAAAATACGGGGACTTCCTTGGTAAAAATACCCTCAGGAACTAAACAACGGAGATACAGGCCTTCAAAGTTATTTTTTGGAAACAGTTTTATTGGCATTACTTTTGAACCGTTGAACCGATTTCATTCAAATTCCAACCAAAGTTTACTAAAATAAGTCTCTATTGAACGAAAATAACGAATTTCATCAAACATTTCTAAGGGCGGAGATAATAGGGGTACCTTCCCCCCTTTCCCCCTATTTTCCACCCCCTTAAATATTTTTGGAAATGGTTCCAATTTTTTAATTCTACGTTCAATTTAGAGCAAAAAGTTACTCTTGCAAAATTTTGATTAAAGGCTTAGTTTTCTAGATATTTGGGTTTGAAACTCGGAAAACGTATCGAAAACACCACTTTTAAAGGCCTTAAAAAATAAAATTAAAAAAAACTCAAGATTCCTCAAGTGAAATAAGAATTCCAGGTGGTTCATGTTGATAAACCACCAATTTTGCTGAGAAACATGAAGTTTTTCAGAAAAAAAAAATTGGGCTCTGGAAACTGGCGATTTTGAGATGTTTTCCAATGTTTCATTCCCAAATATCTCCAAAACGAAGCCTCTAATCAAAATTTTGCAGGAGTAAATTTTTTTTCTAAATTGAACGTAGAATTCAAAAATTTGAACCGATTCCAAAAATATCCAGGGGGGTGGAAAATAGAGGGAAGGGGGGAAGGTGCCCCCTATTATCTTCGCCCCTAAACATGTTTAATAAAATCCATTATTGTTGTTCAATAGAGACCTATTTAAGTAAACTTTGATTCAAATTTGAACAAAATCGGCTCAACGGTTAAGAAGTCATGCAAAAAAAACTGTTTTGAAAAACCAACTTTGAAGGCCTGTATCTCCGTTATTACGTTTGCGAGAGTATTTTCATTTAGGAAGCCCTCTTATTTCTCAATTGTCTACCTCCCTGTGAATTTTGTTGCATTAATTTCGGGACACCTGTATAGTTATCCAGGTTACCAGGTTGAGCGGCCATGAAACGACATTCATTTTGGAGTTACATGTAAATGTCAATGTTTGAATACCTAGGTAGGCAGAGAAGGGCGTAGCATGCAGTAGGCCGCTCCAATCGGGTAATAACTTGACTGCAGCAACGCTGGCCGCTGCTAAGAGTTGGATGGGAGTCTTTCGTCTCATTTGAAGCCGGCCTGAAACTCCTCTTTGGGTGGTCTTAGGCAAACCCCCCGAGTATAACATGCCTCCAGTCGGCCGTACATCAATGTGTAGAGGAAAACCGGCAGCGTGGTCGGGAGGCTGACGAAGTCAGGAACGTACCGGCGCAGGGAGCGTGAATGTATCGGACATCCGCACCTGCGGTTTGGGGGTGAAAGACGAAGTCTAGGTCAACCGTGCGCTTGTCGGCCCCAGCACTTGGATGGACCGACCATCAAACATCCAGGCACTACATTATGGCTCGGTGAGTCCGGCTGGTCTGGGAGAGGGGTACAATGGGGATGGGACCAATAATGAGGCCTACGTGCCAGGTGAAACTATGTTCCACCAACTCCCCAAATGGAATCCAGAATCCAGACCAGACCTAGGTAGGTAGGATGAGCTTAACTCAATACAAAAATAACTTACCTGAAATTTGTTGACATTTTCTATTAAGTGGGTAGGTCGTGGTTTTCTCTTGGCTTCCACATCACAGTAGTTTACGATCGTTTCCGTCTACCGACACCTGTCTATGTTTTACCCTTGGTTTTACCATTCTTGTCTACTGAATGAGCTGCTGATGTTCTTTAGGGTGCGTGAAGATCTGAGCATTTATTTGCGGACGAACAGTGTTTTCGCAATTTGCGCGATTGTGTACCTATGAGACAAAGCACGCATGGTGTGTGGGAACACAGTGTGAAAATACAGCCTCTTTCAGAGGCAAGAACTTATGTTCACGATGGACAATGTGGTCTGAACCAACAAAAAAATACGTTCGTGCGCGAGCAAATGCTTAGGTCTGTACGCATCTTAACTGTTCTCTATATCTACTCAATAAGGCTTTTCATGGACATTTGAAGGTGATCGAATGTTTGTTTGACTAATCTCATTTCTTATTATTGGAGACGTTTTTTTGACTATTCTTATTTCTCATTCCAGCTTGCGCAATAAACATCGTGAAAAGACCTAGGTATAACAACCAAAATTAAACCAAATGACGTACATTACGTTAGTTTTATTATTTAAATCGTTCTACACACGCTCACATCATCATCATCTACATCATCGACATTTAGTTTATATACACATTCTTTTACATAAAAAAAATAGGACACTGAAGTAAGTACACGCACTAGAACATAATTTACAAAAGTACAAAAATATGGCAAGATATATAAAATCCTTGATACAAGGTTTTATCCTTCTTAATACAATTAAAATAACAGTCCATCCACTATCACACGTACTCTTCCGACGGTTTGGCGGCATTAGTCAGCCTCAGTGAACTTGGCACCCGGTGGCCATTCACCGAATCAGGTAACTCGGCAATGTCTTTGAACACCCCCGCTAGACTTTCGAAGTTGGGACCCCAGTTGAGTAAATAGTCCCAGCCTAACCCCGTGCCACCGGGCGACCCTTGAGGCCTGTACATCGGCCCGCCCAGTTCATCGTCGGATGCTACCAACGTCGACATCGACCCTCGGTACGAAGAATCGAAGCCGTCGTACGAGGGAGGCGGGATGTTTTTCGTGCCGCCGGAACTCGAGTCTCTCGCGTTGGACTCGTTGGATTTGTACTTTTCACCTGCCAGGGAAGCGTTGTCGTATTCGATTTCCGAGCAGGTGAAGGAATCGTTGCCACTTTCGTCGGTAGTGGTGGAGGAATGGTGGGTTTCTGGCACTGGCGAGTGGTGGAGATGGTTGAGGTGGTTTTGCCGGGCGTCGCTCGAGCTCGACACGGCGTCCAAAGTGGAGACCAAGCTGGACGTCCTGGGACGCGAATTGAGCCGCTCAATTTCTTCGGCAGTGAGCCCCATGCCGTTCGACGCGTTCGACACTGGGGGCGGCGCCGCGGCTTTCCGTGAGCCCGAGCTCTGGCCCGAAAGCTGAGACATGACCGGGCTGTTAAGACTCCGTTCGCTGTTACTGTGAAGCACATCTTTGCCCACACCCCCGGAGCTTGAAGTCGTCGCCAGCAATGCGCTCTGCAGAGGCTTGCCGCTGATATCGTGGAGCGTCAAGATGCGTGGTTGCTGCGCGCTCATTTCGCTGCTGGGACTCAGCCTGGCCAGGGGCGTGCTTTGGTGTGGCCTTGAATTAGGACTAGTGACTGGAGGTGCCCTCGGAGGATACCCTGTAGGATGGTGCGGCGAGTGCCTGTGTTGCGCTTGAGCTTGCGCTGAGCTATGTTTATGGTGATAACCTGCGACTGGCGGTGGAGTCGCCTTGTACTTTCGCACCCCACCAGCTTCTCTGTACCCTTTATAATGGTACACAATATCGATATCAGACGGCGCTATACTTGATGCGTTCTCCAAATCGTAATGCTCTGGGATCTCAGAGTTCAAATCATTGGGAGGACCATGGTCATGGCTATGGTTTGGAGGTAAAGGCGGATGGTGATCGTCTCGATGCCCCTTAGACACTTCTCTTTCTATTATATCAGGCCTTTGTGGTCGCGGCAAATCTCCGGTGATAATCTCCCGTTCTTTGTACTTTTTCGAAAGCAGTTCAGGCCCTACCATGTGCCCGCCAATGCCGCGGATAACGTCTCCGTTTTCACCATGGTAACTCTCAGGGTGCAACCCTCGAGTCAGAACGCCGTCAGTCGAGTTCAGCCCGTTTCCGAGTGTAGGTCCACCGTTCTGTTTGTGATGAGGGCTACCGCCACCGGGAGCTCCGACTTTCTCTTTGTGCTGCTTTCTGAGTCTAAACACTACGAACGAAACTAATATGGCAACGAGCAGCACCACAAAGAATACAATCACTAGCGTTATGCCAATGCTCAGCGGATCTGGCGCGGCGGCGCTTCCAACTATAGGCCCATCACAGTCTTTGGAAACTTTGCCTTTGAACACCACTTCCTGGAATATACTTCCCGACCCGTTGAACGGTTGTATTTCATTGTTGACCGTTAAATTGACCAAGCACCCTTCAAAGAACGTCAGAGTATCTCTAGCGTAATAGTACTGACGTTGTGCTCCACCTAGAGAGAGGTAATTCAGATACGGATCCAGAAAATCGTGGACTCCAGCCGAATCCAGTTCATCCCCAATCCTGGCACCGTTCAAGAGAATTTCCAATCCACGGCTGTGCGAATGCAACGTCAAGTTGTGCCATTGCCCGTCGGTGACGCTGGGGTGTGAATCCGTCATGTTCACGCTTCCAGATAATTTGCTCATGTAAACAATCTGCCCGTTGATCAACTCGACGGAAGTGTATTGCTTATTGCTGGTCGCGTAGAAGATGATTCCGTTCAGTTGAACCGTTCGGAAGACCAAGCTGACGCTTTTCGCTGGTGAACTAGCCGAAGTTGAAGAGCTTCTCTTTTTCCGATTCCAAAGCGTTGAACCGCCGTACAAACTTTCGAGAAGCTGCATTCGCTTGTGCTTCTTGGAAATGACGAACTCAACGAATCCTCCCTCGCTCAGACTCACCGGTTGCAAGGAATTGTGACAATTGGGTGCGATCAAATCTTGACCGCAGTTGCAACTGACACTGGACCAGCGGTCGAGGCACGGTCCGTAGCCCAGACAAGGATCCGAAGAGGCGGCGCAGCTGCCTCGTCTGGCGCAAGTGTTGAGGATTCCATCGGATTGCAGAGGGTGACTCAGGTTGAGCAGGCGGCCGTTGACGGAGACGCTGTGCACGCAGCCCACCAAATCGTCGGAATGGATCTGGCCGGGGCGTTCCAGGACCGGATCGGCGTTGCTCAAGCCGCCAATCAACAGCGGCTGGTTGTTGAAGTTCAACGTTCTGAAAAAAAAAGTCATTGCAATCGCATTTCCAGTCACATGGAATTGGGGGAGGGGGGTTGTGTCATCACCTCATCACCGAGGTCGTTACAATTGCCGTTCGCATGCGCCCCCCCACTATTTCAAAAATAATTAGGCTACGTCCTTTAATCCACCAACTGACCAAACCTCACTCACTGACATGGTACATTTTTACAAATACGGGGTGTTTATAAGAATCTGTGATCGCGGTAGGCATGGGTCAGGCTGGAAAACGCAGGAACAGGCGCAATTGTAGTGATCGAAAGCGGATTCCAAAGGCGATGCGATCACAGTCATTTATAAACACCCGGTACAACACAAAAAACGGTCAGAGCTTAACGGCCGGGCCGTCCTTTCACTTGGGTGTAAATCATCAATCGTTGCGTTCTATGAATCAACTTTATTCAGCCTTTGAAGGAAAGGAGAAGTGAAGCTACATCGTGCCAGTAACTAAATCTATGCCGAAAAAAAAAGACGCAACGCAATGCAACAGAGAAAAAGGCATCAAGGTCAGAACTCTTAGCAGCTTCGAAATATACCGAAATGAGAAACTTACCCAGTAGGTCCCGTGTCATCAATGTAACAAGAATTGTCCCCGGGGCGGCAATCCTCGCAGACATCTCCATGCTCAACGCACCCCGCTACGCTCAAGGACACAACGCGTCCATTTCTCGTAGCGGTGATCTTGTGCCAGTTGCCGTCGGCCAAATTTCCGCTCTTCCCGCCGACGCTTATTGACGTCACCGCGGTTCGAGCACCCCCAAAAGAGAACACCGCTTTGCCCCTGACCAGTTCGACGGCCACAAAGTCGCTTCTTCCGCCGGAGTGCAGGCCATAATTATACACCAGGAGTGCGTCGGGCTTGGTGGTCGAAAAAATGAAGCTGATGTCATTGGTTGCGGCATCCAGCGGCGAGAAAGCCATGTACGAGAGCTCTTGGAATCCGAACGTCGATTTTTCACAGTGCCTTCCGTAGCGTCCATCCGTGCAGCTGCATTTGTATCCGGGCTTGAGGCTGACGCACAGTCCGCCGTGAAGGCAGGGATTGGGTCGGCACGAATCGGCCAGGGCTTCGCACTGGTTGCCCCGGTACCCTGGGCGACAAAGGCAGAAGAACGAGGAGCCGTCGGGGCTTTCGCGACACGAGCCCCCATTCTGGCAAGGGTTTTCGGAACAGGCGTCTCCTCTTTCGGTTTCGCAGTATCTGCAAAAATTCTTGAGTTAGTACAGTAATTATTGCAATTTGAAGATTAATTTTTTGTTCTTTGACCCATTGAGAGGCTTCTCTTTTCATATTGAAGATGTACGTGCTGTACAGCTGAGATTGAGGCCAAAACAATGAAGCACTAACATAATGCGATAAAAAAAAAATCATTTGAAGTTAACTTTGCAGCCAATCCACGCTCCAACTGATGAACATTCTGATTCCAAAGCAACTCTAAATGGTATTTTAACGAGCGCTCTCAGAAAAGAGTTTGGAGGACAATTCGACCCGTCTACCAATTTATAAATAAATGCAACAAAATTGCGAACTTACCTTCCGTCTTTAGCCGGCGGGCAAATGCATTGGAAGTTGAAGCCTTGCCTCCTGCATTGACCTCCGCTCTTGCAAGGGTTGGGCAAGCAAGGATCCTGGCGCTTATTGCAATTTTGACCGGTAAATCCATCAGCGCACTGACACGAAAACTCGTGCATCACCAGCGGCGACGTAAAAACTATGTTCTGGCTGTCGGTAATCTGGGTATGTTTGTTCACTGTGATCTCTTCAGTGCAAACTCCGTTGTTCTCGCAGGTGCTGTCGCTGCAAGGTGAAAAACCGACAACGATGTCGTTGGTCTGGAAAATCGACGACATCGTTTCGCGCTTCTTCAAGAATTTCTGCGTGACGTACGACTTTGACTTGTAGGACTTTCCGGATTTCACAGCGATCGCCAGTTCGAGTCCGGCTTCCGTTTCGTGTAAGCTGTAGAGCAATAGCGTTTCACCCGAGCTCAGCGTCATCTTCAGGATGTCCAACAGACTTCTGTAGTGATGCGCCAAGAAATGTTGCGCGCTCAAGCCAGCTATGCGAATCGTAATGGAATTTTCGACTGTCTGATTGTCGAACGAGACAAATTCTACCGTCACCGTTGAGACGACGTCGGCATGTCTGCCGTCGTTTCCAGACACAGAGAGGGAGTAACCTTGGTTTGGCGTCACTTTGGAAGCGTGTAAGTTACAGCTGAACGGTATGGACAGAACTCCTGGGATCGTAGGTGCTTGTAGAATCTTACACTTGTAATCTCCAGTGGTGTCAGGATCATTGGGGTGGACATCAGCAATTTTACCGACGGGGAAGATGGAATTGAAAGCATATACCAAGACGTGGACAGAACGAGAGCTAGATGGACTGTCGTTTTGGTCAAGAACTTCGATTTTGATATTGTGTTGCGATTTCATTTTGGGACTTCCGCTGTCTTCAACTTCTACAACAATTTCCAATTGGGGCAAGATCTCTCTGTCAATCATTTTCGTCGAGACCACAACTCCCGAGTGTTTGTCGATTCTTACGTATTCTCTGTGCTTCCCTCCGATCAGTTTATAAGCGAAAGGAGCGCCATTCGGCGGCAAGTCTGGATCTTTAGCCGACAGCGTCATTATCTTAGTATTTGGTGGCTCGTTTTCCAAAATCCGTCCTATCGTTTGAGTCGGATCGAAAATTGGACCGTTATCGTTGATATCACTCACATGAATTTTCACCAAAGCCGTACCAGTTTGTGGTGGTAAACCTGTATCGATGCCGCCGACTATCAAATTGTACACTGGAATAGTTTCTCTGTCTAAAATCCTTGCTGTTGCTATTTCACCAGTTTGAGGATCAATTTTGAACGCTTGTTCGGTGTTTCCACCGATTATGGAATAACTGAATTGGTTGTTTTGCGGTCGCACATCTTTGTCTACGGCTTTGACCACTGTCACTTTGGTGCCTAGCGCAGCTCCTTCACTTATCTCGGCTTCGTATAGTTCTTGTAAGAATTCCGGAGGGTCGTTTCCGTCTTGAACTGTAACTATGACTTGAGCTTCATCCGTATCGTTTCCTCGGATACCGCCAGCGTTTTTAGCCATAACCGTTAGAACAATCCTGCTCTGAGTTTCTCTATCCAAATTTCTTGAGATGCTTATGACACCAGTTTCAGAATGTATACTGAAGCCTCTGTCATTGCTTGAGCCTACGAATAAGTAGTAGACTCTACCGTCTTCTCCTGAATCTTGATCTGTGGCTTGGATCACGCCGATTTTCGTGCCGACTTCAGTTGATTCAGATACGTCGAAATGAAATACAGGCTGGATGAATCTGGGGTAGAATTCGTTGACGCCATTTATGTGCACTCTTACTTCTGCGCTGCCATACATCGGCGAATCAGGATTCGCCGCGACTATATTCAAGTTATACAAATTCTTTTCTTCGTAGTCGAAACTATATTTAGCCGTGATCCGTCCAGTCTTTGAATCTATTGCAAACATTTCTTTGTCCGTATCTTCGGAGATCGAGTACTGTATGATGGCATTCTTTGGCGAATCTATATCCGTAGCTTTCACTTGGAACACAAAGCTATTGGGTGGTGAATTTTCGGAAATGTATGCTTCGTAAACTGTTTGATTGAAAACAGGTGAATTGTCGTTAATGTCCGTTAGCGTTATAGTCAACATGGCCGTGGTTTGATGAGGTTTGAAGCCCAAGTCTTCGGCTGTGATATTAAGATGGTACTCTTGGATCGAATCGTAATCTAAAGGTTGGAGTATAGTTATGGCACCTGAGACGGAGTCGATGGCAAATTCTTTGCGTTCATTGCCACCTGAGATTTGGTAGCGCACCATGCCGTTAGGACCTTGATCGCCGTCTGAAGCGCTGACGGTCAGTATAGCTGATCCTAGCGGTTCGTTTTCAGGAACTATGACTTGATAGCTCAACGCCGTAAAAACTGGCGTAAACTTGTTTTCACCTGTCACAATCAAAGTGACTGTCACTTCATCTTGTTGAGGCGGAACACCTTTGTCTATGGCTGCGATGCGAAGTCCGTAAATATTTCCAACTCCGTTCACTCTTTCAGACAAGCTGATGCAGCCGGTGGTTTTATCGATGGTAAAGTAGCTCGAACCGTTCCCAGCAACAATTTTGTAGGTTATTTCCGAGTTGACGCCGAAATCGAGTTGGTCTTTAGCAACGACTTTGAGCAAGAGCTGTCCGTGTTGGGCATCTTCAGGCACCGGCGTCAAGTACTCGTCTTCTTCGAATTTGGGAGCGTTGTTGTTCGCGTCAACCACATTGACAGTGATAAGGCATTCGGAAGACATCGGTGGTTTCCCATTATCCGTTGCTAGTATCGTGAGCGAATACATGTTTTCAGGAGATGACTCCAGCTGGGTGTATTTGTACCTCAGACTGCGCTTGCTGAAGATTTCGCCGGAAGCTGGATCGACAGTAAAGAGATCCGACGGTTGCTGGAGGGAGTAGCTGATGACCGAGTTGGGACCTTGCTTGTCGCGATCAGTGGCCGTCACTTGACCGACGAAAACGACGTCCCTTTGCAATTCGGGAAAGTTGAAACTGTAGTAAGAATGCTCAAATTCTGGTGCGTTATCGTTCTGGTCTTGAATGGTTATCGTCAAAGGCGTTTCAGCTTTCCAAGCGCCGTCTACAGCAGCCACTTTTAGCAAGTACTCGTCTTGCTGCTCGCGATCTAGATGCCCGACTACAGTGACGTTTCCGGTAATAGCATCGATTTTGAATTTTTCGCCAGGGTTATCCGTGAAACTATACGTAGCGTTAGCGTTCTCACCGATATCTTGATCTGAGCTCGTAACTCTGATTACAAATGAGCCAATTTCAGCGTTTTCGGTTACGTTTACGCTAAACAATCTGGTAAAGCGAGGTGGATTATCGTTCTTGTCCAGAACTGTTACTAGCACTGTCGCGGAACCTGTCAGTTGCGGCATGCCTTGATCCAAAGCTTCCACTATCAGTTCATACGACGGAGTTTCTTCTCGATCTAACTTGGTGTTGGTGGAGATCTCACCGGTTTCGGAATCGATTTCGAAAGCTCCTTCGAAGTCATCGATCAGTTTATACGTGACTTGACCGTTTTCTCCAGAATCAGCGTCAGTGGCAGACACTTGAACCACAAGTTGTTGTGGTGGTTCTTCTTCTAGAATTGAAGCGTTGTACAGCAGGCTACTCAAAATCGGTTTGTTGTCATTCGCATCGGTGACGTTAATGGTTAGCTGTAGGACGCTACGTAAAGGCGGTTTGTCCGAGTCTTTGGCTTCAATCCAAACTTCGTACTGGGGTGTCGTTTCGAAATCTAAGCCTTTTCCTGCTATCGACACTTCGCCGGTGTTTCTGTCAATGACAAGAGCATTTCCGATGTTCCCTCCGGCTATGGAAAACTTGATGTTGCCTGCTGGGCTCTTCTTGGGTGAGACTGCTCGAAATTTGGCTACCAGTTTACCAGCTTCCACGTTCTCAGCCAAAACGAAATGCGTTCTGGCTGGGGAATTGAACGTGGGAAAAAGATGGTCCGATTTCAAGTTAACTTTCAGCTCAGTACTGGTCCTGCGTGGCGCTTTGCCTCCGTCTTTAGCTTCGATTTCCAAGTTGAACGCGGTAAATTTGGATAGATCATGGAGGGCTTTGATGACACCCGTCGAAGGGTTGATGGTGAAGTTTTTCGAGTGCTCTCCGTGAAGGGAATAAGTGATTTGGCTGTTCGCTCCGATGTCCTCGTCGATGGCTCTTTCACCGAAAACGAACTGACCGCTTCCGGTTTTGTCAGAGATGTAGACTTCGTATCTGGAAGCGCTAAACATGGGTGAATTGTCGTTTTCATCGACGACGGTGATGGTCAAATTCACGGCAGTGGCCCTTGGTTCAGTTGTCGAACAATCTTGTGCCATCAGCGTTAAAACATAGATGTCAGTCTCTTCACGGTCCAGTGACACCGCAGTGGTGATGATTCCGGTATCTTGATCCACTCTGAACTGATCTACTTTATCGCCGAGAAGCGAGTAGCGAATTTTCCCGTTCAATCCAATGTCTTTGTCTGTGGCTACGGGTGCTAGCACCCACGTGGAGGGAGGCGAGTTTTCAGACACGGTGGCGTGGTAAGACTGCCGTTTGAACTCGGGACTGTGGTCGTTGACGTCTTGGACCACTATCCGCACGGTTCCGGTTCCGGTTAATGGCGGGGAGCCTGAAACATACAAACAAACAAAATGTTAGCATTCCGGAGAGAAGTCGCAGAATGAATGACAGTGTTTAAAATGCTGGAGGGCTCTCGAGATCCCACGGCCTTCACGTCATATCTGCTGAATGATAATTGGCACTGGCGATGGTCAAGTTCAACGGATCGAAATGTCCGATAGTACCTGCCAGAGACTGGCGTGAAAGAGATTGGATTAATTGGAAGTGTTTGCGGAAGATTTGCGCGTGGTTTTTAGGTGTGTAGCAAGATGTGACATGAATGGTCAAGTGCGTATGTCTTCATTGCCCGAGAGTGTTTTTTATTCCATAAAGCATAGCTATTTCTAACTGCTATTAAAAGGTGCAATTAAGCAAGGTATGTAGTGCCCGTCGGTCATTGAGAATGCTTTTCAGACAATGAGCTCATAATCAAATCGATACCTACTCTAATGCTTCGATAAACAATTTTGCCGAGCTTTCTTTGAAAAGTACGGTCCTCCTGACCTACTTGACCTCATTTAGGTAGGTAGGTAACTCTTGTACTGGTATCATTTTTTCGTGACGTAATTTTACATGCAGTTGGGTAAAAGCCAAATTTCAATTGAGATATTCACGGACAATACACTTGACAATAAAATCCTTGAACTGTTCTGTAGTTATTCTCGACCAAAGGGATGCACGACCTCAAGTCTGGGCTTTAGTTCAAATAATCAAAAAAACCTAACAGATACCTACCTACCTCATTTTCATGATATCGTATTATTCTTTTAATGATTTAATGAAAATTATGTGTTCCTTTGTAGGTACCGCACTTTTATGTTAATCAGATTAATTGCAATTAATAATGATTAATCAGGTCGTTTACGGTATGCTGTTGAGAAAAGCGAACCGAATCCACGGACACCTATATTTCGACGCCCATACGTCTCGTCAGAGTCAGCGTAAAGTTTTTTTCTTCCCAAATTACACTTTTTTCATAAGTTCTCAGCCCTCCCCAACTTTGGAACCACTGCACTGGTGCGACTTTGACACACAAGTAGATAAGCATTCAAATCCTCCAATTCACCAATTATTAAAGAAATCCCGATAAAAAGCCAAACTTTCTTTCTGAGGCCGATTTTTTTAAATGTTTTCTCTTTCGACTATTTCTGGGACACTTATATGCTGCCGTCAGACGGAATAATAACGTTCATCATGTACCTAGTGAACCCTATTAGGTATACAGAATAAGCCATCTAAATATGAATATTTTGCAGTTTTTTTAATGATCTTGTAAAAAATTGCTGGCTTGAAATTTGGCCCATTGAACCAAACTGAATCCCCACTAGTAATTTCAAAATAATAGCTAGCATAAGCACAGAGCATAAGAAGTAAGTCGCACCAAAACTACACCTTCACACAAATTTTATTGCTGACAATGAACAAAACCACCATTTTATTGAAATATGATTATAAAGCCGAGACAATTCACGATTCTAATTAATTTTTTCAACCACAAGACGGCTGCCAAATGCGGATTGAAATAAGTAGTACCGTGCCAAACTGACACTGACATCAAAGTGTCAGAAGAATGGTAGCTAATCCAACGCATGCCGCTTTTGGCAGCCATCTTATGCCGGGAAAAATCAGTTTTAATCGAGAATTTCAACTATTTTATAAACAAAGTAAATACCCAATCAAACATTTTGCCCTAAGTGACAACACTGACATGAATGTGGTGTTCCTGTCAAGTAGTCCACATATACAGGATGACCCAACAAACACGAAACAGACTTTAGGTCACTTGAACTCATTTATTTGTATACTGTAATAAGTTTACTAGTGGGACATGAGTTCGTGGGTTCGGCAATTTCGACCCCAATTGTCATTTAAAATTTTCGAAGGGGCTGCCACTCTGACTACGGGGGTAAAACTTCACGGTTAAATTAATAGCAGTTGAAACCCCTTGAAAACAAAGTTAACCTGTCCGAACTGATTTCGAAAAAAGAGAGCAAATGCCCGAAAATTGTCGGTTTTTCAAACCAACAGATCAAAAACCGACAGATTCTTCTCCTATTTCAGAAAATAGAAAACAAAAAATTCGGCTAAGACAGAAAAAATGGACCGCAAAAATGAGAAAAATTTTTTTCAAAAAATTAACACATACGTTATTCTTCCGCCTGACAGCAGTATGTACAATTATTATAAACCATGGAAGTGCGTTGAACTATGTTGAAAGTAGAAACAAGTGAAACATGAAGCTTATAAAATATGATGAGTGCCAAAAATGTTGGTACGCACCTACAACTTTTGAGTTCAAATTATGACCGTATTTGGAGGAGAGCATAGTGTGTAGTAAGCCGCTCCAATCAGGTGATAACTTGACTGCAGCAACGTTGGCCGCTGCCTAGAGTTGGATGGGTGACCAGTGACTTTCATCTGATTCGAAGCCGGTCTGGAACTCCTTGGGTGGTCTTAGGCAAACCCCCCGAGTATACATGCCTCCAGCCGGCGTACGGCAATGTGTAGAGGAAAACCGGCAGCGTGATCGGGAGGCAGACGAAGTCAGGAACACCGGCGCAGGGAGCGTGGATGTATCGGACATCCGCACCTGCGGTTCAGGAGTGAAAGACGGAGTCGAGGTCAACCGTTCGCTTGTCGGCCCCAGTGCTTGGATGGACCGACCATCAAACATCCAGGAACCACATTGCGGCTCGGTGAGTCAGGCTGGTCTGGGAGAGGGGGACAATGGGCCCATTATTGAGACTTACGTGCCAGGTGAAACTGTGTTCCGCCAACTCCCCAAAATGGAATCCAGAATGACCGTATTTGAATAACAGGATTTGACGGTGCCACAATAAAATATCTGGCCCCCGTTGTTGTACTCATTTAATTAGTAAACGGGACCAATAAAAAGAGGAATAGATGCAGTTCATGATCGAAAAGCATGGGGGTATACGTGTCCATAGCCATCATGTGTCCCGTTGATCCGAGGATTGACAACTTGGTTGATGACGATTGACGAATGGAAAATTCACGACTAGTGTTTGGGGCATCTCTTCATCATCATCCCATCATCATCATCATCATCATCATCATCGGTTTACAGTGTTTGCATTGGCTGTAGGGGCGGATGACCCCCGCTGACCCGCGCGACTGAATTTCAAAGTGCAAACCTAGTTATGTGTACGAGAACGCAAAGCCTGCTCGCCCTCGGGCTCGGAATTGCTATACACAACGCTAACTTCTTGAAGTCTCCGAGAGAGACCTCGTCATATCTCAGGCATGGTTATCCGTGTGTAATGGATGGATAAATAGGGCCATGTTGTTGGCAGAAAGCATACCGTTAGAAAGATCCGCGCGCGAATCGAAGAGGTGCGTCCGTCCCATACCATCTTCTTCAAAACTGAAGTCTTCAAAGATTTCAGGCGTAAAAAAGCCGTATCTCGCGAGCTTTCTATCAGATCAAACGTACCACACGATATATCGCAATTTGTCACAATTACGCTCGTCAGGGGGTCCCCGCTTTTAGTACTTACCAGGAAGAGAAGGCCCATGGCCTCCTCCTCCGCCTTCGCCTCTCGCGCGAGAGCATATCTGAGCACCTCAATCGGCAATATCTATAAACCGTAGAACATTACATTAAACGGAGACAAGACAGATCGTGCACCGACCGTATTGTTATACTTGCCTCAAGTTATTATAGATTTGAACCTCGGCCGGTGTGGGGTCAAGTGCTCTCTTTCGCCGTTTTTTCTTCCAACTAGGTACCGTGCGGCGCGACGACTCTTGCAATTCTCTGATTGCTATCGGTGAGCTCTAGTGGATTTATCGCGAGATGAAGAGATGCTAAGAGGAGATATTAAAGAGGTCTCTCCTCCATCTATAGCTCTAAGAGTCGTTGTAATTAAATGATGGAAGGAAAACGCGAAGATGAGAACGAAGAAGGAGGATGTGGAATTCTTAACGTGAGAAGTCGCACCGTGCGTGTGTGTTCCTCAAAGTATCCGATGTCAAACTGTCGGATGAGAACGTTATAATGAAACGTTTAATTCTTATGTGTGTGTAGCTTAGTAGCCGGAAGGGCAATTCTGGAACTTGATTCGTGTACTGTTATAAGTTTCTGGCGTAAAGAAATCTGATGTTTATAATATGTATTTTTATTGTGGGTCGACAACACACTGCATATTCAGTCAGAAGATTTTGAACCTGCCACGAAGACGGCTCGAATTCTTACGAACCCCATCCGACACAAATGATTATGAATTATGATAGGTACTGGTGACAAAAATAAAAGGAAAAGTCTTTCTGAAAGACAGTTGGTCGATTTCAAATGATATAAACGTCATCAGTCCAGTGCCAATTAACTGTTTAAAATCACAATATTGCCAAAACTACTAAAGCTTAGGGCTCAAACCCTTGAAAAGTAACAAGGTAGGTCATTAGCATGACATTATCAACTGACACAGACCTCACTTAATTTCGAGATGCAGGATTGTTCATATTAATTTCATGATATTTCTAAAAGACAAAGTACCTACGGGCAGAGATGATATTGTGTTTTTCTCCTTCTTCGTCTTCTTCTAAAGAGTGTTATAGACTTTGGAAGCTCATTCTCGATCAAAAATTAAGTGGAAAAATATGTTTCTGAAACCATTGCCCTAAAATGCTTCTTTGAAAATACACAGTGGTTTAAAATTACTTATTATAATCGGTTTCTTGCTGTAACTTTGTAACAGTTTTTTCAACTTGAAAAACAATTCAATACACCTACTGATTTGAAATACCTACTATTCTACAGGTAATTCAAAATAGTAGGGCCCAAAACTATCAGGTAAAATAGGTATATAGAATCTTCATGAAGCCGACCATTTGATGTTATTAATGGGTAAAAGATAGTCCCTCGAGCCCTTCTAGTTCCGTTATTTCAAAAAATCTGTTGTTCGTTCAACCCCCAGATGTATATTGGTATTCTATTCTATACAGGGTGACAGTGAATCGTTAAAGCTCGAAAATTCTTTTTTTACATAAATGCCTCCAAACCATCTGGTTGGTCACTCGACTGATGTAGCGTGCAGATATGAAAGATTATAGGGTTTTGTAGTAACAATTTTTTCAAGTAATTTTTTAGAGAAATTGAATTTCTATTTCATGACTTATCTTGTATACCTAGTTAATGGAAATCCCGTTCACCTCATAAAAGTCCAAGAATTTTTTGATTTTTTTTTGTGGGCTATTTTTTGTGGCCCGGCAATTTTGGATCACTTGTATAACCCGATGACATAGATTTTTTCTAAGCTAAAACTCAGCAAGTCAAGCTAGTTATTGGAAACTAGGAACTCTCTGCCAATAAACCCTTTTTTCAGAGCCTACCTATTTTGTGAGAAAGTGATTAGCGAAAAGAATACAGTGGAAAACAAGAAAAGTTTAAAATTAAATTTACTTTTTTGAAAAAATCACTGTCGAAAAACCGAAACTGTGTCGGATTTGAAAACTGACCTACACGACGCCCAATGCAATGTACTTCCAATATACCTAAGTTGGAATTTTTCAAAAAAAGTCGTCAATTCCCCAGCAGGAAAGCGAAGCAGTTTTTCGCGAAGATTACGGAGTCTGTTTGTTTCTGTTTCTGTAATCTTTCACCATAACAGCCGCAACGTTATTCCGATCGACTTGCAATTCGGTATGCGGACATGGTTTTGCTGTCGAATGAGCCTATTGCATTTTGGTTGTTATCTGTCAAACGGAAATGTCACCATCAAAAATGACAGAAAGCATTATGTCCCAAAAGCTTGACTTGCGATATGCCATTTGAAAGCCCTTGAAAAACGGTATTTAAAACTAAACTGTTAAAAGTATTCCTCCGCATGGCATCTGTCAAATACTAAAAAAGTCAAAGTTCAAAGCTTTGTTATTTAATTATTTAAAATGTATCCAGTGGATTGGGACCAAATTTGTTTTTTCTGTTTCATCATCTATAAATTCTCTGCAAGATATTCAAGCAAAACACCCGGTGAGGTGTGATTGCTGGCCATCTAAGGAATGCATTTCGCTATGCTCCTTCATTCAAGATTCCACGGGATTACATAAGCTCCTGGACTATAATATGTTGCAGTTGTTTATGTGAATCAGCGATACAATGTTTAAAACTTTCAGGGGAGGGGGTGGGGGGGATTTTTGAGTTGTAAGTACATATTGATGTCTATTAGTTAGGGTGAGCCGGAAGCGGGAAGAAAAATGAGAAATGTTTGAATCTAAGGAATTTATAAGAGCAAGCGTTGCCCGACAGTGCCTAATCAACAGGTTGTTGTCGGCACCTGTTGTCTTAAGAAAACTCATTTTCTTGTCAACGCTGTTAGTTGCTGTTGCTCTTGATCAATTTATTCCATTTACGTAGCACAAATACGTAATGTTTAAGCGTGTCAATTAAAATTTTCTACATTTAGTTATGTGCGAAAAATGTTTAAAAGTCATCGTTGAAATTATGCGTTACATTTGATTTTAAATCGGGTGCAAAAAAAGACAAACAGTGACGATGTGACCGGTTTTCGCACAAAACCTCACAGCTCGTACCTAAACTGACTGCCTCTCTCGCCCGGCCTGCCTGCCTCTGCCTGCCTTCACCTCCTCCACCTCTTGGAAAAATCTGATTGCCGGTAAAATATGTTCCGGGCGGCAGAAGTTAAAGCCGCCCAGCATGAGTTGCTAATGAACCATCAGCGGGGCCGAATTTATCGACGAGTTCAGCACTGATGCGTCGCTTTAATGTACGTAATAAACCACGCGATAAAGGAGGACTCTTCTGAGCCTGGACGCCAGGCCACTCAACCTTCAAGGAGTATTATAAGTTATATATTGAAAGATAACGCTAACTTGAAATATATGCCTCCGGGGAAAAAAAGAGCAGTCCCCCGGGGGGGTTGACGATGACGACGATGATGGAAGGCGCGCATCTTCAGGTTTCGAGACGGCGAGCGCCGCGAAGACGTGAATTGTCACGAAGACGTGGGTTCTCACGATGGCCATACGACGATTAGCATCTCCACCGATTCAGAGGAGCGTGCAAGTAAGCGGTTCCTATATTCTTGAGCATATCACGGGTAAAATGACACCCATCTGTTTGATGAAGTAAAACCGGAGAGATACAACGCATCAAGTACTACTTACATAGTTATTGGTTAGGTACACCAGTTGCAGTGACTGGAAAGTTGCTGTGAGTGGTCAGCCAAACATCGTCGCATGAAAACAATTGCGGCTTGAACTTCCTTTTCTTAGATAGGTAATTGAAAATTATGTCACTTTCGGCATTTTATTTTAGTCACTGAGATTAGTCTAGTAAAACATGGCAACAGTCCAAACCAAGATCCAAAACTCACTAATTAACACTGATGACACTTTTCATTCCTTGATGAAAAAAAAAACTCTCAATAATATCGCAATTGGCTAGGCCTAACACAAATTATACCATCCACGACACATTGTTTTGTGAGAGCCCTCCATTCCTTTGTGGGTCGCCAATTCTACTGACCCAATGCTTTACTGACTACTGATCACGGTCATAAGTTTATAATAGTATATTATTATACGAGTTTAATAAGACGAGCTTTGTCGCACGACTATTTTTGGGGCACGACGAACGCAGTGAGGAGGGTCCCAAAGGAAGGAGTGCGACAAAACGTCTTATTAAACGAGTGCAATATACTATTTTATCTATTTTGCCTAAAATATTTGAAAGAAATTGAAGAATTCTGAAGGTAGCAATGCCTTTCAGTGTCATAAAAGTCAAGCGCCAGTACGACACGCGTTTGCGTGTCGAAAAGTAGCCAGTATGATACGGGAGTAGATAAAAACATTTGAATTTTACTGACTCGTGACAGTCAGTATCTAGTCAGTTAATCAAAATAAATACGTCCCGAATCGAAACAGTGGTTAACGATCTAGAAAACTCACCAGTATCCATTGCAACCAGCGACAGAGTGTATTCCGCCTGCATCTCTCTATCCAGCGCTCTCAGCAGCGAGATCTCCCCGGTGGAAGCGTTAATCCTGAAGATGTCGGTGTCGCCTTCCTTGATAAAGTACCGCACCAAAGAGTTGAAGGGAGGAGTGTCGGCGTCGTATGCCTGCACCGTTATGACGTAGCCTCCGTTGGGAGGGATGATGTTCTCCATGACGTACGCCAAGTACGGAGAGTCCAAGAACGTCGGTGGATTGTCGTTGATGTCGGAAATGGTGATGGAAATTTCGGCAGTGTCCGATCTAACGACGTCTCCATTGATGTCTCCGGCGCAGTCCTCGGCCCTCACCGTCAGCTGGTAGCGTGATTTTCGTTCGTAGTTTAGATTCTTGGCCACGCGGACGACTCCGGTGTCTTCGGCAATGCTGAAGTCGCGATTGGTGTCGCCCGAGCTGATGGAGTAGCGGACGCGACCGTTGAGACCGTCATCAATATCCGTGGCTGAGACCTAAGGCAAAGCGTTTATTAACATCGGAACGGTTCGCGCGAAGAAGGTTGCTAAAGTTTCTTATACAAGAACTTTGCTACATTTGCAATATTCTAAACATTCCTCGGATATCATACATACATTATGCACGAATTTGGATTAGGTTCCTATACATACAGAGTGCTCCAGAATAAAGTAGCCAAATGCCTATGGGAGGTAGCCCAGAAGAAACTAAGAGAGCTCTACCGGTGGTCCAAAAAAACCGCACTGTTTCATTTTCCTTTTGAAATGCTTGTTTCTCGACCGGTTTAACAAACTTTATACCGGGTGTGTATAAATGTCTGTGATCACGGCAGGCTTTGGTCAGGCCAAAAGTCGCGGTGAAAGGCACGATTTGAAAGAGTGATAGGAGATTCCAAAGGCGATATGATAACAGACATTTATAAACACCCGGTATAAGCGTATAGCCAAGGAAATAGGCTACAAGACTAAATACAACGATAGCCAAACTGTCAAAAATTCAAGATGGCGATGGCGGATGCAATTGAAAATAAGCATTTTCTGATCTCTTTTTTTTTTTTGTTGAAAATTATTATACAGAGTGTCCCAGCTAAAACAATCCAAGGCGATTTTCTCAGAAAATACCAAGGCAACAACAAAAACTTTTCAATTGGGGGGAAGCATCTGAACTTTTAGCTTTCTTTTGAAGGGGCGCCGATGTTTGTAGGTGCTCTAGTTTCCAAGAAAATGGAATTTGAATCTGGCGAGTCACAAGAATTCAAAAATTCATGACCGACAAAACAAAATACTTCAGATGAAAAAAAATCCTTTTTCTCTGGGCTTTCCATTGATGTGTCGCCGATGTCTGTACCTGGCCCAATAAGCCAGAAATTCTGCCTCAAAGTCCAGCAGACACAATAATCGGAATTCATAACGACGTCACCGATTTCACACTTGTTGATTTTCACATCAGCCAGTATTCATTGCTATGGACAATCCAGGTATGTTGAATGAAAAAGTGCTAGTAACGGCTGGTGTTAAAATCAACAAATGTGTAATCGGTGACGTCACGGATTCCGATTATTGTGTTTGCTGGACTTTGAGGCGGAATTTCTGGCTTAATGGGCCAGGTACAAACATCAGCGACACATCAATGGAAAGCCCAGAGAAATCGGATTTTTTCTCATCTGAAGTATTTTGTTTTATCGGTCATGAATTTTCGAATTCTTGTGACTCGCCTGATTCAAATTGCATTTTCTTGGAAACTAGAGCACCTACAAGCATCGGCGCCCCCTCAAAAGGAAGCTAAAAGATCAGGCTTCCCCCCAATTGAATTTTTTTTTCTGTTGCCTTGATATTTTCTGAGAAAATCGCGCTGGATTGCTTTAGCTGGGACACCCAGTATTGATAGATTTTATAACTGATATGCGATGAATGTACCTTCCTCTTACTTCACAGAGTCTATGAGTCAGATCGGTTCATCCATTATCTGGGAAAATCTCTAGCACGAGTGAAATTTGTCTGTGATTAATGCGAAAAAAAGGTCCGAAATGACAGCCATCAGATTTTCTTTACATCTATTTTATCCGGTTGTCCTTGACAGTGGGAAATAGATAAGTGATCATCATCATTGTAGCTCTAATAATCAAGAGCGTTGTATGTAATAATCACCATAATCCAACCAGGTGAGGAAAACTATATGACTAAAACTAAAACTCGAATGTCGGGAAAAAAAAATAACTAAGAATACAGGCCTTTATTCGTGGCGGAAATCAGCTTGGAGACTGAGCTCCAGTTGTCTTACACACAACCACTAAGGGGTCTCTAGTTTTATTGTGGGCTATATCCCATAGTCGTTTGGCTACTTTATTCTCAGACACCTGTACTATACGAATCCACATTTTTTTTATTTAATAGCGATAATGAATGAGTTCAAGTTCAACTGACACAGAACTCAGTGCTGAGACAGTTGATCATTGAGCGGTGCATTTTGACGAATATAATGAATTATCCAAATTCCCAAGTCCAAGTAGTATAGTAAGCATGTGACATAGAATATAATTTTGTATTCCAAAGATTTGTTCTTCGTGATTATTCATCGTTTAATCTCCACATCTTCAATATACAGGAAACGAAGCAATTTGTGTACAATTACTGTTATAGTGTGTTGAGTCTCATCTGGTATTACTGACACCGTCAAGTGGTTCAAGACATTCAAACATTAGAAATTTTTAATACCAAAACTCGCGCCCCAGAATCTAAAGCCGTTTGGGGAAATATACATAAAATGTGTCAGAAAAATGTTGGAAAAATTTTATGTTTACTTTTTTATTTTCGGAGATGAAGGGGGTCGAAGAGTGGGGCCTCACCTCTTTTTAATATCATTATATATCCCCAAAAATAAACTCTTTAGTCCAATCCTATTGAATAATGCACGCATTATCACGCGCATGCATGCCTGCATTTTTCAATAAGACTGGATAAAGCATGGTATGCTACTCGCGGGTAATGGCTATTACTCATTCGGATGCTTTACGACACTCGCCAAGGCTCGTGTTGGCAAACTGCATCCTCACGAGTGAGAAGCAATCATCACCTGCTTGTTGAATAATATACTATAATTCACATTTTTTGACACATTTCAAGCATTTCCCTAAACTCTGGGGTGCAATTTCTGGGGCACTTGTGTATCATTTAAACCGCTAGGTAATATAAATATCTAACCTACCCCAAAAAGTGATCCGCGACTTACGGATTACCTGTTTGTCATAAACTGTGTAGGTAACAGGTAACAAGTCTAAACACGAGGAAACGCGAAACCAATCCACAGAGCAAAAAAGGACTTACTTGTAAAACACTGGCGCCAATCGAAGCGTTCTCGGCAATCGACGCACTGTAGTGTTTCGGATCGAACACTGGACTATTGTCGTTTTCGTCCAGCACCCTCACAAAAATCCTCGTTTGATTGGCCCTCGGCGGATCGCCTCTGTCCTTTGCGGTGACGAACAAAGTGTAGTTGCTTTTAGTTTCCCGGTCGATTTTTCCGGAAACCCTCAGAAGCCCATCGACCGGACCCAAGGAAAACACCCCGTTCGTATCGGGGTCGTTGGCTAATGAGTACTCGATGTATCCGTTCCTCCCTTCGTCTTTGTCCACGGCTTTCACGGCCATGACAACGGTGTTGACCGGGATGTTCTCGGCCACGGAAGTCTCGTTAGGCGTTATGAATTCCGGCGACATGTCGTTAACATCTTTCAAGATGACTGTAACCTGAAATGGAAATTCATCCAATGTTAGCCCATCAAAAAGTAACTTCCAAGGTATTCGAAATCCAAACACTGACCCAATCAAAATGTATAGACGTATGAGAAACGGGGTACAATGTTAGCACCTCGTATTGACTCTCCGCAAACACTCCATCATGGATAAATCAACTTACATAATGACCTGGCACCTCGCCTGTTTACCAAAGACTTAATTGTAGAAGCCTACGGACGTGCTCTCGGTAACAACTGTTTGCCCATTGACATACCGAACACTGGCTACCACCGAGCATCACGCGTAGGAGAGTAAGGTGACAATCGTAATGAGAGATCTAAGGAAATTCCCGAATTTTTTCGCGGATTTGCATATCAAATTTTATAAGCCTACGCTACGCGCGGTAGTAGTGTGTGAAAAAAATTATACACATGAAAATTATGACATGTTTATATTTTGGGCTTTAGCGGACGAGCCGAAAAAATTCGTGGTTTACGGCTTTTTTACGGGCGCATAAAAATTCCGGAGCTCGCATCATAAATTAATACTCGTAATATTCGGTTGTTTGGAGGCCTCTCTCTCTCCGACAAGACATCAGGTTTTAATTAAATATATAGAAGAACGAGAAAAAGAACAAAAAAGTTGGACACGGCGAGTTTTTCGGGAGAATAAAAGCCGATTTTTGGAATATCTCACGCTCCGTCAGAGAGGATGACGGCCCTGACCAATTAAATAATTATCGCGGTTCCTGGATTTTTCGGAAGACAATGTGGTGGAGAGACCAATTATGGCATTACACAATTTTATTGCTGTAATGGTGGTCGTAAAAGCGAAGAAATTTTATCATGGTCTTGCCAAAGGGGGGAAGGCCAAGGACGCAGGTGCCTCGATGTCTAGAACCAAGCACTTTCGGCGCACTTTTTGATGTTTGAACGATTGGTAATCGTCCACTTCACACGCTTCATACTTTCAAAAACATGGAACAATAAACTTCAACTTTGATGCTTAGTATTCCAAAAGGCGATGTAGAACGCATGATTTGAATTGAATTGAATTGAAAAGAAGAATAAGCCATCAAATAAATAGTAAAGTTCAACTGACACAGACCTCAATCAGTCAGTGCCGGAATCCTGAAATGTAAACATTTTTGTTTGTTGTTGACAACGAATCTCGTTGTCCATCAAAAATTTGAAATTGAAGCCTACTCAAGAACTTAAAGGTACAAACCTGTACTGTTGAAGACAGTCGTACTTCTGGAGCAACAGCTTGATCGGTCGCGGTCACAACTAAATTGTAAAGACTCTGTTTCTCTCGATCCAGATTTTTCTTGGTCACGATGGTGCCGTTGGACGACACTTCGAAATCACTGTTTTCGTCCCCGGAAGTGATGCTGTATTGAATTTTTCCATTTTCACCTGTAACAAAATTAAACATTAATTGCAATTTGTCATTAATCATCTAAACAAGCAGCTGTAACTTGACGACTTTTTTAACGCACCTTCAAGTAAAGAACTAACTGCTTTGACGAATTTGCAAACATCAAAATGTGAGTGAGCAAGGCGAATGAATCAACCTTGGCTCAAGTTTATGTTCAAGTAACACTCTCCAAGTACCTCTACCTATATGCAGTAGGTAACATTTTGCATCTCGAACGACTCGACGAAGCAAAAAGACCCAACGGCACGAAACTGGCATCACCTATTCCTAACTAACTATTAATCTTCCATTGTGAGTTTTTCCCGGTCGAGAGCTTTTCTGGGCCAGCAGAAAAAATCAACAAGAATGGGTATGTCACTGTTCGTCGTGCGATCGGCTCGAAGATTACAGGCCCGGACTTGGGTTGGGGGGGCCTTTGTGCCGTCCGGATTTGTCCAACGCGGTGATACAAAACCAACACTCTCCGCCATAATGATATGACATTATAGACAATGCCCGTGGTTTGACCTCGGAGGTCGCAATTGTGTTGTTTTCCATAAAAAGCTCTTCTTCTTCTAGTCTTTTGATGATGCTGGCATGATGGCAAAAACCATAAGACCAATTAGAGAGAGGAGATCCGCAATCTGATGGGCATGATGGGCAATCTTGCCAAAGGTTTTGTCCCGTGTGCGTGATTCGATTAAGATATGTAAATGATTTTTTTGAACTGTATAATAATGTATAAGTAAGCTAAAGAGTGCGTTGGCGTGTTACCCAATCGTCCTCGTTTAATTGTTATTATGTAATTGCTCTATTTGTTCGAGATTTAATGAAATGCGCGGAATGCGACATTGACGCCCATAAAAAATTTCGATTTGGGATTAGAATAGCAATGGAATTTTTCATGTGGGAGATTCGGCCGAAAGGATTTTAAATCCAGAGACAGAGCGATTTTAATGTTATTGTCAACTGTAACAGTTCACCAGGCAAAATGCATGCCTTCAAAAGGAAACGAAACGATACTTTACATAGAAGTTCATGGTATGCGGAATGGAATAGCTAAGTACCCACGCATAAATCCAGGACAATTTTTAGCACCAGACGGTTTTTCACTGTTGGTATCCCAAACACATTTAAATGACTTTACGTATTTAAAGCCGGCACAAGTAATCGTAAAACTAGGAATGGGTAATAAAAAGTCAAATATTTTTTATAACAGATAATGGGCGAGTAAATAAGATAATGACGGTTCATAATTGCCAGGTAATTACGTTAGCGTAATGAAACAGGAAGCTAAATTGAGCTTGTGGTAAGTACTTTTGATAGTTATGGACCAAGCACTGGCTTCACAACAGTAAAGCAGTTCGAATCAAATAAATTTCGATTATCAGTTGAATTCAACTGACACAGATCTCAGTCATTCACAATAGATTTTTTCAAGAATTTTAGAGCATTGAAAAAAATCTTACCAGAATCCAAGTCGGTAGCGCTGACAGTGACCACTGAAGTAGCAACGGACACGTTTTCGAAAATCTCGTTGCTGTAGGACATGGGATCGAAAAGGGGAGCATTGTCGTTCAGATCTATGACGTTGCAGTAGACCGTCAGGGTGCTGCTCAGGGCAGGGTGGCCCGCGTCCTGGGCCTGAACCACCAAAATGTAATGCTGCACCTGGAATAGAGAAAAAGAACATGAATGTAAAAAAATCTCAACAGCTTCACAGATAAAAAACGGCCTGTTGTGGTATTTAGTGATTTTATTGGCTCATTATGGATGGGTTGCTTATATGAGAGATACGGACGACGGAAGCTCTCCGCGATCCCGATAAAACTTTTACGAGTCGGAGCAATTTGGAATTACGTTAATTAGTGCGGCTGATGGTCGTTCGTTAAAAATTTTTCAGAGGACCACTGGTGAAGAACAGGAGGACAAGAGATTTATCTAAAGGATGGGCAGTTAGTCAATGTGACGTTGGTGTATACCAGAAATTTATGGCATAACTCACACATTGATTAGTTTTTGGGAGATCCTTGGAGAACATTTTCAGTTATAATATTATCCTCCTCCACCAAATATCCTCTTTTTTCAAAGCACCAAAACGTAGGTTGTACTTCGGGGCCTTATAAAACGTTACATTTGAAGTTGATTTCCGTGTTCTAATGCAACAATAAGAAGTGATGTCTGCTGCCAAAAGACATTGCCTGCTCTCATCTGTTCTAAAAGAACATTGCCTGCTTTAATCGCGAGCAGCTGTCTCAAAAAAAGCCGTTTACATGAATTTAGAAAAATTTGCCGTGCGATGCGACAGGGCCAAAAAATCGTATCTTTGAAATGGAACCGTGCTGTTAGTTGTTCTGGCTCTTGCAATATGATGTTATTCGGAATGTTTTACAAGTTTATATCAATACAAGTGCCTACAGTTTTTAACAAACTGAAAATTCAGCAGGGTGAAAATTTAGTTTTTCAAAAGTATATAGGTAAGAAATATTCAGATCAAATGTTTTTCTCGTGAGGCGTCTGCTTCATGAACACCCTTACTGTATCGAATTTCATCTGCTTGCAGTCAAAAGCTTGTCTTCATCACTAAGCACTAATTATTCATACGTCTAGCGTACTTCACACTTGTAGCAATTCAACACTTAATTGAACAAATTTGAAGAACGAACCTGCAAATGTAGACTTCACGATTAAACTTCGAATTCGTTCTTAGTGTCCAGTAAACAAATAATGTAATTGACGGTATCCAGTATCCATGGTGTGGCACCGAGATTGGAATACACAATTGCGTTTTTATTGCTTTTTAATATTCAAGGACGTGCTCTCTTGCAAACATCCCTGAAAGAATCCCATGGGTAGCCGTTGTGCATTATACATTCAAATCAACAAAGTAAAACTTCTGCTTAAATAAATGCAATATGGTTATGCCAGGGTTATCTGGTTAAAAAATGCTCTGAGTTCTCGGCCTTCCCGAGAACTCTTCAGTGGCCAAGAACTCTTAGTTCTCGGTATGCACCAGCAGCGACAGCTTGCTCGTATGTGTGCGAAATGAAGTAAACATACACATGTAATTGTCGTAATTTTCTCTCTTCTCTGGCTCTGTTACACTGTGCACATGCACAAGTTAAAATACGATCCGCAAGTTGCACATAATGAAAATACGTGCGCGAAACAATCCACCGACCTGTACCTACGTATGCTGGAGAACTCGAGAGCTCTTGAGTCCTCCCATTTTAATGACTTATTGTCGTGGAGTGAGACCCGTAAAAAATCTGCGCACATGACTATTTATATGCAACGCGAATGCCATTGTTGCCACAATTACAGACGTTTAGCATAATGGACGGCTGGAGAAATTCCGTCACGGAAACTTATTTGAATAATCGTCGGTATATAAAGGAACAAACACCAGATTATGTGAGTGTGTGTGTCTGTAAAAATCTGTTTTTCACGGAAAAAATCCCAGAGCTTTTGTTGATTTTGATTTGTTACTGAAGCATCTAGCTTCCATATTATCCTGGTCACTGGCACCATATGGCGAGCTCAATCTGCGCTAAATGACCGATTCTTTGAGACTTGCAGTGGTCGCATTTTGTTAAACGGTCAGAGAGAAAACTGATCAACGACTAATATAGAAACTAGTTTCTTAGGTCAGCTTTTATCTCGGTGTTAAGTTTGTGGAGTGGAGTTTTTTAACTCCGCAGAAGAGTAGAATATCTTATAGATCGAATAGCTATCGAAAGTATTCCATACATTATTAGGGGATAACTTCCACCAAAAGCAGTGATATCTCAACAAAACAGAGATTTTTCAGCTTCGAGTTTTCCCTCATTTCCATCTCTTTAGTACCTATCTGACTATATCCTGGTCACGGCAACTCAATCGACCCGAACGTCTAACGTTACCTCTCGACAGAAATCGCCGGAGGATCCTTTAAATCTCCCATCGTTGCATATTTATGAAACAGGATGCAAAGGACAGGACGAAATATGGATTTTGACATCTTGAGCGGGACACGACTGGACGATTTTATGGATGATCAGCACGCACATGCTCACATCTATAATAGAACAAACCCGTTCTCCTAGGCCTTCTCGGCGATGAAAGTAAAAACTCGAAATAAATTCCGCAGAAGAGGCGCACCCGAGGTAATAAAGTGGACGCCTCGGAACATTATTAAGGCCGATCATCATCCATAAGTGCGGCAAAAACTCCACAAAAACTCGTCAACGAATCAATCTATATTCTATTAATATTATGGAACACATCGGAGCGGATTGTCCTTTGAGAAATTTATGTTCAATTTCTTGATTTTGCCTTTTTCAGCCAGTCCAAGTGCTCTTCCACACAGTGCTACTGTATCCCATCATGCGTCTACTGGCAGCGTTAAGACTTCTTCGACACCACGGGTGGTTGTAGTTTACAGTTGATAAGCAGAAATGACGCTTCGGATCAGATATACTCAACGTTGAACTGCAGACACCCTGTATATGCAGCTTGAATTTATTGGCAATCGCTCTCTCGGTACGCGCGTCCTTGCGGACCTCATGTGTCCGCGTATTTTAAAATGTTGCGTCCTTGTCGCGCACGTGTGGGACGACCCTCGTTCTCCTCCTCACACCCTTGTGTTCTATCATCAGAGTCGGTTCGGTAAAAGAAAAAGAAGAAGAAGACCAAGACCGAGCAAAACAAAAAGAAAAAAGACAAACTATTGTCAACGCACCACAACGACGTTGTGTCGTGGTCATTTTTAAGTGAAACGATGGTAAAACGTCCGGCAAAAATCGACTGACTTATATGACTGGCTTTTGTACGCTTCTTTCTCTTTCTTGTCCGTGTCTTTCCTGCTATATGGACTTGTTCTTTGTTGTGCTGTACGAAAGCAGAGCAAAAAAACGAGACCACCTATGATTAAATGTTGTTATACTTTTAACTCTCGAGATTCCTTTGTTTCGCCATTTTTGCCGAGAATATAGGAGCGCGGAGAGGCTGTAATCTCACAGCTTACGCGATTAATTCTCCTTGCAATAACGCAGAGAACAACGCAAAACTGAAGCCTAAAAGCGAGGCCAAATCGACTCTCTGTTCAAGGGCACATTTTTTTTTTCGAACTGTTCAATGTTAAAGTGATTCAGGCTGAAGACTCAATAAGAAAAAATCAAGCTTATACTCTAAAGATGTCAACCCTTCAAAGACCCCATCCAGAGGAGGGCGTAGCGTGTAGTAGGTCGCTCCAGTCGGGTGATAACACTGATAACTTGACTGTAGCAACGTTGGCCACTGCCAAGAGTTGGATGGGTGACTAGGTGTCTTTCATCTGATTCGAAGCCGGTCTGGAACTTCTCCTCGGGTGGTTTTAGGCAAACCCCCCGAGTATACATGCCTCCAGCCGGCCGTACGGCAATGTGTAGAGAAAGACCGGCAATGTGTAGAGGAAAACCGGCAGCGTGGTCGGGAGGCAGACGAAGTCAGGAACACCGGCGCAGGGAGCGTGGATGTATCGGACATCCGCACCTGCGGTTCGGGAATGAAAGACGGAGTCGAGGTCAACCGTGCGCTTGTCAGCCCCAGTGCTTGGATGGACCGACCATCAAACATCCAGGTATCACATTGCGGCTCGGCGAGTTGGGCTGGTCTGGGAGAGGGGTACAATGGGCCCAGTGATGAGGCCTACGTGCCAGGTGAAACTGTGTTCCACGAACTCCCCAAAATGGAATCCAGATCCAGAATCCAGACCCCACCCCCCAACCCTAAACCCATAAAAAAAGCAAGGAGGTAAGTACAGAACTGTGGGAACTTCGTCCTCTCATGAATCTAAGTTAGCATTTTTCAAACACCCACTGAAAGCAACGATTATACAGCTAGATTTTTATAAATTTCTGCGCGTCAAAGTTATTAAGTACAAATTCTTGTACACACTCTGCATAATAATAACCCTTTCAATAAACGTCCGTGACGCTGAAGCAGAGTAAATTAATTATTATACCTATTTACCAGATATACTTAGGCTCGAGAGAGACCTCCATTCCACAGTCATCATTATCTAATCTAGAGTGCGTAGGTTTCGGTTTCTAAATGTCAGTTTTTGTTTGAATTTAAAAATTCGCTTCTAATTCACTTCACCTTCCTTTCTCTGCCATTCCATACTTCATGGGTATAGTTATTTTTTTGTTTTTGGCACGGGTGTAATTAATTTTTCAATTTTCTCAGTTCTCCTATTACACAGCGTCTTGTGTTACCATTGTTATGAATCATGGGTCCGCGTGTGCCCCGGAGGGTCAAACTTAGAAATATCATTAAATCGCAATAACGTATACGTGGTGCCGTGGTGATGGTAGTGGTAAAGAGATAAGGAGGCTGCGATTGTGAAACCCAAGCTGCATGTTGTTCGCTTATTTGCGCCAAATGATTAATTGCGGCTTTTTTGGGTCGCCAGAGTGTAATTAATGAATTGGCTTTGTGGCAGGAAAGCGTGCTCAAGCACAACCGCTTTGGTCTCGGTGCAAAAGTCCAGTTTCTAGGGTGCCTTGTGCCGATGCATTTTTATCGCTAAAGTGAGCAATCAGGCAGGCCGGTCATTAGAAAGTGGGCTAGAAGCCGGCCGTAATGTTGATTTAAGACGTTTTGGTTGTTGGCAGCAAAACCAAAGTTACGAGCGGCCTGAGCCAATTACGTGGCATTTCAAAATCGTTCAGCTTCACTGTTTCAGAAACTTCGTGAAGGCGTTGAGTGAACAATCCAAAATGGCACAACCGATGACATTTCTGACACTGACACTGGCTTTGAGAAGATATTCACACAGCTGCGACCTACACTGTGAGGTGAAAACTATAGCTTTATCATCAATAATTTTTCCGAAGTATGCCCAGTGATGGCCGGTCGATATCAAAAGGGTTGAAGTCAATACCTACTCCTTATCGAGATCTTTATTGCGAAGTGATATTCCTGCAGGTTAGATTGGCACTACCATACTACCAAGATGATAGTGATTGATGACTGATTAACGGTTAACCATCAGCATTCACTTGTCTCTACAAAGACAGCGCTAGTAAAACTTTTTTGATTCCAGATGATGCCGTCTCCAAGGCTGAGGAAAGCCTACAGAAGAAGCATGCCAAATAAAAACTACAAGACTGATTCAGTAATTCCTTATTGTCTGTTCTTGGATCAGCAAAAGCGCCAAATTGGCAAGATTTTGTTCGACCGACCCCACCGGAATGAACTTCACGCTTCACGTATCGCTTCTGCGTTGGCTATCATCAGCAGTGCAAACATCGCGACACTTTGCATATTTAGTACTTCACTGCTGTCTTAGACCGGTTAAGTGAAGTAATATTTCTGTCGTCTTACGGCTGTTTTGCCTAGTCGCCGTGGAGTAAAGAGGCCATACACCTTGATCTCTTATGGTACCCAGAGTCCGTATCAACGCGTGTTTATCCTTTGGACTGACTGACTCCAGAGAAGTAACAGCGTCTCATCAACCGTGTTTGAAGTGTGAACCTGGAGGAATCGGTTATTACTCAGGTAGATACTCGGATATCCGATCGCAATCCACTTTTAGTGAATTGGCTTTGGAGAACTTCTGATATGGCACCATTTGAAGAGTGTAAGTTTTCGAGAATCCGGATTGTCAATTGGTGGGGAAAGGTGCCAATTCTGACCTTAATCAATCATTGATGTCGACAGTCATGGACTCAAAGTGGATCCGTTGAAGAGACTCATTTTTTGAGACGCATTTAGAGCACTTCAAGTTCAACAATGTCGAAAATCCAAGATGAGAATCATAACTGTTGACGGCAACTCTTTGAGTGCATTTAGAGCGCTGGATACTGTGAAAGAAGCACACTATATCAATTGAAGGATTGAAGCTGCACTTTTAGACACACCGCACATATGCCAGCACCGAGGTATGCACCTGAAAACTCTCTTCAGGACTTCGCATTCCCGACGAGCACTTCATAATTGGCAGCTTTGCGTAATGTTCTGGCAATAAATATGGTTAAATAGCAATTGTCCGTGAATGATAAAGAGTTAATTATAGTTATCGACATATCATTTAGACCGCAATATTGCGAAATAGCCATATGCGCGTGATTTCTTCCGTACACTTCGCCAGTGTTATAATTGTTATTGGTCAGGCGCCGGGAAATCTATAATTCATAATACATAAACCGCCCCAAGCCAATTATTATTGTTTGTTCAACGCCCATCACCATCGCAGGAAGACCTTCAAGAATTGATCGAAATTCTCACAATATTGTACTATCATTATTATTACTATTATGATCGTAAATAAGACCTCTCGGAGGTGCTGCGCGCTCACAACTTTCTAAAATGTTATAAACAAACCGTGAACTTGAATCCAGAGGCTTTGCGTCTTTTTTTTACATCATCGCAGAGCGTGCCACTGGTGGTGCGCGAGCTTTCACGTGAACTTGAACGACTTGTTGAAGCCACATTTTTATGCTAATCCGCCGGGTACAATATTGGCAATCCAACATCAACACCATCCGAGAGAGTTTCAACTGCCCAGGAAAACAAGGAGCTTTCTGTCCAAATGCGGAAAAATTCCAAGTGAAGGAGACAATTCGCAAATCCTATGAGAGAGTCCAGCGCAATTCTTCTGCAATCTGAGATGTGTATAGATGCGGTAATATTTCTAGTTCTTTGCGAGGGGCTCTCTGTGTGGCGGCCGGTTCAATTTGTATTCCGAGAGCTCACTTTGACGTATCGCTTCTGCAACTAGCGTTTTTCACCGTATTAATTACGTCTTTTTTTGACACCACCTCGACATCCACTCGGGAGTATTGTGTGGTATTATGGTGGTATCGGAAAACCATTCCGAAATAAAAAGTACAAAAGAGAATGAATCAAGGAGGCGAATCAAAGGCGCAGCGCTTTGCTGTACAATGCTTTGCTCAGATTATCGGCACGCCAAAAAAGTTCCCGCTGCACGGGAATGAGTCATTTGGACAATTCCTTCTGCATTTTTTGAATAATTTCATTTTCTTCACTTGTTCTCGGCAAAATATACACAATAAACGAGTCCAGACTCGCGGCCCAAACAAGGTTTCATGGAAAAAATTATGACAGCTGGTGAGACCCCACAGCGCACTAGAAACGGCCCTCTCCGTTGCGGTCAATCCTCGCCCTTAAAAAGGCATCGTCAAAAAATTGTGCCATCAACTTTCAAACATTCCTTAAATGGATATTGTCGATGCACACCTCGAAGTATGTAGGCATGTACCGGCGTTGCTGTTGCATACAATTCTTGCATGCATATGCTCCATGGTGTGTAATTAAAAGCTGTCCCATCTGCGACACTTCTCCCTATAATAATCAAATATATCATCCACACCTCCGCGACAATAATTCATTTTGCACGTATAAACGTTAAATTAGCTCGCATAATTACTCTCCTCTTACAATTACCCTAAGCCAAATGGTCTTACCCACGCGTCTACAACTAGCCCAGAACAGAAAATGGGCTTGGGCTATAAGGAATAGTATGTTATTGAAGCAACCTTGAATCTCGCAGAGCTAATTTGAAAATTTACATATACGCACCAGAGGACTGTTGCATTTAAAGTGCCGCCAAGCAAAATAAGTGATTCGAATTGTGCGTCCCGCTGGACATTTTCTGCAAAAATCTATTTAAAGATTTTCAGGTCAAGTCAAGTCATTCAGAAGCTAACGGTAACACAATGGTGACAGTTTACGTAAAGCCTGACTTGGAAATCGCGAAAGCCAAAACCAACAGGCTATGCTGAATTTGATTGCTATACGCCAAACGGCTCTGCTGACCGAAAAAACTGGGCAACGACATGACGTCAAAACGCGTCTGCTGGCGGGTTCCGGTAACTGCATTGCAGTCGGCCTAGTTTTTGCCCAATAGGTAGGGACACATTGTCCAGCGCCGGATTTAGTTCTATGATTAACCATAGGCTCTTTCGTGGGCTTCAAATACTGAAAACTATCGCGCACTTACTTCTTCGTAATCGAGTCTTGAGGTCAGCGTGAACACCCCCGTCTGGGGGTTCAAGGAGAAGACGTCGTTGGCCCAGTCGCTGATGACGGTGTAGGTCAACTGGGCGTTGATGCCGAGGTCGGGGTCGGTGGCCCGCACCTGACCCACCCTGGAGCCTCTCGGGGCGTTCTCCGGGATGTCGAAGGAATACGCGCTCTCAAGGAAGGCCGGCGGGTTGTCGTTGGTGTCCGTGACCTGCGAAGAGAAAATTACAAATGTAAACAAATAAGGTATGTAAGTACTGTGCATGTTGCTTTAGTAATAACATGTAGGTATTTATGTAGATAGTTTTTGAGCTTGTGGATCATGCCTAGTTCTACCAGGGTAACACGGACCTTATGTATATACTCGTGTGGGAACACTGTAGATTGCTGGCGCATTTTCAAAGTATTATATTGTCGCCGCTTTGTCTGTCTGTCTGTCTGTCCATCCATCTGTCTGTGTTCAAATTTTTGCAGTGAAACTCCTCCTCAAGGAACGAAGTTGGAGCCTTGAAACTTTTTCCGATGTATCACTATACTTATACCCAGAAGGATAAACAATGGACATTTCTCTTCTTGAACTGTCTGAACCGCCATATTGCATCGATTTTGATCATATTTAGAACATACTCGTTTCTGTAGTATCTACCGGGTGGGCCATAAAAAACCGCACTGTTTTATTTTCCTCGCAGAATTTTTGTTGCTAGGCCGATTTTGACAAGTTTGGCATCCATGTGTAGCCAGTTGAATAGGCTACCAAAATCACATAGAAATGTTGCTGGAATATCAAAATTCAAAATGGCGGACACAACTGAAAATGAGCCTTCTTTTACAGTCGTTTGTTTTGATCGAAATTTGACAGAATGACGGAGTTTAAGACGTTTTTTGGAAAAACGAACTGTTTTCTAGATTTTGAGACTATGACCAGCTTGATTGGTTGATTCGTTCTGGAAATATAGTGAAATGAAAAATGCTCATCTGCCATTGTTTTACTTCGGAACGAATAATAGAAAGATATTATTTTGCCTGTCAAATTTTTGTTTCTTGAGCGATTCAAACAGGTTTGGTATCATTGTGTAGCCAAATAAATAAGACACAAGTGTCATATGAAATATGATCGAAAAGTCAAAATTCAAAATGACGGACACAACTGAAAATAAGTCTTTTTTGCAGTATTTTTTTTCGTTGTAATTCGACAGACTGATAAAACCAAAGGCGTTTTTGGAGAGAACGGACTGTTTTTTTCCACATTGAGGTCGCAACCATATCAATTGGTTCATTGATTGAGGAGATGTAGCAAATTGAAAAAAGGCTTTTTTGTCATTGCTTAAATCCGCAACAAGTAAAAATTTTTTGTTTTTACTGCTAAATTTTTGCTTTTTTTTCATCGATTTTGACAGATCGGGCACCATTGTGTCGTCTGTTGAATAGGCTACAAGAATCATACATGAATCTGGTTAACACCTGAGAATTCAAAATTGGACACAACCTTATCGGACACAACTAAAAATCTTTCTTAACTTGTTACATGTCCACAACAAATCAACAAAAAGAGCTGGTCATGGTCTCAAAAAATAGAAAGCAGTTTGTTCTTCCGAAAAACGTCTTGAGATTCTATCATTGTGACACATTTTAACGAAAAAAAAAAAACTGCAAAAGAAGGCTTATTTTTAGTTGTGTCCATCATTTTCAATTTTGAGATTCTTACCATATTCGTATATGATTATTGTAGCCCATTTGTTTGGCTACACAATGGTACCTAACCTGTCAAAATCTATAAAGAAATGAAAATGAAACAGTCAAAACAATAGATTTGTATTACTTGTTAAGGATGGAAACAATGCCAAAAAAGCATTTTTTTCAATTTACTACATCATGTCTTTAACGAATGAGCCATTTGACCTGGTTGTGGTCTCAAAATGCAAACAAAAGTTCGTTTTTTAAAAAAACGCCCTGAGAATTTCAATAAAAAAAAGTACGACTGCAAAAGAAGGCCTATTTCCAATTGTGTCCGCCATCTTGAATTTTGACATTTTGACCGTATTCACATAATTATGACACTTGTATCATATTTAGTTGGCTACACAAACCTGTCAAAATCGTTTGAGGAACAAAAATTTGGCAGGCAAAATAATATTTTTTCATTATTCGTTACGGATTGAAAAAGTGCCAGATTAGCCTTTTCTCAATGTGCTACATTTCCAGAACAAATGGACTAACTGAGCTGGTCATGGTTTCAAAATGTAGAAAACAGTTCGTTCTTCCAAAAAATGTCTTTAGTTCTGTCATTCCGAATTTCAATCAAAAGAAACGACTGCAAAAGAAGGCCTATTTCCAGTTGTGTCCGCCATTTTGAATTTTGATATTCTAGCAGCATCTATATACTATTTTGGTAGCCAATTAATTTGGCTACTCATGACTACCAAACTTGTCAAAATCGGCCAACAAACAAAAATTCGGCGAGGAAAATGAAACAGTGCGTTTTTTCATGGCCCACCCGCTTTCAATTCATCATCGCTTGAAGTTTTACTGAAGTTTTCTCTTGATAATTAAAACAATAATGGGACCAAAAGTCTTAGAAACTGGAGTAAATGACTACGTGTTTGACTAGCCTGCAGAAAGGTAGTGTTTGGCAGTTTTATTTGGCATAAATTAAAAATCAACAATATTCTGCATGATTCCATTATTGTATTCTATGATTCGTAGTTGTGATAAATAACTGTATCATTTCACTTAAGTGGGGTTTGTCAACTACGTCCACAGGGTAGAAACTTGACAATGATCAATGATTGGAGTTAAATGCAAAATCGATCTATACCCTAATAAGCAAATTAAACGGGGACAGTATGTAACCTTAAGACACCTCCAAAGTCATTAGTTCTCTTCTTTGTACGACTCGGAATAACTCGGAAGTCAAAGCGATCTGACAAGAGGCGTTTCTTTTAAACTTAAAAGTGCCCGATAGAGAGTCCAAGTTTCTTTTTTCTGTCTCCTCAAGTATCGACCGATCACTAGGAACCTTGGGGTCACTCACGTGCGTAAAAAGTCAAGTTTAGTGCTGTTTTTTTTTGCCGTGATCCAATCAGAGTTACTCAGGTCACTTTTGACTCTAAAAGGAAGGCAGCTAGTGTATCAACCTTTACCACATTTAGGAATATTGACAACATCAATCTGAAAATTTTAACACTGATATGAGATTATTGTATTCAGTTTCTATATGTAGCAGAGCAGACCCGCGGACGAGAACCAGAGGGAAAAGGGAAGAATAAGGTAACGAAAAAACAGGAAGACGGTTGGTCTTTATCAAGCATACTGTCTGACAACGTCAGAAATACATAGGGAAAAATTGGGCGAAGTGGGGCACCCCATTTATTTTGCTCACGAAGGTACGCACATACCTGAAATACATGGACCTATACTTAAACTGGACTGCTAATAGGGGTACCAAGCCTACCAATAAATGTCCCCGATATGGGCGCTACCATCGTGGATAACACAACAGCAGTTCTCAAAACCCTACGGAAACTTGGAATTTGCATTTGAATTTGGTGTTCGTAAGATATTGATGCTTGTTCTAAAATTGAAGTGTGGGTTAACAGTGATGTGTTTCTTTTTTCGAAACGTGCGCGCGCTCAAGTTTGTTTGGCCAAGTCATGCAAGCACCAAATACTGAAGTGGAAGTGTTCAAACAGAATCCAATCTATGAATGTTACACCTATCTCAAGAGATGGCAGGACCTAATAACAACAATCTTGAATCTAGCATCCGGGATTGGATCGTGTATAGATGAAATACTGAAACGGTTTTTAGAAGTTTTACAAAATCGGGAGCAGCAAGAAATATTAGAAAACAGACAAGGCTAATGAGAGGCACCTCGAGAAACAACCTCGACACCGTATCGGCAAAGAACAACAACAGAGCAGACTGGAGAATATAACAGCATCCAACAGCACCAGAAACACGGAACTCGTTTCGGGTATGAAGGAGGCGTTCTCCACCATTATGCAGTTACCAGGAGAGTAACTGGCCGTGCCTGCAGTTTATCATAGTTGCCACCGCAGATGCAGATCCGACAGATTTCATACTAACTGCGAAGAAGGAGCAACGAACTGTAATTGTCGATGGTACTGCTCGATTATTCTCTATATACCTACCCACCGCGATTAATGTCCACACGAAGTTCTGAGTGCAAGAAAAAATCCTTGATTTCCTCGGGTAGGTATTGTTGCCACGGTGTGTGTGTGTGTGTGTGTGTGTGTTTGTATGTATGCTTCTGCTGCTACCGAGACGTTATCTTTTGGCGTTAGATTTTCGCCATCATTCGGCGACGAGTGTACGGCGATGAAATCTTGAGATTCCAAGAAGTGCCGGTTGTAAGTAGTTGTATAGACACTGCAAGAAGGCATAAGCCCACATCGCATCAAGCATGTTTTAAAAGATTTTAGCCGGCTATTGAAATGTCCTGTTTAGATAAGAAATGGTTTATGTTAAGCGCCCTGGGGGACGACGATGAACTTTTTCAGATGTCGATCCATCTAATTCGCACACTTCTGCAACAGTATACTAGACAGTGCACATGATTTCGGTAAAAGGTCAGTGCGGAGCTTGAATGAAGTTTCTATGGAAAGTTCGAAGTTTCAATCCTGCAATGCTCACTCACACGACATCGTGGATAATAAGAATTCAAATCAAACAATCATTCAAGAAATGTGCCATCACTGAAATCCTCTCACCTCGCAGCAAAGACCAGCGCAAGTTTCTAAACCGCTCATAATAATGGATCCAGGTGCAAAAAGTTCCATGCGGATTATCCATTTAACACTATCACTTTCGAATCGGTCGAGAATCAAACGGAATTGTGATTGCAAAAAGATATTGTACCATACACAAACACACATAATACCCCGAGAGATTGTGAACTTTCTTCAAACTCTACTAAACTTGAAGCGTGGCGAGAAAATCATAAAAGGTTATTTATTATACAATCTAATTTCTAAAAGGCAGGTATGTCTAATCATAAAATCGATTTTTAACTCACGACAATAAATTGCAATAAGGAACTGCATGAGTATACTGACCGAGCTTAAAATCCTAAATCTGATGTGGTGTACGTGTAGGTATGGGCTGTGTCAGACAAGTAGCGCCACGTAAAGCACGAGCGCAAAGTGAAGCTTTAGTTGGACCATTAGGTTGGTAATAGTGTTTACACAACTACACCTTAGGCTATTTTCTGGATACACATCCAGTATCGATCACGCATACACACTGACATCTTACAATGGATATACATAATGTATTATAACAGGATTTCAAAGTATTTCACTCAATCTGAATGTAAAGGGAGTCAGTCAAATGGGTAAATTTAGATGCGATCGTCTCCCGAAACTCAGCAGGTCGAAGTGTTCGCATAACACAATAAGCATGCCGGTTTGATGCAAACAGTCTAAGCATTCCGCTCTATTATTCTTCAGGACTCAATCGGAATTAATCTAGAAGGTCAAACAAGGTGGAGTTTACATGTGATCATTTCCAGAAAGATAAGGAGCTCCAAGTGATCACATAACATATCCCCTTGAGAAATCAGTTGTTGTTCGCAATGAGCACCCTCCGTGCCGGTGTCATGCGAACAGTGATTACTTATTTCATTAGAATTCTGTATAAGTTGAGATTTTCAAAATCATGTGAATAAATTGAACTTTACATTACAATAGAATTTAATGATGAAAATTTTGAATTTTTTTCAAAAATCGTAACGTATTGTCAGTCTGGAGTCTCATTGTAGCAACAACAAAACTAGAAACCACTTGAAATCTGTCAAAAAATCAGCAAGGTTTCTTATTTTCACCACATGCGCTGCATGTTTTGTATGCCATACGCTTTGACAGATGAAGGTCATGCACTCTCCCCATACTTACTTGAACGGTAAGAATGGTGTCCGTGTGCTGGATCCCATCGCTAGCCCTGACGGTCAATTTGTAAACGTCCTTGGTTTCTCGATCCAGCGAATCGACCAGGCTGAGGACTCCGGTGTCCTCGTCGAGGGCGAAATGTCCGTCGTCGCCTTTGAACAGGGTGTACTGCAGAGTTCCAATGGTGTCCGGATCGTCGGCGCGGACCGTGGCGACAGGTTGGCCAGGACCGAGGTCTTCGGAGACGGAGTACTGCAAGGGAGTGTCCTTGAAGGACGGTGGGCTGTCGTTTTTGTCCAAGACCGTGATGTGGACCTGAAAAATAAAAACTCTGTTAGTTTTTCGTTAAGAAACTTGCAAAACAAGAACTGTGCAAATGCAATGTGAGACTTGTACAGTTTTTTGCAGGTCCTAGGAATCCTTAATTTTGCAAGCTCACTGTAGAGGGCGTACACTGTCTAGGAATCACTGTTACCTTAGGGACCACGTCAAGCGTCAAGCTCTTGCCATTCTTGTCAGCCTATCGAACCTAACCCATTATTAGTGCCACTACTTAACTCTACTGACCAAATTTCCTTGTTCACGTTGGCGGGAGGCCCCTTCCCACTCTAGCGCACTCTGGCAGAAGAAAAATCGTCCATGCCTCCATGGCCACTGAGAATTACCGGCCATGATCGTGCTATTGAATGACTTTATGCATCTTTAGGAGTTTAAAGTAGGCAGGGGAAGTTTACTTGAAATGGGATAGTCTGGTAAAATGGGATATCAAGGGTTCTGACACTTCTGACTGAACCAAGTTTAGTTTCTTTATTTATCAAAGTCTCGTCAGACGTAGTGACGGAGGCTATTGGTAGTCGTTTTTTTTAGTGATTTTTTTAAATTTTCCTACAGCAAACTTTTCCTAAATCTTCCATATTTTCCGAACGGTTCAACATATCGAGTTCGTTCTTTCGTTAATCGAATCTTATCTACCTACAAGGTGTCCCGAAATTAATGCAACAAAATTTACAGGAAGGTAGACAATGGAAAAATGAGGGGTCTTCCCTAGTAAGAATACTCTCGCAAACGTAATAACGGAGATACAGGCCTTCAAATTTGGTTTTTGAAAACAGTTTTTTTGGCATAACTTTTGAACCGTTGAGCCGATTTCAATAAAATTTGAACCAAAGTTTACTGAAATAGGATTCTATCGAACAATGATAACGTATTTTATCAAACATTTTTAGGAGCAAAGATAATAAGGGGTACCTTCCCCCCTTTTCCCATATTTTTCACCCCCCTAGATATTTCTGGAAATATTTCCAATTTTTGAATTCTACGTTCAATTTAAAGAAAAAAGTTACTCTTGCAAAATTTTGATTAGAAGCTTCGTTTTAAAGATATTTGGGGTTGAAACATTGTAAAACATCTCAAAATCGCCACTTTCCAGGGCTCAAATTTTTTTCCTGAAAAACTTCATGTTTCTCAGCAAAAAAGGTGGTTTATCAACCTAAAACACCTAGGATTTTCATTTCACTTAAGAAATTTTGAGTTTTCTTGAATTTTAATTTTTAAGGCCTTTGAAAGTGGTGTTTTCGATACGTTTTCCGAAGTTTCAAACCCAAATATCTCGAAAATTAAGCCTTCAATCAAAATTTTGCGAGAGTAACTTCTTTCCTCTAAATTGAACGTAGAATTCAAAAATCGAAACCATTTCCAAAAATATTCAGGGGGTGAAAAATAGGGGAAAAAGGGGGAAAGGTACCCCCTATTATCTTCCCCCCTGAAAATGTTTGATGAAATGCGTTATCAGTGTTTGATAGAGACCTATTATAGTAAGCTTTGGATCAGATTTGAATAAAATCGGCTCGCCGGTTCAAAAGTAATGCAAAAAAAACTGTTTGAAAAACCAACTTTGAAGGTCTGTATCTCCATTATTACGTTTGCGAGAATATTTTCATCAAGGAAGATCCCTTATTTTCCAATTTCCTATCTTCCTGTGAATTTTGTTGCAATAATTTCGGGACACCCTGTATTTTGGCTCGATACCGACGACATTTGAATAGGATCAGTCAAATATCAACAATTTTTAACAACAACAAAGAATGCACAGGTCGCGAAACTTGTCGTGAGATGACGCGTAAATATGCTAACCTTCACGTCATCACTCATCATACGCATACCTTTGGATTTAATCAAGTTGGTTCATTAATTTTTCCGAGACTTTTGTAAAAGTGTAACAACAATTAAAAAACAGAGGCTTGCATCCGCTCATATTTCACCCGATGTAAACGGGATCGGATCGAAGTGACAAATGATCAACTTGTAAACAAAGCGTAATTTTTACGAAATCAAAAGATGCTTCCCAGTAATTGTAAATAAAATACACCAAGAAAATTCAAAACTATTTTCTTTTTCGGTTTGGCGCAGTTTGACGCGTTTTAAACCATGTTGTTGTCTCTCATCAATTCTAACCTAATTCTAAAGTAGTGAAATAGGATTGAGTGAAGCGGATCGAACGTACGGTGATGAAAACGCGCTTGACTGAAGCCACTTTGGATCCGATCGAAACTCGATCGGATTCAAAGCAGCGAAAGAAACGCAGTCATTGTAGATTGCGTTAGCGAGAATGGAATGGCCTTGGGGAATTTCGCGAAACCAGATAACATTTTCGTGGTTTGTATATTTTTGTATATGTGTATGAAAGTCGTACCCAAGGTATATCCTCCCTCTCGTCCACCGTGAATGTATTTATCAATTTTTGTGGGGTTTTGGGATTCTGACAGGAAGAGAAGGGGGAATCAATGGGATTCTGACAGGAAGAGAAGGGGGAATCAAGAAACATGGCGAAGACGGGGACTTCGTCAATTGAATGGGGTGACGGGCCTTTGCTGTTGCTTGAAATCCATTACCACAAAATATTTCAACACCAAATCAACTTCAAACTTCTTGTCACTTGTTGAGTCTCCCAAATTCGCTCAGAAACATTCAAATCATCTGTCATTGTTTCCAGTCTTCCTATTTCAAATCTTCCCCATTTGCTCAGAAACTCTTAAATCTTCCGCCATTATTTCCAGTCTTCCTAATTGGATCAGAAACTCTCAAATTATCTGCAATGATTTCAAGTCCTGTTTGGGTATTTTGGGTACTTTTAAATAGTCAATGTAGAGCGGAGGCAACTGCCCAATCTTTGTTTACTAGGCCGATGATTGTAGAGTAGGTTGCAACTTTTGCGAGATAAAGTTATCTCCTGGGTTAGGGATTTAGTTTCAGCGTCCTTGGGGACGCAACATACTTCAGTAAATGGTAGTGAACAATCTGATTGATTGTTATATTTTTGTATATTGCCTACTGATGTTTTTCAGTTTTTGTATGTGTGTTCGTGTTCGTGGTGGAGTGGCGTAAACTGAATTGCAAAGCGAAAATTATTGTTGCATAGCGAAGCGAAGCGAAACTTGGCATTGCGGGGGGGGGGGGGGGGGGAAATCCAATAAGCTTTAACAAAAATGTTGACGATCTATGTACAAGTTCTTTCGTAGTTCTGTTGAGGAGACACCAGACTATACACAGGGGTTTGTTTGACGAGTTCTTGCCCTGGGTGTCTGTTTTTGAATCCGTCACTCTTCTTTCTTCTTTTACTGACAGTTTGACATATTTCATTATTATTGTTGTATTTCATTCATTTACTTTCGTGTTTTGTTGTTATATTATTCTTGCATTGATTTTATTGATTTTTCTTGTTTTGTTTGTGTGTCATTTTGTCATTCTGTTCTGTCAGTCTTCTTGTGTCAGGTGTTTCGAGAATAGAGATCTATTCCAACTTTGCTGGCAAGTGAAATAAAATAATCAAATCTACTTTGTTAGTCCATTTACTCGTGTTTCATTGAATTTACAGCAGCTTCCCCTGATTGGCGTTCTCGTCTAGAACAAAGAACTTAAGACGTAGTGTCAGTGGGAAAGAGGGGGGGCAACGAAGATCACAGCAAAAAATTGTTGAAAGGTGGGTTCTATCACACAAGACTGAAAGCATAACAAATAAAATAATATGTAGTGGCATTAAAACTTTATTCAACGGGGAAATTACTCAGAACAAAAGAAAGACGTGATGCGCGCTTGTGTTAAGAAACGTTGTTATACGCCCCTGCAAGCAGCGTAAACCACTTCTTCGAAATTTCGAGCACACTCTTTAATTTTACGCCAAAAATTCTCGATCTTTCCCTCAGCAGCCGACAATATTTTTCATCCAAGCCTCCAGCCATGCGGAATTTTGCATAGAGGTAGAGGTACCACCTGCCTCATGATGCCGATCCTGCTGATGCACATGGCCCCTGACTGGAGGAACCTTGGCGCGATAAATCTGGACCGCGCGGCGTCTCCAATTTTCTCGGTGGACTCTTTCAGTGATGTATGCCCAGCTCCTCGAGCACTTTGGGTGTAATCTTTCTATCAAAAGCCCGGGCAAAATGCACCAAGACGAGAGAATAATCGTCATGCGTGATCTATCGATTGCATATCGTTCCGCGAGCATGAGATCCTGTTTTGCATAATAATTCCTGCATGCTGCATGCTGCTGCCTAAATGCGGCGGCAGAGTGGGGTCATATCTACCACACAAAATACCCTGCTATACATGGACATAGAAAGTTTAATTTATGCCGGGCAGCGGCAAGTTTCACTTTTTGCAATTAATATAGTGTGCAGCTTTGGCAAGGCTTTGAAGGCGAGGAAAGAGAGTATGGAGCAGAGAATTTCTTTGTGGTACAGATCGCCAAATGCTATGTCCTAAACTCGTTGCCCTTGCCCACACGTTGTCTTTGCTCTCGCACCGTAATTGCTGCGATCTTCGGATTTCGTTCGCACACCAGTCCAGGGAAAAACTGTAAAAACAACACTCCTGAAAACCTCTCAGGTATAAATGCTGACAAGATAATTCATTCCCAGGTTTCAGACAGGAGGGAGCCCCATCAAACTATCGATGTCATGAATAAAAGATGACCGTGCGGGGCCCCGGCGTCGAAAACAGTCTTGATTGTGTAATTCCTGAGGAGGCAAAGGATGATTTAGGCGATGGGTTAACATAATTTTTGTGTCGGGTTACATGTTTACGACCGCCGTTTAAAGTTGGACTTGGGAGAGAAAAAAAACACAACCAACATAATTACCGCGCGCGCAAAGCTCAACCATCATATGAATCATAGAATATGTTAATCAGTTATTAACACACAGAATCCTGGGATCTCTATTCTGGTAGACTGGTAGAAGTGGTAGAGTAGGAGTTATTGTGAATGTTGTGACGCGCTCTGGTATTGTTCGTGATTTATGGACTATAGCTATTCTCGCAGGCATAAATCAAGAAAATGTCACGAGAACTGTTGCTAATGAAGCCGCAATTTTTTTGGGAACTCATGGAAAAGCCTTCGCGGTCCGGCCAATTGTTTCCACACTACACAGCACGATTTACTTTTTACCCTTTAGTCTTCAGAAGCCTTTATTTCGTTCCATTCCACATAAGTTCTGCATCATGCATAATATACCTACTTGCATACCTACCTTCATACCTATCAATATATAGGACATGTATAATAATATAAATAGTACGAGGGCTGGCCGCAAAAAAAATCGAGCCACCTTTGGCGCAACGTTATTATTATAATTCAATGAGTAGGTATAACCAATTAGTTACGTCTGACAGATAGTGATCTAATTATTCACTTCAAGGACAATGTCACCGAGTACATACCTACTTCTATTTATCGGCGCGTTTCAAAAATTAAATGACTTCAAATGCACAGGTGGGATATGTAGTCCAGTAAAATGAGGTGATTTTTAGGCCAAAGTTGGAACAAATTGGAGGCAGGATGAAAAAAATATGGCGATGTAGAAAATGAAAAACTGGATAAGAAAAACCAAAGTTTCATTTCCAGTCATCCCGGGAACCATGCAGAAAAATGGAGAAGATGGAAAAACATGCGCCGCGATCTTTCGTTTGAAACGGTGAGAGAACGGTGAGAGATGTGTGAAAACTGTCAGGGACAAAGTTGTAGGAAATTCAATAATCTACAAAAAAATCCCTGGGGGTATATGTCTTACTTCTTCAGTTTAGCCGTTTATCGCAGTCAAAGTTGCGCGCCGGTCTAGTGAAGTGGAAAAACTGTCCGCGTGACCTTCCTTCTTGGATGCTGTGAGAACGACAAGAGATATCAAAAAATCTTTAGCGACAAAGTTGTAGAGAATTGAATGCTCCACTAGAAAATTTTCGCAGCCAATTATTATATCTTCTAGTTCAGCCGTGAACCACGTTCGAAGTTGTGCGACAATCCTGTTGATAAAGTGGTTCTTCTGGAAAACTTACAAAAACCTTAGACTCGATGAAAAAACTATGACAATGTAGAGGATGAAAAACTGGATCCAAAAAACCAAAGTTTCATTCCACACCGTTTCGGGAAATCTAAGAAAAAACAAAGTTTGATAATAGCGATTTGCACTCCCAGCTTCCTCATTGGATACTGAAATGAACGTAATAAATATGAAAGATCTGAACAAACTAGCTTGTAGAGGATTAAATCATCTGTAGAAAATGCCGTGATGACATGTATGCATCTTTGTCGACTTAGTTGCGGAGCGCTATCAAAGTTGGGGTACATGACTAGTGACGCGTCGCATATGTGTTCAATTGATTATAAAACATGATTGAATGATTTGAAAAAATTGCGTGCTTTGTTGAACGTCTGTTAACTATTGTTGGAAATTGAACTCCGCGGATGAACGCATTGTTATGTATAAAGTTTCTTGTTTGGCAAAATTAAATTGTGAGTGTCACTGTACTATTTTCGTCATATTTTCATCCTAGAAATCTAGGACGAGAGACTAGGTTGCTAGGGAATTTCTGAATTTGTCGTTTCTAATCATATATCTATAGCATCAAAATAGTACGAAAATAGTATCGTGACACTCAGGCTTAAAACTTAAAAAGTACTCGTATTTTGTAACACAATATGTATAATAATTGAAAAACGTTATTCACGTTAGATAATGAGATGTTTTTCAACTGATTTCTGATGAACAATGATCATTCAACAACAGCTCGGAGATAATAAACAACTGTCCACCTGAACAATGGGGTTGGAAATAAACATTCCGCTGTTGATGCCTATTAGAACCCAGGATAACGTAGCTCTCGAGAATCTGCTACGGCTGATTCCCTGCAGATGCTTGAAAAACTGTGAGAAGCTTTGTGGATGCAGAGAAGCTGACCTCAAGTGTACCAAGTTTTGCCACCACTGCCGTGGAGCCACCTGTTCTGGCGCTTCCTGCATTGTCGTTTCGGAAAACGATGATGATGACTACAATGATAATTCTAACAATAAGTAGCTACCCAGACGTTGAACAAAGCACGCAATTTTTCCATTTTTCACATAATTGTTTTATTTCATCATGTTTTATAATCAATTAAACAATGACTGCAACGTCGTGCCAGTTTCACCACATATGCGACGCGTCACGAGTCATGTACCCTAACTTTGATAGCGCTACGCAGCTAAGTCGACAAAGATGCATACATGACATCACGGAATTTTCTATAGATCATTTAATCCTCTACAAGCTAGTTTATTCAGATTTTCCATATTTATTACGTTTATTTCAGTATTCAATGAGGAAGCTGCAAGTGCAAAATCACTATTTTCCAAGTTTTTCTTTTTTTTTTCTCAGGTTTTCCGAAACAATGTGAAATGAAACTTTGTTTTTTTAGATCCAGTTGTTCATCTTCTACATTGTCATAGTTTTTTCATCGAGTCTAGGGTTTTTGTAAGTTTTCCAGAAGAGAACCACTTTATAAACAAGATTGTCGCGCAACTTCGAACGTGGTTCACGGCTAAACTAAAAGAAATAATAATTGGACTTGAAGATTTTCTAGTGGAGCATTCAATTCTCTACAACTTTGTCAGTCACAATTTTTTGATATCTCTTGTCGTTCTCACAGCAACCAAGAAGGAAGGTCACGCGGACAGTTTTTCCACTTCACTAGACCGGCGCGCAACTTTGACTGCGATAAACGGCTAAAGTAAAGAAGTTAGACATATGTCCCCACTTTTTTGTAGATTATTGAATTCCCTACAACTTTGTTTCTGACAGTTTTCAAACATCTCTCGCCGTTCTCTCACCGTTCCAAAAGAAAGATCGCGGCGCATGTTTTTTCATCTTCTCCATTTTTTTTTATGGTTCTCGGGACGACTGGAAATGAAATTTTGGTTTTTCTTATTCTGTTTTTCATTCTCTACATCGCCATATTTTTTTCATCCTACGCCTTATTTGTTCCAAGTTAAATCCTTATTTTACTGGACTAATGACGATAAGCCTACACGATACGATAAGATTGTTACGATTGTTACGATAAGATAACACCATAAGCCTACACCTAAACTGGACTGCTGATCGCCACACTACAAGCAACCACATTTTGAGGTCATATTTTGACAGATGATGTTTCGTTTCTGACATATGGAGAGTTTTCACATTTGACAAGCATTCTCGATCTTATCACTCAGTCATGAAAAAGGCCACAAGGGGTAGCAAAAACGCCTTCTATCGAGAACAAAGGTCATTCACATTCACTTATGGAAGGCTTGTGTTGGCGTGGCGCATTTGCCGTGCGTTCCTGCAGGACTGCCTGTGGTCCCCGATTTCTGGCACGATCTAGGCAATAATCCATGAAAAGAATTATTGCTAAAATGTAACCCGGGGAGCTGACCGATGAAATCACTGCTCAAGAAAGGAAGAGGGGCTCTGAATGATCTATTTTGTAGGTGTTAGGTACCGTGTTTCTAATTTCACGTGACTGTAGTGATCATGTGCTGATGTTGGAATAAAACCAATAATAGACATGAGGCGCTTTCCTTTTACAACAAAACTCACTGGACCCAACCTAAGTTAGACAGAGAAGAAGCGAGAAATTGCATGGGCCAAAACAAGACACCACCAGCAACCTAGCCTAGGTTAGAATACTTGGTTCAGGTGGTGAAAGGAAAGCAGCTAGTGTCCTAGTATGTTTTCATTAATCGGATGACAACTCTCGAACTGTCACCGTGGTCGCTAAGGGTGCCCACATGCGGTGGTGGCAAGGCTTACTTACATTCAAATGTTCATTCTGAGCCAATGTTGACCCAAAGGTCTTTTTACTCAAAGTTTCAGCTGTCACATGAGCCCTAAATTTGGAAAATCGGTCAACGGGAAGAAAGTTATAGCGCTACAAAACTGATAATTTGATTTTTTCAGATCACCCTGTAAATAAAAAAGGTAAGCGGGAAGATGCAAAGATGCAAAAATGCAAAAACAAAAGAAAAAAATTGTACTCAGATGGAGGCATGTTGAACTTTTAGAATTTTTCTACTATATTATTCAACACGCTGCGCTGTATAGAATCTTACTGCGCACACCTTATGTTTAATAAGAATATAGACTGTTAGCTGAAGGTTTGCGCTAGCGTACAGTTCAAACAGAATGCAAATCGTTGGTAACAATCCAAATAATCCGAATTAAAAAAAGGAACATTTTTCTGGAACGACGTATTGACTTGTGCGTAGTATAGAAAGGTTCAAGAAGTCGAAGAATTTTTCAATTATTCTTCTGCTGGCTTCATACAGATTCCCTTATATCGTATATTCCTTTGGTTTGACACTTTTTAATCACCCTGTATCAGAAAAGCGTATCAAGATAGGTACTAAAAAAATATACCTCGCTATAGAATGCCGTCACACGCTAAATGTACATGGTTCCGTGCTCTCAAACTAGTGCTGAGAATGGTTCAAAGCTGCAACGTGGGCGATTCGAATTGATAGAATCCCAAGCAATCAAAGAATCCAAAAACTCTCATGGCCCCGATTCGGCGAACTTCGATTTTTGCCCACAATTATGCACCAGCTTGTGTGTGAGCCAACCACCACCACCACCAGAGGAATTTGGTCTCTAATTGTCTCCCAAAACTTTTGTCGGAACCGGAGAGAGGCCGCGATCCATCATTCCATAGTGTCTGCGTCTCATCACGCATCACCATCATCATCAGAGAGATGTTGCCCTGATGAAGAACATCCAAGCAAAGAAGTCCGGTGTCCGTCTGTGGCACTGATGATGGCAGCCTTCTCTCGTTCCGAGAACCGGCGAAGAAGCCATGCAGCAGCAGCAGCAGCAACACAGTCTCTCTGCGAGCGAAGAGAAGTTGACCATCAGCCGTTGAGACAAGTCTCAAAGTGACGAAAACAAGAATACATTTAGTTAATACTCGGGCCCTCATTAGTATTCTCCGTGAATTAATCCAAAAACAGAACGGCAAAAGATACCGACAACATTCGTCGGCGTACATTCCGACTCAGCTCATTTCAGCCGCTAAACGACGTCAACCAGCACTGCAAATATTTCAAAATCGTACTGAAAAACTGCTCGACCGAACGGACGAGACTCATAAACATCCGAACGGGAATGCAATGGGGCAGGGGCGGACTCGAGGGAAAACTGTGCACGCGGCGGACGAGCACACACACGCACAACATAGAGAAGCCGAGCCTTAAAAGACCCGCATCCGATAATTGCCCACAAATATGGGCGTCCATGGAGAAATCTAAAAGGGGATGGCTATTTCATAGGCGAGGTCAAGGGCGGACTTGGACGCACTATCTTGGAAAAAGCGCAGAAAGGCATTTGCATAAGTCAGTGAATTATGACACCAGCTTCCTGTCATCACATTTTTATTTCTGTTTTGTTCGAAAAAGCCAGAGACATATCGGATAAAATTATTGCTCAAGAAACCGCATTATTATCCTAGCAAATAGATAGGAGGAAACGTTATAAGAGGAGGGAACTTTTCAGGAAGGGTCGGTTATTTACTCAATATAACTTTTGATTTGCAATGTCTTTCGATGATTTGTATGTGAAACTGCCAGTTACACTGACTGAGTTCCGTCAGCGGAGAAAGTTATGATATCAAAATACAATTATGCACGCAAAGCTCAAAGTAGAGGTCGCCACTACTTCAGAAAGCGTTTCAACATCTGTTATTTCAATTGTCATTTTTGACATTCAACATCTATTTGACACTTGGCTTGGATGTAAATATCGTGTGGGTATGGGCCATGTGCGAGATAAGTAGCACCACGTAAAGTGAAACTCTCGTTGGGCTGTTAAGTTGGTAGTAGTGTTTAGTAGTAGATGATGGTAGATACACGGGATCACGCATATACACATTGACATCTTGACATGACATCTTGATATCTTGACGTTCTGCGAGTTTTTGGAATTCACAATGAATGTGTGTAAGTATTAGGACAAAATTTGGGAAGTATTTAGTACCTATGTGCGAGTTAGCGGCAGTGCCTCTAGCGGAAAATACTTCCTCGAACGCGAGGACATTTCATGTTGTTCACCATTGGGCCAATGGAAAAAGGACCTTGATCTATGGAACGACAGTCGGCTGATTTGGATGTGGACGCTGATCTCGTTTGTTCTTACTTGATGTCATTTATGGACGCGATTGGTGATTGATCCAGGTAAAAAAGTCATGTGTCAAGCTTTTGTGTTGAAAATTTGTATCTTCATGATGACTAAATGTGATATTGAAATACATCATAAATTAACCAATGGAGTTCGGGCATCACTTAATTTGGAGGACCAACAGACAAACGAACAAACCCGCGTTTGACAGAATGACAGCTGTCAAGCGTTAATTTGGAGGACCAACAATCAACATAACCTCTATAACCTACAAATTTGAAGGACGGTCGGTCGTTTACTCGTTTTATTTTTGTTGTGTGGTGTCGATGTGCTTCGTACAGACAGATCCAGATGTGTACCTACTGTGTGCGTTCAAGGCCTTGGTTCAAGGATTCGTCGTAGTATTTGCGAAAACGATGGGCAAATATATCCATGGATTTGAAAGCTTGAAAGAGGGCCCGACCCGAGGAAGGCTATCTTTTGCAAAAATCCGCTTGTTGGGCGGGATTGCTCATCTACACAGTCATGTGTGGTTTAATTATGTCTAGTGAACAATCAGCTCTTGTTCATACCAAGGTAACTACCAACACTGTGCAGCACCTAACAACAAGGTCCTTACATGTTTTGCATAATTATCTTTTTTTTTTGTAGGTCCTGCACTCCCAGCGAAAAAGGAAAAAGCTCTTGCAGTGATGATCCAACCAGAGACATAATTTCTACTCATGCCTCCACAGCGGGATTCCAAACAGATGACACGGTAGCTCCTGTGACTACAACAACAACCAGAATCCTGGTGCACATTTTGAATGTGATGCATGGTTGCTATCATCACAGCTGTAGTGTTGTGTTCAGAATTTCACTGTTGTATGCAATTATTGATCACAATGTTTTCAAATTGGAAGGAGTCTCTGTGACAAAAGTATGTATATTATTATAAATTATGCGCAATTTATAATACTCGATTTGTTGTGCAGGTGGAAAAGCATACTGGAAGTTACCCTATGCTGTTTCAGAGGCATCGAGGGACATAGATTTCTTACTGAGAGAGAAAATTGTCAAAGGTGAACTCTTGCCGAACACAAGGAAATTGGCTACATCAGTCAAGAAGATATTGTGGAAATGGAAACCCTCCAACAAGGATGTTGCCCAACAAAGCACTCTGTTTGCAGTTATTTCTCTATTCTGTGGTACTTTTATCTAACATAGATTTAAACATAGAAAGCAAAAATAAACAGATGTAGATATTTATGTATTGGTTTTATTAAAATTAGTTTGTTTTTAAAGAAATTTGGTGTGACAAAACTATACTCAAATAATGAAGGAAGTGATAAAATCGATGGTAAACTTTTTTGATTAGCTTTTCAAACTTTTGAAGTCCTCGATTCCCTGTCAGGTGTGGGAACAACTCTTGAAAATCAGAAATCCAGGATGTCGCCGTAGTTATCTTGGGATACATTGCGAGGTCATCGGAACACTCAGAAATTCAGAATCCATGACTGTGTAGATAGCAACCTCGCCAAACACGCGGATTTTTGCAAGATAGCCTGCCTCGGGCCCCCTTTCAAGCCTCAAACCTATGGAAATATTCGCCTATCATTTTCGCAAAAACCGCCACAAAGGCTATCATCGACAACGACGAACCTTTGAATCACACTCACTTGAGTGTGATTCAAAGGTTCGTCGCAATGACCTCGCAATGTATCCCAAGATAACTACGGCGACATCCTGGATTTCTGATTTTCAAGAGTTGTTCCCACACCTGACAGGGAATCGAGGACTTCAAAAGTTTGAAAAGCTAATCAAAAAAGTTTACCATCGATTCTATCACTTCCTTCATTATTTGAGTATAATTTTGTCACACCAAATTTCTTTAAAAACAAACCAATTTTAATAAAACCAATACATAAATATCTACATCTGTTTATTTTTGCTTTCTATGTTTAAATCTATGTTAGATAAAAGTACCACAGAATAGAGAAATAACTGCAAACGGAGTGCTTTGTTGGGCAACATCCTTGTTGGAGGGTTTCCATTTCCTTGTGGAGGCATGAGTAGAAATTATGTCTCTGGTTGGATCATCACTGCAAGAGCTTTTTCCTTTTTCGCTGGGAGTGCAGGACCTACAAAAAAAAAGATAATTATGCAAAACATGTAAGGACCTTGTTGTTAGGTGCTGCACAGTGTTGGTAGTTACCTTGGTATGAACAAGAGCTGATTGTTCACTAGACATAATTAAACCACACATGACTGTGTAGATGAGCAATCCCGCCCAACAAGCGGATTTTTGCAAAAGATAGCCTTCCTCGGGTCGGGCCCTCTTTCAAGCTTTCAAATCCATGGATATATTTGCCCATCGTTTTCGCAAATACTACGACGAATCCTTGAACGCACACAGTAGGTACACATCTGGATCTGTCTGTACGAAGCACATCGACACCACACAACAAAAATAAAACGAGTAAACGACCGACCGTCCTTCAAATTTGTAGGTTATAGAGGTTATGTTGATTGTTGGTCCTCCAAATTAACGCTTGACAGCTGTCATTCTGTCAAACGCGGGTTTGTTCGTTTGTCTGTTGGTCCTCCAAATTAAGTGATGCCCGAACTCCATAGTGAAATATGTAATTGAATAGATTAAAGCTGTACAGTTTTTTTTTTTTCATAACTCACGGCCTGTTTCAGAACAGCGGTATGAATTCGGTCAAAGAACGCCACATGGATGGGCGCTACACCATGAAGTGCTCAAAAGCTTACGGGAAGTTTACATGTTGCATCTATAAACTTTGTGGTATCGATAATTGTGGATATGACACTACTTCATGAATAAGAGATTCTTTTTTTTTTGCCCTGCATCAGTGGCAATTCTGTAAAATTTAAACATCCCTTGAAATTTTAAAAGGCGCTGGTCACCTAGGAACGATCAGAAATCGGCTTTACGATTGGCTGATCCACTTTTAACGGCCTTCAAATTTCAACGGCTTTGATACAAAATCTCCACTATAAACAGCTAGGTTATTAGCAGGTTTTTTCCGTCAGGGTTTTTCTGTAACGATGACAACGAAGTAGATACTATAAGATTTACATTAGTGGACGTGGTACAACCAAAATAGGGAATATAAGTTGCAAATGATGATAAAGGCAAACCACTTTGCAGGGTCACAACTGAGACCTAAATAAACTATTTGACCCGCAGTGCTTTTCTTTTTGTCCCTTAGGATTTGAATAGCGCCCCATTTTCAAAATGGCGGATATTATCTAGGGACAGAAGGTATCGAATAGCCTAGTGATGTCCAGCTCAGTAGAAATATATGGGGCTATGTCTCAATCGGTTTCTGGGACATCAAACACTATTTAAAAAAATGGTGGAACATTGCCATCTATCGCAGGCAAATTTGGTGGAGGCGCCAGAAGGAATTTAGTACTGTCATAAGAAAATTGCTGTAACATTTTTATTTTTCAACCGATTTTAACACAAGACACCTCATTATGTAGAAAAGTGAATTTTTTTTGTTACGTTGTACCTTCCATGTAAAAAGACATTGAGGAATATTGAAAAAAAAATTAAAAAATGATTTGAAAAAAAAAGATTTTTTTAATTTTTTTATTTTCATAAAAATTGCTTTATTTGTAGATTTTGATGTGCCCTTTCTAAATCTGCACTTTTTCGATTTCTATCTTTGCCGCACGCGCCGCCATATTGAAAAAATTATGTCTGAAAAGAAGTTTTTGACAATATCTGGATTTTGGCCCTTGTGACATTAAAATGTTTATATACATATGAAAGCACATTCAATCCTCCACAGTTTGACATCTAAACCAGCTCTGTGCGACCCGCGGTTCTTGAGCTAGACCTTCTGGAAGTATCAATTTTCGGTTCCAAAATAATTAAAAATCACCTCTTGGGGCTGTGCCAGGTCCACCAATGTTCATGCTTTATGATGAATGACGACGCGTTATTGATGGGTGGGTAACTTGATTAAGACATGGTGGTGATCCAGTGGTCAAATCCGGTAGGCCCGGTCTCTATTTAACACCGAAAATTGATACTTCGGGAAGTTCTAGCTCAAGAACCTCAAGTTGCACAGGGATGGTTCAGGTGTCAAATCGTGGAGAATTGAATGTACTTTCAAACGTATACAAACATTTCAATCTTGCAAGGACCCTAGTTTAGATATTGTCAAAAACTTCTTTTCAGATATCATTTTTTCAAGATGGCGGTGCGCACTGCGAAGATATAAATCGGAAAAGTGCAAATTTAGAAAGGACACATCAAAATCTACAAATAAGGCAATTTTCATGAAAATAAAAAAATTAAAAAAATCCTTTTTTTTTCAAATTATTTTTCTTTTTTTTTTTCAACGTTTCTCAAGTTTTTCTTTTCTATGGAAGGGATAAGATAACAAGAAGAACTTACTTTTCTACAAAATTAGATGTCTTGTGTTGAAATCGGTCAAAAAATAAAAATATTACAGCGATTTGCTTATGATCGTACTAAATTCACTTTGGCGCATCCACCAAATGTGCCTGCGACAAATGTCAATGTTACACCATTTTTTTAAATAGTGTTTGATGTCCCAGAAACCGATCGAGACATAGCTCCATATATTTTAACAAAGCTGGACATCACCAGGCTATTCGATACCTTCTGCCCCTAGATAAAATCCGCCATTTTGAAGAAGGGGCGCCATTCAAATCCTAAGGGACGAAAGAAAAAGCACTGCGGGTAGAATCGTTCATTTAGGTCTTAGTTACGATCCTGCAAAGTGGTTTGCCTTTATCATCATTTGCAACTTGTTTTTTCCTACCACGTCCACTACATCTTTGGATCAGTAAGTAAGTATTGGATCTATCAGTAGGGTTTTGTTTCGATGGCTTTCTCGTTTCAGCCCTCTTCCCGGGGCATCACCGCACGATAGTAGATGCCCTAGTACTAAGGGATGCGTGAAAAATACCAGCTGGCCCAGAGCGCATTTGAACCCGGGACATTCGCCTTTGAAAGCGGGGCCGAGTTCGCCGTGCTACCGACTGAGTTCTGTTAGCAATATCTACGTTTCTTGCATAAAAAATTGCAATCAGGTTTGTTTCGCTTTAAAAGACATGTTGTGTTGTGACTATGAACGGTGTAGATGGTTTGAGAACCGCTGTCTGTCAGTTTAGTTACGGCAGGTTGGCAGTTCTGGGCGCACAACCATCGTGTATACGCGGTTAGTCAGATTTATATCCAGATTGTTAGTTGTTATGTCGCCAAGAGTCTGGTTGATGTGGTGTCTGCGGTATTTTGCATCCAATTCGAAGTTGGTGTGCTTCTGCTGTTGATTTATAACTAAAGTGCTCGCCAATTGAAATGGTCCACCCAAAAAATAAAGTCACATTCAAAGTGTCATAACTTTTGAATAAATGAACTATTTTGAATCGTTTTATGTTTTCTAATTAGCTCACGGATTGGACTACAACATGTCATGGATTATTTTTGGTACAAGTGTTTTGTATCAATTATACAGGGCCCTCAATCAGGTACCGCAAAAATGGAAAAGTTTGAACAGGTCCCACTTCACAAAAAATGGTTTTTGGTTTTCTCCCAGTGTTTCAGGGGAGTTGTTATAACCATATGTTGAATCGTTTTAAATTTTTTTTGTCTATCTGCTCTAATTACAGGGTGATCTCAAAAATGTAACCTTTTAGTTTTGCAATAGTAACTTTATTCGTTGTTGGCCGATTTTGGAAAATGAGGACTTTGGTTAAAGCTAAAGGCTCAGGTCAGAAGGATCGAGGATCAGAATTGACTTTAGATGGAAATTCTGGAAAAGGGATTGGATCAAAAGTGACTCAAATGACAACCTTGCTAGAGATCTGGTTTAGGGCAGGTATTCAACAAATAACAACTTGTCTTTCAAACAAACCATTCTTTCTGAACATTTTGAGGTGTTTCTCATTTGTATGGGTCAAAAATTGTGGTAATGAATCCAAATCAGAAATGGATGCTGCCAACGAAGAATACTGGATGTTTTTCACCTAAAAATAGACGTAACCTGGGTTATGAAGATCAGAACTGGTGCCTATCTCTTTAAATGTGAAGGAAACATACGACAATAAGAAGGTAGCCTAGGTTACGTGCATTTTCAGTCGAGGAAGGTCCGGTATCATCTTCTGAAAAGTGAATTTGTAAAATGGGTCCCGCATCGACAATTTTCATCACTCAAAATCGGAAAAGACCTCAAAATGTTCGGAAATGAAAGTCTGTTTGAAGGCAGGTTGATTTTTATTTAATTCTTTCCCTGAATTTGATTTCTAGGGTGCTTCATATTTAGGTCACTTTTGATTCCTTCGCTTTTTCAAAATTTTTGTCTTCAGTCAGTTCCGATTCTCGAGCCTTCTCATCTGAGTCTTAAGCTTTAACAAGAGTCCTTATTTTTCAAAATCGACCAACAATTAAAATAGATATAAATGCCAGACCAGAAGGTTGCATTTTTGAGATCACTGTGTAATTGGTGGAGATAGACTCAAAATTTTGAAATCTACCTCAAGGTATAGGAACAACATCTTTCCTTAAACACTTGGAAAAAACCAAAAACTATTTGTTGCGAAATGGGACCAGTGCAAACTTTTCCATTTTTGCAGTACCTGATTGAACGCCCTGTATAATTGATACGAAACACCTGTGCCAAAAACGGCCCATGACATTTTGCAATCTAATCCGTGAGCTACTCAGAAAACATAAAACGATTCAAAATAGTTTATTCATTCAAGAGTTATGTCACTTTGAATGGGACTAAATTTTTTGGGTGGACCATTTCAATTGGCGAGCACTTTAAATTCAATAGTTATTCTTTATCTGTGATTTGGTGAAAGGATACACAACGTCCTGATGCGGCAGGTAAAAACTATAGGGAGCAGTGACTAACGCGAAGAAACCGATACCAATAGAGGCTCCAGCATAATGAAGCATAAACAGCGTGGCCACGATGGTTCGATGGTGGTCAAACCCTACGATGATTTTCTATCACAGCGGCAGGCCGCGTCAGCGGGAGCAGGCCTGTGGCGGTTACTCAGTCAGTAAACAAATTATATATTGCGGAAATCAAAGAAAGTCATTTTGACAGCTATATACTATACTTCATTCTTACCGGCAAGGCAGCAAGGAATGGCGACATTATAGCAGAATGGCCAGTGTTAATTACAATGTCACCCTTTTACGGGAGCCATATGGCAGTGTACGATGTTATTAGTCCCAGTTTAGGTACAGTGTATACGGTACTTATATAGGTACTGAAAAATCTCTGAGCTTCAAACTAGCACTTAAACGATTTTGACTGTTCCTTGTTTTTTGATTTGTATTGTCGATTTTAACGGACTGACTCATAAATATCACAGATGTAATTCCGACAGTACAGATCAAAAATTTTAGCCTATCGGGTGTTATCTTTTAACAAGGACGGTAACTGGCATTATTTCAAATTTTATTGTGATACCAAATGAATCGAAATGATGCAAACAAGAATGAAGTTCAACTAACCTACTTAGAGATGTACATATTTGTTGTTAGAAGTTGTTTATAGGTGACCGATCGTTTTCAAATGCAATAAATAAAGTGACAAGCCGAAACTTCGGCCCCGTACTTGAGAAAAAAATAGAAAAGATTTTTTTTTTCTCCTTATCAGCTTTTTTTTCGGCTATAGGAGCTCGCCTTTATTATTGTTACATTTTATGTAATTGAAAAATTGCAGTTTAAGACGAATACAACACCCAGACTACAGCGGGAATCGAACCCGCAAACCTCCGCACCACAGGCAGATACTGACCACCTGTGCTACGGGGCCGTCGAAAAAAATAGAAAAGATTCGATTAACAAAAAAACTAGCTCGATAATATGTTAGAATAATTGCAAGCAGTGTCGGACTGACCCACCGGGCAACCGGGCAAATGCCCGGTAGGTCAATTCCCAGTTTGGAGGCCAAATTGTCCACACCTGGAAAAAATTGCATTTTGATATTTTTACAAAAAAAAAAATCCTAATTTTGTATCGAAGTCTGGTCCACTTTTTTTTTCATGCATGTATCATGCATTGATTCTTTCTTAGTAGTCACTAGTCGTGGAATGACATGATTCCGTCCGAGTTATCGTCATCACTGGAAAACCCCCACTGAAGAACCTGATGCTAATAACCTAGTAAGCCTCCCGAGAAAGTGAAGAAATGGTAGCTTTAGAAGGGAAATTTCAAAATATGCATCCAATTATACAATAAGTGTGTTAATCAGTATTTCCTGAACCACGTTTCAGCAAAATTAATCGGCCTATCTGGAAGTTATGACAAAAAGTTAATTTCCAGATTTCAACTGAACGCCTGTGATCCTGCAAGCTGAGTACATGGTTGTGAGTAAAATAGTATACATACTCTCGACGGTAAATACATCATTCCAGCTTCGGGCTAGAGCTCAGCCGTAATGATGTATTTCCCGTCTCGGTATGTAATATACTATTCTTTCCTTATTTCAAGCAAAATATTTTGAGTTTGAAGAACTTCAGCGACAATTTGGTCAGCGGCTTTCGTTTTCTTGCTTATTATTAGCATCACTATTATTATTATTATAAAAAAAATCTGCGGCGCTAACTGGGGCACGGCCCCCCCAGAACCCCCTTCGGTTTCGAGGCCACTTCCATTCTTTGCCCGGTGGGCCAAAATTTGCCAGTCCGACGATGATTGGAAGATATGGAAGATTGTTTACGATATTCGCTGGAAACTCCGACTCGGGTATAGGCCACGAACCTGAGAACTCCGACTTGAGGTTAAGCCATAAACCCGTACAATAGGGTGATTGCATGAAATTCGTTCACCTGATCACCACGGCAGGCAACGCAAGAATCGAGTTATGTTTTGACGTTTGTTAAGGAATTGCATTGGGGCACATAACAGGTGTAAGGCATTGTTGATTGTTATAGAATGATTAGAAATCACAATCTCGATCTCGTAAACACCGAACAAAACAGTATGTGAACAAAACACGCAAAAATGACAGTATTTAGTGAAGTTAGTCCGGTTGACGTTGACTCAGACATGTATGAAACTTGACAGATGACAATGACACTATTGACATCTTGCCATAAACTCTCTCTACATGCAATCACCCTATTGGCGGAGCAGCCGTTCGAGAGCTTGCCGGATGTATAAACGAAGACTAGATTTTTTCAGAGCTCTACCATATTTAGATGGAACTTGGAGGTGTCCATATTTGTTGGTGAAAATTGTTTATATTGACCGATCATTTTAAAATGGAATAGGTATCGAGCCGAAATATGGATAAGATTTGGATTAGCGAAAAAAACAAGCTCGATATGGTGAATCGTTCGGAAGATATGGGAGACTCAGCTACCGAGAATAAGCACAAAGAAATTAAAATTAAAAAAGCGGCAATATACACCAGTCTCCGCTACTCCGTATGACAAGGCTTAAAAACTTGGTAGTCCACATTATTATTATTATTATTATTATTATTATTCCATTACATAAAGAAGCGTAAAGTAAGGTATCGTATATAGGGTTGGATAACACTGCAATTCTTTGATTGGCGATAATTCTTTCTGGTTTAATTTGTGGAGCTTGGTTGCAGCAATCAGGGGCTTCTTGGTGGTCGATAACTGGGTAGACGGCTGCATCATTAAAAAAAAGACAAAAATATGGAGAATAATTTTAAAATTTGTTGACACTTTGACAGTCACGCCTTAATATTTTAAAATTTTTAATTATTGCTCGGTTCCACCAAGCATAATGAAATCAACTATCCACTGGCAATTTCATAACCCTACATGGCAAACATGTTTCAGTTTGGTTTGTCTGTTATAGTCATATTTGTCTGGTACATGGAAAATGGAAAATTACTGCTTGAAATTTTTTTTCTCTATTTGTGAGATGCCCATATAGTTTTCTATATTTCACCAGACCATTATTCAAAGTGGCAAATTTATTTTTCTGAATCTTGCTATACACTTAGTATCCAAATAGAGAGAACGAAGAGGTGATTGAAGAATTTAGGATGCGAGAGCACTAAAAACATCCTGCATTAGGCATGGGCCGCATGGGAGTCATGGGACGTCCGATCGATGAAGATTTGAGCCATCGACAATTACTTAGGAGGTACTATACAAGACAACGAAGAATTTAAGAGTCATTGAGCCGTGCAAAGTGGTATAACTGTACTTCGACACTTATTTGCGGCGGCGCGGCAGGCGCATCCACCAAAAATCGCCTCAGGTGAACCATTCAAGTACCTATCCAAACAGCCTCGACGCCAAACAGCACAATTACGACACATTTAATTGGTCATTGTTGCGGGATCAAATGGCATCTAATAACAATAATTATGCGCACGGCCCATTTGAATATTCCACCTATGAACTGTTCCGATAATGGGATTTATCTAAAAACAATCTGCATTTGAATATAATGCCCAGTTCGAAACCTACGATTAAATCAATAAATAATAGTACACATAACAAAAGTTCATTGCCTCGAGTTAAACGTGAAATATTAAAAACGTTCTCATGAAATATAATGCAGCCGAGGGGGGCTGGGCGGGGAGGGCGGGGGCGGCGTGCCGGGGCTTAACCGTGACATTTCGGCGGTTTACAATAAATTCACAAAACAAGCGGTAGCAGGACCAGCAAATTATAATCGCGATTAAATTAGTCGCGATGTTATCTTTTTCCATTAATCATCTGAATTGCATCAGAGGTGGTCTTGAGAATCGTATAAGTGTTATGCGTATATACAAGGTGGATTGTGTTTTGGTAAAAGTCGAGCCGGACGTGTGACGTGTGTGTCATATTTTCTAAGCTAAGTGCTCCAGTGCTCAAAAGGTTAATCGAGATAGGAATCTGGAGTTCACGTGTGTGTCACCTAAGTCAAGTGCGAGCAAACCTGCGCAAAAACAAAACCAACAAAAGTCAACGCCAATAATAACGGTTGCAGCGTTGCAGTAGTAAATCTAAAGTAGCCTTTCTTGTACAATAATAAAACCTTCAAAATCGCAGATTAATATAATGTATTCGATAAACAGATTCCAATAAATATTTGATAAGCACTTGATACACGAAATGCTACTTAAAATTACTCCAGAACGTAGATTATCTCGACCATGATGGTCCGAACCTAAGGATTCTTTGTGATTACATGCATCATCCGTGCGCGCTCGCTCTGAGCATCAGCACTGCATACAGAGTGTCGCGAAATACCTCGCCAAGATACCAAGAATCGAACACGTTTCCAAAGATCCTATTCATTATTTCTTAATATTCTGTGAGTTTATAGCACCTAGAGTTTGGGTTTTGCTGTCAGACTGCGTAGAAAGGGAGTGCCTGGCTATGTTTTTCTACCTGAAAAATATTTTATTCAAATGGGGTACTTGCTCTTTTTTTTAATTGGCTTAATCGATAGTGTAGCTGAAAATAATGTAACCGTATCTTTTCTTTTTCCTAAATTCCGAAAATTGCGGCCGTGATGCGTGTTTTAAAAATATATTTGTGACGTCACAAATATACTTAAAACTAAACAAACAGCGCTGTTGGATTAGAAGCTCAAAAAACTGTTAGAGTGACATTACAATTTTTGGAAAATACAGACATGAAAATCCCACTGACGTTTCCCTATTGTTACCAACCCTTTGGAAAATAAAAAATAAAAAAAATCTTTTTAACCAATGGATATATTTTCCGGAAATTTTCAGGACATACCCTTTATTACTCTTGTTGATGATTAAAAGTATTTTCAGTCTAATCTGTTTCATTGGCAAGTACCCCATTGTAGCGCTCTTATCAGGGCGTGCGAATGTAACGAGCATTCAAGTAGGGAGCACTCCACGACATCAAAGTAGATACCGATGAAAACGTAGGGTTTGAGTTGGTTCTAAAACAAGTTTGCAATAAAGTGAAATAATTGAGGATTTTTTAATGACAAATTATGCCAGTAAGGTATGCTCAGTGTATCATAACAATCAACATTATACGCGAACATGAAACTTTGGAAAACCAGATGTATCTTTCAAAAACCAAACTTCTGCCAAAAATTATTACTTGTACTTGTATACGCAAAGCTTTCGGGGTCCCATTATTTTAAGCTCAAAGCAACCTCAAGATGATCGAACTTCATACTCGAATTTGGTTATAATCTGACATACATCGCCACACCTTGGGACACTCTGTTCCTCTGAGAGCGAATAAAGAATCGCACCTGCTTCTTTCTTTTTTCGCCTGTCAGATAAAATGTTGACATCGATGCCCCAGCTCGGATCAAGAGTGCTTGGAATTATGATTATTGGCCGCGGAAAAACTGCCGGCCACTTTCACCGGAAAGATCACTCGCTCTAATGGGACTAATAAATTACAATGTTTTGGAAATATTGCAGCGGGCTCCTGTCAATTAAGCAAACATTCTCGAGTGTGCCAACTTTTCGGGGACACAAATTTGATTTCAATTAAAAATTATATGGTGCGTTCGGACAAGTTTGTGGTAATTGGTTGCACAACTTGTTGGTACAGGGTGTCTCGCAAATCAACATGGCAAGATAATCTCAAACTCCACCTTTCTAGCACACTTCTCCAAACAGGGAAGCGCTCTTCAAGACTCCAATAGGTAGCTCATGGGCTTGGGACTACAACCAAGAAAATTTTTGCCGAAATAACAATGAACAATAATTACAATAACAACAGTTTCGTGCGGCGCGACATCACCGTCACGGAACCACCCGTTCTTACGGAAATACATGAATACATATACGGGGTTCTGTTTAGTGTAGAATTTGGACTTTTCTTCTACAATTTTTGAAAATGAGCTATGGGCTTGACGGCAAAAGATTATTCGTTGCTTGCTGGCGCTTGAAATCTTTCTCGACACGGGACGGAATCCTAGATCAGAAAGATTTTGACTCCAATAGATAGCTCATGGCTCAAGTGTTGAAGTTCACAAAAACTGGATTTGAACTGGAGAGGTAACCGTTCTAAAGAAAATACATGGACGCATAGTTATATTAAAAGAAGTTGTTGGCCGAATGACTTGATATTTGATTTTACAAAGCCAGCTCCAGCCAGCACGATTAACATGGACACAGGCATAGGACAAAGAAATACCTAAGGCCGTTCAAGGATCAAAATAATAGTTCAAATCAATGAAAACTGTCAAAGCCATTTTGTAATCACAAGTAAGATGACTTACTTCATCTATCGTGTGATCAAATGAATTCTTATTTTAGGTAGGCTGTGGCCTAGCCGAACGCAGCTTCGCACCCCTGAATTTGGCCAGGCCACAGCTCAACTAAAATAAGAATTCATTTGATCACACGATAGTTGTTACCTATAGTGAAGCGATCGGACTTTTATTTTGTCATGATTGTGATCAAATGAATTCTTGATTCAGGCAGGCTTGTGGCCTTGTCTAATTCACATGTGCGAAACTGCGTTTGGTCAGGGCACAACCTCCCTCAGTTCAAAATTTATTTGATCACACGGGGCATTGGTTTGGTGTCAAAATTAACTTTATTGATACCTACCTATCGTTTCTGTTTGATGTAGAAGTGACAATCGAATAGCTGAGATAACGCGGTTTCTGATGTAGTCACGAAAGTAGGAATATCTTAACTCAGCTGGAATAAAAATGTAAAATGACCGATGCGTGATGCGACACATTTTCTAGCTGCGTATGGCTACTCCGACGAAGCGACGTAATTACCTAAATATGCAATCGTCTTATTAGCTCAAACACTAAATCACCAATCACTTATGGTAACAGACATAGTCAACAGGAACAGCGGAAGTTGATATTGAAGATTGTACAGTCAAGTTATCAATGTAACATCTACGAATCTCTTGTACTAGTGACGATAGTCAGGAAATCACCTAAAATATTGACCCTTCTCAGAATATCTTGTGAGTTGATTCTAAAACCTGTAAAACATCACACTTAAATAAACTACCCACTGCATCAATCTGTCAAAGTATCAATTCGGAACGGCGAAACTGAATTTGAGGCGTTCTGTATCTGGCTACCCATTTGTTTCGAACGTTTGATATAGATGTTGTGCCATTAAAAAATTGATAGTGTCGCAGAATATAAGCGGGCCGAAGGATAACCGAGATTTACGAGTGAAATTCTAGCGCTCTAGCGGTCCTCAATCTTCTCTACGGCAGCATTTCGAGGTGTCAACCTTAATTGAATTAATTTATTTCGAAAAAAATGGACGCGATTTCCGTAAATCATGACGCCCACACTAAAAATTCGGCGCTTATGCCGCAAAATTGGACCAAGGTCCTCTTAGACTGGTTTCCACTACACACACACAAGGTTCCATACATGCCAAAAGCAATCAATTTCTCACAAACTATTCGGTTCACTCACGATTGGAATTTATTTATTTTTTAATTAGAAACGAACTTTGTGTGCAATTTATGCTAATTGCCAAGTAGTTTTGACCAAATACGGACGTAATCCAAATATTTTCAGGATCCGAAACTCCATATAATTAACATTTATGCAAATTGCCGATTTCCCCCCTCCATGGATACCCGTAAGCGCGAGATTTGTATGACGGCAGAAAGATAAGAGATAAGGATCGTTCCTGCTGCATGAGGTCCCATCCATATCCACCTTGCTGGTTGTGCCTGATGGCTATGCCTTACCGTTCCTCGACGTTGCAGGTTTCAGGTGCCCAGACGGGTTATACGGGTCAAGGGTATAACTTGTTATGTTGGTAACAATGCGCCTGTATGTGCCTCACTATGCACGCGGCTTTAATATTTGTTTATAGGAGAAGACGCGCGCGAGGAGCAGGTATAGCAGGAGGCAGAGAGCTTGAGGAAAAGGAGAGCCGAGGAGCCGGAATGGGATTTTTTACAGACTTCAAATGGGGGCTGCTATAGCTGGCTTACCGCATCAGGATTTCTTCGAGTGTTGCTGTTGTGTAAATTCCTCAAGCGCTGAAGATGTGGATGATCGATCAACTGTTGAGCGATCGTAAAGCTTTGTTCTCGCGGGCGCGCACAGACCATTAGCAAAATCAATGGTGTAGATCGAGGCAAACATGTTACTTTGTTATTGTTGTAAATTACCGGGGTGTCGTAAAGTTTTCCAGAAAGTGAACCATCAACACCAAAACGAAATGTATCTCCTATCACCCATAATAATAACAATTCTCGATTATCAATATTCTCAAAGCTGGGAATTGCATGAAATTTATTGCAGAAGCATGCGTTCGAGGGAGACTCCAACGCACGATCAAGACACGAAACTCGAAAACGCAGCGGTTTATTTTTCAAGCGCGCGGAGAACGAGTGTTTGGCAGAGGTTTTCGCTTTAAACCGATTCCGTTCAAAATCACCAGTGGCGTTGATTTTGAACTAGAAATTGTTAAGGGGGTCCTAATATCAAAAGCATTAAACTGCAAGCAGACTACACAAAAGTGGTTTGATATAATTGGAGCGTTCGTGCGATCTAGCAGGAAACCGCTTCCTATAAAAATGGTTTACTGTCAGTTTTCAGTTTGAAGTTTCAAAGTGGAATTACGTTACAAATCCCTTTCTGGCTATTGACAGGTGCGTTTTTCTTTATGACAGCTTTTCCAATGTTGCTATACCTGCATATCCTAGACTATCTATATCACTCTATCTGAAGTACCTATAGATGCCCTTAGTGAATGTTTCTATGGCAAAATTTTATTAAGTATGATACTCGCTGGTGTTCTTTAATCAAACGTTTACACCACCTATAACGTCTGTCAAACTAGATACTTACTTGAAAATGGCATCTCAATTTTGACTTACAACGTGGGAACAATTCTACAAAAAAGCTGGAACTGCGCAATCTGAATTAATGACTTAGGTAGGACGCACTTACACTCGATGAATTATACCACCGTGAAGTGTTAGTAATAAGCTAACACATCATCCATGCATATCTATTTGGCCTCTCCTTGGCTCTCGAGAAGTTATCAAATGTCGGACCATTAGCGACAATGATGTAATTAATAACAAAGCTGGCTCCATCGAGATACGCATTTTATTTATATTATTGACAAATATATTCCATTATACAAATTATATCCCACCTGCCACACCGCGGATTGGATTTGTGCTGACAGCAATAAACGCGCCTTTATTAATGCCACTCGGCTTGTTCCTTTTTTCCCGGCCAACTCTTCCAAAGCTCTTCCAACACTCGTAAATTCAAAGCCTCCCATGATTGACGTGACAATATCTTTTTCGAGCACCTCTACCTACATGCATTTGAAGAGCATCAGCGGAGTTCTGAAAGAGCTCGCGCGAATAATTTGCGTTAATAAACCGGAAACCTGAATTGTACCGCTTCATATCGGTCCCTCATTAAAACCTCGGACAGTTCTCGAAATCCTTTGAATTACAGAGGAGACGAGCCAGTGTGGGGATTTCAACAGGTGGTTCGAGGAGTCGAGAGAGAAACGGTCAAACTTCTGATGATGATGGCGCTCACTGAAATTTGAGAATGATATACCAGGATCCTCGCGAGATTGACACTGGGTGTTGGGAGGGGAAGGTTGTTAAGAACACACGTCCTCCATCGGTAAACGCCGAGCAATTCGTCTCGGAACATTAATCAACAGATCCGAGAGAGTTAAAGCGTATTTCTGTCAACGCCCAAAAAAACAAATTACTCCACATCTCAGTTCGCAGCTGAGAGACGTCTCTGTCAGCCATTTTGAATTCGTTTGGTCAACAATGGGGTTTTTTCCCCGCGGGCCCGGTGGTTTCCATGGTTACCGCTGCGGAATTCCGTTTTTCTGGTCTCGGGGCATCCTCCAGGTCCGGCGCGGCTTTTAATTTATTCTTGGTCCTTGTGCGTGCGTTTCTGTGTGTGCGCCAGCGTCATGGCCCACAATTGTATTTATGTTAAATTGCTTCCATCCCATCGTCTGGATTTTTGCTGGCGGCCGAGCCGATGTCGCTGCGGCCTGCTCTGGTCTTGCAAGGCAAGAATGGAAAAACTTGGGCCGCTGATGAGAGAGATGCAGCAGAACGGGGGGTGGGTGGGGAAGAAAATGGAGGATTTTTTGGTGTGCTTGATGGGGCCGTTCGTTTAATAAATTAATCCCAGATTGATTTTATCATCAGCTTCATCGGCAGTCGTCATCTGGGGACATGTTAAGAAGCCATCCTTCCACCTAGCGTTCAAATGCTATTACATCTGACGCATGTCATCCAGGCAGTCTTTATAGATTAAGTTTAGTTAGACTCCAGGTACCTACTTCGCACCAGGGTGGGTCACTTGTATAAGCTGCTCGTCAAAAGTTAAGCATAGACCAAAATTTGCTCCAATTTCAAGCAAGTATATCTTCGGGGAAAATATCCGATTTGAAAAAAGTTTATGATGCCCGGTAGAGCTTTTCTCCAGCTGCATGACGCTATGTCGACTACCGGCATTATTGACTCTGTCCATGATATACAGGCTTGGATGGCAAAGGAAGGAGTGTCAAAAGTGTTGATGTTTGAAGCCGTTGAACTTCTTCAGGAACAATTTCGGATATTATTTCTCTTCAGTTTTAGAAAGCAAATATCAATATCTCGAAACAGTTTTTGACTTTTGATCGTATTTTGTTTCTTCGAGGAGTTCTTCATTTGTTTTGAAATATGAATTTTTTGATTCAGAATTTTCTAGCGCTGTTGCTTTTTCTTGAAAATTCACAGAAACGTACACAATTGCTGGATGAATTACCATGAGAAAATTTGACCTCATCGGCCCCCAGAAGAGGTGATCCTTTAGATCTCATCAGGGAAGATATCCAATGAAGCATGCTGCGACATCACATTGACACTAATAAGACCAGCATGGTTAAAAATGCCAGACCTGTAACCATACGTTGCATCAAAATTACCATGGTTTCCAGTTAGTCCCACCATAGGTGATTTTGCTACCAAAGACCAAGTCACTGGATATTTCCAAAAGTGATATCTTCTAGACGAATAAAGGTAGAGCAATGATTCTTCTTTTGATTTCAATCGGACACATTATTGGTCAGTCGAGAATGATGTGCAAATTTTCCACGTTCATACTTTTTCAGTGCTAGGGGGTATTTTTGACGTTTGTCATGTCAGAACTTTTTTCTTGTACCTGCTATCATTGAAATGTCAGCATGAATGCAAGCTCGACCACTTCAACATTGGTTTAGTGAGGATAAAAGACCATGTAAGGTTTTCTCAGGAAACCTGGCCTTTGAGGAACAAAAACACCTAACTCAAACTTGAAATTGATCAGCTGAAATCTACAGTATACATTCGTGTTGACATTTCAATGATGACAAGTACAAGGAAAAAGTTCCGGCATGACAACCGTCAGAAATGCCCCCCACCACTGAAAAAATATAAATGTGAAAAATTGGCACCTCATGTTTTTTTTTATTTGTTTATTCAACGTCGGTCTATTTTCGTAACGACGTCCAACACCGACGCCGATGAATGCTTCCCTCCACTATACCGGAAATTTTGCCGAACCCCTGTGTGTTCCAACACAGGGTAGAGATTTGGTAGGAATTTTTAACGACCACCAATATCGCATGGAGTCGGCACCATCGTTCGTATTTTACGTGCTTTGCGACACACTTGCATTCAGCAAGCATTCCAACTTAATCAAAAAGCTTGTTTTGAGACGAAAATCCGAGCGCCCTCAGTGGGACTCGAGCCTACGACCCCTGATGTGGCAGTCGACCGCGCCAACCACCACACCACAAGCTCCTCATGTTCGTTTTACTGTCAATAACTCATCCTCACATTTATCATTTTTCGTCACCAGAATTAACGCGGAAAAAATGAGTTCTTTCAAAATTTTACCATCTTCCGCATGCATGGACTTGCGACTTGTCATTCTTTTATTATATACAACAGATAAGAATTAATGGGGTCCCCCTGCCTGGTGGGGCTACTATCTGGTATGTATTCTAGTACCAAGGAGAACGTGTGATGTGAATTTCAGTTGAATCCGAGCATGGGCACTTTTTGGCCCCTTATCCTGCTATGGCCTTTGCTATTTATTGATTATTTGATTTTTTCAAAAACCGAGACGGCCGTGATAAATGACAGTCAAGTTAAAAAGTAGTACAGACAGCTGTCAGTAGTGTCAGTTAGTCAGTCTAAATATTGTCGAATGCAGCAGAATGGCTTTAACGTGAATGAAAATGACTGATATGATTGTAATGATGAAATGATGATATTACCGTGATTGAAAGCGTCTGTTTCACAAAATGACAAATGATTAGATCAGAGACAAACTCATTCATAAAATTTTCATATGTTTTTCAATGAACACCCCATCAGCTGATTCTTTTTGTTTTTCGCAGCCTGTTAGAAAAACATAAAGAAGAATGACATTATGACAAAACAGCAACCAACCTACAGGAAATATTTGCACACTCCATCGCCAAAAACATCATTTTGAATCTTCCAAATTAAATAGTTTTCAATTAATATTGATTACCTGCTTATATATCGCACAGAAAAATAATCGTAGGCTCCGATTTCTGAGTATATAGAACCCCGAAAATTTTTTGTAAGTAAATTAGTATTTCAGAGGTTGATGGAGAGTTCAGTCAATGAACACGATAGACGTGTTCGACTAAGCGAGTTAATTGCAATTCGAACCGATGACAAGTGAAGAGTTGAATCGCAAGTTTCATCTCTTCTTCTGGATGACCTCTTGAAATTCCTTACAAACTCTGGCAGATGAATCAATGTTATAAATAGCGGAACACTCTTGTGCCTAAGAACAAGCAACACTACGCAGAATTATCTTTTAAATATTGAAATGAGAAATGGCTGATGATGGATAGAATAATTGCAAAAGCATAATTTCAATGTGTAATTTACAGATTAGGTCTGGTCATGACCGCAAAAATTTTCCCTCAAATTGCCATTATGCCGTTCACATACAAAACTTACAACTAATCTGATGGCGCGAATATCATTTCGCACTAGTTCTCTTGCCGGTTACATGCTGGTCGATTCGTCGCGGTGTGTTAGTTGTATTCTCGTTTCTATGAATTTCGTTACGTCAGCGCCATTGTGGCAAGGAAAAAATGAAATTATTTGAATAATTAGGGCCCGGGATTTCAAAGACCTTCGTTTTTTCTCTTCGCACGTCTTTATTTGAGCGGCCCGCCGCTCACAAGATCGATTTCTGCATTATCACAGTGCCAACAATGGCGCTTAGAAAAAATCCCATCTAGCAGTGGCATTAGACGGGCACCTTCTATGCCTCATAGAGAGCCACAAATTTTCAGATCGCATATAAAGTGGTACAAGAGAAAAAAGACTGGTTGGATGCGCATCTCATGGTGGAACGAGAAAAAAAACCCGAAATGAATAACGTACCATGAAAGACCTATTAATTGACGATTGGATTTTTTTCTCGGTTTACGTGTAATTTGATTTCGGTCCATTATTGTGATCAGAGAGTATTATTGATCGACGCAGATTTTCGAACCCCAAGAAGGAAGAAAAGGTCAATTAACTCCAATGACTGTCGAGTCACAATTAATGCCGGATTGACCGCACATTATCTCTGTCTTACGGCACCGGCGTGCACGGCAATGGAAGAAAGAAGTGAAAGAAGAGGACGTGCAGAGAAAGGTGAGCGGGCAAGGATGCACGAATAAGATGACTTGCGTTCGCCGATGGCCCGTGTAGAACAACCACCAGCCGATTGGTATCGTTTCTTTGAGATCGTTAACGAGTTAAGATATGTATTTTGATGTTTCATAAAGAACGGTTCCTGGTGACCCGAAGAAGAAGAGGGCCTCGCTTTATGGCGCCGTTATTCACCTGATGTTGCAGACTCCGCTGTTGGTGATGATGATGATGACGATGAAAAAGAGCAAGTGGTATTAAGTGCTCTCGAAAGTAGATGGAATGCGTTCAATTATCTCTTTGCCATGTGCACATATTATACTTTATGGATTTCAAGTAGGCAGTGGTTTATAGGTTTATGAAGTTTGGCTCTGTATGGGAGAAGGCGGCAATGGCCGTTTCCCGCTTTCCTTTGCATTATTGATACACCTCCACAAATGACAGTTGTTGGAGATTATTGAAGAACGCATGCTAAAGAGTTCATATTCTGGAAGCATTGTGTAATAGCTGTATTACACCACACAATTTCTTGTACAACTTCTTGTACAATCTGTCAGTTAAACAATCAAGTTCATTGTTTTTTGACACTATTATGGCAGATTATACAAGAAATTGTACAAGAAACTGTGTAGTGTAATACAGCTATAATACTTTATTGTTTCCTTCTTATTTCGAACAAGATACAGCTTGTATAATACCGAATCGTGTTTCCTCTCAGTTTTTCTCACACAATGTCCCAGAAATCATAGCCAGAAAAAACTATACGCTCCCCGTTTGATTGTCTAAATTTATTTTCTTAAACTCGGATCAATGATCGAGATATGTCACCTGTAAGATCAGAGCCCATATACATACATATAAACGGACTGACACAACAAGTTGTTATTTGATACAGCAATGTGTTACGGTGTAGTTTTAAGGAAACACTGAAAACTCAGAATTTAGCCTGAGAATCAAAATGATGAGGACCGCAGATTCAGAAGTCGACGGCGGACCAACAGGAGAATAGCTGGTGCAAGGAATCGAATGAGTATAGAATTGACATGAAAGTGGTTTGAATAATAGAAGATAACAACGTCAGATCCCAAAAACGTAAGTCGAGCGAAGAACGAATGTATTCTAGTAACGCTAAAAATGAGAGATTTAAACGATAAAGTGAATGAAGAGAATAGTGGAAAATAGCGGAATCATGAGTGAGTAGATGTTCACCGAGGGCTAGATGTGGGTTTATGTCAATCGTGGATGACGAAGAAACGGTGATTGCTGACGAGAAGCGTCCGTGGAAGCCACAAGTTCCCCTGATTTCTTGTCTGGCTGTATCAGCGAAGCTGTAGAAGTGCAGGCACAACCCCCATATCCGTGTAAATCGATGAGTCCCGTGATGCGCTGAGAACTTTAATGTCGGATACTATGGCAATCTTTTGTGGATTTTTGAAAATCATCAAATGTCAGTATGTGGCAAAGCCAGAATGCCAACTCGACAGCCACGACTGACAGCCACTGTATAGTCCGGGAGACGGACGCATGTTTTAGTACCCCTATCGAGTTATGTGTAGACTGTAGAGACTATCATCTATGTATCGAGAAAATATGTGCAACCATGGAATGGCAATCCTGCCTAAGTAAATCCTGCCGGAAATGCGATTGATTAAATAATTTCAAAATTGTAGATTACAACCTTCGAAATTGTTGTCAACAAATGTCAGTCACATTGTTGATGGCACACAACAATCACCCCTTTGACGCGCCACTGTCAGAACTTACATGGTGCTGCTAAGCAACTATCGTTACGCATACGCAAAACTAGATGAGTTTCACGGGAGTGGTCCGTGAAAGGGGTGATTGTTGTGTGCCATCAACAATGTGACTGACATTTGTTGACAAGAATTTTGAAAGTTGTAATCTACAATTTTCAAATTATTTAATTGATTGCATTTCCGGCAGGATTTAATTCGGCAGGATTTCCATTCCATGGTTGCACATATTTTCTCGATACATAGATGATAGTCTCTACACATAACTCGATAGGGGTACTAAAACCGCATCCGTCTCCGTTACTAGTAGGAGACATATTAGAGGAAATAACTTCCTTGGCATACAGCCGGTAGACTTCTGTAAAAAAGCTGCGCACGCCTTCCCGTTTGCGTGCGACAGCTTGTTCGTCGAATCACCGAAGTCGTTCCGTTGCCGGCAAATTTGATCCAAATATTTTGTGTTCCGGTGTTCTGTGGTATTAGCAGCTACAAGCTACAGTAGCTTGAGGTGCCTCGGACTGGAGAGAACCTGCGTTTGTTATAGCCTTGAAGGCGACACTGATTCAATTGCAACGTCAATCACATAAAAGTAAATTGAACAATTTCTCACTGAAAGCTTGCGGAACGCCACTGATGGTTACTGGTTCGACACACCAAGAATGTCCGCAATGTGCAATTTCTTTATAAGATTCTAACCCGTTATAGTTCGTTAGTTATTGTCTCCTCGAGTCCTCGGCCGCATACCCCGTAATGTCCCGGACAAGATATTAATATAGGTAACTGTCAATGTTCAACTGCGCTTGGAAATTGGAAAGAAAAGGACCGAAAATATTCCACCGCCTCTCTTTTCTCTCCTTTGTAATAATCTTATTCTCAACGAGCAAGCCTCCTCATCGGTGTATGGTATTATTTTACATGTTTATTGGGCGGCCATTCAGTCGGCCAATTTCGACAAATTTATCGTTGATTCGGACTCGTGGAATTGCCCTCTGCCTCCTCCTAACAAGATTCATAAAAGTCCGCGCGCGAGATTTTCATATCTTTTATGACCATTCTTTTCCGCATTAAATACGAGGCACAATAAAACTGACAAAAGAAAAAAGGGGATAAAACAGACGCGCGGTTTTGTTTTTCGTTTTTCGGTCATTTTTGAAAAGGTTTCCGCATCACGCACGCCACTGCCGCAATCTGGTTTCGAGTGCTCACCCCAATTGACGTTGTGTTTGCCCGAGCCGAAATTGAGATAATTGGAGTGTAAATAATCTGTCGACCAATCGCGGATCTCATAAGTTGGGGCCTACACAGGCAGCCAATTAAAAGGCTATTAATATTTTTGCGGCTGGTCGTACCTTTTGGGTACACACCAACCTTTTAGGTGTGCTGCATATGCTCGCGAGCAATTCAAATTAAACGAAATTTGTGATGGGTTGTACTTTATGAATCCGAGCAGAAAAAGTATTAATGAAAAACAAAAAAACGGGTCCAGTGTTTGTGTGTAGAGTCGGTATATTTTGAAATGTACTTAAATAAAATTGCACCTAACCGCTGGTATTTCAGTTGGGTTGTAAATTTTTCGTCGGACATTAAGTTGAATAACATCGTGCTTTATAGCCGCAGTTATTAATTAGTACCGCATAATTTACGGATCTGTGATAAATAACAATGGCCTCTGGATGCGCTGCTCAGGCCTCTCTCAGATGTACCATGGGGCCATGGGCGGTAATTGCACTATGGGAAGGCATCTTCAAGAGGTTTTTCAATTAAAGGTATACGCGTATCCATCGAGGATTACAAATTTTGAAGCGCAGTTACTTTGACGCGCCAGCCATTTTTCAATATACAGAAAAAGATTCTGACATGATGAGTGTCAAGGGCTTATCAAGGCTCATTAAAGAGTTCATCGTATCTAAACTACGCAACGAAGTTATCGCCGCACTCCAAATTTCACGATTTTTCAAAACAAGAAAACTCCCGACTGGTTCGAACAATTTCGATTCTGTTGGGTTGAGATTATTTCAGAGCTTCATTCTCTCAGTATAGAATCGTATCAATTCGAAGATCGATAGATGTCAACTTGAGTTTCTACCAGGGTGTTGAAGAAAGTAGTGCAACATTTATGAAGTTTGACATACTCCCATTTGGAATAAAACTGTTCCTCTTCAATCTCAACATCAATGGCATGTAGCTGAAACTCATATCTCGAAACGGTTTTTGATTTATCTCTCTACCTCTCTTATTTACAGGGTAGTATCAAAAAAACGACTTTTTGGTCTTCTGGTGATAACATTTCCCCTTCTTGACCAATTTTCAGAATCCAGGGCTTATATTGAAGCTGAAGCCTTAGGTGAGAAAACTCCATGAACATAATCCACTAAAGACCAACATTCAAACTATAGGGTGGCATCAAAAATGACATATGAATATATCTGTCCAAGAATCCGACCAAGTGGAGAATTTGATAGAAAATCAACATTGTTTTCGGATGAGGCATCAATTCTGAACACTCTTTGATGTTTCATGATAAATTGTCACAAGAAATGATCGACGGAAGGACTGAATTAGAATGGAGTGTTTCTAATGAAGAATAAGCTTTCTTGCTGGTCTGAAAATGTTCGTGAGCAACGTTACAAAAATCGGAGCAATCAGATTCAGGGGACAGACAGTTTTCTTTGCTTTGTTTTCCATAACATTGGTTACGGCAGTTGCAGGTAAGTAAGGGCGCTGTTTCTCCTTGGAAAACATGCAGCAGCAATTTGAACCCTCCATCCAAAGTTCTTGCCACAATCAATCATGAAACATCAAAAAGTGTTCAGAATGAATTTCTCATCCAAAAACAATATTGATTTTTAATTGATTCTCCACCCAGTCAGGACAGATATATTCATTATTCATTTACCTATATGTCACTTTTGATGCCACCCTATATTTTGAAAATTGGTCAAGAAGGGGCAATGTTATCACCAGAAGACCAAAAAGTCGTTTTTTTGATACCACCCTGTGAATAAAAGAAATAGAGAGATAAATCAAAAACCGTTTCGAGATATAAACTTCAGCTATTACATGCCATTGATGTTGAAATTCAAAAGTTACAGTTTTATTCCAAATGGGAGTATGTCAAACTCTATAAATATTGCACTACTTTCTTTAACACCCTGTAGAAACTTAAGTTGACATCTATCGACATTCGAATTGATACGATTCTATACCTAGAGAATCACGCTCTCAAATGCTTATAACGGAATCAAAATTGTTCAAAGCAGTTGGGAGTTCTTTTGTTTTGAAAAAGGGTGAAATTTGGAGTGCGACAATAATTGTGTTGCGTAGTTTATAATAATTATGTTGACTGGTCGTTAACACATCAAATTCCTAATAGTTGGTGAGGACATACCCTACACAGGTATTTCTAGAGAAATAAAACTTTCAAGGGACAGGTATGGTATAACGATTTTGGGATCTTGACTATTGCGGATCTGTTGATAACCTCAATTATTCAAAATTTCCAATTTTTGACAGACGACAGTTCTTTTTATATTTTCTTTTATTATTTGTTTTCCAATTTACGGCATGACAACATTCACAACTATACATATTATTTCTTTGTCTGTCATTATCATTTAGCCATTATGATAATTCAAAACGTTTTTTCAATAAAAGGTATACTTACGGGTATCCATCGAGGATTACACATTTTAAAACTGCAAAAACAGCTTTTGATATGATGCGAGTGTTAGGAGTGTTGAGGGCTTTAAAAGCTTATTAAAGAATTTCAATGTTTTTCTTCAATTCAAAAGCCACTGGCATATCCGCAAAAGTCAAGATCGCTACACTCCATATTTAAGGAATTATCTGGAAAAGTTTTAGAGAAAAATATGGGGGTGATTCCGCTTCCCGGTAACCGGTAACACCTGTCTAATAAAGCGATTCTTCATTGTTATGGCATAAATGTCAATAGTGTCAACATCATATGTCAATGTCAACTATAACCTCGAACTTCCGTTATATGATACACTGCTATGCTTTGCTTTGGACACTGAGCAAGAGTGTCTGGCGATGTTTTCAGCAATCAACCAATTCTTCGGACATGCGAAACACACGATAAAGACTGCAAGAGCCGATTGTACAATAGACTCTTAAGGGTGCGGCTTGGCCTTAAGCTAATCCTGAACTGAAGACTGAAGTTCACGTGAAATGTGCGTTGTATAGGTAATCAAAGCTTGAGTTCTACTCAGTGGCGTAGCGAGGATTTGAGGGCGGGGGGGGCAAAGGTAATCACGAGGGCGGGATTTCGCGAGGCGGGATTTCGCGAGCGAAGCGAGCGACGGCGCCGCAGGCGAAATTTTTTCAAGAATAATAATAATAATGATAATAATGATAATAATAGGCATATTCACTCATCAATATCCACTACCTCCAATAGAATCATTATAGAGAAATTGAAAGTCAAATACTGAAAAAAGACGTTTACAGAAAAAAAATCTTCAGGCTTTTATTGGCGCAAATTTCTCGATCTCAAAAATCCAACCTGATAAAATGAATTTCTCCCGCACAATAAAGCCTGAGTGTCACAGTACTATTTTTGTCATATTTTCATACTAGAAATCAAGCATGGGAGACTAGGTTGCGAGGGAATTTCTGAATTGTCGTTTCTAGTCATATATTTCCAGCATCAAAATAGTACAACAATAGTACAGTGATACTCACGCTTGAGAAGACAATACTCAATAGTCAATAGTTTAATTTTTTATTCAATATTAACAAAATCAAAAATACGTCAGATAATACTGAGGCTTCAAGTAGGTATTAAATTGAACTTCACAAAAGGAAGCTCACCAGGTACAGGCCAAGACTGGCAATCAAGTGAGACAACACCTATGCAGTTCAAATTTTTGGAAAAAAAAGTGGTACAGCCCATTATATTATAGACATAATTATATGGCTAGTGTAAACAGCACACTTGTGCTTACACATAGTACCAGTGTCATACACATATATAGGACAACAAAAATAAGGTATTTAGCGATAAACAATAAAAAAATCTTCACATCACATCAGTGTTCGTATAAATCAAAAAAGTGGTTTCATCTACAAGCGTTAAATAATACCCGTCACTTTTAACACGTCGTAATGGGCGACGTGGAGAAATGATGATTCTGTGCGTTCCTGTCATATTTTCAATAAATTCTGACATTCACCAAACATTTCAAAGACCATTGTAGATAAAATCTTGTACGATACACGCGTACTTTTAACACTTGTATCGCAAATAGCTATTATAGAAAAAAATTGCAACATTTTTTGTTTTATTTTCCTACTGCCGGTACTTATGGGTTGACATTTGAATACCGATGTAATAGAGGAAAATATTACAAAATAATCCTTCTGCCTTTCATTTTGAATTTATCGAGAACCTTGTCGAAATTCAAAGTTTTGAGACTCTCTTTCTCTATAATAAGCACAGCTATGTCGTTCAGCCTTTCTTCGGTCATTGTTGACCTTGTATATGTTTTTATGTTTTTCAATCTGCTGAAGCTTCTTTCAGCATTGGCACTGTTGGTTGCCAAGGTGAGAAAAATTCTGTACAGATTTGTCAAATTTGGAAAACTAGTTTCCAAATTGTTCGAAAGTATGAACGGCAATATTTCGTCAGTTGTTAGTACAATATCTTCTAATTTTAACTGATTGAAAAAAGCGCAAAAAGACGGGTACTCATCAATTATGTTGATCTCGATAAAACTTCCATAAGAAATTACTAGGTCTTTAATGCACTTCATATTTTCATCATTATTTTTGATCACGTTTGCATCAAGACAAATGAATTTTTTTGCTACGGCTAAAAAGTCTGTGAATCTTTCAGTGAGAGTCTCCACGAATGTATCCAATGTCACATAAAAAACGTTAATTCTGAACCTCTCTTCAGGACAAGTCTGACCTTCATGTTCAGCTTTTTCATCAAAAAATCTTTTGACTCTTTTAGTTCTTTTCTCCGAAAAGCTTTCGCTAGTCCCACAAGCGCTAGCTATTTCTCTAGCCTCAGCTGCAAAATTCTTAAAAGCAGTCTCATTTCGTGAAGATTTGAGGTCATTTATAGTGGAAATAATTAAAGCAGCTGCGGAGTTGAGATTCATGTCGACTTTTTGCAGGTAGTTTGAGAGTGGAAAAATTTTCTTCAGAACGTTTCTCCAAAAGCAAAGTAAAAAGATGAATTCGAAAGTCTTTATATATGAAAGAATTCCATTTGCCTCAGCCAATTGTTTCGAGTTGATGGGCAACTCACCATCTACTATTTTCATCAGGGTCTCGAGAATAGCATTTATGTTTGTAAAAAAAGAATCGACAGCCCTAGAATGACTCGCCCAACGGGTTGTAGATAATTTTTTCAGAGTCAAAGATTTGCCCTTGTTCTCTTGATCTTGAACTTTTCTGAGGAGGTTAATGCGTGGGAAACTTTCCGAAATAAATACATAAGTTTGCTCCAAAGTACCAAAAAATAATTTCACTTCTGTACATGCATTTATAGAATCTACCAAAGATAAATTCAGGTTGTGGGCGCAGCAGTGAATGTAAAGGGCTTCTGGAGCATCTTTTTTTATTTTTGCTTGTAACCCGTTCAAATGTCCTGACATCGTATTTGCACCATCATAGGCTTGTCCGCAGCAAAAAGCCAAATCGATGTCAAGATTTTTTAATTCAGTTTTGATGGTTACATAGAATGATTCAGCTGAGCCGCTAGGCATTGCAAAGAACTTCAAAAATTTTTCTTCGGGGTTGCCCTCGCTATTTACATAACGTAGCGATAAGCTCATCTGATCAATTTTTGAAATGTCAATTGTCGAATCCACTATAAGAGTGAAAAATTTGGCTTTTTTTACATCTTTCACAATTTGGATAGTAACTTCCTGCGCTAACAAATGTAACAAATCATTTTGAATTTGAGGACTTGTGTACAATGCGTTCTTTTTCAAACGAGCTGAATGCTCTGCGAAAACAGGATCATGATTTTTATAAAAATTCACCATTTCAAGAAAATTGCCTCGATTCTTAGAATCAACACGTTCATCATGCCCCCGAAGGGGTATGTTCTGCTTCGCAAGAAACAGAAGAATGTCCAAAATTACTTTTATGAACTTTCGATTTTTCACGGCTTCTTCTTTTTCAGCTTGGAGCTGCTCGTCGATAATGGTTTTGTTTTTGGAAAGTCGTATTTTCGTAATGCAGAATTTATTTTGCGCTGTTCTGTGAGAAACGCTCTCTTCGTGAGCTTTGATTTTCTCTAACCCTTTCTTGAAATTCGAAAAGCCCAATTCAGGATCCGCCCAAACATGACCTTTGTTTGTGGTCAACATCAACCAACAACAAAAGCAAAAAAGTCTGTTCATTCTAGGAGAATATATCAACCACTTGCGAACGTGATTTTCTGGTTTCAAATAATACCAATCAGGAATGAATCTTCTTTGGTTGACTACAGGAAAGCTGTTGAAATCATCGTGAAGACCAGGCTGACATGGGCCATCTACAATTAGTTTTCGAATCAAGTCTGTTGTCAACGGCGGATCTTTGAAGAGATACGGATCTGTTGGATAGAGGTCCTCTGAAGTCTCTAGGTCACCTTCGAGATCTGGAAAAATAAAAAATTAGCAACTAGGCCGACGTTGAATAAACAAAGAGATAGAGCTTTTCCCTCGGCTTTTTCCATTTTCACAACAATCAAGTTTTTGAGTTTTTATAGTTGTTCTTTTTTAATATGTATCATATTAATATGTATCTTGTAGTATTGATCAATCAGCATCAACTAACCTGTTTGGGAGGGCGCAGGTGAGGGAGACGAAGACGTAGAACCAATAATCATAGCCGTGTCTTGATCATGTTGATCTGTTTCCATGTCAGAGTTTGTGGGGTCAGCATCTTCAGCATCAGAAATATCAGGCTCACAGTCGCCGTCACTCGCATCTGCTTTGCTCTTGTCCTCGTTCTTTTCCTCTTCCGAAGATGACGATTCTCTGATTAAAATTACAGAGCAATGAGCAATCAACAAAATATAGGAAAATACCTAGTTGCAGTTGTATGCTTGAAAGTCGTAGTAGGCTCGTGAAAAAATTAGTATAACTTATGCACAGGCACAAGTACATACATACAGCGTTTATCTATGTAATTGAAATTCACAAAACTTACCTAGTGACTGTAAAACTTGGAGCAGCGCTTTGGCCTTTAACAGAAGAGGCAAGAGTACCACTTTTGACAGGCTTATTGAAGAAATCTCCTATGTTTCTGGAGGCTGACGCTGCACTGCAGCGGCTGCAGCCTGCAAGAGCTTTTGCTTTCTTTCCTGGCGGAAAGCGGCTCCAGATTTTTTTTTTGAAGCCATCACTAATCACAATTCACAATTATTGCACAATAACTTTACAACATACGCAGTTATTATTTGTTGGAGCAGTGTAAAAGTGTAATTGATCAACAACTTGCAGTGCTGGGGGTGATCGACTGATCGTGCATGTTGGTAGATGAAAATGGTACCTATGTAATGTATTTGTGGAAATTTCATTAAAGTAAAATTCATTAAAATCCCATTCATATCATAGGTATGTAGGCTCGGTCCACGCAAGTGGCCCATAAAATTCTGGCGCCAAATTAAGGAACAAACTAGTCGCAAGTGCACATGAGGCAGATTTGCCCATTGTTAAGTCACGTTTTGCTTCTGCACCACCCACTGAGAGGGTCAGTGGGTGAGTATTGTGGAGCATTATAGAGAAAGGTATCATATCTACGTATTATAGTACGAGACCTATGTTTTATGAGGGTGTAAAAGCGTTTGTGAATGGGCGGAAAGTTTCTTACTTACGAAGAGAACCGTTACTTGTGAGATTATTTTTATGGGCGACAACAGCATCCTCGCCCTCCGAGAAATAAAAAGTATCGCATATCACATATACTAACATAAAACTTCATTGAAAATTTTTTTACACAGAAGTGTTGCGCCCTTTAAATACGCCTCTGTATTGTCCGATTAGTTAAGAAAGCGGGATGGGGCGCCCTGGGCGCTTGGAAGGTGGGGGCGGGGGGGGCGGTCGCCCCCCCTCGCACCCCCTTGGCTACGCCACTGGTTCTACTGTGTCTAGTTTGAGCCTATTTCAGTTACGCTTGCTTCGCTTTGAAACCCTGAACAAAAACTTCTCGATATTGTAAACAAAATTTTGCGACCCAGGGCAGGCAGATATCTTGCCGACATTACTATCTCAGTCAGGCTCTGGCAGAGGAGAATTTTTTTTATTACTCCAAATCTACATAGGTACACAAATACAAGCCGGTGGTACGTACCAACCTTACTACAATCCGGTACGTTTCAATTTTGATGCTGTGCGTTTTCTCTTTCACTCATAAAGTGAAGCTCGTAAACGGTTTTTAGACGCGACGAAATCGGCACTATAACTTCGCTCACTTTGAATTCGATTATACAGGTGCTTGTATGGAACAAGATATCATTTTTAATAAACCGGATTTGAACTCGCTTGAAATTTTATTACGAAATTATCTCTGTTACATATTATAGAATTCAGAAGGATGTTTCATCCTGACGAATATTGCATTAATTGGTGTTAATGCAGTTAATCAAACGTGTTGAAATTTTTATGTCATCGCACGTTCACGCATCAAGAGGAATAGAAAATCGCGCACCGACCAGACCTAGGTATAAAGAAGAAAGGTATAACAAATGGCAATTGGTATGTTGTGTCGTAATTTGTGTTGATCGCGGTGCCATTAATTAGACCATCGATGACGGAAATGAATATTTGAAAGTCTCTCTTGTGGCGTTCCAGTTTATTGAGTGTGATCAATAACTCCTTGCGGACGACGAAGGAACGAACGATCCCAGACGGCGATAACAAATGAGCAATAATTTTAATTTCGTCTTGTTATTGTTGTTGTTGCCGTTGTTGTGCTGCTTAGATAAGAGAAGTAAAAGCTGGGCATGGGTAGAAAGGCGACAGGTGAGAATGCGAGAAACGAAACAGTCCCCAGTGTTCCAATTATTGTGAAATTGCGACATTGCTTCTCAAAAATAAAAGTTTATAGGTCCATGGTTTCAGGTTTGCTGCGGGACATTGAGAAGCTGCGACTCCGGCTACCGTTCTGAATGGAAGTGCGGCCAGATCTGTGAACCACACACCATGTCTTCCTGCTGCTGATGCAAAAATCTTCGCGAGAGTATTCACTTAACTATTCGGAAATTACAGACCGCTTGGATTTTTTTCCTTGCGACGACGCCTCCTCCTGGCGCGCGAAAATTGATACTTCTGAGACGCTCCTCACGTTTTTAGAAGCGCCTTCCTTCTTTTCTCGAGAAAAAAAGAAGCACGCCATCCAGTTGGTTAACCTCCGCACAAGATCCGGTGGCGAGATAAAGTTTAATTACCCACCACGTGGTTCATCTTCTCTTGCTTCACCGATGCACGATGGGTCTTCGGATGCGACCAAATAATGGCCCGGGGCCGTATCTTAATGGAGCCCGCGGACCGCCCTTGGGCGTTTTTGTCACGGTCGGTAAACACACGGGTTCCTGCCTCCTGTGCTTACTGCAAAGTATATGCGAAGAAATGTTCTCGGTTGTATATACAATATTTGCAGCAAAGGCATCTTGTGATATCATTACCTAGATCTAGAGAAGGTTTGATGTTCTTGATGTTCTCGGGTGAACCCAGCTTTTTTGATGATCAAAGAATCAAAATTGTATGGGTATAAAGAAACTGCCCGGAAAGTTCAGAGCGCCAAAGCATTCTGCAATGATGATGCTTCTTCAATAAGCTCTGAATGGAGCTCAATCTAGTGGACACCCTGCTGGGATAGTTATTAGATTTTGTCCAGATCCGGAGTGTTATAGAGAGGATTTGGTTTGTTACAAGTTGACAATGGAAAAGTGCGATTGCGAAATTCACCGCCATTGTCAATTTTGTACCTAAACATCTCACAGTAAAGTCACATCGCATCAGCGCGAATGATCAGTTATGGGACGAGTGACTGAAGACCAGATATTAATATTATTCACAAAAGGAAAAGTTCAAGCCACGAAGCCTACGCTGAGTGGTGTAATTTTCCCAAGTGGATAACATCCTTACCATAGAAACGAAGAAACGCTTTATCAAAACCGCGCCGAAGAAATTGTTGAAAAATGCTCCTGATTTGCTGCAGATGCAAAACTGACTGACTCGCGCTTAGCAACTCTTAGCAGGGTGAGTTTGGTAATGTCGCCTTCTAGTAAACTGTTTTCAGTTTAGAAATGAATGGATTACTAACGCAAAATAGGGAAATACATAAATCTATTCATTGCCCGCACCTCTCGAGTAACCCATCATCTGTACGGCGCTTTATATAAAACGGAGAGACAACTTAACACATCGTGAAATTAGCAATGTTAAGGTTCGAGATGTTAATGAAAAACCATCTACACCCGATCTCTCATCATATTTGCGCCGGTGTTGATCTGTCCTTTTCTTCCAACATGGAATAGGTATGAAAGAGTCCCATTTTAATTACGCGTCAGAAATGAGATATGAGCGCTTGTAGGGAATGTCACCGCGGTAATTGTCAATTACCTATGGCTAATAGTAGTCGCTGTCATCCTCTCGCCAATCAATTTATTTATGTGTGTTGCTTTTAATTACCGGCACTTAACCCAGGCTCTATGGCTTGATCATCTCGTGAGCAAGTGGCAGCATTAACATACTGAAAAAATAATAAATCGGAACGACTTTTTCTCGTTTGTCAATTTTGACCAATGACATGTGAAAGCTTAAAAAAGTGACGACCAATTCACTCTAATTAATAATTTTAGAAATGTTACATTCCATTGCCCGCGCTAACATGAATGAAACTGATACTTATGAACCGCAACATGGTTTTTCTTGTCAATGGCATCGAAGTTTTCCGAATCTTGCTCAATACCCACCAGCATACTGTCAGATAGATTCCGCTTCTAAAATCATAATTTTTGCATATGATGAACGGAAAGTGACAATTTTCTGTAATCATCATGTAAATCTCGAGTCTCCTCTCGGCTGCTAATAACAATTTAGCGGTAAGTACGTTATTATACGTGATGACTTGTCCCTCGGTTGTTTTGGTCGTGTCTTTAGATTATTATACTTCTTGTGTGCATGGCTGCAATAATAATTACCACAGCGGTATAGAGAATGGATTTAATAAATAATTAATTTATACTACAACTAGCAGCAGACGGTCAACCAGACGTCTTTTACTAAACAATTTGGATTTATGACTGCTAATAGAAACACTGACGTATATTCAATGGTGGTTTAGACTTTAGAGTTGAGTTTTTTGCTCCTACCCACCCGCTCAGCACACCTACCTATTTATATCTCGATATAGCGTTTAAGACCAATTTTGTTCAAATTAGCATTATAATAATTATTATCATATTTAGTTCAAATCTATTTCTTCCAAAAATCAACAATTCTCCTATGCCCGAGTCTGACTGCACAAACGTGATATGAAATGACATTTCTTAGGTAGGTACCAAACAGCCAGATCGAATTTTGAAAGTTTAATAAAATGCAATCAGATTAATCCATGGAAAGAATATGATGGGAATTGAGAATACATAACACAGAGTGGCCCTATGATAAAGTAAAGGTTTTCGGGCACTTGACCTCATTTGCTTGTATATACCGAAATATGCTTACTAGAGGGACATAAGTCCCGTCATGGGTTCGGCAATTCCGAGTCAGCCTTCTGGAAGTAGCTGCAACCCTCCAAAAACACTGAAATCAGCATTATCTTGAAAAATTGGCATCGAATCGAAAAAAAGAACACCGCTGTAAAGACAATTGAACCAGCCTTAAAATAATGTATCACTCAACCACAACTAGGTACTGCCATTCAAAATTTTAGAAGGGGTTGCCACCCTGACTACGGGCGTGAAACTTCAAGGTTAAATCAACCTCGAAATCAACAGCAGTTGAACGTCCCCCTTGGAAACAAAGTTGACCTGTCCGCGCTTACTTCGAAAAAATGAGGTTGAATGCCCGAAAATCTGTCTGTTTAGTTTTCGGTCGGCCACCTGTATATAGCTTCGAACTGTTATTTGGATACCAAAACTCAAGTGAGATAGCCTTTATTTTAGCTAACAGAATATATTTTATCATGACTGCCGGATCTTTTCTTTTGGGTGATGAAAAAAATAAGCGAAAGTGAGTGTTAACTGTTCACCGACGTTTGTCTGATAGGGTATTACTATCCAAATAATCGCTTGAAGCTATATTTTGTATTTTCATTATATTCTTTTCTAGGACTAATCGGATTCGCATTTTCATTTCAATTTCAAATATCTGATCCTCTGTTTGGTACTGAAGTGGACTGACTCACTCATAACGTGCTCTTTTAATGGCGGCAAATACTGAGAGTTTTCCAGAGGGCGCTAATGTGACTGGAGTAATTCAAAACTGATATCCAAATGTCATAAGTGTCAACGACGTCAAATTGATTTCACCAATGTACCTGTCACATGCCTGTCATTATTTGAAGTGTTAGAAATAAAAATTCCACAAACGTCCCATCCATTATGCTACTTGAAATTTTACTGGAAACGTTTTATCCGGTTTACGATGACATTATTACAATAGCACGCAACTGCCTACATGGCATAAGTATGACGAAAGCCAGGCGTTCTAAACTGCTCAACAATGAAAGTGTTACAAAGCAAAAATTCACCCAATTTTGAACCGCTATAACTTTTGATTGGCACATCTGTTTCTGATTTTGTTTCAAGAACTGAATAGCCCAATATTTTGGCCATCTTCCTTGTCAATATGAAATGCATAGAGCTTTTCATAAATTTTCTACAGGGTGATGAACAGAGCAGTGCAAAATTGATGAAAGTTCAACATATCCCCGTTTTCGCCTAAAATTTTTTTTGGGAGTATTAACACCAATATTATGAAGAATGATGTGTTCCCTCGAAACGGTTTTTGAATTTTCGGGATTCCAGTCGAAACAGCCAAAATGTGATTTTTTATTGTGAATACTGCACCGGGTGATCATTTAAAAACTATCCACCTGCAATAACTCCCGATTCCTAGTGAATATTCCTACGAGCAAAAACAGGTCGATTTTTATATCAAAGGGGACATCTAAAACATAAATTGGCAAATTTCTATCTTAAGCCCCCTCGCCCCCACTCACCCCAACTTCGAAATTTCAAATGACATGACCTACCTTGCGATACATCAAATTGAAGAAAATCAAATTTTCTTTCTGAAAAAAATATTCACAAAATTTTTAACCCCACCTTCCTTCGCCCTAAAAATTCTCCGACTGTTCTCTTTTTAATTCTGGACCTCTCAATTGTTTTCAATTCAGTCAGTGTCATCATAGAAAACATCGAAGAAAAGAATTTCCGGTGGAAAAAGTGCTACCCAAATTGACCCTTTGCTCTCCCCCACCTCAGCTTCAAAATTTAACGAAACACCACCTACTTTGTGATACATCAAATTGAAGGGAATTGAATTCTCTTTCCCAAAACAATTTTTTTGAAATTTTCAACCCCTCTCCAAATAAATTAGACATTTGGGGTGTTTTGTGAGGAAAATAGGGGTTTTGAAAAATTTGAAAAAATTTTGTTCATGGAGAGAATTTAATTTCCTTCAATTTGATGTATCACAAAGTAGATATTGCCATTTTAGATTTTTGAAATAAGGTGGGGGGAGCGAAAGGGTGAAATTTGGGTGGCATTTCTTCCACAGAAAATTATCCCTTCCGATGCTATGCAATATGACATTGACTGCATTGAAAAGAATTGAGAGGTCAAGAATATTAAATTGGACACTCAGAGAATTTGAGGAAGAAGGGGGGTGGGGTTAAAAATTCTATAAATATTTTTTCGGAAAAGATAGACAGATAAACAAACAGATAGACAGATCTTATTGACAGAATCCCATTTTGGGGACCAACATTTCAAGAAATGATGCCAAACATGCCTATGTTTTGAAATTTGAGGTAAAGGCAAAAAATTCCAAAATGGCGGAAATGTGGTTAATCCAATTCTAATGACGTAGTCCCATGTTGACTGAAGAGAGTGAGAATCAACCTTTTTTCAATGCTAAAAACCCAAATTTCAGGAGTAGTATCAAAAAGTACGCTGCCAATTGGGCTTTTCTTCACCCCTACACTAGACAATAGGAACGTGTTGCATATCAAATTGCTCAGAATTGTTCAGTGAACATGCCTACCAAGTGGCGTCATCTTGATATGAAAAGTTCTAATGTTTTTGCGTTGCTACAGGAATAATTTACAGTATTCACAATAAAAAATCATATTTTGGCTGTTTCGACTGGAATCCCGAAAATTCAAAAACCGTTTCGAGGAAACACATCATTCTTCATAAATTTGGTGTTGATACTCCCGAAAAAATTTTTTAACAAAAACGGGGGTATGTTGAACTTTTATCAATTTTGCACTGCTCTGTTCATCACCCTGTAGAAGTTTCATAAGGGGCTCTATGGATTTCATATTGACAAGAAAGATGGCTAAAAGATTGGGCTCTTCAGTACTTGAAACAAAATTAGAATCTAAAGTTGTAGTAAATCAGTCTTCTCCACTTGTTTTTTATATCATTTACTCGAGTTTCGGCTAATTAAATATATAAAGCCATTTTCAAAAATAATGTGACATAGCATAGAACTTTATGTCTAAGTAATGATGTAACAATGAAGAATAGACGTAACAGGTAAAACAACAAAAGAAAATGAAGGAGAGGATTATAAAATTGGGAGTAGAGCTGGTATAATGTAGATGTTGTCAAAATCGGTTTGTTCGTTGAGGAGGCTATCTGGGTCAAGATTGTATTGTTTTTTTATTTGCAAAATTTCAGAAAATTCAATTAGGTGTCTGTTGTCAAGTTTTTGGATTGGTTTCAAACAATTAAAAGCAAAATCATGGCCCTCGGCAACTACATGTCTTGTAAAGTTTGATTTTATATCGAACGCAGGTAGTTCCCTGCGGTGCTCATTTAGTCTAATTTTGAAAGATCTTATTGTGCGACCTATGTATATTTTGCCGCAGGAACAAGTTAATTTGTAGACTCCACTAGAATTTAGAGGGTCAATGGGGTCTTTGGTTTTTACTAAATGGGAGCTTAAAGTGAAAGGTGTTTTGAAACTAATATTGATGTTAAATTGTTTAAAGAAACGTGAAATTGAAGTGGAGATGTTGCCAAAATAAGATAAAGAAAAATAATTCTTTTGAGTTTTTTCTTGAGTCAAGCTGAAATTGTTTTTTATTTGATGTTTTAAGAGCTTTTTCTTGTAAAAAGATTCGAAGACTGCTTCGGGAAATGCATTGTTGGATGCAATTTGTCTTATGATATTGAGTTCAGCTGAAAAATCCTCAGGTGTGAGGGGAGTGTTGAAAAGCCGATGAATGTAAGTACTGAGTGCTGAAAACTTATGAGTTTGATGGTGGCATGAATCGAAAGGAATTATGGTGTCTGTATATGTCGGTTTTCTGTGAATTTTGAAAACGTGTTTTGAATTAACTATAGAGATGTTTAGATCCAAAAAAGAAATGTTGTTATTGTTGCTTGTTTCAAAGGTAAAAGTGATATTATTATGTAATGAATTGAGAAATGAGAGGAAATCTGTTAGGTCTGACTGGTTACCTTGAAATAAACAAATGATGTCGTCTACGTATCTGTACCAGTAGATGATATGATTTTTGAAAAGGTTACTGGTAGAAATGAGAGTTTTCTCTAGCCATGTCATGAAGATCTCAGCTAATAATGGTGAGAGTGGTGAACCCATACTCAAACCCGAGGTTTGTAAATATATTTTATTGTTAAATTTGAAATAGTTTTGTTTTGTACAGGTATGTAGCATATTGAATAGATTTCTGGTGTTTACATCATTTAAGCTGGAATTGAAGAGAATATCTTTGACTAGCTGTAAAGTATCGTCGACAGGTACAGATGGGAACAAGTTGACTACATCAAAAGAAACAAGAAAACTGTTGTTGGGGACTTTTATTGGACTTAGGTTTGAAATAAGGTTTGAAGAATTTTTGATTGAATAAGGTGATGATAACTCCAGGTTAGATGTTAAAATCTGATTGATGGTTTTGGATAAAAGATATGTGGGTGAATTCAATAGAGAAACTATAGGTCTGATGGGTATATCTTTTTTGTGAATTTTAGGTAGGGAATATAGCCGAGGAACTCTTGGATTGGAATAAACAAGAGAGTTCTTGTTGATGTTGAAAAAAGACAAGGTGTTGGATGAATTTTTCAAACATTCTTTCAAATTTCTTTGGTATGAATTAGTGGGGTCTTTAGTGAGGACTTCAAAAGAAGGTGTGTTGAGGAATGTTTCAGTTTTATTGACGTAATCAGTTTTATTCATCAGAACGACGCAGTTCCCTTTGTCAGCTTTGGATACTATTAAATCATTATTTGAAATGAATTGTTGTATATTCTGAATGGTATTATGATAGATGTTGGTAGACAAATTGTCCGTGTTGTTACTGGTGGATCTTGTCAACTGAGAAATGTTTTTCTTTATTTTACTTGAAATATAGTCTCCTCTACCAACATCTATCATAATACCATTCAGAATATACAACAATTCATTTCAAATAATGATTTAATAGTATCCAAAGCTGACAAAGGGAACTGCGTCGTTCTGATGAATAAAACTGATTACGTCAATAAAACTGAAACATTCCTCAACACACCTTCTTTTGAAGTCCTCACTAAAGACCCCACTAATTCATACCAAAGAAATTTGAAAGAATGTTTGAAAAATTCATCCAACACCTTGTCTTTTTTCAACATCAACAAGAACTCTCTTGTTTATTCCAATCCAAGAGTTCCTCGGCTATATTCCCTACCTAAAATTCACAAAAAAGATATACCCATCAGACCTATAGTTTCTCTATTGAATTCACCCACATATCTTTTATCCAAAACCATCAATCAGATTTTAACATCTAACCTGGAGTTATCATCACCTTATTCAATCAAAAATTCTTCAAACCTTATTTCAAACCTAAGTCCAATAAAAGTCCCCAACAACAGTTTTCTTGTTTCTTTTGATGTAGTCAACTTGTTCCCATCTGTACCTGTCGACGATACTTTACAGCTAGTCAAAGATATTCTCTTCAATTCCAGCTTAAATGATGTAAACACCAGAAATCTATTCAATATGCTACATACCTGTACAAAACAAAACTATTTCAAATTTAACAATAAAATATATTTACAAACCTCGGGTTTGAGTATGGGTTCACCACTCTCACCATTATTAGCTGAGATCTTCATGACATGGCTAGAGAAAACTCTCATTTCTACCAGTAACCTTTTCAAAAATCATATCATCTACTGGTACAGATACGTAGACGACATCATTTGTTTATTTCAAGGTAACCAGTCAGACCTAACAGATTTCCTCTCATTTCTCAATTCATTACATAATAATATCACTTTTACCTTTGAAACAAGCAACAATAACAACATTTCTTTTTTGGATCTAAACATCTCTATAGTTAATTCAAAACACGTTTTCAAAATTCACAGAAAACCGACATATACAGACACCATAATTCCTTTCGATTCATGCCACCATCAAACTCATAAGTTTTCAGCACTCAGTACTTACATTCATCGGCTTTTCAACACTCCCCTCACACCTGAGGATTTTTCAGCTGAACTCAATATCATAAGACAAATTGCATCCAACAATGCATTTCCCGAAGCAGTCTTCGAATCTTTTTACAAGAAAAAGCTCTTAAAACATCAAATAAAAAACAATTTCAGCTTGACTCAAGAAAAAACTCAAAAGAATTATTTTTCTTTATCTTATTTTGGCAACATCTCCACTTCAATTTCACGTTTCTTTAAACAATTTAACATCAATATTAGTTTCAAAACACCTTTCACTTTAAGCTCCCATTTAGTAAAAACCAAAGACCCCATTGACCCTCTAAATTCTAGTGGAGTCTACAAATTAACTTGTTCCTGCGGCAAAATATACATAGGTCGCACAATAAGATCTTTCAAAATTAGACTAAATGAGCACCGCAGGGAACTACCTGCGTTCGATATAAAATCAAACTTTACAAGACATGTAGTTGCCGAGGGCCATGATTTTGCTTTTAATTGTTTGAAACCAATCCAAAAACTTGACAACAGACACCTAATTGAATTTTCTGAAATTTTGCAAATAAAAAAACAATACAATCTTGACCCAGATAGCCTCCTCAACGAACAAACCGATTTTGACAACATCTACATTATACCAGCTCTACTCCCAATTTTATAATCCTCTCCTTCATTTTCTTTTGTTGTTTTACCTGTTACGTCTATTCTTCATTGTTACATCATTACTTAGACATAAAGTTCTATGCTATGTCACATTATTTTTGAAAATGGCTTTATATATTTAATTAGCCGAAACTCGAGTAAATGATATAAAAAACAAGTGGAGAAGACTGATTTACTACAACTTTATATTATACAACTCCATTTTGAGTACTATGGATCCCTTTATCAATTTTAAAATTAGAATCGTTCGTGCCAATCGAAAGTTACAGCGGTTCAAAATTGGGTGAATTTTTGCTTTGTAACACTTTCATTGTTGAGCAGTTTATAATACTGCCAAATTTAAATTACTCCAGCCACTGGAGCGCCATCTGGCGAGAAAATTTTTGGTATTTGCTCCCATTGACGCCAATATGGCCAACATAACGTTCATTTCAGTACATAATGGCAATTCTTCTGATCTTAATAGAACTAACCCGGATACTAGGGTTAACAGTTTGCTCAAATTACTGAAGATAAGTCAAATCGCGAAATTACTCCTGAGGCTAGATTCGAAAAAAGTGAAGTATTTGCTTAGGTTTGTAACAGTTGCTTCAAGTCGTAGTGGATACTCCGATGTATTGAAACAAAACTTTCAAAACTGGAGTATCTGCTACTAGTGGTAGCAAATGCTTATTTATTTTATTCATACCACATATACCAATCATGGTCTCAGTTTTTAGATCTCAGTTTCATGACTGGCAGGCCGCATAAAGGGAGTGTCTTGCAATTTTTTTTCGATCAAATCAATAAATTCAAAGCCAAACTGTTGTTGTGGGACCACAATATTATTGACTGCGCCCTCTCACATTACAGAACGTTGCCTCAATGATTAAATGGACAAGAATTTTACGCCCTCTACCAGGCACCTATTTTGACATTATTTTTTGACAAAGTTGAATTTTACAGGCAAAATGCTGTCAAAATCACCCATAAGTTTCAACTGGACATTTGCAATCAAAGCTGCCTGACCACAAAATCTAAAATTCCGTCAGTTTTACCGACAGCTTGTTGGTGCATCCTTATATAGCCTGGCCTAAAAATCATTCCCAGGGTCTCACAGAATCAGCGTAAAATAAACTCAGGGCAGTTTAGGGGAATGCTTTAAACATGCTTGAAAAATGTAGGTTTTCATATTTGAAAATATACTTCGACTCATCCTATTTTTGTTTCTCAAAACCATTTCTGTGAATTTTTCACGATTTTTCAAGTCTCACAAAAAAATATATCTTTAGGAAGTGGTCATTAATTAATTAATGGGCGCATTATGCCGTGGCCAGTATACATTTGAATAAGTAGACGCGCATACTTTATGTAAAGCTGATATAGGAATAATTATTATCACTGTCTAGTAATGCAGGTACCCAACGTTGTGAATAAATAATCAAAAGATGTTCCTCCCATAGGAATATTTCCATATCAATTAGTGTATAACCAGCGATTTTTCAGCCGGCAGGTATAATCTTTTTGCATGGACATCATTTAAACAAATTTGTTCCTGTTCAAATATGGAAATAAAGTTATATTCCCAAGATCTTAATCTTAATTATTCTGAATCTAACGATAACGCATTGAAGAATTTAAGAATTACCTTACACCGCTGAGACTAGGGATCGTGACACAGAAAGAAGACGTACCTGTAACCAAAAGAAAATTGAGATTAGAACAGAGAATGGATAGAATCGGTCGCTTTGTACGACCCTGTGGTTATGACTCCAAGGCGAGCGATTGGGTTCTTTCGAAGCCCATTGCTATTCTTCTTCGCACGCCGTCTGACATGTCTGGGTGTCTGGCGGTTTTAATTTCGCGAATCGGACAAGTTGAAGAGGTGTTAAACATATCGAGACCGTGCGCAGATTCTTTTTGTTGTTCTATTGTAAACTTCGTAGCGTGAGCCAAGGGTCTGACAATCCGACAATATTTCTATCTCGCCTTACCTACCACCACCACTGTCATCATCATTACCATCATCATCAACCTTCTGGGATAGAGAAAAAATCCAATCACAAATAAACCAACAAAGCGTCCGCCAGTTCATTCCCAAATTTCGAAGAGTACACCGGAGGATCTGTGTCGAATGCGCCGGGGCCCTCTGCTGCCACACAATACCAAATCATGGTTGTTGGGCTCTCAAGGCCAATGCCGCGTGATGGTGTGTTATAATGAAAAGATTCGCTGTCAGTCAGTGGTGAAGAGGGAAAGACTAATCTTCGGTCTATCTGTACAACATCTCACCTTGAATCTCCTCCGAGAGAAGCGAACGGCCCGTCACTAAATTCGAGTCCAGTGGCGGAGCACTGTTTTTACCATTACCATATTTTGAAAAATTTTCACTGTGAATCAAATTTTTTTCATACATCCAAGCGCCCGAAAACCTTGCATTCCATAGTTCCTTTGTGTCTGCCATGACTGACCCCTCATCACTCACAAGCGGACCAGGTAGAAAAACTTCGCCATCATCATCATCATATCTGGCTGTGTGGTTTAATTTTCGGCTCTAATGGCAATAACTTAATGTAAATTGTAGTACCAGCTTGATAGGTATCGCATCTAATAATTGTGTGTGCCGGGGCCATACAGATTTATGGCACGAAACGGGGGTCTACAATTATTCGAATTTGATGTCATCGATTTATTAACCCACTGAAATTCTGATTAGAGGGCTATGGAACATTCCAACTACATTTTCCTTGGTAGTTGGGCCTAAACACTCAAGTCATGTCTAAGCAAAGGCCAGTACCAACCTTAATTCGTTATCATCACACCGCCACATACTGTTTCACAAACCACCATTCATTCTCAAATCCAAATAAATAGTATGAATGTCGTGATCGGGTTTCGCTCAAGAGAGACATCTCGAAGCCAGAAAAAAGATTGGGTCGGCGAAACCACAAATTGTCAAGATGATTACTGACATTATGCCATCTTCTTCCTTTTTATCCTAATGAAATGACAGTACAAAATTTCTTCATTCGTCGCGCATCCTGCTTTTTCGGTCCTTGATTTCTACGAATAGGTGTAAAACATTAAGTGCTCGTGTTTATTTATTTTTTTACGATGGTGGATTCTGAATGTTTGGGAGTATCAAACAAAGAAATTAGTAATTTGGAGTGTGTGTGCGGCTGAATCTACGAAGCCTACGGGCGCTCGACCGTAAAATGGACGAAACAAAAGGAATGTCAGGGCAATTAAAACGTTTCACCTGGATGATGGCCCATCGCAAGACCAATTAAATTTCGAGAGGGAGAGAAAGAGAGACAGGGAGAGAAAGAGAGAACGGAAGAAATAATTCGAGTTCGTAAGTGGAAATATAACCACGATTACGGTCCATTTACATCAGTAAATAACAGCCGCCTTGTGGTTTTCTGGAGCTTTACGATTTTCCAGCTGTTTAAATTTTTGAGAACTTTGCCTTGCATAACGGCGGTTTTTTCTCTAGCAGCTGAGGTATGTATAGATACACGTTGAGGACCTCAAGGGTAACTATGAGGAATTCCAGGAACTCAGGGGAACCCGCCACGAACAGCTCACTAAAATCTTTTGAGGAAACTGGAAAGGTTTCGACGACCCTTTAAAGGATATATACTTTGACCCGTCACAACTTCAAAAGTATGAAGGATTAGTATTTCAGAATTGTTGAACAATTTTTATGGCTTCATAATAGATTCCATTATACAGTAAATATCTTGTTTTGGTCCGACCTTTTTAAATCACCCTGTATACAGGCTGACTCAAACTCGCGAAAATAGTTTCCATGAAAAAACGCCCGCAAAAGAATTCTATTTAGTCTGGAACCTTTTACATATTGTTTTTATACATATTCTTGTTTTTTTTTGTGTTATTGACTCTCCCTGTATAAGTGGATAGATATATAAAAATTCAAGACAATCTGAAAAGTTCATTTGATGTTTTTAATCTGTTCTGGCAAGTTCGCTACTGTTGGTTAACCTTACATTTTATATCAGTCAGTGCAAAGTGATACCTGTCAAATTCGTTACTTAGGACATTTCAAAATGACTTCAGTACAGCGGCAGACACCAATTGTAAGTGTTGCAACAGAACAGGTATTCCAAAAAAGCGGCGAAGACCATCAATTTTGAACACCAGCTATGTAGTGATGAAAAACAGTACGTTGAAATACAGCAAAATAAGCATAAACGTAATGCCAATGATACACCGGCGCAGGCGTATCTTGTTTATCATTCACCCGCTACGCTTAATTTTCTTTGTGGGAGTAGCTTGCATGGTTCTAAATTGGAAAACAATATAAAATGTGTAGTTGAAACCGAGAATTTGATGACGTAGCTCATGGCTAGCCCCGAGTTTCACAGTAATTGAAAAGCTGACAGCTGGCTTTACCAGAGTGATTAACAAATAAAATTTTGCCGGTAGCTTCACGGCAAAAAAGCAGTCGATCCAGTTGCGTCTCCTGCACAAAGAGAAATTGAAAAATGGTCCAGACGTCGGCTTAGGGCTCGGCCTGCTCGCTCACCCCCTTCCCTTTCTTTCTTCAGCTCATGACTTTTCCGGACAGTTCGATTTGTAAAGCCAATAAGTTTTTACGACCCAATAAAGATGCAAGATAAGACCGTATACAAAACGAGCGCGCGAGAGAGTTTCATGCAATCATGCATTGTCATATATAGCCATATAGCAAATGTCGAAATGACGCCCGTCCATATTGACGACATTTTAATTATTTTGCCCGCGCGAAATTGAATCGAAAAACGTAAAATGCGACCGACGGTTCGATGAAGAGAGACGAAAAAGGTAATCATCTGTTCGCGGAAAGACGTTTCGCGCGCCTAATAATAGTTTACATTTAAATGGTTTTGTATTAGATTTTCCATGTTAATCGTGTATGCGTACAGCTGAGCCGCCATAAGTTCGTTTCAGGTTGTTATGTCGACTGTTATTACTCTATAATTATTGGTTAGTTGCGCTCTTATTGTCATGGAAATGCGCTCGTTATTCTGGATTATTGAGGAGCAGCCGGGAAAGGCGGACGTTCATTGTCAAGACGGTGCTTATCCTTTAATCCTTAAGCGCGGCGTTGCAAATGCCTCAAGGCGGAAAACCTACGTGTTTATTTTAATCGCTATGTCTGATGAAACGTCTGTTACATTTAGATATTTTACTGAATAGTATAGTCTTGTGGAATTTTGTAGAAGATCAGTTGAATCCAAGACAAGATCAAAAATCTTTCAAAGCACAATAATATTATGATCCTCATGGGAGCATGAGTCTACAAAAGTAGGGACTCGTGTATTAAGGGTGGAGTGCCGCGGATCCGTCAAAGGTATCACAAAACCCCGAATTCATTAAGCCCAATTATAGATTGGCCACACGCACAGCCTACGCGATGCGGTGCAATTTACAAATTATCAGGTTGTTTTCCTCTTCCCATTGTATAGTGTGATTTCGAACTTGAGTGCTCCTCAATTACCACTCCGCCACCTTCTCGCGCGTTTTAGTTTAAGCGCATTCATAGAAGAGTGCGCTATGGTTTGCTGCCCAGATGAGCATCGTTGGGTGCTCCAAAAACAATTACACAAACACCGAGCACATTACCACAGACAACGATCGGCAATTTGTTGGAATAACAATATCGCGTTGCACGGGCGCTGAAAGAGAAAGTGTCGCCGTGTTCTTCGGAACATTGAAGTTTTTCTACTTGTAGCGGCGCGCGCGCATGCGCACACAAGTTCGAAACCCAAAAAATAAAGCGAATAAAAAGCGCTTCGATCGTGATCGCCCCCTTAAAAACCCGTATGCCGCCGCCCATTTTAATTTGTTGCCACTGTTAATGAGGGGTTTGTGCCGGCGAAATTGGCGGTGTATGGCCCGGCGAGCCTGACCTGCCCGATCTAATACCATTCGACCAAAAAAACTTTATACCTGATGATGGACCCCGTTGTTCTTCCTCATTATTCCAACTAATTTGGACCAAGCGCGTCTTCCTTTTTTTCTGTCCCAAGATACATTCGCGTTAAGTAAAAGACCAACCTCTAATAATCGTTTGATGTTGTTTGCGGTTAATGAAACATGTTCAGTGAGGGTCGTAGCTGCTTGAGCTGCTTCTGCTTCAATTTATTCCTTTTACTGCTCGGTACATGAGTGCGGATTTTATGGCTCTATTAGACGATGAGAGGTCGCTCTATAGGTAATGTACACCTCTTATTAATTTATACTACGAGCGGCTCTTCGCGGTACATACTTGGCACAGAGATATCGTAAATATTCCATAACAATGTATTGGTAGCCGCGTAAGTGTATAATTGTATCTGTATATGTGGATGGAATACAGTTTCCGCGGTTTATTTAATTGCACGTTTTATTGAAGGACATTGGAAGCGTGCGTGTTCGCGGCCACTATTGCCAAGAAGAATTCTTCGGCGCTTTCAGAAGTAGGTATTGCTATTTTCTAATGGAGTTATAATAAAAAAAAACGGCATTCTGTCTAATTCAATAAAGGATTTTGAATAAAAAAACAGCAGTCGTATACCATTTGTATTCCTTCATCAGTTTTCATTGTCTTTGCGTACAAATACCCTCTGACAATATAAGAACATAACTCGAACGTTTAACAGCAGCTGTGATCACGTTCATGAGATTCTGATACCCAAGACTTTTACACCAAAGAAAAATGGTCGGGTAACAGAATATTCCAGCCATAAACATTGTTACGTTCGAACTTCGGCCCCAAGGCTTATTGTTACGTCATTGAAGCTGGGACCAAGCTGTGGCTCGAAGCTGGGGCATCTTTTGCCGCTGCACTATTACGGTTGTCCCTAGGTGGATGCGATGCGTTTTGATTGGTTGAGCAAATTTTGGGAGTGTTAAGTGCATGAAAAATATACAAAGCTGTAAAGAGTCAAAAAGTCCAGGTTTCGTTCTTTTCGCAAGACGTCGCGTCATTGGTACCGCACGTTTGCGGGTCAACTCCCAGGGCTTCTCTCTGCAGGAAAGCCAGGTTGGTATTTGAATTCACGTCGCTTTTCCTCGCCCTCTACAATTTATACCGTTGCATTAGGGCACGCCCGTGCGGACTGCGGAAGTTCCAGGTTAAAATGCCTCAAAATTTACCACCGTTGCTTGTACTGTAACACCGCCATGCCGTTTCGTCGCGAGACCCCCTGCTCATCGATTACATCGTCGTCTTTGGGAGCTCCAAAGTTACACCGCCTCCGACCTTCGAGCCATGATATACATCACAGCGTGCCAAACTTTTTGGCCTACGAGGAAACTCCGTCGACCCGTACTTTCACAGCCCCAGCAACGATCTTCATTGCAGCACTGCGTGTCTGGGCCACCCTCCAGATACGACGATTGCCTGCCGTGTAGTCGACCCTGCTTCCCTGCTGTCAGCGATACTTCGAGAGCTTTAGACGTATCCTTGAAAAAACTAAGTTAACTATACATGTGTTTGGCCCTCGCCACCGCTGGTATTTTCATGTTAACCAATCAACCATGTATAGCCGCTTTAATGGGGAACTATAGTGACGAACGCCTGAAGTAATGGCACCCGTGTTCCATGCACCCAAGCTATCATGGGTGTCATTTTAAGCGTACATAACCTCGACTTTGTAATTGTCATTTTATTTTCATCTGTCAGCACTTAGCATAATAACCAGCGGTTTGCGTCACTTCGTGAGTTAAAAAGCAGAGAAGAGTAGAAAAGCCGCCAAGCGAAAAATCGCGGTAAAAAATGGCTGTGACGTGTTTTGTTCAAAGCTCTTACTGTTGTTTGTTTTCTGTCCGCAGAAGTCGCTGGAGCGGAAGTAGGTCGTGCTGACGCTGACAACGTCCGCACCGACCCGATGCAATGCTTCAAAGTGAGAAATCTTTGAGAAATCTTCAACCTTGAAAACTCAACAATTCCGACTGAATAGTTCGTTTTCATCGTCATCTTTGAAAATTCCCGGTTCTCTTTGAATAACTTATAAATCATTGCCTTCACAATAAAAGCACCAGTGAGAAAAATGTTGCCCATTGAATTTTCAAGAGACCAGTACCAAACACAATATCTGCAAATCATAAGGGTTAGTGTCAAAGTTTCACAATGAAAGATCATCGGAATCTTTCATTCGTTCAGCAGATGCAGATATTTCAATTTGTCAACATTTTTCAGGCATTCTACTTCAGTTGATGAGCACTGTAGGAAGGTCCTTCAAAATCATTGCAGCTCGGAAAATATTTTCTTTTCCTCAAAACAAAAAGAAAACGAGATCGACAATATGCGATATTCAGCGGCACGAGTTGCGCTGTAGGTTCGCAAAGCTAGGGGATGGAACTCATGCGTCTGCGCGAGCTAGGAAAAGTCAAAACCTGCAGATTTTCAGCCATCGATTTAACAAAGGATAATAGATGACAAGAAACTCCTGACTTCCATGCTAGATTATGTGGAATGATGTTGTCCATGTGCATTGCTGTCGAAAAAATGAATTCCGCGCGTAGTGTTCCGAAAAGAACGAAAAAGCCGTTTTCAGTGTATAACTGGTTGCCTAGAAGGTGATGTTTTTTGGGAACACACATGAAATGGAACTGTAATGTTCTTTTCGTACGGTTTTTGCAGCCAGACACTCAACAAACTGCCTGTCATTTTTGAAAAAAAAAAAAAAAAAAAAAAAAAAAAAAAAAAAAAAAAAACACAAAACCTCTGATATATTATACATATAACCCGATAAAATTTTAGTTACCATTTGTTTACATGCAGTTTCATGCCACTGACAGACAGGACGGCAACCGTAAGGCAGAGAAGAATACCAGAAGTAGGGCGGTATTTTCAAAAACACACCAACTGATAAACACGTTACCATATTTTCGCTCATTGTGTATCTAGAACTGATCCATCATTGCTGGTTTTGAACACAATGAAAGATCAAGAAACACTCTTTTTTCCATAGCTTATTTGAAAGTTTCATTTTCAGCCGTTTCAATAATAGACAATGTTGAAATTACGCTTTTTACATGTGTTAGCATACGGCAATATTCTCAAATCCCCTAGCATGGTTGCGCCAGCGCAGAAATGGCACTGAATTTCGCCTATTGAGAACCCTCTTGACGAGAGTCTCGTATTCAAAATGAGCTTCTAGTAGTAGGAACTGCGAATTTCAATTTTATCTCGTTTCGTTTCTCGTCTTAATTTTTAAAAGCTAGACGAGAATGAGAATCGATACTAGATTCGTGCAACACCATGCTCAGGCATGCCTTCGAAGAGTATGCCGATTAGCTTTCAGCATTCTTCTTCACAGAAGTACAGTGTGAGTACCCATACCGACTTCAAGGAAGTGAGTCTCCAAGCTCGTAAGCACAATCGAAGAATAATACCGGCCGAGTATAAATGTCGGTGTTTTACCCACTCTTAATCATGAGGACGTGATTACTCTGGCATCGACTGTGAAATTTTAACAAGCGTGTTCATCATTTTCAACAGCGAAAAAAATCAAGATGAAGTGTCGCGTTTTTTCTCTTCTCCTCCTTAGAGGCGCTCCTCGCGATCCTCGGCCACGACTGCTCCTACCTATCTGGAAATTATCTCCCCAGTATATGCATTAGGTATTTGATTTGTGACGGCAAAGCGTATGCATAATTATTGCTGAGCCTCGGCCTTAGCCTTAGCAGCGGCGGAATTGATGGAAACGGTTATGGCTTTCGCATCATCGACAAATCCTGTTCGTTCTTCCGCCAACAGAGCCGTCGATACGTTACCATCGCACACACGAGAGAAAATGTCGTTGATCCCTCTGTGCAGTGTTCCTTCTGAGACAATTCCAAGATCTCTTTGCTACACAAGCTCGGAATAAATTCACACAGAAGTTGTATGAAACGATTGCATCCGAAGCTTCTTCGAAAATCACAATCGATTCTTCAGAGCGAAGCAGTGAGCCCTTTTCAAGTTGCATCTTCTTCATCTCTTCACGAAGAAGACGTCTTGCATTGATGTACATCTGTAAGGTCTTAATTGCTTCTGCGCGGCTCCCTGTGGGAACACAACGCAATGCATATTGCGATTCCTGTGTGGTGTGGGTTCCTTTGAGTTCGAAGAAGCCGTCAAATTGGCAAGCAAATTGAGTGCGTGCTTGATAGGACGACGACGCGACTTAACAATTAGCATCATCGGAGGTGCTCTGAATAAAGTCTCGGTGGACGAGGCGCGAGGATTTGCAAGTTGCTTTCGAGCTTTCGTTCCAGATCTGCTCGAGCTCTCTTGCAATTCATCGGGACGTTGGCAATATTATTAGGTAGGTATGATGGAAATCTACTTTTGAAATGTACTTACCATGTATGGCTCGACGTGACAGTTCTAGAATAACCTTTAAATTGGTATATGTGATATCAATAATATGTCAAGCCGAGTCGCCAATTAGTGTAATATCGTGATTTTAAAACAATATAAAACGGTTATTTATACAGCTTGTTACTGTGTAATCAAAGCGATTTTTCTTTAAATGCGGAATTATGTCCAGCACTGCTTAGACGTCAGTTAGCTCGTGGGACGGATGGCATGTCGTGAGTTCACTTGGAATCCTACAACAAGATATTAGGTATAGTTTTTGACCAATTCCAGCTCATCAATCAAAATGACCAGTCCATCTGGAGAATTTTTGTATGACTAGGTACTGGTATAGCTAAGTACGGAGTCAAATACTTCGATCTATATTTCTGAACATACTACGTTTTGGAGCAGTAAGCTTCTTACACTACGATCATCAGGTGGAAAAAGCAAGATAAAACAGAAATAGTGAACACAGACTACTGATGTGATGTAACCCACTTTTTAACGATTTTGGCTGTGATCGTCGTTGACCCCCCTCTTTCCTACGGACCCTACGTCTTAAGTTCTTTGTTCTAGACGAGAACGCAAATTAGGGAAAGCTGCTGTAAATTCAATGAAACACGGATAAATGGACTAACAAAGTGGATTTTATTATTTTATTTCACTTGCCGGCAAAGTTCAAATGAATTTGTCTATTTTCTCTAAACACCTGACACAAGAAGACTGACAGAATGACAAAAGGACACACAAACAGAACAAGAAAAATCAATAAAATCAAGGCAAGAATAATACAACAAAACACGAGAGTAAATGAATAAAATTCAACTAAAATAATGAAACATGTCAAACTGTCAGTAAAAGAAGAAGGAAGAGTGACGGATTCGGAAACAGGCACCCAGGGGAAGAACTCGTCAAAGAAACCCCTGTGTATAGTCTGGTGTCTCCTCAACAAAATTACAAAAGAACTTGTGCAGAGATCGACAACATTTTTGTTAAAGCTCACTGGATTCCTCTCGCTCTCCCCCCCCCCCCTCCGCAATGTCAAGTTTCGCTAAGCTTCGCTTCGCCATGCAATAATAATTTACGCTTTGCAATTCAATTTAGGCCACTCCATCACAAACTCACACATACAACACTGAAGAACATTAGTAGACAATATACAAAAATACCACTACAATCAACCGGATTGTTTACTACCATCAACTTAAGTATGTTGCGTCCCCAAGGTACACGAGACGCTGGAACCAAATCCCTGAACCCAGGAGATAACTCTGTCTCGCTAAAGTCTACAATCATTGGTCTTGTAAACAAAGATAGGGCAGTTGCCTCTGCTCTACACTTAAGGTGCGTCAGCTTATTTAGTCGCAAGTTTCAATTTTAGTCGCAAGCGCTGCGACGCCCATTGGCTCTTATGAACCAGCCTCCTCGGAACAGCCAATAAGTGATGCAGCGCTTAAGGTTAGAAATAAAATTGCGGCTAAATAAGCTGACTGAACGCACCTCAAGTATTCAAAAATACCTAGAATACCAAGCAAGGTTTGAAATTATGACAGATAATTTGAGAGTTCCTGAGCTAACCAGGAAGACTGGAAATAATGACAGATGGTTTGAGAGTTTCTGAGCAATGGGAAGATTTAAAATGGCAAATAATTTGAAAGTTTCTGAGGAAGACTTAAATGATGTCAATAATTTGAGAGTTTCTGAGCAAATGAGAAAGATTTGAAATGATGGCAGCTAATTTGAAAGTTTCTGAGCAAATGCGGAAGCTTGGAAATAATGACAAATAATTTGAGGTTATTCATGTATGTCGTTTCTGAACGAATTTAGAAGCCACCAAAGTGACAAGGGGTTTGAAGTTGATTTGGTCTTGCGGTATTTTGTAGTACTAAATTTCAAGCAACAGCGGCCTGTCACCTTATTTAAGGGATCGAATCAGTTAAATAAACGTTATTTTCCTGATTCCTCGCCATTCCTGATTTTCGGTCCCACCCCTCTCCAGCAATTTCCCAGGACCCCACTGAATGAATGAATACATTCACGTTGGACGAAAGGGATGATGTCCCTTGAATTTGACTTCCACATACATATACAAAAATATACAAACTACGAAAATGTTGTTTGGTGTCGCAAAATTCACCAAAGCCCTTTCATTCTCGCTAGCGCAAATTCAATGAGCATCAACAAAATGAAATGTACTCTGCTGTTCCGATTTTGAAATAATGAGGCATAAGAGGCACATAGTGACACGAATATAAATTAATGTATCAAGCGGAGCAAAATAATGACATAAAATATCAAGTAAAACAGAGAATCTCAAGTAACATTACAAACAAAACAGTGACGGTACGATGAAGTGACCTAAATTGCAAGTAATTATCAACACAGTACAAACAATTCCAAAAACATGGAAGCACCTCCGTCTTGTAAGACACCGCAAATTTGAACAAAATGGTAACTAGAAAAACTATGTACAAAGTTGAGAATATTCAGGAAATGAATAAATGAATATATCGATAAACAAAACAGACTTGCCTCATTGTAGGTATGTACACAAATTGCACGTTAAAAACACGACTCGATTTTCCACCACGTCCGGTCCAGCTTCTAATTCGTCTCTCTGTATATTTGTATCGAGGCCACAAGCGAGCCCTCTGGCTGTTTTTGTGCTTTCAGCAGGTAGTAAAAACCGCCTGCTTCCGACACCCTCAAATTCACATCCTTGCATTGGCGGACCTAGTCTAGCTTTGAAATTATACCATATGCTCTTTTATTTGCGTGTATGCGACTTTAAGAAAGCGACGAATTTTTGCTTTATTGATAATTTTGGAAAAGTCCGTTCCCCTACACTACAGACTTGCAGAATGAGAAGGCAAGCCCTTAGACTTTCATGGCACGGCGCTTGTACCAGAAGAAGTCACCGGACATGAAAAAAAAACAAGAAAAAGACGGATGACGAAGAGAGGCAGTTCCTCGACCTCCACTGGCCGAACTCCTCTCTAAATAACCCAGGCCGATAGTGTCTGCAATTAACCAAAACAAAATAGAAGGCGCGTACGATCTGTCCGCAAAGAGTAATAGATTCCGTTCAATCGCGGGCCCCGATAATGAAACGAGTTTGTGGAGTCAGCGAGCTTCGAAACGCGGCTCTTGTCAATTTGTCATCCTCTCTACCACGGGCACCCAACCGCTCGTCTCTTGCGTCTGCTTTATACCACCATGCCACCAAAAGAGCCCAGGAGCGCTTTCGCATTATCAAAAGACAACGACGTCGTTCGCCCTACCTCACGGCACACCGCATATGCCTACACATGCGGGTTCGCTCCGTCTTCTCGTTCCTCAAGGTGATGGGCCGAAGAAGATGAGAAACGAAAATAAAAGAACAGAGGCTGGCGTATAAAACTGGCGAAATTAACGAATTATTTCCCGATCACCTCTCGACGATGAAGAATGCTTTTAGTCGGCTCCTCGCTTATCGACTCGTTTAAATTCGATTTATTTATTTTTACCGGCCCAACTGGCAGCAGCAGCAGCAGAATCCAAAAATCTGAGGTTTGTTGCAGAAATTGTTTCACAGAGGAACCCGAAACAGCACGTTTAATTTGTTCCATGGGCTTGTTGAATATTATGCAGCTCGGTGACAATGCAAAAATACTAAAAATCGTACCACTACTTGTTTTCATGCATACAGGGTAAATATTTTTGTCGTGTCTCAAGTTAGATCGCAGTCGGAAATAAAAAAATCTAGAAAAGATGCACGACAAAAATATTTTGTGTGTACCTATGATTATTTTATCAAATTCAACCACTAAATAGGTGGTTAGGTTAGAATCTATCATACTTTCCATATTCCATAAAATCTTATTCCCGGTGAAGTTAGGCCAGAAACACCAAGTCTGTTGATCTACAAAGCTAAAGCTAATACAAACTCTGTAGTACATTTGTGGTAGTACGTACCTACCTATGATGTCAAAGAAAACGCCATGGGTTATTGAAAACGTTATGACCCAGCTGGCAAAGGGTCGTCATTCGGACGTCAATTTTTGGAACTCTGCGACGTCAAATGACGATAAAAAAGACGTCAAAAAGACGAAAAAATGACGGTCTAATGTCTCGTCCATACGACGTCATTTCAGACAGTATTTTGACGTCATATCCGACGTCTTATTGACGTACGTATTTATCGATTTAGTGACGCCATATTGACGTACTTGAGATATGCATTGTGGTGTAACAGAAATAATTAAAACATGTTCAATTCAGATAAAACAGATTTATAAACAAATAAAAATAAACTACATACTTCAGGAAGAACCTATATGTATACTAACATACATAAAACAAATATAAAAATGAAAACATATTGGAGATCAACTCTCCAGGATAACTTCTAAACTTATTTTGATAGTTTGGTACTGGTGTACAAATTGGTCGGCCGCAGCCAGTTAACTCGTCAAGCACCGTTCATGTACCCTCCCTAGACGTTGCCTTACCGATTGCGACTGGCACAAACTGCGTGTCTTTTTATGACTGAAGCATTCTCTGTACAACGTCTTCACAAAGACATGTGTACATGCGATCCAGTGGAATTGGATGAAGTGGCCGTACGCCACAGCTTTATTTACGTTGGGTCGTTGGACGCGGTGCGGTGGCTTGGCCGCACGGCGCCCTCTCTTGGTCACCGTTGGGACCTTCTATTTACCGCGAGACGAGTGCGCTTGCTACCTATTTATCTTGCGTTGCCTAGACGCTTTATCACAATGTGACTTGTTTGCTCCAATGAAATCATTGCGAGCAGCATTGAGACTATTGAGAGGGTGGCAGTCCCGCGCAAAACTCGGCCAAAGTCGTTCAGACACATCGTGATGATACGATTCAAGCGGCGCCAAATTCAAATATTTAATTTTTTGAACTTCGATGGAAATCGCGAAAGATTTTCATCCTTGATTCAAGACAACCAAAGATCTTGTTATGAATTATACCTATAATCAGATGCGCCTTATCGAGGTTCAACAAGTGCACTTTTTTTCATAGGAAACTGCAAAATTTCATAATTCAATGTCAAACATTGAATAGAAAGTTCGAGCAAAAAAGTTAGGTAAATATGGTACAAATTATATATTCATTTGGCTCTTTTCTATATTTTATCTTAATCTTTTCAAAATTTTGAATAGAACGAAGTATAGAAAAAAATATACTAGAGTGACTTTACATTTGGGACCCACCCGAAAGTGTTCGCTTTTCTGAAAATTGAAAACCAAATCACGATTAAACCCTGACGAATAAAAAACGTCAAAATGTCGTTTTTATACGACGTCATACAGACGTTCAATATATGACGTCAGGACGACGTCAATTATTTGTCAGTGACGTCGCCGACGAAAGATGACTTTTAATTGACGTCATTTTGACGGGCCTTTGCCGGCTGGGGAGGCATAGCATGAGGTAGTTGACAAACCAGATCTGATAGTAGTACCGCTTGCCCCTTGTAAATTATCATCTTAAAACACAAGAGACTGTTCAGAAATCAGTTGTGAAACAATCGTTCAACTTTCATTATTCATCTCTCCACCCAGCTCCACATTGCAAGAATTCAGATTAATGATGATTTCCACATTCCACCAAGCCGTCCAAAGTAATGCCTGATGGTACACGTATAATGCCCAACTCCCAGCCATTACACCAAGGCCTCAATGAGTTTTATAGAGCGAAATTGCTCTGGCCAAGGGGTTTTCCATGTCGCCGCCGATATAAAATTTTTGCCTTGCTTCTCTGATGGCTCCGGCTCTTGATGTATCACATCACGGCTGAGCTCGAGAACAAACAAGTCAGGCACCTACCAGGCCACATTGCCGTTGTCTCAATATAATTCGCTCCTGGTGAACACAATATAGGCCGCAAACGCGCAAAGCCCCATTTGAATACAATTACGACCACATAACGCTCTGACCGGACTTCCAACACACACGTGAAATTAATTGTGCAAAATAGAGAAAGTATAAATAAATGGCCTGGCGCGGTGGCAAATCTGGCGATTCGAATCGACGATAGCTATAGGATAAATCCGGCCGCAAACACCTTGTTTATCCGGGGCGACAAATAAAAACACGAAAATGTGTGTCCCACTGGCCGGTTGCAGTGGGACATAGGTACACCGAACTTTTTCTCTTGGGCACAGCTTTGCATAAAACCAGCAGCACAGCAGCTTTCGCAAGTCCCGAGATTTTATGGGCGCCAGGTTTTTATACATGCAGTGCTCTACCTCACAGCAACAGGATCTGGAGAGAGCTTCTGATATCTTTGTTTTCTTCAAACGTCTTCTGTTGCTGACATCGAATTTTTATTGCTGTCGAATTTACCTACCCTCTTTCGCGGGTATATTAAAATCCTAATTTTCAATTCAGCAAATTTACGAATTTCCGCTTACTTTCAGCACTTTCATTACTCTCCTCTACTTCGGAAGCATGGGTCTTCGTATTGAAACGACCCCAGCTATCGTCTTGATCCCTGAATGGGTAGGCAACCCATTATACTGGCATTCAATTCAACTTATTTGAATTGAATCACTTTTCCCGCTTTTGGAACCGCTTGGCCGATGATCATCTAGTATCAGGACGACATCCCGTTGTGCCTCTCTTCTTGTTGTTCGATTATAGAGTTCTCGAGATTGTTGAGACAGGTCTGACTACGAGTTTGAACGCAATAAGACACAATATAAAATTTTAACGTAACATCAATCTATTGACCTCTATGTACAATTCAAAATGTTTAAATAATGGCTCGCTCCTATACCTAGTCCTACCTTCACATCGCAGGCTAAATTATCTAAAAGATCTAACCTATTACCGAAGAGGTAACTTTCCCCTAATTATTTCAGACGTCCCAACACCCCAACCCTCCGACGAACACCTGACTCTACACCTTGACCGACATTTAATTCTGACTGGCTTTCGCGGTTCAAAGTTCCTTTTGTGGTTACATCAGATCCAACATTTATGTTAGTGTTAGAGGTTATGTTAGGGTTAGGCCCGGCTTCAAGGCACTGCAAAGAGAAGAGTGACTTCGACCACGAATGCAATCTAAGATTTGTGGGCCGGTGTGTGCGGTGGCCCCCTTTTTGTGGAGCCTCTTTTCAAAGGCTAACGCTCTTTTTGGGCTATGGTTCTCTTTTGCCCGTTTGGAAGGGATTGGATATGGCTGGCCTTTGTGGAGGCTTTAAACCTTTTTTCGCCGTGAATTGCCCCCAACGCTCAGAAAGATTCCCATGATCGAAAGTGCCTATAACCGGAAATGTTGAACCAAATTTCGCCCTTCCAAAAACTTTCGAACCGATGGTGTACGCGAACCAATTACTCAAGTCAAGGTACTAATTTAATGTGGAGAACGTTTTGAGCACGCCCCGTATACGCGCTAGTTCGTTGTTGTTTAGCAATTTGTGAGAGAAGGCCGCAGCCAGGAAAAACAAAACGCAGAGAATTTACTATACAGGGTGTTCGTCGAAAAGCCGATGCGGAGAGGCGTCGAAATAATCTTTACCCTAACACGAAGTAATCGCCGTCTACACTATTCCTGATCGAGCCCTAATAACAGTTCATTTTTACAAAGTCCCCATCTGAACGATGGCGTCGTTGGGTACCGGATTGAATTCATCAGTTTCGAATAAGAACGTCTTCATTCCCGGGACAGGCTCTACATGGAAATATCCGGAACTGTCGTGGCGCTAAAACAAAATTATTAGTTTCAAGGAGGGGGGGGGGGGGTGTCCATCAATCCGATCAACAATTGCGACTCTACGGCAGGGTCCGAACCCCGATCTCAACGCGAGTCTATCTTATTTCAATTACTTGATTTTTCCCATAGTTCTCAAAGTTTACATTTTCCGAATAACTAGGAACTTCAGAAACGCAGAGGAAGCTCACCCGCGAGTTTCCAGATCTAACCCACTAGGTCCGGTGCTCTGAGTACCGCAGTCACAAAGCCAAGTCCAGAGGGCCCAAGAGCGCGAATATCTTTCTATGAAGGTATCCAACAAAGGACGAGGCTTTAAAGTGGCTGTACCTGACGGCAGACAGTAGCGCAGATACCAGCACGTGCAGGCAGATTCAGAAAGCACGCGTGAGCCCCATCATACATTTTTCCGACAAAGCCTAACCGTAAGCAACTATCCCAACTCACCAAGACTAACCTCCCGCTCGTCGAGGTCATCACTCCGCCACACGAGATACCGAAACGAGAGACCTCATTTCTATCGGGCCTGGTTCATTTAGGGGTTTCAACTCGACATCCTCGAGGTGGGCTAGAACTCATCGTGGAGGGAACGCGACTCAGCATCCTGGAGGGGGTTCGAAACACTTCGTCAACGGGTCCCAACTCTGCGACTTGGAGAAGGGTCGAAACTCAACACCGGAAGGGTCTTGGCACATCGACCTGGAAAAAGGGCTGGAACTCATCGTCGGAGGGCTCTGACTCGACACCTGAAGGCGGATCAAGACTCAACGTCCAAGGGCTCTGACTCGACATCCTAGAGACGGGTTGCAACTCAACGGGAGAAGCAACTCATCAGTCTCTCGGAGGGTCAAAACTCAACCTGGAGGGTTCTCGACTCAGCGTGCCCCCAAGGGGACCAAAACACGACTCCGAAGGGTTCCAACTCGGCTTTCTCCAGGGGGCCTTTGAGACACATCAGCCGGGGGAAATCGACTCGTCATTTTCCAAGTGGGCTGGGACTCATCATTGGGGCTTCGACGCTTCGGCCTCTAGGAGGGTCGCGACGCAACATAAACGGGTTCTAACTCAGCTTCCTCGAAGGGGACTAAAACTCTTCGCCAACAGGCCCGCAGAAGCACTCGGCAGCGGACGTGACAAGTCGGGAGCGGACGGCAGCCCAGGAGGATTGGTCCAGGTACCACGGTCAATCTCCGGCGATATCCTCCATTCCCAGCAATTCGGAATATTTTATTGCATCCAGAACGATCGCGAACGGTGTATACACAGCTCAGGTAATCTGAGAAGTGCGCTGGAGAATGCGACCGGCGGTGCTGACACGTGTGAATCGGATGGTAGCGGGCGGGCGGCGGGCGGAACGTCAACACGGCAGGAGTACGGCAGCAACTAACTGGTTGATGTGCGGGTGCTTTACTTCATATGCACCAATTCACCATTTCGTCGGGCGTCAAGCAGGAGCGGTTGTTGAATGTCGATGATGGGCCAGTAAATTATGTTATAGAGCTTTGCGGGATTTACACGAATGAATTAAATAGCTAGCGACATCTTTTAATGATGCCTTGACTCTGAATATTCACATTCTCATACCTCGATTTCACGGCTTTGAATTATTTTCCTCCGGAATATTTTCGGCCCGCCAAATGCGGGTGGCTTCAGTATCATCGCGTCTGCGCCGCCATGCGGACCTTGGACTCCGACCCACTGATGTTTATGCATTATCACAATCTGTTTTTCTGGCATCCGTGCTGTGAGTGTCAAATTCTAAATTTCAACAGCGTTTACAAGGATTTCCAAATGCGTTTAAAAAGATATATCAGGTTGAAGTAGAACTCGTTGAATCTCGTTTTTCACTGAGAAATCCTAGAATAACTCGGAAATCATAGAAAATCTGACAATGAAAATGCGAATGACAAATAAAAAGACTAATATGAACTAACCACAATTACACTGACTGAGACCACATACTTAAATAGCTATACCGCGCAAGAGAGACGTCCGACACCTGTAATTATGGGCGCCGCCATCTTGATGGTTATTTAGGGATTTTGGGTGATGTGGACTGGCACCACTTCGCTACTTGGCCACTTGACTTCGCACGACATTATTTTGCTTCTCCCTCAAAGTATGTGGAATCAACTCTAATAACATCAAGTGGGATTCAACAGGTGAAGAAAAGGTGTGCGATCATTCCAGTGTCCAAAAGTTTGGTTAACTACGTGATGTTTATTTACACTGTCAAAAAGCTGTCACTTGACGTTGCGTTCACTCAGAGTACAGTGGCTCCCAATCATCCAACTCGATGTGATTATTTGGTAATTTCAAGAAAACTAAATACACTTACGTGATGGTACTTGAGAAAAACTGGATCGCTATTGTGAAATTGCAGAAGGTTTGATCAGTTTCACGGCCCGTAAGATATTTTGTGGTGGCTATATATCTCGGTATTTTGAGATACACTGGAAATTAACCATCAAGATGGCATCATTCTCTAACTCCTTCTGTTGCGCGGCGCGGCAGAATGCGCAATAGGTTCATGAGCGGTATAGCTATTTAAGTATGTGACTGAGACTCAAGCCGGCCATGATGATGACACTTGAAGTCCGAATGACATCCTACGGAATTCTGCGCATGCGCTGTTTAGGTGGAACGGTAAACGGTGTGTTAACCATAAACAAAGTTTTCTGGCCGTCTGTCAATATTATTCAACCCATTGTTGATGTAATTTCAGGCGATAAAATGGAAGGTGAATCAAAATTGGAAGGAAGGTAGTATGTTCTGTAAAACCATATTTCTACAATAGAAACTGATTCACATGGAATGACTGAATTTTGCTCGTAATCATTAACAGGTTGGCGTTGACGTAAATTTCCAAAATCCAAAAATCAAAAAAAAAAATTTTTACTGTGGAAATGCCAATGGGCTCAAACCAAAGAACATCCTTGTAGCTCACGGAAGAAACCTAAATGGTAGGTTCCTGATCCTTATCTGAAAACCCGTTTCATTAAGTGGAGGTAGTGGTGGTGGTGACATCTTCTTCGGTTAGACTCAACTTTCAAGTAACGAGTACACCCAAACCAGCTCTAATTACCCACCTGGGCTTGGTGATTAACAGTTAGAGCAATGATTTTTTTGGGTGCAGACATCGCACGCATTGTACTAGTATGCGAAAAATTCCTCGCCGGCGAGAGCTCCATTGTAAAATTCCTAATTTTACGACCTGAAAAGTTTTTTCGGAGTTTTTTCCTAATAATCATCCTCGATAAAATCGCACAAGTTCCTACATGGGTTATGCAAATCAGATAAGAGAACGCCATTCCGTTAAACTTTAGACGAACAGCACATAACGCGCGCGGGCATTTGCGTAGGCATTGAAATAATAATAATGATTATTATTTATTATATTGGATAATGATAAGCCCCCACATTAACGGTTTTATAAAAGGCATCATATTCCGTTGATGCTCGAAAAATTAATAATAATGATGATGATAATTGTTATAAACGATGGGAACTTGTCGGAGAGCATCAGCCGAACTCTGGCTATAGCCTAAGCATGCTCGAATAATGCGACCACGGGCTGATGCACAAAAGTCGTCTTGATGTCTTCCCGCAAAATAATAACTCCCTCGCGAGAAATTTTAATTGAAAATGTGCGGGGCACATAATAAAAACGGCCCCAGAAGTTTAATTTCAGTTTTACTGCCGGACGCACAATAAACATGAGTGCATGTCACTCCCAGCAAGATTTAAGACAATGAGCCGGCCGTAAATCTCCCGCTCTCACCTTTCGTACCTTTAAAACCTCAAGAATAAGAAGCCAACACCGATACGTTTAATTTCTCGCTCTATGGAGTGGTCTCTGCGCGCGGATTTTCTCGAACGAGAACATACAAGAAGAAGCCTGAAACTCGATCTTGGAAAGCCCACCACGTCCATAACTTACGTTTTATTAACGAGAGGACACCCGATATGCCCAATTAATGTAGCGACTATTAAAAACCTCCCGACGAACCATTATCGATCAAAACCCCGGCCAGGAACCATAGAAAACGTTTCTTATTATTGTCGCGATCGAGCCTTACCCACATCATGAAATTATTATTCAGCTCCGACTCGTATCGCTCGCGCCCGGAGCTTTAGGCAGGACGACGTTAAGGTTCAGTATCCTTTGACTTGCACGAGCGCGAAACCGGATTTTTGACTGAATTCATGGTACGTTAGACACAAACCCGAAGGAGAATGGATTGGTATCAGGTTCCTTTCCTACATGTGTAGCGTTTAAGCCGTTACCCATAGAAGTAGAAAGAGCAAGCGAGCAACAAGAAATTCTCTCGATCCTTGAAGCCTGAAACACGAGAGACGGATTGGTCAATATGCCATGTAAAGCGACATGTTGATCGCATCGAAATGTATGTGCGTATCGATTATTTCGACAACAATTTTTCAAGTGCCGGTCCTCCGATGCCGAAGCGAAAAAATCGCAAGAGCGTCAAAGGTCACACAAGAGACGGAAATGCTAGAGAGCTTTATACCTATAGAAAAAAGCGCTCCATCTAGTTTTTTGTTAGCACAATGGTACAGCACAATGCGCCGCGTATAAGCTGATTCAGGCAGGTTCGGCTTTATTTATTAAGGGTGTCAGGTCTTCTCAAGCAGGTACTATCCCTTCTCCGTGGGGTGTCTCGTGGTTTTATTATGGTTCCGATCCAAGGCAACCCGCATGATCGACCAACCACCGTTTTAAATCCACAGGTGTGGTTAGTTCCACGCGGTGATGTTTGGAATAACTTTGCTTTCTTTAAATCGTACGATTTTAAACATGTAGAAAAACGCTCATCATCGAAGCATGCCACTGGGCTTGAAACAACCGATCCGTCTAGCGTTTTATACTTGGCATCCCAGGAGCGCACTTGTCTGCCCCCGTCGCCATGGGAACATGCCAGGAAATCATCCTGCTATTGGTCTAAGTTTGTTTTCTAACAGAACCTACGAGACATTTTGTATATTCAATTTCCATGGTTCATGGTATTCATGGTAATGACATGAAACAGATGTTTATAGCTTGTCACTTCAGTAAGTTTTCTACTGCAGTCTTCTACAGTCTTTATTTTTAGAGAGCATTTCTTGCTCTCTAAAAATAAAGAGAGCATTATACTGAATTCAATTAGTGACTGGAAGTGAACTTATTGAAAGTGGTCTTTCAAGAACCCAAATCGTATCGGTGAAATAGAAACTCAATGGAACAGTTTCATGCATTCGTTCTTGCCCGTCCGGCATTTATGATAAAGTGTGAGAGGTTCGTCGCCTATCGCTTATCGGAGTCTCCACGTTATGTTCAACTGTTTAGTCCTTGAATTTGTTCTCTTTATTTCTAAGTTCCTAGATTCAATTCATACAGCGTGATCCAGAAAGGTCGGATCAAAACAGTACTGAGGTAGGTAGGTATAGGGAATCTTTAATGAAGCTCAGAAATAATAATAAAAAAATCCTCTCTTTTCGAAGTTATGAAGGATCAAATAGTGGGGTTGGTAGCCATTCCTATACGGCATTTAATGATACAGAAAATTCCTGGTCTATCAAGTTGATGGTCCAGGAAATCCTACCAAATCATCTTTCAATTTCGCTGTATCACTCAAATGATGATGATGTGACTCCATTGTGAATATCGATGGCATTGATCGTCATGTCCCTTCCATCCCTCATGCTTGAAAAAAATTATTTCTTCAGGAGGTCAGAAAATCACTTTTTATTTTTTTATACATACAAGAGGACGCGAAGTTGGCATGTTTTCTGTCCTCACCTGTTATTTAGCATTCCCAATATCCTATTATGAAGTCAATTTTTTTGAATTCTCAAGTTTTGACTGATTGGTAGGCTAAGAAGTAGGTATTTTCCAACATACAGTTTAGACGTACTTTTTTCAAGGTCCAACTGGAAGTTATTGAAATAATCATCAGGGGTGGATAGACTGAACTATTTTCCAAACATTTTGCCGAGAAAATCAATTCTAAACCGCGCATGCAGAGTACACAAATCATTTTCTTTCGTTCGGTCGAATCGCGATGCCTACTACGCCCGTCAGGGAGAACGCTGAGCATCGTTAGACTAAACTTGTGAGATACCAGCCTAAACAAATCTAAAACTGACTGAAATAGTCATTATATGGTTCGACATTCAATTCTGAGTCAGCACTCGGAGTTTCAGTCAGTTTTGAATTTGTTTAGGCTGTTTTCATACTAGTCTAGTCTGGTGATGCTCAGATTTCTCCCTGACATGACGGGCGAAGGCATTGCAACGCGACCGACCGAAGGGAAAATGATTTGTGTACTCTGCATGGGCGATTTAGAATTGATTTTCTCAGCAAAATGTTTAGAAAACAGTTCAGTCTATTCACTCCTGATAATTATTTCAATAATTTCCAGTTGGACATTGAATAAAAGTACACCTGAACTAAATGTTGAAAAATACCTACTTCTTAGCCTTCCAATCAGTCGAAAACTGAAAATTCACAAAATTTACTTCAGAATAGAGTTTTGGGAATGCCAAATAATAGGTAAGGAAAAAGGATACAAAACATGCCAACTTCGCGTCCTCTTGTATGCATAAAAAAATTAAAAGTAATTTCTCTGACCTCCCAAAGGATTTATTTTTTCAAGCATGAAGGATGAACAAGACATAGCGACCAATGTCATCAAGATTCACAATGGTGTCACACCATCGATTGAAGTGATACAACGGAAATGGAAAATGGTTTGGTAGAAGTTCTTGGACCATCAACTTGACAGGGCCCTTGCGGCCCCCCTAAAGAGAAATTTTTGTGATCCCACTTCTAATATCGTTAGATAGGCACTCATGCAAAAAGAATTTCCAGTATCATTAAATGCCGTATAGTACTCGTTTTTTCATTTGTACCGACGACCCCACTAAAAGAGTGGTGCTTTGAACCTTTTTAGTTTCGTTATTTCAAAATATTTTAGTAAACAGTGACAGGAACAGGTGACAGAATTATGAGAAAGAAATATCAACCAATGGATTTATTTTCTATACAGGGTGATTCAAAAATGGCGCATTTCCTCCCGTGTACGTTGTGGGAGACGTTGAGAAAGCACGGTAAAAATAGTAAAAAAAAATTGGCTCATTTATCCTTCGAGTTATGAAGAGGTGAAGTTGAGAATTTAACTTCTTCAGTTTGCATGATTTTAAAGCAAAGCATTGTTACTTGCGAAGAGTCGCATGTTGTTAGTAGTTCCCGATTGAAAATTTCTCTTGCAATTGAAATTTGAGTCGTATTTTCAAATTTCAAAATTCGTCTTTCACCTCAAAAGTGCCGTGAAAATACATTTGGCAAGTATGTTTAGTATGGTCTGGCAGGTTCTACGGAGTTTCTAGGGTAACAATACAATAATGCTATTGTAATGTACCTCTTTGATCTTAAGGTGCCAGGTAGGTACTGATGCGATGCTGCCAGATTGGAAAGATTTGTTTTCGTTAATAACTTGTAAATCGAAGCCGATTAATTTTTTTCATTATTTTTCCCATGCTCCGTTAACGTCCACTATAACGTGCCCGAAAGGAAATGCGCCATTTTTGAATCACCCTGTATAGGTCGAGTCAGAAACCTCGAAAACTATTTTTCCTACGACCACCCATGAAAGTGACGTTTTCTACGTGTTCTTGACACTTCGAAAGTACATTAAATCACACAAGTGTGATATTTCTAAAAATCGCACGCTACTTGAGTATCCAGGAGTCTATGAAATTTTTACCTGCGAAATTGACATTTTCCAGATTTTCCGCCACAATATTTATCCACTGACACATACGTTTCCTTATGCGTACGTTATTCTGCATACATTCAGGGCCGATTCTGGCTCGTCGGCCGCCCTTGTGCGAAAAATATTTGGCCGCCCGCCAGCTGTAACCCCGCAACAATTTTCTAGCAGGGGCGTCTGGGCTCTCTAGAAATTGCACCGCAGGCGATTTTTTTCACTTTTGCGGGCCTAAAACCGCCAAAGCCCCCCTCATTTTAAACAAAATTATAAACAATTATAATCTATTTTCCGCTGAGGATCAAGGTGCGTCCATGGCCACCTCACTTCTACATATCCCTCGGTACACCCTATAGGTCGCGGGAGCAAAAATCGCGTGCTAAAGATGGGTATATGGTATAATTTTATTGTCACTAGTACTTGTGAATACCGTTTTCTCAAGTTGTAATAAATTTTATAGATGATTTATTGAACAATTGCCACTTTATCAAAAGAATAATTGTGCTAAACTCAAGATTTGTCTGAGAAATGTTGAAAACAAACGAGTCTCTACAGCGGTACCTTGGCACCCTGTCTGCGCTTGCGCGAGCGTTTCATGTCAATTCAAGGACGAAAAGGATGCGCATTGCGCAGTGTTGCCACGTCAGGCATACTTGCAGCGTTGCCATAGCGGGTGCCAAAGTGACGGTTATGTTCCTGCGACCTGTAGATGAGTTTTAGGCACTTATACCAATTCATAGGTAAGCATATTGATTTTGTAGTTTGATGGAATCAGATAAAGCTGTTCAAATAAAATGGGCAACAATTGAACTGATTCACTGGAAAACTTTGCCTTACTTCAAATGTGAATATCTCAGGTAAAAATAGATCGATTTTGAAAATCGTGGTCATGCTGGATAGCGTGTTCTTTTGGCTGTAAGATATTTGGATGGTACAGAGGTTCAACGACGTTGAGTGAGCTATACAGGGTGAAAACAGAAGAAGTGCAAAACCGGTCCACAATATTCAATGCCCCGCTTCTGTGAAAAAGATCCCGGATTTTTTCTGAGTGCATTTCTAAAAAGCAAATATCAATATCTCCAACGGTTTTCGAATTTTAATCGTAGTGCGGTTTTTTTGAAAGTTGTGATTTTTTTTGTACTACACCGCATTTTTTCACGCCGATCCGATTTCAAACAGACTATCCGAAATGTTACCAAGAGATGAAAATTCTTGCCCTTCCTCAGATACTTATCTGAGAAAGAAGTCTGATATCCATAATAGTTGACGCAGGGCGGCCGCCTCGCCTCCATTCTTGACAACCAGTTGTATTTTTTCGGCACTAAAAAATCACAATTTACGCAGGGCGGCTGCCGTCGGTCTCGAAAATCATAACATTAGTTCCTTTCCCGACACTCAATTTTTCGTTAGAAAAAATTGGCGACTTTTCGCCGCCCTTGAATTTTGGCCGCCCCTGTGCAGGGGCACACCCAGCACACCACTCAGAATTGGCCCTGCATACATTCAATCGTAAATAAAACGTCTCACAATCATTTAAAGCCCTAGATCATTCACGGAACACGGAATTTCGAATCGATTCTCTGTTGAAACAAAACTCCGACAAAACTGTTGAATCTTTGACGTTTCTCGTCTGTTCGAATTCCTATTACATCAGAACAAAACAATGAATGGAATTGTTCCTATAAATCCGATACTACCCACTTTATCATAATTATGTAATTTATATTTATCATTTTTCAGTTCCGATTCAAATATCAAAACTTAAATCTAGTCATGAAATCTCATCGTTCATCGTTCAGTCGTTCACTCCTGTTTGCATTTTCGCATTAGCTAAAAACTTCAATGGCTAGAATAGCTTTGAATGTGACGCATGAACGTCACGTGTTGTTTTATGAAAACGATTTGATTTTTATCCAATAACAGTAGATAACAGGTGCAAATTTTGGCGCGACAAATTTGAATTACTCTTTCCAGTTCAAAAACCAGCTAGAACAGAATTTAAGTCTATTTTTGAAATGTGAAAACTTGAAATTTGCAATTTTCGATACCCACTTTGTATTGGAAAAACTTGAAAAATTTAGTACATACTTTCAACAATTTGGAAAATTTTGTTTTTTTTCAGTTTCAATATATTTTGGGGCTTACGAAAAATATGTTATTTTGTAGTCATAATCGGGCGTAAGTGCTGAATTTTTCCGATATATTAGATAATTTTTCAGAAAATGATGTCAAATTTTTTTTCAAGATTGAAATTTTTGGGGTCGAAAGCAGTTTAAAAGCAGCCCGAATTGTTGGGAAGATGTCATTTATATTTTTACAATAAATGTCTATATATACACAACTCGTTGGAAAGTTTATTCCTTGTACTCGTGGGGTTTCCGCACTTGCCGCAAGCGGCTCGTGCTAAACCTCTCACTCGTATGAAATATATCACTTTCCACACTAGTTGTGTAATATACTACTTCTTCACCAAGAAATTTTTGAGAGAAATTTTCAAATTATAGCATTTTTTACTACATAACTTAGGCATACCCTACTATAGTGAGTAAAGTAAATGGGAATCTAGTACATACTCAGTAGTTGATATTCTTTAATTCGTATAGTCAGTACCTACCTGTCAGTAACGGTCTACTAAAATCAATGAGTATGACCGTCTGGCGCTACGAACTTTCAATTTTTTTCCTGGTCGTTACTATCAGAGACGGCCGCTCACCTGGGATTTGACCAGGATAATCCGCGTTTGGTACAGGACTGAACTCGGACGTCCTGTTTTGCTGTGGATCATCTTTGACCTGCGGTGAGCCCCACGAAATATTCATTTCAGGTGTCGACTTGCTGCGTGTTATGGTTGCAGAAATTCACGACCATAACAGCATTGTCTGTTGCCCGTATTCATAGTCATTGTCAAGTGCACCTTGTCCAAGTATTACTAAAAATCAAGCTGTAACTCAAGTACGAATCCTGTTTCACAGACATAACTTCGGCTTTTCTCGAGGAATACTATTTCACGGGAAAAGCCAAAAATATGTTCATGACACATGAATCGTATTTGAATTACAGCTTGATTTAAAGCGATACCTAACCAAGGGGCACTTGACAACGACCCATGAATACGGGCATAAGAGTGCTATGAACTGAGTCAACGCAAGTAAATCTAAATCGCTATAAATTCCACAAAATCCCTTCATGGTTGAAGGTCGATTAAAGTCTACGTTGAGAGTGGAAGGCAAGCTCCTGAGCTCAGTGGTTTAGACTGTGATGGCAATAAAACTTACTTGATTGTGAGACCAGCACAGTTTGACAGTGTCAGTCAGCCAGTCTGCCGACAATTTTGAGACTCACCTGTAACAAAAAAAAAAGACGTCAGAAAACGGCATCAGGTAAGCGATTACTAATAAAGAAATCAAATAAGGGACAGTAATAAAGAAAATACAGTTTTTGATAGAAGTATAGACCTTCTCATGTAGGCGGTTCCCTTTGCTCGCAGCTCGTGCGCAGGTCTTCAAGTATACAAGCTCACTGGTTCAATTGGCTGTTTAACGAGAGCGCTTTATCGATCGGGCTGGTAGCATGAACTCGACCAATGACGGCGCCAATCAGGTGAACCTGCGCCCCGAGGATCCCAGGTGAATGAGAATGTTATAGTTCCAATTGTTCAGTAACTGAGATGTTTCGAGACAAAATCTCTGCAATATAACTTTGGTCGAAGGATTGTAAGTTGGTCCAGAACTGAAACGATGATCCTTGGCTTTGGGGCTAGAAGACGGACAGGAAGGAGTGAGGATAACTTGAAAGGAGCTGGACTTATTTTGAAAACATGACTTTCATTTGAATGTTGATCAAGCTTTAAACTTGAAAGTCCAAGATCTCAGTTGAGTTGGTACTGTTTCATTCGGAACGTCTGAAGAAAGTATAGACTATTAAACATTACAAGCATATAATGAAGAATATCATATACATGATTCAAAACAAGCGTACACATACAAGAGTCGTACCTCCTAATAGTGAAAAAAAAACATGCTTTCCAGACAGGTACCTATACATAAAATCCTAGCACCGGTAACACAACAGGGTACAATTAAGAGCTGCAGCAAGTGATTCTAATAAGGCGAGAAGCTGCCGCTCTTACGCGTTAAGTCTCTGATTAATTTCATGTTTCCGTATAAATTACCCGCGCGTTTAATTATGACTTATTAAAGCGAATAACTTATTTCCACAAAATAAAAGCAAACCAACCAGGCAGATGGCCACTGATGGTTGGTCGGTGTAGGTATACCATACCATGCTAGACATATTATAGTGCTTGAGTATTTTATTTATAGCGGACGCTCGCAAGAAGGTATTATTTCGAAGCGTAAACGCGGAATGTGGAGAAAAGCAAGGATATTTCCAACATCAGCCGCCGAGCCGCAACAGTGATGGTGTAGGATTGCGTGTCTCCTGCAGCAAGACCATCTTTAATCATCTCAAGAGGGACAACAACAAAGCAAAGAATCAAGAATCCGAGAAAATATCTTCAAAGTTTATTATTTCTTGCGCGCTTGGCAGCATACTCCATGGTCCATACCAATGCAGCAGCGGTGAAGCCGTCTAATTAATCAAATATCGAGTATGACAGTGCGAGACCGCGCGCAAGAAACCTTGTATATCTTGCGGGATTTTTCTATTAGGTCTGGAGACTGGGAGAAATCGTCCGGTCGGCCTAACAATCGATACATTATAAGGAGCAAAAGTGAATATTAATCTTCATTATTCTGCTTGTGGTGCCGTAATGAACACCAAGAACCATCTCGGATGGTATACGCGGATCTCTCTTCTTCTACTTCTTCGTCTTCACTCCGTATGCCATCAGAGCCGCCTACAACTTCTTGAAGAGAGCCGGTGATTGCCGCCGGGTGTGGCTGATTCACAATCGCATACACAGACTCACTTCACTGTCACTTTTTATAAATCCTTGCCCGGTCGTGATACCTGCATGGGTTGTTATTATAATATGTGCGTTAGCCCATAAAGGCTTCGGCCAGAGATAAGGTTGATGGTAGTTTTGTTTCTGACGGTCGGATTCAACATGCGCTTGAAGGAACTGATTTCTTCCTTTCTGGAATTGAAAGCGTGCAATCGTTTTCTCTGCTTCTTCGTCTAATAACTTACTTATTCAGCACTTGATCTGATGGTGTGCGAACGCGCGTAAATATATGTCTGCAAGAAATTACACAATGGAATCTAACACGTTTTCACTCGAAATGGGAAAGTCAAACCGGCGACGCATAATTTGCAGTCGTATCACGATCATTCCTCTGCTGTCGAGTGGGCACACTACTCAGTAATTTCTTAGTTTTTCAGCAATAACACCGAAAACGAATGGTAAAGCTGGCGGAAAATTATCGCTTCGAGCCACGATCGCGCATTTAGATGCAATGGCTGTAAAATTTAGTTCATGGAACGAGTAGAAAAGAGCTATTTGAGATTCATTTACCTTGATATTTTGCACAAAAGAGTGAAATTGTTCGGAAATTTTATCAGTTATTATGCGATAAACAAGGTGAGTCAAAGTTCAGCAGCTATATACCACCAAACACCAATCTTTGCCACAGTGAAGTAATAAAAAGCAATACTTTTTGAAATGCGGGATTCATATTCATTTCCAAATGTTCCAAGCCATGCCACGATGATTGTTCCAGCCTATCTACGCTGTAGTTTTGTTTTGACCTATGTAAATCGGACTTTTTATGGAAGAACATGTGCCCAAACCATTTTGGTGCAAGAAACAAGAACTCCTTATGTTCAAATGCAACCGATGAAGCATTAATGGTGTATAAAAAAAAAAAACAGAGGCATGAACTCAATTTACACAAGGGAGGTTGTTTTAGGTATTCTTGAGGTTTAGATTCGCAGGGCAGAAAACTCCATAGATAACCTTCAAAAGACGATTATTATATATGTCACTATAATAACGTGTGGATCTAAGCTGTAAGATCTATAGGCTTCCAGTTCCTATTTCAACTCTAAATGTTCACCAACTCTTCCTTATCTTTTCACGGGCTTGCCGGAGGGGAATCTTTCCTATTTATGCACCACTGAATAAAGCATTTCCACATGACGTCACGAGCTCGTCAGTGTTGCCAACCTAGTTGAATTTATAACCTCAAAAAAGTGTTCGGGAACAACCCGCGTTGTTATGATTGGAAAAAAGTACTTTTTTGAGATTTTTGATACAGTAGGAAGCAAGTTTGTGCGTGATAATCATTCACAAAACTTTGGAGCTCTGATCAATACCGACCAGTTGGAAGTGTATCGACCTAGATAGCTCAATAAACAAGAAAGTGTGATGAAGTGCTTAAATTTTTTTGTCGAGAAAAAAGAGCATCTCAGGAAGTATCTCAAAGTGCCAAGAAATACGACTCAAAGACATCTGGGAAGAAGAAAATATGCCAGTTCATTATCCTGCCGATAAGGTAAAAAGCTGACTAAATTGTTGGAATAAAGAATAAATGTGAGATAATTTCACAAATTATCCATCACTAAGCACCCTTCTGATTTCAGAAAGTATGGCTGTGGCAAAAACTGTGACCTGTGGCGATCTCGAAATGGGAAAATCCAGCGACCAAGGAATTTCTAAGTTGACCACAATTTCACCTCAAATCCTGCTTATAAGAAGAAATTCCAGGATTAATTAAGCAATGTGTCTTGACGCCATGAAGCCATCAACTGAAAATTCAAGATTGTCAAGTAAATTGTACGATTTGGTCATCAGAAAATACCTACTCGGAGCCGATCCCATCTGGTTCACATGTGCTTATATCACAGTGAATTAATCAACTACAGTGAAGTAGAAAATGGAAATTATTGTCAATTTAAACATCCAAGCTTGTGAAAGCAATGGAGAAAGCATGGCTGGAGATGTAAAGGGCTCAATGGACGTGAAAGTTGGGTTGAAGAGTAGTTGAATCTTTTTTCTTGAGGAAAAAATGAGAAATCCATGGTTTTCTCGAAACGCTGGACTCGTGGAAGTATCACAGAAAGTATTCCAAAGCGCCAAGAAATGGAAAAAAGGAAGGAAGGAATACACTTGAAAAAATATACGGAAGTTGTACCGATAACGATAAGGATGGGTAACTAAATTGCTGTAATACAGTTATGATGTTTGCACAAAATTATCTGTTGCTAAGCCTCTCTAGTTTCAGGAAGTACCTGTGTCAAAAATTGTGGCCTTCGGAAATCTAAAAATGGGAAAATCTACCGACTGAGGAAGTGCTACGTCGACCACAATTTAGAACCTTGGATCCTCAATAGAACAATAAATATTTGTATTTTCAAGAAATGTATCTTGACACAATCAAATTGTAATTGAGAATTCAACATCGTTAAATCAGGTGTAAAATTTCTATCAAGGAGGGCTCCAGTGACCGAAGACATCTTCGGTGGCCGAACAGCTGTTCGAGTTAAACTTCCATGTTTTGCCTCTGTCCCTATTCTACAACTGAAGTGAAGACATTCCTGCATTTTAAAAATATAAAATACAAACTAAAACTATTGTTTGTTTCTTCAATCAGGCAGTAAAAGCTGGGCCTCAAGTATTTGGGTGATTGGGAAGCACGAACCGAGAGGTACATATCTAGCCTTTCACAAGTCATATCACTCCAGCAACAGGAATGTAAACCTCCAACATTCAGGTGTAGTTTGGTGGCAAAGTCCAGGCCCAATTTCGTCGGAAAATATGAATTTTCACCACTACCCTGTGCAGGTAACCCAACATGTTTGGCTTGCTTTTTTACAAAAAACACACTTTTCCACGAGAACTTATTTTGCAGGCGCATTAAGGACATGAACTTAATACAAAAATTTCAAACTCAAACTCAAAAAGGTAGCCGAGGGAAAAATGCAGAAACTGGAACTCCATAAGCGCCCTGTAGTTCGGTTGTCCCCCTAACATTATTTGGTTCAAATTTGGCGGGCAATTCTGGACTATTGGCAACACTGCTGTGACGTCAATGGAAATGCCTAATTGGTGTTCTAATTTCGATGATGGTGTTCATCCATCACTACACTTCCGTGAAATGTAAAAACAAGCCATAGGAATGGTGTTATGTTCTTCAGAACATACCATCGTGAGGAACATAAACGGGGACACCCCAATTCGCCCGATTATTATTGTTCGAATACCTGCTATACTATAGAAGGAAAGGAAAATCTGGGAAAAGAGTCTTGGGACAAATTTCTGGAGGACAGTGGGATAAAGAGTTGTGGAGACGGAAGAACAATCAAGAGGCGATGGAAATGTACGGTTTTCCAGGAATCCGAGGGATAATCAAAGCGCAAAAGCTGTGATGACTTGGACATGGTGGAGAGGCCTCCAGACGAAACACGACAGGAAAAGGTATCGAGAGGAGGGGTGGTGGGTGAGAGGAAAGAGAGAAGGGAAAGGCCTAGAAACCAATGACTGGACTCGATGGTGAATGATCTAAGTATAAAAATTAGTAACTAGACAGAAGAAAAAAATAGGGCATTTTTCGTTGTCTCTTGGCGCTGTGACGTCATGCGTATATTCCGGATCTGGAATCATATTATGATATATGACAATCCTTTCTGATACTTGGGAGAATTTTCCACATTTGACAAGCATTCCCACTCTCATCACCTCATCAGTCATAAAGCACAAGTGGTAGCAAAAATTACTTTTTTAAGAGAAAAAGTGACAATATTCAATTATGGAAGGCTAATTAGGTATGTTTGCGTGGCACATTTTGTTAAACGTTCCTGCAGGAAGGTCATGGTCAGCGTTGAATGAAAATATACAAAAAGGGCACCACCGTATCTTTCTGGTATTAGCTGGCAGATGACGCAACAATACAAAAGTACAAGCATATTTTGATAGGTACCAGCTTTGCAGCGGATCGCTTTCTTATATTAATATTGAAGTACTGTATGGGAAAACTGTTCAGGTGTCAGTTTTCCTTTTATTCCTGGAAAATTCTTCAGGATAAAGCTGCAGTTCTGATCTCACCATGTGGGTCGCAGCAAGCGAATTAATTACCTTGTCAAAACCATTAGCAGTGACAGAAATGTCCACGATGGTGGCTTTTATAATTTTTCACTCAACTTTTCCACGCATATAAACAATAGTTCGAGAAAACTTCCCTGCTTTATTCGTTAATCGTTAGTATAATGGTTTCACTATGGCTCCAGCCTCCAGTGATTCTCTTGACATGAATAACGAGTGAATTCAAAATTGCTGCTGGCTCAACTACTCCCGCAAAATTTTACCATGTTGCCAGAGTGAAATGTCATAAAAGTCGAAATGTCATAAAAGTCGAAACGTCAAAAAATGACCCTGAAATCCGGAATTGATGTTTTCTATCTCACAAAATTGTGAAGGTCAATACTTGGGTTCTCCTCGCTTCTATGGCATTAACATCTCAATTCTTCACATTTTTTTCAACAGTCACAATTATTCCGAAAAAAGACATATGAAAACCGCAATCGCCAGTGCAAACTCTGCATACACTTAGCATATTCAATCACCCTCAAGAATGGCCGCATTATTTACTGCTGCACCGCATGCAAACCTGCGGTAATATGTCTTGGCTGTTTAATGTATGGTATGGTTCGCACATTCCAATCGGCATTTTAGCTATCACTTATTGCTTGTTGAAGAGTAACTATACCTAAGTAGTTGCATTTTTATTTACCTTTGGCTTGGACGTGGATACACACTTTTCGACTTGAAATCTTCGGAAATTTCGGTTCTCGTACACATTCTTGTTTGAGGAACGATGGAACTGTCCCTCGGCATTCAAACAAAGTTTTCCTTTCGAGACGTTGATTCGTTGTTTGCGCCCGCAATTAGCATCTGGACGAAGAAAAATCAGAGGTGACGCAAGGTCTCTCTGTGTTGTTGGAAGGCTCGCGATCACAATGGGAGCATCGAAAGAGACAAAGCAGATGGTTGTTCAATAAGAGTTGCGCAACAAGGCCGTTTCTCTTTCGGCATCTCGCGCGCGCTGTACACGTTTTCTCCTTGTGCCAGAAGAGCCTCGAAATTTGTCCAGGAATTATTGCCAATTATTTGAAAATTTCACAACAATGGGTTCCTTTATTTTTACCCCGCGCGATGATCGGCGCAGCAGCTGTTGCAAGCGGGCCGAGTCTATGGACCGGCCAAGAGCTTCAGCAGAGAAAGTTGCGTGGGTGGTACTCCGGTGTACCTACACTGGTGCGCTCGCTTTCAGGGTAGCGCGAAACAAAGACGTGAAGTGTTGACTCTGTCTCGGCACGGCTTTGGTTCTCTGGAAACGGCAGCCGGAGCAGCCGGAGCGGCCTCAATTATTTGCAGGCCGCAAGTTTGCAGGTCAGGACATGGGTGTTGCGTAAGTCCCTGAATCTTTACAATAGACTTGTTTTCGGAATTTTTCAGATTTCGCGGCACGATTCTGTGGTAATGGTAATGGACAGCGCGAGGAATTGTTGGGAGTGTAGCATTTTCGATTAGCATGTTTTCCTTTGCATAAAAATCGATTTGCAGCAAAGAAATGAAACGCCATGACTGGACTGCTGCTCAACCCCAGATTTATGAATTCCAGTACAGACTGCTGCATCAGAACCAAGAACTTACTTCCTAGGAAATAGTGAAAACCCGTCAACAGAAATCCTTGATTGCCTTCAGCTTGTAAGTAAATCTCAAACATAAATGTCTCCAATAACTTGCAATTTCTCAGAACAGGGTTGTTCCAGATTTCTATGCATACAGGATGGCCCAACGAAAATGAAACAGACAGATTGTTGGGCACTTGACCTCATTTTTTTGTATATTGTGACATGTTAAATAGAGGGACATAGGCTCCGTCATGGGTTCGGCATCTTCGAGCTAGGCTCCTGGAAGGGGCTGTAGCCCTCCAAAAACACTGAAATAAGCATTATCCTGGAAAATTTGCATCGAATCGAAAAAAAAATAACACGGCTGTAAAAACAATTGAACCAGCTTTAAAATGATGTATCACTCAACCCCAATTATTGTCATTTAAAATTTTTTGAGGGGCTGCCACCCTGAGTACGGGGGGTGAAATGTCTACGTTAAGTCAACAGCAGTTGAACGTCCCCCTTTGAAACAAAATTGGCCTGTCCAAGCTTATTTCGAAAAAATGAGGGCAAATTCTCGAAAATCTGTCTGTTTCATTGTCGTTGGGTCATCCTGTAATCTTGTCTGGAGTCCGATTTATGACTCCTTCATCAATAATTTCGAGAGAGTTCGGAGGAGATTTTTGAAAGCGGCTTGTTTTATACTGGACAACCAATACTCTCCACGTGGTTTCCCAGTTCCCTCAGAAGATCATGTTAGAGCGGTTCAATTTGTCATCTTCGAAGTCTTGAAGAGTGTTCCACTCAATCCATTTTTTCTTTGGGCTGTTTAGCAACGTTGGACGCGTTTGATTAAATGGTCAATTCGACTGTTGACCACTTTTGACATCTCTAATGCTCCCAGTCTCAATCGTACCGAACAGAAAGTTCCTGAAAACAGTTTTATTGAGACACTGATGTATTGAATAAAAAAAAATACTTGGAAAACGTGGAAGGAAGAAAATTACATTCTTGAATAATGATGGCAAAAAGAAGAGTTTTGGTGAGCAATCTGTGAATCAAGACATTTACATCTTTCTGTAAGTAGATACCATAGGTAATTTTCAACATTAGGACGATTCAATTTAATTGAATTTATGTTAAACACATGTAATAAGCTGCAATTATATAAGGAACGTTTATATTGAAGTTGTTTAATGAAGCATGAATGGTGTGTAAAATTGTGCGAGATTTATCGAGTAGAATATCAATAGTGTTGTGGCAATTACTGGCTTTCGGAAAAAATAAACGTACACTTTGAAAGTTCGAGTGGTACAAACAATGGAAGTACAGTTCTCCAAGCTTTTAAAAATACAACTTCTTGGAACTGATATCAATTAGAATGGTATAAATGCGGAACGGAAACTATCAAGCGGCTAACTTAATCCTGCAAAATCAAAGTAGGTATACTTACGTATAATAATAATTTCATAATCTGTTGTTTGCTTAAAAATGCTTTAGTCAACTTGACATGCCTTCACGTATCTGCATGCGTCTATTTCATTAGGTATCAACCTGTTGTACCTATTTATGTTAGTTGTAGATTAAATTCTGTAGGAGGTCTTGGATCCCAGAAAAAATGCATTGTGGAGACTCCGACAGGCGATAAATGATGCAGTTCCTACATTATTGCAAATGGTGAACAATTGCCAAGAAGAAGTAGAAAGAAGTACTCCCTTTTTTGCTCTCAGGCTTCAAATGCTTTACAATAATTCAACATCTTATCGTCTGCAACTTCCCTAAGGGCACAGACTCTAAGGGTGTATTCTTATTCCGTATTGGGTTTGGGATGGCGGTTTTCACGGCGTTCCCAGCCAGTTTTCATAGCACCATCCAAACGTCACACCCCTTTTGCCAGACCTTACAAATCTCTAATCTGCGGTCCAGAACCGTTCATGTGAACGATGTGGCCAATTTTACCCCTTTCTACCCTAGGTAGTTTCATGATTTGTTGGAATAAAAGCGAGAATAAAAGTAAATACATGAAAATATTCCATTCCAGCTGTGAACTTTTGTTCCTCTCAAAAATCGACGTAATTTTTTCTGCCGCTTCTTGGACCTAACTTAGAAGCGCTGGCGCTGGTGGAATATGAAATATAGCTGTGTCAAATTAGGATCACACACATCACAAAAAAACCTGGACATAGTCGAAATTTGAGGAGCCGTATCTCCGTCATGAAGTCGAATTTCGTAAAATAATTTACAAAGTTCTTTTTTTTCATCAACTGAGAACCTATATACGTAGTAATATTATTTATTCATTTATTTTATATATTTATTTATTTAGTTATTTATTTATTATTGTACTACACCCAACAGGCGAAGAGCTCAGTTTGAAAAGTGAGGGATACCAGAGACAAATCCAGGGGGGGGATTCATACTTGGGGAAGAACCTTCGTCTTCATGTCGGATGAAGAACAGTTGGAAAGATCGACGTCGCTCTCAAAAGCAGAGTAATTGACAATCATCTGATAGAGAGGAGATGTCACTAGGATGTTGGTTCTAGCTGTGGGAAGGTGGAATAAATTGTTTGACCTAGCGGAAAGCCAAGGAATACTGAGACCCACAGCATCAAGAAAATCAGTTGAATACTCAAGGGCAGATTACCATTGCATCCACCCACCATGGACTGAATGGAAAGCTCCTGTGTCTACCTTCATACTGGTGTTCAAAATTGATTTTCTTCGCCGCCTTTCGGAAATAGTGGTTGCATCTGGCTTGCGCCGCTTCGCTGAAATAATTTTTAAACGCCATAGTAACGAAATTGATTGACGTCACATCACGTTGATTGCACTATTTCTAAAAGGCGGCGGACACAATCAAATTTGAACACCAGTACAATACAAGAATGAGCTCCAAGTTTCATTGAAATCTTTTCACTAAAAAGAGACTTAAAATTTTCGCTAGTAAGTATACTTGAAGATGTGCATATTTGTTGTTGAAAATTGTTCATGAGTAGTTGACCAATCGTCCTCAAATGCAATGAACATGGAGCCAAAATAAAGTTCGATTAGCAAATAAAAACGAGCCTAATATTATGTTACCCATTTGGAAGAAGAATAAGAAAGATTGTTTCGATAACCGCTGGAGACTCCGACAGGGGGATAAGCTACAAGCCCGTACAATTGGCGGAGGAGCCGTTCGATGAGCTTGCTAGATTCATGAGCGAAGCTGTTGGGAGTTCTCTGCATGGAGCTCTATCAATTGGACGAAACCATACATACTCGTTGCTAAAAATTGTTCATAGTTGACCGATCGTCCTCAAATGCAACAGGTGCCTAGACGAAATAGATTGATTCGATTAGCGAATAACTTGAATGTCTAAATCATTTCGAAGATTCAATCACTGAAAAGAAGCTACCGAGAAAAAATTATAAAGAAAAATGAAAATCATGATTTCAAATCGGCTAATGTGTAAAATGAAGGTTTATTTTACGGATTTTGAAACAGTTTACGAAGTGAATGTTTTGGGCGACGTGTCCGTGTCGTGTACTAAAAAACAGTTTTTAGCTTTACAACATTCACCCCATTGATTTATCTACTGTTGCCATACAAGACATGCGCTATTCATGAGAGTTTTTTACTAGGAGAGATCTGAAGAACACTTTACTATCCATGCTTGCTACAACGAAACATGTTCCGTTTCTGAGAAGTATCCTTACTTAAACACACGGATACAACACAGCATTAAGACCAGTTTGGTTCAGTAAGTTTTGTTTTTGGTAAGTCTATACAATTTTCTCTTATTTACACCATGAAAGCATTGAAAACTGCAATTATCACAATAACTAAGTTATAACGACAGTTTTTTTTGTATCGCGTGTTAGTATATGTACTAACAAGCTCTGCAATTTTTCCTGTTCCAAGTTTGACGTCTGCTCAAGTTTAAAGAGATAACTAGCTTGTTTTAACAACGCGGCAAGCATCAAGATAGAGAATGAAACCCGCAGTCGCCGCTTCAATAGTCAATTATTAGCAAACTAAATAACGCGTTTTGCTTCATTAGAGGTTTATTCTACAAACACGGCCAATTATACACGATAAAATATGACGTAACTTTCTAACTTCCTCGATCTTGTGTGCACGAAGAAGAAGTGTATACGGGCTCAGCCGTACCAGAATCTTCTTGTGAAGAACGCACACCAATAATTTAGACGCTACACACCACGGACTTATTTATGACCGAATGTCAACAAACTCTTACAATAATTCTTACTTATGCGTTTGATTTATGCGACTCGTTATTAAGCAATTCGATAAATCACCCAAAAGAGCCTCAGACAGAGTAGCTTGCAAGACTTTGGTGCGACACTATAGCATCCGGAGGAGCCAAAACCGATCATACAAAATATTTATATCGTGCGATAATATTTCTGCTCTACGTGATAAAAGATGGAAGACAGGTGGTGGCTTTGATTAAATACAGTCGACATTTCCGAAGATCCTACTTCGTTCGCCACTTAAAAATAATGTCATAACTGATATAGTAACAAATCAGTGAGACAGATAGATGACAGAAAAGTCAATAAACTTTGCCAATTTGACCTGTTAGGGCTCGGCAATGGCGCCCAGACGTTTCCGATTCACGGTTGGCAGGGTAAATAAAATTGTCAAAAGAGACAGCCAGTGTGGGAGACTTTGGAATGTGCCGTGCAACGTCTTCTGAAGCTGTGTGCTCCGGCCCTGTTTATACAGAATCCTCAGCCCCTAGTTCACCCAGAATGGTGCAGCACGGCCTTGTATAGCCTGCTAGCAGGAATAATTAAATTGATTAACTTGATCAATTTGAACATTTTTAACGTTTATAGTGGACTTTGTAGCTTTCAGTGGGCCACAGACTTTCGCGAATAGATGATAAAGTCTGTATTTATAATACAAAAACCTTACAACAAGGACGCAAAACAAAATTGAACCACTGTAGTTGAAAAAGAAAAACCGTTTCAATCACTATCGGCTAGAGAATTTGACAGCCGTTTTGAATGGGCACCAACCGGAAAAATATAGTAGCCATTGCCAAAATCAGCTAAAATTCAGCTAAAATTGGAAAGGTCTATTGGTCTTTCATCGATGGCGGTAACTATAAGCAGGACCTCATTAAATTGTTTCCTGTTTAGTGATACAGACATCGGTCATACCTACTTGATTCAACTACAACATTCACCAGGCTAATTTCCACTGAGAGCAAAACTCAATTTTTACGATATTATTTCAACCCCATAACCCTTATAGAACGAAAGAAGCAATAACAATAATTGAGCAAAATACATATAAGGTGATTTTTTGGGAAAGACCCACCCCAGATTTCTCGCCGCCAAATTTTTTTACAAGAAAACGCCGAAATAGGTCGATTTTTATTTTGAGGGTAACATCTAGGACAAAGGACACACTGTGAAATTTTTATTTTCAACCCCTTCGTCCCCACCCCACCTTACTTTAGAATTTCAAATAGCATTGCCTATGTTGTGAAACATCAAATTGAAGGTAATAAAATTCTCTTCCTGTCAAACTTTTTTTTTTCTCAAGTCACCTCCCAACCCTTTTTGAAATGCTGTTGTTGTTAATTAAAGAAGAGCTTTTCCCCTATTTACACCCAATTTTTGGAAAATAGATTTCCAGCGAAAACAGGTCGATTCTTATTTCGAAGGAGGCATCTGAGACACGTATCGCCAAGTTTTCGTCTTCAATCTCTTCGCCCCTACTCTACCTTACTTTGAAATTTAAAATAGCAAGATCTACCTTGTGATGCATCAGACTGAAGGTAATAAAAAATTTCTCTTTCGGTAAATACAAAAATTTCAAGTTTTCTAAACCACTCTCTAACCCTTTTCAGAAATTCTCTTGATTGATAGGCGAAGGGATTGAAGATAAAAATTTGACAACACGTGTTTTAACCGTCCCCATCTAAATAAAAATCGACCCATTTTTGCTGGAAAATTTATTTCTCAAAGATCGGCAGTTAATAGGGAAAAAACTTCCCTTTAATTAACAATGCGAGAATTTTGAGAAGGGTTGGGGATGGTTCAAAAGATTTCAAAATATGTTTGGCAGAAAGAGAATTTTACTACCTTTAATTTGATGTATCTCAAGATAGGTAATGCTGTTTGAAATTCTAAAGTAGAATAGGTGGGGGCGAAAGGGTTGAAGATAAAAATTTTATAATGTGTGTCCTAGATGTCACCCTCAAAATAAAAATCGACCTGTTTCAGCGTTTTTCTGTAAAAAAAATTTACGGCGAGAAATCTGGGGTGGGTCCTGTTCAAAAAATCACCCTGCAATATGTTCTTTCCATATGTTTTCAGTTTCTCACGCGACTAGTAATGTAGATACACAAAAGGCATACAAGCAATAACTGCGTTAAATAAGTACGGCATTTTATTTATGGCGGTCATCATGCTGGCTCTCCAGAGTTATAGTTCCATTCGCAGCGAATGTAGTTTCGAGTCTAATAAATATATAAGCATGTATATTACACGTATAAGTGATAACTTAACATCTTATTAAAGCGCTTGCACGCAATACCGAGGTTAAGTAGCCGGGTTCACGCCATTTTGGTATTCCGAAGCCGCGCGATGCGAGCATGCGCAGTGGGTGTCCCGCCAGGGCCGTTTGTGAGGTTATGATGGTGCGGTTACTTTATGGCTCGCATGGTCCGCACGCCAATTATTACCGATGTTATAATTGGAAAAAGACCGCGTGAACGCGCGGGAGATGTGAAAAAATCAATAATAACATTTCTGCAAGTGTGTAAATCACCACATAACATCCACCGCACACCCAAAGCTTCAGAGATGGACGATGGTTGTGAGCTGGTGGTGGTGGTGGTGCTGACAAAAATCGCAAGAGTTCGAGTTTAAGGCGAATTCCTCAGCTAACTGCACATCCGAGTCTCTCGCTCTCTCGTCCGCGCGCGCGAGAGTTCAAAGGAACAAGTTGCTATTTTTAGCATAGCTGGCGCACTGGTCGATTATGGAAGTCAGAAAACACATTACGAAACATCTGTTTGTTGTGTTGTTGATTGAATTTGAAGATAATCTTCGGATTATTAATATTAGGTAGGTAGGTACTCCAACCCGAAATTTGTAGAGTAATTGAATTGGCTTGTTAATGATCCCTAAACGTGGCCAAATGTCTGCATAGTTGAATGATTTATAAACGGAGTAAGTGGTTTTCCTAATAATCTTGTGATAAGTAGAACTTTTAAATGCATTATGAAGACTTGCTGTACTCGTACCTAATACCTACTTGTAATAAATATAGATATAGGCACTTACGAAATTCTCTCAACAATAAATTGTTATGCTTGATTGACCCAGATATAAATCAAGATACCTACATTATTGTTGCAGTGACGTATATAAAGATTAGTGGAAAATTTTCGCCCGAGGCTATTAAGTGCTATTTATTACTTATTTATTATAGCAATGAACCGAGATTTGCCGCAGTCATTTTTTTCCTTGTTTGGCCTGGCTTCTTGAACTTGAATGCCTCAGCACTGATGAGCCGCCAACAAAAAGCGGAACAGATTTTACAAAATGTTGAAATATTTCCTTATTACTCTGCATCTCGAGCTATACTGTGAGTATGTAATTTCTTTACTCAGGGCCTGATTCCAAGTAGGACTTGCATCCGGAATTGCGACGGATTACCTACCATGACAACGGCGCAAAACAACATGTTTCAACCAGTCAGATCGCTGATCTATTTGACAACTCGCATTGCTGCAACTCTGCGCCATCTGGACTTGAAACTGGACTTCTGGGCTTAATTTCAAGTTGGACTTACAGTCCTCGCAAAGTTGCAAGCTGTCAAAATGTCATAACGTTGAATTTGGATTTGGATCTGCATTACCTCTACGGTCCAAATATCAACCAAATGCGGGGAAAATCTTCACTTGTAATTTTTATGTTTGACGTTGCAATTTTGCGTCGGTTAAAGTCGGACTTGAAATTGGGCCCTTAAGCCTTAGGCACATCGACTTCCGCTAATGCAATCGTATTTGTGATTCTTGCATGTCTTGTGACCCTCATTCGACCATCTAAAGGGTGACCCAACTTGAGCTTTACCTTGACAGTGAGACAGTGTCAGGAGAAAGCTCAAGTTGAATCACCCTTTAGATACCCCACATCAACACGTTGCAGCAAAAAAAATACTCAAGTATGTAATGGTGAAAATCATAGCCCTATGGGTCGCGGGAACAAAAATGGCTGCCTAAAGATGGGTATATGGTATGATGTTATCTTCACTAGTACTTGGTTATATAATTTTCTTTGGTTGTAATAAATACAAGGATAAATTATCGAAGAATTGTCGCTGTATTGAAAAAATTATTGCGCTGAACTCAAGATTTGGCTGAGTAATGAGTAAAAACGAGCGAATCTCTACTGCGCTACCTTGGCACGCCCCAATGCGCAAACGCGGGCAAGAAGCTGGCAAGAGGCGCTTCGTTCTCGGCTTCGTTGTGCCGGCGTGCCTACAACGTTGCCATAGCGGGTGCCAGGGTGACGGTTATGTTCCCGCGACGTATAGGACACTAGAGGGAAATATCAAATAAGCTTTGTAAGGGAGATTACAGCAACCGGACGTTGTCTATGACGTTGGTAAAATCAAACAAAATTGATTTTTACATTAAAAAAATTCCCTTTCTAGCATCGAACTAATAATTTTTCTGAGCTTGCACTATTATCATTGTTTGATTTTTTTTGATCATTAAGGTTCCAATTTCAACAAAATATTTGTCACTGAATGACAAAAGTTGAAGAGCTGCACCTGTTTTCTAAGGATCACAGTTTGACCATGTCATTATGGTAACGATAGAAACTTTACTAACCAGCTGACGGTGCTTGTCAGCTAAGCTGACGTCGCTATGATATCCCTACGGGCTCATATTTCGAAGGTGAGGTGACAATAGCCAATTAAGGTACTAATGTACCACTTGCTACTCAGTTTCACTTCACCCGTAACGTATTCAGCTTGAAAATAGAGATGATCCGTTTGAATCCCCTGAGGTGTCCAATTTTGAAACGTGCGTGTGGGATCTATCCCAATCTATCCTATCGCATTAGGTGCTTTCCTTTCACCACAAAACTTACTGATCTGATCTAAGTTGGAGAGAGAAAGAGCGAGAAATCACAGGCGCGAAAGTGAGTACCACTAACAACTTAGGTCAGGATACTTAGTTCAGATTGTAAAAGGAAAGCACCTAATGTTTGACGATTGGTCAAAAAACTGTCATTGCGCCTTTCTCCAACCCCTCGACCAATAGCAAAAAAGCGTGATGCGGGACCTTTCCCATCACACATTTTAAAATCAGACACCCAGAAAACACAAAACAGCAAGTAAGTAATTTTCAAAGCAAGTTCCAGGTGTCTGCGTGACGGAAGTCGCAACGTACATATTACTATAATTGGGTAAATATTTTTACAACCGACGCGATGGTAATCGAAATCGCAAATAATCCAATCAATTTCTTTGGACTTCAAGACTGATTCAATCTTACCCGTGACATGAGCTACTGAGCTTTAAAACAGTTAGGCGGATCACTTTTTTCGACCCCCACATAGTTGTCATCCGGCGCTTTTCGATGTCATAATACTCATGAAAAAGTTTTGCGAGCCGCTTAGTGACATTATCGAACTAGCTGTACATTGCTGCGTTATAGGGTATTGGGTATTACCAGTGAAAGGATTTCACTGAAATAGGTGAGCAATATAAATCACTGAGGTGGTCTAAGGAGAGCAGTTAGTAGGCGTTTGAAATCTACCGCCACGGTAGTAAATTAAATCTGTCGTAAAAAAAAACGTTTACGCGGAAATGTTGGCAGTTCTATTTTCAATTTGTGTTCAAACTGAAGATGTCTTCAGAGGATTTGTTCAAGATATGTATTTATGCATCATGACCTTGGATTGGGCTGTGTTACGTTTCGAGTTTCCCCTTGCGTTTTTTGGTACTTCCTTGTGCTGTCAACATTTTTATTGACAGAAGAAGTTAAATTTTGGGTTGAGTACAGAAGCCTCTGACCTCCGATGTCAAAGCTCGGCGCGTCTGAAAATTGCCTTTAGCATTTGATCGCCACCATATGTGCCATTCCTAAATGAAATTGCACGTGACTCTTCCTTCCCCAGACTGTTGCAGGTTCGTATTAGTTCATCGCATAGTTTTTGAGGTAACTATCCGTTCATTTTCTCACAACGGGCCTGAAAGCAACGGTGCTTTCCATCGCTTGAACGCACCGTTTGCGCCACCGCTCTCCATAGCCTGAATGCAACGCTTGCGCCACCACTTTCTATTGTCTGAGTGCACCATTTGTGCCGAGACTTTCCATCGCTGGAATTTACCATTTGTGCCACTACCTAAGTCATGCCAACGCTGCAGGCAACTGTTATACTTGCATTTTCTTTCTCATTCCGGTTCGTCCATGTAGAACAATGTAGTTTCAACATAATCCTAATTGAAATAAGATGAAATCAGATGCATATTGCCTGTACTGGTTGTGAATTTTTGAAAGGGGCCTTCAGCTCTCTTTTCTAAAATCGTACTCCCTGGGAAGTGGAGGGGATACGCATCCCAGAAGAGTACCCCAGCATCGCAACCGATTCTTCGATAAGTACTTCTTCGTTTTACTGTGATTTATTGTTTAGTATCATTGACACATAGTGATAAATTTGGCCAGGGCCGTGATCTGAACTAGTCGTCAATTTAATAGCGACAGCAAGAAAATTTATCAATTTTTGGGCTTGTAATTTTTGACCTGGACGACCGATTTTAAAAATTCGTTTACCGTTGGATTGTTTCTTTTGACAATGCACTCGTACCATCACTCTCCCACCTGGCTGATTATTGGCCTTCATGCAGGGTGTTATAATAACACGGGTTGGATAACGATGCTTTCCTGTTCAATTTTGGTCCGCCTGACATGAAATCCATTGAACCCATATAGGACCTTGGACCTAGTGCAAGGGAGGTTGTCAGATGAACAATCATCAGCAAGGACCATGGAGGGGTTGATATCTCATAGGAAGATTAAACGGCGAGGATAGGAGAAATTGGTACATAACTGCATTGGAAGCATACCACGGAAATGCCAGACAATTAAGTGGACATTAAGAGTTCAAGGCGAGGTTCAAGAGGTCCCAATCACTAAATTTTGATGATAAAGTACCTGTCTAACGTTTCTGCCTGAATGGAATCAAGTTCTTCTCTTTCAACCACCTTACAGGGTTTTGATAATAACTAAACTGGTGCACCATCTTACGTAAGTCATATCTTAAGATGGAGTGGGCTAAAACAAAAATTCAAAAAGGAATTTGCAGCTGAAGCTTTCTTTATGCAATATCATATCACGCATGATTACAGGGTTGTCACAAAAATGGAACATGCGCACCACACGGACCAAAAAACACGACTTGATAAATCACCCTATAGAACCCTAGAAGTGGTCAGATTGAGAAGTAACATCACAAGTTCATTGTCGAAGCATAAGGGAGATTGTAGATTAGAGGTGATCGTTTGGTCTTGGAGGATCCTTTCTGCACTGTCACCTATAAGATCTTTCGTGCGTTGAGGTATGCATAAGGTAACTCAACAGTTGAAGAATTTTCAAAATTCAGGTCAAGAATTACAAGCTGCCAAAATTGGTGTTTCTCATTGAAGTCCCAATTCAATGGAGATGTGCAATCTGTAATTTATTTTTATATCGGCCCTCTGTCATTGTATGGGAGTCTTGGATGGTAAATGGAGTCAAGTACCAGAGCCATCGTGAAGCTCACATGTTTTTTCAGTTGATTTTTTGCGTTCACCTAGGCCCCGAAGAAAAAACAAGGGATATTTTGCGTGACGTATTTAATCAATACTGAGAGTCAAGACTCAAGTGCGTATGACACATGTTTTTTGGTTTTGACAGTGACACCGTTACATAGCCTAGAAAAAAATGGCCGCATGATCGTTCTCTCTGGGTATGATCTCACGTGGTGCATCTTTCTCCCGATAGGTGGCTGAATGCTAATCGAAATCGCAAACTAACTGGGGTATTCTTCAGTTGAACAGGAGTGGTCAAGAATACATGATTGTAATTCCTTGCAAGTGAACACGAGTCTCAAGATTTCAGTACAATAATCCCAGCCATCAAGAAGCTCTTTTCTCTCACAAGTACTGGGTAGGGTACTACAGGTACTTATACCTACAGCGTTGCGTGTCTGTAACTTTTAATAACAATCAGCGTTTTCAGCAGCAGCAACCGCGAAGACCTTGAAACCTTTTTTCGTGCGTTCCACGCAAGCATTCAATCATAATTTCAGCAAATAACTGTGTTACAATACATAATGATGCGTGTGCGCACCGATATCTCAACGAATTGGGAATTGCTGCTGACCGACAAGAAATTATCCTCACAGGATCATAAATTACTGTAAGCAGTGAAGGTACGTGTATGTGTGTGTAAGTAGAGAATTCAGGTGAACATAGCGAAATATCTGATACGTTTCCTGCATGTGTGTTGGTGCACAGGCTAAACATGCATTTTAATTGTGGATCTCTTCCATGGCCTGCAACCATATTGACGGCCATTCCCAGTACTTGAGAGTCCACTTATGCACGGCCTATACCACAAGTGCACACTGCACCTCTCCGCTGCGCTCGCACTGCGCTGGCCAACAGCATGCAGATGAATAATGTATTTCATATTTCTGAAAGTTTTAAGGCCCGCGGCCAAATTGCCATGGAAGTAACGTACTTAATATGATAAATAGAAGAATAATTGATTGTTCAGGTACGGACCTGAAAGCCATGTTTCAGGTCACACATACTCCGCGAGCATGCCGTCCGCGGAGAGGTTTTGCGCTAGCGCGCTTTCGATTTTATCACTATAATGCCAAATATTTTTTGATGACGGCAATAACGAGGCAATTATTGCGGACCTATCATTATACAATTTGCATAAATTAAATGATTTTGAAAACAGATACCTATTGTGAATACATTTTTGGCTTTGCACCATAAAGGCAACGGTATCAAAGGCTATTTATATGCCATCACACTGGGGTGCATGAGATTCAATCTTTATCTATCCATGATCTATTAGGGCGCGAACTTTTTTCCTAAAGAAAAAGAACCAGCGTTGGTTTGTGCTGCCATGAATAGTTTTTTATAGTAAACTGCGCAACAAATATGTTGTCGCAAGGGAAAAATTGGTCCGACTTTAGACCACAATAACTTTTGAATGACACAAACCATTTCGATTTTGTTTCAACGGTTAGTGAAATCAGTTTTTCCGTTATTATGTTTCGGGAGGTGAAGATCAGGAAGCTTCATGTGAAAAATCTACAGGGTGAAATGTAAAACAGTGCAAAATTTTAGCCAACTCAACGGACCCCTGTTTTCAGAATAATTTTTTTCTCGAATGTAAATGCTAAGACCATGAAGCGTGATGCTTTGGCTTGCGCCCAGTTTTGAAATTCTTGGAATCGGGACTCTGGTTCTGAATTTTTGATTTTTTTCTCTTGGATGATGCTGATTTATCCTATCGCTACAAGGAAGATTATGTTAGCCTTGGGAGCCTGTCATCATCAAAAACTAAAATTGACTATCAACATCAAGTGCAGGAGGTCAAAATCACAAAGAAAGCTTGTTTCAATTGTGAAAATCTGATCAAATTCAGTTTTTAAGGAAGACACCTGTGCCGCCCATTTTGAATGGGCCCCTTTTTTGAAGCCTTGATCAAGGTATTCCAGATGGTCTGCGAGTTAAGTTGCTGAGAACTGTTAAAGCAACAATATTCGTGAATTGCAACCTCCCATCATCAGAGTAACATACCTAGTCTTCTTTGTATAGCGATAGGATAAATCAGCACCCTCTAAGAGAAAAAAATCATAAAGTCAGAACCAGATTTCCGATTACAAAAATCTCAAAACTGGGCGCAAGCCTAAACATAACGCTTTATGATCCTTTCATTTGCATTTAAGAAAAAAAATCATTCTAAAAATGGGGGTCCTTTGAAATTGCTAAAATTTTGTACTGTTTTACATTTCACCTTGTAGATATTTCACATGGAGCTTCCTGATCTTTACCTCCTGAAGGTGAATAACGGAAGAACTGAGCTCGCTAACTGTCAAAACAGAATCGAAATGGTTTGTTTGTGTCATTCAAAAGTTATTGTGGTCGAAACTCGGACCAATTTTTTTTTCCTCGCGTTAGTTCAAATTGGATCAAGGTAGGGGAAAGAGGGTACATCCAGCCATTTTTTTTTTCAAGTTTTTTCATGACTTTTAGCATCACATTTTTTGATACGTCATAAAATTGGGACGGCTGGGGGGGCGGGCTATTTTTTGCAATTGAAATACACTGGCGGCTCCACGGGGGGTACGACGGTACGGTCGTACCTCCTGTCACAAATTAGGGGCGCCAGACGTCCAGCTTATAATTTCAAAAAAAAACACAATATTCAGTACCGATGAATTACTCTTTGTAAAAAATAATTAATAACGCATCCAACCTAACAATGAGTGAGTAAATCCGTATTTCTGAGCCATGTTTCAGAAAAATTGACCCGTCGATCTGTAAATAATTATGACAAAGAAATATTTTCTGATTTCAATTTTTGAACTCAACAGGTAATCCTATGAGCTAAGTACATGGTTGTGAGTGAAATACATAGTACGAGTATACGTACTCCCAACAGGTAGATACATCATTACTGCTGAGAGCGAGAGCCTCCAGGCTCCGCCAGAACCAAAAGTGAGTCTACGACGATTGAAGAAATGAAGAATGACTGAATACCCTGTTAGTGATGACAGTAGGGGCAGATAGGTGTAAATCCATGACAATCCCAGGTTGCATCGTAGAGTTTAGTTTTGTAGAATAGATACGGAGAGAAGAGTTTAATTTATACCGAGATTTATACTATAAAAACCGAGTTCTGCTTCTGAATCAACTACATAAGATAGAAAAGTTCGAGTGAAGTCATAGAAAGAAGTAGGGGCGTACCTATAAGAAGCTGGGGAGAAGGGGATAAATTCCTCCTTCGACTAATGGGAGAAAATCTGATACATGATCCCCCAATGACTTCATGCAAATACCAAAAAAAAGACACTATCCCCTGGCGAAATTTTTGAGCTGGCCAAGCGAGTGGCTAAGGCGCCAAGGTCCAAGGCGGCTCTATATTTTCATTTGATTGATTGCTTGATACCAACTTACTTTACTTAATTACTTGTTGTATAATTAAAAAAAAAAACTTACTTTATTATGTTTTTCAAATAGTTTTGCATTTTTGAGTTTGGACTGAACCTCGAAGGGTAGAAAACAAAATGAATTAGAGAGGCTCTCCTTTTTTCTGATAATTATTGTCAATATTATTACTTATTATTATGCCTGAAAATTTATGCCTGCGACGCTAGTTTTTTGTGGCTGCGGTCGCCCAGTACAGACTCGATCTTTGCAATATACACAAAACCTCCTCGATCCCTCTTGTCCATAAATCTGGGTACGCCACTGGAGAGAAGCATGGGGCTCATTTTGATCATAGCCCTCACCTTAAGGGCGCCTAGTCGATGAACCGTACCCCCTGTTCGAAAATGCTGGAGCCGCCAGTGTTAAAATAGGAAAACTTTTGGAAGTAATAATTTTTACAAAAATAGGCTGCAAATTGCCAATTGTTCTCCATTTGGGTGGTAGATTCGGCCGGTGGATGAGGCACAGAATCGAAAACATTCCAGACAATTTCTTAATGAACGGAGTATATTTGGCATCCGGCCGAATGTGCCCCGAGTACATATGGACGAATGTGCCCTAGTGTCGTGTCCGCTTTTAATCAAAATAACGACTAAGTGTTGCATTTTCAAGTTATGTGGATGGTTTCTTTGTTGGAGAACATAGTGATGCTTAAGTATACAGGGCGTCCCGAAATTAATGCAACAAAATTTACAGGGAGGTAGACAATTGAAAATTAAGGGTACTTCCTCAATGAAAATACTCTCGCAAACGTAATAACGGAGATACAGGCCTTCAAAAGTGGTTCTTAAAAACAGTTTTTTTTGCATAACTTCTGAACCATTTAGCCGATTTTATTCAAATTTGAACCAAAGTTTACTAAGATAGGTTTCTACTGAACAATGATAACGCATTTTATGAAACACTTTCAGGGACTAAGATAATAGGGTGTACCTTCCCCCTTTCCCGTCTGTTTTTCACATCCTTGAATATTTTCAAAAACTGTTGCAATTCTTGAATTCTACGTTCAATTTAGAGAAGAAAGTTATTCCTACAAAATTTTGATTAAAGGCTTCATTTTCTAGATATTTGGGTTTGAAACTTCGGAGAACATCTCGAAAACACCACTTTCAAGGCCTTAAAAATTAAAATTGAAGAAAACTCAAGATTCCTCAACTGAAATAAATTTTCTAGGTGTTTCAAGTTGATAAAGTACCATTTTTGCTAAAAAACATCAAGCTTTTCAGAAGAAAGAAAATTGGGCCCTGAAAAGTAAAGATTTTGAGATGTTCTTCGAAGTTTCAAAGCCAAATATCTCGAAAATGAAGCCTTCAATAAAAATTTTGCAGAGGTAACTTGTTTCTCTAAATAAAACGTGAAATTAAAAAATTGCAACAATTTTTGAAAATATTCAAGGGGGTGGAAAATAGGGAAAAAAGGGGGAAGGTCTTCGCCCCTGAAAATGTTTGATGAAATGCGTTCTTATTGTTCGATAGAAACCTATTTTAGTGAACTTTGGTTCAAGTGTGAATGAAATCGGCTCAACGGTTCCAAAGTTATGCAAAAAAAACTGTTTTAAAAAACCAACTTTGAAGGCCTGTATCTCCGTTATTACCTTTGCGAGAGTATTTTTATCAAGGAAGTCCCCTTATTTTTCAATTATCTACCTCCCTGTGAATTTTGTTGCATTAATTTCGGGACACCTGTACAGACAATGATTAGACACCCCTGTATAAGACAATTGAAAAATAAGGGGATTTTCTTACTAAAAATACTCTCGCAAACGTAATAACGGAGATACAGGCTTTCAAAGTTGGTTTTTCAAAACAGTTTTTTTGCATAGATTTTGAACCATTGAGCTGATTTTATTCAAATTAAAACCAAAGTTTACCAAAATAGGCCTTTATTGAACAATGATAACGTATTTCATCGAACATTTTCAGGGGCGAAGGTAATGGAGGGTACTCTCCCCCTTTTCCCCTATTTTTCACCCCCCTAAATATTTTTGGAAATGGTTCCAATTTTTGAATTTCACGTTTAATTTAGAGAAAAAAGTTACCCTTGCAAAATTTTGATAAGAGTCTTCGTTTTAGACATATTTAGGAATGAAACATTATGGAAAACATGTCAAAATCGCAACTTTCCAAGAAAGCTTCATGTTTTTCAGCAAAAATGGTGGTTTATTAGCCAACTTAAAACACCTGGAATTCTTATTTCACTTGAGGAATCTTGAGTTTTCTTGAATTTTAATTTCAAGGCCTTTGAAAGTGCATGGTGTTTTCGATACGTCTTCCGAAGTTGATCAAAATTTTGCAAGAGTAACTTTTTTCTCTAAATTGAACGTAAAATTCAAAAAATGAAACCATTTCTGAAAATATTCAGGAGAGTGAAAAATAAGGGAAAACGGGGGAAGGTACCCCCTATTATCTTAGCTGAAAACGTTTGGTGGAATGCGTTATCATTGTTCGATATAGATCTATTTGAGTAAAATTTGGTTCAAATTTGAATAAAATCGGCTCTACGGTTCAAAAGTTATGCAAAGAAAACTGTTTTAAAAAAACAACTTTGAAGGCCTGTATCTCAGTTATTACGTTTGGGAGAGTATTTTTATCAAAGGAGTCCCCTCATTTTTCAATTCTCTACCTCCCTGTGAATTTTGTTGTCTTAATTTCGGGACAGCCTGTATAGGTAGAAATATTACGTCATTTCATAATTCGAGATCTAGAAAAACTAACAAAATGGAAAATTTCAACCATTCACCTTTAATGGTGAATTTTCAATCTTATTTTTTCGCCGACTCTTGACAGGACAGAGACCCGACAGAAATGCTTTAAAACATGCTGAAATTTAATTTGGCGATTCATTCAAATATTATAGAAAATACAGGGGGTCGCCGAATCTACAACCATGCCGAAAGTGCCCCCCTCTCCCCTACACCGTGAATTGAGGGTTGCCATGCGACAAGAGCATGATGAAAAATATATAATTCTTTGACGTTTATCCAACTAAGCCATAGCCTTTGACAATTTTAATTGATCACAGGCTTCATAAGTCTGCAAATGACTAGAGCTATTAGGACTAGAGGTTATTGATTATAGAAATCAGAATCGTCAAAGTCGTCAATGCTCCCAAAACGACCAGAATCGGTCTTCAACTATGATGGTGATCGGATCACATATTTGACAGCACAAAAACGTATGCCCACTTTACCGACAAATGATTATCACCAGGCCAGCGATTTCCAACCAAGATGTCTAGGCGAGGCCGCGGGCTTAGAACGGTTCTCAATTTCCATGACAACTTATCAAAGTTGGATTTTTTGTGGTTTCGGTTTCAAAAACATCGAAATCTCACACCGAAAATCAATGTCACCATCAGATAAAACTGCCACCAACAGGAATCTCGTGAGAGCTTTCTCGAGAGGTGTTTGTTGTGTATATGGTGCGCCTTTTATCGTGGACGTTGTTGGTGGAACTGTACTGCATCTCTTGTGCTGTTGTTGCACCAGGAAGAACTCGATTCGATTCGAATCGCTCTCGTGTTCCAGTTTGTAACTTCACATACAAAACGAGCTTGGTCGCCGGGCCCACAGAGTTCATGAATCAGAATTAGAAGCCTCTCCGTCTGACATGTTTACATTAATTTCTACACCCGCATTCTCTAGAGACCCTCTGCATCTCGAGAGAGAAGACCACAACCCAGGAATTCTCTGGGAATTGGAGGAATGCTCCTCAATGTTCCTGTTCCTCGAAAAATAATTAAAATTTATACTCTTCCACTGCGTACCGAGTAGTATAGTGGGTAGGAAACAAAGAAGTTTCGGTAGCCTAGTATAAAAGTGGGTAATTAAAAACTTGTTTCCTTCGTCGGGTAATTTGAATAGAATGTTTATAGGATCAAGCTGGATTGAAGTGGCGCTGGCTAAAGCTGCCACTGATACTGTTCGCCCTACATTTTATGGTTTTGTCTGTCCAAGCGTTGAGATTCTTTGCTATTTATTACGGTAACGTTATAAATAGATAAATTATTATTACAAAGTGCTTGCATAGCGTAGTTATCCCATAACCATTTTGTATTATTAATACTTATATCTGGGTCAATCATGCATGACAAGATTGCCGCGTGGAATTTGATAACTACCTGATTATGAGACGTATTACAACCGCAACATACCTACTTAAGTACCAATAAAAATCCTGCCCATAGAGGCGGTACGTGAACTTTTTGAAAGAGTGGGCAGAGATCATCAATAAAAGGTGATTTCGTCGAGTCTCTCGAAGAATGGCCAAAGGTCGAATAACTATGTGAAGAAGCTTTGTGAGAAGCAAAGAAGATCTTGAAATTTTGATGAAATACTTATTATATTATTTTTTGAGATTTAGTTCTCAGGGCGGTTGAATCCGAGTTATGTTTGAACTGTCAGTATATAAGCGCCAATGCCAAAAATATATGCTGAAAGATGTCATTAGTTATTCTATAGATCTGGCACTTTTATTTGCGGTCAATTATAATTTCCTTCATTACACATCGTTTTTGTGACCACATATCAGGAACCACATAATACCAACCTAACCGCCTTCATTTTCCTACAAAGAATAGTCAATCTTGTACAATATACCTACTATGTCACTTTGTCACTTTGTTACGGTTTCAAAAATCGACTTGGCGATACAGAATAACGAAACCAGGGAAACCAATAAACAAAAGAGAGTTGGTTGTTATTTTCGGAGGCTCCGGCTGATTCAAAAAAGAAAGATCCAATAACCACCGGCCGAGTAGCGATTCAGTGTTCCTCTGCTGTTCCTGTTGATGGCAAGTAGTACCACCTACGAAGGCGGAGAGCGGCCACTGCAGTGTTTTTTCCTAATTTACACTTTGAAACTGTAAATTTACACTTTAAAACTGTAAACAGTAAATTTACACTTTGAAACTGTAAATTTACACTTTGAAGCTGTAAATTTACAATTTGAAACTGTAAATTTACACTTTGAAACTGTAAATTTACACTTTGAAACTGTAAACTGTAAATTCACACTTTGAAACTGTAAACTTTAAATTTACACTTTGAAACTGTAAATTTACACTTTAAAACTGTAAATTTACACTTTAAAACTGTAAATTTACACTGATAACTGTAAATTAGGCGTTGCGATGCCGGATTGGTTCAAATTCAAGTGGTCAACGCACCCTCACCACATTCTCATCCTTATCACTATATATCCATTGTTCCCACAAAAATTATTGAAAATTAAAAATCGAAAGAGGCGGCTTTTTAGCGCATTTTCGTAAGAAAATGACGCTTATATGGCCGGTTTGTCTGTCTGTCTGTCTGTCTCTCTGTCTGTCTGTCTGGCTGTCCGTGTAGAAATTGAGTATAGTTGTGCTCCTCCTCGGGGAATGAAGTTAGAGCCTTGGAACTTCTTTTGAATCATAGCTGATGTCCCCAAGGGTGGCCAATGGCCATTATTTTCTTTATCCATACATAGTTATCATTATTATTATCAAAAACCAAAGATTTACTGTGCACTTCTAAGAAGTTGAACTCCTCCTCCGGGAATGAAGCTAGAGCCTTGCTAGTGGACAGATTGGATTTCGTGGTTGCGCCGCCATCTTGGCCGCCATATTGAAATTTCTTATTAGTGAAACGATTTTCATGAAACTTGGAACTTACCCTTGTCACGTGTGATCATTCTTATTTTCCAGCTGAATTTCATGATTCCGCCGCCATCTGGGCCGCCATATTGAAATCTCTTATTAGTGGAACGATTGACATCAAACTTGGAAGTTATTCTTGTCTTGTATGAACATTCTTATTTTCAAGATGAATTTCATGATTTCGCCGCCATCTTGGCCTCTATATTGAAATCTGTTATTAGTGGAAGGATTGTCATGAAACTTGGAACTCACCCTTGTCCCTTGTCTCGTATAATCATCATCATTTTCAAGTTGAATTTTATGATTCCACCGCCATCTTGGCCGCTATATTGAATCTTTCATTAGTGGAACAATTGTCATCAAACTTGGAACTTATTCTTGTCTTGTATGAACATTCTTATTTTCAAGATGAATTTTATGATTCCGCCGCCATCTTGACCGCCACATTAAAATCTCTTATTATTGATTCTTGTCATGAACTTATTCTTGTCTTGTATGAACATTCTTATTTTCAAGATGAATTTTATGATTCCGCCGCCATCTTGACCGCCATATTCAAATCTCTTATTATTGGAACAATTGACATGAAACTTGGAAGTTTTTCTTGTCTTGTATGATCATTATCATTTTCAAGTTAAATTCCATGATGCCACCGCCATCTTGGCCTCCATATTGAAATTTCTCATTAGTGAAACGATTTTCATGAAACTTGGAACTTATACCCTTGTCTCGTATGATCATTCTTATTTTCAAGTTGAATTTCATGATTCCACCGCCATCTTGGCTGTCATATTGAAATTTCTTATCAGTGGAACGATTTTCATGGAACTTGGAACTTACCCTTGTCACGTATGAACATTCTTATTTTCGAACTGAATTTCATAATTCCACTGCCATCTTGGCCACCATATTGAAATCTCTTATCAGTGGAACGATTGACATCAAACTTGGAATGAATTTTTGTCTTGTATGAACATTCTTATTTTCAAGCTGAATTTCATGATTTCGCCGCCATCTTGGTTGCCATATTGAAATCTGTTATTAGTGGAGTGATTGTCATGAAACTTATTGGAATTTACCCTTATCTCGTATAATCATTCTTATTTTCAAGTAGGATATTATGATCCCGCCGCCATCTTGGCCGCCATATTGAAATTCTTCATTAGTGGAACGATTGTCATGAAAAGTGAGACTTACTCTTGTCTTAGATGAACATTCAATTTTCAAGCCGGACTTCATTTCTATCAATGACAGATCTGCACTATGAGAATGCTCTATTGCGACTCACGCACGTGAGGGGATATTCACTTGTTGAAGATATAACACCGCCTACAGATTTTCACAGGACCTCTTTATCGGGCTGCTGCACCTTGCAGCATAGAAAGACTACCTACCCACTCAGCAAGAAAACATCTCTGTGACATCACTTAGATGTTCCAGTCACAACTGCGATGTTAACAAAAAAGTCTATGCGATGTTGAGTGGACATATCTCTGTTACCTACCTCTTATGTCCGGGCTCGTGTCCGGGTAATTAGAACATGAATGAGATATCTCAAAGATGTCCAAATGTGAAATACTATCTACATCGCTATTCCACATCTCGTAGATATCACTTTTTGACGTACATATATAACGTCGCATTTTGGATGTGTATTTTTGAAGAAAATAGTATATTATATACCAAGTTCCCAAAGTACTACTTTATGGCACTGAGTGGTGCGGGTTGTGGACCGAGCGAAGCGAGGTTTACATGCACCACGAGGTGACATAAAGGTACTTTGGGAACGAGGCATATACACTATTTTATATAAAATCGTGCCGAAAACGAAGGTAAAATAGAACGAGGGAAATCTATGAAATATATAAATTAATATCAATACACCCTGTGATACAGATTGTGCATTGGGGCTACCTGAAGCGGTCACAGATGTTATTGGAACATTCACAGTCTGTGGTATTGAGCTGCCTGAAGCGGTCACATATTTTAATGGAACGTTCACAGTCGTAGAAGTACTAGGTTTGTACCAGTTTATAGCACTAGTACTATTTATAACACTAGTGCTATAAAGTGGCACTTTCGAAATGATTTTGGTCGCTATAATAACACATTTTCGACACGATTTTATATAAATTAACTTTCCATCACTTTTCAACATAGTTTTATGTCATAGGAGGTTCCGCACCTATTTATACTAATTTTTACAATTAAGACAGCACTACAGCACGTTCTATACAGCACGTTTTTCCCCTAAGAAAAGTTGTTCTACTATTGGCGTCCTCCGCAGGATTCGAACCTGGATCCCCACAGGTGATAGAGACACTGCTGCCGATTCGTCTAAGCTACCAAATTGTCTAATACAGTATATTCAAACAGCGCGCTTGACGTTCAGGGATATTTCTCGGGATATTTCATCAAGACTCCGAACGATACACCGAGCCCAAAGAGCCTCACTGGGGCTCGAAACGTTACAGCAAGACACAAGGGGCTCCGTTGGGGCCCCGGACGTTACAATAAGACATGAACGGGACGGGAGTCATCAAAGTATTCAAAAGCACAATAAGACAAAAAGGGGCCCATTTTGGGGTTCCGAATGACACAAAAGCAGACACAAGGGTTCATCAAAGGTGCGAAAGCCACGACACAATGCAAGAAGGTCGAGAAGAAGGCCCAGTAGGCTTTCGAAGAACACAAGGAGACCCAAACGGGGCACACTAGTTCCGAAAGCCACAAGCACAAGAAGACACAAAAATGTTTTCAAACGACACATGAAGACAAGAGGGCCCGCAGGGCCTCAAACTAAACATGAAGACAGAATGGCTGTTCTGGCATCACACACATCATACATGGAATAGGGGGCAAAACTAATTATTGAATATTTTCCGACACACAGCTTAACGATGACAGCCCGCGATATTTAAAAATTCTCTCACCACGGGTTCCACCAAAAAATTTAAGAGCGGTTTAAGCTAAACCGAGATTGAACGGATTTTTCTCTGGTCAATGTTGGTAGATTCATTTTGGAAAATACGTTAAATCGCAAGTATACCACCCTTTGGTTAATTACTCAACGTGAAACCTGAATTTACATTGATCATTTGGCCAGAATTCATCAAAATAAATCTCGAGTTAGCTATCAGCTGGTTAAATATTTTGGTGGAACCCACGGTCAGTGTATGGATAAAAAAAATAATGGCCATTGGCCACCCTTGGGGACATCAGCTATCATTCAAAAAAAGTTCCAAGGCTCTAACTTCATTCCCCGTGGAGGAGTACAACTACTCAATTTCTACACGGACAGACAGACAGACAGACAGACAAACCGGCCATATAAGCGTCATTTTCTTATGAAAATGCGCTAAAAAACCACCCCATTAGATGAAATTTTAATTTTTATAATTTTTGTGGGAACAATGGATATACATAAAGTGATAAGGGTGAGAATGTGGTGAGGGTGCGTTGACCACTTGAATTTGAACCAATCCGGCATCACAACGCTTAATTTACAGTTTAAAGTGTAAATTTACAGTTTCAAAGTGTAAATTTACAGTTTCAAAGTGTAAATTCACAATTTACAATTTCAAAGTGTAAATTTACAGTTTAAAAGTGTAAATTTACAGTTTTAAAGTGTAAATTTACAGTTTCAAAGTGTAAATTTACAGTTTGAAAGTGTAAATTTACAGTTTGAAAGTGTAAATTCACAGTTTGAAGTGTAAATTTACAGTTTCAAAGTGTAAATTAAGAAAAAAACACTGCAGTGGCCGCTCTACGCCTTCGTAACCACCAGTCATGTGATGTGCCTCAAGAACCAAAATTAGGGAAAGCGGCGCTGAACGCCACTCCTGGAACGCGGCGCCGCCTTTGGTTGACAGCAACTGTCAGTAATCGCCAACTTCGTTGAAGTGACCATCTCGGTCCTATTTCTCTCGTCTGTCCAGATGCCAGAGCGTATGGTGAGCTTCTGGAATGTTCAAAGGTACCAAATCAGTTCACTACCTTACCGTCTTCACCAACGTTGTCAGCTGGTCCAGATTATTAAGATCCTGTTAATCGTTGCGGTTGTCCCGAAGCTCATGCGTTCAAGACTCGTTGATGGGCAAACCAAGTGTTGCCTATTATCTTTTATTTTACTGTTTAGAATAAGTTACCTATTGGACATTTAGCGTGTTGTTGTTATATGTATTATTATTTTCTGTGCGTGAAGTAAGAGACGTTATTAGGGGGGTAGCTATACCGGTTTACTACACCAATTTCCCTTGGGGTAGGACGGCAGTATGTTGTTTTTCGTGTAGGTACTCTGTTTCAGTGTCGTCGCTGGAGCTTTGTTGGGCCCTTTGAGTTCTAGTTCGTAGGTACCTACCTTCGAAAAGGTAGGTACCTACGTTATAGTTTGTAAGCCAAATCTCGCGGTATTGCTCACCCTTTCTATTGGCGTCCTCTGCGCAACGTCCCTTTATTTTTGTTAACACGCCATGTCAAGTTGAACTGTAAATATTCTTAAATCTTTTCTTCCCGATCATAAACCTGTTTTTTTGTAGTTTATTCTGTATTTTTAATTCTCCCAATCTCAACTATCTCCACCTCGAAATTAATCACTTTCAATTACGATTTCAACCCGTAATAACTTTGATTCCGCAACAAACCAAGATACCAAGAGCTAATCTTCACATACTTACTTTATGATGCACAAAACCGCACTTTTCTTGTAATACAACTATGACTAGTCCAAATTGGTTTCTGCGTGTAACCAAAAGCATGAAAAAGAAACAAAATTCGAAAACAAAGATGACAGGGGAAAATGGTTGCAAAAGTAGGAAAAGAAGGCCCGCCGAACAATAATACGGCTGTTATAGTAGGACAACTTCGTCAAGTTTGAGCTTTCAAACATCACTACCCACTCACCAAGAAAACATCTCTGTGACATCACTTAGATGTTCAAGTCACAACTGCGATGTTAACAAAAAAAGTCTATGCGATGTTAAGTGGACATCTCTGTTACTTCTTATGTCCGGGTAATTAGAACATGAATGAGATATCTCAAAGATGTCCAAATGCGACATACTATCTACATCGCTATTCTACATCTCGTAGATATCACTTTTTGACGTACATATAACGTCGCATTTTGGATGTGTATTTTTGAATAAAAATTAATTTTTCACCACTTTTCAACATAGTTTTCTATCATAGGAGGTTCCGTACCTATTTTTACTAATTTTTACAATCTATACAGCACGTTTTTTCCCTAAGAAAAGTTGTTCTTCTATTGGCGTACTCCAGAGGATTCGAACCTGGATGCCCACAGGTGATAGTTAGAGACACTGCTGCCGATTCGTCTAAGCTACCAACTTGTCTAATACAGTATATTCAAACAGCGCGCTTGATGTTCAGGGATATTTCTCGAGATATGTATTCCATTAGGACTACAAACGGTACACCGAAGCGAAAGAGTCTCGCTGGGGCTCGAAACGTTACAGCAAGTCACAAGCGGCTCCGTTGGGGCCCCGGACGTTACAATAAGACATAAACAGGAGTCATCAAAGTACTCGAAACCACAATAAGACAAAAGGGGTCCATTTTTGGGGTTCCGAATAGCACAAGAGCAGACACAAGGGTTCACCAGAGGTTCGAAAGCCACGACAAAATGCAAGAAGGCCCAGTAGGCTTTCGAAGAACACAAGGAGATACAAACGGAACACACTAGTTCCGAAAGCCACAAGGACAAGAAGACACAAAAATGGTTCCAAACGACACATAAAGACATAAGGGGGCCCGCAGGGCCTCAAACTAAACATGAAGACATAAAGGCTGTTCTGGCATCACACACATAAAATAGGGGGCAAAACTATTAATTAAATATTTTCCGACACACAAAGCTCAACGATGACAGCCCGCGAAATTCAAAAAATCTCTTAGTGACTACGTCTCATTGACGTCAGTGAGATGTTACACTTCGATCAGTTGAAAGAAGTAAAAATGTTACGTCTGGTAGATGTCTCATGTGTGATGCTCAATTTAAGTTCATTTCGATACATCTCTCAGACATTATATCGTATAACATCGCGGATGAACATCTCATAGATGTGGAAGTAACGTTCATTGTGATGTTATTTTGTGACATGATTGAGATCATCTCATTTATGAAACATGACATGCCATGCTGAGTGGGTATGACCAAATCAGTTGCAAATTTGAGGAATTTCCAATACTTTATTCTAATTTAAAAAAAAATATGAAAACAAAACCACACTCCTTCTGGACGTTCTCTGGTGGCATTCACTCATTAATTTATGGCAAGCTGATGCGGATTAAATACTCGATCCAAACAAAAGAGAAAAGTTTTTTATATTAGTTTCACAACTAGGTACCTACAATTTATATCGACACTGTCCATCAGTGTGTTAATAGAGCGCGCGGGCATTTCCAATTACTGGACACTTCAATGCGACCTCAAGCGACGAACTAGCCTGAAAGTTCTCAAAAACAGCTTCCATCAATCAGACTCAATTTCAGCTGTGATTGGAAATTGCTTATTGCTTACTTCTCAGAAATCCAAAGAATCCCAAGATAATTATACGCTACTCGCTACACACAAAAACGCTTTTATTCCTCCAAATCTACCAGAGCTCTCACAGAGACGATACCGTACGTTTTGATATAGCTTCCTGCGCACTGACTTCTTATGTGTTCATACCGCCGGCTTAATGACATAATATTGCACGGGCATCAGAAGACATGCACAAGAAAACATCTCCATCGGGTTCCAAGGTCGCTGGAAAAGCGCTTTTTGATGTTGCATGCACACCCCATTTGCGATTTGTTGTAAGCAAAAACTCCGTGCGATCCTACACATATACCCACCCAGCCTGGAAAGTTGAAAAACTCCCGGGCTGTCAAGAGTTTCGTGATAGATGATCCGAAATGCTACCGGTAGCGCGGTCATTACTGCATTAGACCCTCTCCGCCACAACAAAGCCACGAAGAGTCGATACACATTACGGTATTTATAATAATGCCGAGAGAAAATTAGCGCAATCTTCACATTACGCGTGACGTCACGCTGAAGCTTCGGTTTTCTTCGCGCGGTGCAAAGGACTCACAATAATTATTGTTGAAAGAGACAAGTTTCAGCCGGATGAAATCATCATCATCATCATCATCATCGTCATCATCATCATCGAGAGCTCGCGTCATCGTAACCATCTAGTAATATTTTGTCTTGCATATGCAATAAGGATTATAGGCATACATAATAGTAGTGCAATCCTACCGGTGATGCTCTGATATCATCTCTCTAAGAGTTGTCATTCATTCTGGCATGTCAGACACGTACTTATGTTTTCAGGTGAAATTTCTACCAACTAAAAAAACTCTAATCTGAATCTCTTCGTGTCACTAAAGTGATGGACCACAGGCGGCAATTATACCTCTCTGTGTATGTGTGTGTAGCTTAAGTTTTTATGACGGTGGCTTTTTATTAAGTTAACAATCTCTTTATGGCATTTTTATGTTAATCACCTGGGCACCAAGTGAAAATACTTATTACAAAATTTTTCGGTCACGGAATGCTCTACTCATAATCATAAAAAGGTGATGGAGCTTCTGTGTTTAACCTTTCAGTATGGGGTATGGGTTTAGAGGTACCTACACTTTGAAGATTGTTCGGTTTCCTTTTTCAAATGTCACTGTCAATCTCTCTAGTATAGAGGTATGGTATGTGGAGCAACGATAGTGATTCAACAATCAATGCCACTGATACTATCTCTAATCAGGACATAACGGAAGTTTCGTCTCCCGTCGCGAGTTGACCATGCTTTATTAGAAAATCGGCGAAACAGACAGAATGAAAGATCATTTTAACATCTCTCATACGTTGAAATTCATCCAAAATTATAGTTTTGAAATGTGCATAAAGCCGCTACGATATCAGCCTGCAGCACCTGATGAAGACAGGTCAAAGCGTCACAGTTAGGTATGCTGAATTGATTCCCAACAAAATCAATCGACCCCATCCAGCCAAGAGGGATTACAAGACAGCTCAGTTAAGTATATTGTTCGTTTACTCCATTTCACTTATTTGGCCCAGTTTACCCTACCACATCACTCTTGCATTTTTCACAGGTAGTAAAAAGCGTTAACTGTTTCGTTATAGACCATCATCATTATTTGTTTATTGTGTACAAGAAAAACAAGTCTCCATCGTTTTCAGTTGTATTTCAGAAAAAATGAATCAGTACATCAGAGACCGTTATTTGTAGCTCAGAACAGAAGTCGTCAAGTGACTCAAGTGGATTTCAGACAGTTTCTTCAGTTTATATCATTCTTGTTATACCTGAATTCATTCAGTGCTAATATCACTTTCCAATGTGTTTCAGAAAAGATGTGCCTGTGCCTCAGCATTTTTACTTTGGCTACACCGATAGTACCTACTACACATGCCTTCCGCGGCCCGCACTCGGACCGAGCTTTAACACTTCAGTTGCGAAGGAAGGGAACCCACTAACATTCCTTTAAGGAGGACTTTAAAAGCCGTGGCCGATGTTTTGTGGTTCAATTTCTTTCTTGTACCAAACCCACAGCCCACAGCAAGAATATTATACTTATAGAACTGAACTTCTTTAAATGTCTGCAATGCGCTGCGCTGCACTGCAATGCGCAGACAATTGACAAATAAGACCTGATGCACTTGACAGAGGCGCGCGTTTCAATCGTGTCAGCATTCTGTCTCTTTTCTTCACATTATAAATTTGTATCGCCCATCCTGCTTTGACAAATTAAATAGGTTCATTCTGAATCACAAATGACACTTTCTGATGTTCGGTTCATGCTTCTTGAAATTCATCTTGAAAATGCGCAGTGCTTTCAAATCGACCATAATACCCGAGGGACTCTGAAGATATCCATCTGCGAGCAAGTATTGAAAAGCCACAACAAAGAAAATGTGTGCATCATGTACAGTTAGAAGAAAGCTCGTGCAAGAACAGTTACGATTCATTGATAGACGCCCCAGCATCATCAGCCGGGCGGGGCGTTGTCATTTTTTGGGCCGATCGCACCAGACCTATATTTATGCAGACCTTGACTGCTCCTGCCGCTTCACGAAGAATGGAAAAATTACATGTGTCGGGTGGCATGGAAGATGGCGAGGAGCAGGAGAAGAAGGAGAACAGAGCAGAGTTCGTGAAGGCCCGCGGTTCTAACTTGCGAATTGTTTTCTAAGGCAACCGTCAATTACTTGTTAGTTATGGTACGACCAGCTATGAGCGCAGAGAGCTCTAGCATCTGCGGGACTTTATGTTCCCACGTGCTTGGCGGAACATCCACCACGGTCGCGACTATATACGCTTTTTTTCTTCTTCCTCCTCGTGTGTTTTGAACCACCGTTGACAATTAACAGTTTCGTTGTTGTTCGGTCGCGTTTATGACCACCCGCGATATTTTGCTACTGGAGCAGTTTTTAAATAATAACAGTTCAGAGATTAAAGTTAACGATAAACGTCCGTTTGAGAAATTTACGAGATTTTCCGGGTATCTCTCTGGAAGATGTCATGCACGTAAGCTTATGTTAGCCAGGCAACTGGTCATCGTCAAGATACGGGCGTCTTAAATGACAACTCTCGAGATGGTATCGAAGCAAGCTGCGAGATCCTATGTACCTACTAATCTCTGCATGCATGGGTTGTTTCAGAAACGAATTCTCGGACTAGAGGCTGAGACGTATCTTCGGCATTACTCACCACAAGTGAAGAAGTTGAAAAAAAAACTGCGACTGACCTGAAACAAGACAAACATATTTAGTATAGTGAGACTTCGGCAGAATTTTCAAAAAGATCACAGATAAAAATGATAAAATGCAACGCCCCGGATTTGCGACATGATGCATTTGTCTAGTTACTCTATTGTGTTCGTTCGTATATTTCGCAAAGTACAGCGCGATTAGTCTGTGCGGCAAAGTGTGCTTTGGAATTCGAAACATCTAGTCGCGCCTTTCCTCGTAAATAATACGTTTCTATTAGGTACGTACTTACTTCAAGCGTTCGCTATGGTCACTTGATGCCATTTTGGCGTGTTTGAGCCGTGTTATCGACTGGGTGAAGTATACAATTATAGTTTCGACACTTAATCAAAGACCATATACCATACACAACAGACCGCATTCAAAGAAACGCCGGTGTAGCTTCATGTAAGACTTTAGCGGTGGAAGAATTTATAGCTTTATACATCCTTCGAAGGGTTTCCTTTATTTTTGGGGGTATAATGGCGCCAGTTATCCAGCTATTTAATTTTGCTAAGAAATGAAGGAAGTGATGGAACTGATGGTAATGCTGTAAGATGATGAGATAAGTAGGTACACAGCCTATTTAATTTTGGCAAGAAGAACTATCAACAGTGAAACATCCTGAATTTTGAATTTGTTGCTGCATAAAACCGAGTAAAACTGCCAAACATTCTCTTTCTGTTTCTAAAGACTCACACTGATTCGGCGGGACTTCTACTACAGTATATAATCGTACCAACAGCAACAAAACAGTTATTTAATAACGAGGTGAAGGAAGTATTCGCGAATCCGATTAATGAGATGTAGCGAATATTTTAAGACACTGTCTTTTCTTGTGAAAACAATGTTAGCAATCAAAATCTTCGATCTTCCCAAAAAACGCAGAGAACGCTTAATTTGTCGCGTGCTTTTCAAGCGTGAAGCTCAAAGCACTCATCGTAAATATGGCAGATTTTCAATTATCATTCAAGTTAATTGTTGGCCAGTCGCCGTGACGTCACCATAATCACCGCATGCGTGATTTTAATATGCCTTTTAACCCCGGCATTCCATGGGCACACACAGCCATGACGCAATTAGTGAAAAACCGCAAATCGCATGGCTCTCTAGCCTCTACCTACTCCTTCGGATTCTCCTCCAAGTCCTCATCATCATCACTATGAGGTCATTACACTTATAGAGAAAACCCTCCGTGTCTTCAGCTACAGTCGTCCTGTTGCTGAAAATTCAGAGCGTCATCATCATCAGAGCCGACCTCTCTCGCGTACACATAAATAATTATTAATTTCGCCGAGTTTTTACGCCGTCGTTAGCACACAATACTAAGAGCTATAAATTAATTGGTTATTCCCGAGCCGAATTTTATTATCATTAATAATTGGCTAAATGAGGCCGCTTTTTCGGACATCACATCCACATCAGAAAGGCACATACAACGTGAGCAGCATCGTAGCATCACAGGCGGCGATTTATTATAATTCCCCAATTCGCATCTCCCCTTTCTCCTCGCCGGACTTCATCAGCCATGATGGAATTCCATCGGGACATTTCCAGGATATGAGTATAGGCAAAAAGGTGGAGTGCGTCTTTCCAGTGAAGAACTCTCGGTGCGCTCGTCCTTTTTCTTCTCATTCGTCCTAACACACAAGAGTTTACGATCTGAAGAAATATCGATGTTCCGATTGCTATCAGGCCGCCAGTTGTCGTCTCTCTCCCGTCGTTATCTCTGTTCGTTTTTTATTAAGTCGTCATATTTTCGTTTCTCTTCGTTGAGAGCTGTTGCACCTCTCTTGCATCTTGATCTCTTCTTGGCGAGAGCGTCCTTTTTATTAGCCACGTAAACATGGGCGCCCGCAGGATTTTTGTCAGGGGGGGGCAAATAGCTTCAGTTAGAGAACGTCACATACCTACCTGGCCTAATTTGCGAAGTCCTTTAGATTAGCGCCGCAGGTGAAAATTTTTTCGAATAATAATAATAATAATGGTGATAATAATTATTGTGCGAAAAATAAGGAAATATATTTGAAAATTGAACTTAACTTTAGAGAAATTTATTAAAATTTGTAATTTTGTACAAAATGTATAAAAATTTACTTCAAAATAGCCAGGTCAATAGTTACACTCGTTCATTATCTTGAAAAAACCCCTAGTGTTTTAAACCAGAGGTTTAGAAAATTTCAATTATTGCCATGATTGATATAGAGGTCAATTGTTACACTCGTTCATTATGTTAAAAGAAACCCCTTGTGTTTTAAACCAGAGGCAGAGGTTCAGAAAATTTCAAGTATTGCTATGATTGATATAGGTAGGTCAATTGTTACACTCGTTCATTATGTTGAAAAAACCCCTGGTGCTTTAAACCAGAGGTTCAGAAAATTTCAAGTATTGCTTTGTTTTGCTGTCTTTAACGATTACCTATTAGGTTTAGGAAAACGCGAATTGAAGTCTTCTAGGGTCCTTTCCAAACGGAAAATAGTAGTTTACGATACGAGTTGGCTGTTACATAAGTGGTTTTCAGACACGAAGCCGAAATTTGCAGAACGAGGGCGCAGCCCGAGTTCTGTAAGAGGCTGAGTGTCGGAAAGTATCTTGTGTAACAAGCCACGAGTGTTGTACAACATTTTACGTGTTTGTTTCAGTGCAAATTGTGAAAATGTTGTAGTTTTTGAGGTTATTTTGACAAGTGTCAAATTAAGTACATAAACTGTAAAATCCATATACAGCTTATATAAAAGTCTTTATATCTTATGTATCAACACAACAAACACGTAAAATAACATAATTATTTCACCCTATATTGGGCAGTGGAGCTGGTAGCTGGAATGCACAAATTGCAGATCGTTACCTACCTACCTACCTATCTACCTATTTTATGACTTTACGGGTAGCTATCTAATTTAGGTAGAAGCCTAATGAAATTTCAAATTGCTCTAACAATTCAAAAAAATGTAAATTACCTTCTCAAAGTTTTTTCTTTCGAATATGAATTTTTTTTTCCTTTCTCGAAAAAATTTTTTTTTTCGTAAGGAAGAATTTATTCAGCTGCTCCGGAGCCAGGGGGGGGCAAGTGCCCCCCCTTGCCCCCCCCTCCGGGCGCCCATGCACGTAAACCATACAACAACATAATTTCTTTGTTTGGAGAATGCTGCACAGCTTGTTGTATACTGCGCCGCCTCGCCGAAGGAATATATACAAGAAGAGAGAAATCACTGCCAATACAATAGACAAAAGAATCCGCACGCCACGGCTTCGGAATAGCCTATTCGATTGAGAGAAGAAATGAAGCTTTGACGAAAAATCAAAAGTGTCGAATACAAAACGCCAAGGAAACATCAGCCACAATACATAATGTAAATTTGTTTATTGCACGTGTCCGCTATTCTCGCGCTCTTCGGAGCTTGAGCTACACCTTCAAATAATTACACGTTATAAAAAGTCATAAATAGCCCTAACCCGGCCATAAACTGGGCATTTTTACAATCTTTCATATTTATAAAGCGCACTCGGCACTCAAAAACATTATTATAAGCCCACGCCTGGGTCTTCGGTTTGGTCCACACCACACCATCATCCATTTCGAAGAGGTTCAATGTTCGAGAAAAACCTGCGAGAGATCACATGATGGTTATATACTATAAGCGTTTATTTGTTTTCTCACCGTCGCGGTGTGCGTGGACGAGGCTAAACGATTTTTATAACGAATCAAACGGTTACGGATTATTGATAGATTGATATATTATATTGCGTTGTCAATTATATTTATTCAGAGGCGAGCGCCATTAATCACGTGACGAGGCAAAGACCGAGAGGCGCGCAGACGAGGCGAGCCGCCGGGGTGCGCTCACGGACCCCGTCTATTCCAAATCCCAGGGCGCCTTTTTGATTAAATTAAGACCATCATCGTCGGGGACAAAACTAAACAGTCACTAAATATTCACACGTGTGAGCATCCTCGCGCGCTTTATAAATAAATTTTATGGATTAAAATTCAAATGTAAATGAGTTGAATTTATTTGTCATATAAATTCGAGTTAAAACAGTCGTACCCCCCGTCGGGAACAAGTTATTTGGGGGACATCTTGCCATGTCCGGATGGTAATTTCGAAGGAGACGGAGAAAACCGAAAATTTCGCTCGTTGCACACGGGCACTGGACTGGATGCGCGGCTTTGGGATGGCCACTTTCCGAGGAGAGCAATTACGTGCGGTTGGCACACATGCGCAATTATGCTGGCAATAACTTAAGGCGGTGGGCCTTTTCGGGTTCGGTTATAATAGACGAACAGGACGGATAAGATAGCCGATAATTTCCGGAATTTATTGCCAACGGTGAAGCAATGTCAACCGATAAAGAGATGCATCGGTGATGGCTCGCGGAGATCAAAACTGGCTTTTTAGGCCATTAAATCACTCTACAATGTATCAGACGAATGGTTACTCTGTCGTTAAAGTGTTTGGCACTTCTACTTCTGAAACACATCAGGGGCCCTATTCTTGAAACGGGGAACACAGTTCACATGTGTAGTTGCTAGGCAAGGGCAAGGGCAAGGGCAATAGCTCTCCTTCTATAGCAACACCGCATGAGAACTTTGTTCCTCGTTTCAAGAATAAAGCCCCAGCAGTCTAGCTATAGAAGTCCAGAAGGTAACAGAATACAATAATAGTCGGTAAAGTTTCTTTGCCGAACGCCACCTTCCAATTTAATAATCAGCCTGCAATGTGACCAGTATGCTGTTACCTTAAAAGAGCTAATTACTTTGATGTTCTATCCCATTCCAAATCTTCATTACGGATATTTTAAATTTGGTTGATTTTGGTCGAAGAAAACTGCTAGACACTCTCTTTCTGCGATTCGGCACTCAAGTGCAATGTCGTACCCATGAGCATTTTGAGTTGGTTGGTTGTTGGTTGGTGGTTTTAGTTTAGCAATACTTCCGCCCAACAGCCAAATTGCCGTAATACAACAAATTATTATCGACAAGAACAAAAGTGGCGAAGTAGCGTGATTAACAGCATCACTAGCAACTGTCACAACGATGTAATAGTGTGCGCGATGAGATCTCAACCTCAACTCCATTATAGGATGAAATCAACATCAAATTATTGCCTACCCGCAACAGCGACGTTGTCGATGCGTTGAATAAGTAATAGTATATTACATACCGAGGTGGAAAGCGTCTCATTACAGCCAAGGAATTCAATATATTACCGAGGCGTGCCGAAGTGAGATAGAATCCCGTAGGCTGTAATGACGCTTTACTCCGTGGTATGTATAGGATTTTATTCACAATGATCCAGTTCAAATACAAATAATTGGCTTTATTCAATGTTTTTCGCGTCCAACGTTTTTATTAGGTAGGCATAGGCAACTTTTCAAACAACACTCCGCGCTCTGCGTCAGCTGTTTAGATCAGATCACCTCCCTCATACGTCACTCGCCGAAAGTGACATTATTTTCCAACCCGTAAGGAATCATTCACTTTACAACTTTTTGAAAGTTGGGAATGTATCGATTGCTGACTTATTGTGAATGATTTATTACCAAAATGTTAGAGGCTTAAGAACTAAGCTTAATGACTTTTTCTTGTCTGTTTTGAGTGAAGACTACGACATACTGGCTCTCACTGAAACGTGGCTGCATCCGGACATATCCAACAGTGAATTCATCGACGACAGATACTCCGTTTATCGAGTGGACCGTAGTCATGAAAACAGCATAAAGAGTATTGGCGGTGGAGTGATGTTGGCGGTAAAGACTGAATTTCTGTCGCGGTCTCTTCCCGTTATGCCCGGCGTTGAAGAGGTTTGGGCTGAACTGATTATTGATGGTGAATCGCTAACTGTTGGTGTTGTGTATATTCCCCCTAACGCGGATGATTGTGTATATGTCGGCCATGTAAATAATGTTAACAATATAATTTTGGGTAATCCAACAAACCCCGTACTTTTGTTGGGTGACTATAACTTAGCCAACATTAAGTGGGTAGCTGATGATGAATACGTGGGGTTTATCCCAACAGAAGTCAAATCTGGGAATGAAAGTCTAATCTGTGATAGCTTTGCGGGCATCGGGTTCGCCCAGTTCAATAATTTTCCTGGAAAAGGAGCTTTGTTAGATCTGTGTTTTGCTAATGTAGATGTAGATTTGGTAAAGGAAAGCAATATGATTGTCAAAATGGATGATTACCATCCGCCACTTGGAATTGTGATGAATTTGGGGAACACCAGGAATGCAAATGAAAGTTTAGGTGAATACTACGATTACAAGAGTGCCAATTATGACTTGATTAACAGCTATTTTCGGGAAATTGATTGGAATGCTGTTTTATCGCATGCCACTGTTGATGGTGCGGTGGATGCGTTTTATCAATGTATTGGTTTTGTTCGCGACTTCTTTGTTCCGATAAGAATGAGTAAAAAAAGAGCTGGATGTTTTCCGCATTGGGTTGATAAAGAGACGCAGAAACTGATTGTTGACAAGAAAATAAGCCACAAAATATATAGAGCGAGCAAGAACTTTGATGACTACGTTTATTTTTCGGAATTGCGCAAGAAATGTAAAAATAGGTTGCTGAAATCATATAGAGAATATATTAGAGAGGCCGAAATGTCTGTCATACGTGACCCGAAAAGCTTCTGGAGATTCGTAAACAAAAACAAAAATGCTCAGAGTGAGGTGCCTCACTGTATCGTTGTTGATGGAGAGGTGATTACGGGGGGAGACAGAGTGGCTGAAGCCTTTGCAAAATATTTTCACTCTGTCTACGATGTTCAATGTAATTCGACGACCGTTGGCGCTGACTTGGGTGTGGAGGGCCATGTGGACGTAGGTGGCATTGCCATTGAGGAGGATTGTGTTCAGTCAATGTTATCGACATTGGATGTTGGGAAGGGAGCGGGGCCGGATGGCGTACCCCCATTATTTTACAGATGTTGCAGTACCTCTCTTTGCGGTGCTTTGCGGACAATTTTCAAGATGTCACTGAGTACTGGGGTTTTCCCGTCTAGCTGGAAGCACGCTAATGTCACTCCCATATTCAAGTCGGGCAAGCGCGAAATCGTAGAAAATTATAGACCCATCAGCATACTCTCGGTTCCCGCCAAGTTGCTCGAGGGTTTGGTGGCTGACAGATTGTTTGAGGTTTTTCGGGGAGTCATTACGGATCGTCAGCATGGCTTTTACAGGGGGCGGTCAACTGTGACAAACTTGTTGAGCTATGTGACATATCTGACGGACGCGCTCGAGAGTGGGTGCGAAACACACTCAATTCACACTGATTTTAGTAAGGCATTTGACAGGGTGCACCATGGACTGCTAATCGATAAGCTGCGTGCTTATGGTGTCCGCGACCCCTTGTTAACCTGGATTGAAAGCTACCTTAATGACAGAACTCAGCAGGTAAAGATTGGTGGCATACTGTCAAGTGTCTACGACGTGCCTTCGGGCGTCCCTCAGGGCTCTCGCCTGGGTCCATTGTTGTTTTCTGTCTTCATTAATGACATAATCAGTGTTCTCAAGTCTGAGTGCTTGCTCTTTGCCGACGATATGAAGATCTTCAGAAGGATAGCCGATGATAGCGACATTGGTGTTCTTCAGGAGGATCTTTGCGCGATCGATCGGTGGTGTGTTGACAATCGGATGACTCTTAATTTCGGGAAGTGCAGGGTTGTCAATTTCAGTAGGAAAATGATTAGATCAGATCCGGTCTACGTGTTGGGTGCTGGTGCCCTTGAGTCTGTACCTTATATCAAGGACCTGGGTGTGTACATTGATAGCCGCTTGTCGTTCAGATATCATTACGATCACATTATATCGAGAGGTAATAGAATGCTTGGTTGCATTAAGAGATGGACTGCGGATTTTGCTGATGTACGGGCGCTGAACATTTTGTACTCAGCCCTGGTTCGATCGTTGGTTGAATATTGCAGTGTTATATGGAACCCATATTATGCGGTACACATTAATAGGGTTGAGGGGGTGCAGACTCGGTGGCTCAGGTATTTGACATATAAGTTGAAAATGCAAAACGTAGAGATTGACAGCAGAGAGGGCGTCATGCAATACTGTGGCTTGTCTTCGTTGTCAGCGAGAAGGAAGTGTGCTCAAATGTATTTTGTTTTTAAACTGATCAACTCAATGGTGGATTCTCCTCACCTGATCGCGAAGTTAAATTTCCATGTACCGCAGTTCGGCACACGTTCCCAGTATTTATTTAGACTGGAGACTCACAAAACCAACTATGCAATGCATTCACCGCTTGAGAGCATGATGGCAGAATCCAACAGGCACTGCGATAAGTTAGATTTTTACGGAATCAAATTTGACGCATTCAAAAGAACGGTTCAGAGTGTCTTAAATAATTGACGCGGGTGTCACCTTATTTTGTACACCGATTTCTTATATGTCGTGACTATTTCTCATATGTTGTTATTAATTGTTATTGATTTTTGTTGTTTAATTTTTGATATTTTTATTACTATTGTTATACCGTGTACCTACATACTTGGCCTGTTGAAGGTGTAAATAAACATATACATATACGATAGAGTATTCCCGAATAATGAAGCTCTTCCGGTTAGCTCAGCTACTCGACAAACTCAAGGACACGTTCCGAGAAGTTATACCAGCACCAGCCATGCTAAGTCAAAAATTGCCAAGTATAGATCATTACACCTACGCTGAGTCCTGCTTTGCGTAGAGCTGAGGACGAAGGTTGTCACAATAAAGAAAAGAGGTCGTTTCGCTACATTACAATCCACTTGCGAGGCTGTGCCTGCGCATTTCAATCGACCTCGCTTAGTTGTTGTTCTGTCCCTGTGTCAAGTGATATGTCAAAGTGACAGGTGCAGTGGTGCCTGGACCTACAGCTCGGTTGTTGCGTTAGGCCTACTGGTACCTACTTTCTGGAACCTGCCGAGTGGTCGGGACGTCAGCAGCTTGAGGTTCAATTGGTGCCTATTAACAGTACAGGGACACCTACCGGAGCCCACACCCAGACTACCATTAACCACACGAGTAACGGAGGTAATCTCTTCTCTAGCAGTTGAACATGCATGACGATTTATCCCTACTTCCGTATCACAAATTTCTACAGAGCACCGTCATAAGAAAGTGCTCAGCGCCACTTCCTTCACGAACAACTCAAGCAAGAGGAGGAAGACATGATCTTTCTCTATTGCTGTTATAGGTCTCATTTCATTTTCACATTGCATGGCTCTCCTTGCTTCCCAGGTAGATAAGTCTTTGTACGTAATTTAAACGGATAAGTTCACGTTCATATTTAGTCCTGAACCACCAGACATTTCAGACAAGACAATACAAGCCGGAGTATTTACTACAAGCACAACCTCCAATCAACATTTCGGGTACTGACTCCAGTGACGGGATGCATAGACAACAGGATGTAGCTCATTCATTGGCATGGCTTTTATAATATCCACTGATGTTCATTTGAGTGCAACACAGTGAGTGAAAAGTGTCGCGTCATCTTACGGCGAAGTAACGAACAACTCTTGCATTGACGTAACAGACGCGTATCCAGCAAAAAGCTGCCGCGAACATTCTTGGATTCCTTGATAACATTGATTTAATGTGGAGCATGCACGGTCTAGTCTAATACAGGACCTACCATACATGGCATTATTCTGAAGTCGGAAAATTCTGAACTCAAATCACGAGTACCAACACGAGCGTTTATTGTGGCGGTGCTCGCTCACCTTTGTATTTTAAATACTGGAGAGAAGAAAATGAACAACAATGACCTTTGAAGATCTTTATCTGAAACTACTGTAAAAATAGAATTAATTGCTTTGCACACATCCATCTCGGGACATACTTGATCCGTGAGATAGCGACAATAGAAATAATTAGGCTTTAACGTATTATGCATTCAATTATTATTGCTTTTTCAACGACGTTTTTGTAACGTATCCTCCTTATCAGTGAAATGGCCTTCCATGCATGTAGACTACATTCTCGTAATTTCCAGCAGCAATGTAACGTAATAGTATAATCGGAACTAATATGGCAGAGGCATTCGCCCGTCTAATTGCTTGGCAATTAATTAATTATAACTTGGTCGTAAAGTTTTTTATTACAACGGTTAGGTACCCAACTACCTACCTACGTTTCGTTAATCCGCGTAAATCTTTGTACTTAGTAACGAGATTTTAACCATTATATTACCGTAGGTATTACCTATAAACAAGTTACCATAAGCATTATTGATAATGAAGATTTGAATCCTCCGTCTTTTCTTCGACTTCTAACCTCATAGGTTGTGGGTTCAAAATTCTGTTTTGGCGCTAATAAATTTAGCAATGGTATGCGCCCAGAGGAAAGATCCGGTATCTCTTTCTCTTTCTAATTAGATAGGGGTAGTGCATGGAGTGCATCTTTGAATACCAACAGATCTATCTGACAAACATTTTTGCATACATGATGGCATAACATCTTCAAGGAACATTGAACGCAATTATTCGAAAATCGATCAACTTAGCAGGAAGTATCCCAGAAACGCACATAATTGTTGATCGTTGAGCAGAATTTCCATCTCGAGTGTTCAAGAAGCCGGCTCTGGTCAGCGGTTCTCAATCTCTGATGGCAGAAAAGACCGGCGGGGCTAATTCATGCAAAAATCGGGGCAGCATCAAGACTTGATGCATTATCGATGCGCTATGCGAATAATCGCGAGAGAGAGGTGGGCTGGGGCAAAGAGAAGAGATTCTTGAAGGCATACTACTACCACTCTCCCAGACTCACAACGAAAGACCGCCGCCGCATACACCGCCACCAAATGAGTTTATCTCGACAAGCCATCTTCCGTACGCGGCTGCAATTACTCTAACTCTGCCCTCGAGGTGGCAAAGAACGGAATTATGCGCTCGGTCCGAGAGGAACACCACCGGAGAGAAAAGTTCTGATCTCGTCTGTTCATGGTCTATAAAACGCCTGGGCGGGGTTATGTTCTTCTTCGGTTCTCTTCTCTTGTTCTCTCCCCGATGGGTCTCTCGCATGAAACGACCACGAGCGCGCATTTTTGCACGGTTCACCCGAAAAAATCGCACCCAGCATCGTATCGGTGACGGTGTACCATCAGGAGTGATGGGCAATAAAAGACGCTTGCTGATGCCTGCAATGCTCCCGGGAGACGGCGACGCAAGAGAATACCTAACGCGAAATGTATGCATCGATATGCATGAGACGAGATGATTTATGAAAGGCCGGACGCGGGCATCATCGTAGTTGGCCGGTGCTCTTACTGGCTGGCTGAGGCCAGCAGCACCCAAGAAGAGAGGAGTTTTCCGGCGGAGATCTCGAGTGGAATGTGTTGGGTCGTTAAATTCTTGCGCCAGAGGGGTTGCGTCTGAACATTGTCGCACTTTTCAAGCAAAATACGCTTTGGCTCAATTCACAACGGTTTTCTCAAGAATTACATGATCATTGTTTCCAAGGATGGATACTGTTGATGGATATTAATATAGTACTTATAGCTACGTTGTTTTGGAATCCAAGCAGGTACCTAATCTAATTTGTGAATGCTGGACTGGAATACAATTTTCCTATTCGCTTCGACAACATCACATGTGAGAAAGAACAAAGAGCCTGATGCTGAACCGCAGCTGAGAAGAAGTGCCTGGAATTTTTTTTCTGCGTAAATAAAATCAAAAGTTTATAGAAAATTTCATATGAGGGAGTCTGCCGCTGAAGGATATGCATCACTATCAGTAGCGGCCTTAGGGTAGGGCGAGACGGGCGATCGCTCGGGGCGCCAGCTCATAGGGGCGGAAAAATCGCGGTTGAAATCCAAAAAATTTATAATTTTCGAAAGCAAAAAACGACTTGCCAGCGGCGATCACCGAATCTGCTTCTGTAAAAGCACACAAAGCTCCATTATTGCAAGAAAAATACTTCATTTTTGCTCGCTTCGCTCGCGGACCCAACGTAAGGACGGCGGTTTCGCATTCTTGCCCGGGGCGCCAGAATTGCTAAGGGCGGCACTGATCACTATGATGAAGAATCAACGACCCCGATAGGCCCCGGTCCAAAGGCAGACAGGCATTCTAACAATAAGGCAAGATTTTCAATGACTTCCCTAATTCAATGAATTTTGCATCTCTCATTATAACAAAGTCAATCATAGTGGTATCTCCAAATCAAGACACACTGGTAGGAGTGCAGGTATATCAAAACCCTTCTCATCAGAGATGCAGATTAACAATTACTCCCGTTTTGTTAACGTAGGGAGCTTTTTAAGAGATTAGCGCCACGCAAACAAGCTGCCGACCCTCTTAGTTATTAGAAAACTTGTACGAGTTGATGCATGCAAATCCGCATCAGAGTTTACCCTATTCCAAACCTTAAATGGAGCATACCAATGCTAAGCATATGGGATGCAGGAAGGTAGGTGTGAAATTCTTGGTATTGCGTTCCAAAACGGTAAAAGTTAGTGGCTGGTGCTCAAATTACTGAAAAAAAAATCGTCACCTGCAGTTAGGTCTACGAGCCTCCTCTCGACTAGGTCCCCCATGGAGTTAACAAATGGCGTCCATTAATTTGATGCGATCCCGACTTTATTCCCATCGCAAGATCCCGGGCCCTATGGTCCAAAAAATGTATTTCAACGTGAGACCTGCGAGATTTTTTTTCTTCAGTCCATCACTTTGTATTTGCTGCGTAATTGATGATAACAACAAACATAGCGAAGACTTGTTGGTCTAAACAAGGGGCTATTTATTTTTGAACGTATATCGATAGTTACCGCGGCCGAGTTACCGGTTCGCCCCGCTGTGCTGCCCCCCTGGGAGCTCGGACGAGGCACGTTAATCATGACCGAAACGCAGGCTTAGCTCTGGAGGTCATGTTCTCTGTCTTGGACTTGAATATTATTCGAAATTATGTTTAATCCGTGGTTCTTCAAGCGGCTCTGATCTACTCGGACATATGAACTCTTTTTTTTAGTTCAGATGGATCTTAATTTGATATAGCACAAAGTATAAGTTTTCATCATGAACCTATCAGTGTTTGTTTTTTACCTAGGCTTCAAAAAAAGTCCAATATAACAATCATTGATGAAAGCAGTAATGAAATGGCAAATATAGCGTACATGACAACTTGACGCTGAATAACTTGATACGTGGACAACTTGAAGCCAGGGCAGGGGTTCAATATGATTCAGTAAGAACTAATACGTCATACGTCGGTGGAGACTAGGACTAGTGAAGTTCTAAAAATTGATAACATACTCACGGCAGCAAAGTCGAGGCTAAAGCAGCTGAAATTTTTGTCAAGTGCCGAACAAAAAAGACCTTAGAAATACAATCCGCTTTCGAAATTACTGAGCCTCCTCATATGTTTTTTGTTCCGGAGCCCTGTGAACTTCCTGGTGCTTTGTTGTATCTTTTGGGAACCATCTTTGAGAACCAACAATAGCTTTTGTACCCAGGACTTCGGGACTTTCCCGTGTTTCTTGGATCAAGCCAGGCCACCAGAGCAATCCAACGTGAATCGGAGGGTCAGTAGCCCCCAGGAGTTTTTTAGATATCATTATGTCATGTGCAGTGTGGTCTCATTTGAGACAAGTGTGGCGGGCCACTAGAGTGATATTATGTGAATCTGAGGCCTCATGCGCCCCTGAAGCCTGAAAAGGGTGGGTTTTGTATCCCCAGTTTTGTACGCCCTTCTTCCTGGCAAGTCGGAGAAAACCTATCCGAATTTGTTCAAGAGAATTGAATGCATGTGGCCAAATGAGCCTGAGCAATTTTCCACCGACTTCGAAGACGAGATCACTAGAATTGTTATCACAAGTTGTCCAGCGTCAAGTTCTCCTGCTTCGGCAAATATAGCTGTGGCAAATAGCCAAAGCCAGCGGAGTTTGGAAGAAACAAAACGGTTTGAACAGCAATTACCATTGACAACTATTTGACACCATAACTAAAGATTCGCGTCGACCCGTTTCTCTGTCAGTGATTACAACTTTGTCAAATGGAGCTACACAAAATGCAGATTCAACTGCCATTTTGCAGCTCAAGATGATCTGTGCAGCCGTCCGATACCTACACAAAGAATCTGTTGTGCATAATGCATAATGTGCACAATGTGAATAAATACCATACCTACAACGTACGTGTTGTTTCTGGGACTGTTCTGTTGGGGACATAGTGCATCATTATGAAGAGCATTTACTTCATCTGCAGATTTCCAGCTCCCACATGGGATTTGCGCCAAATCAGAGAAGTGATTACAGTTACCCCAGAAAACGTATGTAAGATCTCACACGAAGTAAATTTTCCATCTCAAGACCGATCTGGGTCTTGCCAGTGTCGCAACAACAATGATTATCGATACAACATGCTATAGGTACGCAAAAAAAGATGTGGTCCGCCTCAAGAACGCTGTTACATAACCTAATATAGGCGCCGTCGGTTCCAACATTGTGTTATTATTACAAGCCCGGCTGCCAATACGCCCACCCACCTTTTCATATCTGCTCTTTCTCTATATTATACGCGCGGGCTTCTATACTACTACCTTCGCGTCTCTCCTCAACCTTGTGCCAAGCAAGAATTTATAAGTCTGCCGATTGCTTGTTTATTGCGGCCATTCTATTAAGATAATACACAAAATAGATCTGTAGAACTAGCCATTTGCGTGATTAGATGCGATTAGGAGTCGAGAAGGTGCGATTCCGGATTTCGGGCCGCCGCACGAAGACGATGATGACCCAGCGCGCCGGGAGAAATTATTCAAGAACGGCGCGCTGGGCTATATCGCCCACTTTTCGACGAATTTTATGGCCGATGGTGTCCCCCCTCGCACATAATGGCAATAAAATTATAAAGATACAACGCGGCCCGGCTTCTCGGGGCCGGCGCTGGCTCTCTGTGGCTCTTTTCGCGATTTGTACGAACATCCACAGAATGTGATTTACAACCAATTAAAACGTACGAGTTAATAAACGGAACGTGTTTCGAGGATTGGAAAACAAAGACTGGAGGATGATTTATGGTAAATCGACAGTTTCGGGAGGATTTCGGCGGAGTTTCGCGCGCGGCTTGTTTGCGTGTTGAAGCCTCTTTACAAGCTCAACAACACAGCTTGCAACACCGCTTCGGGAGGAGGGAACGAACAATAAGACTTTTTCCGATATTTTTCCTTTTTGCACACATAATTCCCTGGTTTCCCGTTATATAGCCTCTCCCCAGCCTTAAATATCTCGTGATGCCGCTATTGCTGTTGAGAAGTGTAAATCATACATCTCCGCCGTTTCACTGGGACCAGATGGTTTTTCCAGTAAGCTTTTGTGCTTTTGTCCTGTCATTCCTCATCATTTTCTCGGACAATCATATAAATTCCAAAAACTGAGCCCAAAAACTCTTCAAATACAGGCAACATAGATACTGGCTGGAGCTTTCGCGTCATACTCTTATTACTCTAATCTAGAGCACTGATACCCTCGATTACAAGATAATGTTTCACCAACTTCAAACTCCATTGCTATATGTGATGAGAGGAATTGCTCTAGCTCTTTTCAGATCCTGATCCTATCTTGCCGACCAGGAGCAGACTGGTGGATGAAGTAATCAATCAGAGATTTCAAAGGAGAGCTTCTCAATATATCAACTTATTATTGGATATCATCTGTTTCTCATAGTTTTCTCTCGAGATTCGTCGCGCTGTGTGCATGTGTGTAGTCTCAGGTTCGAATCCTATCATAAACACAAAACTAGCTCTGGGTGTCAGTGCTTTTGAAAATAATTTTTGTTCACTTTCCCAAAATACAAATAACTTCCCATTGAAATACTATTAACGACACAAAAAACTGAACGACAAATGTCACAGATGGATGATTCTTTTAAATCTTCTCCAAGACGCAAGTCGGTCGCATGCTGGAAAATTCAAGGTGCGTGCAGCAAGGCTAATGGGTCATCCTTCAGCATCTGGATAACTCTTATTCACTTTTATGTGTCGGCAATAGCAAGCAATCAGTTCCCAGTATAATAACAAAAATAATCAATGAACTCTACATCAATGGTTCTCTATAGATTGACTTGATTGAATAAATTTGAGGGGAGCCCAAAACATTGTTTTCTATCATTCTGTGAATACTTGATGAAGATCGACGGAAGATCCGAAAATCGTGTCTCAGCATAAGTAAGTATAGCGACTTTCCTGAACACTTCCTAAGAAATGTAGAACTTTTTGTCCGAATTGGGAGTGGTCTCAATTTTTGCATTTTGCCGTACCTACCTGTATGTTACACTCTGTCTAAAATTGATGAGGAACCTGTATACAAAATCGGCCAAAGCATGTCACAGTCCAAAGTGTCCAGGATCAGAGAAATTCATAAAAGAAATCTAATCCTCATTTAGGAGCTATGACACTGTTAATTCGACTGAAAATGTGTTCAGCTCAGTGTAAGTCAGGAGATTTTCTTAAATTTTCATAATCACGAAGAATGTAGGAGCTATATGGTGACACGACATATTACGAGGACTACTTATACCGTGTGATCCAAACTGTAGTATATCCTGGTCACGGCACCATTTCTGTAGTATATCTTGGTCACGGCACCATTTTTGTAGTGTATCCTGGTCACGGCACCATTTCCGTAGTATACCCCGTTTTCGATGTTGGCAGTGATCGTCGTTGTCTCTTCCCTTCCCAACGTTGTTCACCTTTCCCCTACGTTGTGTGAGTTCTTACTCTAGATGAGAATGTGTCGTTGGGGATGAGGTTTGATTCTTGAATGAAACGCGAATGGAATGCAAGCAAAATGAATGTTTATTGGAAATCAATTAGCAAAGTTCTCAATGAATTTGTTTCTTTTTCAAAACACCTCACAACAATAAACTGACAGTGGTAAAAATGACACAACATGAATGAGGTACAACAAAATACAAAGACAAATGAAACAAGAATAATCATTACAAATTATTCAGACAATTCAGGAGTTAACAACAATGAAATGAACAGAAAATCAGATTAACAGAACAAAACATGTCGTTGGGGATGAGGTTTGATTCTTGAATGGAACGCGAATGGAATGCAAGCAAAATGAATGTTTATTGGAAATCAATTAGCAAAGTTTTCAATGAATTTGTTCCTTTTCTCAAAACACCTCACAACAATAAACTGACAGTGATAAAAATGACACTACACGAATGAGGAACAACAAAATACAAAGACAAATGAAACAAGAATAATAATTACAAATTCTTTAGACAATTCAGGAGTTTACAACAATGAAATGAACAGAAAATTAGATTAACAGAAGAAAACAAGAAATCATGAAACATGTCCAACTGTCAATTTAATCGCAAAGGAAAAGTGACGTATTCACTGACAGACACACATGGGAAGAGTACGTCAAAAAAACCCCTGCGTATTGCCCGATTACTTGGTGAAAAATCCCGTCCCAAATGATCTGAATTAAAGTCAAGTGTGAATGAGTCATGATGAAATGACAGAGAAGTCACTCCAGTGATGCATTGATCAAGTCAGCGTGAATCGGTGCTTAAACCTCTTTGAAAGTTTGTTTCGTTCACAAGTTATTCACGTAACAACAAAAGGAAACTCGCTCGTTTACGTCTTGTAGAAAAACTTCAAGCTTAGCAATTTATTTCACACTTTTACAAACAAATAAGTGAAATTGATAGATAAATAAACCAATTAAAGAAGTGATCCGTGAACAAGTAGATAAATCAGCAAGAAATAAATGATAAGTGAACAAGTGAATGGATCAGCAAGAAAAGAATGACAGGTGATTGTGCAAACAAATAAACAAAAAACAAATGATAAGAATGGTGTAGGTAAATAAACAAGAAACAAATAAGAGATAAACAGGTAGATAAATGAACAAGAAACAGGTGAGAGATAAATAAGTAGAGAAGTTGAAAGTTGATCATACTCTTTGTAAGCAATTGGAAGAAAGAAGTATTTATGACGCATTCGCCCGAAATTCCCCACAAGTTACCCATCACAAACCCCACAGATACATAAATACATACAAAACAGAACAATGGTTAGTAAACAGTAATCACATACAGTGAATAACAGTAAATACAAGAAAATCGACTCGAGCCAACCTGTGGCCCTCTCTTCGTCGTGTTACATAATTTCCCCCCAAATAAGAGAAGGTTAGTAGACTCGACAAGGCAGATTTATACTAGCAGGTGGACCCCCCTCCAGGAGACGGAGAAGCGTGCAAGTCTTCTTTCCTTCGTTTACTTTCAGGTATAAACCGACAATGAATGTGATGAATCATAAAAAGTAGTGTTCTCTACTCAAAGGCTGAGTTTGGCGTAGCAGAGTTTCTTTTTGTCGTCTTACTGTTTGAGACGTAACTTGTGGAAAAGAAACATTAATTGGAACCTTGAAATACGTGCGATAGCGCAGTTCTGAGGTTACATCATGAGTGCGCAAAGTGCACACCCACTAGATTATGGCCTTTGCCATCAATATTGAGATCATTTGAGGAGTTGATAAATTACACAAAATTCAAAACAGTGCAAAGCACCTTGATTTCAAAGGAGGAAAATCGGTGGGTTATGCAAGCCCGTTAAGAACAAAGAGAACAAAGAATTTCGTGTTATGTACAATAATTTTGCGGACAAAATACGTATCGAAATGCATGATTTGGTGAGTGGATGGAAGCCAAAATTACGGTACAATAATCAAAGAAAATCACGTATTCCTCACTACCACAGGTGATTCTCTTCTATCTGCCCGCGGCTGCTGCTCGCGCGCCAGCGCAGCGCCATGTTCCTCTCCTATCGGCAAACGCTACGAACGTCCTCGTACCTACTTCAGGTACCAACGTGCAAACAAAACAATTGGGAATTGGGGTAGGCTGTGATGCGGTCAAATTCCGGGATGTGAAGCTGTTTTCCGCCAGGGCACAGCCTTCCGCAATTCGGAATGGTTTGGATCACACGTTATAATTTCGTTGTACTAATTTCCAACAAAAAACTCTTTCAAAAGCCTGTACCTGTGGAGATTTTTAGTTCAACAGATTAAATTTTATGTAATGTATTGCATGTTCTTTCCAGTCTTCAGTTCCGGTGACAGTTAATTACAATGCAACTGGAATCGATAGTAATTGTAATCCGATAATGTAGATGGCCGCTAATACTTTACCTCACTGTGATCAGCAGGCCCGAACCACACACACAATAAAACTACAAAGCGTTCAACAAGCCACAATCACGACATAATTACACACCTGGATTGGCGAGAAAATTAATAAAATTCATGCGGACGACAAAACGACCAAGGCGCAAGATTGTCTTTTTTTTGTTTGATCACAACCAAAATGTTTGGACCGAACATAGGCTCAATTTTTTAACTTAATTTGTCACAGAGACTAAACGATAGGCAGCTTCATTTACTAGATATTCCCTGATTTCGAAAGTGGGGTTTCTGGCCTTCTCGCAAAATCGAGTCGGTATACAGGTCTCATCCCCGAGGCATATAAAGCAAACAATGCCAAGAAAATTCCCACTAAGTGGTAAAAATTCGACTTTTGTCTGGAATTTTAATTAGGCACGAGGAAAACACACATCCATGCTCGAATCATTGCCCGGCCGGTGCGCACTTATTTTCTGAATAAATCAGCGCTCTTTTCCCATGCCCGTCAAAGCGTACTGCAGAACATATACAAACAACACATCGAGGAGCGCAGATTAAGAATAAGAAACGCCGGGCGGCGGTGGCGGCGTGTTCATTCTCTGTGAACAAAACGATCTGATAAAAAACTATTTAACAAAGTTATTCACAGATTAAGTTGCATATTAACATGTTAACATTTTGCATGGTCTGTTTGAGCCCTAAATTATGGTCATCATCGCTGGTGGAGTGACCATCATGTGCCTGGGCGATGATGGCGAGAAAAGCAGATGATCATGATATGCATTGTTGTTCGACACCCATGGCATAAGGAAGTTGGCAAGGAGAGAGCTTTTAAAACAACATTAGCGCCTCTCGTTTTTTTTTCGCTTCTCGATGTTTGGAGGTTGTAATAACATCTTCTTCCTCCGCGTGTGTGTGTGTTATGTGTGCCTCTTGCCGAAGGTTTAGGATCCTCGCGTTTGTTTCGCTAGAGTGGGTCTCGTTTAGTTACTTGAAATCGTGATTGAATATTATCCAACCAAAAAAAAAACCGTTTGGATCCGAGGAAGTGGGCTGCTTCCAACTTTCTGCTTTCAATCAACATTTGCCTAGGAGTTGTAATGGGTGAGGCCAGTCCTTTTGATTTCTCTGAGAGTGAAAACTACCCTTGATGATGATTACCGCTGCGCACTGGCGGCTCCAGCACTTTTGAACAGGGGGTACGATTCACCGACCAGGCGCCCTTAAGGTGAGGGCTACGATCAAAATAAGCCCCATATGCTTCTCTCCAGTGGCGTACCCACATTTATGGACAGGGGGGGATCGAGGAGGTTCCGCTTGAGGTTTTGTGTATATTTAAAAGATCGACTCCGTACTGGGCGGCCGCAGCCATTAAAAACTAGCGCCGCCGACGAAATTTTTTGAGCATAATAATAATAATAATAATATTGACAATAATAAGCAGAAAAAAGGAAAGCCTCTCTAATTCGTTTTGTTCTTTTCCCTTCGAGGTTCAGTCAAAACTCAAAAGTGCAAAACTTTTCGAAAAACATAACCTAAATTCTGTTTTTGGAACAGAATGAGACCTGTCAAGTAGGTATCAAGTAATCAATCAAATGATAACATAGAGCCGCCTTGGAGCCTTAGCCAGCTCTTCAAAAATGTCGTCGAATCTTTAGGGGGAGATTTATGCCCTTCACCCCCTCCCTCCCGTGGGTACGCCCCTGTTTCTCTCTATGACTTCACTCGAACTTCTCAAGTATAATATTATGTAGTTGATTCAGAAGCAGTTTACAAAGAAAAACGACCATGACAACAACTTGGTTTGAATAGTATACAGTGAACTCTTCTCGACGTATCTATTCTAAAAAAGTGAACTTCACGATGCAATTTTCCATTTTTATTGATTTACACCGATCTGCCTCTTCTGTAATCACCAACAGGGTATTTATTAAGTCAGTCTTCAGTCATCGTAGACCAACTTTCAGTTCTGGCGGAGTCTGGAGGCTCTAGCCCTCAGCAGATTACAAAATATTTTTTTGCCATAACTTCCAGATCGGCGAATCAATTTTTCTGAAACTTGGCTCATATCAGGAATACGGATTTACCCACTAGTTTTTTGGTTGGATGCATTATTCTGTAATGTATCTTCTGAAGCTACCATTTCTTCTTTTCCCTGCGGAGTAGGTAATGAGTCACTTCCCGCCCTCTTACGTAGTATGTAATGAATCAATTACCATAATGGTTGTGAGTAATGAATAGTACATTACATACTGAGACGGAAAGAGGTTCATTACAGGCAAGAGCCAAGGTAGCTGCAGAGCGCGCCGCGGGCCGATAGTTCGCAATGGTTCATTTTCCAACTTTTTTAAAAATCAGTGCCTAATGAACAATTATTATGGTGGTTGTGAGTAGAAGTTCTTTCCACCTCCACAGATGTTTTGAGAATAGTTCCAAGATTTCATCACGCGACGCCCAAAGCAAATTTCCACAGGTAACATTTCATTGGCGAGTTTTTATCACGTTAATTATTTTTTACAAAGCATAATCCATCGGTACTACTTGTGGATTTTTTTTCCATCATAAGCTTGACGTCTGGCGCCCCTGATTTGCGACAGAGGGTACGGCCGTACCGTCGTACCCCCCGTGGAGCCGCCAGTGCCGCTGCGGTTGTTTCACACAATAACGTAGTTGCACAAACTGTATAGAGGCTTATTCGAAACATGTGAGGTGCTGCCGATTGCCGCATAAAAACATTGTAGACTTACCACACAAGAACGTGCATGCTCATCGCCCCCGCATACACTTTCGTTCTTTGGTTGCTTTTGCTAAGGTTCTCAGCATACTTCTTATTCTTATGTATAACCATTCATCAGAATACAGGTATAGCCAGGAAGTTGATGAAATGTTTGGAATTTCGCATAATTTTGTCTAGAGATATTGAGGAAATATTGATCTGGTACGCACCATGTTTATCCCGTTAATAGGTTTGCTCATCCTCTGCAGAGCAACTCCTTGAAGCAGAACATTCTCAAGTGTGTAAAAACAGGTTAGGCTTGCTGCCTCCCGCCTCCGTGTTTATAACACTGGTGTTCTTCCACACCCCGACTGCTTGGCCCTCTTTCCTTTTCAGCAAAGATAAGAGTATTACGTATTCGTATTGTTACAAATTTACGCTGAGTACTTGATTAATACATCTTTTTTGTTTTAAGGCCATCTTAGCGCAAGCGTCAGCAGGGTGGTACAAATTCTGACAGACGACAGTTAACGGCGAAACAACAGAGAAATTTTAGCTGTGTTCTGACACATGTTTTTGAGGTTATGCCGTTTCAGAACGCGATTTGCTTAGAAACGCAGCTTTCTTATTAATTCTGCACTGCAGAAGGATCTTACATGGTAATTTCATGCTCTAATCGTCCTAACAAGCCGAACTGGAAAACAAATTGTCAACACATCTACTGTTCCAAATGTTCGTATCAATATTTTCGTAGGAGTCGAACAGTAATCAAAGTTGAAGCTCGTAATAGAAAATATTTGCAATATTTTTGTACTTCTTAGGAGCGGCACATATTGGCATTTTGCTGGGTACTTGGCAGTTACCGTTAGAGAAAACCAGATATACCTAGGGTAGTGCAACCCTTCCATGTTCACCTCCAGAGTGTTGTAAGTGTTCATATCATATCGCAGACCCAAGCAACAAATTAGGGCCAAATTAGGTTAAAATTTACCTTTTACCTCACTATTGGTCAGCGACCAATTTTCAATAGGTCGGATTTACGTTTAATCAACGTCGAATTCAGGTAAGTGGGGAAAAATAAGTGGGTGATTTAAACGTCGAAAATTGGGCACATAGGTCGATTTGACTTATAGGTCAGATACCCTGTTAGTCGGCTGAACCTAAAATAAGTTACATTCTTGGTAACAAGAAGTAATTTAAGACCTATTTTTACTAATTTGTGACCTGTGTCTTACAAGACTTGAATAGGTATTATTATCCACTATGGTATTATTTTGGGTTTTCCTGACTTATAGTTGGTCATACGACTTTAAAAGACATTAGTGCACAATAGTGTTGTTGGTGTTACCATAGTGATTGAGTTTCATGGCGGACCTCCGTCCTTCATAGCAAAATATACCTACCTACCTATAGCACGAAACATTTTAGCGCCGGATCTAGGGGGGTGCAACCCGGGGCATATGCACTGGGCGGCAAAATGAAGAAGCGGCAAAAAGAGGTCCAATTTTATACGAATACAAAAAATTGATGGAAGCATTATTTTGCTCTTCATTTTTTTATGGAAGTATTCAAATAGAATTCCCAAAAACGATAGTACATCTCAAAACAGATTCGCGCAACAGCGCGCATGGGTGACAGGCAGTCGACCCAGCAATTTGTATGTTTTCATACTGGAAAAAATTTATGGGCGGTGGGAGGGGGCTATTTTGCTCAAATAGTCCCTCTATAATCCAAACAATTTTCATCTGCGGCACTACTCGGGGCCTCCTCGGCCCCAGGCCGCCCTTCGCTTCTCGCATATCGATGGGGGGCGACAAAATTGGATTTTGCACCCCCTGAAGAAAAACCTTCCAGAATATTTTAGATCACATCCGAAAAAACCTAAATAGACAAGCAAGACTAAGCGAGAAAACAGCTTTATCTACGACCGGTCGACGACGAGTGGTCAATATTCTTTTGAAAGAAAATTTTTTCGACTTTCATTTTTGGGGTTATCAAGGGTCAAGTGGACGGTCCTTGAACCCTTCTAGTCTTGTCAATTCAAAAGATTTCAGTTTACTGTTGAGGGCAGAATTATGAAAAAGAAATATCTATCCCCGCGGATGAGTATTGATTTTTTTTTTTTCATTTACAAGGTGAGTCAGACACTAAGAAAATTATTATCGAAGGACCCGTTTATGATCTCTGAGAGCTTCAAAAATGAAATTCGACGAATTTTTCTATCATTTTTTTGGAATTCCCTAAAGGGTCCTCCGCAACGTGCTGCAGAACTTTTCCGCCATTTTCTGTACATACCTGATTCAATTTATCAATCGTTTATATTGCGATTATTTTGTTGATTATTTATATAGGAGCAGGGGCGGTTTCCGGTTGTGCCACAGTGTCATTCGGAGATCAATAAAAATTCTCCGAATTGCTGTTAATTGGAATAGGGTTCGTTAAACAGTGAACATAAATACGTTGAATTTCGTGAATTCACTTATGAATTCAACAGCCTTTTTGACACGTGTAGCGATTGATGCTATACCATGCAGTCATGCACAAAAACCATATTAAAAGGGAACACAAAACCAAAAACAGCAATTGTTTCCACAGCCCACCGGAACCATCTGCATATGGCTCCGGTTCTCTCTCTCTCTCTCTCGTTCTGGGCTTATGGCCTCCGCAAGGTCGACTGGATTTTTGGCAAAACTCTCGACAAAATGTCACATTCCAATTTCCCCCGTCGCTCTTATACTCTCGCTATTTAACTTAGCTAGAGGTATTGTATAATATCTATCAAACGAGCGATCGCCGTCCTGCGCTTCCCAAAAAACAATGGATAATTTATATAACTCGATCGCGCGGCCATAAACAAATGTCGCCTTTTAAACCAATTAGCAGAGAGGCCTTCCGCGATAGCCTATACGTACCCTCTACGTCTAATTATGCAAATATCGAAATTTATCGCGGTACACGACGGCATTACATTATCCCGAGATTTGTCCCAGATTTCTCTCATACTAAAGTTCCCCGCACGATCGAAAGTGAGAGTCGTGAAGGCACCACGAGCATTAGCATATCCGTAACGGTGGGTGGCTTCTTCAAGAGCAAAAACCAAAAATCAGGTTATTCTTGTCTGTTTACTAGGTACCTACTTATGTCCCGCGCGCCGGTCTTCGATATACTTATTCCAAGCAATTTTATATCTACGGCATCCGATGAAGCGATTTCCATTGAGTTCACGTCTCGCAATCAAAATACTATGGCCTTATATGAGAGGAGCTTTGAAAACTGTGATGCGCGCACATAAGCGACATGGAAATAATAGTAATTTAAACAATTAATTCCGCGCTCTGTGTGCGAGTGTGTGAGAGGCGGCTATGATATAAAAATTGCCGGGATGCCTATTTGCCGTGTTCTAAAGGAATGCTGTGGTGATTATCAAGTGTTTTCGTGGCAAAAAAAGGAATTAAAAGTGTGCCTGGAGGCGTTCTATACCGGCATTGGAGCGAAAGAAGCCGTCAATTATACTCCAAATAGAATATTTCTGTGACTGAGATAGGGACAATGGGATTTTTTTCGTAGGCCGGTGATTAGACATTTGGATTTCAATTAATTAGTATCACTTCAAGGATCTTGCACGGTAGAGGTTCACAGTTCTTGAAACCGTAGAAAATAGATCGTTTTGGCTTTCTCTAGAAGAGACTTTGACGTGCGGTCAAGTGACGAAACAGGAATCTATCAGCCTTTGCTCTTTGCTGTTACTTTGTCAACTTAAAAAAACACTGTACAATGCTTCAATTTCTGACAACGTTTATAAGGTATAATTTCACAATAGATTTGTCTTGAGGTCGACCTATATGGTTGGATATGGCAAACAATTGCTATCACAAGTTTTATACTTACGTAACAAAACATGCCTCCGAAAGACCGGAAAGTGCGATTAACAGGATGAGTATAGTCAAGATGCAATGTGGTTGTGCAGGTTGTGTTGAGCAAAGTTGGAAGCCCCATATCTTTGTGAAAGTTAGATGGGGATGGGTATAAGTAATGTGCACTATGTCAGTGAGTGAGGTCTGGTCACTTGAAGTTGATCAACTGAAGTAGTGTAGTTAGTAATAATAGTAGACCTCTAACGTTAAAAGGTTGAAATGCGGGAAGTTTGTCATTATGGTGACGATGTTTGGGAATTTCATCTTGACTGCGGTGATGGTCAGTTGATACACAATATCGTGTCAATCTGCGATAGAGCATAATCTGATCTGAATAGGAGGTCTTCTGAAGCCAGGGCGGTTCAAAAACACCTTGATAAAAAAAATCTTATGATTTTACATGATTCAACTTCACAATAGGTTATCATGTAACAATAAATAGGTTTTGCACTAGTTTTTATTTGAACGTATTTTGTCAGCAAATGTTGGAGATATGCCATTTGTAGTTTTGAACTAATATTCCTGGATCGTGTTATGTATTTGGAAAAGTAGATTAATTTTGTCACTTGGATTTCGCCTAATCTGACCCATCAAATTATGTCAACATGTATTTTATTTTAAATTGTTTTCCTGGGTATTTTTGATAAAGATGCCAACTGACTGATGCTGACGGTCGCATGCATCAACAAACGAAATCAAAGTGGCAAAAACGACGAGCCCAAGTAACGCGATTCAAGGATAATAATTTCCAGAGTCAGATTTATTCACATAGTCTATGAACGTATAAAAGCGATATAGCATACCGCACAATATAATATGTATACATAAACAACTAATACATAGTTCATCAAAGTTACAAGTGAGATATAGGTACATTATTTAGTATTTATTGGCAAAATATACGTTCAAATAAAAACTACTGCAAAGCCTATTCATTGATGCTTTATCCTCAACCTAGTATGGGGATGAGCCGGGGGATGAACTATGTAAAGCCATGAAGTTTTTTACCACGAATTTTTTTAACCAACCTGTATATTTCAAAAGACACATTTTCTGAAAGACCGTGGTTAAAAGATGATTAATGAAAATTGTGTTTTTTTAAGAAGCATCGTTTTTGAGTAAAACGCGATTGCCGTGAAGGATGCAACACCCTGTACCTACATATTTTTATAAAAGGCATGGCCATTAGCACTGGAAATGGTCGCAAATTGAAACGAAACGATCCGGTCTCTTCTCCTAGTCATAACACCACCTGATGACGACATATCGAGAGGCCGTTTCTAATGCGTTCCATCACACAAATTTTGACACGACGCTCCGTCCCATTCCAAATTGAATATTCATCTAGGACAAGCAATACATATCTCTAAGCATTCGTCTTCTGATTAGGAGCCATTAAAACCATGTCGAATTAAAGAAACGTTCCATGCGTACCAGATAACCTCCGTCCGGTCTGTGAGATGCTCGCTAGGTGGACGAGATAAACTATGAATTTTTTAAGCTTGTTCTTGTGGAGTTTTTCCTCGAAAGGTAAACCCGTGATTGCTGGTAAGATTTTTGTTCTTCTGTCACCTCGTAAGAGGTCTGTAAAGCCGTTCACTTTATTGAGCTTTTGATATATTCAAAGGTTTTGCAGGAAACGTCATTACATGATTCAGCACCACGGTTGCTATATGGCAATTATAAAATCGATCATAAAAAAACCTCATCAACATCCTTCTCGGTGTTACCTTAGAAATGCCCACCTAGTGAGCAGTTATAAAATCGAAATAACACAAAGTGATTGTTGTTTCGTTGCCAACAATAGAAAAAACCACGAAAAAGATCCAATCTGGCAATATGCGTAATTTCCAGTAGCACTTTTAATATATACCTGGCCACACGGCAAGTTCAACGAACGCTTCACCTTCACCATCATCATAATATTCATGATATAAACTGTCGTCGGAAAATCTGCCTTAACCAAAACATTGTGTGTGAAATGAAAAATTACGCAAGTAATAAACAGCATGTAAATCACGGACAATGTCGGGCGTTTGTTCTGTCATGGCTGAGGCTTGTTCTCGGTTGGGTGTAGTACTCGTCTTATACGGATAGTCAATGTCCGGAACTTTTCCCATGAAGTATCCCACATGCGGAATGCGAGTTATTCGGAACATTAGAAAAACTCTTCTGGGTGTAAGTATATGTAAACCAACAAAAAATCCTGCCGGAAAGATGTCTCTCTTTTACACGACACGTTTCCAAGAAATTTTTGCAACATGAACCACCGTTACCAGTTTGAACCCGCATGATCGGATCAAACGCATCTTCTTTTTTCTTCTTGCAAGTTTTTTTTTATTACCGTTTAAAAGAGCATTGTCTAACAATCGATAATTATTATTTTTCGATGTATCGTGATGGTACGAAATTGGAGGTTTTCTTTCTGCGTGGTATACTTTTACATACTTTACTATCGAGCACACACTCAAAGAATACAGTTATTATTATATCAAAGAGTTTGATAGGACCCACAGGTAACATATGATTGGTGATGGCTATGGGAATTGGGATTCGATGACGGATTCAACGGGTTACGAGTTTCAAGAGTTGAAAACAATTAACGGGTTTGTCTATTCATCGCATCGTTCGGAATTCAAATACAAGACTTTGATGCTATCACATTGAAATGATCTTTCATTTTGTCATCTATAGTGTGAAATACATCAAATCTGGCTTCAAGGTTTCCATTTTGTAAGAATCGATCAAATAAGGCAAATAAAACAGCCAGACACTCTCTTTCAATTTTCAGTTACAAAAAAAAAACTAAAGAAGTTTAGCAAATTGACATTATTCTAACTAATGATAAGTTATAACTAAACTGAACTTATTGGTTCATATGTGACTCAAACACTCGTCTTTTGTTTTGAATAAAGGAAGAAGGACCAAAAAATCGTTATAAATCGATCTCTATCGCTCGTACAAAATATGTTAATGGCCCACATAATGAAAAAACCAATAATTAAGATAATCACGACAATAAACCAAAAGTCGGGCACTGCGGACCTCCCTGCCAACAATTTATGGGCCTGATATTGTCGTGACGGGGTAGCCCTCCGGCAGCATTTCGGTGGCTTTGAATTTGGCCTGCCCCTCCAGACGCCGGGCCATTGTTTTTGGTCGTCTTTGGGTGATTTGTTGTATAATTACATATCATTTCCAAAACGGTGTACCATTCTCTTATTTTATTGCTACTTTAACTGATTTAATTGGTGCTGCGGTCCGGGTACCATACAATAACCGAATCACACATTCATCATCGGTATGTGGTGGATTTCGCTTAGGAAGACGTTATTTATGGCCGAGCAAATGGTAATTAATTAATTAATCGGTTGTTGTTGGTGAAGACCAGCGGGTTCTTCTAGCTAAGTAGGGTAAGATAGCCGGTTCTGGGACCTCCTCCTCCTCCTCCTCCTCCTCCTCCTCCTCCTCCTCCTCCTCCTCCTCCTCCTCCTCCTCCTCCTCCTCCTCCTCCTCCTCATCCTCCTCCTCCTCCTCCTCCTCCTCCTCCTCCTCCTCCTCCTCCTCCTCAGCCAGATAGGGGAAAGTGGGCTAACCTGAGCTGACCCGAGTATGTAGGGGAGAGTTGGGAAATTCAGGATACAAAATGGCGGCTTGACAGCTGTCACCTGTCAACTGTCACCTGTCAGAGACAGATAGGGGAAAGTGGGCTAACCTGAGCTGACCCGAGTATGTAGAGGAGAGTTGGGAAATTTAGGATACAAAATGGCGGCCTGACAGCTGTCACCTGTCAGCTGTCAGCTGTACATAGGGGACAGTGGGCTAACCTGGGCTGACTTGAGCTTGTAGGGGAGAGTTGGAAATTCAGGATACAAAATGGTGGTCTGTCAGCTGTCACCTGTCAACTCTCACCTGCCAGCTGTCAACTGTCACCTGTCAGCTGTACATAGGGGGAAAGTGGGCTAACCTGAGCTGAGCTGAGTATGTAGGGGAGATTTGGGAAATTCAGGATACCAAATGGTGGTCTGTCAGCTGTCACCTCTTAACTGTCACCTATCAACTGTCATTTGTCAGCTGTCAACTGTCACTTCTCAGCTTTCAACTGTCCTGTCACTTTGCATAGCTGTGCCATCCATGGATCGAATTTCTAACTATTGCCACCTGTCAAATGTCACCTGTCAGCTAGCAGAGCTACGCCATCTATTGATTGAATTTTCAACTGATCTCAGAACTGTCGGCTCGTACCTGCCATATGTCAACAGCTACCAGAGATGCGGCATCTATGGATCGAATTTCCAACTAATCTCACAACTATCAGCTCCCACCTATTACATGGCAGCGGTCAAAGATGTGCCGCCTATAGGTCGAGTTTCTAACTAATCTAACAGATGATAGCTCAAAGGTCCAAGGTCATTGCATGTCACCTGCCACAACTGCCGGCTGTCAGAAATGTCACTCGACGCCATCTGGCGGTGGACTTTCGAGGCGATGCTGTCGAAGCTCTCAGTAGACTCTTACGTGATGCGACACCTGACGACTAGGGATTGTAGAATGTCTCATCTAGCGACGGACTTCTAGTGGAAGGTCTACCAGATGATATATTTTCATCATTTTCACCCCGGCAATAGGTATATGTTCATCAGTGTAATCAGTAACCACCAATCTCGAGAAATATTGTGATGGCTCTCGCGAAACTAGCGTCATACACCTGAAATCGCGTCTACCTACAACCTCCGACTCATCTATTAAACGTCTCGCGTCGAGCACCATCTGCGCGGGAAGTCTCAAAGTAGACATCAGCAAGGCAAGCTGTCATCTAGCGAAGAGGTCTCAGAGCTGCCATGGCGCTATCTTTCCTTCATGTAAAACAGTAAAACATGCGTTGGAATCATACGACGGCGACAAGGATGTTGGCCTGTTACATACATGTTCGCAATTAACCTATGCGGGATACCCACCTCACTATTAATAAATACACCATATTCATCAGTAGATCATCAGTCCAATGCTGATCGCTAAAGAAGGTAGTGGTTTGATGAATAGCGCAATAAATAACTTACCATTTGAGTTACACGTGCCAGGATATCAATATCTAGGACCTGGAACTAAATTAGCAAAACGTTTGAGTCGAGGTGACCCTGGCATCAACGAATTGGACCGGGCGGCTAAGGACCACGACATCGCCTATTCAAAATCGAAAAAATTGAGCGATCGGCATATAGCCGATAAAATTCTTCAAGAGAAGGCCTGGAAGCGGGTTAAATCTAAGGACGCTATATTTGGTGAGAAAGCGACGGCCTGGATTGTCACCAACGTTATGAAAGTTAAGCGCAAATTGGGCATGGGGATCGCAGCGAAGAGAAGGATGGTTGATGAAAACAGTTCGATGGCTGCTGCTATGAAGAGGCTTGAAAGGGCTGAAACACCCGTGAAAAGGGGGAAAGGCGTAAAGCGTGTGAGGGAGACGACCACCTTGCGCAAAAAGTTAAGTAAGACTAGGAAGCATGTGAAACCATCTCGTTCAGGCGGTGCGCTGAAGATTCCATTCCGCAAGGCATTACTCGACCCTCTGAAGCGATATTCCAAGCGCATTGAACACGATGAAGATGTGAGAAACATATCGGAGAAATCACTTGAAGTAGCACGTCGACTCATTAAAGACGTTGGAGGGCGCAAGCGCATTAGAATACCGCGGGTAATGCCGGTGCCAAAGATTGGTGGATTTCTACCACTGATTCCCCTATTTGCGGCCCTATCAGCAGTTGGAGGCCTGACTGGTGGTGCAGCCGGTATTGCCAAGACTGTACTAGAGGCTAGAAGTGCTCAGAAGAGGTTGGATGAGGCCGAGCGGCATAATAAGCATATGGAGGCTATAGCATTAGGCAAGGGACTCTATCTGAAAAAGCATGGATCCGGACTCAGACTTTTTTACAACCAGTCAAAAAACTGATGGAGATGCTGCCCAGGAGAGCCCTGACTGACAGTGACATCCTAAAGTTTGCCAGGGTGTTTAAAATACCACATTTTCGAGGGGTGTTTATGCGGAATGAACTAAATGATCTGAAGCCACCGCATAAGTATGAAGCGGCAATTGTGAATCTGGATTCGACGATCGGTGCTGGAACACATTGGGTGGCATATAAGAAGCGTGGAGATAAAATATACTACTTTGACAGTTTCGGTGATTTGACACCTCCAATGGAACTTATAAGATACTTTGACGATAAAAATTATAAAATATTTTTCAATTATGATAGATATCAAAAATTTAATACATTCAATTGTGGACACCTATGTATGGAATTCCTTCTCAATAAAATGTTGTAATCTGAATTATTTCTGTCAGTTATTTATCGAACATTCTCCCTTCCTGATGTAAACGGCACTATCATGTCAACTCCTGCTACCGAGGCGAGGTGGGTGATGATGATGAGGAGGCGGCTGAATATGATGATGCTGTGACTGAGCTTGAGCAGACATCTCCGCTCAGCGCATTTAACTTCAAATTTAATTCAAACAGCCCGCTGGGGGTACAATTGATGGGGCTGCATGATTCATCCGATTGAAATAGCATAGATAGGACTTATGGTCCAAGTGTTATCAAACCGTGCTGCGAGTATCAGTTGGGTGAAACCAGATCTAGAATTTGCGAGAGAACGTCCAACATTATCTTCATAGGGAAGAGTCGATCTGATGAGGCGCGTAGGTTTAGAGGAATCCCTGGGATATATGAGCTGATATTCCTAAGATATCCTTGAGAGTATACGCGAATCGATGCTCGTCAATATGGTAAAATATTGAAGCTGCCCAATGCGGCCAGAGTTGGAGCATCTTCCACAGGTCGAATTATGGGTAATAGGCGATATAGCTCAATGAAAATTATTGAACCATTACCAAGTGCTGCGGCCTACAGGGGCTCGGGAACGAGATATTCACAATATACCGAGAGTCCGGTAGAAATTAGGTACTGGAATGACCCCAATGAATTAGTGAGAAGACTTGTTCGTCCCCACGCATCTCGCGGAGCCGGTAATAGGGCATGTGAGGCCGAAAGAATTCCAATTGAATCGACATTACGCAAAGCTGGAACAATATATTAAAGTTGATGGCTGCGGTACACCTCACATCGATCATCTCAATTGACAAGTTCGGACGTGCATCGGATGTGACGAGGACTACGAACACCGCCACATCCAGTCATAAATCAACCTCATTATAAGCTTACGGCTGACGGTGGCATCGATTGGGACAATCGTCGACTAACTGGTGTCAAGTACCTCAAGGCGGATCAGGACTGTGCTACAAAAAAGTTTGTTGAAGATTACACGGGGAAATTTTTAGTTGAACTGCGACGGGGAGTGGAGGGGAAACTTGATGGCATACCATCACTTATTGAGAACATTATCATAGGCAACGGGATTCGATATGAAAGAGGGTGCAATCAACATGAATCACCCTGCTGAAAAAGTTGAGCTGGTCAATGAGCTGTTCAGGCCAGCGATTCGAAAATTCAGACGATGTCGTACAATCATAAAGGGGCTAGACGATCTATGGCAAGTGGATTTGGCTGAATTTCGCGAGTATAGCAAGAGTAATCGCAACCATAATTATGTGCTAGTGGTGATTGACTGTTTTTCAAAGTTCCTATGGACAAGACCCTTGAAGACTAAGAGTGCAGGGAAAGTGTGCGCTGCAATGGCTGATATATTGCAAAACTCTAATGGTAGGATTCCAAAACACTTGCAGACTGATCAGGGTACTGAATTCTTCAATAAACAGTTCAATGCTTTAATGCGAAAATATGGAATTAATCATTATAATACATATAGTGTAATTAAAGCATCGATGGCTGAACGTGTCATTAGAACTTTGAAATCCCGATTATACAAGGCATTCACACTTCATGCTACCCATAATTGGATTGATGATCTATTAGATCGAAGCACGAGTGAATATAATGACACCAAGCATCGTACAACTGGATTGAAGCCAAATTTGATTAATAGGCGGAATGCTGCCAGAGTCCTACGAGACTCGTACACTCATTTGAAGAAATTTGGGAAAACTAAATTTGCAGTTGGTGATACGGTTCGGGTTAGCAAGTGTAAGCATCTATTTGAGAAGGGCTATACCCCCAATTGGACAACTGAATTGTTTAAAATCTCAAAAGTGAATCCCACCACAGATCCGCCGACATATTTACTAGACGATCTTAAAGGGGATCCAATCAAGGGCCGCTTCTATACTGAGGAGTTGCAGCGCACAAATCATCCTGAAATTTACCTGGTTGAAAAGGTCTTGAAGAGGAGGGGCTCTAGAATTTCTGTCAAGTGGCTGGGCATGCCCGACTGCAGCTGGGTTCAGTCTGAAGACGTACTGAACTGAGAACTGAGATCGTCAGTCGCAGTTGAAACCTGTCCGAGAAAAGTCATCATCGCGATCATCACCATCAAAAACATTCCCAATAGTTACTACAGCTAAGAAGAGATGATGATGTTTAGCCAAGAAGATGCAAGGCGTACTTCCAGCGTCGATAGCCCGTCAGGGGATAGCAAAGTGTATCAGCCGCCACCTAATGATGTGGTGATCAACATCGAACCTGGCAGCGGTGAGGATGTCTGTGGCAATGGTGCTCCACTGACCTCCCTCAACCAGCTGATGAATAGATATGATGAAGCTATTCGAATGGAGCGAGAATTGACATATCAGTCAGTTCTGAATGGTGTGCATACAAAGATCGCTCTCGGATTCAGCCATGTCAGAGGATATTTGCCAACGATTAGTGTAACATCATTGGCAGAGTCTACCACTGTATCGTTCCTGTCACATGAATGGAATGAGTTCATGAACGTCCTGCGTCAGCCCAGTGCAACGAGTTCGGTCATTTATGAAAATTTCTCTGTCAAATTCGATGGTGATAAGCCGTTATACATATACAGTAGAGGGGAGACAATTCATTTAACAAGTGATTTCATCGATGAAATCACTGCAATGTCACCGCTACTTCTATACCGGATGAAGATTTTGCATGAAATGAAGTTCAACGATTTCTATAATAGCTTCTTGAGAACTGTTGGAGCTGTATTGGATGAACGCCGACGCTCGCCCCCGTCAATAGCCGTCATCGTTGATGCTGCTGCAGCGCGTGAATTTATGGAACGATTACTATATAACTTTGATACATCACAGCAAGTTTCATGTATGCTGGAGTGTATTCAATTCCACTATCGTACTATTTTATGTGACATAGAATCCCTATGCCGCGCCTAGATGTTAAGTATATTTATGTATTATTTAGATAGGTACTACAATAAATAATTATCAAATGACGTTCATCTTTTTTTTTGCCATGTCTATCTTAGATACACTATAATAATTAATAACCATTGTAATAATGCTAAACTAGTGGTGTTGAGAGCCTTAGCGCCCCACTTATACTGACAACCTGGCGTCCCAGGCATACCGACAACATTCAGCGTCCCACCCATGGGGAAAACGTGAGTGTTCCACCCATGCCGACTAACTTAGTGTCCCACCCATGCCGACTAACTTAGTGTCCCACCCATGCCGACTAACTCAGTGTCCCACCCATGCCGACTAACTTAGTGTTCCACTCATACCGACTAACTTAGTGTCCCACCCATGCCGACTAACTTAGTGTCCCACTCATGCCGACTAACTTAGTGTCCCACTCATGCCGACTAACTTAGTGTCCCACCCATGCCGACTTACTTAGTGTCCCACCCATGCCGACTAACTTAGTGTCCCACCCATGCCGACTAACTTAGTGTCCCACCCATGCCGACTAACTCAGTGTCCCACCCATGCCGACTAACTTAGTGTCCCACTCATGCCGACTAACTTAGTGTCCCACCCATGCCGACTAACTTAGTGTCCCACCCATGCCAACTAACTTAGTGTCCTACTCATGCCGACTAACTTGGTGTCCCACCCATGCCGACTAACTTAGTGTCCCACCCATGCCGACTAACTTAGTGTCCCACTCATACCGACTAACTTAGTGTCCCACCCATGCCGACTAACTTAGTGTCCCACCCATGCCGACTAACTTAGTGTCCCACCAATGCCGACTAACTTAGTGTCTCACCCATGCCGACTAACTCAGTGTCCCACCCATGCCGACTAACTTAGTGTCCCACTCATACCGACTAACTTAGTGTCCCACCCATGCCGACTAACTTAGTGTCCCACCCATGCCGACTAACTTAGTGTCCCACCCATGCCGACTAACTTAGTGTCCCACCAATGCCGACTAACTTAGTGTCTCACCCATGCCGACTAACTCAGTGTCCCACCCATGCCGACTAACTTAGTGTCCCACTCATACCGACTAACTTAGTGTCCCACCCATGCCGACTAACTTAGTGTCCCACCCATGCCGACTAACCTAGTGTCCGACTCATGCCGACTAACTTAGTGTCCCACTCATGCCGACTAACCTAGTGTCCGACTCATGCCGACTAACTTAGTGTCCCACCCATGCCGACTAACTTAGTGTCCCACCCATGCCGACTAACTTAGTGTCCCACTCATGCCGACCAACAAACCAACTTAACGTACCACGCATACCGACAACATCCTCTATCACGAAACCCAACCCGGGGATATCATTTAGCTGAAAAATCGCCCTTCAAAGACGACACAACGGTCAGACTATAGCGGGAATCGAACCCGCAGCCTCCGAATCACAGGTGGATACTGACCACCTGTACTACGGGGTCGTCAAACGTCAAATAGTATTCAGCAGCTATCTAGGAATATAGTGACGATGGTAGTAGTAGAAATAAAGATGCCAAACATTTGGTATAGTTCATTTATTATTATCATTGTCCACATCAACGCTAACACCTCATATATTTCATCTCTTACTATAGGTAAAATTAGATTATGATACCGCTCAGAGCACATGCGCTCATAAATGTGATAGAGATCATAAATGATCAGCTAGGTATATGAAGCCGCGAATGGTACTATGATACTCACTCGTGGCCGATCTACCATCAATTATGGAAGGCAGTGATCCAGAAAACATGAAAATTCAAAATAATTCTGAAGTAATGGAAAATGCTATAGATAAAGTCCAACGTGGAGCGTCGCTAAGGGCGATCGGACGTTTGTTCGGTATTCCGAGATCTACACTGTGGCGCTTGGTGCGACGGTATGAAGAAGTAGATGATGTGCAAACTTATGATCCAAATATCGGGAATAGGAGAATCTTCTCAGCAGGCGAGGAATTGATACTTGCTGATTCCATCAAAGCTGCATCGAAAATGCAACATGGTGTGACACGCATGAAGGTGTGTAAACTCGCATTAAAACGAGCTAGGCTGCTGAACAAGAGATATCCCAAGCTCTGGGACAGGCGCCAGGCCGCATCTTTCGACTGGTGTAGGGGATTCATAAAACGTCACCCAGACATTTCACTTAAAAGCCCTGGGGACGGCAATTTGACTCGAGTGGTAGACCCTGACGAAACATCTGAAGTCATCTCTCATAGAAAAAATCCTGTTACTGCCCCAAAAAGTGGGTTCAGCTCGAATGATTCGGCTATAAGTCTGAAGTATCAATTCACTGCTCCATCGATCACATCGGCATCCATCCTCCCAGCCTCATCAACACCTCAGTCGACGTCGTCGCAGTCGTCAGCGCTTTCACCATCAGCCAACTTAATATCGCAAACAGATGTGTCTGCTGCTGCTGCCGATGATGATAATGATGATGATGATGATGTGGCGTATGATTATATAATGCCAGATGTCAACTCCACTGTTGCTGATCCCAGTGCTACTGCTAGAGCGGATCCTCATGGTTCACAAGTTGAAGTGATCAAGGGCTATGATTATGTCAACGTTGTCAGCCAGCGTTTTTCATCGAAGGATCCAATCAAATCGCGCGAGGGTTCTGAACATGTGATCATCACTAATCCTTCGAAGAATAATTCCATCTTGAAAAGTGGTATCAGGCGCGATGAATATTGCAGTGGCTCAAACGTTTTCGATGATGATATGTCAGATAACAGCATCGATCATTCCACTGATGATGGGGAAGTTTCTTTTCCGAGGTCGCGAGTTGAATCGCGTAAGGACTATAAGAATGTCTACAAGTACCACTCTTCATCGAAACGTCAATTTGTAAAGAGGCCCGTAGTATATAAATATTTCAGTGACATGAATGAGGTTGTCAAAAAATTGGTAACATTGAGTGCACAACAAAAAACTGGCGACGTCGACTGTATGCCGGAAATAGAGTCATTGGAGAACATTCTCCGGGAAGCTGAAGTGATATGGTGATATTTTGTTTTTAGGCCATCATTATGCATAATATAAATAACTTTATTTCTATCATAAGTTCATACATCATATACTTGGATGAGTTTCAACTCATGCCAGACTTTGCTTTATGGAATAGTTATCTGCAGATGTATTAAATATTCTGGTGGAAATAAAATGTTGATCGATTGGAATGAGGCATTTTTTCATCATTACCGGATGTATTGGATTAAGCGATTTTCTGTCCAGCATACTACTGAATCTCTCTAACTGTGGAGTGGAGTGGGGAGTATTCATACAGCTTATCATGTATGATTAACGCATATGCACGGGTATTTGCCGGGAAATTGTTGGCCGACTCAAACTCAAGTTTCACATCTACTGTAGACGATTGAAGCGACTCGATCTGTTTGGAGCAGTCAATGATGAATATTGGATCAGTCTCGAATTCCTCATATTTTAGTAGCGGTGTCACACTTGACTTTCCGAGGAAGTTTCTGGGAAAATCACAATAATTCTGGTAGGCCTCGGTATATTTTATAGTTGTAAAGTCGAAATTTTGATTCTCAAATGGATAGCTTACACTATTTAGCCAGAGTTTAATATTCCGCAGTGCAATGTTGTCGAATCTGGTGCTATCGACTCTTGGATTATCCCGTCGATTAGTCTGATATGCCACAATACATGCTATAGGCTTCTCCAATTTCAGGCTGGTCTTGATCGACCAGATATCTTTCTTGGCAGGCCGCAACGCCGGTAGCTCGTGTAATTCAAATCTCCGGAATGGAATTTTAAATGTAACACCGCTACCAATGTTTTTTAGTAATTTCAGCTTGAATTCCTCATTTGGGTACACATGCTGGACCTTTATGAATATTTTTCGGATTTCAATGGTCGCGCGGCTTGTTCCAGTAGATATATAGCAATTATCATCAACTCGGCGTCTCACAAGTCTGATTTTGTGACAACCTATCAATACCCGTTGATAATCATTAAAAATGTTCAATAGGAATGGTAGTGGAATCCTAAAGCTCATCGTTCGATCATTATCATTATAGGTAGCAATCCCAGCTCTGGTTGGATCCCATCCGGTAGTGGCTAAAGCTCTGCTCTCATCCCGGCTGTATGAGGCTAGACCTCTCATGGCGGTTGTCATCCCGGGATCGCGAAGCACGTCCAGTTCGCATCCATTTAGCTCATATGATATACGTTCAAATAGGTTGATGCCGCAATTATTGGAGAGAGTACACACACCGCCACCTTGCACCTGAGCCTCAAGCCCGATCGGATTGAAGGCACATTCCATATAGAGATGACCATCGTGGAATGCAATCAGAACATCTTGCTGATTAATCGCTATCTCAATTTCATCATTATTTTCAAACGAGGCTGTCTGTGCGTAGTAGGAGTGACCTTCTTCGCGCCAAATGCTCTCATCATAGACGGGGTCTTTAAATATGTCTAATTTTTCTGACATGATATCCCAAAGCTCTGAGATCTCGAAGAGATTTGGCTGTTACTTTTGGCGATGTTCCACGTACTAAATTGCTCAAGGCTCGGAGGTCTTGAAGAAATTTGGTTGTTTTCTTTGGTGGTGTCCCACGAACTGAATCGAATGATCGAACTGTTGGACTTTTATACAGTTGGTTGAATCTCAGCCCCATCCTGCTAACTAATCTACTAGATATTGATATCCTGGCACGTGTAGCTCGAATGGTAAGTTATTTATTACGCTATTCATCAAACCGCTACCTTCTTTAGCGATCAGCATTGGACTGATGATCTGCTGATGGATATGGTGTATTTATAAATAGTGAGGTAGGTATCCCACATAGGTTAATTGCTAAGATGTATGTAACAGTCCAACATCCTCGTCGTCGTCGTATGATTCCAACGTATGTTTTTACTGTTTTATATGGAGGAAAGATAGAGCCATGGCAGCTCTGAGACCTCTTCGCTAGATGAGAGCTCGCCTTGCTAATGTCTACTTTGACACTTTCCGTGCAGATGGTGCTCGACGCGCGACTTTTAATAGATGAGTCGTAAGTTGTAGGTGGACGCGACTTCAGGCCTAAAAACGCGATCTCATGTCGAAATCTCTTTTTTTTTTACCCGCACGCCAAGGTTCAAGTTGTATGACGCTAGTTTCGCGAGAGCCATCACAATATTTCTCGAGATTGGTGGTTACTGATTACACTGATGAACATATACCTATTGCCGGGGTGAAAATGATGAAAATATATCATCTGGTAGACCTTCCACTAGAAGTCCGTCGCTAGATGAGACATTCTACAATCCCTAGTCGTCAGGTGTCGCATCACGTAAGAGTCTACTGAGAGCTTCGACAGCATCGCCTCGAAAGTCCACCGCCAGATGGCGTCGAGTGACATTTCTGACAGCCTGCAGTTGTGGCAGGTGACATGCAATGACCTTGGACCTTTGAGCTATCATCTGTTAGATTAGTTAGAAACTCGACCTATAGGCGGCACATCTTTGACCGCTGCCATGTAATAGGTGGGAGCTGATAGTTGTGAGATTAGTTGGAAATTCGATCCATAGATGCCGCATCTCTGGTAGCTGTTGACATATGGCAGGTACGAGCCGACAGTTCTGAGATCAGTTGAAAATTCAATCAATAAATGGCGTAGCTCTGCTAGCTGACAGGTGACATTTGACAGGTGGCAATAGTTAGAAATTCGATCCATGGATGGCACAGCTATGCAAAGTGACAGGACAGTTGAAAGCTGAGAAGTGACAGTTGACAGCTGACAAATGACAGTTGATAGGTGACAGTTAAGAGGTGACAGCTGACAGACCACCATTTGGTATCCTGAATTTCCCAAATCTCCCCTACATACTCAGCTCAGCTCAGGTTAGCCCACTTTCCCCCTATGTACAGCTGACAGGTGACAGTTGACAGCTGGCAGGTGAGAGTTGACAGGTGACAGCTGACAGACCACCATTTTGTATCCTGAATTTCCAACTCTCCCCTACAAGCTCAAGTCAGCCCAGGTTAGCCCACTGTCCCCTATGTACAGCTGACAGCTGACAGGTGACAGTTGACAGGTGACAGCTGTCAAGCCGCCATTTTGTATCCTAAATTTCCCAACTCTCCCCTACATACTCGGGTCAGCTCAGGTTAGCCCACTTTCCCCTATCTGTCTCTGACAGGTGACAGTTGACAGGTGAGAGCTGACAGGTGACAGTTGACAGGTGACAGCTGTCAAGCCGCCATTTTGTATCCTAAATTTCCCAACTCTCCCCTACATACTCGGGTCAGCTCAGGTTAGCCCACTTTCCCCTATCTGGCTAAGGAGGAGGAGGAGGAGGAGGAGGAGGAGGAGGAGGAGGAGGAGGAGGAGGAGGAGGAGGAGGAGGAGGAGGAGGAGGAGGAGGAGGAGGAGGATGAGGATGAGGATGAGGAGGAGGAGGAGGAGGAGGAGGAGGAGGAGGAGGAGGAGGAGGAGGAGGTCCCAGAACCGGCTATCTTACCCTACTTAGCTACATTCTACTAGGTTACGGACCGCTTCCGAGAACCAGGCTACGGTATGGAAGAGTCAAGGAAATTGCTTCTCTGAGATGGTGAAGCAAGGAGCAAGGCATCTACCTATGAGTATGTATTAGAAAAAGCCAGAAACGTATATGTTTCACTTTGTTGTTACCATTTCTTGTTATCGGATATGACGGGCTTGTAAGGCATAGCAAACGAAATTCCAAGAAGTGATGGTGGTGACTCAGGAAAGTCAGTGTGTTCGTCGCTTGCGCCAGCATTGAAGTCTCAGGCAAATTGCACTGATGTTGGAAATTTGTCCGAAACGTGCTGGAGCACCGGACAGTGGACAAAGAAGGAAGATAATAATTGTTTAGGTCGAATTAAAGTGCCGCTTCCACTTTAATAAGGGGCGGGCAGACAGTAGCGGACCCGGAGAGCCATGCAGAGTATACATACACACAGAGCATAGTGTGGGTCTTACCCGAATTCCTCCGCGCCAGACAGAGAGGTCCGACGTTCATGCACGCCGTTTGTTCTTCTCGCGCGTACGTAATAACCGCTATGGATATTTGATTAGTTGGACGGTTGTTGTACGGCCACGAAGGCCGAAGAAGCGGTACATTCTGGGTTGTGTGTATGAAGCGGCGAGCGGGTTGTACCAATAATTTTATAATTTTATAGTGTTTGGCAATTTGCTGCAAAGTGCTGCCAACTATTTACGAACTGCCAAAATCGGCCCCGTTTAACTTGCTATTTTCTCCACCTCACGCAAACCGCCGGTATCATCCTTGCCGCACAGAAAAAAATGCACGAAAATGCGCTTCGGTATAATCGCCTATATACTTGACCTGTTTCTTGAAAGATACATTAATGTAAAAATGTTCTTTTCAAGTCTTGTGCATGTCTTTCTCATGATGAGTTTTTTGTGTGGGGACCTACGAAACAAGTTTAAGTCTGGTGAAGTTTCGACGACATATTATCACACCAATGGCTTGTTGATATACAAGATTGGGGCTCAGACCGCCGTAAGTGACGTTACCATAGCAACGGCGTATAACAAGTAATAATGCAGCTATATTTGACAAGTTAAACGACGCATTCTTAACTTGCGGTGGTAACTTGTATTGAGTTCCAAGACAGTTGCGGTTGCAATTTTATTGCTGCCCATTGGTGATTTATGTCATTTATGCGTCATATACGCATGTCACTGCCAAAATTCTCCCAGAAATTACCATCAGGCTGATGAAGATCAGTTCAGTCTGTCGCTGTGCTAGAATCCTAAGATAGCTGTCATCTCATCTGTAAGCCAAAATTCGTCGTCATTTTCAACATATTCACATAAAAAAGAGAAGGTGTTAAAACGGAAAGTGGCCGACTGACGAGAGGCCATTTATGAAGAACACAGACTTCTAAAGAAGAAAACGTACGAAAATAGAAGAAATAATAACGCGCTCTTGTTTGTTTTAGTTTTTTTAACGCGCATTCATTAACATAATCCTTGACGGGTACATTGCCGTGCGTTCCGACGTGTGAAATTTGGTCCTTCGATCCGGCATCCCACTATACAGATAGATTCTTAAACCGCACGCATCAGAGCTCGATCGATAGAATCGATTCAATTAGAATTGTGCGCGAAGAATGCTCCGCAAAGCCAAGCACTTCAAAAACACCGTCCGCATGTAAAATTCCCAGTCCGGCAAATGAAGTCACAAGCCTCTTCTAGTTAGAATAAAACAGAACCGGATTAGGCTCTTCTCGTACACACGCATTTATCAGATTCCCGTCTCGTCTCGTTTTGTTAGATGATATCTACGCGCCTGATCTCTGAGAGAACCCTCTCTCTAGTCTCCACTTCTCATGCCGATCTGATTAGAAACAGATACTGCCATTTCTTTGACTTAGTGATCCGTAACCGCTGAAAAATCATCCCGTCGTCGTATGCACGATGGAGAGGGCTCTCTGCTTCTTTTGTCTTTTTTTTGTACCTGTACCAGCATATAGTCAGTGATGCCGAGCATAAGATCGCAACTCTGAAAAAATGTGGTAGGTACCTGTACCTATAACATACCTATATACATATCGCGTTTGGTAGATCCAAGATCTAGTAGGTGGCACGGTCATAACTATAATAATATGATGATGATATTTTAATCACGGAGGAAACGCTCTCTATTAATAATTAACCTGAGCGAGATGGCGATGATGAATGCCGGTGATTTTTAACTGTCCCCCGTAATCCCAACATAAATCTGTCCGCGCGGCGATGGCCGGGCACTGCTCGCTATACTAATTTCAAGCGCCAAAGAAATGAACTTTTGCAAGAGGTGAGCTCGTTGGCTTGTCTAGTTTAACGTTTATGGCGAATAAGAAACTGGGAATAAACACATCAACAAGTGGTCCACCCCAAAATTTCGTCTCACTTTGAGTGGGTGTATCTCGGTGGAAAGGTAACCGATTTTGGAAAACAGATCATGTTTGGAAGGACATTTATTTGGCTACAGAGCGCTATGTCAGGGCGGGTGATTAATGACTGGATACTGTATACCTATACAGGGTGACAACGGAAGGTGTGTCAAAGTGGTCACTTTTCAACCATGGTCAACTTTTGCAAAAAAAGATTTTTTAAGGGTCATTTTTGAGAAGCCGACATCAATATTTCGAAATGGTTTTTGACATTTATTGATATTTTGATTTTGAAGAAGTGTATGGCGTCATTTTCCGTGGAACGTGAGTTTTTTACGCCGTTTCTCTCTTGGGCCATGCAGTTTTCCCAAATTTGAAGAAAATGCCTTATTTGCAGTAAAAAAAACCGTCACAGTGAGAAATTTGACCTCCCCGATCCCTAATGGTGCTATACCTCCTGATGGATAGACCTCTTTGGAGACGGCCGCAAGGGAGGTAGGTGACAACGATATAAATCTTATTTAGTACATAGTATACATAGTTGCCCATGGCAAAAATCCCATCCCCGTTGTTCTTCTACGGGAATTATTCGAAAAATTCACAAGGCGATATCTCGGTTACGAAATGAGGTATAGGACAAAACAGTTTTATTTTCTTGAATATGTCACATTCTGCACATTCCAGTACAGTGTCAATATTTTTTCACAAAAACCCTGACCGGAAATTAAGGGTGAGCATGTCATTTTATACAGAATGGAATTTTTTTATGGAAATCGCGGTACGTAATTTGAGTCTTATTGTGGATGTAAAATGACAGTTGTATCACTGATATTGACTACAGTATCAATATTCTTCATCAAAATATTTAATTGACTCCTTACGTCATATGCACTGGAGAGCGATACTGGAGCAATTCGGTAATTTAATTGACAGTATGCCATGGACGTGCGCGGCTGTCATCGGCGAAAGGGATAGTCCGACGCATGACTAGCGTTTTTTACTGGTCTTATCGCATCGCAGTTTATAGCTACGTCCTCCATTTCCAAATTACTCTATATCTTTGATTTATTGCAATCTTTTCATCTCACCCAATCAACCCTTTTCCCTCAGCAAACATCAAAACTACCTACCTCCATCTGATTGGTGTCATAAGGAATTGGGTGAAATGACCGTTTTCCGAAAACTTTTTTTTGTGAAGATTGCCATCATTTTCCAACTGCAGGGGTTAACCAGTGGTTGTATAAATCAGTGATACAGTTGACATTTCACATCGACAATGTGATTCAGATTATCGCGATTTCCATAAAAATTGTTTATTATATATAAGTAAAATGACATGCACGCACCCTTAACTCCCAATCAGGGTTTTTATAAAAAATATTTATAAAACTGTATCATATTCAAGAGAACAAAAGTGTTTGGTCCTACCTCATTTCGTTCTCGAGATATCGCCTTGTGAATTTTTCGAATTGTCCTACAACAACAACGGGAATGGGATTGTTGCCATGGCAACTATGGAAAATGCGATACAACAGAAGATGGTTATTGATGCATTACTTGAGTTACCCTGTATTAGTAAATATGATTTGTATCGCCCTCATCTACCCCCTTTACGGACAAAGAGGTACAATCATATTAGTATTATAGACGATAACTAGGAGGTAGCCTTATTGGGAGTCGGCGAGGTCAAATTTCTTAATGTGACGGTTTGTTACTGCAAATTATGCAGTTTGGCCAAATTTGGAAAAGCTGCATGGCCCAAGAGAGAAACGGCATGGAAAAACTCAAGTTTCACGAGAATTGACGTCTATTATTCTTAAAAAGTCAAAATATCAATAAAAATCAAAAACCGTTTCGAGATATTGATGAAATTATTATTATTCTCGAAAATGGCCATAGAAAAAATCTGGATTTTTTTGCGAGAGCGGCCATGGTTGGAAAGTGACCGCTTTGACACACACTTCTCACCCTGTATATAAAGTATCCAGTCATCAATCACCCGCCGTGATACAGCGCCTTGTAGCCTGATAAATGCCCTTTCAGACATGATCTAGTTTTTTGAAATCGGTTCTTTTTTTTCCGAAATACACCCACTCAAATTGAGACAAAATTTTGGGGTGGACCGCACTTTATCTGTTGATGTGTTTATTTTAATCTCGACCAGCTTCGCAAGTTATTTATGACACTTACTTGATCATCTATGACTCTCAAGACTCAGAAAAGAAGAACTTAGAATATAGAAGGCTGGGGCACAAATTAATATAGGCTGTCGGATTTCTACATGATTGGAGAGGGTTTCTGGTCGCCATCGGCCGATCGCAGCCTGAATCGCAGCCCACTAGAATCATGTAGAAATCAGACAGCCTATACCTACCTAAAGTGAGCGTTTCTTTGGGGTGGAAGGGAAAAGGAATGTAAGACATTCTTGGTCAAAACAAGAAAAATCAAAATTTCCTGTTAGTTATCCCTTAAAATTAAGCTTGAATAGCAGAATTCTCAGCAAAACTGAAAAAGTTCCTATTTTATGAATGTCTTGAGAAAACCAGTAAACTTTTTCGACTTCGACTGAAAAAAGCTATTTTTGACTCGTATTCTTATTCCCATGCACGCAGCATAGAATTTATTTTTCATGAGAAATTGCAACATCTGTTATAATCTATGGAAAAAAAATTAACTTTTGTCAAAAAAAAGCAGCCATCTATTAACTATTGACTCTAACTTAATGTCTATTAAGTCATGTCTATCAACTTGAGTATTTAGGCAGTAGTTTCAAAACCTAAAAATCACTATGAAGAAGAAACTACGAGTATCGAGTAATTGAAAGTAACAATCAAATAAAAAAAACACTAAAATTGAAACACCACTGTCATAAGAAGACGTCTCTGAAATTTTGAATTAATAACATTTTTCGGAATTCATCGAAAACAACATCCAATGATTACCAACCAACAAGTTATAGTATATAGAGTGTCTTAATTATTCATACATACTTTTCAGGCAGAGTACAAATAGGCGCTTGACTTTGGTTGCTTGCAACGATCTAGCGCTAAGCGTATTTTAGCTACTCTATTTTACAAAGTTACGCCGTTTATGAGCCAAGCAGGGCAAGGCACTATCTCTCCGTCATAGACTATATAGAAATGTTTAGTAACTGACAGTTATTAATTAACACTTTAGAACTTGCTGATTCAATGAAATGAGCTGGTTGCAAACTTACCGAGAGGTCATCGGGATCAAACACGGTATACTTCAAAAAATTCACCAACCTGAAACAAGAAAAAACATACATTAATTAAGCTTGATACTACCCATCCCAAATAAAGGAATGGCGTTACATGTCATTATCAGATATCACCACCATTTAGCTTTTGCTCTACCCAGAAATTTGCACGTCTTTCTACTTGTACAGAGACTCACACAGGTTCTCTCGCATACACGTCAGAAATCGACCCAAGAATCTCCCGGCTGCCGACGACCGTATCTCCACTCAGATAAAGTTTTACGACATGAATTTTCGCTTTTATCAGTTATTACCGGCTAATCTTTATGGGTCCATTATGTAAAGTCTCGGTCGGTCCATGTACGAGTTCCTTTCAGCATCAGAGAGCGCAGACATGTCGAGGAGGATGCAGCCAGCAGCACTCAGCAGCCGCCAAAATATCGGGGCAGCCAAAAGGAGGCGAGCCGATCCCACTACAGCTAGACGATGATCTCGAACATGCAACCCATTCCGCTAAACATTATAATATGCAGCGCTCCGGGGGCCTAAAAACCAACCCGCATGACAACGACCGATAGTTTGCTGCTCTCCGAGCGCACATAATAATAGTTTTATGCAAATCCGCATCATCGTCTTCTCCTCCTCTGTTCTTCTCGGTATCCGCAAGACCCCAGAGGGCTGGTGGTAAGCGAGGACGAGAACGACGAAAACGTGTATTTGGATCGATGATGGCGAAAAATCGAGGCAAAACCGAAAATGTGCACCCGCAGCCTCCGGAACCTTTTACCCATTCTAGTTGTGGGGTTCCTGAATATTTTTCAATTTAGGCCTTTTTGTATAGGTACTCATCATGCATTTTATAGGAGAATAAGAAGGAAGAATGCTTTTATCATTAAGGTACGAGTCGAAGAACTCTTAAATGGCGGAGACATTCTTCAATTCCATTGGAGATTACTACTACTATTATGAATACAAAAACTGCTGCTGTCCTCCTTGTTCACAGTAGCGAATTCTAAATAGCCACCAAGCCCAAAATTAGAAAGATTGAGATTGGTGTAAGCATGCACAATTGCACAAGTTATTTAGCAAACGTCTCCAATAAGATCGGAACCCGTGAAAAGATTACTTACTTCTTGCCCGTTCATGAATTATGAGTGAAAGTGACATGTTCCGCCACTTGATTTCTACATTCCCTTCAAGGCTCCCGCCCTCTGAGATTATGGTTTAGTTCTACCCCGATCATAAACTTTCATGACCTTTCAGACATTGTTGGGTGAATTATCAAATAACTTGCTCAAAACAAGTTAACAAGAATATTTTTTACTGATGACGGGTGACAGCTGGTCGCATAGAACATGAACTCTGCACATAACCATTTTTGCACCACCAGTTGTGAACCAGCCCAACCAAATTTATCCACCAGCCTACTCTAAAGGCCGCTCTATGAAATTACGCAACGCAACCGCAACGCAGAGCGCAACTTTTCTGATTGGTTCGCAAGCCTTTCGTGGCGTTGCGATGGCTTTGCGAATACCTTGCGAGCCAATCAGAAACGTTGCGCTCTGTGTTGCGGTTGCGTTGCGACTGCTGCGAATTTTCATAGAGCGGGCATAATGGGAAAAAACCATGAAATTGGTTAGCGTGATGCAAAATCTACAGCTTAAAAAAACAGTTTTTTTCATGGGTCATCCTCTGAAACTGCGATGAGCAATTAGAAAATCAACCTGAATTTTTTCCCAAAGCCTGCTATCATTTCCAGAGGTCGCTAGTACCTATTCAACATCTTGACTAGGGTAAAAACTAGAGATATAGCCTGAAATTACAGTAGTGGCTATTAAGCAGTATTATTTTTCCAAACTAAATATTATTGTTGTGGTAAACAAAGGATACTCAACAATAAAAAAGACGCCGTGACTTCGACAAATAACATTAACACCACAAAAAATACGGGAATTTATGATAGAAAAGGACCATTCGCCAAAAAAGTGAATGCAAGAAGCATTTCGTGTGACACTTGAGTAACAAGACTTTGTACGGTATTTGGACCTCGCTGAACACAAAAATCGCGGTTGCCAAACCGACAGTTTGACAGAAACCTCCCATCGAAAGGGGAAGTTAAGAAATTGACCATTTGAAGTGCTTGCGTGAAATCTATCGCTCACTTGATCTTTATTGGAAGCAAGAAAATCACACATTACCTTGGTCATACGTCATGATTATATCCATAATTTTAAGGACCCCCTCCTTAAAATTATGGAGGGGCCCCCCGCTGGCAAAGGTTACTTTAAGAAATAAAGGTAATTCTGTTAATATTATAATATTCGATCAATTTTGACCAATTTTGACCATTTTGATATCTTTTTTGACTTAGTTTGATCTTTAGGTTTAGGCTAGTTTCAATCGAAAAAAACATTTTTGGGCACTGAAAAGAATGACGGTGACCTTCGACACGATTTTCAAATTATCGCCCTATATTTTTATTTGAAAAGAAGTAATCTACACCATTTTTCTTTAGCCTATACGTTTTGAGAGTGAGCCATTCACTCAGCTTCGTTCAGATTTTCGATTGGCCATATTTTGAGAAACTACGGGGTTCCCGTGCGATTCCTATACGTTCGAGAGCAAACGCGATAATTCTAGATCGTTCGCGCAAGCTGGAGATCGAGACGTGCGAGTAAGACACATCTGCACAATTGGCGGAGGTTCCGCTATCCAGAGAATACGTCAATGCAGAATATGCCAGAGAACTTGTAGAATGTTCCCGAAGGTAACACTCGGAGTATATAAGCAGAGATGAGCCGACAGACACCAATTCACGGCGACAACAGCGAGTGATCGGAGAAGTGTTTTATCTAAGAAAACTATTCCTTGGAACACCTTCACTCACCCCTAAAGAGGTTCATGGTTATCCTCGGTCAATGCCTAAGCCACAACAAAACCGGAATGTTAGAGTGGGTGGTTTGAGGGTTGTTTCTAAGGGTTGTTTCCATAAACATGATAACTGATAACTCTCGGAAACGATCAGATCCAGAGGCGAAATTCTGGTTCCGTCTCCAATCGTAAGCAGTGGTGCATTTTTCAACGTTGATGGGTTGTTTTCAAAGATCGTGTCCATGAACTTGAAGAATGATACCTATCTCACAAGGTTTTGATAGAAAATGGATAAATCTGTTCAGATTCAGGAATACATTTTGGAATAGAAAGCAAACTTTTTGCCAAAAATACAAAAAAGTTGTAGCAATAGCAATCCAACTCGGTGGGCATAGGGGTTATAGTGCCTATGATGGTGACTATATAACGCATAGGTAACTAGACTGTGTTTCAGCCAATGAGATGCACGGATTCGGGGTACCAAGAGGATATCACAGCGATCATAAAAAACAATTGAATTTATCACCGATTTCGGCTTGTTCACCTCCTGTCAGATTGATTTCAGTTTGAGTTTAACTTTTATTTTGAATGCAAACTGTTGAGAATACATAAAAAATACTGATGGGATACTAATGAAAGCGTTTAAAACGTGATTACTCACCCCAAAAGGGGGTTCTTGTACAAAATGTATACAGATACAGCATTCGTCTGTGGTGTTGATGTGGACACAGGCATTCAGATCAGAGAAATGTCACATTGGGTGGATTTACACGAGATCTGCTCGTATAACATGGAAAATCATGTCCATGCAATACGCTTCACTAACGATGGGCGAATCTTTGAATTGCTATTTTGTAATGCATATAGACACTAAATCGGTGAACTTTAGATTTGCCTTGAAATGTCTGATGTAAGTATACAATTCAATTTTTTCAATTTGTTATATAGTCTTGCTAAATTTAACTCGTGGTTTAATTATTAATCGATGATATTTTCTCATGGAATCGATGCGGCACATTCAACTCCTGCTACGCACTGCTACCGCAGTGCTCCGCAGTCGTTGAATCTGCAGATACGATTCCATTCGAAATTATCATCGATGATAATCATACCACTTGTTGTATTTATTATTACTGACTATATCGTTCGCTCAAAACTGGCAGGTAATGGATACTCTACAGGTGTCAATTGAGGCAAGGAAGTGGAACAAACTCTTTCTATCCAGGACGGTAACGTCTCTACTTGGCTCAATTGGGCTTTTACCTGTAGTAGACAGATAAAGAAATAATTTCCATTATTTTGATAGAGTAGCCAGACGATCCTAATCGTGCAGAATCACTCGAATGGGGTTTGACCGTCGGGAGGCTCCCCTGGGAGGCACGAGCAAGTTGAAGAGGACCTCTCAACATCGCAGCTGACTCCTCGTTAAGTACCATCTTACCTTTATTATTTGTTGTAATAGTTATCAATTCAACGTAATGAAATTAGTCTGGACCATAGCCTAGTTCAATATTTTCACTGCGGCTTTCTTCCATTTACTTGGATTAATATAGTTTGTATGTAGTTTTAGTATTAATTAATCTTTCAAGTGGCTATTTGCTGCTAATGTTTTCGGAGAGTATTCAAACATGTTCTTTTGCAACAAATGTAGAGGCTTCCGTGTTTTAAATCGACAATAAACGATAATGAATAATGACTGATGGGAGTTGTTAGAATTTTACAGTATATACCTACTGATACATAAACATTCCAATTATTCAAATTAATAGATTCAATTGAGCGAGTTTTTATTCCTGTTAAAGTATTGTATATGGAATAGGTACACAAACAATTGCCGGTCGGTTGTATAGATATATAAAATATTACACAAATTATATTACATGCCCATTGCCCACTAGAGCCTACACGCGTAATATGATATACGAGTATCTACATAATATGAATATTGTGTGTATATGCTCGTATGGGAGGGGAAGGATTTATTATTGTGGAGCATGTTGCTGCTAATTGGATATTATGAAGTGCTAAAATCACGTACAATAATTAATCCGCGCGCAATAATAATTATTGCTTATGCACTTGGCTAAGAGAAAAATCGCCATCAGTGACCTTACAATGCGTTTGATTAATGATCGATATGTGTATGTCAATGGAAAATCTAAGCCTGATTGAATGACACGGATATGGTGAAATTATCATTCAGAATAATATAGAAAAAGGCTTCGGAAGGGTCAACATTTCAAAATTCCAAGCGGCTCATTATAAGTCGTTACAATAAGCGCATGTTACGAATATGACATGCTGAGAGAGCCTCCGCGCAGTTGTTGCGGTCCTTGGCCCCCAAATTCCCCAGCATCCTACCAGACAGATCTCGGAATTAACATATATTTGAATTATGAGTGGAATTAGTTGCGATATTATAATATTTCCAGGCATCAGATAAATTGGCCGATAAGATTCCATAATTTCTTCTCCTCTGGGCTGCAAGCAAGCAGTAGGAGTAGTAGTGGCGGATGGTCAAATTTCTGTGTGATGAGCGCTCGGTGTGCTCCGATTTTGTAATTAATTAAGCTCTAGAATTTCAAAAGTAAATATTGAATCATCGCTCATTTATACCGCCGCTCTTGGCTGCTGCTCGCTTGCTGTGCTCACGAGAAGAACAAATTGAAATTATTTTTCGCTCCGCGTGTCATAAATCAAAACTGGAAAAAATGGCGCTTACGCAAGCCCAGGCTAATGGCCCTGCCTGTTTGTTCCTTACAAATATTTTTATGTAAATTTCGCCGGTTAATAAATCCGAACATGGCCGGGAGATTAATCGGGAGATTATCGAAGAACCACCAGTTGACTGAATTTATTATATATTATTTTTGCCATCATCGTGCAGCTTATATGACTCAATTCAGAAAAGAGTTAAAGCCTAGCTATACAGGTATATTGTAGAGATGCTGCTGCGCACTCTCTGGATTCTCTCCTTTGAACAGAATATCCTCATTATAAATTGTAATCGTCCCACATTATGATTGGCGTAAATATTTATGTTCGAGTGCCACGTAAACGCTGAAATAAAACTTTGCGGAATGCTGCCTATATTCGATTCCATATAATTTAACTCGTACCGCTCGAGAAGTCCATAAAATGAATATAAAACGACTCCTCTCGAAGTCTCCGGGATATGCCTTGTGGTATAGAGAGGAGAGTTTTTAAATAAAACGAGTTTCGTAAAATTAGACTAATTAATACGGGAAATGCAAGCAATGCTCGATGGCTTATAATGTCGCGGTCTTTTGGGACTAATGGCTTATTGATAGGCACCGGGAGGGTTCCGAAAAATCGGACCGGGTTAATGGATTTTTTACGATGGCGCGAGCAAAAGAGAGTGGCTCTAAATTTCTCAATATACGCGGCTTTATGATCGGTGACCAATGTGGATGAAATAAAAAACCATCAGATGTACCTTTTTGAAATGGCACTGATCAGTGATCACTAACATTTTAAGCTGTTTGAATATCCTAATTTCAGGGCTTTGAGCTCCACAAAACGAAGCAGAATTGGCAGATTTTCAATAATATTTATTCTGTTCGTTTTCTGTTGGCTCTTGTTTCACCTTCCTTGTATCAACAAACGCTAGAGGTCTTCGGACCGTTTGCCATAAAAAAATCTAATAGTCAACATTTCACACGGTGAAGTAACAGCCAAAGTACCTACTCAAAAATATTTCAGAGGCTCCCTTTATTTTCTACTGAAACAAATCCTTATGAGATAATAATAACAATCATTGAAAAAAGCATTCAATGATACAGGAAACTCCCTTTGCATGAGTGTCGAACGATATTAGAAGAAGAAGCACAAAAACTTCCTCTTAGGGGGGCTGCAGGGGGCCCTCTCAAGTTGATGGTCCAAGAACTCCAACCAAATCATTTTCAATTTCGTTGTATCACTCAAATGGGGATGATGTGAATCCATTGTGAATTTCGATGGCATTGGCCACCCTGTCCCTTTCATCCTTCATGATGCTTGAGAAAAAAAAATTCTTCAGGACGTCAGAGAAATCACCTTTTTCTATACATATCTATAATAGACTGGTACAAAAATTTGAAAAAACGCCTGAAATTACCTCCTAGAGGCATTTCATATAACATTTTTGTAACAAGTGTTACTAGACTAAATGGACCCTTCTGAATCTGAAAATGCCTGTTACCAAGGCGAAATATTGACCGGAAGTAGAGGTTATCCACGTTAGTTGAAGATGCGGCGTCCAATTAGGCGGAAAGGATTTCTTTCTGCCGTATCTTTTTGACCGCTTTACCGATTAAACGCAAATTTCACACAGATAGTTCGTGATTTACGTTTCCATGATTTGATGAAGAAGAACTTCAACAAAAGTATCCAGTAGCGTGAATATTCAAGCTGCTGTAAATTTTCTAAAATTATCATAACTTTGAGTTCTGGATTCAATTTTAATGCTGAGATTTTCTAGCAAAACTTGAGATATACTGGCCAACCTATGAAATGGAACACATGGAAAGTGGATGTGGAATGAAGATTATAGTGAAATGAAAAATTTTCAACAGTTGCATTAACTACCTACTAGACAATCTTCTACCTCCATGATCGGTTGCCACCGGCCCACCGGTCATCATTACTCTCATGGAATGACTATTTCTTCACTCGCATGATTTACATCACTCAACTCTGTCTCGTGTTCAAACATCATGCTTATGAAGATATGGGGATCATTCCTTTTCACTCGCTGTATAATGGCTACGCCCCATGATGACAAACACGGCTTTGGACCTGAAAACGCTTTCTTGTATCAAAAAATACTTTTTCACGCAAGAGGACCTTATCATTGACTTATTCATTATCTCACAATGAGTCCTATTTCTCACAGCTCAAGACTGACATAGACACCTATGGGTAAAAAGGCTTGAAAATTTTTGTTAGGGGCTGTTGAGAAACTGGAGTCACTTCCTCCCACCCTGCAATACCATACAGCTTCACATAATGAAAAGCCATTATTAGGCATGGTTCATTCTGAAGATAACCATAATACTGATCATCATTCACTGCAGTTATCTCATCATTCAGGTCTGTTTTTTCTGGAAGAACGCCCACTTTCCTTTCCCCAAACTTCCAGAATTGGAACAATACGGGTAGAAAGCACTCCGAAACAAGCACTTATTGACTTAAACCTGACTGACTACCTCAGACCCCATCGCTACATCGTGTTCCCAAATTGGAGCTTCCGGCTGCAAAACAAACTGTAGGACGCGAATTTGCTCTTGCAGAAAGGCTGGCACGAAATGCCTGAAACTCAATAATTGCAAAGGATTCTGCCTCAACAACCACAAAATAGATGAATAAGTAGCACCGAGGGCTTCACCAACTGTTGAAATTTTTCTTTTGACTACATACTAGTTCTGTTGGATACTACTTATTTTCCTGAATCTAAAAAGTGCTCTGGTGTTGATACTAGGTCAGTGTTGGGTGTTGACAAGATTCTTGGCAAGACTCTGAGCAAGTCTTTCAAATATTAAGTCTGTTAACTAGGTTTCTTTCAATTAGAACTAGTTTTTATTAGTCTCTAAAATGGTTAGGAATCCATGTTCAACTGGATGTTCTCTCTATTCTAGATCTACGAATAGGCAAAAACTGGAGGCTGAAAGATCCAATGGGTTGCAAGTGCTAATGATGTTTGGATAGAGTGACAAGAGAAATACCTACAGTTTCTGAATAAATTAGTATCTGGGCTGAATTCTGGACTTCGCAGTATTCTATGGGGCTAAGCTATGCTTGAAAATTTCAGTTTTTACTCTTTTTTTACTTCTTTGAGATCTGATGATTATATCTTTGCCCAAGAAATGAGTGGTCAAAATTCTTCCATTGGTCATTAGGCTTGAGTACCTTACACTTGAAAATTATGTATAGATGAGCAATTTGTTGGAAATCATTCAGAAATTCCTTCTCATGCGAAGGCTGCGCAATGTGAATTTTTCATTAGAGAATTTTCCAATTTCTGCAGTAGAACCAATACTCTGGTAAAACCACCAAACTAAAAGCTTTGTTTTTACATTTTTAGGTGGCAGAAATGCTCTATCTAGAATTCACAATGATAAAAAGCGAAATTGAAGCTACATAAAAGTTATAATAAAGGTAAAGGTTATGAATAAACATTATAATTATTATTATTATAATGCCAAATATGGAGCAAAAGCGTCTGAGTTAACGGTCGAAAATTGAAGTCAAACGGCCTTGCGAACAAATCTGCTTTTAGATCTTGTAGAAATGAAAGACTCATACAGCCCATCATTTTCAGATGTCACTCACTTGTAGCTAATGATTCACGTAAGAACTTCGACAGCATTACCTTTAACAAAGATACATAACTTGACTGAAGTTCAAGAAAAAAAGAACATTGAAAAACATGTTTTTTGTATAAAACTACTTTAAAATTGTCTCTAATCGAGATATGGAGCCCTTAGTCGAGTTCTAAATATGGAAAATAGTGAGAAACGACATCAAACTTGGCAATATTGATCCAAAATCAACAAAATTAGAAAATCACTAATACAGGCCAAAAGGCCTCCGGCTAGTCCCTCCCTTTAGACTTAGTGACACTTCGCTTGTCAGTTTGGTACTACATGAACCTGTTGGGTCGATATGCGGTGTATTTGAGCTCACATCAGTAACAGCTTGAAATCCCGACATTTTTATTGTTGATTTTACCTCCTCCTCCCCTATTGCAGCTTTCCTGTCAAAATTTCGAGTTGATAACAGGCATTTTCATATTCAGCGAAGCCCAAATACCCCAGAATGTCTTGTTACCAAAATGTTATATGAAATGCTTCTTGCATATGATTTTTTGAAAAATGATCCTAGTCTATAAGAGGATGCCAAGTTGGCATGTTTTGTGTCTTAACCTGTTATTTGGCATTCCCAAAATCCTATTACGAAATCAGTTTTTTAAATTCTCAATTTTGGGCTGATAGGTAGGCTAAGAAGTATAGGTATTTTTTAACATCCAGTTCAGACGTACTCTTTTTAATGTCCAACTGGAGGTTATTGCAATTATCATCAGGGGTGCATGGGTGGCCTGAATTATTCTCTAAACATTATGTCGAGAAAATCAATTCTAAACCGCGCATGGAGAGTACATAAATTATTTTTCTTTTGGTCGGTCGTATTGCGATGCCTACTACGCCCTTCAGGGAGAACGCTAAGCATCGCCAGACTAAACTAGTATGAAAACAGCCTAAACAAATTCAAAACTGACTAAAACTCTAAGTGCTGACTCAGAATTGAATGTTGAACCATATTATGATTGAAACATAGCAATATAGCAACAATGAAATATAGCATCTGTGGAATGCCTTTGATAGATGGCGCCGCTTGGAGGACTCGCATATTAGGAATCCTCTTGGGTGTATATTACCATGATTTCTCTGACTGCCACAGCATGAAACGCCTGCGCACCGATGAACCCCCAGTAGGGGCCAGACACGTGTCTGGTGTCTGTGCAGTTTCGGTTTGACCGTCCAATGTTGTGGTAGTCGGAGAGCCTCGTTTCATAAAAATGCGAGGTGCCCGCTATATGGCCCTAAGAGGCGCAATATTTATTTACATTTGCGTGCTTGTTGTCTTTTAACATATTATTATTGTTGTTTCAGGCAGTTTCGAATTTGTGTATGCTGTTTTTATACTGGTTTACTGGCGATGCTCAGCGTTCTACCCAACGGGCGTACATTTTCTCGATATAATGTTTAGAAAATAGTTCAGTCTATCCACCCCTGATGATTATTTCAATAACCTCGAGTTGGACATTGAAAAAAGTACGTCTGAACTGGATGCCAAAAAATACCTACTCATTAGTCTACCAATCAGGCAAAAATTTGGAATTCAAAAAATTGACTTATAATGGGATTTTGGGAATGCCAAATAACAGGTCAAGACACAAAACATGCCAACCTCGCATCCTTCTGTATGTATAAAAAAAAGTGATTTCTCTGCATGACCTCCCGAAGACATTATGTTTTCAAGCATGAAAGATAAAAGAGACAATCATGGTGACCAATGCCATCGAGATTCACAATGGAGTCACATCATCCCCATTTCAGTGATACAACGTAATTGAAATATGGCTTGGTAGGAGTTCTTGGACCGTCAACTTGACAGGGCCCTCTGCGGCCCCCCTAAGAAGAAACTTTTGTGCTTCCCCTTCTAATATCGTTCGATAGACCTTGTAGAACACTCATGCAAAAGAAATTTTCTGTATCAATAAATACCGTCTAGTAATGAAATGACTACCAACCCCACTACAAACTGGATTCTGGATTTTTTTTATTCGTTTATTTAACGTCGGCCTATTTCCGCCTCGAGGCCTAACACCGACGCCGGTGAATGCTTTCCTCCACTATACCAGAAACTATACCCTGATGTTTCAACACTGTTAGAGATTTTTAATTTTTTTTTAAGCATTCCAACTAAATCAAAGAGCTTGTTTTGGGGAGAATCCGAGCGCCCACAGTGGGACTCGGATCCACGACCCCTGGAAGCTCCTCATTCTGGATTTATCGGGGGGAGTTGACGGAACATTATTCCGCTGGCACGTGGGTTTCGCTATTGGGCCCACTGTACACCCCTTCCCATGCAGACCAGCCGGACTTACCGGGCCACAGTGTGGTCCCTGGATGTTTTATAGTAGGTACATCCATAAGCACTAGAACCGACAAATGCACGGTTCACCTAGATTTTGTCTTCAACCCCCGACGCAGGTGATGTCTGGTGTCCGACTAGATGTCCGACACGTCGCCGCCCTGCGATGGTACGTTTACGACTTCGTCCGTTTCCCTGACTACGCCGTTGTTTTTCCTCCACACATTGCCGTACTGCCGATTACAGGCGTGGTGTACTCGGGGGATTTGCTCATGACCACCCGAGGAGGAGTTTCAGCCGGCTTTGAGCCAGACGGGACCCGCCAGCGGCTCGCCCACTGGCAGTATACGTACCGGCGGTCTCCCATCCAACTTTTGGCCGCGCTGAGCATCGCTACAGTCGAGTTATCACCCGACTGGGGCGGTGTACTACACGCTATGCCCTCCTCACTATTGCAAGTTGTTGATATTATTGAACAAAAGCGTCGTCGAACCTTGGGTTTACCCAATGAGGTCGAAACTTTTGTTTTCAGACTGCATATTGGGAACACAGATCGTGTTTCTGCAAATCCAAAGCTATTTTCGATCCTTCCACCAGTTGCTGTTACTTAGGAAGTTCAAATTATCACTCATTCACAAGATTCTTACCAGAGTTTTTGGGTATGTTATGGACAATCGCCATGTATCTTCAAGAAACTGCTTGTTTACCGACTTTTACCGTTGTTAGTCAACACGCAATCAGTTTCTTTTGCAGTTTCTCGTGTCTCATATCGAAAGGAGGAAACAAAGCAAGAAAGGAGGTGATAGGATGATGTAGTGTGCTCCTTTCAACTTTCAAAGTGTTTAGCGTCATGTATGTAAAAGCACGAGTTACGAGTTGGTGTTTCCGAAGAGACCAAGCAGAAACATAAGAATTAAATCTAATAGACCTCCAGCAGTTCACCAGCCTTCCAGATTTGAGCCAGCTTGCTGAGGTGTTTCTTAACCATCTAAAATAAGCCCATCTTGGTAAACTGGTACATCTCCCAGTTAATTCTTCCAACAGGGTTGCCTCTTAGCCTCTTTCATTGCAGTTTAATCTGAAGCGAGTCAAAAACGGTCTTCTATTGCATAGGTAGTTATACATTAGCCGTTTATCCAGAAACATGAAACTAGCTCAAATTTGTTTCAAGACTTCCAAGGGACATTTTTTTGTTGCACCTCTACGAACCGAAAGTGAATCAATAAGATCTGAGTCTAGTAGTAATATGGACGACGCCACAGGAATTTCATAATGCTAGATCAATTTTGTGTTTGCTCAATAGTCTGGAAGTTGAAACTTTTGGAGTCTAAAAAAATATAATTTACGAATACTTTTCTTGAAAAGATTTCTCTGAAATTCTCTGAGCAATCGTCCAAAAATCCGCATCGCATATAGCCTCCACGCGACCACATTTCCGTTCATCCATTTTTCACGCATTCCTTTGCGGATCGCGGCGCATAATTTGACACTACCGTTATTACTAGTTCATCATAATGATTATCATCTGAAGGAGAAAGAAGTGAGAAGAAGGCGTCCAAGAAAAATCCACTTTACGCCGGCACACCACACGATGCATAGTAGATATGAGATCCATATACGAATTATATATCAAGAAATTAAATACAAACCCTGGAGCAACTTCAACAACAACAACAAAAGTACAACAAGTACAAAAAGGTCCACTTGACGATGACACGAACAGGACACTAAGGGTTTGGAGTAAGCGCCTACTGCCTCAACATATGAACATGACAGCTTACCAGAGTAGTGCGGCCGGCCATGAAATTATTGGGCGGACGTCTTCAGGCAGGCGTTCAATTTTCGCGTTGGTCGATTGCCCGGTGCAATTCTTATTATAATGTAGCTTAATATAGTTACAAAGTTGGGTGCGAGATGAGAGAGGATACGAACGATTTCGAGTTTTGTAGGTAGACCATGGGGCCCATGCCATACAGGATGGCCGGTACCAGAAATATTAATTGCGTGATGGCCATTTATCACGCGAGATGCGGTGAAAGTTCCCACACCGCCGCGTTCACAAAGGAGGCCCCTCAAATTACCATTATTTGAGGATATGATGCCGATCGGATCGGAATAATCGCGCCAAATCTATCACTGTATGTTCGATTGATGATGATAACTTTCAGAATTTCCGGTTATACATGGGAGTGTGAGAAATACGCTCGCCTATGAAAGGCGCTTGCAACATGAGCTCTTTCAGACCGAGCAGAACTTTCAGTGGGGCCGTTTTTTTTTAGACAAAATTATTTCACAAACATTGTGTGCTGTGCCAAAGCCATAATTTGCACCTCTCTAGCGCGACAGGTTCGGTCCCAGCGGGAAGGCGTATATGGTAGATCCTGCGGTCAAGCTGCTGCTGCTGGAGCCCAGAAAAGACGATGCCGTGGCCGAAGCCGAGGCCATCTTCCTTCGGTGAAGGAAGAGGAATAACAACAACTGCTGTGTTCGTTTTCGCCGGCCTACGCAGTTTATCAATCTGCATGCTCCGACCTCTGCGAGATGCCAGAAATTCATGCTGAAATATTTCCTGATGCGGCTAGACTTTGCGAAAATATGTCTCGACAAGTCGACAACGTAACAAACAATCCGCAGGCGCAGAGTTCATTAGCCAATTTGCTTGAGCCCCATGCTTCCTTCAGTGCCTTCATTTTTTTCTACTTTAGTGTCGGCTCATAGCAATGAACACACTCACCAGGCACAAAATTCTATAGTCAGGGTGTCTCAACAAAAAGTCCTCACCCGGATTTCTTGAATGAGAAAAAACATTAGAGTAAAACACCGAGACAGGTCGATTTTTATTTCTAGGACGACGAAAGCCGCCTATTTTAGCGCGCTTCTCCCAACGGAAGGACGCCTATGTCCTCGCTTTGTCAGTCTGCCCGTCCGTCCGTCGCAGCATATATACAATCCTAGACGGAAGAATTACGCTGAGTCGTGTCTAAAATAACGGTAGAATCCTAATTACCTAACGTCTTGCGTTTACTAATCCTCCGAAGATGAAGTACTCTACTAAGCTTCACGTTCGTAAAAGCATAATTATCCACTTGTTTGTGTTTAGGGAAACCTCTTTCCCCAATACCCTTTTGATTCTAGAAATCCAAGTGGAGACTTCTCGTTGAGACACCTTGTATATTTCCCATGGTATGATAGAGAAAGAAAGGAGCAATGCTGCATTGAATTATGTTTATAGGAGAATGTCATTAAAATTAAGTGATTTATGATAAGCAAAAATTGGCGAAAGGTGTAAAATATAGCCAGGCGTTCTTTCTCCGCTTGATTAAATAATTTTGCACCGAGTTCCACCAATAAAGATAGCTTCATATTATACGCTAACTTGAGATTGCACGGATTTTTTCAACATGGGAAATTCATGGAAACGTTTGAATAAATTACGTTTCCTGCTGTGTGTCCGGGGTTTATATCTCTAACTAACTAGCGCTGTCGTTGACCAAAATAAATTGCTTTGGCATTGCAATAATAGATGAGCTTGACTATAAAGGAAACAAGCACTCAATTCCAAAAAAAAAATCAATCACAAATCATGTTAAGTTACGCACATTTCCACTATTTTCTTCTCGGATCATAGTATAGCTAAGGGCTGAATGAAGCTAAAAGTCTTTTTCAATTCACCATTTGATTACCTGTAGCTCCTGACGTGAGCCATCTTGTGAAATTCTATATCGCTGCTCTTTCGAAATGTCTTTTCAGTTTATAGTTATTCTCTTCAAATATCCAGGAATCCTATCCTTTCAATTCAGTTTTTTAGTTATGAATACAAAACGTGAAAGCTTTTTTATTGCTCACAGAATAAAACACAATAGTCACTGCATACCTACGCGAATCTGACACCCTCCTTTCCTTTCATGTCAAAAAATTTGAAGTCTTTTATGTACGTCTATGAAACCCTTCGACCTTTATAATTTTTATGATGAATATGACCAGCTATGCCTCCTACCATTCATTATTTCAGATCTATGGCATGACCGAATTTATACTTGCTCTATAGTTTTCATAGGGGTTCTATTAACGCATCGTAGAGGGTATTTTGGGAATTGAGCCTCACAGTGATGCATTAGATGGCAAAGACTATATAGTTTGATGATTCCTCCATGAGTACATTAGGTCGTTAGCTGCTTGTGGTATAGGAGTTCAACAGGGTATGTTTCCTGGTACTTGGTATCGTCCAAAATTGTCACTTTTGTTTTGTTTTTTGTTAAGAAGAACAATGATCAATCAAAAGTCCTGACGGGCGCGAGACTCTGCAACAGTGCGTGCAAGCCGAGACAGCAGAAGCAGACGAGCAATCAATAAAATTTGTAAAACAAAAGTGCCCCTTGACTTCTCAACTGGCCTACGAAGTTCATTGTGTGAAATTCGCCGTCAATATGAAAATACAGCCCTTCATATAGTTCGTTTCTTTCTGTGTTTCTCGACGGATTTTCTTAGCAAAAGAGCTATTACACCGGCGCTTCGATGTCTGTCCATCTGTCTGCATTGTTATCAAACTCCTAAAGTAACTGACGACTTTGTATTTTTTTGTGAACGATCACTATTCACCTGACAGTGACGAGCTGGTGTATCTACATAATTTTGCAAACGATTCACCCCTCTTGACAGCCAAGACGAACATACTTCTTTCTCGAGAAATAATGGCAAAACAGTTTTCGATGCCTGATTTCCAAGTTTCATTTCCGGAACAAAATGGGCACTGTATGATCTGTAACAACTACTGTGTATCCTGTCAGCAAATAATTGAAGGTGTGCAGCACGGCTCCATCGCAACAATATGCTAGTGGTATAGGTGAGAGAATATTTACAGCGCCAACCTATAGAAAAATCCACATCAGAGACAGACTCTTATTACTTTTCCTCGGCAATGGGTAAGACACAGATGATATGCAATCTTACGCTTCAATACTGGCGTTTCACGTTTCAACGGCATCAAACTAATTTACACCTATCTGATATAACCTTACATTAGAAGTTTCACTTCAAAAAACGTGAACTGGGCCACTGTAAGTATAGTAAATGACGGTTAGCGGAATGATTATGTGTAGATGACAAAGTAGAGGTTGATTGAGACCTAATTGTTCATAGAATATAACTAAAACAGGTATTGATTAGATAGATAGCTACTAGAAATTTTTAAGCAATTTTGGCAGGGGTCAAAGTATCCTAAAAACGCCAGCATTGAACCAAAGAAAAAAGGTTTTGAGTAAGTACAGTATGTTCCAGTGTACACCTACGGGGTGTTCATTCGAAAAGTTGTCACCCCTGATTTCTTGCCGCCAAAACTTTTTCACAGGAGAACGCCGAAATATTTCTATTTTTGTTTCGATGGGAACATCTAAGACATATACTGCCAAGTTTTCATCTTGAACCCCTTCTTCCCACCCCACCTTACTTTCAAATTTCAAATAGCATTACGTATCCTGTGATACATCAAATTGAAGGCGCATCACAATTCCCTTTCCGTCAAACATATTTCTAATTTTTTTAAATCACCCCTCAACCCTTGTGAAAATCCTCTCTTTGTTAATGAAAGAAACAATTTTCCCCTATAAATTCCTGATTCTTGAGAAATATACTTTCCACAGAAACAGGTCGATTTTTATTTTATTGTGGTCATCTAGGACGCGTATGTCCAAACTTTCGTCTTCAACCTCTTCGCTTCTACCCTACCTTACTACTTCAAAGGGGTGGTTTACAAAAACTAGAAACACGTTTGACGGAAAAAGAATTGTATTGCCTTCAATTTGATGTATACAGGGTGTTTCATGAGGAAACCGACATAGCTTAAGGGTAGGTCCAGTTTTTCTAGAGGAACTAGGATCTCGCAATGAAATTTTTCTACCCCTTTTCGTTTTGATGTTACAGGGTGAATCATGTATTTTGTCGAAGTTTTTGATGAGCCATATCTTCCGAATGGCTTATTGGATTGTACTGAAATTTGATAGGTATGATCTTCCAATGATAGCTAATACATTGCACCATAAAATTTTTCAGAAGTTTCAGGGCCGGACTGATTTTTTTTTATTTTCAAAGTTTTTGTTAGAAAAGTCATATCTTTCAATGTTTTTTTGGAAAACCAAAATCAGATTCAGAAACACCAGAAAAAATGCTACAAGAAACATCCTTCAATTTCTTTGGCACACCCAAAGTCTTCCCAGAAAAAAATATATTTGAGTTTTGGATCGGCTGCGATCTAGTGAAAATCAGTCAAGCACGCATTCTTTCACGGATCTTTGAGATGTTCATCCTCTAATTTAATGCTGTCACGGTTTTTTTCACTATTCCCACATTAGTATCACTTGGTACGGCAAAAAAGACAAAAGTCCAGGACCGGAATCAAGTCTAGTGAACATTATTTCTAAAAATCCGATTTTTCAGTATTTAGTTAGATATTACAGCACAAAGTTATGGTGAAGTGGCTGAAAAATGCTCTTTTGTCTGCATTTGGAACTTTAGGTCACTATAAAAACCAGCTAAACAAATTTCTCATTTGTTGATTTCAAGAATACAAAAAATTATTTCCGAAACTTTTCGCGAACAAAATAAAAAGAAGCAAGAATGATAATTATTCAGAAATGTAATTTCAATGTGTAGAAAACGAACAATATTAATGTTTGTATGTTATGTTTATGTTAATGTTTATCAAATTTCGGAAATAGTTTCTTTCTTGTCTGCATTTGGAACTTTGGGTCACTTTAGAAACCAGCTAAACAAATTTCTTATTTTGTTGATTTCAAGAATACAAAAAATTATTTCCGAAATTTGTTAAACATTACATAACATACAAACATTGATATTGTTCGTTTTCTACACATTGAAATTACGTTTCTGAATAATTATCATTCTTGTTTCTTTTTATTTTGTTCGCGAAAAGTTTCGGAAATAATTATTTGTATTCTTGAAATCAACAAAAGGAGAAATTTGTTTAGCTGGTCTCTAAAGTGACCTAAAGTTCCAAATACAGACAAAAGAGCATTTTTCAGCAACTTCACCATAACTTTATGCTGTAAATTTCCAACTGAATACTGAAAAATCGGATCTTTAGAAATAATGTTTACTAGACTTGATTCCGGTCCTGGACTTTTGTCTTTTTTGCCGTGCCAAGTGATACTAATGTGGAAAAGTCGAAAAAACCGTGACAGCATTAAATTAGAGGATGAACATCTCAAAGATTCGCGAAAGAATGAGTGCTTGACTGATTTTCACTAGATCGCAGCCGACCCAAATCTCAAAAGATATTTTTTTCTGGGTAGACTTTGGGTGTGCCGTAGAAATTGAAGAATGTTCCTTGTAGCATTTTTTCTGTAAATTCTGAATCTGATACTGGTTTTGCAAAAAAACATTGAAAAATATGACTTTTTTAACAAAAACTTTAAAAATAAAAAAAATCGGTCCGGCCCTGAAACTTCTGAACAATTTTATGGTGCAATGTATTAGCTATCATTAGGAGATCATACCTATCAAATTTCAGTTCAATTCAATAAGCCATTCGGAAGATATAGCTCATCAAAAACTTCGACAAAATACATGATTCACCCTGTAACATCAAAACGAAAAGCGATAGAAAAATTTCAAAGCGAGATCCTAGTTCCCCTAAAAAAACTGGACCTACCCTTGAGCTATGTCGGTTTCCTCATGAAACACCCTGTATATCACAAGATCGGCCATGCTGTTTGGAATTTTAAAGTAGGGAAGAGTGGGGATTGAAGATGAAAATTTGATCATACGTGTTTTAGATGACTCCCTTGAAATAAAAATCGACCTGTTTTCGCTGGAGAGTCTATTTCTCAAGAATCGGGAGTTCAGAGGAGAAAAAGTTTCCTTTCAGTAACAAAAAGAGTATTTTTACAAGGGTTGGGAGGGTGGTTGAAAAATTAGCATATGTTTGACGGAAAGAGAATTTTATTGTTTTCAATTTGATGTATCACAACATAGGCAATGCTATTTGAAATTTCAAAGTAGGGTGAAGTAGGGTGGGGTGGGGGCGAAGGAGTTGATGATGGAAATTTGGCAGTATGTGTCCTAGATGTTTCTCTCGAATTGACCTCGAATTCCCAAAATTGACCTGTTTCGGCGTTTTCCGGTGAAAAATTCTGGCGACGAGAAATCAGGGATGACAACTTTTTGAATAAACACCCTGTATAGTACCACCTAAGTATCAACCTCTGATTGAACTTGAACCCAGAATATGGACAACTGAACCACGGGGAACATCGGACAAGCGCAGGGGCGTACTCAGTAAAACGTCTTATTTTTCAAAATGCCACCAACCACTCCTTTAAAGTCCGAGGGCCGAGCCTATACATAATCTAGTCTTTGAGGCGGCCATATATCATATTACCGCAGCCTAACCCATGAAACGACACTATACACCATGTAGACTATACGCCGACTGTAGCTATATGATTGTGTGCGATAAATAATGATCCGCTCTGACCCTAGTCCGCTCCTGGTGGGCCGAACAATGGTCCGAATTTCGCCTCCTCCTCCACCTCTTGCCCACCATCTCCTTTCCGCGTCCCTTGCTCCTGAAGCTCGTTAGTGAAAGTCCTATATACATTCGGGGTGTTCTAGAAAACATATTATAATATGCCTTTCATCTTTCCCAATAGTTTTATACCTACCTACAATAAATCTTTCCAAATCCAGCCCAACCCCGCACAAGGCGCAGGACTTAATTCTGCATTAATAATAATCACACACGAGTACTTTGGACCACGACTTGGACTGGGTTGTTGTTTGTTGAGTCATTAAGACACAATGCTCAATAAATACGCGATAAAAGCGTGAATATTCGACATCGAAACTAATTTTACGGGATCGTAAAGATGCTAGTCGTTTTTGAGTATGTGCTGAAATAATTGAGAAATTCAACGAAGCGTAGGTTAGGTATAGTGCTCTTCTAGTTTGGTTTCCACCACAGCTAAGGCAATAATACAATTTCTCTGACGATGGGAGAGGTCAGGATTCCCATCATCCAAGCCGGTCGACTTTTTCCCATATGGGAGGTTGGAAACGGCATTCTTTGCGAGGTAAATTTGCTAGAGTCGCATACATTATCCACCAGGCTCGCAGCTATTAAAATGTATAAAAACCTGCAGTCAGTCAGTCAGTCGTCATAAATAACACCGAAGAAAAAATGTTGGGTTCTTGGAGCAGAAGAAGCCAGCAGGCAAAGAAATTATGCCTTTTAAATGAAAATTGAATAAATTGAACCCTAATTTTTTAGTACGAGTATCCGCGCACACGAAGAAGGAGGGCTCAGGCATATTAAGTAAATAAGCGTACAACAAAAGTATGTGTTCGAAGAAATTTAATTAAGAACAATAACGCATGTCTGAGCCATGTAATAAAGAATGTTCGCATAACCGGATACAGCTACCGGAATTCCTGCAGCCGAAGAGTAAGCTCACTTTATTACGGTGCTATAGTGTATCGCATGTTTATATGGAGACTGCAATACTGCGTCAAGCTACAAAACCTGCTGCATTGCTGCTTTAAAGTTGTAAGTTCGCGTTCTGACTGATCTTAGAGCTTATAACTAAGCAAGAAATGAGAAAGATACAATTTAAATAAAAGACCGTAATTAGCAACCCAGAAGTGCACCGCGTTTCCTTGCGCAATACGTCCTTGCATGCAAGTCACCGCGGTCTTCTTTACGACCCCATTGATCGGATTACTGCGACAATAAACAGCGTAATTTTAACACTTATTACTCACTCGAGATTAAAAACGGCCCATTTAGACGTATATTCTCCAATCTTGAATAAATTACGCGTGCACTCTGATGATGATGGCGCGCCATCGCTATACCTAACGTAATCCAGAGAGACATGCCGTCGCATGGAATTTCGCGCATCCGGCTCGAAGGACCCGATGATGGAAATGTATGGGTGCAGCGCGCTTAGATATAAATGTTGAAGCCCAATAACTCGTAATTTGAATTTATGGCTCTCAACTTCTCGATAAATTCCATGTCCTACCGTCCACACAAAATATTAGAAGTCAATCGCTTAATTAAATCCCGCATATGGATTCCTCTCCTGCTCTCCTCTTCTGGTGTACTCCATCTCGCCTCCTCTATACTCTTCCCATATAATACACTATACACATACACACAACACGTTTGTGTGTACACATACATTAAGATATCCAAATAGAGAGGCGGCGGCCGAAACACGCAACACATAACGAGCGAGAAGGAAATGAAACAAACTTTATACATTTTACACGAATAAGCCGGAGCTGTTGCATATACAGGGTGCGCAGAACGAAAAGAAACTCAACCTCTGACAGCATGCATTCCAAGTGCGGCACAGGAACCAGGAACCGGGGTGCACAAGCGAAAGAGTTGAGCACTCAATTATCTCAGATTCTCGTGCATTCTGGAGCACACCACGTGGTCTTCCTAAACTATTCGAATGTTCGCATAAGATCCCAGCGTACAAGTGTGAAGCTCTAGTGCATTCCAGAAAATACACGAAAGTTGGACCGTTGAAATTTACGTGGTGACTTCAACATGCGAGTGAGACATCTGTCCATTTGGCGGAAGTGCCTGACTCTAGCGCACGCCGGAATTACACGCGAAGGTGATCGACGTTGGAGAGCTGTCGCGATTCACATGCAGCGACCAATATGGAATATGCTGGAGGACTGATGGAAGACTTCGAGAACTAAAATAGGTTCACTTGTACCGTGATTCTAGTCGGCTGTGAGATTTTGTTCCTAAGTTTCCAAATGTGAAATACAGAAAATCCCCAAAACTTTGCAGTTAGCTGCTCTGGCCGGACCAGTTTTGAAACATATTTTTTGCGTATTTCCTTCACAGATAGCCGGAACATTTTTGCGGGACGTGATGTCTGACGCTTTTTTCCATTTTATTGGAAAATGTAACAATTTTTCGACCTGTTTTTAATTTTCGCCAATGAACAAATAAATCAAGATTCAAGAGAGCCTTGACATTTGACAGTTGTGAAAAATATTCCTAACCTCTCGAAGCCGGTTCAACTTTTGGTGCTAGGGGCCCCATGCAATCATCAACCCTTTCGCCTCTTCCAGTCAAAAATACTAGCCAAACCCTGAAGAATTATGGGCGATTTAAGGATCGCCCTGCAGTCTGTCATTGGCAAAAGAATTTACGTGTAAAAAGTAAATTAAACCAAATTTAAAAAAAACCAGCAGCTCAAAGTTGTGCATTGGACCGAAATTGATGTTAGTACCTTCAATTTGCAATTTGCTTTCGTTTTGGGGCTTTCCGGGACGAGTTTTTGTCGACTCTGAATGGGCCGCTGTCAAGATGACTTAGGTTTGCGGCCGCTCCGTGCTCTTTTGGTGTCTACATGACGGTAACACAGCTCTGCGTCCTCCTAGTCGCACTTCCACATATGACCAAGTCAGTTTTCCAATATTTTAATATCAATTTGATAAGAAATATAACTTCACTTGCAGAGAAGTCAATTTCACACCAGGTGAAAAGGCGGCAAGCCTACAATTCTATAGTAGAAAATTTGCCCAGCTAACTAGAGTCACAGTACAAGTGAACCTACTTTACTAGTCGGAGGGTATGAACACCACGCATCGGCCTACGTAGTAGTATCGAGTTCTAAGCGATCGAGAGCGATAGAAAGCGAGTAGTAGTCAGCAATATTCCCAAGCAGTAATTGTTGGCGTGTATTTATTGTAGTACGTAGTAATAACAAGTGAGTGTTTTGAAACGATCGTCTCAATTATCAACAAACCTAAACACGAGATACGTAACAATATCATGTAAATTGCTCTATAGTGAAAATCTCTGCTGAAAATATTCCCATGTTGAACAATCTCATATTAAAAATATATATAGGTGAAAAATAACCCTGTCTAAAATTATGATGCTGAAAATATGTCGGCGCAAAAATAAAGCATCCACAATTATCTCATCAAAAAATATCTCTGAACCAAACAAATAGAGGCTCGTCAGCCATGTGATAAGTTGAAGGAGGAACGAGGAAGAAGTTTTGCTATCGCAAAGCTGGTAGCCCGTCGTCAGGTCAACATGCACTGTTTTTGACTTTCCACAAATTTGCCCTTACAAAGCTGATAGCTTATTGGAGAACTGTGTTTTCATTTCTTCTGAGGTATTTGTGGCTGGGGCTCTTGATGTGAAATATGAAAAACTCTTCAACTGACACTTTGGTTGGCATACCAGGGTGATTCAGTTTTAACCTAAGATACTGTAAGAAATGTTCCTCCCGCTGTCCTGATTCGGAAAATATGGGATAACATGCCTCTGACTTACTCACTAAAAATATACACGGTGTCAAAGTTCTTTTTTTTGTATTATTTTACCATCAATAACTCATTAACAGTTCGATGAATTTCGCTTTAATTTACACTATACAAAAAATTAGATACTCACTCTGAGTTCATTTCAGTTTGTACCACCCGTTATAATACAAGTCGAGTAGGTACAGAAAATGTATAAAAGAGAGGCTTTTGAATACTAAGATGTCGTGAATTTAAATTAGTTTCAATCGATTACTTATCTTTTTAATTGTATTTTAAATGCGGCACTTTGGATGCTGAAATGCTACTGCACTGCATTTATCGCAACACCTCTGATCTAAGGTAATCCAATAAGGAGGTTATGCTTATAGTGTAATATTTAGCTTCAATGCCTTCAGTTCCACAAAAGCGGTTCAAAGTTTCAGCTTAAATTTATACAGTTATACAATAAGTTCTAGTTTGGTTGAAAGTTGGAACTTTGTTAGTTGAATTATTTCTTTAATCCTGCAAGAAATATTCAAGTCTTACGTTTCTGGAACCAGAGGTGGGTGTTAAGCCCGGTATTACATTCTCCGGTTGGTAGCCGGCTCGTTTTTAACAGGAGGTTGATGACGTTGATAAACACCACCTAAGCCAATGACACTGTTCAAATTCTCTTGTGGCCAGAGATAGTCTAACGAGAGAAGTACCTAATTCATGAATTACTTGACAGAATAAAACATTACGTTATAAAATTGAACTTCCGCTTTACACCAGCTCAGTTATTTCCTATCGCGAAGTTTTTGCTTTTGTTCCATGAACACTATTACTGTATCAAGTTCCACCGCATGTGGTCGAATATTTCCGAAGATACAGATATTCATGGAATTCGCAATGCCCTCACATTCCTATAATAGTATTTTTTTATTTTACCTATATTTTTGAAAACTTCAATCTTTGGAGTGAAAGGTTAATTTAAGTTATTGGACTTACCCCAGTTAAATTGAAATATATTCAACAGTTTGAAACTCACCTGAAACAAGAAAACAAATATTGATTAAATAGCTGCAAATCACCTGTTAACGCATAAGTATACCCTCAATAACTAAGGATATCCATACAGTGTGACCAAACGAAAGCACAACAACGGGGTTTTCGGGCATTTCACTAAATTTTTGTGAAAAAGGTCAGACAGGTCAATTTTTATACCAAGAGAAGGACATCTGGAACATAAATTGGCATGCGAATTTCTATCTTCAGCCTCCTCACCCCCACCCACCTTGACTTCAAAATTTCGAATGACACCATCTACTTTGCTATACATCAAATCAAAGAGAAATTTTTCTATAATTCTTAACCCCACCTTCCTTCTTTCTGGAAAGCTCTGATTTTCTAATTCAACATCTTGACCTATTAATTCTTTTCAGTACAGTCAGCGTCATCTTGCACACGTTCCTCCCCGTGAAGGAAGGGAAAAGGGTGAAAATCGGCCAAAAACAAGCGACTGATGGTGGATAGGTGGCAATGCAATTCGTACATGCAAATAATGTTTTTTTTGTTGTTTTATGGGACAAGTACTTGGATTCTGCATTTTGTTGTGAACAAAACTCGTGTTGGTCGATAGTGTCTGGTCAGATCAGCTGGAGTTTCTCAAAAGACGGAAACCATTGATCGCGTATCCTAAGTCATAAGCATAAATTCAAGAAATGATGTTGTTTTCGCGTGTTTTCGAACTTCTGCGTTGAAAGAGAACGTTCCTACTCATCCTGATATCATAGCGGAATGTGATTTTCCCATGATTTTTTTAGTGAATTTCTGTACCTTTATCGTATGTTACACCACAAGAGCTGACAGTTTTATACAAAATTTTCGAACTGTCTCGAAAGCTTTGTTTACAAGAAATTGAGTATGGAATGGTCACTTCATTATCTGAATAAAAACCCGACAGCGAAGTGACCATTTGCACAAGTTGAATTGCTTCATGAAAACAAAGCTTGATAAACAGTTCGAAATTTTTTATAAAACCTCAATTGCTCGAGTGGTATTTGCAATTTTTGGGAATATTCCACAAAACGTGAAATTTATTGGAGTATGAAAACGTTCCAAACCCAAATCCACCTCAAATCCAAAAAGAAATTGTGAAAGGAAGGGGAGCAGTTACATCAGTATGATGATGAAACACTAAGGTCGTGTTTTATCGTCATAAAACTGATATCATTGGTCCAACTCGAAGGTTTCAAGCGCATTGATTGGTCAGAAGTATGTTGTGTGGAATAGTCTCTGTATTCGCATGACAACAGCTCATATGAAATGGAATAAACAGTTGCACAGTTCAGGCTACGTATACGACTTAATACAACTTCTTTTTATCCTCTTCTTCCACCACCTTCTCCTCTTCTTTTGCTCCACCTAATCATAATAATTCTGTTGCTCTGACTATGTTGCACAGTAGGCATCGCGCGCTAGATGTCACTTGTTCATTGAAATAAGATGACGGGAGAAAAAGAAGCAGCGTTCGATTTCTTTCTTCTTCTCGTCCACCTCATGGCACCGTAACGTACGGAAAGCCATTTGTCATCCGGGGAATGAAAACGGCGAGTATAAATCTGTCCCATAATTTACAGAACGCCAAAACAACACGACACATACAAAAATCTGCCTAAGTTATTGCTTATTATAAAGCCACACGGCGCACACCGGCTGACCGCATCGGCACTCGTACTCTTGGCAAAATTGGCCCCACCGTCATATCGGGCGAAGAAACGGCACATAAAAGAGGAAGAAGAAAATCGGGGTCTCGAAAAAGGAACAGCAAGAAAGTGAACGCACACACTAAAGAAGAGAAAAAAAGAGTCACCCTTGGATCACGAAAAAAACCATGGGCGACGTTCCTCAAAGGCGCCGCATGCTTCGTTAATCGTTCTTGCATATAATATCAGAGTGACAACCTTCTGTTATTCTTTCGAATAATAAGACTTTTTGCATTCCTGAGGATGGACGATGGCGCGCGATACGCCGTTTAATTAAACGCCGCGAATTAATATGTCTTTGGTGGGTACATGAAAAGTGGCACCATCATCGTTGTGATGGGGAAGCTTCCAAGATCGCAGATATGGACTCGTGGAGCAGTTTGGAAGAAAGGAAGAAAATCAGGTGGAGGTCTACATTGCCGAAATTCTACTGTCAAGCTGTCAAATTATTCAAGAACTTAAAAGTGGCTAAGCTCAAAATGTCAACGATCACTTGTCACCTTGATTAGTCATCATAGTCGGCGTTATAAATACTGCTCTTTGTATCTTTCAGTGTGTAGAGACCGGCGGGTTCACTGTCTGAAGTACGAGTACCTGATCAGTGAATGTATCTGCCAGCGCCCTATGACTGGTCAAAAATTTCAATACCAAAGCACAGACCAAAATAACGCAGGTAAAAAGAAGACGTTATACTTAAGATGAAAATATACAAGTACTAGCTTGTGAGCCAGGCGTTGCTCAGGTGACGTGCTAGTGGTGCTAGTGGCTACTGCTATTATCTATTACTGGTCGATGGCTTTTCGCCTAGGCTGTTGGGTTTTTGGCGGCTACTGAGAAAATGATGCCAAAAATCGGCAGTACTAAAGAAGGAATATGAATTGAAAATATCCTGAACATTGCAAACTCCTAGGCTCACTGGTTTAGGCTGTGCGTTGATGAGTCAGTGAGGACACTAAACTTTATAATTATGTATAGATATTGATGGAGAGAAAAATATATTTCGTATGATTTTCAACTTTCAAGTCGATGGTTCTCCACAAGGAAGTCGCTACTCTCAACATGGGCAATTTCCGTCCTTCAAACGCCGCAACAAGTGAATTACAAATCAATCGAAAGCCGCATTCTGCATTCACAATATTAATTGATTGATTTAAATTGCGCTTTAGTCTACACAAATCACATTGTTTTCACGTACTCCCCCTTGTGCTCCCAATTAGCGTAATTTATTGTAAACTTTATCACTGCGGTGGTTTTTATATGGGCATTTACTAAAAGCAAATGCTTGTCCAGAGCGCTCGATGAAAAAAACAATTATAATCGAGAACATGTTTATGTTCGCGTGTTGTATAAATTAATTTAAATTGACAACAATTAATAATAATTGTCGCTGAATGCACACAATGCAGCGGCGGTTCTGTAAGTGCCCGGGAATAAATCGCATGACTTCGCATATGAAGTTGTATAAAAGGTTCCGTCACTGGATTATGTCAATGGGGGCAAATACTGACACTTTCTGCAGATGGCATCGCTGTAGCTGAAGTCCTTATAGTTAAAACGTGACAACCAAATGTCGTTACCGTCGTGTCATTAGATCGTTAAATTAATTTCATCCTTACGTACCGCTCAGTCATGTCACTGGTTTGAAGTTTAGAAGTTAAAATTCAACAAACTTTTATTCGCCATATACTTTGCTTCAAATTTTGCTGTAAACATTTCCCTGGTTATACAAAGACATGACAACAATGAAACGCGGCTATATCTAGATTGTGCTTTTGCACAAGGCACATTGAATTTCAACTGGTAGACATTTAAACAATATACCACCACATTTCAAATATTTCAGCGTCTTCAGTGCCGTGGTATTTGCCCGCATTACTATACTTGCAAATTAGCTCATTAGTGGAAATAGTCCGTTTAAACGGATTGGCTGTTTATGCTATAGAACTATGCAAAAAAGTTAAAATGTGATTTTACTGCATCAAATTTGACAAGCATCAGGGTCACGGCTCAATAACCAGGACCTCTGCTCCACTGCTTCCTGAATTGCACTAATCAAGTTCGACTTTGAAGACAATATGAATCTCTAAATTCACTCCAGAAATGGCAGGTACGTTTTCAGTTTACGCATAGAAATATCAAACTTTTAGTACCAGCAAGTAGTCCAGCAATGGTACCGTGCACTGAAGCTTGCTATTCTCCAGTTTTTTGTGATATTATAATAAGATATTATAGCACAGACACTTAAGCACTTGATCAGTATGTTTTATCACACATAAACTGTCAAACCTGATCATATTGACAAAAGAATATCTCGTATTCAATAATTTCTTATGTGCATACCTACGTGCTATTACAGAAAAACCAAACAAACAAATGTTCAAACTGATCATCAAATTGTATTCTGAAAGTCTGTGTTGAAGCTAATTTTCAAAAAAACTGAATTCGATTTTTTGACTGATGCAGATTGAAGGTGAGTTTAGTCAGCTTATTTAGCCGCAAGTTTCAATTTTAGTCGCAAGGGCAGTGACGCCCATTGGCTCTTATGAACCAGCCTCCTCAGAACAGCCAATAAGCGTTGCCAGCGCTCACGACTAAAATTAAAACTTGCGGCTAAATAAGCTGACTGAACGCACCTTAACAAATTAACTCATCATCAATCCAGATTTTCAGGAAACTCGAACCGCGCGTCCGTGTGAGCCTTGAACTTTGTGGGCGCACACAACCAGAAAGTTCCAGCAACATAAATCGCGAGTGTTTCGGACTAACAATGCTACCTTTGTTACATTAAGAAACTCAAGCTGGTTATGTTCTCGTTCAAAAACGCGGGCGGCCTCAAATATTTCAAATCGGGAGAGTTCAATGCCAAGTCAAATATAGGTAGATCGTCAAATACAACCGGTAATCTCACGCATGTTCTCGCAATAACTGTACAGATAAAATTGCAGATTCACTTAGAAAAAGCCGAAAAAAGTGGCTAGACACTCTCTTTCCGTCAGCCGGAAACTAAAACGCAGGCAAGATAGAAGATAATTACCTCGATAGCTATTTGCGGTTTTTTATTGTGGATGAGCTTGTGGATGAGCCACTTAATGACATATTGCAAAGGCGCCACAGCGACAGCTACATCGTTTAAGTTCAAACATCTTCAAAGGAAGGGTTTACAGGATACCAATCCTACTGAAAGGAAGTGCCATCCCAATTCCTCCACCTTTCAGAAAAGCGGAATATTAAACACGGCGATATTTTCAGAAACTGCGAATGCAAGCCAGCCGTCAAAGGTGTGGTCCAGGACAGGATCTCATGACCAGAGGATCATTTCTTTGCCGAGGACGTAGGCATTTGCGATTTGCGCTATTTGAGCGAATTTATGCCTTTGACTCATGATGGCGTGCAAATGAGCGTTATTTATTGTGAACTATGGAGGAAGGTTACCATAAACAAGCGACTTCAATATTTCACATGCTCATAATCTAATTAATAACTCAATCCTGGCCGTGTTGTGCAGTATTATAGTGAGTGAGCAAGCAAGAGGCATTGAGCATTGAGCGCATTTAGAGTCAGCGGCAGCTGAGAAGAGAACGCTACCGGAATAGGTGGGAAGATTGTGGTATAGGTACTATGCATGTGGCATAATAACATCGCACGGCATTCGCCATGTCCTTTGAAGTGTAAAATACAGGGTGTGCACTGATTATTCAGCGGAGTTAAATGATGAAATCTGGTTTTGTTTATGGAACTACAACGGAAGTTTCTCAACAACAAATTTCTGATTCAGAACATACTCCATTAGTGGTTTATCCACGCATCCATTCAGCATTATGTGTGCGAAGATCAAACGCACCATTTTATGCATTCGCAGGTAAACACACCAGGCAACAAGATTGCAAATTAGCGTTATTTACATTTCCTCGGCAAAGTTGCAATTAAATTATTTTTTACGAGTGGTGAGCAGCAGGCGCAACAGTGCGTCCCATGGGAAGATCGGAATGCGTGAATTCGTTTTGGTGGGATGGATGGCAAGTACTGCCAGCTCGGTGCTAGGCATAGGTATCTTGCATACCATTACCGAGGAGGAAGCAAAGAGACGGAAAATTGCCTGGAAAATTATATTCTCGTTGTTCGTGTGATAATAAACGAAATCAAATTGGGCGAAGAGCGATAGGTACCTGCGCACACAAAGAGTTTGAGCGAGAACTTCTCGGGACAATGGATGATATCTTATTATAAAATTATTTACACTTCACCGTTGTTGCTTTGCTATTCCGTGCGTTGATGTGTGAGGGAGCAATAGACCTTGAAGGAACAAACGACTCTTTCGTCACGTGAGCTCCATTATCCGGAGATAAAAAGCCACAAAATTATCAAATACGGCTAGAAGAGCCAAGTGAGAAAAAGACTTGCATCAGAAACTCCAAATTCGCGAATGGGAGTGGTTCATTTGATGTCTATTTTTTCCATTTCCTGCTCTGTCAGAGTCTATTCTGATGTTTGAAAACTGGAAGTACATATTGTTACGAGCGGCGATTCTGGATAACACGCGATCTTTCTAGACTCTTCCCGTTGGGTCGCAGTGTACAAGTGCGGAGCGTTCTAGTGTGTTCCAGAGCGCGTGTAGCCTTTTCCCTTGCAACTCAATGGAGACTTCAGCAGTGGGTCAAGCTACATCGGTTCATTTTAACGGAGGTGCCACATACCAGAACACACGGGAAGCACGCGAAAGGTGTGTGATTATTCGGGAGTCGTCTGAAAACCATATGCCGGGTCGCAATGGAATTTGTTGGAGGATGATGGAAAGTTCGGGAACACTAATCGGAGGCATATATAAGCACCGTCCTCAGCGCGACAGTTAGTTATGAATTGGGATGCGAAGTGGTAGCGAGCAGATAGAAGCGAAGTCCCAGTGATATTTACAAACGTAAATAATTGTTGGCGTGTAGTTATTGTAGTACGCAGGAATAAACAGTGTGTGTTTTTAAAACGATCGTCTCAATTACAATCGAACCCGTACGCGAAATACGTAACAATAATTCATATATTTAGACAGGGTGATTCATGACTTATGCGACATGGTTGAATGCCAGGTAGAGGACATTGAGGCAAGTCTGAATCTGTGTCAAAAAAAATTTTTGGTGAGCGGTTACGAAGATACCGGGGGTTTTCCTACGTTTGGGCTTAAATTTTAAAGTGCGATATCTTTGCAACGGTTTGACGAAATCCGACAAAATCCAGAAGAAACACTCATCTACTGAGGCTCTTCAAGATGGCTTATCTCCAGATTAAAAATCCAGGACCCTACTTGAAAAAAGTTGTTTGCATTTTTTTTGACAGAAAATCACAGTTTCCGATCGACGTTCGGAAAAAACAGCATTGGACTCGGAAAGTACAGAGAAAATGCTATCAAATGAGCTTTTCAAATCGCACGGCACACTTCCAACAGTTTCACAAAAACAGATCAAAGTAAGAACTTGTACCTACACATTTTGCCGTACCGTTTTTCCTAATGTTCGTCAAAATTCATCCGAAATTGTTTCCAAAGCTCCCCTGCTGTGAATGTACGAAAAATAGCCCATTGCCATAATTGAATATCCAGAATCCAGGACCGTACTTGAAAAAACTTGTTTTTTTTTGACAACAAAGCAAGCATATTATCCGATCGCTTTTGGTGAAAATGACATCGGATTCGGAAAAAACGGAAAAAATGCAATGAAATAGACTTCCTATATCGTACGGCACACTTCGACTAGTTTTACAAAAACAGATGAAAAGAAGAACTTGTACTACATTTGACAATTTTGCTGTATCTTCCTCTCCTAATGTGCGTCAAAATAATTCGAAATCATTTCCAAAGCTCTCCTGAATTCCTGAGACGGCCTACTGCCAGAATTCAAAATCCAGGATCCAGAACCTTACTTGAAAAAACTGGTTTGTTCTTTTTGACATAAAGCATATTTTCCGATTACTTTCGGAAAAAATGACATCGGATTCAGAAAATATCTACACAGGAAAAATGCCAGTGAAAGAACTTCTCAAATCGCACAGCATTCTTTGACCTGTTCCACAATAATAAAACGCTTCGAAATAAAAGGCCTCTAAAGGAAAGTTTGTGAGATTTTCAATAACGTAATGGTTTTATACAAGAGATTTTTGAATCGCCATCATCAGCTTCAATGCATTTTTTACCGGCATGTGTTTTTCGTGTAGATATTTTCTGAATCCGATGTACTTAGTTTTTCCCGAAAGTGATCGGAAAATATGCTACGTAAAAAAAACAAATTTTTTCAACTACGATACTGGATCTTGGATTTTGAATTCTGGCGATAGTCCATCTCGTAAATTTTGAGCAGGGGAGCTTTAGAGATGATTTAGAATCAATTTTGACGAACATTAGGAAAGAAAGCTAGCAAAATTGTAAAATGTAGTACAAGTTCTTCCTTTCATCTGTTTTTGTAAAACTGGTCGAAGTGCGTGCCGTGCGACTTAAGAAGTCCATTTCAAAACATTTTTCTGCACTTTCCGAATCCGATGTCATTTTTCCCGAGAATAATCGGAAAATATGCTTTAACGTCAAAAAAGAACGAACAAGTTTTTTAAGTACGGTTCTGGATTCTGGATATTCAATTCTGCAATAGACTATTTTGTACATTAGCAGCAGAGAAGCTTTAGAAATGATTTCGGATGAATTTTGACGAACTTCGATCTGTTTTTGTAAAACTGGTTGAAGTGTGCCGTGCGATTCAATAAACTCATTTTATAGCATTTTTTTTGTACTTTCTGAATCCGATGCTGTTTTTTCCGAACATCGATCGGAAAATGCGGTTATCTGTCAAAAAAAGCAAACAATTTTTTTTCAATACGGTCCTGGATTTTCAATCTGGAGCTAGGCCATCTTGAAAAGCCCAGTGGAGGACTGTTTCTTTCAAATTTTGTCGGATTTCATCAAAAGGTTGCAAATATATCGCTCTTTGAAATTTGAGCCCAAACAAAGAAAACACCCTGTATCGTCGTAACCGCTGACCAAAAAAAATTTTTTATACAGATTCAGACTTGCCCTGATGTCCTCTACCTTGCATTCAACCATGTCGCATTAGTCGTGGATCACCCTGTAGAACTGTGTACGGAAAAAGCCCGTCAAATACCTAGATCTCTCTTATGTTATGCACTGCAACATTGTCTTTGGTTTTCACTTTTCAAGTAAGTGTCAATTGATATTATTTACAAATATGAACAAATAGCTCAAGTGATCAAAGTCTTATCAAGTACCAATGTTTATGAAAACAGAAAACGTCAAAACACACATCTTAATCGGAACTATCATCTGAAGCCCAAATTTGAGTGCAACTTTACCCCTCCCCATCAACCCGCTAGGTTGTTCCAGATGACATCCTCAATTGGCCAGTGACTAAAAAAGCTACAAATGGACGCAAAAATCTATATTATTAACTCAAGACAATTATAATAATTATTGATCTATAGGATCCGTCACAAGAAAGGTTACTATAAAATTGCCCATACAACTAATTAGCATCAGGTACTTTGTGCCTTTACCTTGATTCCTCGATTCACGGGGGCAGTACAAGCACACCCAGTGCTTCACGGTGAAGAGTCGTATACTGGTCGCGGCTTAGATAAAAAGGCTTGAACTTAGATTCAATCAACCTTTTTCAGCGGATGTTCAAATGAATTATTGTATTTATATTTCCACATGAGGAAGTGGAAAGAAATAAAAAGGAAAATATAGCCCACCGACGGAAAACGTTTAATACTTGTCACTCCAGGATAAAACCCTTGTTCGACAAAAAACGTTTGTTCATCTACTTCGGTTTCATAATGGATACCAGCGGTGTCGAAATAGTAGTTTTCGATACAACAGCGCGTTTTCAGGCCCGAAGCCGTGTTTGCCATCTGAGACTGGCAGTGGAAAAGCACGCAAAGCTCGTGTGTCGAACAACGTTTTCCGTAATCGTTGCTTAAACTGAGAGAAAACTCGAATTTTTTGTGAATTCTGACACTACTTTGACAACTGTCAAGCACTTCGTTGATAATTTTGACTGATTCAGTCAATCACAAACAGTTCCCCAAAACCACTTTGAATAACGGAATAACGGAATCTGAAGATCGCGGAAACAGAGTGTTTGGCAATTTCTAGGGCAATTTCATTCGGCTTAAACAAATTGATAAAGAAGTTTTCAACATTTAACATTTTGTTGTTACACGTTAACTTGATAGATAGTTGAAGATGTATGATGTATTGCAAGGCGATATGAATCTATTTACTTCTACTTCATCCCAAGTTCGTATTGAATGATTTCTTTCGAAGCTTTCTCACATTTCATACCGACTTGGTTCTGGAACAAAGTTGATTGTTTGATTGTTTCTTGGTTTGATCAGGTTCCTGTAAGAACTAGTACCTATGTAACAAGTGAACGTCCACCGTCATACATCATATTTTCCATTGTCAACTCTTCAACGTATTCTGATGCAAAGGCTTATCGGTGTTAGTTACATAACGAAAGTCCAGCCCTGTTAGGTGCAGTAATTTCTGGGAACTTTTACCGGTCAGATAGCTCGAGGTGCAACCTACCTACCTACCTACCTACCATCAACATGCAAGCACTGGTGAGCAACACAACCGCATGGCCGAGAGGAGCGCAAAGACGAAGAAGAAGTGGAGGTTAAACGGTTTCCCGCGATCGGGCGTGCTCGCGCTTGTCGTCGGGGAATGCAGAGCCTAATGCGCTTTTGCTGTCTTGCTATCTTCTGATACAGATATCGGTGCGGAATCTAGTTATGAAGCGCAAACCGCCGCAGAGTTATAACCGCGTCGCACGGGAGCTCAGAACGAGGAGAGGAAGCAGAAGAGAAGAACCTCGGCAACTTCTCTGCCGAAGAGAGAGCCTACCTGCCGCTTCAGGAAGAAACAGCCCATCGTGAACCACCATCATCACGGCTCGTGTGTCGTATGCCAGCCGAGCTGGTAGAAAAGAAAAATCACCTGATCCGTATTCCGTAGGTAGGTAGGTATATCTACCTCGAACCAGGATCTTCCGATTTGTCAACACGTGCAAAATTCGCATGCCAGAAGACACACACACACACTCACACACGGTTAGAGTAGGTAGCAGCCACCAGCGCTTTTTTGTATGTTGTTGGTCTTGATCGTAAAGTCACAATCTTGCTTGTTAATTTTCTATCGTATAAAACTACTAGTTCCAATAAGCATAACATTAGAGAGCGAGACACATCGCTGAGGAAAAAAAACTTTGCATGCAGGCAAAAAAGTTGTTGGTACGCTAAGTATACATAGCCATCTAAGAAATTCGGCGATGGCGATATGGTGATGGCCCGAGGGACATGGTCGTCAAAGTGCCATGCCATGCCGATGTGGATGTGCAGTGAAGGATGAATATTTGTTGTTAAGTGCTTGCTTGTATGTCGGTCGTCCTCTCTTCTTCTTCTTCTTCTTGCAGCTCGGCTTGAGCGTATGGAAAAAGATAAAACCAAGACGAAGAAGAAGCAGCAAGAAGACGAAGGTAATTTATGCAGATCTTGGCAGAGAGCAGCGCCGAGGCCGTCCGATGCGCGATGCAAATTAAGTAAATCCCCAATTACATGCATTTGCGTTGCAAAACCATAATCGGTGATTGCGCAATTATGTGAAAATTTGGATCGCGGCAGCGTTGGCTTGAGCTTCATGAATGAAGAGGCAGGTTTCGCGATGGTGTGCTGGAGAACTGCGGCAGCAACAGCTTTTGTGGATTGTTGGGCAAACAGGGGCGGTCCACCTCGGTTGCTTCGCCACAACTCGAACAAAAAACGCAGTTCTTCGCGCGACTCAATAAAACCATCGCGATAAAAATTTTAAAACCTTGCCAAAACCATATTTTGCCCACCACAAGCATTGCTTCGTTTAGGAGGACGGCTCCATTACCAAAATTGTGCGTACCTAAAAGGATGCAATACCTACTTATTATATTTATAGCTTACAACGATGCAATACTTGATATAGTTCAAGTGCAGAAAGAGAGTGTCTAGCAATTTTATTCGACGTAAATCGAATTTTCTCTTACAAGATTGCAACAAAGTTTCAAAGGTTCTCGGCTTTGTCCTTGCTCGAACACATCCAATTTATTATATGCAAATTCGCACCCATCATGATGGCCGATGGTCTGGAAATGGCGGCGATAAATTTCCATCAGTGTCGGTGGGGGCTCGCAGGGGGTCGTCCACGACAGAAGTGCTATTAGTTCGGGACTTTATTCATAATAAGTGCTGCACGCCACAATTACCTTTCCTACCGCGCCAGAGACCAATAAGCAAATTACGCTAATGAAAAATCATACCTGATGTTGCATGCTCGCGTATCTAGGCACAGGTATGCACTGCTCCCGCGAGTTCAAGTGCAAAGTGCTTTTCTCGTTCTCTTCTTCAATTGGCCACATTCTACTCTCAGTACCTGTAGGTATAGGTACGTCGAGTACTTTAAGTGTGTAAATATTGTTTGCCGGAGAGGAAATGCACATGGGATTGCCGGAGTTTATGCATCGGGAAAAGATTTCATAATTCAAAGCTCGATTATCTCGAAAAAGAATCGGAGAAAAGCCCGAAGAGAAACTGTAATGATCTTGCGCATTCTTTCGTCGATAACCGGTAATCAACCGATGGAAATTGTGAACGATAGGCGATGCAATGTAAAGCGAAAAAGTACTCGATTCTCATGGCTTCTCTGCAGATTGTTTCCTAATCCATCGGGTAATTTTGAATGTCATACATATTACATCGTTTGTCCTTTCGGTGTAGAGACATTGGGTTGCTGGGGTCCGTCGGCCAAATCTTTTATTTCGGAAATTAGTCGTAGAATTTTTGAAAGGACTGGTGAGTTTTGTTCCAAAGAGTTCTTGACGCAGAGGGTCAGTTTAGAGATTCAGAGAGGCTACGCTACTGCCATACTGTCATACTGTCCACTCTTCCTGCTTGAAGATCTTTAGACGAAATTTACTATAATTATCCTTCGCTAAATTCTTGTTCATAGGATTGTTTATATTTACTCTTTAAATGTTATATTGTATACAAGTGAATAAAACTTTTCAAAGGAAAAAAAATCTGAATGTTGGGTGATCACTGATTTTCACTCGAGAATTTCTTGCGTTCACCAGTTTACTACTTTTTTGCTCGCGATGAACCTATTTTTAATTCGAATCTCAACTTTAATATACACCAAGTCATTTGTTTACGATTTTAACGTCAAATGAAGGCTATACCCTGAGGATCCAGGAGAGGTATCTCAGTGCTCCAAGTGTTACCGTGGAAAAAAATTAAAAAACGTGAGTAAACGACAGAAAAATGCATTTCCGTAAGAATCCTTGAAGATCAATTTAATCCACTCAATCAGCAATAACTGCAGAAGTAATTAAAACGGAGAATGTCTGATCGATTGATTCATTCATTTGCCCGCATAATTTCGAAGCAAAATATGCATATTAGCGACAAAAAGTGCAAGTAAATGTGTCACTGCTACATTCCTTCTCAAAAAAGTAATATTTACTTTCTTCATTAGTACCCGAGATTAGTTCCCATTTGACAAATTAGATATGGTAATATCCTCGCGTTATAGTTTGTAGATAATACCAGCTTTCGATATTTATGGCTTAATTTAATCCAATCTAAATTGTTACAAACTACAGTTCATTCATAACGTGTAGGTATAAGAAGCAGGCACTCAAGAACTCGAGTCAGGAAGTTTGATCTGAATTTCACATTGTCGATAATCAAATTGCTATAGTTAGCTTAAATAAGTACCTACTTTATCATTGCTATACTATAGGGTTGTTATGCATTGCAATTGCAATTATATACTTCAAGGCACGCTTTTTTTTTGCGAAGACTATAGCATAAAATTAATAGCAATGTGCTTTTTACCCGGTATATGTGTATATCCAAGAGGATAAGGCAGGCTGTGGTGATTCTTCTCAGGTTTATTTATAATACCCGTTCCTCTCCGACTAATCCTCTCATTAAAACCCAAGGATCACTAGCACAATCATAATGACATAATTGAAATTATATATTACCCCACACATTACGGGATGCGAAACGGTTGTATGTATGTATCACATATTTTATGTTGTACCATACATGCAGCGTATACATTGCCGCGACTCCCAAATACGCATAAATTAAGTGGTAAACGGCGGAAGAAACAGTTCAAGAAAGGCAGCTATAGCACAGCCTCTTCGAGCGTCGAAGAGCAAGGAAAAGGAAAAGGAACTGAAGAGGTGAAAAACTCACCGGGCGGTTATCTTAATTAACTTTTGACTATTAGGAGATGTTATTAATGCTCATGTCGAAGACTCCGGAGAGGCCATCGTGAGGCCAGATGCCGAAGGAATCGCCAACCTGTTTGTAGTTCGTTGGCGATTAATAGTTGATCTATGGATCTCGTGGAATGGTGTGGATTGAGCTTGAAATTTATTGCTGTGCTCAAACTCTGCTTTTGTTGTTTCCAAGCGTTTGACCATTCAGTAGTTGAATTATTACCCACGACATAAAAGTTTCCATTACTTGAAGATAAGTGCCTAAATTTGTAGTTCACTTGCTTCGGAACCACGTACAAAATTACTTCACAAGCAAGCAAAGCAAACATCAAATTTTTACTGCACTATCATTCATTTTCTAACTGCCTAAGTGCCTAGATCATGAATTATTCAGTCAATGCGATTGTATGAATATGACACTCTGTGTTTAATTATTGTTGGCGTTTATTGGGTTAATAATTGGTAGGTTTTTATGGTAATTGAAACAGCTTTAATTACACCCTCTGTTATTTGATCATCATGATTATCAGTGTTTTCTTTTCCTTTGTCGTGGTGGACCGTTACTTTATTACACGTAAGTGTGAAATTCATAGGCCAGATGTCAATGGGTATACCGACCATATTTCCTAACAAGTTTTTCGACACAGTGGACTTTCTTAACAATCGAAACGGAGAAGACAATTGATAATTTACATGCAAATGGCATTATGACAGATGAAACCTTTCGATCATAGGCGAGAAAGTTATGTCACAGAAAGGTCCATTAAACATTAAAAAACTATGAATAGCAACAAAAGTATGGCAATCGACGTTCCACTGTTGTCAAGCAAAAAAACGGTAGAGTCACTTATGAAAACTGATTATAGTAATCAAGTATAATTCAACAATTTAGTAGGTGAAGCAAATTAGCCTAACTAAGCTATAGGTTCCCAAGTTCCAAATAAGCTAATTTTGCTCACCTTAGCTTTAGACGTCCTCGGTACTCCTTCAGCAGCAATAGCGAACACTTCAATCTCGTACTTGTCGACGCCAACTTCTCGGTCCAATTCTGTAGCAGTTGACAACACCCCTAGCTTTGTATCGATGTCAAACAACCTGTCAACTTGCACACCATCACCCGTCACATTGGTCACGTAATACTCCACTTCACTGTTAAAATTGGCCGAAATCGTCAAAATACTCGTACCCGATGGTTCGTTTTCGTACACCGTACCCGTAAAAACGTCACTTTGGAAAACCGGACCTCGCCCCTTCGCAGCTATGATGGTCAAATACGCCTCTGAGGATTTCCTCTCGTTTTGAACTGCTTCATCGGTGGCTTTAACCGACAGTCTGTATGTAGGCTCGGGGTTTTGGATGAACTTTTTCAAACGCAAAGCGCCAGTGCTTTGGTCCAACTGGAACAGTTCTGAATTGCCACTGGCCAGTTCGTACGTAACCAAGCCATTAGTTGCGGAATCCAAGTCACGAGCAAAGACATTCATGATGAACGAACCGTCTTTAGGGAATTTAGCTGGTTGTGGTAGAATAGCAGAGTTCATCGAAACAAACACCGGTGCGTTGTCATTGACATCTTCGACTATAACCGTCACAAGTTTATCGGCACTAAGTCTTGAGCTAGGCGGTTGAGCTTGATCTGTAGCCACCACTGTCAACCGGAAAGTGTCTATAGTCTCCCTGTCGATTGGCAGCAACGTATGGATCACACCAGTTTGAGCATTGATACCGAAATATCTTTTGTTGTCATCGGGTTCTTGCATGGAAATGGCGTAAGTGACTTTGCCGTTCAAGCCAAAGTCTGGATCATCTGCTGTGACAGTCACAATCGGGGTATGAACAGGTATCCCTTCGCGTATCTGGCGGACGATGGCTGTACTCGGAAACGATGGCGGATTGTCATTGGCATCTTCAACCGAAATAGCGAAAAGTACTGTAGTAGACAGACGAGGATTGCCATTGTCAAACGCTGTGATGTTCAACTGATACGACGACAATTCTTCGTAATCCAGAGGCTTGTGCAAATAAAGCACGCCAGTTGAAGCGTCCACATGGAAAGTATCTTTTCGATTCCCCGAAGTGATCGCGAAGATGATTTCGCTGTTGACGCCCAAGTCTTGATCGCTGGCTCTGAACTGAATCAACTCCGTATTAACTGGCGTAGTTTCAACCACGCTGATCTTTGAGTTGGTTTGCGTGAACTCTGGTGCGTTGTCATTCTCATCCAGGACTTCGATAAACACAGTAGTTGTAGAAGAAAGCTGTCTGGACAATCCAGCGTCCCTCGCTATGACTGCTAAAGAGTATTTTGAAGTAGTTTCGCGGTCCAGACTTCGGGCTAACGTAATTTGTCCAGTTGCTTCGTCGATTTCAAACTTTCCGTCGTCGTTTCCGCCGGTGATCGAGTAGAAAACATCGCCGTTCAAACCTTCATCTGCGTCTGAAGTGTACAAGCGCAGAACTTGAGCGCCAGGATTCGAGCCTTCAGAAATTTGGACTTTGTACGGCGCTCTGAGGAATTTCGGCGGGTTGTCGTTGACGTCCGTTATGTAAACGTTGACTTTGACTTTGTCTTTGAGCCTAGGCGTCCCGTTGTCAGCAACTGAAGCTTCAAGCGTTATGAAATTTTGCGTGGTAGTTTGAACCAGCTCTTCTCGGTCAAAAACATGTAAAGTTTTGATGAATCCATTTTTCGGGTCAATTGCAAAATTGCTTTGTGACGAAGACAGCGAGAATATAAGTTCAGCATTTCGTCCAATATCATGGTCTGAAGCAGTCAGTTTTCCAACGAAAGAATCTGGTGGTTCATTTTCACGTATGCTGAATGTGAAGGTGCCGTTAGTGAATTCGGGGGGATTGTCATTCTCGTCGATAACATGGACGACTACAGGTACCGTCGAGCTTCTGGAAGGGCTCCCAGAGTCACTCGCAGTGACTGCCAGTGAGTAGTAGTCTTTGTCCTCGCGGTCCAAAGCTTGGCGTACGTAAAGACAACCGTCTGGGAATACGCCAAATTTTCCTTCGGCATTTCCCTCAGTAATGGCGTAGGAAATCCGGCCATTCAAGCCTAAATCAGCATCGCTGGCAGCCAATGCAAAGAAGCGATCGTTGACTGGTGTCGATTCGAGTAGAGACGTTTCGTAGGAAGTGTGATCGAAAACTGGAGTGTGGTCATTGACGTCTTCAATCGATACCAATACGGAGTGTTTGGAAGTCAATGGTGGTTCACCACCATCCGTGGCCGTGACTTCGACGTGCAGCGTCGTGCCTGGTTCAGATCTTTGAATCGGTCGGTTCAAGTAAATCACGCCTGTGGCTTCAGATATCCTGAACTGGTCTTCAGGATTGTAGCTCAAGTTGTACGTCACTCTGCTGTTAATTCCTGCATCCAAGTCTCTTGCTCGTGCCAAATAAACTTCTTGTCCAACAGCTGCGTTCTCAGCCAATAAGATTTCATCAGTATCCCTCAAGAATACAGGCTTGTTATCGTTTAAATCCAAAACGACAATGTTGACAAATGTTTTCCCATACGACAGCCCAGTGTGCGCTACAATCGTGAGGGTGTACATCAAGTTTTGTTCTCGGTCGATTTTCTTGGCTGTTGTAATTCTTCCGTGCTCGTCGATTGCGAAATTTCGTTTGGGGTCGCCGTAGACTATGGAGTAGACAGCATCAGCATTGCGGACTCGCACAGTGCCGACTTCACGTTTCTTGAAAAGTCCATCATTGTGGTCTTCGCTGATTTTGAATTCATATCCGTTGTAGTTGTCGAAGTGTAGTTCTTCCATGTATGATTCTTTGATTATTTCCACGGTGGCATCTTCAGTGGCACGTTTATCACCGTGGTCGCGTGCGGATATTTTCAGTTTGTGAATCGGTTTAGGGGACGACTTCAAGTTGCCACGGATTGACACGATCCCTGTCCACTCGTCAATAGTGAACAGCCCATCACCGCCGCTTTCTAGTCGATAAGTTATCATGGCATTCTCGCCTTCATCTCGATCGCTTGCGTCTACTTTCAACAAAGAAGTGTCTGGTTTCGTATCTTCAGGTATGGCATTGAAGTATTTCACAGGGTAAAATTCAGGTGCGTTGTCATTGACGTCTAAGATGTTCAAGTAAACTGTAGCTGTTGATGATTGAGGTGGTAAACCTTGATCTTTCGCTATGACCAAGATTTTATATTTTGAGATTTCTTCACGGTCAATTTTTCTGCGTGTAGTCAACTGGCCCGTCAGCGTATCCAAAGCAAACGTGTTGTCATAGCGTTGTTTGACCAAAGGGTGAAGGCTGTACGCCACTGAGCCGTTGGTACCCTGATCGTGGTCGGCAGCTGTTAGCATCGCTACCAATGTCCCAGGAGGTGAACTTTCGCTCAGACTGACGTTAAACTTCGACTGTGAAAATTCAGGTGCTTCGTCATTCTCATCCAAAATTGTCACTTTCAATTGAGTGTAGGCCCATTTGGGATTCGGGCCGCCATCTCTAGCCGAAATATTCAGCTCCACGCTCCCTTGAATTTCTCTATCTAACGACGCTTGCGTTGTAATCAAGCCTGAATCTGGATTGATAGAAAACCAATTCTGTTTGTTCCCAGACACAAAAGCATAGTAAATTTGTGCGTTGACCCCTGTATCTTCATCCGTGGCTGTGATCCCGGCCACATACGTTCCAGGCGGAGCTAACTCGCTTAGTACGGCTGAATATTCAGATTTTTCGAAAACTGGCTCGTGGTCGTTGACATCGTTTACGTGGATTATCAAAAAGGCTGTTGCTGTTCTGGGAGGAGTGCCTTTATCGGTCGCAACTACAGTTAAATTGTATTTACTGATTTCTTCGCGATCCAAAATTCCGTTGACACGGACTATATCAAAGCTTGGCGTGTAATCGAGGCGGAAATGTGATAGTTCGTTTCCAGAAACGATTTTAACTGTCGTTTCGCCATTTTCGCCTTCATCTAGGTCGACTACAGAAACAGCGGCTACTACTGAGCTATTTCCGGCGTTTTCATCGACTGTCGCAAAGAGCGCTGTCGGGGGAAAATATCGAAATTTGATGACAGGGTCATGGTCATTTGCGTCGACTAAATTGACCGTGACGTAAGTACGGCCGTCTTGTCGAGGCGAGCCGTGATCTCTAGCGAAAACTGTGAAGACGCAACTTTTAGGGCATCCTGCCCCGTGCTTGGTTTGTGTGCAGCTTTGTTGCGGGCATTCCAGGGTTTCTGTAGTTGAGATAACGCCTGTTTCTGGATCGACAGTGAATTGCCGCTCGGTATCCGCTAGGTAGTAAGTGATTTTGGAATTGTCGCCTAAATCGTTATCAGTGGCCATGACTTGGAGGACTGGAGTACCTGGAGGTACGCTTTCGTTGAGTGAAACTATGTAATCGGAATGGTCGAAAATCGGAGGGTTGTCATTGACATCTAAGATGGTGACGTTGACTTGTAAATACCCGAATTTCGGGTTCTTACCTCCGTCTCTAGCGGAAATATTCAAAACATAAAGACCTTGCGATTCCCTGTCCAGTTTCCCGGTGGTTTCCAAGTGGAGATAGCTCGTATCGCCCGTAGGGTTGGCAGTGACGACCAAGCGGAATTTGTCGTCTTTATTGCCGGCGATTATGCGATAGTCATCGCTGACCCCGTTCGGTCCTGTGTCTTTGTCTGAGGCTGCATCCAGAAGTAGTCTCGTTCCGGCGGCTGCACTTTCCGAAAACGACACGGCTATCGACGGTTCCGGGAACTCCGGAGGGTTGTCGTTGATATCCAGAATGACAATCCGCACTTCGATGGGGTAAGTCGGCTGGCTCGACAGCACCACCAAATCGTACCGATCGTTCTTGAGAATTTCGCGGTCAAGTACGGCGTTTGTTTTGATTTCGCCGGTCTTGGGGTCAAGAGTAAATTCCCTAGGTGGTTCGTTGAAGCGGTACGTGAAGCCCGGCTTGGTCGGAATCTTGCCGACTGAAGTTCCTCTCGGTTGTCCTTCGGCGATTTCTAGGGTGACCCTTGTGTCGACGGCGCGAGATTGCATTTGTGAGGAATATCCGAAAGGGGGTTCCGTTGTGCCGGGTCCTGGACCACGCAAGGCCTGCGCCCCCAGGATGCAGGCCATCAGCCAAAACTGCCACATTTTGTGTATCATGTCATGACTTGGATTTTGTCCGTGTGTTCTCCACAACACGTGTTAGATGCCGAAGAGGCCTCGCTCTAACATTCCTGCGCTGCTGCTGCTGCTGCTGCTGCCGCCCGAACCCGTTCTTTGCCGTCTCGCTCTCTCTGGTATGCAATATGGCCGGTTGAAGATCGACGGGGAACCGCTCTCGGAAAACACACCACTTTTTCTGTATGAAATCTCTAAAGACGCACTCAACACTGCAATCCAACGGGGTTGTTGCGATAGCACCGACACTCAAAGTTTCTAAACACCGACACGCAAGTCTTCCGGATTGAGCACAACAGTACCATGCGGTCTGCAAGGAATGTTTATGGTACCAGCGAAAGGTTCTTGTGACCTGAACCGCGCGCGGAGCTCGACTGCAAGCCGGAGTGTTTAGTATCTGGGAGGAGTTGGTCGGAACTCGAGGACCGCGGCCAATGGTGGGTATATACCTGTCGGCGTTGCCAACTCACCTGTATACAAGAGCGAGCGCTGAAGAGACGGAGAAGAAGAGGTTCTTCTCTCTAAACATAAACAATATTTATGAGTGTGTCAGTTGGACCGGGTTTAGGTCGTAAATCTAAAGCCCGGCCGGCTCTTGGGCGCTGGTGCTCTCGCGAGATGAAGAGCGCAGACGGGGAGCAGGAGGGTGGCGGTGGATGATGAGGTGAATTTTTTGTGATGGAGCGCCGGGGCACCCCGTGAGGCTGAAGGCGAAAGCGTCGAGGCGCTACCATTTATGAAGACGTGATTGGAATTTTCCAAATCACCAATTCCTTCAATATACCTATATGTACTTAATAATTATGTTCATTCACTAATGTGGGTGGGTGACTTCGAAAATACAAATTAATACACAAAGATACACTGACCTGAAGCAGGTAAATACGTCAAAAGTAAACATTTACTAATTCACAGAAGGAGCTTGGATTCCTATTGCTTTTTGGTTCATTATGATTTTATTATGAATAGTTTGGAGTCGAAAGAGATTGTCTCGCAATTTTGTTCGACATCAATCAGCCACTTGAACTCAATTATTATATCTACCATCCAAAACCAAATTTCAACTGTTTGTCTTTTTTGAAACAGTAGTCACGGACCAAGAGTATTTCATGCTCAGAGCGGACTTACTATTTCAAGTTCATTGATGATATTTATGAATGTCAATACATAGTTATTTTCATTTTTCAAGTTGGAAAAATGTGTGGTTTAGTGTTTAGTGACCCTTCTCAAGGCCCCATTGGTAATTAATTTTTTAAAGGAGAGTGTATTCAGACCTCGATTCAGACTCCAATCTCACCACTCAACTAAACAAGAAGTATTCTAATTATACTCAATTCAAGAAATAAATTTTTAAAAATATCATCGGTACCTATCTACTCGGACTCACTTTCAAAGATTTCACGAAAATCAAGTGCTACCGCCTACCGGGCTACGGCTAACGGTTCAATACAGTATGCATGAAACATTTTGGTCATTAAAATCGAATCACAACTGTCATGCCTCGCATTATCTCGATTAATGTGAAACTTATCCTTGTCATTGCTTCCGTAATATCTACGTACACAAAACCTAAAACGGTGGAAGTATCGACATAGACAATCTCCCATATAACGTAATTCAATATTACATTATTAATTGCATGCTCATGTTGGAGCAATTACCTGATCTATTTACATTCGTTTTTATGAATGCAAACTATCCGCCTCCTATAGCTGCCTTATACGGAATTTATCCATTTTTAACGTGATCTTTCACTTCCGGAGCGACCGTTCTCCAAAACATTCCAACAATGCGAACAGGGCACCGCCAGCAAGTTGTCAGAAAATTTCAATAGGACCACTTTCAATAGAAACGAACCGAGGAACGAACGGTCTCTTTTTATACGTGACTGAAAAGCACATCAGATACTGTTTCATGTAACTGAAATGTGTGATTCGAAGCGAGTTTAGTCGACTGAAAAAGATCTTATCGGGATTTGAAGGCTCGAAGTGCTGTTACTTTGGAATTGGTACTGGAAGATATTTTACATAAAATATACACAATCGGTAACGTTAGAAATTGTTAACGGCATTCGCCCTATAGGTGGTCGAAAACCATTTAGTCGTCGTGGAAAATGGACGAGAAATGCAAATTACGGTCCAGGGGCATCGTGAGGTGGGTACCGTATTAAGTATACAAAAAACTTTTGACGATTGAAATATTTATGACGGTTATTAGCGCTGAGTAACGAAAGCTTAAAAAAATACCTGATGATTTACAATCTAACTGAAAGCCAGCAAAGTCAGCAAACACCCACCCATCCTTCGGATTTTTCAGGATCACCACGCAAGAGACATTGTTGTTATTTGTTGGCTTGCAATCTTTGTGCTGTTGATACAGGCGGCCCGAGTAGTTAAATTTGATCTCGCACGGGGCATTATTGGCATAATTCTCTAGTTTTAATGGCACAGGCGGATTTTACAACGGTAATATATTTGAGGGACTAGTCATGAATGTCGGGTGTCGGGTGGGACAGACTGCGTGGACAAAGCTTTAGGCGTTGTAATTTATGCAGTGTCTTATGCATGTGCGACCACGATTTGAGATTTTATTGTTTTATAAAGAAGTTAAGCTGGAAGCCTGAGACTATATCCGCCAGGGCCAGGACAAGGCAAGAGCTTAAGATTAAGACCGAGCCTCGGACCGAGCTTAAGACCGCAAGAAATCATCCCCTTGTACCCTTCAAAGCTGCTTATTATGTTCCTTTCGCGTGGTTTGTTGCACTATTTGCAAATGAGTTTGCGGAACTAACACGATTACCACAATTGACCAAAACATCGAAACATTTCTTTTCTTTTGATGGAAATTATCAGTTCTTGTGAGCGCCCGTGCCTACCGGGCGGTAACAAAACCCAGTTCATCTCCCCACCTTGCGATGTGTTTATCAGAAAGCTTTACCATGCTCACTGTTCACATTAAAAAATTTGTTGTGGCACCACAATACTTTCCCGACTAGTATCCATGAACCTATAGACATTTTTGTTCAAGACGTCAGACGTAGACTCTGATAAATTGACAAATCAAAAATTTGTCTGCTCCTGAATAGGGTGGTTGCATGAGAGGAAGTTTATGGCAAAATGTCAATAGTGTCATTGTCATGTGTCAAGTTTCATCCACGCGGAGTCAACGTCAACCGGACTAACCTCACTAAATACTGCCATTTTTACGTGTTTTGTTCACATAGTAGTTTCAGCGGTACGCTAGCGAAATGACCCTGATTCTGCATTTTGTGATACTGCAATGAAATTTGGCATATGTAAACTACGTAGAATTTCAAGTGATTTGACCCGCAGCACTCAAAAATTTGTCCATTAGGGGCTGGGGGCCCCTCAAAATTTCAAGATGTCAGAGCTTTTACCATGCACCATTCAGTACCGCCCTATCTACCGTACAGGACCCAAACAACTTTGTTCTTGACCATCATAACATTTTTCGTCATGTCAATTTCACTATTCTTACAGAAAAAAAATTATTTCTTTGTCTAGTCAACAAATCGAAAAATATATATTTTTTGGACCACAAATAGATTGTTGAGGTCCAAAAAGGAATAGATTTTCATTTATGAAAACAAAAGTTTTGCTGTTCTATTTTTCAACGGAGGGGGTGATCTCAACTTACCATTATTTTCAACATTACCTATTTCAATGTTTTATCCCGATAAATATGATTATTGTTGTACAAATATATAGCTTGAAGTTTTCTTCAACGGTGTGGATGATGAAACGGCATCAGATTCCACCTGGAAGCCGTGCATAATAATTTTTCTGCAAGGCCGTCAAATTTGGCATTTTTGATTTTATACCGGGAGCGGCCAAAATGTCAGTACACACCACTCCGCTCCAGAGCACCGGTTTTGGTACTTTCGCACCAACTCTTATTTCAGAATCACAAAATGCAAAATTGTTAGGCGTGAATATCGTTTTCCGCTAGAGCAAACCGGTGCTCTTGGGCGGAGTGGTGTGTATTGACATTTTGGCCGCTCCCGCTAGAAAATCAAAAATGCCAAATTTGACGGCCTGGCAAAAAAAATATTTATGTACGGCTTCCAGGTGAAATCTGAAGCCGTTTCATTATCCATGTCGTTGAAGGAAACTTCAAGCTATATTTTGGTGTAACAATAATCATACTTACCGGGATAAAACATTGGAAAAGGTAATGTTGAAAATAATAGTGAGTTGAGGTCACTCCTTTGTTGAAAAATAGAACTGCAAAAGTTTTCTTTTCATAAATGGATCAAGGGGATGCGGATTTATCGATGACCACACAAAAACTACTGAACAATCTATTGGTGGTCCAAAAAATATATATTTTTCAATTTGTTGACCAGGCGAAGAAATTTTTTTTTTCTATACAAAGAATGGAGTTGACATGACAAAAAATGTTATGATGGTCAAGAACAAAGTTGTTAAGGTCCTTTACGGTAAATAGAGCGGTACCTACTGAATGGTGCATGGGAAAAATTCTGACATCTTGAAATGAGGGGCCCACAGTCGCCCCCTAATGAACAAATTTTTGAGTGCTGCGGGTCAAATCACTTGAAATTTTATGTAGTTTGCATATGCCAAATTTCATTGCAGTATCACAAAATGCAGAATCAAAAAGCGTACCTCTGCAACTATAGGTTTGTTCGGCGTTTACGAGATCGAGATGTGATTTCTGATAATTCTAACAATGCCTTACACCTGTTATGTGCCTCAATCCTTGTCTATGGCCCCAATCCAATTCCCTAACAAACGTCAAAACATAACTAGATCCTTGCTCTGCCTGCCGGTAATCAGGTGAACGAATTTCATGCAATCACCCTATTCCTGAAAAAAACTCACGCTTCTTCTTAAATCCGGTGCTAAACCCAATTGCAATCAGTGGCAACCTTTTTCCTCAGTAATATGTGGTTAAAATTATTGGAGTATAGGAATATCTCTTTAGTTCTGACCGTTTTAATTTTTTCATCCTAAATTTAGGGTGCCTCACTTCCTCGAGCCCGACACCGAACGTAAGTCTTGAAGTTTCGGATGTTCTTAATTTTTTTCACGAAAAAAATGTACCAACTATAGTGGGTTCACATGGGGTGGGATTCAAGTTACCTGTTACTTGAGAGTATTTGTTTCTTATATTCCAAATCTCATATACAGAAAATTGCCAAAACTTTGCGGTCCTGAAGAATTATCGGCGAAACAAGGAACGCTCAGGCGGTCTGCCATGGGCAGCAAGGTTAACGTGTAAAAAGTTTGAAATCCAAAATCTCAGCCGCTCAAAGTTGTGTATTGGACTGATATTGATGCGGAACGACAGTAACACGTTTCTAGATTGTCATGACATTCACTGGAGACTCCGACTCGAAGATGAGCCATAAAAATCCATATAATTGGCGAGCGGCTTATCGAAATTTTGTCGCATTCACCAGCGATTAGCTGAGGAAGTGTTTTGAAGCTCTTTCAATCAGACTAAGTTTGTAATGTATACATATTTGTTTTTGAAAATTGTTTTTAGTTAATCGATCATTCTCAAATGGAGAAATGGATGTGTAATGTGTCGTTTAGAGAATTTGTCGTTGTTTTCAGAGATTCTGTCTTATGTCAGGTCAAGTCGAAATAGATTAGATTTGATTGGCGAGAAAACGAATTCGATATTATGTTATTAAACCGTTTGGAAGATACGGAAGATTTAGCTACCGGAACAGACAATAAAACAAGGAAAAAATCAATCACAAACAATAGCCTCCGCTACTCAGTACCTATGTCGAGAGTAACAAAACACAAAAACCATTTGGGGTTGGCTTAAGTGTCGAAAAATTGGGTCATTCAGGCAATCTGATGAATATTTCCCAAAGCCAAACCTCTAATCGATTTTTTGTTGATAGTACCTAGTACGGTTTAATTTAGTCAAAATTAGAACTGGGAATAATTCCAAAATCGGACTTGATTTCGGAGATTTCACCATGTAGCCCAGTCAAATTAGGTTTTGACCTAGAAATAATTCGCATAAGGCTGAATTTTTGCACATTGACAGTTTGGACCTAGTACAACAACATATCAAAATACCCAAACTTTCCCCTGTCCGCGTCTTTGATTTTCAGGTCCTCAGGTTCTTGAAGTTGGCCCAGGGAAAAAAGAACCGCCTAGCCGAGCTTCGCCTCCCCACGAGCACCCTTCAACAATGATCGACACTTTTTGTACCAAAATGATATCAACGGGATATACAATACATCGAATTACGATGTATTTGCATTCAATGGATTGACGGGTTTCAACAATCGCCTCATATGGCGCAACACAGAGATCGCATCACCCTGTCCCACGCTTAGTCTGGGGGTTGAAATCTGCAATCGGTGTTTCCACAGGCACCATAGATACACACTTGGAAAGCTGAAGAATTGCTGAATGCATTGACTCCTGGTTTGTCACTGTTTATTGGTCACAAACGATACAAAGCAAGAATTCTGTGAGAAGTCGTCGCGAATAGCAGCGTTCGTTTTGAATTTCGCGGGTCTGCCGGCTTGCCGCATACCGGAAATGAGTTTTTTGCACCAGAAAATCGTTGTTTGGACTTTTCTCTTAAATTCAAGCCCAGCCTGAGTTTGATCGGTCTAAGAATAATGCTACGGCAAAGACGCGGACAGGGGAAAGTTTGGGTATTTTGATATGTTGTTGTACTAGGTCCAAACTGTCAATGTTCAAAAATTCAGCCTTGGGCGAATTATTTCTAGGTTTTGTCGATTTTTAACCTAAAATGCCTGGGCTAATGTGGTTACACATGAATTTTGAATTTGAATTTTACAAATACTTGCCTAAGAGTGACCCAGTCGCATTCACCAGCGATTAGCTGAGGAAGTGTTTTGAAGCTCTTTCAATCAGACTAAGTTTGTAATGTATACATATTTGTTTTTGAAAATTGTTTTTAGTTAATCGATCATTCTCAAATGGAGAAATGGATGTGTAATGTGTCGTTTAGAGAATTTGTCGTTGTTTTCAGAGATTCTGTCTTATGTCAGGTCAAGTCGAAATAGATTAGATTTGATTGGCGAGAAAACGAATTCGATATTATGTTATTAAACCGTTTGGAAGATACGGAAGATTTAGCTACCGGAACAGACAATAAAACAAGGAAAAAATCAATCACAAACAATAGCCTCCGCTACTCAGTACCTATGTCGAGAGTAACAAAACACAAAAACCATTTGGGGTTGGCTTAAGTGTCGAAAAATTGGGTCATTCAGGCAATCTGATGAATATTTCCCAAAGCCAAACCTCTAATCGATTTTTTGTTGATAGTACCTAGTACGGTTTAATTTAGTCAAAATTAGAACTGGGAATAATTCCAAAATCGGACTTGATTTCGGAGATTTCACCATGTAGCCCAGTCAAATTAGGTTTTGACCTAGAAATAATTCGCATAAGGCTGAATTTTTGCACATTGACAGTTTGGACCTAGTACAACAACATATCAAAATACCCAAACTTTCCCCTGTCCGCGTCTTTGATTTTCAGGTCCTCAGGTTCTTGAAGTTGGCCCAGGGAAAAAAGAACCGCCTAGCCGAGCTTCGCCTCCCCACGAGCACCCTTCAACAATGATCGACACTTTTTGTACCAAAATGATATCAACGGGATATACAATACATCGAATTACGATGTATTTGCATTCAATGGATTGACGGGTTTCAACAATCGCCTCATATGGCGCAACACAGAGATCGCATCACCCTGTCCCACGCTTAGTCTGGGGGTTGAAATCTGCAATCGGTGTTTCCACAGGCACCATAGATACACACTTGGAAAGCTGAAGAATTGCTGAATGCATTGACTCCTGGTTTGTCACTGTTTATTGGTCACAAACGATACAAAGCAAGAATTCTGTGAGAAGTCGTCGCGAATAGCAGCGTTCGTTTTGAATTTCGCGGGTCTGCCGGCTTGCCGCATACCGGAAATGAGTTTTTTGCACCAGAAAATCGTTGTTTGGACTTTTCTCTTAAATTCAAGCCCAGCCTGAGTTTGATCGGTCTAAGAATAATGCTACGGCAAAGACGCGGACAGGGGAAAGTTTGGGTATTTTGATATGTTGTTGTACTAGGTCCAAACTGTCAATGTTCAAAAATTCAGCCTTGGGCGAATTATTTCTAGGTTTTGTCGATTTTTAACCTAAAATGCCTGGGCTAATGTGGTTACACATGAATTTTGAATTTGAATTTTACAAATACTTGCCTAAGAGTGACCCAGTTAGAAAATAACCTGAGTTAAGGTCCTTCCCTTGCACTTCTTGCAGTATACACTATACATACATACATCCGATCGACGGTCTTGGGACTCACCTTGGTACTAATGGACCTCCGACTACGGACGCCACTGTCTGCAATTATGATAGGCAATGTCTCCCAAATGAAGCAATAAATATCTCAAAACCCGTGACAACCTGAGTTTGAGGAATCGCACACCGGAAAGTCGGGTCTTTCTCTGTGGTGATGATGAATTCGTCCTTTTTTTCCACTCTCACGAAGAAAGATGACCATTCTCGGCCTGGCATGGGGTACCTTGTTGGTTGTGCAGAATACAACATCAAGTCGAGTCGGGATAGAATTTTAAAACTCTTCTGTCTCATCTCTCCACCTGCGATGGCTTCGAATAGTTGAGACTCACGCGTTATCATTAAAAAGAGCGAGGGAAATATGAACAAGTCGTTATTAATTCAACATTATAGAACCATTACGTTGTAGTAGAGGTTCGCACGCTTTTTAACTTCACTTCCAGCACCCGCAGGCGATGGTTTGAACATCCAACATACGTAGCGTAGGTACATACTATAAAGAATGTATATAAGCGCGGTTTTATTATTAAGATATTACCAACACGACGTTTTAAAAACAATTGCACTCTTATTATTATACCTTCATGTTGTGCTACACACACCCGGGGAGAGGCATGCACGTCGCATCCTGAAAAACGAAACCAAAGAGGCATTAGGATTAGGTCGTCAACTGGAGATGAGGAAGACCTCTGCGTTTAACCATCCAGTCCCAGAGTGATGGATGAGCATGAAGAACACTTTTTAATTGGTTGTGTTTTGAAATTAAACTTTGATCAAGAAACAAGTGAACAAAATGATTTAATAACAGTGGAATACATACCAACACCAAATACTTTCACGATTTTACTTCTAACTTGCAATAAATATGTACTTAGCGTCTTCTTGATTTGAGGTACAAAGTTTTTCTACCGCCACTTGCATTTATATGGACTTATTCCATTTATTATAGCAACATGCATCTTAGAATTTAGGGAATTATGGATTCGCACGAATGCTGCAAAGAAGGTTTGCTTTAGCACAGTGAGGGCGGCGGCCGCTCTAAGCAAAGTGGAAAAATCTGTTTACTTTACAGAGTCTTTCTGGATTGATAATAGCTGGTTTATTTGTGGTCAGTTTTTTTTTTCATTCTGTTACACACATTTCAAACTGGTCTGATTTTATTTTTGATACGTGATTTTGGAAGCGATTCAAGAGTCGTGCAATTTGCTGGAAAAGGACCATTTTCAATCGCTTCTCGACAATGTAATTGAATTATTTTTTAGATATCGTCAGTCCTTATTGTCTTGCAACTCTCTTTCTTTCCGATGAGCCGAGAATTGTTGAGAAGATGCAGTAATTAAGAGTGGCGTTATCAATCCAGGAAAACTCCAAATGTGTGAAATTTTGGAACGTTGTAAGTATCCTTCCTCAATCTGGAATCCTAGCACCTTAAACCTCAATTTTTGTGGTTTAAGATTTATAACTTTTGAATTTACAGCGCTATTAATTCACAAATCCTCACTGGTAGAGAATCAATCATTATCTTTGCCATGGCAAAATTTCACAGCCATTGAACAGGCAGGTTTTTTGAAAACGGTTCCGAAAAAGATATTTTTTTTCAAACGGCTAAACCAACGGCTTGCAAGGATGATTGATGATTCATTCATTTCCGCAGTAGGTACAGATTTGTGAAACCATAGCGCCTTCCAGTTCAAAAATTACAAATCACTACCCAGGGCGGGCAAAATACTTCGACCAATTTATTTAAATACAAAATACAAAATACACGATCCAAGATAGTCGAAATACAAAATACAAACTACTTCTTGGAATATCTTTGAAATACAAAATACAAAATACGTATTTTGGAAAACCAAGAAATCAAGAATCATTTTACTTTCTGTCTTGCATGCACGTCTGGAACCTTCTGCAATAGTTTTCACAAAAATGCTTCCTTTGGCGTTTTTCAGTTCACGATTCCGACTGTATAGGATATAAAAATTCAAGACACACTGAGAAGCTTAATTATTTTTCTGTTAAGTCTATCTTGAAAAATTTGCTGAAATCTCATCAGATAGGTAATAAAAATAAAAGGGGGCAAGCCTCACCCTCCAACCCTCCATATCTACAAAAACAAAAATCCATTTTTCACATTCTCAGACACGTTTGAAGCATTCTCGTGAACTGCCTTTGACTTTGGTTAAAAGATTATCGTTATATTAGCCCTTTATCGTGCAGTGGTCGATATTTCGACCACTTATTTCTGAAGCGTTCAGAGTGGAGTTGAAGCTGGAAATCGACCACTTACTCATACCGCGTGCTGCTGGTTGAATGTGAAGCGAATATTCGACCACATAATAAAATGCGCTCGCCAAATTGGATTCTATGATTGGTTTAGTGATTGAAAAATCGACCAGTGCGTGTTAAGGGCTTTGGGCTGGCGGTAAGGCGTAATTTTTGAAGGTGTAGTAACATTCCATCAATCTCGTGAGTACTTACATTGAAAACTGAAAAATCACGGTAAGTGGCTCGCTCACAAGCAAAGTATTATTCTCCATAACTTGCATGTACTGTAAAATGTATTCGCGATTCAAGGACGGAGTCATATTGGTGAAATAAGCGTTGCGAAATCAATCCGTGTGGGTTTATTCCTTGACGGATTATTACCATTTTGGTCTCATTCGAAAGCTACAAGGATGTAGGTACTTTGGTTTGAGCCGATTGGCATTTCCAAAATAAAAAAACAATAAATTTTGACATTTGAAAAAAATATTTTTGGATTTTGGAAATGCCAATGGGTTCAAACCAAAGTACATCCTTGTAGCTTTCGAAAGAGACCAAAATAGTAAGAATCCGTCAAGGAATAAACCCACACGGATTGATTTTGCAACGCTTATTTTGCCAATTCAACACCCTTATGAATAGGCGAAATTCAGTGCCATTTCTGCGCTGGCGCAACCATGCTAGGGGATTTGAGAATAGTGCCGTATGCTAACACATGTAAAAAGCGTAATTTCAACATTGTCTATTATTGAAACGGCTGGAAATGAAACTTTCAAATAAGCTATGGAAAAAAGAGTGTTTCTTGATCTTTCATTGTGTTCAAGACTAGCAATGATAGATCAGTTTTAGATACACAATGAGCGAAAATATGGTAACGTGTTTATCTGTTGGTGTGTTTTTGAAAATACCGCCCTACTTCTGGTATTCTTCTCTGCCTTACGATTGCCGTCCTATCTGTCAGTGGCATGAAACTGCATGTAAACAAATGGTAACTAAAATTTTATCGGGTTATATGTATAATATATCAGAGGTTTTGTGTTTTCTGTTTTTTTTTTTTCAAAAATGACGGGCAGTTTGTTGAGTGCCTGGCTGCAAAAACCGTACGAAAAGAACATTACAGTTCCATTTCATGTGTGTTCCCAAAAAAACATCACCTTCTAGGCAACCAGTTATACACTGAAAACGGCTTTTTCGTTATTTTCGGAACACTATACGCCCGGAATTCATTTTTTCGACAGCAATGCACATGGACAACATCATTCCACATAATCTAGCATGGAAGTCAGGAGTTTCTTGTCATCTATTTTCCTTTGTTGAATCGATGGCTGAAAATCTGCAGGTTTTGACTTTTCCTAGCTCGCGCAGACGCATGAGTTCCATCCCCTAGCTTTGCGAACCTACAGCGCAACTCGTGCCGCTTAATATCGCATATTGGTTATGCCCTTACCATAACCTAAAAGCAGCTTGTGTCACTGAATGACCGCCACATAACTCAGATGCTGCAGCCTGGTGACGGGAGGCGAAAGCAACGTGTACGCTGGTTTTACAGAATAGAACTCGCACAACTGAACTACTGCTATTAATTAACAGATGGCGCGAGATGCTCCAGCAACATGTACACTGGTTATTCATGATAGAACCATTGTATAACTATTACTAGTAGGTCAGCCTCGAATTTGGGATTTTGTCGCTAGATGTCGCCTAGAGCAATTAGTTAGCAAGAAATTATCAGCGCATATGAGAAAAATTAAAATTTCTGTACCAAACCATCAACATCCATCAGTAAGTTGGGCGCCACGTTGAAATTTGAAGACAGCGTGATTAATAACTAATTTGAGCGACCAAACGACAATTGCTGAACACGCCACCTGCCCGTGCTTTCCGAAAATTGCACCATTTGAACGGCGGCTGGCCTACTAGGAGTAGTTATACAATGATAGAACTCTTACCACTAAATTACTGCTATCGATCAACAGATGGCGCGCTCGCGCATGCCTGTATTGGCCTGTATAGGGAACCTCATTATCACGCGACCGGCCGGCCGCCGTGAGGGAAGCGCATTCTGGCGAGCCGTTTGTTTACTCACAGGCCTCGCGGAGTCAAGGACTTACAGCTGTCGGCCTCGCGGAACGCCATAGGCGTCCGTCCCAACCTTGGTCCCAACGGGCTGTAGCTGTCACGAACGTCAGATGTGTTCATTTTGGTACTCAGAGCCTGTCCAGAGCCATTTCTATGTAGCGAATGTGCAGAGCAAGTATATCCATCAGCTGCTGTTGTGTTTGATGGGTACAGCGACCAACCCGCAGCACCAAGGGAAGAGAACAGAGACGACGTGCTGCTAGAGTGTTGTTGAGTTTGGAGGTTATCCGGCCGACCCACAAACTCAAATGACGACCCCGTCGAGTCGTAAACCTCCCACTGGGCAGCCCTTGGGGTATTCTCTTCCCCTTCGCGCAACACAACAGGATATTATAGTTACTTGTTATCACCAAATCTGTCACTTGCCGATCAGTTGGTTTGTTAACTTGATTCTTTGAACATTTTTCTCTTCAATTTGGTCACTTTTGACGCGGTAAATACAGCCTCCAAGTTTCTTTTACTATCACAATATTCACAATAGGCTGTAACTGACAAGAAAGAAGGAAGTAGGGGATAGTTTAACAACACGACTCAGAAGATTGACATTAGATTGTCATCATGACCGATACAGTTGCAGTGGATGACACTCAAATTTTCAAATGTACGAGCCGAGCCATCTATCTCAGGGTAGCTAGACTGACCATGACTTGGAATCGGTAAAAAAAGGAATCGCCCAAGGACGTATCTTTCAATGCGACAGAAAATTCGGCTCCACTACCGGAACTAAGCAGTTTCTAGCTAAACCAGAAAAGAAATTGCCAAAGTCATAGCAGTGGAAGAAATCTGAATGTTGAGGGTACAGTTGCAGATGCATTGCCTTTTTTGTGGGGTCATACAAATTGAGAAATTCAGTAATAAGCATTGAAGTTTCTGAATTTTTCCAGATTTTTGAAAATAAATCATGTTTTATCAACGATCTGAAGTATTCTATTCATACTCATGATTTTTATCTACATTAAGCCATCTTCCCCAATTTTTTCTGTTTAACGGTTACGAGGAAAACTGTTTTTTTCAGTTTGACATTTTTAGGCTAAGTAAGGGAGCCCTAAGGTCGAGAATATCCATAAGTACCTAATTTGTAGTGATTCATGAATTTATGCAGATTTTAGTTCCATAACCTCATTTTTCAAGCCTCGCCCGACGTAGTGGCGGAGTCTATTTGTGGCCGCTTACTTTTCGTGATTATAATTTATTTTTCTCCTCGTTTTCTAGCAAAATTTACCTAAATCTTTTGTCTCCTGAAGAGTTAAACATATCAAGTTCATTTTTTCGCTAATTCACAAAAATCCCTTCGTTTTCTACAGAAAAAAACGAATTTGAAAAATCCTCCTAATAGTCCTAGCGGTATAAGTAAAATTTCATAAAAATGGCTCTAATTGTGACAAAAGTGTGAAATTTGGTGTGTGGACTCCTTAAAGCATTTAAAAGGTTTTTAGAAGGGGAGCCAGGAAAAATTTTGATTTTGATTTTTTAATTTTTTGTGACGTCATTTTTTTTATTTTTTTTTTCATTTTTGCAACTATTCAAGATTTTTCACTTTTGCTTTTGTATTATGGTGAGTAACTGCTTAATCCAAGAAACGGAAGAAAAAATTTGCGAAAAAAATCAACTGAACTGAAATGATAGCGTTTTTTGTAAAAATCAATTTTTTCCATTTTTTCAAAAAATACTGTGAATATGTGAAAAATTAAAAAAGGCAATTATCCCTCAAAACAAGCCCTATCAGAAGTTATGAGAGTGTTTTTCAAAATTCCAAGCCGTTTTCGAGATATTTGGAAATATGTTATTTCTTGCGACTGTTTCTTCGTATTAGCTCCTATTTCATCAAACATATAACAGGGTTCTATTTTCTTGAAATTATACTGCAGAATGATCAGACCGAAGATTTCTCAGAAGTTCATTGTAAATTGTAATTTTTCCAGTGGCGTAGATCATAAAAATTCAAATCGTTTCTACCCTCTCACCATACTTTCTACACCACTCGATTATTTGGAAAATACATGACATTTTGGCATTATGATGATTATCCAAGATCACCACTTAGCATGACACTCCATTTAAAAAGCACACAATTTTTCCGCTGATCAGATCGGCTGCGAAACAATGTATAAAAACCCGGGTATTTTACATCACTGAATTATAGTCCTAGCGGTATAAGTAAAATTTCATAAAAATGGCTCTAATTGTGACAAAAGTGTGAAATTTGGTGTGTGGACTCCTAAAAGCATTTAAAAGGTTTTCAGAAGGGAAGCCAATAAAAATTTTGATTTTAATTTTTCAATTTTTTGTGACGTCATTTTTTTTCTTTTTTTTTTCTTGTTGAAACTATCTGAGATTTTTGACTTTTGTCTTTGTACTATGGTGAGTAATTGCTTATTCCAAGAAACGGAAGAGAAAATTTGTGAAAAAAATCAATTGAACTGAAATGATGACGTTTTTTGTAAAAATCAAACTTTTCAATTTTGTGTGAAATGTGAATATGTGAAAAATAGAAAGATGCAACTATTCCTCAAAAAAAGCCCTATCAGAAGTTCTTGAAGTGTGTCTCCAAATTCCAAGCCGTTCTCAAGATATTTGGAAAAATGTTATTCCTTGCAATTGTTCCTTCGTATTAGCTCCTATTACATCAAACACATCACAAGGTTCTTTTTTCTTAGAAATATACTTGGGAATTATCAGACCGGAGATTTCTGAGTAGTTTATTGTAAATTGTAATTTTTCCAGTGGCGTAGATCGTGGAAATTCGAACCATTTCTACCCTCCCACCGTACTTTCTACACCACTCGATTATTTAGAAAATATATGACATTTTGGCGTCATGATCATCTAAGTTCACCTAGTATGACACTTCTTTTGAAAACAAGATGAGATCGACGATCTTGAGCACACAATTTTTCCACTGATCAGATCGACTGCTAAATATTACTTTTTTTTAAGCATATTAAATAACATTTATTAATAGGTAAATTTTACAAAGATAATATAGTAATAAAAACGGACATTACATTTTGTATCACCTCCTCGATCATCTCCATCATGACTGTTTTAGATACATAATAGTTTATTGCTCCCCCAAACTGAAAATTCTGCACTTTATCAACAGTAAAGTTGGTTGAGTGGCTATCACTGGCGTCGAAGGCATACATGTCATCGCATCTATTTTGTATTATTGCGGTTTGGAACATAGGAACATACCTACCTATTTGTTCGTAAATATTTGTATTTTATACAAATATTGACAAGATGATCATCAAAAGCCACCTGTTATGACATCCTATTCAAAAAATCTGGGGGGGGACAATCAACTATAACTTATCTAAAACGGTCATGATGGAGATGATCGAGGAGATGATACAAGATGCATTGTTTCGCAGTCGATTTGATCAGCGGAAAAATTGTGTTTTTCAAATGAAGTGTCATGCTAAGTGGTGATCTTGGATAATCATCATAATGCCAAAATGTCATGTATTTTTCAAATAATCGAGTGGTGTAGAAAGTATGGTGAGAGGGTAGAAACGATTTGAATTTTTATGATCTACGCCACTGCAAAAATTACAATTTACAATGAACTTCTGAGAAATCTTCGGTCTGATCATTCTGAAGTATATTTTCAAGAAAATAGAACCCTGTTATATGTTTGATGAAATAGGAGCTAATACGAAGAAACAGTCGCAAGAAATAACATATTTCCAAATATCTCGATAACGGCTTGGAATTTTGAGAAACACTTCCATAACTTCTGATAGGGCTTGTTTTGAGGGATAATTGCCTTTTTTAATTTTTCACATATTCACAGTATTTTTTGAAAAAAATGAAAAAAATTGATTTTTACAAAAAACGCTATCATTTCAGTTCGGTTAATTTTTTTCGAAAATTTTCTCTTCCGTTTTTTGGATTAAGCAGTTACTTACCATAATACAAAAGAAAAAGTGGAAAATCTTCAATAGTTGCAAAAATGAAAAAAAAAATAAAAAAAATGACGTCACAAAAAATTGAAAAATCAAAATCAAAATTTTTCTTGGCTCCCCTTCTAAAAACCTTTTAAATGCTTTAAGGAGTCCACACACCAAATTTCACACTTTTGTCACAATTAGAGCCATTTTTACGTGTACCGCTAGGACTATAAAAGCTTCGCGCCAGAACAGGGATTTTGAGTGGGGTTGGTCTGACTGTGTGACAATGGAATAATCAAGAATTTCAGGGATGTCACTGTGACACTGTCATTTTGAACATGCTATCGCAAAACCGGTTTCCTATCGAATTCTCTTACTATGAGCATTTAGACAATAAAGTCGAACAAGGTTTCGAAGAAACTGACTCCAGAAACCTCTTATAACACTGTCTCAGTCGAGATAATTTATTTCCAGGGGAAAATCTGGACGATCACCAATAGCACAGAAATAAGAGGCTGAAAATGAACAGTGAGCTTTTATAGGTTCATCATTAGCATACAATTCCGGATAGGTAATACTTTAGAGCTACAAGAGATCCATGTGGGGAGGACGCGATGGATCTCCAAATAAAATGTGGGGAGCAGGAACACTGATGTCCGAAATGAAGCCGAGGGTCAGCCAGGTCAGAGCACGGGTGACAAACATGCGAAAGGCCTTTAGGTGGACAGCACTGAAGACTAAAGAAAGAGACTAGTTAGGTTGAACAAGAAATGAACAAAACGAGTAGGTACTTACCGCGTAGATCATGCAAAGCCTCGATCAAAGCAGTCAAAGGCAAAAAAAAGGGCACAGGAAGAAATTACGGTCGGCGGTTTGACGTTGTCAGTCAGACTCAGATCTTGTTGTTTGAAAACGGCACCTTGGCGACGTTATATCATTGCCAACTCAACGAGGAAAAAGAGTCCTTCTATGTTCTATATCTAATATATTTGTGACGTCACAAATATATTTTTAAAACACGCATTGCGGCCGCAATTTTGGGAATTTGGGAAAAAGAAAAAATACGGGTACATTATTTTTAACCATACTATCGATTCAGCCAATAAAAAAAAAATAGGCAAGTACCCCATTATGTTTTTTCTAGATATGATTTTTTCTGACACAACAACTTCAACGAGGGCGCTCGGCAGTGGTAGCATGCCACTTATAATATTTCATTTTTTATAATATTTTCATTCTCGTAACTATTTCACGTCGAAGTTACCATTTGGCAGACAATTGAGAAAAACCGGCACCAAGTCACCGTAAGGGCGGTTTTTACCCCGTAAAATCCATGACACGAACGCCGAAATCTCCGAGTATTTTGATTCATGTTGTTTAGACGGGTCAAAAAAGTCACTAAACAAAAATTTAGCTATGTGGGAATCATTTCCAGGTTAACCTAAAATGACTGGGCTAAGAAGATAAGCACAACAGGATGGCGTCCTGGTTCCTGGTATTAGATGATCGTCGGCTATGCGGTTCCCAAAGCGGAAAGTGATTTAATTCAAAAAGTCGAAAATCGAAATTATTTTCTAAAAATAGCTCTTTGGCTTTGCAAGTAAGGTCGTGTATAGACAATACAAATAGTCGTTATCACCACCGTTGTCACGGATATTGGGCCATCAAAAATCAGCCAACATTTTTTTTGAATGATGGGACTCGCCTGGTTCCTTCGCAACCGTAAAAATCCGTGACGACATATGGTCTTTTCTATTTGTATTGTCTATACGCTCCTTTTTCTAAATGTTTTGTCAAAAATATATAGGAATTGAAAATTGATTGTAGGTATGGACTACTGGCTACGTTTACACCGTGGCTTTGGTCCGCGACCTAAGCACTAAATTCGATCCAAATAGATTTAGTTCACGAGGTGTCCTTGATCGCAGACAAGGACCAAATTAGGACCAAGTAGCTTGGGTCAGGTCTCCGGTTAGCCGTGGACTGAAGTAAATTTAGTTTTTAGATTTATTTAGTTTGAGTTCATATTTTGAAATAGGTCGGCCGCGTTAGTCTGCCGGTGAAAATGCTGGAAGAGAAGAATTACTTTAGGTGGAATTTGGGTCAGTGCTTGGGTCAGTTCAGTTTTAGTCCACCAGTGTTAACGTAGCCACGATCTATTTAGGTATTTTGCTTATTAATTGAACAAAGTGAGCTTGCGGATGTACCTAGTAAATAGATACCTACATTTGAAACAAATAAGTATATCATCGTTCGATTTAGAAAGGGAAACTCTTAAAAAGCAATTATTTTAGTATTCAGAAGCACTCTATTTTATGGCTGCCTTAACTCCTGGATCGTTTTATAGGCGTGCGTTATTTAAAGCCCCAGTGAGGTAGGCCGAACACGGTACCTAACATTAAAGCGGTTAATGTTCCAGCATATCAATTTTTCGGTATCGTCTAGTTAAAATCAGAAACCTGACAATACTTCCATTTGTAATATAACCATATGTATATGGTTTTCTGACAAAAGTTCCCAAAAAGCGCAAAAATATTTGTGAACAAGAGTTTGTTCAATGATAATTGTGCTAAGAAAGTCAAAAAGTGGAATCGCAAAACGCTTGAGATATGCCGATTATAATCAACAGTAATATCACAAGTGCTTAGATTTTCACGATAATTTTGGTCAGGCGATCGCGAGTGCTGATTGTAGCGATAAATGCCCGACTCCGTAGGAGGAGGGCATTTATCCAGGGACATCAGCCCGAGGGAAACGCCTGGCCAAAATTATCTGGGAAAATCTCGAGCACGAGTGATATTTTGAAGATTATTACATAAAAGAAGTCCGAAGTGACAGCTGTCAGATTTTGTTGTTTACATGAATTTTATTCCGTTGCTATTGACAGTGGGATTTAGATAAGTGATTATTATCCTTGTAGGTCTAATAATCAAGGGCGTTGTATGTAATAATCAACAGTAATATCACAAGTGCTTAGATTTTCACGATAATTTTGGTCGGGCGATCGCGAGTGCTGATTGTAGCGATAAATGCCCGACTCCGTAGGAGGAGGGCATTTATCCAGGGACAATCAGCCCGAGGGAAACGATTGGCCAAAATTATCTGGGAAAATCTCGAGCACGAGTGATATTTTGAAGATTATTACATAAAAGAAGTCCGAAGTGACAGCTGTCAGATTTTGTTGTTTACATGAATTTTATTCCGTTGCTATGGACAGTGGGATTTAGATAAGTGAATATTATCCTTGTAGGTCTAATAATCAAGGGCGTTGTATGTAATAATCAACAGTAATATCACAAGTGCTTAGATTTTCACGATAATTTTGGTCGGGCGATCGCGAGTGCTGATTGTAGCGATAAATGCCCGACTCCGTAGGAGGAGGGCATTTATCCAGGGACAATCAGCCCGAGGGAAACGCCTGGCCAAAATTATCTGGGAAAATCTCGAGCACGAGTGATATTTTGGAGATTATTACATAAAAGAAGTCCGAAGTGACAGCTGTCAGATTTTGTTGTTTACATGAATTTTATTCCGTTGCTATTGACAGTGTGATTTAGATAAGTGAATATTATCCTTGTAGGTCTAATAATCAAGGGCGTTGTATGTAATAATCAGCATTATTATTATTATGCCTAAAAATTTCGTCTGCAGCGTTTCCACCCCCAAACTTGCGCTCTCATCGTTGTCTTTGCCCCCCCCCCCCTTCAAATTCTGGCTGAGCCACTGGATTGCTACGCTCCTTTTCGCGGGGGCTTTAAAAGCCTGCGGGTCTGCTCGAGTGCTCGCCTTACTCGCGTTGTGTTTTTTTTGCAAACCTTTATTAGGGGGGTCCTCATTGCCTTGGCCCGGGGCCCCGTTTGTTCAAAAGACGGCACTGGAGTCACCACTGGCACCGCCACACAACACCGTCCATGGTGATCAGATGATTGCCCACAATATAGATGCCACAGGACGTCGTCGTCCAAGAGCAAGAGGTGGCGCATTCACAGTTTGTAACGACGAGGCTGCTGCAGATTTCAAAAGTATTGTTGTTGGCCGGGTGGGTGCGTATTGGTAGGTACCTACTTATTTTTTTTCCACTTCGTTGTGTTGTGCTCGACAAAGTTCCTTTTTTGCATATAACGCTCATAAACACTATAGTGCTTTGCATTCTTCCCCTTCTCCTTGTCGTCTTGTCTGAATTTTAATTCGAAATACTACACCAAAGGCTTTGGCATTGATGGCGTTTCTTCTTGGGGACAAAATGCAAGCTTGATTGCTCATTGTACAGCACTCCATTTAGCGCCCCCTTTGTGCGATATTAATTATCGGGCATACAGTAGGCCTCGGACATGGTTTAACATGCTATATCAATGGTCGGGTTGATGAGTTAAAGGGGGCGCCTGTTAAAGGATCAAGTGTACTTTTTTTAGCCAGCAAAACCTTGATTGAACACCCGTTATTTAACATAAAAATTGACTTACTGGATACCTACCCGTGTATATTTACAAAATTCATGACGTTCGAAACCCTTTGGCTTTTTAGCGCACTTTTCCCACAGGAAACAGCGCTTTTGACAGCACTCGCACTGTGTCCGTTTGTCTGTCATTCACAGAAACTTATCTTTAAGAGATATCGATCTACTTAGTTAGTTGTACATTAAACAATGGTTGTAGGTACCTAAACGCTAGTTGATAGTTTAATTCATCTCGCATGTCAAATTCACAAAAATCTTACCTTATAACATATTGAAGAACTACAATATCTAATAACAATTTAGCGGGTGCAGTCTCACCGAAGTATTGCTCTGAAACTGCGCTTGAAACTTTCGTCATAAGGTCAGTAACTACCTCGTGGAAATACATGAATACATACGATTGTGTCAAAAGAAAGTAGAACACTGTCATTCATTATTCTAACGTTTTTGTCAATTTGGGCTCCAAATGCTCCTTGATTTCGATTATTATTACGTGGGCACGTACTCGCCCATTTAATAAAAGCCTGAATCGGGTCCTGTGCATGTGTCGAAAAAAAGAGTAGGTAGGTACTTGATAAAGCACCCTCGAAAGTACCTTATAAAAATGGGTTTCGCGATTTCTTCTCAAGTCCGATAAGGCCTCAGTCGTTTTTGACATAGTTTTTTTTTTATTAAATTGTTCATTAATAATGTAGGTACTGATGGCGTTTCCCTTAGCTATGTTTATGATTGCCCTCGCATAATTCGATATAATTCGCCTGAGACACCTTCGTTCGGTTTTGTAGACTAAAATTTTTGTGTGTAACTTGTTTTTGTTTATGCAGAATTCGCGCGTTATTAGTCTTAATTAGTGACGAGTTTTGCGTGATAGTATTATATCTCCAACTTGTTAGTTGCAACCGACATCGACACGACCAAATTGAAGGCATTTTGGACTTGGACCCAGATTGTTGCGAAAACGGCAAAATAATTATTAGAGTGTCCTACTTTTTTTGTCGCAATGGTAATATCCCAAATTATTTATTATTATTTATATTTAGAGGGCGGCCGGTAGCTCAGGAGTTACGACGCAAGACCACCAGCCAAGAGGTACCCGGTTCGAAACCCGGCCGTTCCCGAAGAACTTTTCTCCTGAGCCAAGTGTTGATGACTGTGTGAATATTGTACCGAGAGTTCATTAATTAAATGGGTCAAGGGTGCCTGTGAATTCAAAAACGTCTGTCGTAACTAGCGTGATCCTTTTGTATTAAATTTGTCAAACTTTGACAAGTTACGTCCCATATTATTGATCTCTGATCTGCCGTAAGTTTACGAGAATACTTCAAGTTCGTAAATACTCCTCGATCATGTAGGTTTTGTGGCCTGCCGTAAAATCACATTTAAAATGTCCCGAAAACGAAAACTGCGACTGGTTTGACAAATTACGATAACCAAAAAATTACAGACATCAAATGAACGATGCTAGTTCCGACAGGTGTTTTCAAAGTCACAGGCACCCTTGACCCATTTAATTTATGAACGCTCGGTATTATGTTACGTACCTATTTAAAAATGAAAATTTGTTGATTACTGATAACTAACCATTATTGTGTACATATGACCAAATGCTAAACACTAAACACTCAATAAAAAGGGTACCCTCCTATGACAAAAAATAAGTCGATAAGGAGTAAAATATTATTATTATTATTTATATTTAGAGAACACTTTGTAATTTCCAGTTCCTCGATATTTTGCGCAATTGCGAAGTTTCCAGAATTTGAACAAAATATGTATAGTAGTTACCAATAAAGTGGTTTTGGTCGTCAACACTCAAGAACTAAACGCGGTTCGGAGACGTTACAGAAACTGTGTTGTTCGAGGTTCCTAGTGTAATAGGGCTGTTGCAGTGGAACATCAACCCATCATGGACTAAAAAAGCTCTCTTTGAACAGGACTGCAAGCACTATTGAAGGTGAAAAGAAGACTAAAATAGAAAAATATTATCGATAAAAGAATAAGGCTTTTATGCTACTAGGTGATGGGATCCAGCCGATAATGAGTAGGACCAGGTACTTTGGTGATGTGATCTGACTGATGCGGGTACATAATAGGACGTGGATAATCCCCTTGAAGAATTCGAAGATTTTAAGCATCGCAGACCCACATATACCTTCTTGAATTTCTTCTAATAACCGTGTTAGATCCTTCGTTAGGTGATTTGCAGATTTAGCTTCAATGTTTTCTTCAAGGTTTTTCTCATTTTTATGACATGACCAAGAAGTATAGAGGACCCTAGTTACTCCATGGACATGACCTAAAACACTCAAAAATTGTTGGGTAGGTACTTACCATGGATATACCTACTTACATAGGTCATAGGTATCTACAGTGGCGGATTTTGAATAAAACTCCCTCTAAATCAAGAAGCTGGTTTTCATTGTCACATTGCATGTCAAACAATGCAAATTCGACTGTACCATTTCAAATGGTGGTGAGATTTTGAAGTCCGCCACTGTACCTAATTTCTAAACACCTCGTCTCCGCCCTCTATCATCTGACGTCATTTCACGCTGGGACTATTATGATCTAAATTCTATTATCTATCTATTACTCTCAAAAGTTAAATTCGCGAAAATTCCGATGATTGTTGGTTTATTGCATAAAATCGTGAAGTTAGTTCACTTACTAAGAAGTTTGATCGGATAATAGGGTGTGTATTAGTAGTACAAGAAAGATAGATTAACCGTCAGTTACAGAAAAAATATGATCAGCGATCAAGGCTGATTGCAGATTAACTGAACTTTTTTCTACTAAATGCTAGGCGATTAACCACAAAAAAATGCCTAAAATCTGTACTAAGCCCATCATCTTTTCATTATTGACTGATAAACCAGCATTTCCATTGATCAGTAAGCTACAAATTGACAAACAAAAATCGGGAATCAACTGATCTCGAATTATCTTTTTTGTGGAACCCAGGGTAAACCTCGGAAAAAATATGGACGTAGGTAGGTATAGACAATACAAATAGAGAAGACCATATGTTATCACCACCGTCGTCACGGATATTGGGGCATCAAAAATCAGCCAACCTTTTTTTGAATGATGGACTCGCCTGGTTCCTACGCAACCGTAAAAATCCGTGACGGGGTACTTGCCAATGAAACAGATTTGACTGGGAACACTTTCAATCATCAACAAGAGTAATAAATAGTATTTTCTGAAAATTTCCGGAAAATATATCCATTGATTAAAAAGATTTTTTTTCGATTTTTTTTTTCAAAAGGTTGGTAAAAGTCGGGAATCTTTAGTGAAATTTTTCTGTCTGTATTTTTCAAATATTGTTAAGCCACTCTAACTGTTTTTTGAGGTTTCAACCCAACAGTGCTGTTTGTTTAGTTTTCAGTATATTTGTGACGTCACAAATATATTTTTAAAACAGACACTACGGCCGCAATTTTGGGAATTTAGGAAAAAGAAAAAATACGGGTACAATATTTTTGCCCATACTTTCGATTAAGCCAATAAAAAAAATTTGGGCAAGTAGCCCATTGGTCTTTTCTATTTGTATTGTCTATACATAGTAGCACTTAGAATTCATTTTTCCCCGAGACCTCTGTGGAACTCCCATCAATTGCCGCCTTTCAAGGAAACTCGCTTTCCGATGTCCAAAAACTGTCCAGGACTTGGACTGCTCGACATTATTTTGAATTGTCGGTATCGAAAATTTCGCCCATTTTCAAAATGATATAACTTATTTGGATTGTCTCAACCGATTCTGATTTTGTCTTCACGGTGGTTTAGATACATCTTTCAGCAATTCACTCCGTTGGCGAGCCTTTTTACTTGAGTTGCGTTCAGTCAGCTTATTTAGTCGCAAGTTTTAATTTTAGCCGTAAGCGCTGCATCGCTTATTGGCTGTTCTGAGGAGGCTGATTCATAAGAGCCAATGGGCGTCGAAGCGCTTGCGACTAAAATTAAAACTTGCGGCTAAATAAGCTGAACGCATCTTTATACTTATCGCAATTACATTCGTTACAGGGTGAAATGTAAAGCATTACAAAATTGTGCTTAGTTCAATGGATCCCCGTTTATGTGAACTTTTTTCCTTTAATTTTCATGATATAATCATGAAGCCTGATGTCCTATCTCGAAACGGTTTTCTAATTTTCCAGATCAGAAGTCCAACAATGATGTATGACTTTTTTGGTAAAAGTTGCATTTTAGTCATTTCGGTTGGCAATAAAACTGCCTTTTTGATGATGAGAACCTGTAATTTTGCATGTTTGTTGCTTGAACAGTTAAAAACTGCTGCGCCCTCAGAAACCTCTATCCAACTATCCCGGTTTGCGTTCTTGCATGGAAAGGAAAATATTGTGAAACGCGGTGAACGCACACAAATTCGGATTTCGACGAATAATTTTATTTCAAGGTCAATCGAATCGATTTATTTTGACTATTTCCAGATCAAAGTCTGTCTGTCTGCCTGTTTGTGTGTCTGTCTCTGTGTAATCGTCCATGATAACTCCCAAACGGTACATCCATTTCTGCTGAAATTTTGTACGCAGGCATGGTTTAGGTGTCCAATGAACTTGAGACATTTTGGTTGAAATCCGTCATCAGAAGGCACACTTATTACATCGTATCAATATCGGAATGTTTGATGTACGTGTTTGTGAATTGAATATGCAGATGCTTTGTTGGTCTAGAAACACATACTGAAATTTTAGTTTGAATAGTTGAATTCGTCGGGAAAAGCAAGCTTTCTTTACAAACCAACTTAATGAAACAACAACAACCCCTTGGTCCGTTCTTAGAAGATACAACATCATTAAATCCAAACCCACTCATAGCCTTCCTGATAACTTGACAAATGTTGATGACATCAACAACTACCTGATCAACCCAGCACTATCCCTTGCCGCTGACGAATCAACAACAAAGTTCTACAATTCCAATGTCAAAGAAAGCGTGAGATCTAACCTACAGTTTACTCGAGTTAGTGAAACTGATGTTCTCAAGATAATCTCATCTATCAAGAGTAAAGCGACAGGAGCCGACGGCATCAATATTTGCACCATCCATCTTTGCGTTCCATTTCTATTACCGTACATCACCCATATTATCAATTTCTGTATCGAAAACTCTGTTTTTCCCTCTACATGGAAACATGCTCTTATTTTGCCGTTGCCCAAGTCCTCCAAACCTGAGAGTTTCAGTGACATCCGCCCAGTAAGCATTTTACCAACCATGTCAAAAATTCTCGAGAAAGTAATAGAGCAACAGCTGCGGGCGCATATAGAAAGTAACTCCATTTTGCCTGCTAATCAGTCAGGATTTAGACCTCGACGTGGATGTTGCACGACTCTTCTTTCTATAACCGATGACATCTTGAGAGCTTCAGACAAGGATCTCCTCACCATTCTTCTTCTGCTGGATTATTCCAAAGCGTTCGACACCATCAACCACCAGATCCTGAAATCTATCCTGCACTATACTGGTCTGTCGACGTCTTCCATCAACCTCCTATTCGATTATCTAGCGGGCAGAACTCAGAGTGTTACTTACAACGGCCGTGTCTCCTCTCCCCTTGAAATTTTAAGAGGTGTACCACAAGGATCTATTTTGGGGCCGCTACTGTTTATAATCTACATATCAAATTTTACCTCTGCCTTCCTCTCCGGCTGCCAACATTCCTATGCTGATGACACTCAGGTACGCATTTCATTCTCGGCGGACGAATCTCAACAGGCTTTAGCGGCACTAAACTTCGATCTTGCAAACTTGAAAGACATCTCTCAAAAGCACTGCTTACAGCTCAACCCTAAAAAATCGATAGCACTTCTGTTTGGCAGAAAGGTGGATCGGGACAAGGTGCAATGCCATGATGGTATTGTGATTGGTGATGAAATTGTCCCCTTTGCATGCGAGGCTAAGAACCTTGGGCTACACATCGACAATGACTTGAAGCTCACCACTCACGTCTCCAAATGCCTCCAGCGAGGTTATTTTCACCTCAAATCAATTTATCAAAGCAGATCATTCTTAAGCTTCCATGTAAAAAAACTGCTATGTGAATCCTTGGTGCTGTCTCAGGTCAATCACTGCGACGTCGTTTATGGTCCTCTTCTGAGACAGAATGACAGCTACCGTCTGCAAAAGCTGCAGAACTCATGCATTAGACTTCTTTACGGAATAAGAAAATACGACCGTGTGAGTCACAAACTCTCCGATGCTGGTTGGCTCAATATGGAGAACAGAAGAAAATTACATTCTGCGACCATGTTCTTCAAAATTCTCCGTACTAAAGAGCCCCCGGATTTGTTTTCCAGAATAACCTTTAATTCAGATGTTCACAATGTCAACACCAGATTTAGGGGATCCATCACCCCTCCACTCCACTCCAAAGAACTGTTCAAACGATCATTCACTTACCAGGTCTATAAAATGTTTAACAACTTGTCATTTGAGTATGCCACCCTCGGTTTGAAGAGTTTTCGAACACAGCTTTCTCAAACTTTGATGAACTGCCAGTGATGTAAATAATGTAAATGTGTATGTTCGATACTTGTACAGTTTTAATCACTTTACTTTAATTTTGTAGAATGTACAATCTTTCGTTACTTCGTATTGAGCGGAGTTAGGTGGAAGAACAGCTGGTGAGCCAAGGCCTGCCTATTAAGCTGAATCTCGCTCTGCTCAAATGCTTCCCTAATAAAGACCATTTATTATTATTATTATTATTATTATTATTATTAATATGTCTTGGAAATAAAACCTCAATTTCTTATTTTTCAGAGATGTCTAGAATGCAACTTTCACAAACAAAATCACATCGTCATTGTTGGACTTCTCATCTGGAAAATCAAAAAACCGTTTCGAGATAAGACCTCATGGGTTTATGATTATATCATTATTATTTGAAAAAAAAAGTTCACAAAAACGGGGATCTATTGAACTAAGTACAATTTTGCAATGCTTCACATTCCACCCTGTAACGAATGTAATTGAATAAGGTAAGAAAATATAGCGAACGAAATAGATTGCTGAATAATCTATCTGAACAACCGTGAAGACAAAATAGGAATCGGTTGAGACAATTCAAAATCATATCATTTTGAAGAAGGGCAAAATTTTCGATACCGACATTTAAAATGTTGAGCAGTTTATTTAGAAAAGCATATATATCTTTTGGCCGTACGTAATATTTGAGTATAAGTACCATATGAGTAATACTTATACAGTATACTTGAACCTGTATTGAAAATTCCATTGCCTTGTCATGGCTAGTTTTACTCGATGAAAAGTAAAAATGAAACTTCTTGCCAGACTGAAATTCAAGAACATCCACACGGCGACGGCTAAAATCGATCTTTCCTTCCATGACAACTCGCCAGAGGAATTCCATCCTTTGAGCCCGGTGTTATCGTCGAAAAAAATCGCGCTCCGCATCTCAAGAAATGTTAATTGCAAACCGGGGATGATGCTTCATGTGCTTCAAAGCTCTCGCTTCTCGAGCAACAGACAATTTTCAGCATTTGATGTTGACAACAACAACCCAACAACGTGCGACTCTGACATCGAATTTTAATGAGCTCTGCTGGCTGGGCACTCTTATGGTGTGCGCCTTCTACATCGCGGACCCATCGCACGGAAAATTAATTTGTTGGCATTTCATAACATCTTGTATTCGATCTTGTAATTATGTAAATTTCTTATTAAAATCTGATTGATGGCGGCGGAGCTTAGAAAAAAGTTAATGCACTTAATTAGCTTTACATTTGATTGGAGCCGATGTATGCACAGGTACCTAAGTATTCCAAAATTATATGTGCCCCCCTCTCTCTTCTCAATAATCATGACTACCTACTGAAAAATTTGAATATGAGGTCTGTTCATCGTGGGTCTGTCAAATAAAACTGAGAGACAATAAACGAAAAATATAAAGTTAACCCACGAAGCGAAGGGGCTCGCTCCCGTTCCCATTGATTGGTGACAGTCATCCGAGATTTGCATATTTACCTGCATAATTGTAATTAAAAACATTAAATATGACGTGCTGAACCAGGTTCAGGATGTTTGTTATTTCCCTTTTTCCACTCTTCTGTACTTCTGTGTAAGTATGTGTGTGTAGAACAGGTTTGCAAAAAACAACCATCGAAATATCAATTTGATATCGGCTTATTAGTACATGCCTGAAAACAAGGGCCATTCATTTGTTTCACTTACTTTATTTTAATGGCCTGATGTAAATCTGTTTTGGAGTTGAAGACCTCGACTTTGGAAAAGCCCTAGGCATACAGAAATGGGCGCATCCAAAGAAGGTTTAGCACCACTTAAGTATTTCATCTTAACAGGTAATAACAGTAACGGGAAGTTTCTGTAATAGGTACCCACAAAACACACGCGTTAGAAATGACACTTGAAAATACTTCCTTTCTGGCCTGTGGTTAGCAAGCGATAGGTATGCGATAAGTTTGTCGAGTAGGTACATAACATAAATTTGGCTTGAAACAGTGCGGTTACACTTTGCGGATGACGAGATCGAGATGGCTAGAGGTTACAATTAAACTTGCTCGAGAGAAAATCAATCCTAGGACCTCTTCTTCTCTAAATGAGTGTGCTTTGAATTGCGTGTCGTGTGCGTCGACTAGGGTAGATAACTAAAAATCTGAATGAGATAATCGAAGTGAGAGTATGGACAATGGACATCTTGATCGCTGTCATACACTCATACAGTCCTAGAACATTTTCAACAAATGGGGTCTCACACAAAATACGACTTTATTGGCGTAGGTCGGCGCTCGAGTGAATAAGAATCATTACTGTCCAGTTGAAAAAATATTTAAAAAAATATTTGGCATCAAGAAAGGAAAAAGAAATTCAGCTCATCACAGTTCACCCGTTCAAATTGAGTGAATTAGCGCGCCAAGACAGCACCGGGCACCGGGTTATTGCCACGTGAACGTAGAGAAACAGTCGGGTCCATATTCAGCAGTCAGCAGTCCATGGTGAAATCAGCCCACACCTCAAACGTCCCACCGGAAAAAGGTCCACGACGCATTTATTCTCGAGTTCTGCTACCGCGAAGACATCCACTGCTAAAACGATCCACCGAAAAAAGGTCCACAACGCATTTATTCCCGAGGTCTGCTACCGCGAAGACATCCACTGCTCAAACGATCCACCGGAAAAAGGTCCACAATGCATTATCCCCGAGTTCTGACACCGCGAAGATATCCACTGCTCATATGTCCCACCGGAAAAAAGTCCACGACTCATTTATCCCCGAGTTGTACCACCGCGAAGACATCCCACTGCTGAAATGATCCACCGGAAAAAGGTCCACCACGCATTTATCTACTTTCAGGTGGCTTCGCCCATAGACACTGCAAAACTAGATGGAGTTAAGTGTATGTTTGAAATTAGATAGCCTATACCTCTTACTGATCACTGTTAGAAAACGAGCAAATGTCGAGTAATATTTTGGACAAGAAACAAACTGCTGCTATTTTTCATGCTAATATAATTATGCAACCAAACATACATTCAACAGACCATCTACTAGTTTTGGAATGTCTATGGGTGTGGGCGGCATCTGGCAGTGGCTAAATGAGCGGTGGACTTTTTTCCGGGCGGACATTTGAGCTGTGGGATGATTTATAGGTGTGAAGACTCGGTGATAAATGCGTGGTGGGTCTATTTCCGGTGGACCGTTTGAGCAGTGGATGTTTTTGATGTGTCAGAATTCGGGGATAAATGCGTGGTGGACTTTTTTTTCGGTGGATCGTTTTAGCAGCGGATGGCTTCGCGGGTGAGAGAACTCGGGGATAAATAAGTCGTGGACTTTTTTCCGGTGGGATATTTGAGCTGTGGACTGATTTCGCTGTAGACCGCTGAGTGGACTCTCAAACAGTCAACATCAATATTTACTGTTTGGTGAACAGAAAAATGCGGTAGCACAAATAGTCTGGTTTAAGCAGGATAAATTCCCCAGAGATCATGGTGCAGACGTGGTCCATAACTTCTATGGGAGAGATGACGATTGTTTGAAATGCCTGTGTCCAGCTCCTGCTTGTGTAAATCTGACGCAGGCAAGAAGATTCACTTTGCTCAAGTTGTAATAAGAACACCAGCTGAAATAATCGGTGTTTTACCTTGGTACATTGAAATGATCTCTGCCTGCATCAAGTTGTCTGAACTATCGTCCTTCGGAGTCTGGCGGAGACGTCATGTAAACATAACCAAACGACATAAACAGAATTTGACATGGTAACTCCCTGGCAACGCTTCTTGGTTTTCTGATGAATAATCGCAGAATTTATAGTGAACTGCCACCACAAACAGATAATGTAATTGTTTCCTTCTGATATATAAATTCTACAATATACAAAAAGATGCTGTATAGTGTTATTTAGTTTTTCCATGATCTTTATTCATAACTAAGTAGTAAAGTAGTAAATATTCATGGACTGTAGATTGCCTATCAGACACAACCTGACAACAACGGTCAATGGATATGACACGATGACCTACCTAGTGAGTAAGCGCAGAACAGGTTTTCTACGTCATCAGTCTTTCGTTCAAACTCCACCTGAGTAGGGACTTTTGAGACGAAATGTTTCAATGCCTGTAGTGATCTCAGTTTGTAATTTAATTTGAACAAATAAAAAAAGTGGTATACCTGCAGTTCTAATTTTTAGATATCTATTCGCCATCGCTCACAGTGGGGTAGATGTAATATTATTTATAATTTTACAAGTGGAGGACCCCCATTTAGCAAATGACTGATTCGTTGAATGCATGGGCTACACTGTACATACATGGGTTCAAATTTTTCATTGTACCTACATAGTACTTTCCAACCCACTTCACTTTATTTTTATTATTCCGCACCCAAAATCCCAAACAACATCAAAATCTCAAAACAATGCATAGTTATTAAAAATCTCCCTCCTAGAAATTCTCGAGAAAAAGGAGAAAGACAAACTAGAAGAATAACGTTTATTGTTGAAATCCGCATCTAGCAATAAATTCCTCTAGGTTACAAAATTGAAAAAGAAAAACGAATACAGCCTGATTGGTTATTAGATAAATCTATCATTACCTACCTAAGATAAAAACGCTAACCAATATCCTTCAGATACGATTTGGTGTACAGCTGTTTGGTCAGCAGTCCTAAAAATCTCGAAGCATTATGCATGGAGTTCCCGGCATCCTGGATTGACTTCAGCGCCAGCTCTTCGTACTCCTTGATTTTGCCTTGCGTCTGCCCGCAATCCAGGCTCAGCAGAACTTTGGGACACTCTGCATTACCTCTGGGCTCCCCGACTTTTGCAGGGGCATTGGGCTCGCGCCGCACGACTTGAGTTTCGCCTTTCATTTCAGGCAGCTGGGCCAGAACGTACCCTGCCAAAGCCCTGCACAAAAATCTGAAACTAAGACAACAACAATTATTCGATGTGCACCCAAAGAACAAAGATCTACTCTTCTCAAAGAACAAAGATCTACTCTTCTTACTTGACAGAAATTGTGTACGGTTTACTGATTCCGATCGCGGTCAGCAGGCCTCTGCCCCAGCGAGAGTTTCCCTTGTCCTCTGAGAGTTGCAGGAGAGTTTTGGCAAATTTGTACAAAATTATTCCGGCTGCTGGTTCGTCTGTTTCACAATGGATCAAAGCTACTTTGAGGATTCCAAACCACAACAATGGCAGTTTTGATTCGGTATTTTCGTTAAGTTTCACATTGGCGATCCATTCCAAGGCTTGATTCAGCAAAGCTTCGGTGTCGTTGCACCGGTCGATTCTTTGGATAAAAATGGCGTTCAGTCCTAATACGTTGCCGGTGTTCAACATGGTTTGTTCAAGGTCAACTAAATTGGACGACGTCACGTTCAATAAATCGCTTACTTCTTTCCAAGATGGTCGAAAACTTGAATCAACCGCTGAAAATTATTTTGTTGTTAGTCATATTTATAATCTTGCTGCAGGGGATGTCATCCGCAAATTTTATCTCAGTAAGATAGTAAAATACTAAAACAGAATAGAATCGACACAACAACAAACAGTACGAACAATACCTCGTTAAACCGGTGCAGTGATGACTTATTCTTGATGAGAATAATATATACGGTAGGTACACGAGCACGACTCAACCCTGCTTAAACTGCTGTCCCCTTATTATTTACTGCAGACTTGCCTGGTGGTCATCCCCCGCAAACATAGTCGACGGAAGTGTAAACGGAGACGCAAGCATAACGAAAATGAACCAATCACTTTCAGTTACAGCATTGCCCCTTCCCTTTCGGTCGATAATAATTGGTTCAATAACTTTAATATCTCGCCACTGCGTCTCCGTTTACTCTTCCGTCGCCGTTGACTGTAAATCGGGCTATAAAGTCAAAAAAAACTCTTGCAGAAGCAAAGCTGAAAACGTTGAAGAACGTTTAAAAATTTGGTAACCCTGACAGTTTGCCAAAAATTGGATCACCTTGTATACCTTCCCAATACGGCGATTGCATGTAGGGGGCGCTGATGCGGCGACAAAATATCCCCACCAAAAATATTCCGGCAATAATATCCCTGCGACAAAATATCCCAGGCCAAAAATATGCCCGCCAATAATATCCCAGGCCAAAAATATCCCCGCGACAAAATTTCCCTGCCAATAATATCGCAGCCAAAAATATTCCCGTGAGACCTGTGCATATGGACCCAGTCAGGTACGTCCGAAGAGCGGTAATTTCCTTTGACTCGAAAACAACTTTCGGACGCGAAAGTGTGTGCATGGACTTCGTTAGGTGCCCAAGGGGCTGTTTGTAACATCCGACCGTGACACTGTTTTCTGACTCAAAATCAACGTGGACATTTCACCGACAACCAAATCACCGACTAGCCAATCCATCGACAGGTCAACTCAGGGACTCACCAATCCACCGACAGGGTATTTCACCGACTTGCTGATTCACCAACTCAGCGACTCACCAAAACACCGACGAGACATTTCACAGGCCGATTTTTGAATTAATTGTATAACCGATAAGGAGTCTATTTTCGTCTCAAGTATCATACTTCTTCTCGGACACACCAGATAAAGAACTGATTTTTCACTCAAGCATTCTCGTTCTTTCAAGATCCACCAGATAAAAATCTATTTTTGATTCAAGAGGCATTAGGCCCACCTGATATTGAGTTCATTTTCGACTCAAGCATCATCCTTCTTTTCAGACCCACCAGATAAAGAACTGGTTCTTGACTCAAGCATCTTCCTTCTTTTTACATCCATCAGATGAAAAGTTCATTTTTTACTCAAGTATCGTCCTTTATTTAAGACATACCTGCTAGAGTTGACGGCACACTACAGGGACCTGTGGGCGGAGCCTAACTGCGCAAACTCAGTTCATCTAGTGGTGCACCTAGATTTGCAGTGGGATTTTAGGTTTGCCTGTGACCGGGTAATGGTCCACCACTCCAGCTGACGGTGTTGCTTCCCCTATTTCAACGCAAGGACTCGTTCAAAACGATTTTTGTTTTTCTGTTTAGTCCCGCCCACAGGTCCCTGTGGTGTGCCGTCAACTCTACATAGATTAATAGTCTTTTTTTGACTCAAGCATTCTTCTTTTCAGACCAGCCAGATAAGAAGTTTATTTTTGACTAGAGTATCATCCTTTTTTTTAGACTCATTAAATACGGTGATATATTTTTGGCCTGAGAAATTGTGTGGCAAGGATATTTTTGGCTGGAATTATATTGGCGGAGATATTCTTGTCTTGGAATATTTTTGGCTGGGATATTTTTGGCCTGGGATATTTTGTCGCTGGGATATTATTGGCGGGGATATTTTGTCGCGGGGATATTATTGGCGGGGATATTTTTGGCCTGGGATATTATGTCGCGGGGATATTTTTGGCTGGGATATTATGTCGCGGGGATATTATGTCGCGGGGATATTTTTGGCTGGGATATTCTTTTACCCGACCGAGGGCGCTTGCGGCGCAGTTTGCCACCTGGGGACTTCAAGTTTATCAATTGGTATTGCAAATCGCCAAATCGTGTGTCATAACTGTCAATCGCGTGATTTTGGCACTTAAATAAATTAACATTTATCTCGCCCCACCAATTGCCCGCTGTCATTAGTTCTCTTCTCATCTTTCTATATTGTCGACGCTGAAAAATGCCCTATAAATGTTATGCCACACCGCGCTCAAAATTCAACAAAACAGAAATGGCGTAAAATTCCGCAAGTTCCCCACCAATGAAGCCCTGAAGAAGCGATGGGCCGTTGTTCGACTTTTATTTGCAATTTGCAAAACATGAGCAAACGAAACTAATCGATGATCTGGATCTGGCGCAAGCGCCCTGTGCCACCGAACCAAAGCCACCAAGTGGCGACAAGCTGAACTAACATCATGCAATTGCCCTATTATTCAGCTTCAATCAAAACTGCCTCGGTGTCACCAAATTGTGAACATTCTTCAACATTTTCGGCTTCAACTAATTCTGCAAGAGGTGTAAATTTCACTTTCCTGTCGTTTCTTTCAATTGTTTCCGACCCTCAGCTGCAGATCGTCACCAGTTGAGTTTGCAATAAATAATACGGGGACGGCAGTTAGGCAGGGGACAGTGGTCGGCCCGTGCTCGTGTCCCATTCTTATTCGCATCAAGAAAAATCAATGTATTCAGAAATTAACCGCCTCCCAGATTATCCGCCGTTCATAATCCAATGAATACAATATGTTCACAATTTGTCAAGTTCCTGTCAATGGTAGATTCCTACAGATAAGATACACAGCTGCACAACTGCCACAGAAGTCCACACACGGCTTGCCAGAATATTCGCGAAGCCGATGGACTTTCCTGGGCTCTCGCGAACGAACTGGCAGCCAATGCTGGAATATACCGGAACGAAAATGGAAGCAACGACAGCCTTCAAGGGCTTTCCGAAATCTCGAATACAAGGTGCGGGTATGTAAGATTTGGGATGTGGCATGGCCAAAGGACCAAGCCAGAGTTGATTTCACAGCGCAGTAGGATCAGCGAAGTTTACTAGAGCGATTTCTAAGTGTGACGATTTATGTGACATGTAAATTAGTAGTATGCAATAATATAGTGTACTTTCATTTATAATAAACGTTTCTCTGCCAACTATCAAAGTACCCAAATCACATTCTTCTCCATACATGTGAAAGCGCCTAATAATTTAATAATATTGGGAGATTTGATTGTCGCTGTTCAAAGCATTTGGATTAGAATTTGGAAATAGTACAGGACTGATAACCTTGTGATGACAATTTTATACCGAACTAGAAGAATGGTAGAAGGATGCAGGGACTTTACCAGACGGGACTATATCAACCAGATGATACTCACCGCTATTTTGGAAGTAACTGTTCAACGTGAGCTCCAACAGCGCCGTCACAGGTTCACTACCTTTCACAGTTACTCCTATCGTTTGCAGCAAAGCCCGTATCACAATTCCATCAGAGGGTTTGTTCAAAATCCACTGCCCAAAGCATTTCAAGCACACGTGGCCGATACATTCAACGTTCACCAAGTGCAAGAGCTCCTTGACGAGATTCTTGAACTCCTCTTGATTCTCGACCGCAGCTTCCAGATGAGAAAGTTGCTGGCTTATCACAGAATTCAGTTCGCCCTCCTTGGCCGGCAAATACTTTTTGTGTCTGCTCGCATACACCGCCACCAGTTTCACGTAAGTTTTAACGAAGATCAATCTCTTGGCGACAGCTTCTGGCGTGGTAGCCAGTAAAGTTATCAGTTCCGTCGGTGGTTTTTTATAACCGGCGACAGTGTTCAATAAACTGAAAATCACAATAAATAATTGCTGTGAAATGTTTTTTACGGTTGAAATGAATAATTATTACTTTAAAACCCTAAAGTCGAGATCCAAGGGATCGCTCTTGAATATCACGTTGGAATCACAGCTCATGACGTACCAATCCATTACGTTTTGGAACATTGACGCATCGAGAATAGACCAATCGAACTGGTCAGCTTCCACCTGAAATTATATTTATTAAAAACTCGTACGTACAAGACCTTAAAAAAAGTCGGTGCAGAAACACTAGAGCAGTAAACACGCGCAAAGTTACTCATTCCGTTAAATGTTATAAAGAATTCAAAAAACGTGGTGGAAGTATTTCAATCCAACTTTCCCGCGAGAAATCATAACTTGTGCGCATACCTATGAGAGCATGCCCCTCCAGAAAAGGCCCCCTCTCACTCATACACCCATACGCTCTTTCCTTTCCCACTTACATGGAACCCTGCACGCGCTCGTTTCTCGTGGAAAAAGTGGATTATAGCAAATGTAGTCGACTAGACTTACCAGCAAGCATTTGGCCTTGTCCGATTGCCTATTTCTAACATTAGGCTCATTGCACAGCTTCACCAGCAAGTTGAGGAAGCAGTGGTAGACCCTCGCCTTGACTTGTGGCGGTGAAGCTTTGAAATTGCTGAGCCAAATCGGCCAGGACACAGACATGAAGATGTGGCCCAAAAACGAATGTGATTCTGGCAGATACTGGTCGATGACTCTGACCATGAACTCTAGGTCCGGCACTGTGGGCCAGAAATTATGCCAGGGCAAGGCGACAAACTCGTTGTGGATCGGGCCCACAACGTGGCCCTTGATTGCACCGTGGGCGAAGCCGGTCACGTACCACTGCCAGATGTAGTTCAGGATCGTATCGCAAGCTGAAGAAAAAAGTTTTAGATGCTTTCTCCTTCATATGGCAAGTATCAAAGTAATGTTAGCTTTAGAAGTATAGTCGGTAAAGCGTTCTTGCTATTCTCCTCATCTCAAAATTATTATAAAGACAGTGATCTAGTTAGGCGTCAACCGACTGAAGTCTAATGGGACTTGCGACCTACAAAACATGGAAGACTTAGGAATCTTAGTATGTATACAAACTAAAATTGTTATTCTTCTCATTTTCAGCCAAATTCTCGTAGTACTTATCACACTGAGTTGAAACTATTGAAAGAATTCGGTTCCACAGTTCCTTCTGATCTCTTTAATTTCTGCCAAAGAACTGTGCCCAGTATTACCATCTTTACCTTACCCTGGGTTGCACCAACGCTCAATTAATGTAATACGGGATTAGTGGAATTTCTTGTGGCCAGTACTCGTTGGTGAATAATAGAAATTCTGGTTTCACAAAAAAGAATGATCCAATTATTGATTAGCTTGAGATTTTATGCATTTTCCATGGTCAACCTACTAGGATTGGCCAATTTCCCCTTCAATCTCGTACCCTTCAATCTCGTAAATCTCGTACCCTTCAATCTCGTAATAGCGTTAATTGCGTATTATTTTTTTGGTGCAACCCAGGGTTAGCCAGCTACTTCCTCACATATTTACTTTTCATCATTTATTATTAAGAGGGATTTCACTCGAAAAACCTTCGACTATTGCTTTTTTCTTTTCTTTTTGTACATCTGTCATTTTCGGAACTGTGTAAGCTATTCTGTACATACTGAGGCATAGTCATTCGCGAGTATCGTACAAGTCCGTGGCGCCGTTTTTTTTATTCTGTGAACCCAACCCTTACTTTTCGTTGGCCCGGGCCGTATCGCTCGTCTAAAAGAGATTCGATTCCGATTTTGACAAAAAGTATTTGAGAATAACAATTTGACTTTTTTGAAAGATGTTGACGCGGATGACTTAGTAGCATTTTCACGAGACAGACACGCTTGCGACTTTCAACTCAATGGTAAAACTCACCTGGCAAGGCATGCATCAAAAATTGTATGCACTCGATAAAAACATGGATGACTCTCTGGGCCAAAACCACGTCGGTGGGAATCCAAGGAAGCAGAATTTGCCGGTCGTCGGCCAGCTGTTGGATCCACGCTGCCATCTTCTCGTTCTGCATGCTGTACGGCAAAATCCAAGGGGCGAACAGGTTTGTCAAATACGGCCACAGCTTCTGGCACAACTTGTCTCCCAACAACCCCTGGTGCGTGTTCAGCATGCTGACTATCAGAGCGTGCCCCGTCATCCCCAGCAGCACCACGAAAACCTCAACGTATTTCCTGCTCTTCGGATACAGCCCGTACAGGCCGTACTGGAGACGCTCCGCGGTGAAATGTTTCGAAAACAATTCAGCGGTTTCCAGTAATTCTTGGTGCTGCAGCATTTTTTGCAACTGAGCATACTGCCTGAGCTGGTCTTTCAACGGAAGCTTCGGATTTATCTCGACAGGTCGAGACAGGGCATTTAGTATGTCCCACCAGACGCTTTTGGCGAGCAAACAGTGCGAGTCGGTGTTGCCGTTGGAAGCTTTCAGAAGCGCCATTAAAATTTCACCGTAGTGCTCGGGAAATTGGAAATCAAAGATGCTGAGTAAATGTTTGCGGTACAGACAGTGGAGCATGAGAGCCTCGATTGGCGGTTCATCGCCGAGAATCGTCAAAGCTTTGACTATGGATTGGATGAACTCGGAACGCTGGTTCAGTTTGGGTTGTTTGGTACGCAGCCAAGTGTCGATGTCAAACTTCGAGAGCAAGGCAAAAGTCATGTCGTAGTTGCTTCCCATTTCTCGACAAATGATCGAGTACATGAACAGCAAATTGGCCGATCCAACATTGACCGGTGAGAAATGCGGAGCCAAGTACTGCCCTAAAGTCGGTTCTTTCAAGATCTTCTCGAGAAGTCTTGGCATCTCGAATTCTACGCCAGCAATATGCGACTGGCCTAGACGTTCCAGGCTCGAAGCAAACAAGTTTTTAGTTGGCATGTACGAGCTAGTTTCTTCATTGATGAGCGACAGGATATGGTAGAACAGCTCTGTGCCCAGTTCGGCACAGCCTGGGTTGCACCGCATTTGCGACTGCAGAATTCTAATGGTCTGCTGCAGAGTCACAGAAGCCGTGCACAACGCCTGAGCTGGCGCTTGCAAGGACTTCGTCAGCAACGATTCGTAAGCGTTCCTGTTGGTCTGAATCTGGTGGTTTATTCTGTCACTGACTCTGGCTTCCTGCATTTCCAATACGATCACGGCGGCTCCAGAGCAATTCACGGTGTCCTTTCGGCCCTTGCAAGGAATTTTCTTGCAGACCTTGAGCGGGCAAGACATGTACAGTTGAGGAATCAAATCTTGATAGGAACAATCCAGGGCTTTATGCTCGGACACTTTTAGGGTTTGGTTGCTGTAAACAAAGTCGTTACGTTATAAGTTTAGGCGATAAGTAGACGTCACACTTACTGTGCAAACTGTTTCAGAATCTTGAAGCACTGCTCCAAACACTTGAACAGGGTTTCTTTGCTGCTGAAGTCTAACGTAGGCACTAGCGGTGCTGTATTTACAATCGCCGGTGGCGGTTTGGGATGCTCGTATACTGAGAGCCTCCGCAGAATCCGCTCGATGGGATCGGGACTTTCCATGGATCTTCCCGGATCCGACAGGGGCTTGTTGATGTTGTTTATGTGTCGGAAATTTGACACGTTCCACAGTTGAACGCACTTGGATTGTTCTGTTTTGATGGTTTCGTAGTCGATGTATTCGTACCATGGGGTCTGTAATGAAATCTTTAGCCAGTCTTTATTGGCGAGTTTCAAGATCGAATACGCCATCTGACGGCCAACGTGTAAACGACGTTTGTGCACGGATCAACCGCAGATTTGTGTGGGCTCTTATGAGCGTTGCGGTGTTTGGTGACTTTAATTGATTCCATCTGACTTAACGCGGCGTTGATTTTTTTCAACAAAGTACGTGAGCCACGCACGTTTCATTATCTTGAATATACTAGGTGTCGTCGGTTGCAAAAGCATTGCATTTTTAAATAAGAGACACGTGTACGACGACTGGCAAGCAAAAGTGGCATCAGAATGGGAGGTGGTAAGATTTGTGATTTTGTCATAGTGACAAAAAGTGACGGAGAATTTGTTGCGTTTCCGAGTGCGAGTCGCGCTGTGGAAACCAGAAAAAGGAAGAGTTACATTTTCACCGTTTCCCGTCGAAAGCGAAAGACGCAAGTTGGGTAGTCAAGATGACAAACAAACTTGGCACTGTGGAAAATATGGGTGCGTCGGCTTGTTCCGACTTATCATTGCTCCGACTCTCGCTTGGTCCGACCTTGGGTTGGCATCACTGGAGATGAAGTGAGGCTTCTGGTACGTTCTGCAGTGGCGTAGCTCCAGCCGTTTGGGGCAGGGCATAGACCGGGCGCGGGCAGAGCATACAAGGGCAGTGGCATCGGCATCACGTGACTGTCATGAGGACCCTGGCCTGGAGTGAAGAATCAACAAACCGGCACTTTGCATTAGGTAAACATCGCCGTTTACCTCGGGAGTGCCATGAGGATTCGCTATTCTGGGATAACAAAAACCATATACCTACTTACCACATAAACATAAACAGAGGCGGTGGTATGGACTCCCAGAATGTGTTCAGCTTTGTGAAGAAGATGTAGGTAAATTTACTTTCAAAAACCAGTACCTAGATAAAACCGCATAATATGGAGGCATTCTGAACCTATACCTATCTGCATGGCTTTCAAAAGAAGTACCCACACTTGTTGTTCGCCTTACTTTCTATTCCTTGACAGAAATTCACCATTCAGGTCTTTTTGGGAAGTTACAAGAATGTATTTTGGTTTGAGCTTATAGACATTTTCAAAATCCAAAAAAATTCAAGTTTTGAAAAAATTATTTTTCTATTATAAAAATGTTTGTAGGCTCAAACTAAAGTACCTACATCCTTGTAGCTTTCCAAAAAGACCTGAATGGTAAATTTCTTTCTTAGAAAAAACCCACACGGATTGATTCCGCAATAATGTCTTTATTTCACCAATATAAACAACTTTGTCCTTAAATGTAAAATAGTTATTTCATCAGCGACCATTGCAGCTAGAATCGATAACGAGCAATTTTTACATGGAGCCAAAGCGGGAGCCAAAGTAATCAACACCGCCTGACGGAAAAGAGAAATATAGGGTCATTTATCGCAGACAGGTAGGACTCAAGGCGAAGACAGCAAAGCTTTTGGTTTTGTCTGCAGCAATCATTTGGTTACCTACTCTAGTTACTTCTAGTTCCTAGTCCTAGTCCTAGTCCTCTAGTAGGATTAGTTGGTTAGTTAGTAGTAGGTGGTACTAAAGTAGGTACCAACCAGACCCAGTTGGAGTTTTGTTTGTCATGCGAAATTTTTTATGGGGAGGGGGGGCATCTGAGAGTCACTCCATCTAGTTTGGAGTAGTATATATTGTATGTGGCGGATTTACCCGTTCAGTCAGCTTATTTATGGTGCGATTCTCTAAAAAATTACATTCCATAAAGGCTCTGTTACGTTGTTATTATCTAGGCAACAGCCAATGGCCGATACGGATTTTTACATAACAGAGCGTTTATGGAATGTTATTTTTTACAGAATAGCACCAAGTTTTTAGTCGCAAGTTTTAATTTCAGCCGTAAGCGCAGCACCGCTTATTGGCTGTTCTGAGGAGGCTGGTTCGTAAGAGCTGCGATTACGACGAAAATTAAAACTTGCTGCTAAATAAGCTGACAGAACGCACCTTTAGAGGTCCCCAAGGGGGGTCTGGGGGAGGGGGGCGTGCCGCGCAGAATTTTTTTGCGGATAATAATATGAATGTTGATAGTAATAAGTGTTTTTTAGTCAACAGTCGACACAAAACAGGTAATCAAAATTTAATTCAAAAGCAAATGAAAATGGAAAAAGATGTAAAACAGATTTTTTTAAGGTTAAAAAAAGTGGGGGAGAAGGGCCCTCTCCCAACAGTTTTCGCGTGGGCCCTCAGCCACCTAGCTAGGCCGCTACGCCACTAAACTCGGGTTACATAAATACACATTATATACCGAGCATTATTATATACCAATCAATCATCATTAATATTATTATATGAAGAAAAAATGAAAAATTAATACATATAAAACAAAGCCCTGCTCGAACTCTCAAACAGAGGCCTCTTGTTTTGTGAATGAAGTAGGTATATAAAGTGAAGTTGAGAATGTGCAGGTTTGAAGTAATGAGACTGAAAGGGCGGAAGGGGGGGAGGGGGCAGGGCTCAGAAACTAGCATACATCGATTTAAGAAAAAATCTTACAAACTTCAAATTTACAAAAATGAAGGGAAAAAAACAGTCATGAAAAGGGGCCTCCGCTGGGCCCCTTTGATGGCGCGCGTTCACTGCGCCCATGGGTAAATCCGCCAAATTATAATATCTGTGGGACACAGATGACCGAATGTGATTGATTCATATTTTATGTCAAGTTCCTTGTGGCGTGAACCCTACCCTACTAACGTCATCCACTTCCTATGACCTCTAACTTATACTGCGAAGGGGCAAATTATATGCTCTTTCCTTCCTTTCTCAAGAAACAGTCCTAGCTCGAAAATGCGGGGCTTTCATGAAAAATCTAACGGTACTTTATTCTTCAAGATGAGACGACGGATCATTTGATTGTGCCGATTCCCGAAAATTCAGAAGATTATAGTGACACCAGGACCGAGCCAAAGCAGGGGTCGCAAGGCCGTTTTTTCTTCACATTTCGCAGACTTTTTGGGTTTCAGAAACGACAATCGTAGTTGGAATATTCACAGTTGGGTCAATCCCTCCTATATTTGCAGAAGAACCCCGAATTTTTCGATTCCGACTGGCCGAAAAATGGAAATTACACTCCGTACTCCGAGTTGCACTCGCTCCGAGCCGTTATGCCGTCGCCATTAACAGCCATTAAAGGAGTAGGCGCTGTGTGCTGTGATGACATGACCATGGTATCTTCACGTTCACGAAAACGATTTTCCCGGTTATCGAGACCATCGCGTACAGATGCGCTCTAGAAAACTTTAGCATCAGGTACCTACATGAAGGACAATTTTCGGTGGTACTGAAGCTGAGATAAACCGATGAATCTTCTGAAAGTCTAAATTTGCAAAAAAACAGTGCTAACTTGAAAATGCGGGCTTTAATAAAAAATCTCCTAACGGCACTTTATCCTCCAAATGAAACGGCGGATCAAGCCATGGTACCGATTCCCAAAAATTTTCACGAATAATGACACCAGGGTCGGGCTAAGGGCTCCGGAGTCGATTTTTTTGACATTTCGCAGACTTTGTAGCCTCGAAAGCGACATTCGACGACGCAATTTCCATAATTAGGTCAATTCCTTACATATTTGCAAAACAAACGAAATTTTTCGGGTTCAGCTGACTGAAAATATGACCTGGTCGTTCTAAGAATACAGATCGCATTTTTTCTTGAATGAGCCTATATTGAACGCAAAAAAAATTGCGGTCAAAAAAACCCGAAAATTTCATGGATCTCAGGTGCTGAAAGATCTACCGAGCAATTTTTTCGGGAAAATTTCGAAATTACCAATTTTTTTCAAAAAAAAAACTTTGCAAATCGAAAACGCAGGCTCTAATCAAAAATCTTCTAACGGCATTTTATTCTCCAAATGAGACAAGAGATCATTCGATTCTGCCGATTTACGAAAATTCTCACGACAGGGTTCTCGCTAGTCAATGGAGTCAAATTTCTTTGACTTTTTCCCTGATTTTACAGACCATGGATGGTCGTGAGTTTTCCCTGACTACTGAGTAAAGAAATTCTCAAGCACCTAATAAAAGAAATAGTTGTGGGTAGCAGGTAAAATAAAGCGATCAATTTTTTCGGCAAACACAAAACATGTTAACTGCATGATTGATGACTAGGAGCGATAACAGATTTGAAAAATGAAAAAAAAAGTTGCTCAGTTTACGAATTCCCTGACCCTCAGAAAAAAACCTTGACTTTTTCATTTTTTTTTTCAAAATTTCATGACATTTCCTGACCAAAATTTTCAAATAGTGAATTCTCCAGGTTTTCCAGATTAGCGGGAGCCCTGCACGATTAATGATACCAGAGCTGACCAAAGGGCTCCGGGGCCGGACAAAAAAAAATAAATTCAACTTGAAAACGCGAGCTTAGAACAAAAATCTTCTAGAATAAGCCCTTCATTCTTCATTTTCACACGATACCAGGGTGGGCCGCCAGGCTCCGGGGTAATTTTTTTCACATTTCGCTGACTTGTGGCTTCAAAAACGACACTGCAACATTTTATTCCAGCATTTTCGGTTTTTCCGTTCTTTCGAGTTTTTCATCTTTTCGGGGGTATCTTCGCCCATTTTTGGAATTACCAGACAGTGAAATCGTACTTTGAACCTTATATTATTCTTCTGTTCATAGATCCCCTGTTGTGAAATAACTCTAGCTCTCACTCCAGCTCGTTATTTGTTTTAGCTTCTACCGTTAAAAAAATCGGCTGTGTCACCCCAAAACTTTTCCGACTAGTACCCAGGAACCTCTGGAATTTTTTTTCGAAACGCCCCTCCGGGTGGAAAGTTAGAATTAGAAAGAGAGATTGAAAATAATTCGCAAGAAATTGGAAATTTTGCCAGGAAAATTTGAATTTTCCGGGAAAACATCAAATCTTATTCCAAATCATTGTAAAAATAATCAATTAAAAGCTTCACTCCAAGCTCCATCATTCAAGTCCGGTTTCGAAAACCCAGGCCGGTTTTACATTTTCAACCGGAAAATTCTCGTGAAGTTGAGAAAAAATTGTTGGAGAATGTTCATGACCCAGTTACCCCCTGTTTGAAATAGCACTGAAAATCTGTTCACGGGAGAAAAAGTTGGAAAATTTTAAGTTTTTCCAGAGAGGAAAACTCGAAAACCGTAGGTCCGTTCTCAAAAGTTTTTCTTCCAAAAATTAATTCAATCTTTTTTCAAGTTTAATTCCCAGCATGTCTGCACCTAAAATCAATATTTCGTGGGGCTCACACTGCATGTCAAAGTCTGCATTGCAGTTTTATCAAATTCACGAAATGTGCTAATTTCATTGTGGAAAAATTACCGTAAGAAAACTGGTACCGTGTTAATTTTGAAAATGGGTCTACACGACGCTTAATACGATACGACGCTACTTTCGATATCAGTTGGAATTTTTCAAAAAAAGTCGATCCCCGCGAGTGGGAATGAATTTTCGAGATCAAAAAGCGAGTCCTCCTGGTCAAAACACAGGTGAAATGCCCCTCTCGGTAATATAACTTTTTTTGTTGTGTTGCTTCCTGCCAAAATTTAGTTCCAATATCCATCGGATAGGTTTTAAATATAATTGAATGATGAAGTTTTGAATTTTGACATTTTTCATTATTCGACATAACAGATAGGACAATACATTCAACTGTGCTGAATACAATTTTTCAGGCCTTTCAAATGACATATTGCAAGTCGAGATCCGTGGGATATATAGCTTCTGACATTTGTTGATAGTGAACAGTTCTGTTTGACAGATGACAGTCAAAAACTATTGGGCTCATTCCACGGAAAAACCATGTCTGCATACCAAATTTCAAGTCTAAGTATGTCACAAATTCTTGAGACAGGAATAGTTGAGGTGTACTCTGCTTTGGTAAAATTTTTGAAGAGGAAGAGTCGTTCAACATATAACGTTTTTAATTTTGCAGGTCTGAACTTGATTGCGTTTGTTTATGAGTCCTATATTTTCTTCTGGTTTTAATTAGTGTAATGGCTAATAGGATAGGACAAACCAGTCCTAAGGCAAAAAAAAAAGTTTATCGTATCAAACGGTTTCGCAGTTACCGTGAGAGATTACAGACACACAGACAGATAGACAGACAAATCTCAAAAACTTTTTTCTGCACGATTACAATATGTACTTACTTTCCCTTCCATGTTGGTGGGGGGGGGAGGGGGTCGGAAAAGTATAAAAGGAAGGACGTCAAATTAGGTGGTTTTGGCATGTTTCTGGCATGTTTCTGGCAAATTGTTTCGTATTATGCGTTCAGCTTTTATTTTCACCAAAGCAGGCTAGTCTAGTGTGTGATGTGTGACAGAATCCACCTTGTAAGAGCGCATATTTTTGGAATTGATAAGCCGCTTTTACAGAACTTCGTATGTCGCTGGCCAATAGGATTCGATCCGCCTGTACTCCCCTACCTCCCTCCATAACTCCCCGCGACACGAGTTTCTGTCGTCGTGTCGTTCAAATTATTCAACTACATACAGTGGAGTGGGGGGATTGTCGCCGGCGACAAACGAAGCTCTGTAAAGCCGCCAATAAGCATTAGGTATTCTGTGTGATAAAGGGTATTATAGTTACTATACTCTTTTAAAAAGACGTATGATCACCCGTGATTATCACACTCTTCCGTGTGGTTTCCTTCGAAAACCAGTCGTGTGACAATACTGCATACGACCTACAAGTTGGGGCTAAGACCGCCGTAAGTGCGGTTACTATAGCAACGGGCGCAACGGCCAATCAGACCGCTCTATTTGGCAAGTTACGCCGTCCTAACTTTTGCGCCTGGAACTTGGTATCGAGCCCTTATCTATTAATACGATTCTGGCCAATAAATCGGACATGCATGCGCCACTCAAAGGCAGTGAAGCCAAACCTTTCTCAAAAGCAGCTCCCGGGAATGAGGTCCCTAGATAAGGGACACCGTCCAGCTTAAAATGAGAGATACTTTAATAACATTCTCTGGACGGTCCTCTATCTGGCTCATGTATTTCGCGTAATCTGGCGACCAAACGCAGGAAGCATAATCAGGCCCTCCCCTTCGCTACGCCACTGGCCATTGCCTGTGCAGAAGCCTCACTTCATCTCCAGTGATGCCAACCCAAGGTCGGACCAAGCGAGAGTCGGAGCAATGATAAGTCGGAACAAGCCGACGCACCCGAAAATATGACTACGAGAAAAGCCTGGGAAGTGTCGCTGAAAATAGGAACTTTGAATGGCTGCATCGAAGAAGCACAGCTGCGATATGTTTGCATGTCCCGGACTGGCCTACTTTGCAAGTGCATTTAAACGTTCCAATTCCACAGGAACTCTCGCAGGAACTGCTACTACTATTTCTTTTGATTACAATCTCAGTTGCCTCGTGAGGAGATTCATACAATGCGCTTGTTTGTAAACACAATCCAAATATGTCTATGTTTGAACTGAAGCTTGATTCGGTTCGCTTTCGACCACACAACACAAGAAATTGTGACTTCAGAATTTCCTCTCCCATCAGTATCCCATCACGATAGATCGAGAATCCGTTGAGGCTTGAGGCCATCCAGTGATTGAAAACCTTTATAACACTCAATTCGCTTCTGCCATTTTCGAGTTCCACCGCGATAGGTACTAATTAACCACGTTTCACGTCTGGAGGACATTAAAAACCGCTTACTACTGATGAGATTTTTGAACGCGCGGGCAACAATCCGTGCCCTATCCGACATGTTTGTTTACATGCGAAGCGCATCAGCAGCGCCACCATCGGTAATGTTACTCGCCAATATATTTAGTAAAAAATCACATGTTCAAACATCCTCAGCCATAATTATTGCGTCTGGGCCTAAGCTTCTTCTAGGCATGGGAGAAGTAAGTATAGGGTGGCGCAAAAGTAACGGACCTTTTCTAAAAAGCTGTAACTTTCTTGCCTTTTGATTTTTTTGAATGAGTTTTAATACAAATTAAAGACAGAACATACAATTTTTATGTACATTATGTATGAAAGATAACACCTTTTGAATGACCGCCATTTTCAGCTTCACAAATTCGTGCTCTTTTCAGAACATTTTCCACCGTGTCAGATGTTCTCTTCAAGTTGCTAAAGAGAGCATTGCCACCCTCATCCTCGAAAAAATATGGACAAATGATCTTCTCAGAGGTTACATCGCACCAGACTGTACACTTGAGTGGATGCATTTGGTGCTGAAGGACCACCCTAGGATTTTCCGTTGGCCAAATTCTGCAATTTTGTTTATTTGACGCCGGTAAATTGAAAATGAGCTTCATCGCTCATAATCAAATTATGAATAAATCTGTTATCTCCTATGGCCATTTGTTGTAGACGACGAGCATAATCAAGACGCTGTTGAAAATCTCTTGGCTGCAATTCTTCCACCAACTGCACTTTATATGGAGACATTGGAGACATTCCCAAATCTTTCTTCAAAATTATTTGCAATGATCTTCTAGACATCTCTAAGTCGGTACACCGTCTTCTAACTGATGTCTCAGGATCTTCTTCAACGCTTTCCCTAACCAGTTGGATGTTTTCTTCACTTCGAGCTAACCGTGGTCGGCCGGTCCTTTGAAGATATTTTAAAGCCCCTTGCCTTTCAAAACGTTGCACCAAGTTGAGAATCGTATGTTTACCGGGATGATTCAATACATTAAAATGTCGTCGATAATCACGCTGCGTTTGAGTTATAGAACAGTTATTTGTGAAATAGAGCTTCACGATTTGAACTCGTTCTTCTGACGTACATCGTGCCATGATAGAGACAGAAGATAGAGACAACCCAGAAGTCAGGTCAGGTCAGGCGGAAAGGTCAACCATGGCATTAAAGTCAAGTATTTGGCCGAAAATCGTGAAAAATGAGCTGAAAACGGCAATTGTCTGAAGCAAAAGTGATGGTTATTCTCAAGAAATAACTTTCAACAGTGAATGTACAGTTGGGAGCAAAATGAATCGTACGGCGCCGCTAGGAAGTCGGCTGGATTTCAGAAATGTTAGCTGCTTGCAGAGCTGGGTAAAATACTTTTTGAAAGTATTCATTATTCAAATACTTTTCATTTGGCGAAAAAAATATTATTTAAATAATAAATACTTTATTTCAAGTGTGAGTATTTAAATAACAAATAGTATCTTTACTTAGATACTTTTGTCATTTAAATACATTCAAAGTATTGATATACTCCAAAAGTTGGTTAACTAAAAGTATTTAAATACCTTCAAAGTATTTAAATAATTTTTTCATTCAAATACCTTGAAAGTATTTAAATACTTTTTTCATTTAAATACCTCCAAAGTATTTGGTAAACTAAAAGTATTTAAATACCTTGAAAGTAGGTATTTGAATTACCTAAGAAATTTCTAGAAGACATACCTGCCTACAGGGTGTTCATTTAAAAAGTTCTCACCCCTGATTTCTGGCCGCCAAACAATATAGCAATATCACCGTCGTCGGTGTTAGGACTCGTTGCGGAAATATAAATAAACGAATAAAAAAAACTTGGCCTTGAGCTTAAGCGAAGCATTCATTCTGAATATGTTCCGATACTTGGAGCTTGAATCGATAAAAACTGGGACAAAATTAGATCTGCATTATCAAGGCCGAATCATCTTTCTTGATCGTATGAAATCGCTTTATCACAAGTGATGAAAGTTTCCCAGAGGTCCACTTGTGTATTGAAGCTGAAGCTTTAGGTAGGAAGACAGGGTTGCATCAAAAGTGACCTGGAATGGCATGGCTCACCTGCGGCTTTTTACAATTTATTATTGTGTTTGTTGTAATTTCCGCAACATTGGTTACAAGCGATTTCATACGAGCAAGAAAGGTGATTTTGCCTTGATAACATGCAGATGCTATTTTGTCCAATGTATTTATCAGCAGTTCTTGTCTCATTCAAGCTCTCAACATCGGAAATGGGGTACTTGCCCAATTTTTTTTAATTGGCCTAATCGATAGCATGGTTCTAATAATGTAACCGTATTTTTTCTTTTTTCTGATTTTCCAAAATTGCGGCCGTAATTCGTGTTTTAAAAATATATTTGTGACGTCACAAATAAGTATACTAAAAACTAAACAAACAGCATTCTTGGATTGAAAACTTCAAAAACTGTTAGAGTGGCAAACCATATTTGAAAAATACAGACATAAAAATTCCACTGAAGTTTACTTGTTACCAACCATTTGTTGAAAAAAACGAAGATTTTTTTTCTAACCAATGGATATTTTTTCCGGAATTTTTCAGGAAATACTCTTTATCACTCTTGTTGATGATTAAAGGTATTTTCAGTCGAATCTATTACATTGGCAAGTACCCTATTGTTCAGAATGAATGCTTCTTCAAGGCCAAAGTTGATTATCAGTGAATTCTCATCCCAAGCTAGATTTCGGGACAGATGAAACGCCGGGTCACCCTTGAGGGAACCATACATGTTAAATGTTTGTTTCCAGTCGACTCTGATTATTATAGGATAATCTTACTTGAGGTTTTAGCTTCAATTTGAGCCTTGGATTTTGAAATTCGGGCAAAAATAAAAAAAATTATATCCCCAGAAACCAAGAAATTGTTTTTTGATGCCGCCCTGTGAATAAAAGATGTTAGAGAAATGAATCGAGCAACGTGTCGAAGTACGAGCTCATCTTTTATTCCTCCAATGTTTATTTCAGAAATTACCAAAAGATTGGGCTAAGCAACGGCACAAACAGATTCCAAACCGCCCGAAAAATTTTCTGTGTGTCGTATTCGATGTTTCGTAGTTTATTTAACACAAAAAGTATTTGAATAACGTGAAAGTATTTACAAATACTTTTCCAAATAATAAATACCAAATACTTACATAAGTACATATTTAAATACTTCGAAAAGTAGGCATTTAAATATTGTAAAAGTATTTACAAATACTTTTCCAAATAATTAATACCAAATACTTACAAAAGTATTTAAATAACGTAAAAGTATTTGGCTAAGTATTTGTAAATACTTTTACAAATAATAAATACTTAATACTTTTGAAAAGTATATTTAAATAATAAATACTTTTCCGACAGCAGAAAAAGTATTTACATATTTACTCAGTATTCAAATACTTTTGAGTATTTATTATTTGAAAAGTATTTGAAAGTTCAAATACTACCCAGCTCTGGCTGCTTGGATTGTTCTTGGATGCCAGTTTTGATTAGAGACTGGTCGTAGAGACGATCCAAGCAACTAACATTTCTGAAATCCAGCCAACTTCCTAGCAGTCCCGTATGAATCATTTCACTCCCAACTGTACATAAAAATTTCATGCTTCGTCTTTAATTTGCATTAAAATTCATTCAAAAAAAAACTAGAAGGAAAAAAAGTCCCTGAGAAAAAATCTGCGAGACGCCCATTTCTCAATCGAAAGAGCAAGTTTTTTTGTACCATCCTGTCAATTTTCGTGCTTCTGTCACCAAGTGCAGGGTAGGACTATTAGGACCCTTTCTGTTCGCATTTCCGCCTGCGACGCAATAATACCTTGTCACGGACGTAGGGTTTTATAAAAAAGTTTCAAACTCACACTGCTTCCTTGTAAGATATAAGCCAACAGTGCTGGCTGGTAATTCGGCGGCAAGGAGGGTAGCAGAAGATTACTTTTCTGCAACCTAGGCTCTTCCAGCCACAATGAAAACGCTTTAAAAATGCTGAAAAACAAGTGATTTGACTTAATTTTTTCACGAATTTGGAATACAATCTCGTACCTGACACAGTGTTCTAAGAAAACCTTTCTGATCCGAGTCGGCTGATCGGTTTCCCTGCAATTGGAGTATTTTTCCTGGTAAAATTCCAGAGTTTCTTGCAGTTTGCGCTTCATTCTCTTCAAAAAATTGAAGTTGACGATTCCTTCAAAGAACTTATCGCCGACACATCCCTTGTCCATCGTGCTGGTTAAAGATACCCTGGCCAAATACAGACTGAAGAATTTCTGCCAAAGTAACGGAAGCAGCGGGTGATCGATTGCGGTGTCCAACGCCTGTTGGGCCCACCTGTAGATACAGAGGTATCCGGAAGTGAACGCCGGCAGTTTTAGTACCGATGCTGCTTTCTGTGAATGAAACATATTCAGAAACTTACATGCGTTACATTTCTTATGTTCGCATGGACCCTGTTGCAGAGTCAACTATTTTACCATGACAACGACACAGCATGTTTCATTCTCTAACGAAACGCACTCTAAAACACAATTTTCTTTATCTTAGTACCCACCTTGATAGCATTATCGACGCTAACTTTTCCTTGTTGACTGTTGAGCTGGAGCAGCAATTCCCGCCACAGACCAGTGCGTTTCTCGCGTTCCTCGAACTCGATGTCGATTATGACGGAAGCTAGCCAAGGGAAACTGGCTAAAGAACCACTGATGAGGCTGCCATTTGTGTTGCTGTTTGAAACCCACTTAATGAGCGAAGTAATAGCACCGCCTTGGTCTTGGGTCGAGTTTCCCTGCAAAATTGAGTGCTAAATTGTCAATTTTAAAATAAAGTTTTGTTTGCGTTTCACAACAGTTTCTACATTATTTAGAAATAAGAATGGGGACATCAATGGATCTACTTTCGGCTTGTTCATGTATCTTTTCAGAATTTTCCTGGTCATCAGCACAACTGTCTGATATTCAAGTGTCCCTTAGAAGACTTAGTTTACTTTTCTGCTTGATGCTTATTCATATAAAATGAAAACCTACAGTTTAGATTCTGAACTATGAGTTACTAGAGTTACTATGAGGAACATTAGGTCCTATATTACAGAGCGAAAAATTACTTGGAGGGCTGCCAACAGCCTTGTCAAAGAGAGCTAGCTTGCTTGACTTAGCTTCCAAACAGGCTACAACCCTATCAAAGCTGGCCACCCATCAAGACAAGAACCGCGTTGACTCGAGATTCTTCTTGGACCAAGACAAAAGTGCAAGTCTCGATCGTGTACGAGTGAGTTTTTGTATACAAGTCTCCTAGGAAGATCATACAAAACACTAATATACACTCGAGAACTGCACATCAAGTTATGTCCAGCATGCGTCCTTCATTCGAGTACCCAGTCCCAGTACCTAATATAACCATTCCAAATTTAAATAAAATTTTATTGAAAACGTAAAATAAAAAAATGGATTTTCACCTGTATTAACTCTTTGAAAATAACATTAACAGCATCGATGGCATCCGCATGGAAGAACGCAGCTCGAATTATCACGTCCAGCAAGTACATGATGCCGTTGTCGCGATTCCAGTAAGGAATCGAAACCAAAGTGTTGATCCACATCCGCACCAGGAACCTGGGATTATCCAGATAGTAATTGGCATAATTGACTATTTGGGTTTCGATCATGTTCCCAAACTGCTGAAGAACGGTGACGCCTTGGTAGCTTATCAGGCTCTTGGCCATCGAGATGTAGCCCCGATCGGCGTTGATGATGTTGGACATGATTTCTTGGAACTTTTCATTGTTGATAATGTACTCCTGGCTGTTGACGAACAAAGGCACCATGAGGTAAAGGCAGAACAGCACCGCTTCGTGTTTCTGGTGAGTCTGCAGGAAGAGGAGCTGAGAAAGACCATTGGTGCAGATCAAGGGGACGAGATGTCCCCAATTGGTCATGAGGAGCGATACGAAGACGGCAAGTGGCTGTTGCTGACGTATGCCTGAAAAGTTAAAATTTAAAAAAAAAAACAGCGCTTTTATTTCAAAATCATCTTCATACTATACCGGGTGATCATTTGAAAACTATCCACCTGCAATAACTCCCGATTCCTAGTGAATATTTTTTCGAGCAAAAACAGGTCGATTTCTATATCGAGGGGGACATCTAAAACATACATTGGCAAATTTCTATATTCACCCCCCTTGCCCCCACTCACCCCAGCTTTGAAATTTCAAACGACACTACCTACCTTGCGATACATCAAATTGAAGAGAAATTAATTTTCTTTCTGGAAAAAATATTTTCAAAATTTTTAACCGCACCCCCTTTTCCCTAAAAATTCTCTGACTGTCCCATTTTATATTCTGGACCCCTAATTTTTTTCTAAATTTAGTCGGCGTCATCCTAAAAAGCATCGAAGAAGAAGATTTTTGGTGGAAAAAGTGCTACCCAAATTCACCCCTTTGCTCTCCCCCTCATCAACTCCCAAATTTAACAAAACACCACCTACTTTGTGATACATCAAATTGAAGGGAATTGAATTCTCTTTCTGAAAATAATTTTTCTGAAATTTTCTACCCCTCCCCCAATAAATTGGTCATTTGGAGTATTCTAGGAGGGAAATGGGGGGCTTTAAAAATTGTGAAAAATATTTTCCAGGAAGAGAATTCAATTTCCTTCAATTTGATGTATTACAAAGTGGGTATTGACATTGAGGATTTTCAAGGTCAGGTGGGGGGAGCGAAGGGGTGAATTTGGGTGGCACTTTTTTTCATAGAAAATTTTCTCTTTTGATGCTGTGCAGGATGACGTTGACAGTATTGAAGGGAAATGGAGGTCAAGAATATTAACTTGGACACACAGAGAATTTTTGGAAAAACGGGGGGCAGGGTTGAAAAATTTCAAAATATTTTTTCTAGAGAGAGAATTTAATTCTCTTTAATTTGATGTATCGCAAGGTAGGTGGTGTCATTTGAAATTTTAAAGTTGGGGTGAGTGGGGGCGAGGGGGCTCAAGATATAAATTCTCCAATGGATATTTTAAATGTCCCCCTCGATATAAAAATCGACCTGTTTTTGCTCAAAGACATTTGCACTAGGAATCGGTAGATATTGCAGGTGGATAGTTTTCAAATGATCACCCGGTATATGAATAGTATTTATTTACACAGTAATACACTATCTGATTCGTTTTGCATCCAGCATGATGCCAGCTTATACATACTGGTTTGTTTCAGTATAATCAGTTTTACGTTTTTTTTATTAGAGTAGGTAAGCTACAGAAAAAAGTGTTGTGTTGGTATAAATGGTAAGATGGTAACCTTGATGGTAACTTGACGCTTATGTCTTGGCAGCTAGTTGTCTAGATGTTTGCCATGTATTATTGTGAAATGTAACAGTTATCACCGTCATCACGACGTGATGTACGCATGAGTGAACATTTTCTAAACTACGTAGCTAGAAACGTGTGGACGTGTAATTTCATTCCATTTCATCTTCGGCATCTTTTTTTCAGTGGCTCCCACTAGCTCAACAGCATTGGCGAAGACCCATCAACCAGTAGAGACGATGTCCGGTATCGACCGCAGCAATTTTTCACTCCAAGGAAGCGTTTTCCTATTCTCACAACAGGATCTCGAAAATGTTCACTTACGCATGTCACGATGACGGTGACAACTATCGCTACAAAGCACAATCTAGACAAGTGGCTGTTGAGACGTTAGGATCAAGTTAGCATCGTACCATTCGTACCAATACAACGCATTTTTCTCATAGGTTACTCTAATGAAAAAAGCATTTAAACTAATTTATACAGGTGTCCCGGCTTCAACCCTGTTAGTATTAAGGGTGAATAGACCATCAAAAATAAAGCTGACTTAACCCTGAAAATATGCCTCTCAAACGCTTCATAACGAAGATAGGTTTGACTCATTTATTGCTTCTTTTTTTTCAATAATTCATAAACATGTTAAGGCATTTGGCTGTAGCTTGCCAGGTATTTGTTTTGAATGACCATGTGCCAATAAGTGAAATTTTCACTTAAATCCAACCAGTGATTTCAAAGTTGGGAGGGGCACTCTGTGGGAGGGGCTGAAGTCATAAAAAAGGTCGAATTTCGAAAAAATCACCATATGAAGTCATAAAATTGACTAATATAAGGACTTCATATAAAGTTTCTATTTCGAAATTCGCCTTTTCTTCATGATCCCCCCTCCCCCAAATTTGGAACCACTGGTTAGATTTGAATGAAATTCTACTCAAGAGTAGATAATCATTCAGAACAAGCCTCTGACAAGTTATGGCCAAATACCTCAACTCTTTTATGAAAAAGTCAGCTTCATTTTTGATAGCCTATCCACTCCTGAAATTTATAGGGTTGAAGTGAGGACACTTGTATATCGTGTACTTCACTGTAAAATAAAGTAATTGGTTACATTCACTCTAGAAAGCATACCTCTGCTGAGCTCCTCGTAGTGTTCAGGCCCCAAAACCTTATGCAAATCATGGAATCCTTTATCGTTGAGGTGCAACTTCAACCTCAGAACGGTCTGCCAAGCCCACTGCGTATATCCAGGTTCCGCTTCAGTAGCCCTAACCACCAACAGCGCCACCTCCTTGTGGATGTCGTGCGGCAACATGGTCCAGTTCAAACGCGACAGAATCATTCTGGCCAATTTGCTCTCGTTGGACCCGATACTTTGAACCAGCATCCACGATATCAACTCCAAATCTTCGTCCGTGATATTCCACACGGTCAGCGGCAACTCTTCGTACAAATACAAGGCCAGAGACCCGACAGACTCCAAATTATTTTTGATTTCTTTCAAAACCAACGAAAGCAAGCCCCTGTGCTTGGAGGTGATGTGCGTTAGGAGAGTCCGCGCGGATTTCGAACAGCATTCCTGCGTCGCCTTGCTGACAAATCCAACCTGGAGCAAGTCTTTGGTCGTGGCTTCAATGAAATCCATATCACAAGTGTCACGAGCCAAAGCCATGTTCGCGAACGTATTCAACAAATAATACGATTCATCGTCGGCCAGCGACGACAGTTTCTCTTCGAACTGCTGTCTAAATTCCAAATTCCACAGTTTGGACTTGTAGTCTTCCGAAACTAACGGATTAAGTATGTCGTGCGCGGCTCCGTCAGAGTCGTGCAAAAAATAGAAGATCTTCCAAGCCGTGATCTTCGTAATCAAATTATACGGGACCACAGCCAGAAATTGCCACGCCCCTAACTTCTGAGATGTATACAAATAGTAAATTGCGCGCAAGAAGAACGAGTCGTATTCCACTTCCAACCGCTCCATCATGGCAGCATCCTCGAATTCTCTGTTGCTTTTCTTGAACTGCTCCCACTGGTCGGTGGCGTACTGCACTATGTGCCGTATAAATCTAGACAAACGTTTGGAAAACTGATTGTACTTTGGATTGCTGTACGTCTTCAGGCCTCTGTGCAGAATTCGCAAGAACACAGTCGAGAACGCAAAGAAACGCAAAATGTGGTGCTGCGTGACGCGCGTGTGCTCGTAGGCGTTCTCGAAATTGCGTCTTTCGACTAAAAGCACGGAGCGAAACAAACTTTCGAGAGGGAGTTGAGTGAGCAAGGCCACCAGATCGTTTTCGCGCAGAGAAGTTCCCGGTTCGTCGTCTTCTTCGCCGTCGGAATCGACCATTATCCATGTGACTTGGTCTCCGGAGGAGTCGCGCTGGGATAGATCTTCGAGAAATCTGTCGCGGTCTCGGATTGGCGTCAGGATTATCGCCAGGATCGATAGGGCGTGGTTGATTTGGTAGCTGGAGAAGGGAGACTCTTGGAGGCTGTCGTCCAGCGGAGCCTGGATGAAAGGAGCGGCCCACGAACCGACGCCTGCGGGACACCTGAAACAAATTCAAAGTAGCACGTCAAGGCTGAAGTTTGATTTTTATGAGAGGTCAATGGGGGAGGCAAACGCTTCTTGCCATGCCGCCGCAAGAGTCAGATCTTGTACACTTGTCCTCTCTAGTTTTTCGTTTTGCTTGAATGCCAGCTTTTTGGGTAGTTGGGCGGGTGTTTGTCAATAATTATTTCCGTGGTTGTCAATGTCAAGAGTTTAAATCTCTATTTCATGACGATGGTTTTGACAAGGCATTCGCTTGCTGTGACACACATGGTGAGGTGAGAATCGCGGCTTTATGCTGAAGAATTTTACAGAAATGAAGGACAAACTAACACCGGAACAGTCTTCCCAGTACTACATCATTTACATTAGAAAACGATCCGCTGCAAATCTGGTTTCAGAAGTTGCTTATACAGGGTGGTGAAAATTTCGATGCTCACCATTGGTATCTTGGAAACGGTAAGAGATACGAGGTCGGTTAAATTAGAAAAAAGTTGCGCATTTTTGTGGCGATTAAGAATCTAAAAAGAAACTTCAAATATTTTGATTGGTTCACGATTTATCACGAAAAAACTAGAAATTTTGATTTCAGAAATTATTTTTTATCTTTCCAACCATTCAAGCTATTCCAATAAAACTTGGTAGTTTTATGTTTTTGATCACTCCGAGTCGATCAACGCTGGCAGAAATTTTCCAGGACTTCTAGATGTCAAATTATGATAGTCAACTTTTGTTTTTCTTATGGCCGCCATATTGGATTTTTGCACTAATGAATGGAGAAAAAAATTAGCTTTCCGAATTAGTAACCAACATGTTCTTTTTATGACATTTTTAGCGTCAAATTTTGAAATTTTCGTAAATATTGACAAAATCGGGAATGCTTTGAAAAATAATTGAAATATTATCAATAGCAACAACAGAAAAAAGACAGATTGTGTTCAATTGACGTATCTAAGGGCTCGATACCAAGTTGCAGGCGCGAAGTTTGGGACGGCGTAACTCGCCAAATACAGCGCGGTCTGATTGGTTGGTATCCGCCGTTGCTATGGAAACGGCACTTACGGCGGTCTCAGCCCCAACTTGGTATCGAGCCGTAACTTCTCAATCGTGTTTTGTGCTTGTTTGTACCGAGAGCTCATAAATTAAATGGGTCAAGGGTGTCTGTGAATTCAAAAACGTCTGTCGAAACTAGGGTAATCCTTACTCCGTTTCTAATAAATGTGTCAAACTTTAACAAGAACGATATGCTAGTTCCGACAGACGTTTTTGAACTCACCGACACCCTTGACCCATGCAATTTATGAACTACCGGTACAAACAAGCACAAAACACCATTAAGAAGTTAGATACGTCAATTGAACACCATCTGTCACTTTTTTGTTGTTGCTATTGATAATATTTCAACTGCATACTGCATTCCCGACTGTTTTTCAAAGCATTCCCGATTTTGTCAATAATTTACGAAAATTTCAAAATTTGACGCTTAAAATGTCATAAAAAGAACATGTTGGTTACTAATTCGGAAAGCTAATTTTTTTCTCTATCTATTTGTGCAAAAATCCAATATGGCGGCCATAAGAAAAACAAAAGTTGACTGTCATAATTTGACATCTAGAAGGCCTGGAAAATTTCTGTCAACGTAGATCGACTCGGAGTGATCAAAAACATAAAACTACCAAGTTTGATTGAAATAGCTCCAATGGTTGGAGAAATTAAAAACAATTTCTGAAATCAAAATTTTTAGTTTTTTCGTGATAAATCGTGAACCAATCAAAACATTCAAAGTTTCTTTCCAGATTCTCAATCGCCACAAAAATGCGCAACTTTTTTCCAATTTAACCGACCTCGTATCTCTTACCGTTTCCAAGATACCAATGGTGAGCATCGAAATTTTCACCACCCTGTAGTGTGGCGTCATCTACCGGCCTATGACAAAAGTTTGCCATAGCGCTTCTTTGTACATTTTTACTTAGTTATTAAAAATCATGAGTAAAAAACTGAATGTACAAATACTCAATGATTTTTACAATGACTAAGTGCTCATCAATGCTGCTTGTTTGCCTAAAAATGGAAAACAAAAAAGAAGTGGTTCCTTCTAGGCTCGAGATTTCAATTCTGTTTCCAGATGGGAAATTTTCCAGAACGCCGTAATCCATATTCTGGGTAAGTCTCATGATAGGAATGGATAAAATATCTAATTTATACCCCATTGATACCTACACAAGCTTGGTCTACACAAGTGCACACAGTAGTCACAGTACACAAGTGAAATTACCACTGAACTTAAAGCTGGTGTTGGACGTCACTTTACTTCACTTGACATTCCATACGCTGCAGCGTACCTGTCTCCGCTCTCTGCTCTGAGCCCTTCATATCGCCTTCCTCAATTCCCCATGAAGGGTCTGATGCAACAACCGCCTAAACGACTTTTCGAAAAAGTTAGCTGATTCCAGATTTTTGCTTATTTCCTCCACCTGAGAGAAGCCAGGAGCTATTTTTCGCTTGAAATGCAAATTGCTTAGAGTAGCACAATGTGACGTCACAATTTTGAACAAAATTGGTTCTAACTTCGTACCGACCTGGAATTATTGTTTTAGTACTTTACCTCTCACGACGGGAGACTAGAGGCTCCCGAAACTGCAGTCAGGAATCATTTTTATAAAAGTTTTGTGGGAAAACCGCCTTTTATTCATATTTTCGAAGGAACAGTTTTCGACCCAAAATTTTTTCAAAAATGAAAGTCGAAGATTTTTTTATTCATTTTTCTGGGATCCCCTGAAGGGTCCAGCACAACGTGCGCAGAGCTTTTCCGCCATTTTCTGGACACCCTGTATAGTCATTAATCGACAGCTGACACCCTATATCCCTTGTCTCCCTTGTCCAATATTCTGATGATTTCGTTGGGCTGGTTTCACTTATGGTTTTCATGATGTACTTTGCCGTATCCCATCCTGGGTTTCCATTTTCAAGAAATCACTGCTCGTCCTTTAGTTGATTAGGTGAAACTATTACTTTTCAAATTCTCCTTCGGTACGATTTACGATTTACACCTTATTACCGATTTGTTGTAACGAGAACAGGCTATAGAAAATTACACCCATGAAGGCTTTGGCACTTGTAAATCTACAGACCAGCATGAGTAATTCAACTTGTTGGTTATATTGGTTTTTATAAGATTTTTGGGAACTGTACCTCAACAATAATTAACCTATTGTGTGATCATTGAATTTCTAATTTAGGCAGGCTGTGGCCTGGTCGAAATCAGGGGTTCGGAGCTGCATTTGGCTAGGACACAGCCTGACTGAATTAGGAATTCAATTAATCACAAGATAGAAAGTACGGTAAAAGACTCCTATTTAAAATTATTGAAGGGAAATTTATGAATTCCCACTTCCTATTTATTAAACGTTAAGAACAAAGTAATAAGGTAACAAGTTCAAATAACTCAAGTGATGACCAATAAACTAACAAACCAGTAACTTGTGACTTTCCTGTCAAGGGTAGATTCTTTGACCTATAATAATTCAACAAATCTTCAAGACGAATTTGTCGTAAATAGCTCAGTTTTCAAGATACCTTATTAGTTTTTTGTCAATTAAAAAAAAACAAATGGCTGTAGGTACAAATCTGAAACTTTGAGTTTAAATACTTCTCTCTAAATACTTCATACCCACCTAAAATACACTCACGCAAAATCAACGCATCACCATTTCGCATGAAGAATTTCAACCGCTGATATTTTCTGAACAGATGGGGAGCAATCTCGAAAATTCTTCCATCATTTCGAATTTCGTTTCTTTGGTTACAAGTGGAGTGAATTTCTTCTGTTTTTGATCATTAATTCTCATGATACAGGGTGATTTGTGATGACATGTATTTTCTGCCAAGTTTGGCAAGTTGTACAACTGGATCACTCTGTATAAATAATTTTTAAGGTCAATTTCAAGTCCAATGTATCAGCTCTGCACTGTTTTTTAGATTTCAATACAATGCCGAAGCAGGCTTTGGATTTGTCGCCTTATTTGTTCTTGCGGTCTATAGCATTCCATATTTCCCTAAACGCCTCAGATGGAGGCTGGAGCTTGATTTGTGGTGGGAATGCGACGTCCCATCATGTCCCAAAGATGCTCTGTAGGATTGACGTCTGGACTTCGAGCTGACCACCTCATAACATCAACGTATAAATTACCAAAGTACTCACCAACGAGCCGAGCCGTATGTGGGCGTGCATTATCCTGCGTGAGAATGAAATTTCATCACATATTTTCAGCGAAAGGCAGAAAATTCTTTTCTTAAATTTCCTCAATATACCGCTGTGCCTTCAAGTTCTGTCAAATGAAGTTGTCCAGTTCCGTACGGCCATTCATTCCTTGTCTATGGCTCTGGTGATATGAATCAGGCGTCCTTGTGATGAAGTAGCCCGCTCGAAACACCAAATGCTCATTGTTTTATAAAAACATCATAACTTGTGACACAGATGACCTAGGAGGAAAATTTAAGGAACAGTGCAGAGCTAACACATTGGACTACATAATGACGTAAAAACTATATATACAGAGTGATCCATTTACCTCGTACAACTCGTCAAACTTGGCGAAAATACAAGTCATCACAAATCACCCTGTATCATAAAAAGCTATGAGTGAAAAGTAAAGAGACTCACTACACTTCTAGCCAGATAAGAGAAATTTCAAATGCTAAAAGAATTTTCAAGATCCCTCGATGTGTTCAGAAAATGTCAGCCGTTAAAATTCTGCTTGCGAAATGGTGATACGGTATTTTGCGGGGAAGTGTTCATTATTTTTCTGTTATCGATAGGGAAAAACGAAAAACCTCGACTGACCTCGAAAAAAAATAGTTTTTTTTTCAATGTTTTTTTATTTTTACTGTAAAATGAGCCAAGGAATCTAACCTATGACAGGAACGTCATAGATTGTGAAACACCCTGTATAGGTAGCTCCCAACTTCATAGAACTGTAACTTCGTAAGTTAGAAGCTTTCAACTTGATTAATTTTAATGTGAACTATCTCTTTCAATAATCTACCCTCGAATCTACCCGACAATACAATATATTAATCAGAGATTAATCACCAACATCTCATCACTTGCATCAATGAAAATCAATGAAAAACAATGAGTCAATAGGCTCCCACTTGAAAGAATGAAATCATACAGACAGCACAATATTAGTCGTTCAAGATTGCAGTTATCAAGAAATTTTACATTTTTCTAGGAATCAAGTGTGTACCTACCTCAAAACATGGTTGAGAATAAAGAGGTGATCCTGATAAGTAGCCAGCCTCAACAGCACTGCCACCAGACGCCCCAACCACTGTCTGGTCTCCTCGATGAATTTTGCATCCCTCAACAACTTTCTTTGGAAGGCGAACAGAACCGAAATACAAATCCGTATTTCCACCAGATATGGCTTGAAGTGCAGCGGTTCATTTTGCAGAGACAAAATCACCGGAGCGTCCTTGTTTATTCTTGTGACGTTCAAACAATTCGAAATTGCATTTTGAATGTACAACTCGATCTAGAAACAAATTCACAAATTCTTAGTACCTAGATAATGATACATTGGACAATCATAATGTAATCAGAGAGTAGGGATTCATTGAGGAAGCAGGTCACAGGATCGAGTAGTGCTAGTATCAATTACTAAGACAGTACACGGCGAGTAGCAGCTCACTGCTCTTTAGAGGCAGGTATATGATAAGAGTTTATTTGTTCTCTATTAAAAGGGTAGTTTCTCTACATACAGGGTGAATCAGTTTGAACCGATCAAACTTTGAGAAAAGATCCTCCTCATCCTCCTGATTCAGAAAAATATAATATACGGGCCTCTCACTTGATTCCTAAAAAAGATACAGGGTTTTAAGTTCATTATTGTAGAAAATTAAAATCTTGTCTCTTCACTTGTATAATATTTTATTCTGCTCGACGCGTTTCGAAACTCTTATTTACGAAACGCTGCTTGAAACGGTAATACGGTTACGGTTACGAAACGGCTTGTAATACTTCGCAAATTACAAATTTTTAAAAATCGAAAAAAGTGAACTTTGACACCCTGTAACTTTTTTAGGAAACGAGTGAGAGGTACGTATGTTCTATTTTTCTGAATCAATCAAGAGGATGAGGAGAATCTTATCCTGAAGTTTGATCGGTTAATACTGATTCACCCTGTATAGTACCTACCTATTCTCTGACAATACATGAATAAAACAATACATATAATAGGTGCATACATAGTATTGAGGTGGTACCAATAGAATAGGTATTGAACATTCAGGAGCATTTCGCCTATACAGGGTGGTCTATCCTAGCGTAATTATCTCATAGCGGTCTTACCGTTCAAGATACAGAGAAAGATCTAAGAAAAAAGTTATATGGTTTGATGAGACCTATGACCTAAAATTATTTTCAGCTATACAGGGTGTCCCATTTTGACGGAACAAGCGAAGCGTCAATTTTGTTTTAAATGGAACATCCTATATTTTCTTGCATTTTCGGATTCACCTTTTTCAACTGTCTTGCGCCTGTATTTTTGTTTTTCAATTGTTTGGCAGCGCTACCAACTAAAAATTAAAAATTGAACAAAAACCGCATTTTCACACTTTGCTTAAAATAACTGTAGCGGCCCTGATTTTTGAAATTAAGAGATGAAACTTGACATGGTGATATTCAAGTCAAAGACCAATATTCCAATGTCAAAAAGTAGTGATTTCATGTTCACAAAAAAAAATCAAACTTTATAATTATTTTCAAAGTATCATAACTCATTCTTTTCAAATGGCATGCCCCCAATTTTATAACGCCATCGATAGCTTCTTTTATGCTCTTCCATTCTGACTAGGGGTACCCTACTCTTAAACTTCATATTATCCGAGATAATCGGGAGTTTTCACAAAAAAAATTTTATACGTTTTTCAAAAACTGAGTCGGCCGTGATGAATAACAGACAACCGAAAAAGTACACAGCTGTCAGTTAGTCGGTCTGAAAGTTATCTAACATAGGAAAATGGATTTACGCGAGAGGAAATGATTGATATAGAATCCAGATATCCAGGATTCCACTTAGATTTCTTTTTGCGTTTAAGCCATTTTTCTTTGTTCGACAATATTCAGATTGACCAACTGACAGCTGCGTACTATTTGGTTTGTCTGTCATTCATCACGGTCAACTCAGTTTTTGGAAAAAATCAGAAAAAGAGCAAAATTTCGTGAAAACTTCCGATTATCTCGAAAAATATGAAGTTTAAGGGTAGGGTACTCTTGGTAAAAATGGAAGAGCATAAAAATAGCTATCGGATAGCGTTATAAAATTAGGGGCATGTCATTTGAAAAAATTGAGTTATGATACTTTGAAAATTATAAAGATCGATTTTTTTTTGTGAACGGTAATCGCAACTTTTTGACATTGGAATATTGACCTTTGACTTGACTGTCACCATATCAAGTTTCATGTCTTTGTTTTGTAAAACAAGGCCGCTACTTTTTTTTTTGAGCAAACTGTAAAAATGCGAGTTTTTTCAGTATTTAATATTTGGTTGGTAGCACTTCCAAATAATTGAAAAACAAAAATACAGGCATAAGACAGTTAAAAAAGCTAAACCCGAAAATGCAAAAAAATATAGGGAGTTCCATTTAAAAAAATTGACGCTTCGTTTATCTCGTCAAAATGGGACACCTGTATAGCTGAAAATCATTTCAGGTCATAGGTCTCATCAAACCATGTAACTTTTTTCTTACATCTTTTTCTCTATCTTGAACGGTAAGACCGCTATGGGGTAATTACGCCAGGATGGACCATCCTGTATGTATGTAGCCAAGTCAAATACTGATGACAAATTTTATTGATTTATGATTTGGGAAAGTATTTCTGAATAGTTAGGTAAGTAATTCACAGGAAAAATTCTTTTCTTTGAATAGATACTTTGTGAATAGAGATAGTAGTCAATATTTGGATACTACTACTGATATTAGTATATTATTCAACAAGCGGGTAATGATTGCTTCTTACTCATGAGGATGCAGTTTGCCGACACGAGCCTTGCCGAGTGTCCTAAAGCATCCGAATGAGTACATAATAGCATTACCCGCAAGTAGAATACAATGCTTTATCCAGTTTTATTGAAAAATGCAGAGGCATGTATGCAGACGATAATGCGTGTATTATTCAATAGGATTGGATCAAATACTATTACTCAATTAAATATTGCGCTCAGTTGCACCAAGCTCTCTTAAATTTCAATTACATGCTCACATGTTTTGATTAAGAACTTCCTTAACAGGTAGGTAACTATTTTAAAAACACCTTGTATTAATTCACCAACCTGTAGCCTCCAATCCTCAGCCATGTAGGAGTACAACACGTGATTTTCATATGTGAGCTTTTGCACCTGACCCATAACTCTGGAAATACTTTGGAAAACCGACCGATGGAACGTGGCTTTCGAACAACTGTGGGTGGCCGTCACAATCACGCCATCTTGGCATTCCCCACGTCCAGTTGTAGTGATTTTGTCTAAGGTCCAAAGCATGGTTTGCAAGTCAGCATATTCCTTACGTAACTGGCTCAGCTCTAAAGAATTCCCAGTGATTTTTGCTCGAACTTGCAAATAATTATTCAACAGTTCATACAAGGGGTGCTGCTTGATGGCCAAGCCTTTGAGCTCAGCTTCGATGTAATCTGAGGTGAACTGCTCAAGCATTTCTAGTTCACTGTTGGTGTAAAGAGCAGCAAGCTGGCTTTCGGTATATGGTTTTATGTCTAAGAATACCGGTTTGGGTTTCGGTTTTGAGATTGCAGGTTCCATGTCCTCCAGCGTCAAATCTCTCGCTAAGGAGCTAGCAAGAGCTATGTTTTTAGCCAAAAGCTCATTGTGGACATCTTGTTGGTGTGTTCCTTCAATACGTACTTCTGGAATCGTAGGAATCATTTCTTGTGAAGGGGCCTCTTCTAGTGGTGATGCCTCTTCTGCAATTTCAGTCCCAGTGTCCTCTCCGTTCAGTTCCTCACAACTGTCCAGTATAACGCTCCTAGTTTCTACAGAAGAAGCGCCTTCGGTAACTTCTTCCGCAATGCCTTCCTCAAGCACTTGTACTGCATCTTTTTTCTCTGGCTCCCGCGGAGGAGCTTTGGCTTTCGATTTTTTCTTCTGTTTGCACAAAAAGTTCAAGTTATTTGTGAGGATTGCTACAGATTGAAACTCACCTTTTCTCTTGGCTTTTCCATCTCCATTGTGGCTGCGTCGTAAATTTCAATAAAATGGAACAGAATGTTGGTGTTTGGTTTGCATGCCACAGTTTTTGTACATCACGAACTTAGCATAAATGTTTTGCACTGTGCAAATAAATGCACATAATTTAGACCATGTTTGGAGGAGACTGCGAACAATAATAAACACTTCTTTTTCCTCATCAATTTTGACAGACAGTGCGATTTATAGGTTATGTTTTCTGACGGGAGCTGTCATGAACCATCGATCAAATGTCACTACGAAACGGTCCCAATGTGGACCGTCCATCTCTAATAAAATAATTACTTGGCTGTCGCTTCCATCAGATTGTTATTACGGTCTTATATTAAACAATTAAGGGCAGATAAAGTGAATCCCACGTATTATTTCAAAATTTGGCTGTCAATGTGCAGAGTAGTTCAAATAGGGAACCTGATTATCACGCGACCGGTCGGCCGGCGTAAGGGTACCGCATTCTGGCTGAGCGTTTGTTTACTAAATGGCCTCACGGAGTTAGGGAGTGACAGCTGTCGGCATCACGGAAGGCCATAGGCGTCCGTCCCAGCGGGCTCTAGCTGTCAGGAGCGTGTTTATTTTGGATTTCGGTGTACAAATTCGTGTGAGAGGTGGATATGACTTGCCCGATGAGTTTCAAAACACGTCTTTTATGCTGCTATATGAATGAAATTTTCATGTATGTTCGGTTGCGGACATCAAGCAACAGCACCGGACCCCGCAAATTTCCTTTTCTCTCCGCTCATGATAAATTTTGACACATAGCTGAATTTTAGCCCCTCCCATCGGCCCTTAGCAACGGATGATTGCGTAACCCTTGTACAGCCAAAGCTGTCGATAATCTAGCAACCCTAAGTTCAAAAATTGAATAGCGCCGCTGTGTTGACAAGTGACTTTTACATCCGTGCTTTTACACTACTAGAACCTGTTTAAACTACGAACTTGACGGTAGTGTCAATCAAACAATTCAGTAGTTCATTTGTTTTATTGTTGAAAGTTGATTAGTGTGTGTGTGATAAAAATTTCTGTCACGTCTACAATAAGTTTAAATAATGGCTGCAGTAAGTACATTCCAATACCAATAATGCTCTTACCTCCAGCCATGGAATTTTTTACAGACAAAAATCTATTTGTACAAAGTGGCAATGACCTGTGAGGGCTGTTCCGGGGCCGTGGAAAAAGTTCTGGCAAAACTAAAAGGTATCACCTACCCTCGACCTTTGAACAAACCTTTGTTTGATAGCATTGTTTCCAGATAAAGGCGTTGAAGCTGTCACCATTGATTTGCCAGCCCAGACAGTTCAAGTCAAGACGACACTGAGCTCCGAGGAAGTCTTGGAAGTCATCAAGAAGACGGGAAAGGAAACACAGTTTTTGAAAACACTATGATTTTTTTCGACTATTCTATTATCACAAAATGATCTGCAGCAGCTATTATTCTCTAAATCAATTGGCAAAATCTATATTCCTTAAATATTTTATTATAAAAGACATGTTTTAAATAAATTATGTTTATTTCACAATGTCATCGATTATGTTGAGCAAATCGCGACTTTCACTGGCAGGTGATTTTGCCAGCTCAAAGTATTTGAGCAATTTGTCACGGCGTTGCTGTTGTCTCTTTTGTCTTAGGTTCTCAAAGTCTTCAGAACGGGAGGAGTCGTGAGATAGTGTTTGTACTTTTACGCTTTCATCGTAATTGTTGATCTGCAACTTTGATTTAAAGCAATGCGTAAAGCAAGAATATATTCTATGAATTATTGTACCTCGTCGGTTTCCAGCACTCCATTTGTGGATGGATGATATCTTACTTTTTGTAGATGGTAGTCTTTAGAGACTGTACTTGGTCTTTGACGCGCGTGTTTGCCATACAGCCTCCAGAGGTATGGCCCAGATCTGCGACCTGTATGACCATCAGGCTGTAACATTTTTTTCAAGGCTCAGTCCGAATTTCGAATTTGGCACGCTAGGGAGAGCCTCTGATTGGTTCTTTTTGGCAGCGACGATGTCACAGCGCTATTATGTAGGAGAGAACCAATCAAAACGCAATCAATACCTAGCGCGGCCTATTTGAAATTCAAAATGATTGAGCTAAAGTGATGAACAATGAACATGAAAGACAGAAACACGGCCTTTCACAACAAACGTATAAATTTCACCACCTTCTAATATTACCTTATGTGGTGTTAGTGGTAAAAAAATGGTAAATACCTTACACTTTTATACCAAGCATTGTGTCATTGCAGGAGCATTGTGGACCAATCTGAATGTGGGGACGGAGAGGTTCAAATGTGTTTTTTTTTTAGTGTTTTCGAGTGTTTATTGACTTCTTCCACTTTGGAGAAGATTTCTTAAGAAAGCCAAAGGGTACTTTAGATACGTTTTTGGGCAATGGCCATGCATCGACCATACACCATGATAAACTAAGGCAGCAAAATGCATGCATGCGCTTTTTTTTGACGAACATCATTGATAAAACTCAAAAAATAGCAATGAGCAATGACCAAGTTCATATATTATTGAGACAAGAAATAGAATTCGAAATTAGGATTCTCAGTCATGCATCTGAAATTAATCTAATGAAGTGAAAAAAAGTTAGATCAAAGTAATAATTTGGTCCATATTATTTTTCAACAAATCGCAAAATACGCTCGGACTAGTTGCCCCCAACTTGGGAGTTTTGGAGCCTAGGAGTAGAGGCCGAATTTTACTGTCTTGTCGTCTAGAAATGGCAAAGACCCTTATAAGCATATACCTAATTTCACTCTGAGTACCTACTCTAATTTCTATGTTTTTTTTCATGCCTAATTGTGAAAAAAAGCATATTATGCACTTTTCTGCCTTAGTTTATGATATACAGGGTGTGAGGTACCTACTGGTTGTTACAATACAAACTTTGAGAGATGATTTCGCCATTAAAAATGAAGTCTATAAAAACCTCATGGTTCTAAATTGCTACTTGAAGAAGATACACGGACAAAGGTAGATGCGGTAGTTGTCTTTATGAAATAGAAAGGCGCATATGCTTTTATGCTAAAGCGTATCAATGAAGAATGAAAATAGGAATTTCAGTTTATCCGACCGACGACCGATCGATCATCAACCATCAAAATCCAGCAAACATGTGTTTCGACCTGTTTGGATCTCATCAGTGCCAAAGCATTCGAGGCGAAAGCCCGCGGAGTGATCCAACAATCTGAGATTACATATACCGGGTGATCATTTAAAAACTGTCCACCTGCAATAACTCCCGATTCCTGGTGAATATTTCTCCGAGCAAAAACAGGTCGATTTTTTTATCGGGAGGGACATCTAAAACATACATTGGCAAATTTCTATATTCACCCCCTTTGCCCCCACTCACCCCAACTTTGAAATTTCAAATGACACTACCTACCTTGTGATACATCAAATTGAAGAGAATTAAATTTTCTTCCTGGAAAAAATATTTCCAAAATTTTCAACTCCACCCCCTTTTCCATGAAAATTCTCTGGTTGTCCCATTTTATATTCTGGACCCCTCATTTTTTTCTCAATTTATTCAGCGTCATCCTAGATAGCATCGGAGAAGAAAATTTTCGGTGAGAAAAATGCTACCTAAATTCACCCCTTTGCTCTCCTCCACCTCAACTCCCAAATTTAACAAAACACCACCTACTTTGTGATACATCAAATTAAAGAGAATTAAATTCTCTTTCTAAAAAGATTTTTTATTCTATTTTCTACCCTTCCCTCAATAAATTGGTCATTTGGAGTATTCTGGGGGGGAAATGGGGAGCTTTAAAAATTGTGAAAAATCTTTTTCTGGAAGAGAATTCAATTTCCTTCAATTTGATGTATTACAAAGTAGGTATTGACATTTTAGATTTTTAAGGTCAGGTGGGGGGAGCGAAGGGATGAATTAGAGTGGCACTTTTTTATAGAAAATTTTCTCTTTTGATGCTGTGCAGGATGAAGTTGACTGTATTGAAGGGAAATGGAGGTCAAGAATATTAACTTGGACACTCAGAGAATTTTAGGGAGAACGGGGGGTGAAGTTGAAAAATTTCAAAATATTTTTTTAGAAAGAGAATTTAATTCTCTTCAATTTGATGTATCGCAAGGTAGGTAGTGTCATTTGAAATTTCAAAGTTGGAGTGAGTGGAGGCGAGGGGGCTCAAGATATAAACTCTCCAATGTATATTTTAGATGTCCCCCTCGATATAAAAATCGACCTGTTTTTGCTCAAAGACATTTGCACTAGGAATCGGGAGATATTGCAGGTGGATAGTTTTCAAATGATCACCCGGTATGTATGTACACTCCGAGGGACGACGTACTCAATAGTACTCATAAGTACCTACACCCTACACTATACAAGTGTTTCAAAAGTATAGCACTCCAAGTCCGGCATACGGAATCCACTCGCAAGGACACGACAAAAATACTCAAAAAAATCATTGACGTTTAGGTATGTTTTAAGATATGAGTGGTCGAAGGTTAGGACTTTGCCCCTCACTATTTCCGTTATTTAAAGTGATTTTTGGGAACTGTTCATGAGATTAATCAGTAAAATTTATCAACCACTGGGTGTGCACTGAACTTCTATTCAATATACAGGGTGTTTCATGTATCTCAAAAATTTATTTATCTCTAAAAACTCCAGTAAAAATTTTTCCACGGAAACAAAAAGCCAAATCTCATATGGGCATGTGGCGGAGGTATTATTGTCTCCTCGGTAGCTTAGTGGTAAGAGTACCCATCCGGCAAATGGAAGACGCGGGTTCGATTCCCGCTCGAGGCAAGACACTTTTTCTTCGTCACATCGCGCCATAAATGGTGACCCCGAACAACAATAACACGCACGCAACACGCTACTTAAATAAACGAGTAACAGCGAACAATTGAACAGTACCGCCACTTCTCTGCCTACGTCCACCCACGTCCTATCCGTCGCCCTAGCTGGGGGGTACCGAACAACGGTTCATAAGAACGGTGAACACGGATGACATACGACACGAACGACGCCTCTGGAGGGGGAGTACTGTGGTGGCTCTCATAATTATGGGAATGTGGCGGAGGAAGAGGAACTGTTGTCTCCTCACAGTAGCTTAGTGGTAAGAGTACCCTTAGAGTACCCATTCGGGAAATGGAAGACGCGGGTGCGATTCCCGCTCGAGGCAAGACATTTTTCCTCCGTCACATCGCGCTAGCTTAGTGGTAAGAGTACCCATCTGGCAAATGGAAGACGCGGGTTCGATTCCCGCTCGAGGCAAGACACAGGCCATAGAGTCATATCTTATTATACAAAAAAAAAACAGTTGTTTGTCCCACTATCGCCTGCTTTGCAAGTGCATTTGACGTTCCAATTTTACAGGAAGTGTGACTGCTGTTTCTTTTAATCACATTCCCCAGTTATACCTCGTAAGGAGATCCAGATAATGCGCTGGTTTGTAAACGCAATCCAAACATGTGCGTCTATATTATTTAAATTGGTGCTGGATTCACTTCGCTTCCGACCACACAACACGAAGAACTGTGACTTGAGAATTTCTTCTCCCATCACAACACACCGAGAATCCGTTGAGGCCATCAAGTGAATAAATACCTCGACAACACTTAATTGCGTTTCTGCCATTTTTATGTTCCACCACAACAATAATCTACCACGTTTCACGTCTGGAGCACACTTAATATCGCTTAATACTGATTTGATTTTCGAACACGCGGGCACAAGCTGTGCACTAGCCGCCATGTTACTTTCCGTTTGTTTACATTCAGAAGCGCCACCATCGGTAATGTAACTCGCATATTGGTGGATCGCCGGGCTTCCGTCTCGAATGCTTCAGAAGTGATGAGACCCAAACAGAGGTCGGAACACGCACGTGTCTGCTCGATTTCGATGGTTATTGTTGCGCGGTCGGTCTGATGATCTGAGATTTCTTTTCTTATTATATTCACATCGTTATTGGCTAAGCGTAAAAGCCTTCGATTTTTCATGAAGACATCTTGGTAATAGATAATTATGCTGTTTTGATGTGTATTGTAAGTCGTGATAGTAATAAGTTAGTAACCAGTATGGTTTCTATTTATGCTACCTAATTGTTAGCTTTTCTTCTACATTACCTTGGACTTTAAGTTGAGGATTCCACGTTCGTTGTCTTTTATTGTCTTATTCTGAGGATGTCCGATATTCTAAAATAAGATGAACTTGACTAACTTTTGAACGGTTCAACTGATTTTGCTCAAATTTGAACCAAAGTTCATTAAAATAAGCCTCTATCAGACAGTAATAACGCGTTTCATAAAAAAATTAGGGGCAAAGATAATAAGGGGTGCCCTTCCCCATTCCCCTAATCTTCTACCTTCCTAGTAATTTTTGAAAATTGTTCCTATTTTTGTATTCTACGTTTAATTAAAAAAAAGTTACTCTTGCAAACTTTTACAGGCTGGTTCCTAAAATATTTGGAGGTGAGTAGGTACCTATATTTTGTAGTGGACTCAGGTCAGAACATTTTTCATTTTCTTGTTGAATTGAATAAATATATCCTAAGTATATAGATAGGATGTTCTACTTTCGTTAAAATCGGCAGAAGTCAGATCATTTAATTATGATAATGAAGATGACCAGAAATGTTAACAGTACCTGACACTCTGCCTCCGGCACAATATCTTGGTCGGCTTTCTTCACAGTAACATTAAGGGTGGACGGAAACGGATACTCCTGCATGTAATTCTGCGAGGCCACCGTGAACGGCAGCGAATTTGGAGCCATTTCAAACCAGTGCTGGTCCCTCATCAGCTTCGGATGCTCTTCGTGGATCCTGTCTACCAGCAGATAGCTGACTTGCACGTGCCTGTCAATCATCCAGACCACTTCGAAATCATCGTCGTCTTCTCCGTACGGATTGATCAGAGTTTCCGCAACTTTCAGCCAACCCATGTAGAAAAAGAACTCTAACACAGGCAAAAATGGGAAGTACAAATCAATGTCTATGTCCCCGTCTGCCGCTTTGACATACTGTTTGCCGATTGCAGTTGTTATAAAATAACTATAAACGGCCAGAGTGACCACTTGCGTGTACACCAGAGGAACCGAGATCCAATCATAGTCCAGCATGGAACCGCATTTCGTTCGAAAATGGTTTATTTCTTCCAATAAGACCTTCACAGTATCGTCGTCTCGGATTAAGCCTTCATGTCGTGCTCTGGTTACGATATTAGCAGACCAAGCTAACGGAAGCCTTCGGAAATAAAATTAAAATTAAAATTCAGTTATGTAGATAAGTGCCCAAATCAGAAAAACAGATTATTATTATTACCAGTATTTGGAGTAACTAGGGAATTCGTTGTCCATGTCCTCGATGATTTTCTTTTCGTCTTTGGTTAGCAAACCGGCTTCAACGAAATGGTCGTAAGTTGGGAAGCGTTTCTTCACTTTGGGTGAGATCATGGTCAAAGTGATGGTGAACGTCAAGCACACGTACCTCATGATGGTCCTTCGAACTATTCTCGCTCTTTCATTCTGTCCCTTGATACTGGCACCTACCAAAATGCCTAGATTGTCTGGAAATGGGATTGAAGTGTACTGACTCCACCACCTAGACATGACTAAATTCACATAAAACCCCAACACGAAACTCAAAGGGATGAGTCCTGCATACTTGTCACAGTACCACACAAGCTTTTCAAATACTCTGAAATTTTAGACTTTATTATATTGAAAATTAACCCATATAGCACAGGATATCTTATGGACGTCCATTTCAAGTACATATCAAGTCCTCATGTCCATGGACTTGATTTGGACATCCATAAGACATCCATTTAGGGAACATTCTATGGATGTACAGAAACGACGACCCATGGATGTCTTTCATGGACCACTTTATGGACATTCTTTATTTTCAACATCTAAACATAGAGTCCATTGCCATAAAAAAGTGTAAAAATATGTGACAAGGTACCTACAGCTATTATTTTTCAGCAACAAAAACAAATTGAGAGTTGACTCACAATTCAAAAATTAGGCCACCAGGCCTAATATCATATTATTATCATTATTATTATTGCGGTAATTTGAAAGAAAGCCATTTTTCTTAATTAACATAATTTACGTACATCAACAGTACCTTTTACTCCTTTTAGTAACTTTAATTCTTGTCGGTTGGCAGAGCTGCGAATACTTGTCATCCCTGAGTGTCACTCAGTGTCACTACTATCAGTACTGTCACTGTGATAGCGTCGCGTCGTTTTCCTCAAACCCGCATTTCTTTATGCAAAGTTTCCTCCGTGCTTTCCAGTGATTTTTTGACCAAGAAGACTTTATAGTGTTTATTGAAAATCGACAATGCCGTCCTGTTCTGTGCCCAGTTGCAACGTTTCGACAAACGGAAATATCCGACATAACCGGAGAAGGACATAACCTATTATGTACGATTCCGATGTTTTTATTCCATTTTTTATTTATTACAAAAGAATCGTTTCAGTTTTCCTAGGCCAGGGATCAACAAACATTCATTATTCAGCAGCGCATGTTCGTTCAGATCATTTCTTGGATGATGACTACGAGCGAATTGGATTGCTTAAGAAACTGAAACCAAATGTAATTCCTTCACCTAATTTGCCTACCCCGAGGCCGAGACCTATTCCAGTAGCTTTAGACAATCAAGCTATCCCAGAAGCTCCAACAACAACAACAAGCCAAGTTATGTTGAAAGCATCAACAACCAAGCTATGCCAGAGTCGTCAGCAAGTCAAGCTGTGCCGAAGGCAACAACAACCCAAGCTATGCTGGTTTGCTTTATTGTTATCTGAAACTTTTTTTTTAAGAATAAATATTTTCAATGATTGAAACGCTTTATTTTTGAGAAACGTCTTTTGAATGTCCAAATTTATCACAAATGGTCATCTTATGGACATCCCATAAAGGACGTTTTAGGGACGTACAACTTAGTGCCAAATGGACGTCCATAAGCTGTCCATAAGACATCCACTGGACCTTTTATGGACGTCCAATGGATCTCCGTATGTCCATTTCAGGATAGCCTATGGACGTCCAATGGATGTACTTGTGCTATATGGGAAATAGAGTATGCGTAGAGGAAAATGAGTAGGTACCTACTTTTTGGAATAGTCGTCAAAGGCGAATCTGTACGAGAGGTTTAGTATGTAGTAAAAGCCTAAGAACATGATCAAATCGGCCCATACAATTTTGTAGATGCTTCCACGCCATCTGAAATTAAATGCTTAGCATGGAAACTGTTGAGCAAAAGACGATAAAAATGTATAAGTACTTGAGTACCTACCTTGCCAAAAGTTTGAAGAAAATGGAAATGCCTTGACTGGTGGTAACCTCACTAGTGTACGTTACAGTCATTGTTATGGTACCGAAATAAATGAATTCGGAACATTTCAGACATGATTTACCACTCCGTTATCAGTTGACAGCTAGGTAGATAAGGATAAAAATACAAATTCAATAAATCTCTGATACCTACATAATTGGTGTAAAGTACAAAAATTCTTATTGATGCTTATCTTGACGAGGCTCTAACTTTTGTGGCGGCGGGATTATGTTGTCAAACTATTTTTGATCTCTTTTGAAATTCTTCTCAAGTTTCAATCTTAAAAGTCTTTCTAGGTATACTTACGTTGTGCCTTGTACATTTGTACATCATATGCCCAGCTAGGGCTGGGGCCTGAAATAGGGTTACAAAGTTGAACTTACAGTTCATTGATATAAATGGATGATGCATGCTTAGGTATACTTATTTGAGACCTATATCATTATTGTAATAATAATGATAATTCTTTTATTTACTTACAGAATGGATTACAGATTACAGAGAGCCATAGGTACCTACTCCTTACTTGTAATCTTCTCAATGATCTACCACGTGCTTTGTGAGAATACAAACACAATCGTGTTCACAAATAAAGTTTTTAAGGATGGAGAAAAATTGGTCAAATAAGATGTTGCTAATGAATCATTCCCAGCGAGATAATGCCTTTACAGAAACAGAAATTTACGACTCAGGTTTCTTTCGAAAGCTACAGGGAGGCGAATAGGCAGGTATGAATAGGCGTCTATAAATTGCAAGTAAAACCATTTTCAAAATATATTTTTTTAAATTTGAATTTTTTCGATTTCAGAAGCATTTGAAAGAGACCTGAATGGTGAAGCACTCCCGCACGATCCTTTATATTATGGGAAAAAGGTCCCTGATGAATTTGCTTAAAATTTTAGTAGGTATACCTACCTATACAGAGCACAGCGTGTTTGCAAACTTGGGGTAGAAAATTGAACAGCAGGTGGGAAATGCTCCAAAAGTGTCAGAAAAATGTTGGAAAAATTGGGAAATATGGAGGGTCAAAAGGTGGTCCTTTCGGCCCCTTCTATTTTCGTTATTTTGAAAGAATTTAGTGAACTCTTTTCATTAGACCAGAAAACAAATTTTTTTAACCTTTGAATGTGTTTTGTAATTTTTTTATGGTTTACAGGGTGAGTCATAGAGGTAAATCCTAAAAATCTATTTTTCCCTCGATTTTTCCTTTAAAATGCTAGCGAAAAGTTCTAGAGGTCATAAAACTGATGTAGATCGAGCAACAAATAACCCAAATAGGTATAGTTCCCCCATGAAATTTTCTGCATGCATTTTTGGAAAACTGGATTTTCAGAATTCACGATATTCACGCTGTGTATAATAAATAAAATTACAAAACGCATTCAAAGGTTCAAAAACATTGCTTTTTGTATATTTACCGGTAAGGCCGGAGGAATGGTTGAAAAAATTCCGATTTTGAACTAGAAATTCTGCCGCAAATGACCAAAAAGCCAATTACTGAGAAATTCTCACAAATGTAAAAACACGCTTTGAAAGAGACGCCTATGTATTTTTCCGGTGACTAATCTCAACCCGAAAGTTAGTTTACTATTTCTTACCGGTGAGGCCGGACGGATGGTTGGAAAAATTCCGATTTTGAACTAGAATCTCGCTAGGCCTCGCTACTCTGGGCCCATTATACCCCTTCTTAGACCATCCGGACTCACCGAGCCACAATATGGTGCGTGGATGTTCGATTGTAGGTCCATCCAAGCCTCGATCCAAGCACTGAGACCGACAAGCGCATGGTTGACCTGAACTCTGTCTTCAAACCTCGACGCAGGTGTAAATGTTTGGCACACATCCACGTCCTGCGATGGTACATTTACGACTCCGTCCGTCTCCCTGACTGCGCCGTCGGTTTTCCTCTACACATCGCTGTACAGCCAGCGGCTCGCCCACCGGCGATCACCCATCCAACCTCTTGACCACGCTAAGCGTTGCTGCAGTCGAGTTATCACCGGACTAGAGCGGTGTACTACACGCTATGCCTTCCTCTATTCTGTCACACATTCTTCTTAGTTTTGAAAATAGGTTTAGGACAATTTGAAATGTTGAACGTTTTGAGCGTTGCCATGCCGAAAATAATTTTTCCATGTGTTTTTTAAAAGAAACCGCGGAACTTGAAGCATTAAAATTTGAAATCCGTTTTTCGTGATAAGGTTTGGCTGTAATGTTGTAGGGTGATCAAAAAACATTTTTACATTCGGTTATTTCGGAAGGTAATGACTTCATTTTTTTAAAATTGTATTTTTTTTATGATTGGATCTCTTTGTAATCTGGCTACATTTTTGATAAGGTTAGCCCTACATAAAGTGCGTATTTTCTGAAATAGTGGGCATTTTTTGTTGAGAATATTTTTTTACACCCTGTACTCAAGTACCAATTTGTAGAGAGACCCAGGTAGTTTTCCCTACCTTAGATGCGCTGCCTCGGAAATTTCTATTTGCTGGTGCATTGCGTCTGACAGCTGTCACATTATACATAGCAGACATCTATATCAAGCACGGATATCAAGGCATCAAAATCTAGCTTGCATTGTAACCATTCGTGCCAACACAACACAATTTTTCCATAGCTTGCTTTAATGCACAAAGCGTTTTTGATATGTTTACATCAATATTCGATATTTTAGTGCTGCTTGGGTAAAACAAAATCCCGCCCTTTCTTGTATAGCTTCAACCTTCAACACTGAATTTCATGAGCAATCCAGTGAACGGATGTTTTTCTGTAGTTTTATACCGTTTTAGATGAATCAAAGCTGCAGTCTGCACCTGAAGCAGAGAGCCCTCTGAGAGTATATAGGTAGGTACCTAGTCAAAGTAAAACTGGTGTTTCTGGAACGCAACATTTCCGCCGGGATTTTTCTTCACAAATGGACCAAGAACCTTCCTCGTCGGAAATGGAACACGGACTCTTGATTGGATCTATCCAGTGATTCGGAAACACCGAAAGAATCACAGATTTTGAAAAGGAACAAGGATACTTGATGGATTCACTCAGTCGTGGTACAGAAATACATCCCGCGGACGAGGATTTTCCATCTCAAGTGGAGCAACGCACAACAAGTCTACAAAAAAGACGTAGCTGGCGATAAGGTAACAAGAAAATATGTTGAGGACTATTTCACAAAAATCAACAAACAATTCTAGGGCGATCCATTGGAAACCTTGAAGGGCCGAAGAATAGTTGGCGTGAGTCCAGTTTGGATGTACATTTCAAAATTTAAAATTTTTGCGGGAAATCTTATCTTATCTTCTCAACTGAAATTCAAATGCAACATGTGCAATCGACTATTGACCATGGGTCGTATTCATAACTCGCTTTTAAGCTAAAAGCGCATTTAGAGGTGCGCTTTTAGGAACTATCCATTCATATTTGAGTGTTATTCCAATCCACGTTTCCCGAAAGGCTTCTGCGCATACCTGTGAAAGTAGGACGTTGCCATATCTATATCACGACAACAAGTTGACAACACTGTAATACGGTGTGCGTGTGTAATGTCACGCAAATTTCAGCTGACAGCGCTTGACGTCGATTTGACGTTTCGACAGATCTAACCAAATAACGCTCTTGCTTCGTTGATCGCCTTGCAGCTCGTTGTGTTTCGTATCACCTGAATCTTTTCTGCGTCTTTCTGCCATACGGCACGTAACATTTCATTCCTGAACAATATTAAATGTTGAATGGTTAGGAGGTTATGTTTGTTGTTTGTTTACATTTCGATTATTGATTGACAGTTGCCATTGACAGTGACACTTCGTGCGTCAAAATTGAAATTACCGCGCTCTGCAGGTATGCGTTCTCATGTGTGCGCTGAAGTGATGTACGTGATGGTAAACGTGGATTACACACAGCCGTTCGATCATAATATGTATTTTTGAAAACTCAAATATGAACGGACAGCCCCTAAAAGCACACCTCTAAATGTTAAAAAAAAACACAGACAACTTTTTGTCTGATAAGTAGACGAAAATTTTTTTTTCGGTAACAACTTCAGTCTTTTGAAGATATTTCGAGAACGGCTCAAGATCTTCAATTCAAGTTTGAGACGACTTCATGACCATGAAATCAGAATTATTTATGGCGATTTACATGTCTTCACCTATTCAGGTTCTTGAGATAGAAATGTTCAATTTTTTATTTTTATTTCACCCTGTATATACCGCCGGCATAGTTCGTACTGATGGTTTCAAGTTTCAATCAAAAGAGAGTGGATCAAACAGCACCTCTACTAAGTGGCACTCCGCCATCATAAAACTCAAGCTCCATATACATTCTTCCAGCATCGAGCATCTGGACTATTTTGATTTTCTTGTAAAACTGAAACCGACTTTGACGACTTTGAAAACTCGTCAAAACTGACGAAGAAGAAGAGGACTGACGATGAAATGTGTAAGGACTTTTCTTGTGGACAATAAAGTTTCCAACAATTTCTTCCCAGGAACTTTTTTCCCAAGTGCTATTGTTCACGAGATATACGCGAAAAACTGATCCTCAAGCTCTTCTCGAGGCCACAACGGCCGAAGCTCACACCGGATTCTTGAGGACTTTTAGTATGTTGAACTACATGCTTAACTGAACTTATACAGGGTGGTCCAGGTTAGAGTAGCAATAATTCACCATTCGATAGTCCATCAAAAACTAGAGATCGACATGCATAATTTAAATTTTTTCTAAAACGCTTGCTAAGAGAGATACAGCCCTTCGAAGTTCAGTTTTTAAAATCTCTTTTTTGCAATAACTCTCAAGTCATCAAAGCGATTTTGTCCAAATTTGGTACAAATACTAACGAAATAAATACCCATCACTTGACGTCGATAACTTTTCTCAAAATTGTCCAGTGGCGTAGATACCGGGGGATTGTTCAACTTCTCCCACCCCATTTTCTACGTCACTGGATATTTTCAAAAAATTATACTTTTTTTGAATTCTTTGTTTATTTTAAAAAAAAAAGTTACTCCTGTAAAATTTTGATTAGAGGCTTTATTTTTGAGATATTTAGGTTTTAAACTTTGGAAAACATCTCGAAATCGCCACTTTCCAGAGTCCAAATTGTCTTTTCTCTGAAAACGCCTAGTTTCTTAGCTAAAAATGGCAGTAAATCAACTCAAACGACCTAGAAACCTCATTCCAGTTGAGAAATCATAAGTTTTCTTGGATTTTAGTTTTTAGGCCTTTGAAAGTCGCGATTTCGAGGTGTTTTCCAAAGTTTCAAACCCAAATATCTCAGAAATGAAGCCTCTAATCAAAATTTTACTAGAGTAACTTTTTTTTCTAAATTGAAGAAGGAATTCAAAAAAAGTATATTTTTTTAAAAATACCCAGTGGCGTAGAAAATGGGGTGGGAAAAGTTAAGCAATACCCCGGTATCTACGTCACTGGACAATTTTGACCAAAGTTATCTACGTCAAGTGATGGATATTTATTTCATAAGTATTTGTACCAAATTTGACTAAAATCGCTCTGATGACTTGAGAGTAATTGCAAAAAGATGATTTTAAAAACTGAACTTTGAAGGGCTATATCTCCCTTAAGAAGCGTTTTGGAGAAAAATCAAATTATGCATGTCAACCTAGTTTTTGATGGACCATCGAATGGTGGATTATTGCTACTATAACCTGGACCACTCTGTATACAAAAATCCGGCTGGCTTTAATTTTTGTTCGCTATTTACGATTTTAACAGCTAAAATTCCTGGACTATTTTTGTATTCAAATGGCATGTCCCTAATTTTATAACGTTATCTAACAGCTTTTATTATCCTCTTTCATTTTTACTAGGGATACCCCACCCTCAAACTCCATTTTTTCGAAATATTCTGAAATTTTCACAAAATTTGCTATCTTTTGGGTTTTTTCAAAAATTGAGTTGGCCGTGATGAATGACAGAGAAGCCAAATGGTACGCAGCTGTCAGTTAGTCAGTCTGAATATTGTCGAATAAAAAAAAATGGCTTCAACGCAGAGAGAAAACAAAGTGGAATCCTAGATATCTGGATTATTACCAGATTATCATATCGAACATTTCCTCTGCGTAAAGTAATTTTTCTTTGTTCGACAATAGGCGATTGACCTTATTTAGCCCAGGAATTTTAGGTTTTAACCTCAGAAAAAATCGAAAGGAGCTGAATTTTTGCATACAGGCTCACTAAAGAGTCCTGAACATCCCACTGAAATTCCCAAACTGTCCCATGTGCGCGTCATGGTTTTTTTTAGTGGAAAAGATCCGGTGCACATTCATGCTGGAAACATCCAGTTTGGCTCAAAGAAAGTTGAAATTTGGCATACACACTTGATTAAGAGTGCTGATCAACATGTTGAAATTTCAAAACTTTTTATTGCACGTGTCATGATTTTTCAGAGGAAGGGGTAAAATACCTCTTTTCGCAGTAGACATCGCAGTTGGCGCCGAAAAAGACTGAAAATTTGCATAGAGAGCCAGCAGAGTGTGTCGATTAAAATCCTGATTTTCCCAAACTTTCCCATTCAAACTTCATGTTTTCTTGAGAGAAAGAGCAAAAGGCACATTCCTGCTAAAATCGTTTGTTACAAGCTAAGAAGAGCTGAAAATGTGTGAGAATTTTCTAGTACTTGTTAAGAACAATACACTGGATCTACTCATTTCTCCAAAATGCGCTTCATGGTTTTATCGGTCAAAAGGTGTTTATACCTACTCTTCGCTGGAATTATCCAATTGAGGCTGAAATGAGCCGAGAATTTGCATGTAAGTATGAAAAAGTGCGATGAACAAAATATTGGAAAACCAAATCATCCCTATATGCGCGTCATACGTTTTCTCAATTTTAGGCAAATACCAATGGGGCCTTGCACTGCCACTTTTACACACCGAGGGCGCCACGACCGTTGGGGGGCAAATTCGACAATTTTGACGGCGTTGACGCTTCAGCGACCGACGTCCGTCATTTTATGTCTTGATTTGAAATTTGGATAACCTCTGTTTCTTGCTTGACGTCTCCAGTCACTGTCAGTTACTGGTCACACTACTCAAACTTCCCTGTTTTTCGCGCCGTTACGGCCGCTTTATCGAAGTAGGCGCCCCCTACAGTAGTGGCGACCTCACGTTGAGTTTTTCAATTGCAAGGCCCCATTGGAATGTGCCTATTACGTAACTTCATATAGCTGTATTTTGACACGGCGGAAGTCCGTCCATAGCGCAATGGTTGGCGCGTTGGAAATGCAACTGATTGTCGTTGCAGGCAGGGGTTCGATTCCCCCTTGGGATTGAATTTTTTTTCCAATATACCTATATTCATCCGATTACATCTAAAGAGCTCTGCTTACAGGCTCACTTGAGTACTCACGCTAAATTGCTATACAAATAAAAACAATCACCTTATACATTTCCATTTCGGCACTCTTTTTTCACTAGGTGAAACGGTTCAGAAAAGAGCATTTTGTCTTGAAAAACTTGCACTTGCAGAATCGTCGCTATACGTGCTGCTGGTGCACGCCTTAGCACCGAACTCTACACTATCTCCCAAAATGGTAAACCTTCGCGTGTAGGTAATTTCTTCTGATGGGAACATATCAAAAGTTATGCGTCTCAATCGACTTTTCTTGCGCAACTTGAATAGCTCACCTGCATTCCTCATGTGTGTATCCTGGTGAATTTTTTCTTCTGCAGTCTTCAACAAATGGCTCGTTGCCATCACCTTGTTTTTGACTAGCCTTTATCAGACCTCTTATACCTGTCGTAACCTGAATGATGTCTCTTCCCTCAAGAGGCCTCTTGCACCGGAAACGGACATCCATATCGAGATCAAACTTTTACCGTCTGTTCACTTCTCAAAATCTTTAGTTATTCAAATCTTATTGTCGAAAGCAAACAACGGATTTACTTTTGCTGCTTATCGAACTTTAGCAATCTTCATTCTCTTTGATTAATCAAGAAGATAACACTTCTGCTGAACGTATTCCTTTTTCTCTGGAGACTCATTTTTTCCTGTTTAACTGAATACCTGTTTGACTTCATTTTGCTTGTCTTTGGTTCCTGTAACGTGCTCTAGGTGAATCTGCCTTCCAAAGAGTTTCCTAGCTGGCTCCAGTGTATCATTAGGACTCTTACATGGCTCCATATATTTCCGGCTTTAATACTGGTAGCACCTAGATAGCACTTGCCTTGACACCTTTCCCCTTGCTGAGAGATAATTTTCCCGTGATTTTCCAGTAGGACGATAGCTTCACCAACAAGCATTGAAGGTAGTGGGAGTGAATCTTCACTTGCGGACTCCATCACTCCACTGGATAAAAGATGGTCGTGATAGTAACAGCAACGCTAACCTTGGTGTAGAAGTTCATAGACAGGTTGCTGGTTTCCGGTCTTGACGCCGATAACCTGCTTTCGATGTGTTCACGGCCCCTCGACAGTAGATGAAATGTGCAAGTCCAAACTTCTACACTGAAATTAGCGTTGCTGTTAATGTTACGGTTAAGGTCTATGTAAATGATACTTGACTATATTCCCTATTTTTTTTGCAGTAAGAAACTGTTACACTGGTTACATTTTTGCTTTGTACTTTTCCATTTTGTTTGTAACCTCTTTTGTTGAAATATAGATACTGTTTATTATTTCCTGTATTTCTTCCCTCTAATCCCTTTTCGTATGCACGGATTACCAGAACCCATCAAAATTAGGATTTTATTTTTAGCAGGAAGCAGATGTTTACCACCTTGACAAATCTGATGTATCGATGGTTTATAGATCAAGTGAGTCTGTAAGCAGAACTATCAGTCCTCTTTGAATGTAATTGGATAAATATATTGAAAAAAAAATCAATCCCAAGGGGGAATCGAACTCCTACCTGCAACGACGATCAGTTGCATTTCCAACGCGCCAACCATTGTGCTATGAAGTGACAGCCGCCGCTCCAAAATACACCTATATGAAGTTAATGGGGTGTTTCGCCGCTGGAGAAGACGATAGATGGCAGCAGGGGCCAACCCGGGTTTATCACTAGGTTACTGTTGGTTGGTAATCCTACCTGCTCATGTTGGTATCTCGTATCTCTTGTCCTTGCTTTGACATCCTTGAGCCCGTTTGTGTGTCCGTCAGGGATGTGTCTGTGTGTGTATGCGTAAAGCCAGATTGCCTAGCAGCATCATGCTACACCCAGCACTTTGCCACCTGCCACTGATCACTCGAACAATGAAAATGACAGCAACGACCATATCATGACCATATGATTGACATTTGCTGAAAAAATATTGAACGTGGGGTTGTACTGGTCGGTTTTGATGAATTTTGGGGGCTGAAAAGGCCCAGTGACCGTGCAAATGTTTGCCAGAGGGACCGTTCGGGAGACAGCACCCGAGGAGCAGTTCGTGCACACGCCGGCCGATTTGAAGCCTATTGCAACCTACCTGCCACCGTGCCGTGTGCCCCACTGTCCATGTTCAAGGACACAATTAATGCCAAATTAATATGGTCTTCTCCAGAAACATCTACACTAAAAACCTCTTTTCTGAAAGCCAAGTGTGCGTAATTTTTTCCATCTAACTCCTTCCTCACCTCTGACGACACACATTCATACTTGACATGACAGCCGATCCGGCATCGGCAGGCAAACACCAAAGTCAAAAGGAAAACCCCCTCCATGTGAGAACCGTTCAAAAAGTAGCGGGAAAATAACCCGGGTTGGCCCCTGCTGCCATCTACTTGACACCTTGACAACTGCAGAGAAAACACCCCATTAATAGGCACATTCCAACCGGTAATTTCCTAAAATTAATAAAAACGTATGAAGCGCATGTAGGGAAGATTTGGTATTCCAGTATTTTATTCAGCGCACTTTTTCATACTTACATGCAAGATCTCGGCTCATTTCAGCCCTGATTGGATGATTCCAGCGAAGAATAGGTATAAACACCTTTTGACTGATAAAACCATAAGCGCATTTCGGAGAAATGAGTAAATCCAGTGTATTGTTCTTAACAAGTACTAGAAAATTCTCACAAATTTTTAGCTCTTCTCAGCTTGTAACAAACGATTTAAGCAGGAATGTGCCTTTTGCTCTATCTCTTAATAAAACATAAAGTGTGAATAGGAAAGTTTGGGAAAATCAGGATTTCAATCGGCACACTCTGCTGGCTCTCTATGCAAATTTTCAGTTTTTTTCGGCGCCAACTGCGATGTCTACTGCGAAAAGAGGTATTTTACCCCTTCCTCTAAAAATTCATGACACGTACAATAAATAGTTTAGAAATTTCAACATGTTCTTCAGCATGCTTAATCAAGTGTGTATGCCAAATTTCAACTTTCTTCGAGCGAAACTGGATGTTTCCAGCAAGAATGTGCACCAGATCTTTTCCACTAAAAAAAAACATGACGCGCACATGGGACAGTTTGGGAATTTCAGTGGGATGTTCAGGACCCCTTAGTGAGCCTGTATGCAAAAATTCAGCTCCTTTCGATTTTTTCTGAGGTTTTATCGATTTTTCGTATGTAATACCACAAGAGCTATGAGTTTTATCGATAAAATTTTCGAACTATCTCGAAAGCTTTGTTTTCAAGAAATTCACCGAGTGTGAAATGGTCACTTTATTATCTGAAAAAAACCCGACAGCGTAGCTGGAGGGTTTTTGTCTTTGATAATAAAGTGACCATTTGCACGAGTTGAATTGCTTCATGAAAACAAAGCTTGAGAAACAGTTCGAAAATTTTGATAAAACTCGTATTAGCTCGAGTGGTATTTGCGGAGAATATTCCACAAAACGTGAAAATCAAAATTTAAAATCATTTTAATCCCAAATCCACCCCATACCCAAAAATGGAATAGTTTTTCGGCGTTGTGACACCGTCATGCGGTCATGCTAATTCGATCAAGTTGCTTTGGAAATCAAGTGCACTTACAATCTAACAAACAGCTAATATTTCAATTATTCTTGTGCTTCTCAACGTAAAAACGTCTTCCAAAGCTTTGCCTTTCAAAAAACGAAACCACATTGACCGCAAAATATAATCATAACCTCAGAAGTGATGAACTGGTCCTCTTTGTGGCTAAATCTGCAATTTTGTGCCCCGCGCGGATTGCGGATGTCATTCATTGTCAATGTGACAGCTACTGTGCAGGAGGGTGGCCTGGCCTGCCTTACCTACGGCAACGTACGGTGCCGTTGTGTCAAAAATAATATAGATGCGGCAATTATAACAAACAGAAATTACATAATGTTCTATGGATAATCATTGCAGATCAAAATTATTGTTACTTATTTGCATTAGAAACTGCCTAAATGTGGTATTTCACAAATTCAGTAAACTACATCTCACCTCTAGTTGGACACAAAGGATGAGTATATATACCGATTGCAATACTACCACTTTTGGAAGCGGTGTCACTGTGTTGTTACCGCGGCCCCCAAAAATCCACCCGTTTCCATGGCTAACCGCGATAATATGTTTAGCGAGAGGCCTTTTGCCGTACGCGCGCGGAGCGAGAAAGCGTTCAGTCATCGGTCCGCGCGGCCACGCGTACTCTCTCGCTAACGAAGCCTATTGGTCAGAGTAGGCGCCAGCGCCTACTATAAAACACGCGTTCCCCGAAAATCACTTTCAGTTCGTTATCGCCTCGGGACGTAGTCGGCTGGTGGACTCTCCGGAATGGGCGGCAACAACGATCCGGCAGCTCAGTCTCAGTAGTGGGGTCTGTCACGCCGGTGGCAGCTTCTTCAAGGAGTCGACGCTATTCTTTGTGTTATACTCTTTCGCAGAATGACTTGAGATTGTTGGCGCAGATTAAATAAAACCACTGTTTCGAATTAATTGCGCCGTCTCAAAAAGGAAAGGGGGTGTAACATGGGGTTAGTCCCTTGAAGAGAGACGAGTTCGAAGCGGGGGACGCCGGAGATGCAACGACCTCTCGATGCGTTGGGATACTAAGAACTGGCTATGAATTTCGGAGAACGCATGTTTATAGTAGGCGCTGGCGCCTACTCTGACCAATAGGCTTCGTTAGCGAGAGTGTACGCGTGGCCGCGCGGACCGATGACTGAACGCTTTGCGCTCCGCGTGCCTAAGGCAAAAGGCCTCTCGCTAAACATATTATCGCGGTTAGCCATGGAAACGGGTGGATTTTTTGGGGGCCGCGGTAACAATCGCCCCCCTTTTTGAGACTATTGGGCACTTTATTGAATACTTCAATTTTACATACATGCCGAGTTCAAAAAGGTGAAATTTGCAGAAATTCTTGTAGAAAAATTGTTTAAAACTAAGGTTGAACAATAACGTTTTAAAGCTAAGATGAAACATGGCGTTTTCGACGAAAATAACGTCGGACAAGTATCGAAATTCATTAAGATACACCCTTATTAGTTATGACGCAACTAAGTATTGTATGCCCTACTGGGGTACATAAGGGGTGTTCCGCAATGTCTGTCACTTCGTCGGAGCGCAACGAAAGGGGATACATGAGTTTTGGCGCAAGGGACCCGCACTTTGTCGAAAGGAGGTGTAGCACAAATTCATGGTCGCGACAATTTAAAACTAGCGATATATACAAGGGGGATTCAGTGTCCTTGGGTTCACGCACAATTCGCGCACATTCCGCAGCACTATCGACGGCGTCGTTCGACGGGAGCTCGCCTGAGCTTGTCGACGTGGTACTTGACGCTGCGGCCGTCGATGTTGACCAGGAAGATGTGTGGCGCGAATCGCCTTATGATGCTGTGTGGCCCAAGCCACTTGGGATGGAAGGCACCAGGTGCGGGCGGATGATGTACCAGGACAGCGTCGCCGGGTACAAAATTTGGAGCCGGTCGCTCCGGGACCTGGTGGCGGGCTTCCACGTAGTCTCGTTGATGTTGGCGGGCTTGCTGCTCTCGCTGCTCTGCTGCGACGGGCGGCAGCGGCTGCTGCGTCGTCCATTCGCCGGGGAATGGGAGCGTGTGGCCTTGGAGGAGCTCGGAAGGGCTCTGGCCAGTGGCTGCATTGCGTCTGCGGCGCACGCTAAAGAGCGTGGCGGGCAAATGCAGATCCCATTCGTTTGCGGGGCGTCCGTCTAGTCGGAGACGGAGCCCTTTTTTGAGCTCCTGGTTTCGCCGCTCCGTGGGGTTAGCGCGGGCATGATAGACCGCGGTGGTCCAGGGCAGACTCTGCCAACGAGCGCACGCACGAGACCAAGCAACTGACGTGAATTGAGATCCGTTGTCCGATAGGATCGCGCGAGGGTATCCATGCATCGGAAAAAAGTAGTTGTCGAGCGTCGTGATGATGGTTCCCGTAGTACTGTTTTGTAGCGGCCAGGCGTCCACCCACCGAGTAAACAGGTCTGTGACCACCAGGATAAATCGGTTACCGCTGGCGGAGACGTCGTAGGGGCCCATAATGTCGCACGCGACTACTTCGAACGGTCTTTGTGGTTGACGCGGACGCTGCTCGGCGTGATTTCGGCTTAAACGAGCCTTGTACCTCGCACAAAGGAGGCAAGAGCGAACGTGGTGACGCGCGTCGGTTGGCAAGGACGGCCAGTGAAAATGTTCAGCGATTGAGCGGAGCGTCTCGTCTTCGCCCGGATGGCCGGCTAGCACCGAATCGTGGTGCTCGTGGAAAACGCGTGGCCGTACGCCCGCTGGGACGTACAGGAGATGACGTCCATCATCTCGAACCTTGTACAGGTGATCGTCGTCGACGCTGTAGGTTGCGCGGAATCCAGGGTGCCAGTCGAGGCTATCGGGCCGAGTTTCCAGCTCACGGCGCTGTCGTATGAGTTGCTGCGTGCTCCGGTCATGATCCTGGCATTCCTTAACTTCGTCGCCGAGGGAGCGCACTACGAGCAGGTTCGCGGCGGCTTGCCGCGTAGGCTCTGCGAGCGGGTGCGTCGTCAGCGGTTCCGGAGGTAGGAGGCGCTCCAGGTCCTCATAATTGAACGACGCCTCTGGGAGCTCGGGCTCTCTGGAGAGTGCGTCGGCCAATTCGTTGGTTTTGCCGGGCACGTGTTCAACGGTAAATGAAAATTCTTGGAGCAGAAGTGACCAACGCGTCAACTTCGCTTTTGTGTCCTTGGACCGGTGAAGCCAGAGCAAGGCTCGATTGTCCGTGCGGACGGTGAAATGATGGTCCTCCAGGTATGGCCGGTAGTGCTTTATACCCCACAAAATTGCCAGGCATTCCTGCTCGTTTATGTGCAGACGGCGTTCTGTCGCATTGAAGCGAGCGCTTGCGTACGAAATAACGGCACGCGTTTTGTCTGATCGTTCCTGGTAAAGCACGGCAGCCATGCCAATGCTGCTAGCGTCTGTTTGTAAGACGAACGGGAGCGTCGGATCGGGACGGCTCAGGCGTCGCGGCGCAGCGAGGGCTTGTTTGAGGCCGTCGAAGGCTTGTTGTTGGGAATTCCCCCAAGAGAAACGGCGTTTGGCGGCGAGCAGGTCGGTGAGAGGCGCGGCGATTTCTGCGAAGTTCTCTACGTACTCGCGCAACCAGTTGCAAGTGCCGAGGAAGCTCTGAAGTTGGCGCTTTGTGGCCGGCGGTTTCGCGGACTTGATGAGTTTGAGGTGCTTCTCTTGCGGAGCGTTTCCGATGTCGCTGACGACGTGCCCCAGGTAGTCGATACTGGTTTTTCCGAAACTGCACTTCTCGTAATTGCACCGGAGCTGGTGGCTTTGCAAGCGTTCGAGGACTAGGCGCAGATGTTCCAGGTGCGATTCCATATCGTCGGAGTAAACGATGATATCATCCAGATAGGTCATGCAGAATTGTCGGAGATGGCCGGTGAGCACCTCCTGGACCATCATGCGTTGGAACGTACTGGGAGCCCCCTTTAAGCCGAAAGGCATCACCTTGAACTGGTGCAGTCCTCCGTCAGAGGTGGAGAACGCAGTTAGACGCTTACTGTCAGGGTGTAGTGGAATTTGCCAGTACCCGCTTTTTAGGTCAATCGAGCTGAATATACTGGCAGTACCGAGGTCGCGAAGGGTCTCGTGGATGCGTGGGAGCGGCGCCACTTCGTCCTGGGTGAGGGAGTTGAGCTGGCGGTAGTCCACGCAGAAGCGGCTCTTGCCATTCTTCTGGACCAGCACGACGGGAGAAGCGTATTCTGATGTGCTTGGCTCGATGATGCCGTCGCGGTACATCTGCTCGACTTGAGTCTCAATAACGCGCTTCTTTTCCGGCGATGTACGGTAAGGCCGGATTCGGAATGGCGCTTCCTTAGTTAGGCGAATCGTATGGGTGGTAGTCAAGGTCGTTGACGGGCGAGGGTCCTGATTTAGAGTAGCAGCGAAGTCGTCGAGTAGACGTTGAAACGTGGCCTGGAATGGAGGTGCAATACTATGGTCGACGTCGGCCAGGCTTAGCGGCGGTGGCGCTAGACACGAGGGAGTGTCGTGGCGGTCGAGCCAATGTATGGTGCGGCGCTCGGCGATCCCAATGTGTAAGCAACGACGCTCGAAGTCGAGGCTGGCGTGCTGCTCTCGTAAAAAGGGGTACCCGAGTATAATGGATTCTGAGAGACCGTCCACCACGTTAAATTCGATATGGTGCGGTCTGTCCCCCAGGTGGCAGGCTACCTTAACGCGGCCCAGCGTGTGTTGCTGGCGACCGGTGCCGACGGCGAGTCGAAGTGGCACGGACTCGGAGCTATCCAGCTTTTTGTCGCGGACGATGGCGAGATTTACAAAATTTCTGGAGGCCCCGCTGTCGACGAGACAGTCGTAGACTTGTTGGCCGAGGCGTAGCGGAACGTGGGGAAGAGAATTTAATGTCGTGGGGGCGCGGATCTGTCCCGCGTAGCACCGGCCCCTTGCTGGTTTTCCGGATGCTGCTGGTCTTCGCGGCGTCGCGACGTCGGTTCGTACTGAGCGCGGCGCACCGGACAGTCGCGGTGGAAGTGTCGTTCAGGACAGAATCGGCATTGTGGAAGTGGTGGCTGTTGCCGAGGAGCCTGGCAAGCAGGGGCCGCAGGTACAGGTCGCTGTGCTTTTTGGCGAAAAGCTGGCTCGCGACGGCTCTCGATGAGCTGTGCCGCCTGAAGCAGGTCCTCCACGGATTGAACGCTCGCGGCTAGTGGTGATTTACTGAGATCGACGTCGGCGAGCGAGATCACCAGGTCCACAAACTCAGGGGTTGACATGTACGGGTCAAATCGGCGCATTAGCTGAAGCTTCTTGAGTATGAACAACGTTATGGGCTCGTCGCGTTGGTGCTCCGTGCGTAATTTGACGATGGCAGCGTTTTTCCGTTTATTGGAATCGAATTCCGCGATAACTGCGCGGCAAAAATCGTCCCAATTTAGCTCGAGTAACTCGTACGATGCGTACCATTTGCGGGCGTCGTCTTCAAAGTGTTTGGTCACGTGGCGTACCCATTTCGCTCGGGGGATTCTCGCGGTTTGCAACAGCTCTTCGCAATTTTCCAGGTGGGTGTGCGCGTCTTGATGAAGATGGCCGGCAAATAGCGGAATATCGACGGGTTTTTCGGCGGTGGTGCGCTCACGGTGCATTTCGGACAATAATTCTACTAGGAGTTGTTCCGTGCGAGAATTATGCGGAAATGTGGTATGGCGTTCGGGGCCGTCACCATAGTGATCGAGCGGCGTCGGTGTGTGGCCATGTACCGGCCGGCGTTCGCGCGCGTCAGGCGTCGGCGTCGGCGTCGGCGGAGCGTCTCGACGTAACGGGGCGTAATTAGGCGCGGTAGGCGTGATTGTGTATGGCGTCGCGATGCTAGGCGTCGCGACGGTGGGCGTCATTGTCGGTGTGGACGTGTAGCCGAGGTCGTCGGGGTGGTCAGGACCGTTTATCGGAGGCGTCGCGGCGACTACCGGGACGTTGACGACAAGCGGCGTCGTCGGTGCAATTGACGGAGGTGCCGTCACTGCAGCAAGCGTCGGTGGGGTCGTCGTCGGACGGTTTGTGGAAGTGGGCGCCACTGGAAGTGATGTTTCAGTTCTCGAGTCCAGACGGGAACGGCGTTGTCTAGTAGCGCGTCGCGGCATGGCGGAAGCTTTGGTCTCGTGCGCGGTTCGCGATACAAGGGGAGCTTGGGGCAGAGTCTTACCAATCCACGTGGAACTCGAGTGCCGTATACGAGAGCATCGATCTCTTGAATCTAGGGATACATGCCTCGCAACAGGGTAGGTTTGCTCGAGTCCACGGCGTGTAAAAGCCGCTGCTTTACACGTTGTTGGTCGATACAGAGCGCATCTAGTACGCCAAGCGCTTAAATGATGCTAAAACTCTGTATCGAAACGGTGATCCCGAAGATCTGGAAAGTCTGCGGTGCTCGTGTCGGCGGCCGAGATGTCACTTGGAGAAGCGTGCCCCACGTTGCGGGCAGTCAAGATGTTATCGCCTCGGGACGTAGTCGGCTGGTGGACTCTCCGGAATGGGCGGCAACAACGATCCGGCAGCTCAGTCTCAGTAGTGGGGTCTGTCACGCCGGTGGCAGCTTCTTCAAGGAGTCGACGCTATTCTTTGTGTTATACTCTTTCGCAGAATGACTTGAGATTGTTGGCGCAGATTAAATAAAACCACTGTTTCGAATTAATTGCGCCGTCTCAAAAAGGAAAGGGGGTGTAACATGGGGTTAGTCCCTTGAAGAGAGACGAGTTCGAAGCGGGGGACGCCGGAGATGCAACGACCTCTCGATGCGTTGGGATACTAAGAACTGGCTATGAATTTCGGAGAACGCATGTTTATAGTAGGCGCTGGCGCCTACTCTGACCAATAGGCTTCGTTAGCGAGAGTGTACGCGTGGCCGCGCGGACCGATGACTGAACGCTTTGCGCTCCGCGTGCCTAAGGCAAAAGGCCTCTCGCTAAACATATTATCGCGGTTAGCCATGGAAACGGGTGGATTTTTTGGGGGCCGCGGTAACAAGTTCTTAGAATCCCAACGCATCGAGAGGTCGTTGCATCTCCGGCGTTCCCCCTTCGAACTCGTCTCTCTTCAAGGGACTAACCCCATGTTACACCCCCTTTCCTTTTTGAGACGGCGCAATTAATTCGAAACAGTGGTTTTATTTAATCTGCGCCAACAATCTCAAGTCATTCTGCGAAAGAGTATAACACAAAGAATAGCGTCGACTCCTTGAAGAAGCTGCCACCGGCGTGACAGACCCCACCACTGAGACTGAGCTGCCGGATCGTTGTTGCCGCCCATTCCGGAGAGTCCACCAGCCGACTACGACCCGAGGCGATAACAGTGTGTAGGTGACGCTTGAAATGCTTAGAGCAGGCACGATTTTCAGGAACTTTTTAAATCAAGGATCATGTTCATTTATAAAAAGGAAGGCACAGTTTTATCAACAGTAATATCACAAGTGCTTAGATTTTCACGATAATTTTGGTCAGGCGATCGCGAGTGCTGATTGTAGCGATAAATGCCCGACTCCGTAGGAGGAGGGCATTTATCCAGGGACAATCAGCCCGAGGGAAACGCCTGGCCAAAATTATCTGGGAAAATCTCGAGCACGAGTGATATTTTGAAGATTATCGCCCACATACCCAATTCAACCAATCAGAACAACCGAATGAGACCCACGTGACTCGGTTTAAGCTATCGATTAATGCACACTAGGAGGTGATTAATGCACACTAGGTAATAGCACCGGATTGAAATATTTTTGGGCCCACGAATAATATGTAATTGAAACGACTGTATTTATACTTGTTTGGACTGAAATTTTAGTACTGGTGCGTTTAAAGGGTCTTCCACTTACTAAAATACAATTTTACAACCTATTAGACTTCGTTTCAGTATTGTTTCCAGCAACGAGGCCCCTTCCTTGATCCGCGACTGTGCACTCTCCTTTCATGCGCTGTCAACAGCTGTTAGTGACATTTAGTTTTTAGCTCTACCAGTCTACCGTCCATGTGAAACTACTCTGTTGTGAACTACAACTCATGGCAAGATAGTTATTATTTAGCCAAGCAGAATTAGCTTGATTTAGTAGTGAGCTTCACAAGTATTATCCATTCCAAGCTTAAAAAAACCACAGTTGCCTATGATATTTTTTCTTCAAGTTGGACAATCTGATAAGTTGATGGATTGAAAAAGTCAAGATGATTTAATCAAGTTTGTCAAAGTGATGTTTGCTTTGCTGGATTGCCGTTTTAATTCAATTGTTAGGTCAGATTTTGACACTGACACAATATTTTCATTAGTTTTAGTCTTGAAAACGCCGTTAGGCACGTTATTTCAATAGTGAAAGTATTAAGAAGTGCAATAGTAAGAATATACAGTTTAAAAAGTGATCGATGCGAACCCAGTTCTACCGCCGTAGTGCGATTTTGTCACAAAGTGATCTCGTGACCTGAGCTCATCGCGCCCTGTGAGAATCTAGGTACGTTAATTCACCCTCTCGTCCAGGATCATGAACTGTGATCCTGGCCGAAAGAAAGCGGCTGAAATCAGTGGGCAAACCTGTGACCTGCCGGCGACGCAGTCCCCAGAATGACAATTTGACAACACAGCGTAGTTGAGGTGAAGGTTTCATGTCAAACGGACACAAATTTAAACGTAACCTCCCTTGTATCAATATGACATTAAACATCAAAAATCAGGGACACCAACAGAACTCGAATTTTTCATGGCCAGCTGTGGTTTTTTTAAGCTTGGAATGGATTATACGGGGTGTTTATAAAAGACTGTGATCGCGGCAGGCTTGGGTCAGGCCGAAAAACGTAGTAACAGGCGCAATTGTAGTGATCGCGAGCGGATTCCAAAGGCGATGCGATCACAGACGTTTATAAACACCCGGTATATTCAGTTATTAGAAAGAAGAAAAAATAAACATTTTTACCCTTCTCTTGAATTTGATTTTTTTTTTCAACAAGGCATGCTTTCGAGCATGCTTTGAAATTGACAGTTCTACTATACAATGATTCATTGGAACTACCATTTATACTGGTAGTCTATTTGGGCGATAATCTGCAAAATTTAACTCGGGCTTTGTGTTTTATTTGAGTTAAATGTTTTAAATTCCTCAAACAACTACCAATCACTCGAAAAGTAGACCCGATATTATCTTGGACAAAATCCCTCGACTACGTCTCGGGATTTTAGTCAGATAATATCGGGTCTACTTTTTCCTCGTGATTGAGAGTTGTTTTCGGGTTAAAACGATTTAACTGAAAAAACACCAAGCACTTGTTATATTACTATTGATTATTACATAAAAGAAGTCCGAAGTGACAGCTGTCAGATTTTGTTGTTTACATGAATTTTATTCCGTTGCTATTGACAGTGGGATTTAGATAAGTGAATATTATCCTTGTAGGTCTAATAATCAAGGGCGTTGTATGTAATAATCAGTATAAAACTGTACGAAGGTCGTGTTTTATCAGTATAAAACTGATTTCATTGGTTCAACTCAAAGGTTTCATACGTATTGATTGGTCAGAAGTATGTTGTGTGGAATAGGCGATTGACCTTATTGGGGAAAATGGCCGTTTCGTCGAGGAAGTTTTAGGGCATTAATTTTTAGAACTGGTGTAAGTTGCCGTCCGGCAACGGCGGTGGTTACGTCAATTGGTGGCATGTCAAAACTGTCACTTTGCTGTCTTGTGCAGTACGCTTCAAGCAAACTTTCGTTCCTGTGAACCCTTGGGACCCCATAGGCTCGTTATTGGGCCCCATGTTGATGACCAGCGTCGTCGCAGACCTTTCTCTAAATCATCCATAGCTTCCGCCCAAGGAAGAGCAACAGACTGTCACACCCGCACGGAGGGAAACACACAAGCCCGTCGACCAGCCTGCCAGCCAAGAAAAAATCACCTCGGGCTGGCCGTGCAGAGTCAACCACCACCTACCTTTTTTCCTCGCTTTTTTCTAAAGATTTCCTGCTTCGACTTCAGCTGGAGATCCGCATTTTTCATTCTAACAAGCTCGCCGTAGCTACCTCTGTGTTCGAGACGTAAACGTTGTCTTTTTTTATCGCAATAATGTAGTGCATTGCTGGGGGCGTAGTCTTTCAGCTGCGCACCTCTGGAGCTAGATCTACTAAAAACCTGCTAACTACTCTAACCATAACATGAAATAAGAGACACAAATGCAAACCCCTTTTTCAGATTATTTCTACTTGTCAAATTTCCATGTCAATATGTGGGTATTACAGGTATCCACTAGTGCCCACCTAGGCTACTAGACGTCGGAGTATGGTTTTCCTCGCAAAAACGTCCTCGACGATCAAGTACCGAGCTCTACACCAGGTGGCGTTTTTCTAATGTAAATCGCCTATAATCAGACTGACTAACTGAGAGCTGTGTACCATTTGGCTTGTGTGTCATTCATCACGGCCAACTCAATTTTTGGAGAAAAAAACAAAACAATAGCAAATTTTGTGAAAATTTCCGATAATCTCGAAAAAATGGAGATTAAGGGTGGGGTACCCCTAGTAAAATTGAAAGAATATCAAAAAGCTATCAGATAACGTCGTAAAGTTAGGGGCATGCCATTTGAAAAAAAATAGTTATGATACTTTGAAAATTATTAAGTTTGATTCTTTTTGTGAACGCCCTCTGTATCAAAAAATCGCAATTTTTTGACATTGAGATATTGGTCTTTAACTTGCCTATCACCAAGTCAAGATCATCTCTTAGTTTTAAAAAGCAAGGCCGCTACGATTTTTGTGAGAAAACTCTGGAAATGCATTTTTTTCAGTTTTTTATTTTTAGTTGGTCGTAGCACTGCCACACAATTGAAAAACAAAAATACAGGCATAAGACAGTTGAAGCTGAACAGGTGAATGCAAAAAAAATATAGGGTGTTCTATTTAAAAAAAATGACGTTTCGTTAATCCCGTCAAAATGTGTATGTGTGAAAATAATTTCAGGTTATAGGTCTCATCAAACCATATAACTTTTTTCCAACATCTTTTTCTCTATCTTGAACGGTAAGACCGCTACTTCTTATGGGATAATTACGCTAGGATGTACAAAATCAGGAATAATATGAATTTCTACTACCTGCAGCGCGCAGACAAGATAATTTTGTTGTTTTGTCTCTCCCCTCTTTTGGAAAGAAATAACAAAATATAAAATTTCAAAGGCTCAAGGTCTCTGGCACTATATCCGTCATCTACTGGTCATCATATCCGAGGCCTTGCCTGTGTACGTGTAGGTGTAGGCCCCCAGCCCAAACCTGTTGTCATGGGGCCTGCCAAGATAACTTCAAAATAACAAAAAAGAAAAACAATCTTATACTCATACCTGAGTAATATATGCTACAAAAATTACCATTGAGGGGAAAAATTGAAATTTTTGGATTCTGTCCGTTTTTTGTGCAGTATTTTTTACAAACAAGAGTAATTGGGGGCCCCCATCAGATGATTGAGGCCCCGAGGCCCGAGGCGGACCGCCCCCGCCGCCTCCCCTCTTAGCCCGCCACCGAGCCCGCCACTGATAACAGCAAGGTCACACACTGCAAGCTACCCGCTGCATTTTTTGTCTTGTAAAAAAAACAGTGCGCAGTGCGCAGTGACTCAGTGAGGTACAAAATGGCCGGCTGAGCTGTGCGCCGTAGGCTGTGCGTGTAGTAGTAAACGTTTGACCAGGCGCAGGCCTTTGTAAATTTGTCGGGAAAACAAATGATGAACAGGTGAACTAATCACAATAATGTGGTTGATTTTTCACCGCGTGTGGTGTTTACAGTAATCGTTTGTGCTTAGTGTAAAACTTTAGTTGGCTTTGCAATAGGTAGGTAGGTACTCAAACTCAAGTTCTTCGAGCAGGAGATTCGGAGGAAAGTTGTGTTCGTTTCAACAAATCTGGATTACTGGATCACCTACGTACCCACTCAGCATAGCATGTCATGTTTCATAAATGAGATGATCTCAATCATGTCACAAAATAACATCACAATGAACGTTACTTCCACATCTCTGTGATGTTCATCCGCGATGTTATACGATGTAATGTCTGAGAGATGTTTCGAAATGAACTTAAACATCACACATGAGACATCTACCGGACATCACATTGTTACTGCTTTCAACTTGCCGAAGTGTAACATCTCACTGACGTCAATGAGATGTAGTCACTGAGAGATGTTTCAAATTTCGCGGGCTGTCATCGTTAAGCTCTGTGTGTCGGAAAATATTTAATAAATAGTTTTGTCCTCTATTCCATGTGTGTGATGCCAGAACAGCCTTATGTCTTCATGTTTAGTGTGAGGCCTTGCGGGCCCTCTTATGTCTTCAAGTGTCGTTTGGAAGAACTTTTGTGTCTTGTTGTGCTTGTGGCTTTCCGAACTAGTGTGCCCCGTTTGTGTCTCCTTGTGTTCTTCGAAAGGCTACTAGGCCTTCTTGCATTTTGTCGTGACTTTCGCACCTTTAGTGAACCCTTGTGTTTGCTTTTGCGTTATTCGGAACCCCAAAATGGCCCCTTTTTGTTTTATTGTGCTTTCGAATACTTTGATGACTCCCGTTCATGTCTTATTGTAATGTCCGGGGCCCCAACGGAGTCCCTTGTGCCTTGCTGTAACGTTTCGAGCCCCAGCGAGGCTTTTTGAGCTCGGTGTATCGTTTGGAGTCCTAATGAATAGAGAGCGGATTTATAATTTTTCACATGTTCTATTCGCTAAGTTGAATGCAACTGTCGACTTGCAGCTTGACGTTTCCATCTATAAGGAACCTAAATACCAAGTTTTATTTCGCATATAATTTATTATTTCGAGTTTTTACCGCATACAAATTGATAGTCCATATAATCGCATATAGCCGCCTATTTAGTCCATATTTTTGCATTCAACTGAATATTTGTCAATATTTTGGCCATTTTATCTAGATGTGCCAGAAAAATTACGATTTTTTCATTTGAAAAGAAAAATAATTGGAAATTTTCGAAGAAATTTTTTTTCATTTCGATGGTCAGAGTTGGTTTGACCAGATTTTTACATGTAAATGTTGAGATTTTCAATATTTTTGCAGCTTATATCACATATTTATTCGCATATATCGCTTCATTTGAACATTTTTATCGCATTTGATACTTTTTAAGCGCATATAAACTGCATATTTTGAGCTTTTTTACCGCATATAAATCCGCTCCCTACTAATGAAATATTCCGAGAAACATCCCTGAACATCAAGTGCGCTGTTTAAATATACAATAGTAGACAAGTTGGTAGCTTAGACGAATCGACAGCAGTACCTCTAACCATCACCTGTGGGGATCCAGGTTCGAATCCTGCGGAAGACGCCATAGAAGAAGAACTTTTCTTAGGGAAAAAACGTGCTGTATAGATTGTAAAAATTAGTAAAAATAGGTGCGGAACCTCCTATGACATAAAACTATGTTGAAAAGTGGTAAAAAGTTAATTTTTATTTAAAAATACACATCCAAAATGCGACGTATCATGTACGTCAAAAAGTGATATCTACGAGATGTGGAATAGCGATGTAGATAGTATGTCACATTTGGACATCTTTGAGATATCTCATTCATGTTCTAATTACCCGGACATAAGAAGTAACAGAGATGTCCACTTAACATCGCAGAGACTTTTTTGTTAACATCGCAGTTGTGACTTGAACATCTAAGTGATGTCACAGAGATGTTTTCTTGCTGAGTGGGTAGTTTTGGCTTATTTTGGTATGTAGCGTTAGCTTAAAACATTATTGTTTTCTTTCCTTTGAAACTTCAGTTTCACGCAAGTGCATTTACGGCAAAATATGGGTAGGCACCTAACACAAATATTTTTGGTTTTGCTAGAAAAAAAAGTGCTAATTGATAGGTATATGTTACCGGCGTCCCTCTGCCCTCTGGCAAAATGCAGAATGCCCAAATTAATGAGCAATCCGCCGATTTAGGTGAGTATACCTATGGTCAATTCTCAATCAATCAATCAATCAATCAATCATTTATTATCTCTTAAAAGGAGTAAACATGTTACAATGAGCATCGTCACAATAAATAATAAATAAATAAACAACAACAATAACAAATAAATATGAATAGGCACACTAAGATTATTACAAACAATAGGTACAACAATTTGGACACAAACACAAAACCAATCCTAAGCAGAAGAGTGGCATTAACTATAATTTCTCGTCGCCAAGGTACTCCTCAACTGAATAAAATGGGCGCTCAAGAAGCAGCCCCTTCACAGCCGCTCTGAATTTACCGTTGCTGGCAATAGCCCTAAACCGCTCAGGAAGCTTATTATACAGCTTCACGGGTACTATCTTGTGACTCCTCTCCGTCAGCGAGAGCCGATGGTAAGGCAAAATCAGAGTGTGGGCAGTACCTCTTAAACTGTATTTAGAAAAGGTCTCTCTCTCATAAGTGGAGAATAAATGTTTATTTGAATGGACACGGGCCACACAAGCAAGAATGTACTCAGCAATGACGGTCAAAATACGCAAATCGCGAAACAAACCACGGCAGGACTCACGGGGTGGGGTGGACGTCATAATGCGCAAAATACGCTTCTGGAGTCTCAGAACGTCTCCGATTCCCGCGCAATTACCCCAAAGCAGAAGGCCGTAGCTGAGAATAGAGTGCACGTGTGCATGGTAGTACAGCCTCAACGCCGCCAAATCAACCCTTCTGCGGAGCTGGGACAAGACAAAGCAAGATGAAGAGAGCCTGGCTAGGACATGGTCGACCTGCACCCGCCAGGTAATACGCGAGTCAAGGTGAAGTCCTAGGAACTTCACCGATTGAACCTGGGGCAAGCTTCGCCCCTCCATTCTCACGAGCAAGCTGCCGTCACAGCCCCGCAAAGAGAACAACATCAGGCCAGTCTTAGTGGCATTGAGGTGCAGATCGTTGATCCCACAGTAAGCCACCATATCAGAGACAGCCGCAGCCGACTTACGGCTCAGCTCCCTCAACTCAAGAGAGTCCACCGCCACAGTGGCGTCGTCAGCGAATAGCGTCAGGAGCGAGCCCTTTATGTTCAAATCATTTATAAAAATGAGAAAGAGAAGTGGCCCCAGTATACTACCCTGGGGCACTCCCGCGTCCAGATGTTTAAGACCGGACTCACTCCTAACGCCACACCGACCCAACGACACGTACTGTACCCTGCCTGAAAGATAACTCCGGAGCCAGCCGATGGCTGGCCCTCTAACGCCGTATCCGTCAATCTTGTGAAGCAACTTTTCATGTGATAATACATCAAATGCCTTGGTTAAGTCAAAGAACACGCAAGCAGCATCTTTTTTATTCTCGAAGCTGTCCAAGATGTAATTGTATAAGGATAAGATGGCATCCACAGTGGACCTCCCCCTTCGAAAGCCGAACTGAAGTTTCGAGAAAAAGTCGTTTCTCTCGAAATAGCTCAGCAGACGAGAGTAAAAGGCCCTTTCATAAATTTTGGAGGAGACAGACAACACAGCTATGGGCCTGTAATTAGAAATCTTGGATCGATCCTTCTTTTTCGGAACTGGAATAACTTTGGACAGTTTCAACCGGTCTGGAAATCGACCCTCGGAAAAAGAAGAATTTATTAGCTCAACAAGAGGTGGACAGATGTAGTCGATAACGTGTAGCAATAGTGAACAAGGAATCCCGTCAAAGCCTGCGGAGTTTTTCTTAGAGATATCACGAATAATCTGTCGCAACTCGGCCTCATCTATTGGAAACAAAAACATTGAACTATGAACTGGGCCACCTTCAGCGAGAAGGGCCGTGCTTCCTCTAGACTTTGCGGTGAACTGTCTGACTGAATCAACGAAATGATCGTTAAATTCATCAGCAGCGGCCTTCAAATCGTTTATTTTATTTCCCTTGTCGTTGAATAAAATGTCAGGTATTGATTTTATATTGTTCACCGTATTTTCATTAATTATCTGCCACGCAGCCCTAGAATAGTTGGAGGCGCCAGCAAATTTTAAACTATGATAGTTTTTTTGGGCCAAACAGACGGCGTCTCGATAAGCCTTTTTCATCACTAGATACCGCTCGTACAGGTCAGGGTCGTTAGTAAACTTGTACGCTTTATAAATTTTACGAAGAAAAGAGCTTTGGTGAACTATAAACTTGGTAACCCATGGCTTGCCAACGTGTTTCCTACCCACACTCTTACGCGAAGTTAAGGGAAAAGAGTCACTAACAGCACCCGAAAAAACCTCAAGAAATGAGTCAAACTTTTCGCTGCTGTTCAAAGGCGACCCCAAAAACGCCCAGTCCTGAAAAGAGATTGTTTCCCTGAACCTTTCAATGTTTGCCGCACTTTTAAAATTTCGATATTTTACAGAAGAGTCGAGATTATCAGCACTAGGACACTCAAAGAGAGTATACGTTACTTTCTGCATAAAATGATCAGATATGTCGGTGTGAACACTACCACATTCTAAATTATCATATTTATCTACATTAGAAAATATGTTATCTATTGTTGACTTGGAAGCACCTTGGACGCGAGTATAATCAGTTATACATTTTTTAAAATTGAACGCAAGAAAAAGATTACAAACGTCATTTGCAACCCTATCAGATGGATCGGAAAAATTTACGTTAAAATCGCCACAGAAAAAAGTCTTTCTATTATGAGTGATTCGTTGAATCAACGATTGGAGCATCTCAGTAAACACAGCGATTTCGGAGCCAGGAGATCTGTATAGAGCGATTATACACAATTTAGTGCCGCACACGGTAATATTAGTCATAGCGAACTCAAATGTAGATCCAATCGGCCGCATATCAGTACAAATTTCGGTTTCAAAGGAAACATCGTTTCGCACAAACACCGCAACTCCACCTCCCCTGGAACTACTTCTGGAGAAGGAAGCTGCAAGCACGTAAGAGTCCAGGTGAATAAGATGTATTTCTTTAGCATCACACCAAGTCTCAGAGATACAAACGACATGCGGGAATCCAATCGTGTGAAGCAAGAGACTCAGCTCATGAGACTTATGACGGAAGCTCCTGATGTTGAGATGACAAATGTCTATCAAACGTTTAGTCTCTATGGTCGGATCGGCACCAGCGGCGGACGCGGAGACTTCCCCTGACGGTGAAAAAACCGAGTCACCCGCGCGCCAGACGGCCAGACATCAGGCTGCATCGCTTTATTCAAGTTTTCCAAGTCAATTGTAACCTTGAAAGAGGTGTATGGTCCAGGGTTGGCTGAAGTCACTACCTCACACGCCACCTCAGGCACAACAGGCTGGAGCATGGCGATGACATCACGCTCCACTGTACCTGGTATCAGCCTTGTTACAAAGAGGTAGGCTTTTTTCGGAGCAGCTTTCAGCCGGGTACTCGAGTTAGTCCCAACCAGAACAGGCTGCCCTGGCTTCTGCCTTCTTTTCTGTGGCATCTTCTTAGGTGCTGTCTTGCTCCCATCAACCGGTCGGACGGCTCCAGGAAACACTATGCGAGGCGCAGCAGCCCCCCGATCGTCCGATGACGTCGACGATAAACTAGAGGGAAGTTCATCGTCGCGTGTCCGAGCCCGCGTAACCGATGAAGGCCCAGCGGGCCGCTCCTCGGAAACGCCGGCCGCCACATTCTGTTTCTTCTCCGTAGCGGTAGATTTCTTCTTCTGTTTTGAGTTCTGAAGGCCGTCCGAACTTTTTAAGTTCAATGCCCGTGTCGTCTTATCAGGTTGTTTTTCAGCCTGACGTGCTTCTTGCGAACGGTTTCGAACAGATAAGAGTTTGACCTTGTCGCGTAATTCGGCAATTATTGCGTCTTTCAGGCTAATTACATGGTGAACAATTCTGAGATCGACCACTCTGCCCTTGTCACTGGCAACACTCACGGTCTCCCAGAAGTCCGCGTCCTCCACTTCAGCGCCACCATTACTCACCAAAGGTGGTGGTTGTACCACAATTTCGGCGTCTTCTTCGCTCTCGCAACAAATGATGCCATCGTCGACGAACTTCATGCTTCTGTAGGCTCTGGAACAGCTTGGATGGTAAACAGCTCCACAGAGTAAACACTTTAAACCATTAATTGGCGTTTTCTTGCATTTTCTGCATGCAGCAGAAACATCAACATGCTGGCTCGGCGCCATCTTGGATTGCGGATTCTGGGCATTCCGCAAACCGCCTAGCGTACTGGACAATCCGCGGAATGCCTAGGCATCTAGGCAATCTGAGAACTGACAAGAAGTAGATTTTACTTCGACTAGACAGAGTTTTGGATCCGAGGTTGGATCTGAATAGCAATTGTGAAAAATGACGAAAGGCCGAGGTCTTTCTTGCTCAAATATCAAAAATAGTTCAACCAAAAACCTAGGTATACCTACCTAATAATAATAAATATTGCCATGTACAATAAAAGTACAGTAATAAAGCCATCATGTAATCAATCGTCTATCCCAAAACTGCCTGCGTTAAGTACTGGAAAAGTTTCTGCATACCAAAAATAAATTCTGGCAGCAGGTTCGGTTTTCTAGGACGAGAAAAACTTCAATTCACCTAAGTAGAAAAAAGGAACAGACTTCAGCAATTCAAACTCGAAGGAATAATAAATATTAGCACAGAAAAAGTGCAAAGGTAGGTATGAGCCCCGTGTGAAGAAGCGAAAGGAAGTAGTCTAAAAAAAAAAAAATTCGCACAGAGTGAGTGAGGGAGAGTGACTCATAACAATCAGAGGATAACAATGTCGCGCACCACAAGCTGCTCGCGTTTGTCTTTGTCTTGTAAAAGAAGCAACAGTACAACAACATGGCCGGTTGAGCTGTGTACTGAGCCTCTTTGAATTTGTCGGGAAATTAAATGGTAAACTAATATAGTGATATTGTGGTCGAGAATGTGGTTAACTTTTCATCGCGTGGTATTTACGCTGATTGTGTTTAGTGGAAAACTCTAGTTTTGAAATAAGTTCTTCGAGAAGGGCATTACTCGGACTCGGAGGAATGTTGTGTTATTTTCAACAACCTGGATTATACCTATATGTACCTTCGTAGTTTTGGCTTTTGGTATGTAGCTCCAAACATTTTTTTTCCAGTTTCACGCAAGTTCATTGACGGCAAAATATTGGAAACACCACCTGTGTTCACTATAGAGTTATTGTTCAGTAAGCGGTGAAACATAAATTGACATTGTTGCTGAGAAAAAAGTGCTAGTCGGCACTCGCTAGATTCCACCTTTGAAAACACGATTCCGATGGCGGTTTTCTACTAGACTTTTTTTTAAACTTCACAAGTTTCACCACATACACCTACCATACACTCACCAAAAGCTGTACCCCCCACTGTACCCCAGCTTTCAGCAGCCCTACTCGAGGCCCTACTGCATTTTCTTTGGGCTATATACAGGATGATTCATGAGTGACCTTACATGGGCTAATGGGAGATAGAGGACTCAAAGCTCTATTAGAACTTATCCAGAAGCCATACCGGGTAAGTACCGAAAACTCGACCGAAAAGCTAAGGAAAAATGCTTCAAGAATGACTCTTCAATTTAGATGGCACACCTCAACCGTTTCGACCGAGGTTTCGACAATAAAATTATAAATGTAAAATTTGTGGGTAGGTTTCCATTTTCAACCGGACGTAATCAACTCTAGTCCAGTCACTATGTTCAAAAAATAGTATCAACTTCGGAAAAATTAGTAGAGGGTTGAAATTTTGTACACATAATCCTTTTGATAGTCTTGAATGACCTATAAAAAGTCTCCTAAAATCTGAGCTTAGGAACTTTGGATAATCGCCATCAAGTGTTAAGAGTCCTCTGTACGCTCAGAGTGGCTCCAACTAAACCGCCTCTAAATCGAAGCCGGGGATTTTCTTTGAACTGGCATTTGGAGATTTCACTTCATATCCCTATATAAACATGTTAACGGAAAAAAATCCGAGAGAAACCGATCGATCACAGCCGAAGATAGTCAAATCTACGTGTGTGAAGCTAGCTCCAACTCTCAGCTCCGCGTGGAGCCCGCTCTAGTACACTCTGGGACACGAGTCAGTCAGAGGGACACAAGTTATAGCGCAACAGTTTCAAAACTTGCGCATGCGCAAAAGCGACATCGAATGCTACGTTTTGCAAAGCAATTGCAATAAATACAGTAAATAAGGCAAAATATAAATAGAAGGTACACACTACAGATCCTTTACGAAGGAAGTGATAAATACTATTTCTGTAGTAGGTACGATCGCGCGCAAAATAAACGGAGACAGTGTTTCGCGCGGAGTGTACTGATTTAATGAATTTCAGCCTTCTTGTCACTGTGACACCAAGCCAAAATTCATAAAATCGGTACACTCCGCGCGAAACACTGTCTCCGTTTATTTTGCGTGCGATCGTACCTACTGTTCCGTTTCGAACATCAAAATAATACAAAACAGCGATTTTAAACTCCTTCCATATAATAAATCGCAATGACCTTCAGCACATAGATAGTCTATATTCCGTAGAAAAACTTGTCAAAAGATAGAGGGGGCACATCTTTTGCGAAGGGGGTAGAAAAAATTATTTCTGTAGTACTGTTGTGTTTCGAACATCAAAATAATACAAAACAGCGATTTCAAACTCCTTCCATATAATAAATCGCAATGCCCTTTTGCACATTGATAGCCCATATTCCGTAGATAAACTTGTCAAAAGATAAAGGGGGCACATCTTTTGCGAAGGGGGTAGAAAAAATTATTTCTGTAGTACTGTTGTGTTTCGAACATCAAAATAATACAAAACAGCGATTTCAAACTCCTTCCATATAATAAATCGCAATGGCCTTCACCACATAGATAGCCCATATTCCGTAGCAAAACTTGTCAAAAGATAGAGGGGGCACATCTTTTGCGAAGAGGGTAAAAAAAAATATTTCTGTAGTACTGTTGTGTTTCGAACATCAAAATAATACAAAACAGCGATTTCAAACACTTTCCATATGATAAATCGCAATAGCCTTCAGCACATAGATAGCCCATATTCCGTGGAAAAACTTGTCAAAAGATAGAGGAGGCACATCTTTTGCGAACGGAGTAGAAAAAATTATTTCTGTAGTACTGTTGTGTTTCGAACATCAAAATAATTCAAAACAGCGATTTCAAACTCCTTCCATATAATAAATCGCAATGGCCGCCAGGATATAGATAGCCCATATTCCGTAGAAAAACTTGTCAAAAAATAGAGGGGGCAAATCTTTTGCGAAGGGGGTAGAAAAAATTATTTCTGTAGTAGGTACGATTTATTATATGGAAGAAGTTTAAAATCGCTGTTTTGTATTTTTTAGATGCTCGAAACACAACAGTTTTTCAGAAATAATTTTTTCTACCCCCTTCGCAATAGATGTGCCCTCTCTATCGTTTGACAAGTTTTTCTACGGAATATAGGCTATCTATGTGCAAAAAGACATTGCGATTTATTATATGGAAAGAGTTCAAAATCGCTGTTTTGTATTATTTTGATGTTCGAAACACAACAGTTTTTCAGAAATAATTTTTTCTACCCCCTTCGCAATAGATGTGCTCTCTCTATCTTTTGACAAGTTTTTCTACGGAATATAGGCTATCTATGTGCAAAAGGACATTGCGATTTATTATATGGAAGGAGTTCAAAATCGCTGTTTTGTATTATTTTGATGTTCGAAACATAACAGTTTTGCAGAAAAAAAAATTACTACCCTTTTCGCAATAGATGTGCCCCCTCTATCTTTCGACAAGTTTTTCTACGGAATATAGGCTATCTATGTGCAAAAGGACATTGCGATTTATTATATGGAAGGAGTTTAAAATCGCTGTTTTGTATTTTTTTGATGTTCGAAACACAACGGTACTACCGAGGGTACTACAGAAATAATTTTTTCTACCCCCTTCGCAAAATATGTGCCCTCTCTATCTTTTGACAAGTTTTTCTACAGAATATAGGCTATCTATGTGCAAAAGGACATTGCGATTTATTATATGGAAGAAGTTTAAAATCGCTGTTTTGTATCATTTTGATGTTCGAAACACAACAGTTTTTCAGAAATAATTTTTTCTACCTCCTTCGCAATAGATGTGCCCCCTCTATCTTTTGACAAGTTTTTCTACGGAATATAGACTATCTATGTGCAAAAGGACGTTGCGATTTATTATATGGAAGGAGTTTAAAATCGCTGTTTTGTATTATTTTAATGTTCGAAACGTAACAGTACCTACTACAGAAATAATTTTCATCACTCAGGACATTGCGATTTATTATATGGAAGGAGTTTAAAATCGCTGTTTTGTATTATTTTAATGTTCGAAACGTAACAGTGCCTACTACAGAAATAATTTTCATCACTCCCTTCGTAAAGGATGTGTAGTGTGTACCTTTTTTTTATATTTTGCCTTATTTACTGCATTTATTGCAATTGCTTCGCAAAACGTAGCATTCGATGTCGCTTTTGCGCATGCGCAACTTTTGGAACTGTTGGGCTGTCACTTGTGTCTCTCTGACGCTCCCTCTGCCTCTGATTGACTTGTGTCCCAGAGTCGAGGGGCCAACCACTCATGAAAATTTGTACAGGTATTCCGAGAATACCATGTATTTCCGACATATTCTTGCATTTCCACGTATTCCCTATTATTTCCCAAGTATTCTTTAATATTTCTTGATATTCTCAAGTATTTCCATGTATTCCTCAGTATTTCCTTGTATTCCCCAGTAATTCCTAAAATTTCCAAGTATTTTCAGGTATTCCCAAAGTATTTCCTATGCACCCAAATTGAAATATATCGCAGTTAAAGGCCTAAAAACCTTGAATTGACACACCCTCGCGGTTTATGACGTTATTAAATAACCTTATAAGTATAAAACTTAGCAGTGAGATTCTTTTTTTAGTAAATACTAATAATAATAGTCATGCGTTGAAATCTAAAGAAAAATCTGTTTGGCAATGCCGCATCAAAACGTCAAAAAAAATGTATAGGTACCATCACGAGGAAAAAGGACAGCTTTACCTGCCTGACTTGATAAGATTTGGCTTTAGATACAGTACAGGGTGTGAAAAATTATTTTCCTCAAAAATGTCCAATATTTAAAAAAATATGCATTTTAGGTATAGGACATCCCTTATGAAAAATGTAGCCAGACCACAGACAGATCCAATCATGTCAAAAAGTACAGGGGGTGTCATTTTAATGAATGAAGTTATGACTTTCTTGAATAAACAATTTTACGTACCGATTTTCATACAATTTTCCGTCATGTGGATGGAGATGTCATTTTTCTCAATGTATTTCAAATTTCAAGACGGTAACGCCGCACCAAAACGTCAAACATTAAACATTTCATACCGCCCTGAACCTATTAGTATTGTATAGTATTAGCCTTTAAAGGCTGATAAGAGTATGCGATAGAATATAGGATGTCCAATTTGAAAAAAAAGTTGACATACTTATAGGTACCTGAACTATATGACTCACCTCACCCTGTATAATTGAATTTTTTTGAGTGACGCAGCCGACGCAGAATGAAAAACGATGTGGATAGGCGTTTGAATCATATTTCAATCTTGAACGGGTGAAACGTAGTGTTCCGATCCCTTACTATTTACTCACCCTGTGATACAGAGTGTGTAATTACAGAATCATGAAATTAGCTTGAAAATAAGAATGTTCATACGAAACAAGAGTAAGTTCCAAGACATCCAAGTTTCATGACAATCGTTCCACTAATGAAAAATTCAATGTGGCAGCAAAGATGGCGGTGGAATTATGAAACTTGGCTTGAAAATAAGAATAATCATACGAGACAAGGGTAAGTTCCAAGTTACATGAAAATCGTTCCACTAATAAGAGATTTCAATATGGTAACCAAGATGGCGCCACCACCATGAAATCCAATCTGCCTATTGCCCACCCCTGAGAACCTGAGCTATCCATCGAGAGAAGTTCCAGGGCTCTAGCTTCATCGCCCGAGGAGGAGTTCAATTTCTTTGAAGTCCACAGGAAGTCTTTGGTTTTTGATAATAATGATAACGATGTATTGATAAAAAAAAAATGCCCATTGGCCACCCTTGACTATCCATCGGAAAAAGTTCCAAGGCCCTAGCTTGATTCCCCGAGGAGGAGTACAACTTCTTAATTTGTACACGGACAGATGGACAGACAGACAGACCGGCCATATCAGCCTCATTTTCTTAAGACAATGCGCCAAAAAGAAGATTGAACATACGAGACAAGGGAAGTTCCAAGCTTAATGAAGATCGTTCCAATAAGACATTTCAATATGGCGGCGGAATCATGGAATCCAGTTTGTAAATAAGATTGAACATATGTACAAGGCCAAGGGTAAGTTCAAAATTCCATGAAAATCGTTCCACTGAATTTCATGATTCCGCCGCCATCTTGGCCGCCATATTGAAATCTCTTTATTTATTTAGTGGACGATTGACATGAAACTTACTCTTGTTTCGTATGAACATTCTTATTTTCAACCATGACTTTCATCAATGACAGATCTGCCCTAAGAAAATGCGCTATTGCAACTCACGCACGTGTGGGGATATTCACTTGTTTATTATGCCATATACTTCGCCACACAGGTACCTTAGCGCATTTTCGTGAGAAAATGACGCTTATATGGCCGGTTTGTCTGTCTGTCTGTCCGTGTAGAAATTAAGAAGTTTGTTCCTACTCCTTTTCGGGGAATGAAGCTAGAGCCTTGGAATCTTTTCTGATGGATAGCTATAAATGTCCCCAAGGAAGGGTGGCCAGTGGACTTTTTTTATCCATACAAAGTTATCATTATTATTATCAAAAAACAAAGATTTCCTTTGCACTTCTAAGAAGCTGAACTACTCCTCGGGGTATGAAGCTAGAGTCCTGAAACTTTTGCCGATGGATAACTTAGGTCTTCCCAGCGTGGCCATTGAGTAGATTGGATTTCATGATTCCGCCGCCATCTTGGCCGCCATATTGAAATTTCTCATTAGTGGAACGGTTTTCATGAAACTTGAACTTATCCTTGTCACGTATTATCATTCTTATTTTAAAGCTGAATTTCATGATTTCGCCGCCATCTTGGCCGCCATATTGGAATCTCTTATTAGTCGAACGATTGTGATGAAACTTCGAGCTTAGTCTTGTCACTCTTGTCTCGTATTACAAAATTCTTGTTTTCAAGTTGAGGTTCATGATTCCGCCGCCATATTGAAGTTTCTCATTAGCGGAACAATTTGCATGAAACTTGGAACTTACCCTCGTCTTGTATGATCATTCTTATTTTCAAACTGAATTCCATGATTGGCCATCTTGGTCGTCACACTGAAATTTCTTATTAGTGGAACGATTGTAATGAAACGTGAAACTTACTCTTGTCTCGTACGAACATTCTTATTCTCAAGCTGGACTTCATTTCAATCAATAACAGATCTGCACTAAGAAAATGCGCTATTGCGACTCACGCACGTGAGGGGATATTCACTTGTTTAGATTAGGTGAACAAGATCAAAATAAGCTGTTAATTCTATGAAAATTCTCGTATAAGTATTACTACTATTTTACGCATGCAGGAGAAGCAATTGTTAAAAAATGTATGACAATTTTGTCTACCTTTCCCTTTATTAACGCTTTTCCCCAGAAATTCACAGCACCGATTCTTTCACCCTCGAACTGTGTTGTTCTCTCTGTCTCGTTTTTCTTTCGAACGACGATATTTTTTCCATAACAAATGGAAACGGCTCGTCTCCTGATCTCTGGTGAGGTTTTCTGATACAGTATTTCCTAGGTATTCCTAGATATTTCTTGATATTCCCACATATTCTCGAGTATTCCCATGTATTCTCAGGTATTTCCGGCGAGATTTCCGGAGTATTCCCGAATATTCCCGGTATTTCCATATATTCCCTAGTATTCCCTAAGTATTCTTAACATTTTGTACAGGTATTCCCGGAGTGGTTGGCCCCTCGCCCAGAGTGTACTAGAGCGGGCTCCACGCGGAGCTGAGAGTTGGAGCCAGCTCCAGTGGAGCTAGCTTCACACACGTGTCAAATCTTACGCGCGCCACCCTAGGGCCTTCATTTGACTTGAAACAAAATGCTCTGCAGAAGTATCATTCAGAGTTTCCCAATAATTTGGGCGATTTAAAAATCAGATCATCACCATTAGGTAATATCAAAAATACCTATTACTTATTGAGTGGCTATTTCTGGAATTGACATTTTTCCTATTGAAAGACCTCTAGAAGCTGTAAAAGACACCCTATTTCAAAAATAAAACACAGTTCTCCTCAAAATTTTACGGGCTTTGAAAGGATGTATCACAAGTACTATTCTGTCATTTGTCGAAACATGACATCTGTCAAAAATAATTTGACATATCATCACTCGAAAGATCTTGTTTTCCTGATTTCAAAAATATATGATATATTGACTTCAACTAAAAATTAAAAATTGAACTTTTTTGTAATTTCAAGGTTTGTTTTGAAAAATTGTAGGAGCTTCGTTTTTTGCAATTAAAGAATGAAATTTGGCATAACAATAGTCGGATAGAAGGTGAACAATTTCATGACAAAAAAACTTCAGAATCAGTGATACAGGGTGTTCAGAATTTTTTTTCGAACTTCGCAAATTTCAAAATGCTATAAGTAATTTTTTCCAAATAGAATGCCCCCTATTTTATTCAATCATTCGACAGCTTTTTTCTCCTCTTTCATTTTTACCAGAGGTACCCTACCCCTAAATTCGACAATTTCCGAGATAATCGATTATTTTGATAAAAAGTGCTATTTATTGAAAATTTTGACGCCGGGCAGGCCGAGGGGCAGGCCAGTGATCATCAACAAATGTCTGATTGACACATTTTGCTTGGTTTGATGCTAAGAACAAGTTTTTTTTATTGAATAGCTGCGCTAAATTCCAATCTGGAGAAAATGCTTGAAAAAAGAATTTCGTTGCCCGATGGAAAAAAGAAAATTCAAATTGAGCTTAGTAAAGCGGTTTTCTCGAATTCAAAAACCTTCAAACTGTCAAATTCAGAGGTGCGTTCATTTTGACAGATGATTTTCTGTATCAGGACCTACTAAGAATATAAAAAATCCAAATAAACGACAATTTTTATCAAAATTATCGATTATCTATGAAATTATGGAATTTAGGGGTAGGGTATTCCCAGTAAAAATGAAAGAGGAAAAAAGAACCTATCGAATGGTGAGATAAAATATGGGGCATTCCATTTGAAGAAAATGACTCATGGCATTTTGAAATTTGCGAAGTTCGAAAAAAAAATTTGCACACCCTGTATAATTAAACCTCAAGTTTCTTGACACGAAGTTATTCAGCTTTTGTTTGACTACCGTTTGGTCAAATTTCATTCCTTAATCCCAAAAAACGAGGCCTCTACGATTTTTCAAAGCAAACCTTGAAATTACAAAAAATTTCAAGCTTTAATTTTCAGTTGGTAGCACTGCCACAAATTGAAAAAACAAAAACACACTTGTAATAGAGCTTGAAAAGCTGCACAAGAAAATGTAATCAAAAGTGGGGCATTTTATAAAAAAAATCTTTGTTTTTGATCCCATAGTCCCAAGATCCCATAATCAGAATCGACTGGAAATAAACATTGAAAATTATTGTTCTCTCAAGAATGAATCGACGTTTCATCGATCCCGGAATCTGGCTTGGGATAAGAACGAAGATAAGAATGAACTGATAATCAACCTTGCCTTTGAGCAAAGCATTCATTCTGAACATCTTCCGATGTATAGAGCTTGAATGAGACAAGAATTGTTAATAAAGTGACAAAATTACAACTGCATGTTATCAAGGGAAAATAATCTTTCTTGCTCGTATGAAATCGCTTGTAACTAACGTTACCGAAATTAGAACAATCAGCATAAAACAATTCTATTTGTTGGAATTTTCGTAACTTTGGTTACAAGAGCCGTAGGTTGTAGGTTAGCGATGCATCCTCGTTACGTTAGTTACAAGCGATTTCATACGAGCAAGAAAGATTATTCTGCCTTGATAACATGCAGTTGTAATTTTGTCCCTTCAAGGCCGGCATTTTCTAGCATAAAAAATGGCTGGAACAGACTGCGGATTAGTAGTTTAGTTGCACATAGTTAAATGCCCTTTTTACCAATTTCCAAGACGCAAGGGTCAATGGCAATACAACTTTGTGAACATTGTGTCTACTTGTTCTTAAATAACTTCAGGTTTTTATTTGTGGTCGCAGCCACCTTTGATAATAATAATAATTTACTTACATTCAATATTCAATCCTCTATAAAATCGTCATTTTTCATCATAAAGAATTTTTGAAACCATCACTGTGTCAAAGAAAATCTCTCCCCAAATATCAAAAAATATACAGGTGTTCCATTTGAAAATCAAAAGTTGATGTCACTTCCGGTCACTTCCGGAAATGAGAGCAGCTTCATGATCAAAGCAAAAAATAGCTCCTAAACTCGCTCCTGAATATCCCATACAAATTCCACATCGATATATCCCATAGGTAAAAAGTCCTGGGCTGGTGCGGTTTTCGAAAAACACACGGTATATACAGGGTGGCCCAACGAAAACACAACAGAGGGGTTTTTGGGCATTTCACTTCATTTTTTTAAGAAAAAAGCCCGGACAGGTCGATTTTTATACTAACATATATTGGCGGATTTCTATCATTGGCCTCCTCAGTCCTACCCCCCACCCACCCCAATATTTAAATTTCAAATAACATCACCTACTCTGTATTTATTTATTTATTTATTTATTAATTTATTTAATTATCTTTACTGACACGTTCAACGCCTCCACAAAGGCATTTTATGATGTAAGCCTGTCTTCATCTTGAACAAATAAATGATTCTATCTATCTATCTGTAATACATCAAATTGAGAATCAAATAATTATCTTTCTGAAGCTCCCCCTACCACAACTTCTAAATAAAAAATGACACTACTTACTTTGTGATACATCAAATTGCAGGTAAATGAATTTTCTTTCTTAAGGACAGAGTTATATTGGTGAAATACGGCGTTGCGGAATCAATCAGTGTGGGTTTATTCCTTGACAGAAGTTTACAGGGTGCAAAAAAATCGTGATTTGAATAAAGAAAATCAAAAAAATCGATTTTTTCCATTTAAATCGGATTATAATCAATAGTAATATAACAAGTGCCTAAACAAGTGCTTAGTGTTTTTTCAGTTGAATCGTTTCAACCCGAAAACGTCAATCACGAGGGAAAAGTAGACCCGATATTATCTGACTAAAATCCCAAGACAAAGTCGAGGGATTTTGTCCGAGATAATATCGGGTCTACTTTTCGAGTGATTGATAGTTTGTTTGAGGAATTTAAAACATTTAACTCGAATAAAACACAAAGCACGAGTTGAATTAAGCAGATTATCGCCCAAATAGACTACTAGTAGAAATAGTAGGTCCAATGTATCATTGTATTGAACTGTCAATTTCAAAGCATGCCTTGTTGAAAAAAAATCAATTTCAAGAGAAGGGTGAAAATGTTTGTTTTTTCTTTTTTCTAATAACTGAATACACTTGTGAAGCTCACTACTAAATCAAGCTAATTCTGTTGGCTAAATAATAATTATCTTGCCATGAGTGGTAGTTCACAACACAGTAGTTTCACATGGGAGGTACAGTGGTAGAGCTAAAAGCTAACTGTCACTAACAGCTGTTGACAGCGCATGAAAGGAGAGTGCACAGTCGCGGATTAAGGAAGGGGCCTCGTTGCTGAAAACAATGCTGAAACGAAGTCTAATAGGCTGTAAAATTGTATTTTAGTAAGTGGAAGACCCTTTAAACGCATCAGAACTAAAATTTTGATCCAAACCAGTATAAATACAGTCGTTTCAATTACATATTATTCGTGGGCCCAAAAATATTTCAATCCGGTGCTATTACCTAGTGTACATTAATCACCTCCTAGTGTGCATTAATCGATAGCTCAAACCGAGTCACGTGGGTCTCATTCGGTTGTTCTGATTGGTTGAATTGGGTATGTGGGCGATAATCATTTAAATCAGATTTTTTTGATTTGAATTAGATTTTTTTGATTTGAATCAGGTTTTTCCGGTTTCAGTCAAATTGTTTGCGAATTTCAAAATCTGTGGAAATTAAAGCTAAAATACAGTAAAAAAAATAGAGATACTCTTCCGGTGTACAGATCTTTGTACAAACTCTCAATCTTATTAATACAAACTTTCAGTTCTCGGCTTTTTCCAGAAAAGCTGAAACTCTACGAACTCACTACCTCAGTATGGTTTTAATCGTAACCCATACTATTTATATTGAACAATATGCAATAATTCACAATAGGTACTTGTCAAAACAACAGGTGTCGTTACGTCTTAGGATTGTTCGTCGCTCGTCGGGGGTGGGGTAGGCTGGTATACGAGATTTATATTTGCTCAGCGCTCAGAGAAAAATGTCGTGACGAAAAGCAGATGAAGTTTGGCGGTATTTCATAAAGAAAACTGTACCGGGAAATCAAATACGATAAAATGATTTAAATCAAATGATTAAAATGAAAAAATCGGTTGATTTAAATCACGATTTAAATAATGATTTAAATCAACTTGATTTGAATCCTCGCACCCTGGAAATCTACCATTCAGGTCTTTTTGGAAAGCTACAAGGATGTACTTTGGTTTGAGCCTATAGCCATATCCGAAATCCAAAAATTATTTTTTCAAAACTTGAATTTTTTTGGATTTTGAAAATATCAATAGGCTCAAACCAAAGTACTCGTACATCCTTGTAGCTTTTCAAAAAGACCTGAATGGTAGATTTCTGTCAAGGAATAAACTTAGACGGATTGATTCCGCAACGCCTCATTTTACCAATTTAACTCCGCCCTTAACAAAATGTTCTCAAAATTTTCAAAAGCCTTCTTCCTCTCCTAAAACACTTCGAATGTTCAATTAATTGGGGGAGGGGTTGAAATTAGAAAAAAAAATCTGAAAAAGAATTTGATTTCCTTCAATTCGATCTATCACAAAGTAGGTGGTGTCTTGTTGAATTTTGAAGTTGGGGTGGGGGAGCTTTGCTCTGCTTGGGGTAGGGCTTGGGGTGAACTTGGGTACTTAGCACTTTTCCACAAAAAATTTTCTTCTGCGATGCTATCTCAGATGACATTGACTAAACTGAACAAAATTGAGGGGTCGAGAATATAAAATGAGACAGTCAGAGGATTCTGGTTTCAAGAAAATGAGGTGAAATGCCCAAAAACCTCTCTGTTGTGTTTTTGTTGGGCTCCAGTGCCGGGCTAGGAAAAATGTGGCCCCGGGTTATTTGTCTAACCTCGGGTTCCACCAAAATTTTAAGAGCAGATTAAATCTATCACGCTGATAGTTGCTATGCACCAGCCAATAGGATGGCCGGTTGCTTAGTTACTATCAGAGTGATAAAGTTATCGCGTTGATAAAAGTTTGGCGGAACCCGAGGTAAAAGGTATATTTTCTGATCGTGTTTCTGAAAAAGTTATCGGATTAGAAAAGTCCTGAAAAACTGCTGTCCACTCGTCACTTTTGATGGCACACTTTTCCTGTTTCGACAAGAAAGTGCGAAGTTAAACTTTGGACCAAGTCTCCAACCAAGTCTTTATTTTCAACTGGACATCAACTGAAGTCTCCGCCCTTGACCCCCATATTTCCAAAAATTGAAGAAAAAAACTATTTTTTTCAATATTTTTCTGCATTTTGAAGCATTTCACCAACAGCCCTGGAATTTGTTATAGTCGGTCCGAAACACCCTGTATATTGTGATCAAATGAATTCTTGATTTAGGCTGGCTGTGCCCTATAGCCAAACGCAGCTTCGCACCCTTGAATTAAGGCCAACATTTCGGCCGCCGGAAAACTCTTAACGGCAAAACATCATTCTGATCTTTTTTGAACGAAAGTTTTCGGGTCGGCCAGAAATGGATGACCGGCGGCCGGTAAGCGAATGGGAGAATGGGGGCCCTTAGGCCAGGCCACAGCCTGCCTAAATTAAGAATTCATTTGATCACACGATCGAACTCGAGCCCTCTACTTGAACATTAATTTTAGACGTTCTGCTTGAATCAATCTAAGATGTGAAATGTTTTGATTTTATACGAAATCAAACTATTTTATTTCCAGGAAGATTATAAACGTAAATCGAAGGTCATTATGTAAGACGAATCCATGCGTTGCCGTGTTGGTAGGTATAGGTACCTACCAGTGCATCATAACAATAGTGATAAGAGAGCGGTCGCAAAAAAACTTGTGACTCGATGTTATTTGCACGTCGTGGTGTATTGTAAACGGACGTATTTGAAATGTGATGAACGAAATGTGTGTCAATTCAAGATTTTGTTTCAAAATAAGTGCCTATAAAAATTCAAAAAGTGCCGAAATGAATAATTCCGTTTCGGTAAATCAAAAACATGTCCGGTATCGCTCGGTTTTAAATATGAGTTCGTCATGGAAGCACAGGAAGAATAAGAGCATAAAAAACAGCATGTGGTCTCACAATTTTGACTTTCAATTCACATAGCCATCCGCTAGCCGTATTTTCCGGTTTGAAAAATTGCCTACTACACAAGAAGAACTTGAAAAAACCTGAACAAAGTGCAAACCATTTCAGTTCTACATAATATACGTACATAAATGATTTATGATCTGAATGGCCTCACGATTTTTCAAAGCTAACGTTTTGTGTGCTCTCATCCAGTGCTTTCACCTCGGCTTTCGCGCATTTTTCTAAATTTCCTTGTTCAAAATTCAACGTTTGTGGATTATTGAAATGATCCAAACAGAAGACTTATCCGGCAAGAAAAAGGTGAGTTCGTGAATAATATCAACAACTTTCTTGTCTTGAATATTTCAAAAAAGCTGCCGATTTCCCGCGAATTTTTTGGAATCATTTTTTCCGAAGCTTACTCTAGTAGCTCTGATTGCCATTATTATTTTCACTTACTGGGTTGATTATTTAGGCTCTAATGGTTTTAAGTGGTCTTTTAGGTTATTTAGTAGGTGACCCTTCAGGTTTCAGGTTTTTCTTCAATGTTTTACTGGTCGTTTCTAGTGAAAATGGCGGCTTCAGGGTCTTGGGTTAATCTTTATTTCTTTGTTGGGTGGCTCAATATTGGTTTTTTATGTGTATTCATACCTAAAATTCTGTTTGTATGTAGGTACTACTTTCAAATTAGTTGAAAAAAAGTAGTATAATATAGAGTATATTATACACCAAGGTTGAGGAAGTGTTATCATAGCCAGCTGATACCAGATGAAGAATATAAGGTGAGAAAGCTAATTTGATTTCCTCAACCGTGGTTTTCATGAATAGGATTTTTTGTTACTAGAAAATCGGTATAGCAATTTAGGAAGAGGTTGATAATTAATGACATAGGTTCGAGCATAGGTTACTTCTAAATACATAGTAAAAAAAAGATATTTCGATCATGACTCTATCATAATCTATTTCTATCAATTTGTATTATTATAATAAAAAGAAATTATTCATTTATTGATGAAGAATCCGAATAAAAGAAAAATCAATATTAGTACAATTTTATTATTACGAATCTGTCGAATCGTCAATCATTCATAATCGATTATTCGAATGATCATTCGATTACTAAAAGCGATTATTTTATTTTATTCGATTATTGGAATATATCGATTAACAACGTGAAGCTACTACAAAAGATGTAATACATAAAATTATACAGGGTATTCCATTTTCGCGCTATAACAAAAACAAAGATTTTTTCAAATGAAATGCTCCACTTTTGATTTAATTTTCCTGTTCAGCTTCCCAAGCGCTATTATAAGTGTATTTTTGTTTTTTATTTGTGGCAGTGCTACCAACTGAAAATTGGAAATTGATTTTTCTTGTGATTTCAATGTTCATTTCGAAAAATCGTAGATGCCTCTTTTTTTGGAGTGAAGGACTAAAATTTGGTATAACGGTAGTCAAATAGAAGTTGAAGAACTTCATAACCAAAAACTTGAGGTTCAGTTATACAGGGTGTGCAGAATTTTTTTCAAACTTAGCGTATTTCAAAACGTTATATGTAATTGTTTTTTTTTCCAATGGAATGCCCCCTATTTTATCTCACCATTCGATAGCTTTTTTCTTCCTCTTCCATCTTTACTAGGGATACTCTACCCATAAATTCCATAATTTCCGAGATAATTCAGATAATCGATAATTTTGATAAAATTGGTCGTTTTTTTTTGGATTTTTCATATTCTTAATAGGTCCTGATACAGATAATCAAATGTCAAAATGTACTCATCTCCCAATTTGACAGTTTGAACTTCTTGAGATCACAAAAACTGCTTCACTAAGTTCAATTTGAATTTCCTTTTTTCCATCGTGCAACGAAATTTTTTTTAAGCATTCACTTCAAATTGAAATTTAGCGCGGCTATTTAATTTTATTGAAAGACTTGTTCTTAGTATCAAACCAAGCAAAATGTGTCAATTAGACATTTGTTGATAATCACAATGGCCTGCCCGACGTGACAAATTTCAATAAACAGCTATTTTTTATCAAAATTACCGATTATCTCGGAAACTATCTCTTATAGGAGTAGGGCACTCCTAGCAAAAATGGAAGAGGAGGAAAAGAGCTATCGAACGGTGAGATAAGATATAGGGCGTTCTATTTGAAAAAAAAAATGACTTATGGCATTTTGAAATTTCCGAAGTTCGAAAAAAGTTCTGAGCCTCCTGAGTATCTGAATCTCTAGTTTTTGGTCATGAAGTTATTCATCTTTTATTCGACTATTGTTGTGCCAAATTTCATTCCTTAATCCGAAAAAAAACGAGGCTCCTGCGATTTTTCAAAATGAACCTTGAAATTACAAGAAAAAAATTTTTAATTCTCAGTTGGTAGCACTGCCATAAATTGCAAAACCAAAATACGCTTATAATAGACCTTGAAAAGCTGTATTAGAAGATAAAATCAAAAATTGGGCATTTCATTGAGGAAAGTTTTTGTTTTTGTTATATGTATCGCAAAAATGGAACACCTGTATAGTTGAAAATAATTTTACGGATTAGAACTTTTCAAATCAATAATTTTATGTATTATACCTTTGTCTCAATCTCGTAAGGGAAGGCCGCAAGGCCGCGACGCTTATTTTACCAATATAACTCCGTCCTTGAAATTATGATAGGAAACGCAAATCGAAGGTTATGACGTACGCCAAAAAATTCCTTTGTTGGTAAGTGCAGGTACCTACTACCTACCAATGCGCCGTAATAGTTCCTGATAAGAGAGCGCCCGCAAAAAAAACTGGTTGCCTAATCAGTACACATGCCTCGATCCTTATTTGCACGTCGCATGTTGTAGCAGTCGGACGTACTTATACATGATCGCGAATGTCTAAATTGAAAAAATCTAAAATTCACAAGACTGTTGATAGCACCAGCAGCCATCCACAAACTTTACTATCGTGTGATAGAATGAATTCTTGATTTAGGCAGGCTGTGGCTTGGTTAATTTCAGAGGTACGATTTCTGCAATTCGCTCTAGCCTTTCAGAAGTAAATATTTTTGTCTAAAAAAATGCGTTGTCAGAAATATGCTCTCAACTTTGGCCTCTCGTTTGCAATGACGTTTGGTTCTTTGTGCTTATAATCGCTCATTTCCCCCTCTGTTACAATATAATTTACCTCGTAATTTACTATTCCTAACAATACTAATATCAATTTTATTTGTTGCAGTTATGGAACAACGGTGGTGTTAATTAGCAGTGAGTGATTTATAAGTAGCCAGTGGGTAAAGTGTTAAGAGTGAGTGACCAGTGAGTGACCAGTGAGTGATCAGTGTGGGATGAGGAGCCAAATGAAGGACCTTGTCACTAAAGGTGAGTTTGACTATTAATTCTCCAAAAAACTAACAAACTGATGCGTACCAACTGACTCCTATCAACTCAAGAATGTTTATTCAACACCAAAGTTTTCAACATGTTCTGGCTCTGCTGCTGTTTAAATTAAGATTTAAACTTCAAAAACTAATTTTTGATTTGAGCTCAATATCTCTAAGATTATATCGGGAATGGAGTATTATACTAAAAATTTTTTTGGATTGTAATGGAAACTACATTGAAAAATAATTGACCCGTGTTTTTTTATTCAGTCAAAAACCGTATCGTTTGGGCGTAATAAATAAATGACATCAACTAGTTCTGACGTCACAGCGAGTCACTGCCTATACTGCCTGTGTAAATGACGTCAGAAATAGGCAGAATATAAGGATTTCGTTTATTTATTGCGGCCAAACGATACGATTTTTGGCTGAATAAAAAAATACGGGTCAGTTATTTTTTAATATAGTTTCTGATTCCATCGAAAGAAAAATATTTTTTCAAAAGTATAATACTCTATTCCGACTTGACCACTCAAGTCAGACTTGAACTCGTTCCGTTCGGGCACAACTTCCACTCTTTCGAGCCTAAAGGCCGATCTATGAAATGCGCAAAGCAGCCGCAACGCGAGGCGAAACGTTTCTATTCTGATTGGCTCGCAAGAAATTTGCTGCGTTGCGATAGTTTTGCGATTACCTGCGACTCAATCAGAAACTTGCGCCTTATTGCGTTGCGGCTGTGGATACGTCGCGTTTTTCCATAAAGCTGCTATAAAACATTCACTTTACGCCCTTGCTACATAATTAATATAAATAGAAACGTCGGTTCTTTTTTCACATCTTTCAAAAAATTACATAGATTTTGATGGAACTTGGTACATGAGTACTAAGTAGTATCTGAGGGGTGAAACGTTTGCTTTGAAATTTTGTTGACATTAAGCAATCGCGGCCTCCAAAACTAGGAAAATAATTGTGGAAAAGTTTCAGATTTCTATGATTCTATGAAATTACAGTAAAAATCTCATGCCGGACGAGGTACCAGAAATTACACATCTGCGAGGGCATAGAAAACACTTTGGAGAAGTGCTCAAAGTAGAATTCAGTCCAAAAGGACGTTTCGTTCTTCTTATATGATTTTTTTAAAATAGAAGGCTAATTTTGTATTCATAATTTCTTGGTAAATTCGTGCTTAATTTTCTATCTTCAGAAATATTTGACCGATATTGATGTACTATTACGGACAAGAAAGAGTATAACAGAGACTGACACGGAGTGTACTGATTTTGCCCTGGTGTCAAATTTGGTACACTCCATGACAAGCTCTGTCCTATTTTTTTTGTCCGCAATTGTAATTCAAGATAGGGGTGGCAGCCTTGGAAAAAAAATTCGGTCCAAAAATAGTTGATGTCAGTTGATCACAGTCGCCACAATTGTAAAAATGAATCTCGAAGATTAATCATTTTATTTGGTCAATTCGTACAGTGTGTTCATTTGAAAAGTTGTTACCCCTGATTTCTCTCCGCCAAAATTTTTCACAGGAAAATGGAAAATTGAAAACTGAATTTTTTGTAATTTCAAGGTTCATTTTGAAAAATCGTAGTAGCCTCGTTTTTTTGAATTCAGGAATGCAATTTGCCATAACGGTAGTCGAATAGAAGTTAAACAACTTCATGACAAAAAACTTGAGGTCCAGTTATACAGGGTGTGCAGATTTTTTTTCGAACTTCGCCAATTTCAAAATGCAATAAGTCATCTTTTTCAAAAGGAATGCCCCCTATTTTACCTTACCATTCATAGCTTTCTCTCCCTCTTTCATTTTCACCGGGGATACCCTACCCCTAAACTCCATAATTTCCGAGATAATCGATAATTTTTATGAAAATTGTCGTTTATTTGGATTTTTCATGTTTTTAGTAGATCCTGATACAGAAAATTGTATGTCAAAATGAACGCACCTCTCAATTTAACAGTTTGGAGAAAACTAGGGAGAAAACTCTCGAGAAAACTGCTTTACTAAGCTCAATTTGAATTTTCTTTTTCCTATCGTTCAACGAAATGTTTTTGAAGCATTCACTCCAGATTGAAATTTAGCGCAGCTATTCAACAAAAAGACTTGTTCTTAGCATCAAACCAAGCAAAATGTGTCAATTAGTCATTTATGGATGATTACCATGGCCTGCCCGGTGTGAAAAATTTTAATAAAGAGCACTTTTTATCAAAATAATCGATTTATCTCGCGAATTATCAAATTTAGGGGTAAGGCTCGGGTAAGGTACCTCTGGTAAAAATTGAAGAGGAGAAAAAAGCTATTGAACGGCAAGCCAAAATAGGGGACACTCTATTTGAAAAAAAAAAAGACTTATGGCATTTTGAAATTCGCGAAGTTCGAAAAAAAATTCTAAACCCTGTATTACTGAATCTCAAGTTTTTTGTCATCAACTTATTCACGTTTTATTCGACTATTGTTGCGCATGCGTAAATGGCAGGTGTACCAAACTTGGGGCTAGGCGAGGGGCTAGGTGGAAATCACCCATTGCCAACCTTTATCAATGTCACTTTTGACGCTCGAAGCTGGCGCCAGCGCGGATGGGTAACGCGGCTGTGAAAAAAGTTGTGCACACAGGTCATTGACAGGACTTACTGATAAGGTCTATTTGACATAAAAAGATTGGCCGATGTGCAAAATTTCATGATTCTTCTGTCAACAGTTTCGAAGATATATTAAATAAAAATCACCTTCAGGGTACCACTTTTAGAGGGCTGTAGCTCGCTTATAAAGCATTTTTCGTCCTATGTTTAAAGGAACTTTTTTTCTTATTTTTGGTCGCAGAATCTGCTGGTGAAGTATTGCACGCTGATTATGGGACACAGATCGCTGACTAAAAATGGAAAAAGATAGGCTACTTTTGATTAGTCGCCGCCTCCTGCTCCCGCTCCCAAACAAACAAAAAATGCAACTTCCAACAATTTTCACTGATTTGGATGCTAATGTTACCTTAAACATTTAGAAACTTCCAACTAAAACTGTGCAAAAGTTACTTTACCGAATGCTGCCAGCCCCACACGCCGCCCTCAAAGTAAGAGATAAATGAAAAACATAAACCCGAAGACATAACGATTTAATTCTCTCGCTATATGTATAGCCGACTAAAAATGGGAAAGAATAGGCTACTGTTTATTAGTCGCCGCCCCCAGCTGTCGCCCCCAAACAAAAAAATATTGTTGATTGAAAGAATTTTCATTCAAATCTATTTCATTGGCAAGTACCCCATTCCGATAACAAAATATCACAATGAGTTTCGATTGAAGAGAGTGGGCAATAAATGGTTTTTCTCCTTCAACCAAATTTCTTTACATTCACAATATTATACCTCTTTGAGAAAATGCGCTACTGCGACTCACGCACGTGAAGGCATACTCACTTGTTTGTAGTTCTACCGACTTTGTCCTTGTTACCGTTTCCGAGATACCAATAATAGTGAGCGTTTAAATACAGGACACTACTTATCGAAAAAAGCCTCTGGTGTTGTTGGCGCTCGCGGACAACCCAGCACCATAAATCAATTGAATTTGCACAAATTACAAATCGTTACCTATTTTATCAAACATCGAAATCGCCACCCAGGCGCGAAAATGTATAATAGGTAGTTAGGTCAGTAGGTATGTACCTACACTTGAATACTACTTCTTAGGTGGCTGATGATGACTCATGCAGTAGTCGCAAAAAATTGGGCGATAAGGCATCATCACCGTAGCTATAATCAGTTGTGTCGGTTGTCGTGAAAAGGTGCCAACGTCTTCGAACCTTCCTTTGATTTTGTGGTGGTTTTTGAACGTTACTTTGTTTTAATAATTAGCGTTTTGAAAATGCCTATGTGTTTGAGCCGCATAACTAATTGTTCGCGTCCAGTGATGAACTTAAGCATTGTTCCAGTCAGTTAGGACGGTGCAAAATACAGTGCATGTTCAAATTTAGAGGGCTTTAATTGATTATCTCTTTGTTTTTACATACAGAAATACAAAATAGTGTTTATTTCTGAAAATCAAAATGTTTAATGTGTTCTAAAAATGAAAGTTCAGTGCAAGTGCAACAAGACAATGGCCTGTGGTGATCAGTGAGAGAGTTGAGTAGTCTGGAAGGGTGAGTCGGCTTTTTCATTGGTTCCAAAAGTTAAATTGTCTAATTTATAGTTGTCTTCAGAACGATGCCGGCAGCACGCCTTTGTTACAGAGTGCTACCGAAGTACGGTATGATCAAGAACTTTCCTCCTCTAGGCAGGCTGTGGCCTGGCCAAAATCAGCCTCGTTTGCCTGCCTATGACCAGACCACAGCCTGCCTAGAGGAAAGTTTTTGATCATACGGTACACCAAGAAGATACCTGTATTATTATTAACGTAACTATGTCTTGCCTTACTACCGAGCTTACTACCGAATTATAGGGAACGCCAAACTATTTTCTAATACGGATAATTTGGTTGAACAAATTAACAAGCAAATTAATATAGGCCAGATTAAGGGTTCAAAAATATAGAGCTTGCGGTAAAAATAAATCGCAAGAGGTGCCCCGTCAAGTAAGTTACGATTCAATTTTTAAAATCGTTTTCTCACAGTAATTTTTGAACACCGATTCCACGGAAAAATCTCAATCAAAGTTTACTGAAATAAGTCTTTGTGAAACAGTATAACAACGCATTTCATCAAGCATTTTCAGGTTCAAAGACTCGTTCAAAGATGATAGAAGGTCCCCTTCCTTTTCCCCCCAAGTTACAATTTCTGAATTTTACGTTCAATTTAAAAAGAAAAAATTACTCTCGCAAAAATTTTCAAGTGCTTCATTCTCGAAATATTTTGGTTCGAAACTTCGAATAGAATCTCGAGAGCAATACGTACCTTCAAGGGCCTAAAAATCAAAATCCAAGTAAACTCAATGATTCCTCAACTGGAGTAGGTTTTCTAGGTATTTTAAGTTGATAAAGTCCAGGGCCGGCAACTTTGGATTTAAACGTGTGGTGCTGACTGTTGAATATTTCAGAAAAAGAACTGGGGGGGGGGGCGTCGCAGGCGACTTTTTTTCAAGTTTTAAAAATTATTTGGGCACACGTCCTATTTGAATGAAATATACTATACAGGCTGTCCCAAAATAAAGCAGCTAAAAGAGGCCCCTACATATTTTCTGCGGCATTCGAACTTTTTTTATTTTAATTTTAATTTGTTTTACTCGAGGTTTTACTACTGGTTGGATTATGCCAATAGGTAGGGAATCATTCAAAACAAGTCTCTGGCAAATTTCAGCCGAACACTTCGACCCGTTTATGAATTATTCATGAAAAACCAATGAAATAGTCAAATTTTGAAGAGCTGTATCTCGGTTAATATAAGGCTTTCGCAAAAAAAAATGTAGAGGTCTTCTAGTGTCTTCTGGACTCCCATAGACCGTTGGCTACTTCATTCTGGGACACCTGTATAATATAGGAGTAATATTACAGTATAAATAAAACTTTCAAAATGAAACAAAAATTCTAGAAATTGGTAAATTGGAGTGCTGTGGCGCTAATTTCAATTTTTGCATTTTCAACATGTGGTGCTCAGCACCACCTCTTCGGGTTACGTGTGGTGCTCGAGCACGTCAGCACTACTGTTGTTGCCGGCCCTGCTGATAAACCACCATTTTTGCCCATCAACAAAAAGTTTTCAGGAAATCAAAGTTTGAGGTTCTTGAAAGTGGGGATTCCGAGATGTCCTTCGAAGTTTCAAACCCAAGTATTCTCAAAAAATTAAGCCTCTAATCAAAATGTTGCTGAAGTAACTTTTTTCTTCAAATTGAACGTAGAATTCATGACAAATTCAAAAATTTCATTTTCAGAAATAACTTGAAAAATCAAAAATACGGGAAAAGGGTACGTTCTGTTTAGGGTTCTGATCAAAATCGATTGGACGGTTTAAAAATTACGGTGATAAATTTTGGTTACGGTATGTAGCTTGCGATTGCATATAGCTTTGCATATAGCATATTGCGATAGCTTGATATGTAGCTTGGTTTTAGAAAATACCTGCAAAACTTCAATCGATTCTATTGATCTATATGAGTGATATATGACCAATCAAACTTTTCTGTTGAACACATAAATCACCCTGTATATCGGAAACAAGGGACGTCAGGAACATTTCAAAAGCAGATTCTGATTTGCCTTAGAAAGTACATCTTTCCTTGAACTATGTCGGTTACTTCGTGGGACAGCCTGTATTAGCAGAAACAATCACTAGTGGAAGCGGTATAACGCAAAAGGAGACCGTTTTCTGGGATGAAGTATAGATATTCAGCATGGGCGTATTATAACAAAACAAGCGATTCTTTTCGTTGTTGTTATTTTTGTTAGGTGCCTACTTGGCTTTTCTCATAAATCCTAATAGTTTTAATTATTATTGACAAAAACAAATATGTACCCAGACCATTCGGTAGAAAATTAGGAACCTAGGTACCTATTTGTTGAAAAAAAAGTGGTATTATAATTTCCAATAAAAATATATTTTGTTTCAGTAAGTTCCACTGACGAAGAAGAAGGACGGATGTGCCAAGCCGCCGGGTAGTAAAGAAGACTGAAGCGATCAGAAGGTAGGATTTTTTACTTTTACTCCAAGTCCAGGGGAGAAAACTTACAAGAAAACTATACCTGCTAATTTTTTTGTGAAATAACTGGAACTGCCAAAATGTCACTCAAATATCACCAAATTGGGTTGAAATGCCTATGGAATAGACAGTAGAGACTCGCAAAAAATCCATTGTGGCACGACAATACTTTTCCGGCTGGTAGCCGGAAACCTACTGAAAATTTTTGCAGCATCTCCACAACAAAGCAAAAAAGTAATAAATTGTCCAGATAAATTTTACTTTTCCGGGAAAACTTCGAAACATCTTCCAAATTATCCCATTGTAAAAATCTTGGAATAAATAAATGCAGGCTCAAGTGTAGGCTTCATTTTGCAGTCTTTATGGCTTGAAACTGTTCAGGGTAAACAAGTTGTTGGAAACGCATTTCCTCAAGTCGAAAAAACTCTAAAACTGTCCGATTTCAGAATCTCTTGCAGCAGAAAGTAATGTCAATTTTTTCTCCAGTATGCTCGACTGGGAGTCTGCACCTGAAATGAATTTTTCTGATCCTTCATCACAAGCTGCAAATTTCGCTGCGAGGTTGTTTAATTATTGTAAAATGTCATTTTTCACAAATTGCGGAAAAAATGTAAAATTGGGAAACTAGAAATGGGCCTAGGCACAGTGGCGTGGCGACCCAAAGGTTGTTAACACTTTTCAAAACTTGTCAATTTTACTTTCCCGACCCCCCACCAATATGGAAGGGGAAGTATTGTAATGGTGCAGAAAAAAAGTTTGTGTGTGTGTGTGTGTGTGTGTGTGTGTGTGTGTGTGTGTGTGTGTGTGTGTGTGTGTGTGTGTGTGTGTGTGTGTGTGTGTGTGCGCGCGTGCGTGCGTGCGTGCGTGCGTGCGTGCGTGCGTGCGTGCGTGCGTGCGTGCGTGCGTGCGTGTGTGTGTGTGTGTGTGTGTGTGTGTCTGCCTGGCTATGATCTTCCATGATAACTGCCGAACCGTTTACATACAAAAATCCGTTAAATCTGGTATGCGGACATGGTTTTTCTCTGGAAAGAGCCCATTAGTTCTTGGTGGTCATCTGTCAAACGGAAGTGTTACTGTCAATAAATGTCAGAACCTATATCTCACGGAACTTGACTTGCAATGCATCATTTGAAAGCACTTGAAAACTGACTTCAAAACAGTTGAAAGTGTTCTCATTTTAATCTTTTCTCCAACTCTCATTCCCAGCATGTCTGCACCTAAGATGAATATTTCGTGGGGGTCACCGCATGCCGAAGTTTGCACTGCATTTTTTTTAAATTACCGTCGGGAAAGCGGAACCCTGTCGATTTCGAAAATAAGCCTACACGACGCCCAATCCAATCTACTTTTGATATCAGTTGAAATTTTTCAAAAAAAGTTGATCATCGAGCAGGAAAGAATTATTGAGTGGAGTCCTGCTTCAGAAGCGGGTCGTGCTGGTCACAACACGGACGAGAGGCCCTTTCGGGTGGCAACGGCTAGGAAAAATTTTGAAAATTAAAAACGCCCGACTGTAAAATGGTGGAAAACTGCAACTGCTGACTTGATTTAATAATTAGATTTTTTTGTTGTGTTGCTTTCTGCCAAATCCCGTTCCAATTCATCAGATAAACTGCGCCAACAAAAAAATTGCTTGACTTTCACGGCCAATAATTTTCGATTGCCGAAAGTGATTTCCATTCAGTTTATTGCGTTTACTAGCCCTAGCCCTACTAGCACTAGGTGATATGTAGAAAGGTGAAAAATTGCCATAATTTCATCGAACACCCATTTGCGAAACAAAATATTAAAAATTCTAAAGTGAAAATCGTGGAGTGAGATGCCTTGTCTCGGATCGGTTTTGCAACACACAGGCAGACAGACAGACATCATTCTGAATATGGTCTTATCGTCTTGGGGAACCACAAAATGGATATATCCGGCAAAATGTCAGAACTTTTTTTTGCACGATTACAATACTTTCCCTTCCATGTTGTCGGAGGCTTGGGAAAGTGAAAATGTCAAAGTTCAAAACTTATCCATTCAATTATTCACAATCTATCCGTTGGATTGGAAGCAAATTTTCTTACAAAGTCACAATTTCTTTTGGCCGTTGCCACCCGAGCGGGTCTCGCGCCCATGTTTCGACCAGAACAACTCGCTTTTGTAGCAGGACTCCACTCAAAAATTCATTCCTGCTCGAGGATCAACTTTTGAAATCGGACCCACGGTTCTCGAATTTTCCTTTCTGAAAAAACGGCAAATTTTCCAACTTCTTATCCCGTGAACAGATTCTCACCATATTTTTTTACACAAAAGGTAACTGGTTCTTGATCATTTTCCAACATTTTTTTCCCAATTTCGCGGGAATTTTCCGGTTAAAAATGTAAAACCAGCCTGGGTTTTCTAGACCGAAGTTGAATGATAAAGTTGAACAGTGCCGTAACTAGGCTTATGGCGCCTGTGGCAATGTAGCGATTGTGCGCCCCAAAGAAGCAAACATCCCAAGAAGACCAGACCTCGCTAGAGCACCGCAAGCTAAAATTTCCCGAGAAAATAATAGTAATGCTAATAATAATTTCAAATTTAAGGACAGAGTTGAAAGATTGGTAAAATGAGCGTTGCGGAATCAATCCCTGTGGTGATATTTCTGGAAAGAATCTCACCATTTAGGTCTATTTCGAAAGCTACAACGATGTACTTTAGAATAGAATAGAATACCTGGTGATCATTTGGAAACTATCCACCTGCAATAACTCCCGATTCCTTCTGAAAATGTCTTCGAGCAAAAACAGGTCGATTTTTATATTGAGGGGGACATCTATAACGTACATTGGCGAATTTCTATCTTCAGCCACCTTGCCCCCACCAACCCCAACTTTGAAATTTCAAATGACACCACCTATACACGATACCTATACATATACTATACCTATACACCAATACATCAAATTCAACAGAAATAAGTTCTCTTTTTGAAAAATATTTCTGAAATTTTCGACCCAACCCCTCTTCCCCATTTACTTCTTAGAGTGTCGAATTTAATATCCTTGATCTCTCAGTTCTCTTCAATGCAGTCAATGTCATCCTGCACAGCATCAAAAAGGAAATTTTCTATGGAAAAAGTGCCACCTAAGTTCACCCCTCCGCTCCCCCCACCTGACCTTAAAAATTTAAAATGATTATTTGGTCCAGCTGTCAAAAATGACAAATAGACCAATGAAAACGATTTCTCCCTATAGCCAGTAACCAATAGAAATTAAATTTAGCGATAATTGTACTAGTACAACTAGCACTAAAATTGTACTAATACAATAATAATTGTATTTCTTCAAAGCCGTTCAAACGAGCGTTCAAACTTGATGAAATATAAGTGCTAACTTTATTTAGGGACAAACTACAATGATATTATAATACTGCCTATTTGTTTAAATTAAAAGTACAATTAAAAAAATTGAATATTGGAACAATTGACCTTTCCAATTTTAGGAGATAGAAAGTACATGGTTTTTCGAGGTCACCTTTGACGTTTTGACGTTTATGACGTTTGGACGTTTCGTTTCTGACTTTTGCGGGAATTTTGAATCGGTTAGCTATACTGTTCCCATTATCATGTGGGGAAAGTCACTAGAACCCATAAGGGAGTTTTTAATGGACGAAGTAATAGAGTTTTTTCGTAGTAAGATGCACGTGTCTGGTGCAGCGTGATCCCTGGTGGTGCTGGTGCAGCCACACTTCCATCAAGTTTGGGTCTTTCCTGAACCGGTGCATGGTGATGCCGGGTGTATTCGTCTTATTCTCGCACTCGCATAGAGCGACACAACACCCTTGAACCATTTCTGTAAGTATCTTCAGTATCTTCTCAGTTTTCCACTACATATAACACACTTATTGGCAAGAACGAGGGTAAGAACAAGTGAAATCATGGAATCCATGCTGAAATCAAATAAATACACGACAGAGCGCTTGTCAGATTCGAAAAATTTCCCATTGTCAGAAACGAAATGTCATATCTCAAGAAACATAAGGCGCTTTCCAATAACTGCGACAAGACGGATACACAATGTCAAAGTGCACTTGCAAGCTCAATTCTAAACTCAGCCTCGCCAATGTTTCGATTGTGTCGACATGTGGTGCTATTACTGCTATTGGAACGCTAGCTGTGTCAAATTGTGTCCATATGTGTCGAATTGTGTCCTTATACGCCTTATTGGGAAGCGCCCAATGACCTCGATTAACCGTATCTTATACGCATGACGTCACAGTAAAGAGAGACAACGGAAAATTGGAGACCTCAATTGCGCAAGAAGCCGCTGGTCATATTTTCGTCACTCAAAACAGTTGCTGTGGTGGTGCTCGTGATAGTAGAAGATCTGCTGCTTGAAACTTGTGATTCTTCTGTCTGGTCGCTCACAGATATCGCCGAAGATGTGGCAATGTTGGAGCACATTTTGTCAATTATTGTCCGATGGTGCTCGCTGTCTAGTTGCAAGTAAGTCTTTATGGAGCTGGCGTTACTATGCCCCGTGATGTTCATTAACTGTTGCTCCCCAATGCCGGCTTTAGCCAAATTTGAGACGGCACTGGACCTGATGGAGTGATTGGAGATTCTTCTTTTCTTGGTGTCAACTCCTGCCTTTTCCGCACCAGATTTCACCCACTTCCCAACTTGATGGACACTCACTGGCAAATTTTTATACCATTTACCACTCAAGTTCCAGTTGGGGTTCGGTGTCAAAAACATTCGATCTTTTGCAATATTGCCTCGCTTCGACATCAATTTGTAGTAAAGTCTATAAATTATTGTTCAATTAGTGAAATCAAAATATAAAAAAGCGAGTATCTGTACCTAACAGGGCATATGTCAGCATTGTTGATGTTCTTTGCAAGCCATTTGCTATCAGATAGTTTCTTCGCTCCCCCTTGTGCAGTTTTTGTGAATATGAGATTGTATTCTATGCGTCCTGTCAAAAGTCTTTTATTGTCAAACTCCTCCTTGAAGACAAAGATCTTGCATTGAACTCCTTCGCCACCCCGCCAGGCTAATTCGTACGATACAATGAAAAAGAACTTCTTTTGAAGGCCTTCGGGTGTGTCCGAGTCCGAGTCCCGGATTATTTTCCCAATTTCTTCATCTGTCAAAGCAGCTGCACTGGTGCACCTTTTTTCAGGCAAGGCTTGCAGTTTTTTTCAAGTAGCATCTCGTGATGATCTTGCCGAGGTAAAAATGACATCGCTGAATGGATTGACTTCGATTTTCCAGTTTTTCATATACATTTCCTGAATCATTTTGGCCACAACATTCCACATATGTTTGACAACTGTTTCTTTGTAGTCATTCCCATCACATCTCTTCATATTGGTTGCCCAATCCTTCAGTATCACATTTAGCTCTGCTTTTGTAGTTGACTGCTCCAAAACATATTTCCTATCATTCAAAAACTGCGAAAACTGACGCCATACTGATTCTCTTGATTTTTTTGTGTTGCCCGGGGTGAGATTTCGTATTTCTGCATCAATTTCCTCTTCCTTCTTATCTCCAAATCGCTTTGATTCACCTGCTTCCATATCGATTTTCAATAATTTTAACAAACGAAGCCTTCTTGCACTTTTCCCTTTTACTGACAGAAAAAGGAAAATTCTCACTTTTGTTGTTTGAGGGTTCCCATAGAGAAATCATATGACACTATTAAATTACAATCATTCAGATGTGATCTGAAATACATGCTGTTTTTGTCTTGTTTGGACCAAATAATCATTCGAATAGGATACGAAACTACAAAATTAGCAGATAATTGTCCAGTGCTTACTTCAGACTCGTACTTGCTGCGAAAAATCCTACTCGTCTTCGACTCATAGGATTTATCTCGCAGCAAGTACTCGTCGAGTAAGCACCTGACAATTATCAGCAATTTTGTAGTTACTTATCCTATTATTTATATGACAATACCTACTTTGTGATACATCAAATTGAAGGAAATTGAATTCTCTCCCTGAACACAATTTTTCGGGATTTTTAAAAACCCCCGTTTCCCTCCTAAAATACTCCAAATGTCCAATTAAATGAGGGAGGGAATTAAAATTTCAAAAAAATTGTTTTTAGGAAGAGGATTCAATTTCCTTCAATTTGATGTATCCCAAAAGTGGGTGGTATCTTGTTGAATTTTGAAGTTGAGGTGGGGGAGAGCGATGGGGTCAATTTGGGTGGCACTTTTTTCACCAAAAATGCTCTTCTTTGATGCTATTTACGATGATGCTGACTAAACTAAAGAGAATTAAGGGGTTAGAATATTGAATGGGACACTCGGAGAATCTTTGGGGAGAAAAGGGGTGATGTTAAAAATTTTGAAAATATTTTTTTGAAAAGGGAATTCAACTCTTTTGAATTTGATGTATCGCAAGGTAGGTTGTGTCATTTGGAATTCTGTTTTTTGGATGGGTGGGGGCGACAGGACTGAAGATAGAAATTTGCCAATGTTTATTTTAGATGTCCCGTTTGATATGAAAATCGACCTGTTTTTGCTCGATGAAATATTGATTAGGAATCATGAGTTATTGCAGATGGATAGTTTTCAAATGATCACCCGGTATAATAAAGTTTATTCGTTCTCAAAGCATACAAAAATATATGAAGAATAATACCCAGGTACATATCAATGTAGATAATAAAACGGAATATATAAAATGCTGTTGAACACGTCACTGAATAAATGAATAACAATATAACAATAACAACTATATACAGGTTAAAATTTTATCGGAAAGGAATTCATCAATAGAATAGTAGGCCTTCGCTAATTCGCCAATAATTTGAGCCCACTGGCATTTCCAAAATCCAAAAATCAAAAAACTTATTTTTTAGCAATTGGCTTTTTGGTGCAGAATTTCTAATTCAAAATCGGAATTTTTTGAAACATCCGTCCGGCTTCACCGGTGAGAAAGTAATCTAAATTTCGGGCTGAGATTAGTCACGGAAAAAATCCATAGGCGTCTCTTTCATCTATAGGCTTCTCTATCAAAACGTGTTTAATATTTGTGAGAATTTCTCAGTAATTGGCTTTTTGGTATTTGCTGCAGAATTTTTAGTTCAAAATCAAATTTTTTTCAAACATCCGTGCGGCTTCACTGGTAAGAATGTTATTGAAATTTTGGGCTGAGATTAGTAACGGGGAAAATCCATAGGCGTCCCTTTCATCCATAGTCTTTTTTGAAGCGTGTCTTGATATTTGTGAGAATTTCTCAGTAATTGGCTTTTTGGTCATTTGCTGCAGAATTTCTAGTTCAAAATCGGAATTTTTCCAAACATCCGTCCGGCTTCACCGGTAAAGAAGTAATCTTAAATTCGGGCTGGGATTAGTCAATGAAAAAATCCATAGGCGTCTCTTTCATCCATAGTCTTTTTCAAAGCGTGTATTGATATTCGTGAGAATTTCTCAGTAATTGGCTTTTTGGTCATTTGCTGCAGAATTTCTAGTTCAAAATCGGAATTTTTGAAACATCCGTCTGCCTTCACCGGTAAAGAAGTAATCTTAAATTCGGGCTGAGATTAGTCAACGAAAAAATCCATAGGCGTCTCTTTCATCCATAGTCTTTTTCAAAGCGTGTCTTGATATTTGTGAGAATTTCTCAGTAATTGGCTTTTTGGTAATTTGCTGCAGAATTTCTAGTTCAAAATCGGAATTGTTCCAAACATCCGTCCGGCTTCACCGGTAAAGAAGTAATCTTAAATTCGGGCTGAGATTAGTCAACGAAAAAATCCATAGGCGTCTCTTTCAATCATAGTCTTTTTAAAAGCGTGCCTTAATATCTGTGAGAATTTCTCAGTAATTGGCTTTTTGGTCGTTTGCTGCAGAATTTCTAGTTCAAAATCGGAATTTTTCCAAACATCCGTCCGGCTTCACCGGTAAAGAAGTAACTTAAATTCGGGCTGAGATTAGTCAACGAAAAAATCCATAGGCGTCTCTTCATCCATAGGCTTTTTCAAAGCGTGTCTTGATATTCATGAGAATTTCTCAGTAATTGGCTTTTTGGTCATTTGCTGCAGAATTTCTAGTTCAAAATCGGAATTGTTCCAAACATCCGTCCGGCTTCACCGGTAAAGAAGTAATCTTAAATTCGGGCTGAGATTAGTCAACGAAAAAATCCATAGGCGTCTCTTTCAATCATAGTCTTTTTAAAAGCGTGTCTTTATATTTGTGAGAATTTCTCAGTAATTGGCTTTTTGGTCATTTGCTGCAGAATTTCTAGTTCAAAATCGGAATTTTTTCAAACATTCGTCCGGCTTCACCGGTAAAGAAGTTATCTTAAATTCGGGCTGAGATTAGTCAACGAAAAAATCTATAGGCGTCTCTTTCATCCATAGTCTTTTTCAAAGCGTGTCTTGATATTTGTGAGAATTTCTCAGTAAATGGCTTTTTGGTCATTTGCTGCAGAATTTCTAGTTCAAAATCGGAATTTTTCCAAACATCCGTCCGGCTACACCGGTAAAGAAGTAATCTTAAATTCGGGCTGGGATTAGTCAATGGAAAAATCCATAGGCGTCTCTTTCATCCATAGTCTTTTTCAAAGCGTGTTTTGATATTCGTGAGAATTTCTCAGTAATTGGCTTTTTGGTCATTTGCTGCAGAATTTCTAGTTCAAAATCGGAATTTTTTAAACATCCGTCTGGCTTCACCGGTAAAGAAGTAATCTTAAATTCGGGCTGAGATTAGTCAACGAAAAAATCCATAGGCGTCTCTTTCATCTATAGTCTTTTTCAAAGCGTGTCTTGATATTTGTGGGAATTTCTCAGTAATTGGCTTTTTGGTCATTTGCTGCAGAATTTCTAGTTCAAAATCGGAATTGTTCCAAACATCCGTCCGGCTTCACCGGTAAAGAAGTAATCTTAAATTCGGGCTGAGATTAGTCAACAAAAAAATCCATAGGCGTCTCTTTCAATCATAGTCTTTTTAAAAGCGTGTCTTAATATTTGTGAGAATTTCTCAGTAATTGGCTTTTTGGTCATTTGCTGCAGAATTTCTAGTTCAAAATCGGATTTTTTCAAAACATCCGTCCGGCTTCACCGGTAAAGAAGTAATCTTTAATTCGGGCTGAGATTAGTCAACGAAAAAATCCATAGGCGTCTCTTTCATCCATAGTCTTTTTCGAAGCGTGTCTTGATATTTGTGAGAATTTCTCAGTAATTGGCTTTTTGGTCAATTGCTGCAGAATTTCTAGTTCAAAATCGGAATTATTTGAACATCCGTCTGGCTTCACCGGTAAAGAAGTAATCTTAAATTCGGGCTGGGATTAGTCAATGAAAAAATCCATAGGCGTCTCTTTCATCCATAGTCTTTTTCAAAGCGTGTATTGATATTCGTGAGAATTTCTCAGTAATTGGCTTTTTGGTCATTTGCTGCAGAATTTCTAGTTCAAAATCGGAATTTTTGAAACATCCGTCTGGCTTCACCGGTAAAGGAGTAATCTTAAATTCGGGCTGAGATCAGTCAACAAAAAAATCCATAGGCGTCTCTTTCATCCATAGTCTTTTTCAAAGCGTGTCTTGATATTTGTGAGAATTTCTCATTAATTGGCTTTTTGGTCATTTGCTGCAGAATTTCTAGTTCAAAATCGGAATTGTTCCAAACATCCGTCCGGCTTCACCGGTAAAGAAGTAATCTTAAATTCGGGCTGAGATTAGTCAACGAAAAAATCCATAGGCGTCTCTTTCAATCATAGTCTTTTTAAAAGCGTGCCTTAATATCTGTGAGAATTTCTCAGTAATTGGCTTTTTGGTCGTTTGCTGCAGAATTTCTAGTTCAAAATCGGAATTTTTCCAAACATCCGTCCGGCTTCACCGGTAAAGAAGTAACTTAAATTCGGGCTGAGATTAGTCAACGAAAAAATCCATAGGCGTCTCTTCATCCATAGGCTTTTTCAAAGCGTGTCTTGATATTCATGAGAATTTCTCAGTAATTGGCTTTTTGGTCATTTGCTGCAGAATTTCTAGTTCAAAATCGGAATTGTTCCAAACATCCGTCCGGCTTCACCGGTAAAGAAGTAATCTTAAATTCGGGCTGAGATTAGTCAACGAAAAAATCCATAGGCGTCTCTTTCAATCATAGTCTTTTTAAAAGCGTGTCTTTATATTTGTGAGAATTTCTCAGTAATTGGCTTTTTGGTCATTTGCTGCAGAATTTCTAGTTCAAAATCGGAATTTTTCCAAACATCCGTCCGGCTGTGGTCCGGCTACACCGGTAAAGAAGTAATCTTAAATTCGGGCTGGGATTAGTCAATGGAAAAATCCATAGGCGTCTCTTTCATCCATAGTCTTTTTCAAAGCGTGTTTTGATATTCGTGAGAATTTCTCAGTAATTGGCTTTTTGGTCATTTGCTGCAGAATTTCTAGTTCAAAATCGGAATTTTTTAAACATCCGTCTGGCTTCACCGGTAAAGAAGTAATCTTAAATTCGGGCTGAGATTAGTCAACGAAAAAATCCATAGGCGTCTCTTTCATCTATAGTCTTTTTCAAAGCGTGTCTTGATATTTGTGGGAATTTCTCAGTAATTGGCTTTTTGGTCATTTGCTGCAGAATTTCTAGTTCAAAATCGGAATTGTTCCAAACATCCGTCCGGCTTCACCGGTAAAGAAGTAATCTTAAATTCGGGCTGAGATTAGTCAACAAAAAAATCCATAGGCGTCTCTTTCAATCATAGTCTTTTTAAAAGCGTGTCTTAATATTTGTGAGAATTTCTCAGTAATTGGCTTTTTGGTCATTTGCTGCAGAATTTCTAGTTCAAAATCGGATTTTTTCAAAACATCCGTCCGGCTTCACCGGTGAAGAAGTAATCTTTAATTCGGGCTGAGATTAGTCAACGAAAAAATCCATAGGCGTCTCTTTCATCCATAGTCTTTTTCGAAGCGTGTCTTGATATTTGTGAGAATTTCTCAGTAATTGGCTTTTTGGTCAATTGCTGCAGAATTTCTAGTTCAAAATCGGAATTATTTGAACATCCGTCTGGCTTCACCGGTAAAGAAGTAATCTTAAATTCGGGCTGGGATTAGTCAATGAAAAAATCCATAGGCGTCTCTTTCATCCATAGTCTTTTTCAAAGCGTGTATTGATATTCGTGAGAATTTCTCAGTAATTGGCTTTTTGGTCATTTGCTGCAGAATTTCTAGTTCAAAATCGGAATTTTTGAAACATCCGTCTGGCTTCACCGGTAAAGGAGTAATCTTAAATTCGGGCTGAGATCAGTCAACAAAAAAATCCATAGGCGTCTCTTTCATCCATAGTCTTTTTCAAAGCGTGTCTTGATATTTGTGAGAATTTCTCATTAATTGGCTTTTTGGTCATTTGCTGCAGAATTTCTAGTTCAAAATCGGAATTGTTCCAAACATCCGTCCGGCTTCACCGGTAAAGAAGTAATCTTAAATTCGGGCTGAGATTAGTCAACGGAAAAATCCATAGGCGTCTCTTTCAATCATAGTCTTTTTAAAAGCGTGTCTTAATATTTGTGGAAATTTCTCAGTAATTGGCTTTTTGGTCGTTTGCTGCAGAATTTCTAGTTCAAAATCGGAATTTTCCCAAACATCCGTCCGGCTTCACCGGTAAAGAAGTAATCTTAAATTCGGGCTGAGATTAGTCAACGAAAAAATCCATAGGCGTCTCTTTCATCCATAGTCTTTTTCAAAGCGTGTCTTGATATTTGTGGGAATTTTTCAGTAATTGGCTTTTTGGTCATTTGCTGCAGAATTTCTAGTTCAAAATCGGATTTTTTCAAAACATCCGTCCGGCTTCACCGGTAAAGAAGTAATCTTCAATTCGGGCTGAGATTTGTCAACGAAAAAATCCATAGGCGTCTCTTTCATCCATAGTCTTTTTCAAAGCGTGTCTTGATATTTGTGGGAATTTCTCAGTAATTGGCTTTTTGGTCATTTGCTGCAGAATATCTAGTTCAAAATCGGAATTTTCCCAAACATCCGTCCGGCTTCACCGGTAAATAAGTAATCTTAAATTCGGGCTGAGATTAGTCAACGAAAAAATCCATAGGCGTCTCTTTCATCCATAGTCTTTTTCAAAGCGTGTCTTAATATTTGTGGAAATTTCTCAGTAATTGGCTTTTTGGTCGTTTGCTGCAGAATTTCTAGTTCAAAATCGGAATTTTCCCAAACATCCGTCCGGCTTCACCGGTAAAGAAGTAATCTTAAATTCGGGCTGAGATTAGTCAACGAAAAAATCCATAGGCGTCTCTTTCATCCATAGTCTTTTTCAAAGCGTGTCTTGATATTTGTGGGAATTTTTCAGTAATTGGCTTTTTGGTCATTTGCTGCAGAATTTCTAGTTCAAAATCGGATTTTTTCAAAACATCCGTCCGGCTTCACCGGTAAAGAAGTAACCTTCAATTCGGGCTGAGATTTGTCAACGAAAAAATCCATAGGCGTCTCTTTCATCCATAGTCTTTTTCAAAGCGTGTCTTGATATTTGTGATAATTTCTCAGTAATTGGCTTTTTGGTCATTTGCTGCAGAATATCTAGTTCAAAATCGGAATTTTCCCAAACATCCGTCCGGCTTCACCGGTAAAGAAGTAATCTTAAATTCGGGCTGAGATTAGTCAACGAAAAAATCCATAGGCGTCTCTTTCATCCATAGTCTTTTTCAAAGCGTGTCTTGATATTTGTGGGAATTTTTCAGTAATTGGCTTTTTGGTCATTTGCTGCAGAATTTCTAGTTCAAAATCGGATTTTTTCAAAACATTCGTCCGGCTTCACCGGTAAAGAAGTAATCTTCAATTCGGGCTGAGATTTGTCAACGAAAAAATCCATAGGCGTCTCTTTCATCCATAGTCTTTTTCAAAGCGTGTCTTGATATTTGTGAGAATTTCTCAGTAATTGGCTTTTTGGTCATTTGCTGCAGAATTTCTAGTTCAAAATCGGAATTTTTCCAAACATCCGTCCGGCTTCACCGGTAAAGAAGTAACTTAAATTCGGGCTGAGATTAGTCAACGAAAAAATCCATAGGCGTCTCTTTCATCCATAGGCTTTTTCAAAGCGTGTCTTGATATTTATGAGAATTTCTCAGTAATTGGCTTTTTGGTCATTTGCTGCAGAATTTCTAGTTCAAAATCGGAATTTTTCCAAACATCCGTCCGGCTTCACCGGTAAAGAAGTAATCTTAAATTCGGGCTGGGATTAGTCAATGAAAAAATCCATAGGCGTCTCTTTCATCCATAGTCTTTTTCAAAGCGTGTATAGATATTCGTGAGAATTTTTCAGTAGTTGGCTTTTTGGTCATTTGCTGCAGAATTTCTAGTTCAAAATCGGAATTATTTAAACATCCGTCTGGCTTCACCGGTAAAGAAGTAATCTTGAATTCGGGCTGGGATTAGTCAATGAAAAAATCCATAGGCGTCTCTTTCATCCATAGTCTTTTTCAAAGCGTGTATAGATATTCGTGAGAATTTTTCAGTAGTTGGCTTTTTGGTCATTTGCTGCAGAATTTCTAGTTCAAATTCGGAATTTTTGAAACATCCGTCCGGCTTCACCGGTAAAGAAGTAATCTTAAATTCGGGCTGAGATTAGTCAACGAAAAAATCCATAGGCGTCTCTTTCATCCATAGGCTTTTTCAAAGCGTGTCTTGATATTTATGAAAATTTCTCAGTAATTGGCTTTTTGGTCATTTGCTGCAGAATTTCTAGTTCAAAATCGGAATTGTTCCAAACTTCCGTCCGGCTTCACCGGTAAAGAAGTAATCTTAAATTCGGGCTGAGATTAGTCAACGAAAAAATCCATAGGCGTCTCTTTCATCCATAGTCTTTTTCAAAGCGTGTCTTTATATTTGTGAGAATTTCTCAGTAATTGGCTTTTTGGTCATTTGCTGCAGAATTTCTAGTTCAAAATCGGAATTTTTCCAAACATCCGTCCGGCTTCACCGGTAAAGAAGTAATCTTAAATTCGGGCTGGGATTAGTCAATGAAAAAATCCATAGGCGTCTCTTTCATCCATAGTCTTTTTCAAAGCGTGTATAGATATTCGTGAGAATTTTTCAGTAATTGGCTTTTTGGTCATTTGCTGCAGAATTTCTAGTTCAAAATCGGAATTATTTAAACATCCGTCTGGCTTCACCGGTAAAGAAGTAATCTTGAATTCGGGCTGGGATTAGTCAATGAAAAAATCCATAGGCGTCTCTTTCATCCATAGTCTTTTTCAAAGCGTGTATTGATATTCGTGAGAATTTCTCAGTAATTGGCTTTTTGGTCATTTGCTGCAGAATTTCTAGTTCAAATTCGGAATTTTTGAAACATCCGTCCGGCTTCACCGGTAAAGAAGTAATCTTAAATTCGGGCTGAGATTAGTCAACGAAAAAATCCATAGGCGTCTCTTTCATCCATAGGCTTTTTCAAAGCGTGTCTTGATATTTATGAAAATTTCTCAGTAATTGGCTTTTTGGTCATTTGCTGCAGAATTTCTAGTTCAAATTCGGAATTTTTGAAACATCCGTCCGGCTTCACCGGTAAAGAAGTAATCTTAAATTCGGGCTGAGATTAGTCAACGAAAAAATCCATAGGCGTCTCTTTCATCCATAGGCTTTTTCAAAGCGTGTCTTGATATTTATGAAAATTTCTCAGTAATTGGCTTTTTGGTCATTTGCTGCAGAATTTCTAGTTCAAAATCGGAATTTTTGAAACATCCGTCCGGCTTCACCGGTAAAAAAGTAATCTTAAATTCGGGCTGAGATTAGTCAACGAAAAAATCCATAGGCGTCTCTTTCAATCATAGTCTTTTGAAAAGCGTGTCTTGATATTTGTGAGAATTTCTCAGTAATTGGCTTTTTGGTCATTTGCTGCAGAATTTCTAGTTCAAAATCGGAATTTTTCCAAACATCCGTCCGGCTTCACCGGTAAAGAAGTAACTTAAATTCGGGCTGAGATTAGTCAACGAAAAAATCCATAGGCGTCTCTTTCGATCATAGTCTTTTTAAAAGCGTGTCATAATATTTGTGAGAATTTCTCAGTAATTGGCTTTTTGGTCATTTGCTGCAGAATTTCTAGTTCAAACTCGGAATTTTTCCAAACATCCGTCCGGCTTCACCGGTAAAGAAGTAATCTTAAATTCGGGCTGAGATTTGTCAACGAGAGAATCCATAGGCGTCTCTTTCATCCATAGTCTTTTTCAAAGCGTGTCTTGATATTTGTGAGAATTTCTCATTAATTGGCTTTTTGGTCATTTGCTGCAGAATTTCTAGTTCAAAATCGGAATTGTTCCAAACATCCGTCCGGCTTCACCGGTAAAGAAGTAATCTTAAATTCGGGCTGAGATTAGTCAACGAAAAAATCCATAGGCGTCTCTTTCAATCATAGTCTTTATAAAAGCGTGTCTTAATATTTGTGGAAATTTCTCAGTAATTGGCTTTTTGGTCGTTTGCTGCAGAATTTCTAGTTCAAAATCGGAATTTTTCCAAACATCCGTCCGGCTTCACCGGTAAAGAAGTAACTTAAATTCGGGCTGAGATTAGTCAACGAAAAAATCCATAGGCGTCTCTTTCGATCATAGTCTTTTTAAAAGCGTGTCATAATATTTGTGAGAATTTCTCAGTAATTGGCTTTTTGGTCATTTGCTGCAGAATTTCTAGTTCAAACTCGGAATTTTTCCAAACATCCGTCCGGCTTCACCGGTAAAGAAGTAATCTTAAATTCGGGCTGAGATTTGTCAACGAGAGAATCCATAGGCGTCTCTTTCATCCATAGTCTTTTTCAAAGCGTGTCTTGATATTTGTGAGAATTTCTCATTAATTGGCTTTTTGGTCATTTGCTGCAGAATTTCTAGTTCAAAATCGGAATTGTTCCAAACATCCGTCCGGCTTCACCGGTAAAGAAGTAATCTTAAATTCGGGCTGAGATTAGTCAACGAAAAAATCCATAGGCGTCTCTTTCATCCATAGTCTTTTTCAAAGCGTGTCTTGATATTTGTGGGAATTTTTCAGTAATTGGCTTTTTGGTCATTTGCTGCAGAATTTCTAGTTCAAAATCGGAATTTTCCCAAACATCCGTCCGGCTTCACCGGTAAATAAGTAATCTTAAATTCGGGCTGAGATTAGTCAACGAAAAAATCCATAGGCGTCTCTTTCATCCATAGTCTTTTTCAAAGCGTGTCTTAATATTTGTGGAAATTTCTCAGTAATTGGCTTTTTGGTCGTTTGCTGCAGAATTTCTAGTTCAAAATCGGAATTTTCCCAAACATCCGTCCGGCTTCACCGGTAAAGAAGTAATCTTAAATTCGGGCTGAGATTAGTCAACGAAAAAATCCATAGGCGTCTCTTTCATCCATAGTCTTTTTCAAAGCGTGTCTTGATATTTGTGGGAATTTTTCAGTAATTGGCTTTTTGGTCATTTGCTGCAGAATTTCTAGTTCAAAATCGGATTTTTTCAAAACATCCGTCCGGCTTCACCGGTGAAGAAGTAATCTTCAATTCGGGCTGAGATTTGTCAACGAAAAAATCCATAGGCGTCTCTTTCATCCATAGTCTTTTTCAAAGCGTGTCTTGATATTTGTGGGAATTTCTCAGTAATTGGCTTTTTGGTCATTTGCTGCAAAATATCTAGTTCAAAATCGGAATTTTCCCAAACATCCGTCCGGCTTCACCGGTAAAGAAGTAATCTTAAATTCGGGCTGAGATTAGTCAACGAAAAAATCCATAGGCGTCTCTTTCATCCATAGTCTTTTCCAAAGCGTGTCTTAATATTTGTGGAAATTTCTCAGTAATTGGCTTTTTGGTCATTTGCTGCAGAATATCTAGTTCAAAATCGGAATTTTCCCAAACATCCGTCCGGCTTCACCGGTAAAGAAGTAATCTTAAATTCGGGCTGAGATTAGTCAACGAAAAAATACATAGGCGTCTCTTTCATCCATAGTCTTTTTCAAAGCGTGTCTTGATATTTGTGGGAATTTTTCAGTAATTGGCTTTTTGGTCATTTGCTGCAGAATTTCTAGTTCAAAATCGGATTTTTTCAAAACATCCGTCCGGCTTCACCGGTAAAGAAGTAATCTTCAATTCGGGCTGAGATTTGTCAACGAAAAAATCCATAGGCGTCTCTTTCATCCATAGTCTTTTTCAAAGCGTGTCTTGATATTTGTGGGAATTTCTCAGTAATTGGCTTTTTGGTCATTTGCTGCAGAATATCTAGTTCAAAATCGGAATTTTCCCAAACATCCGTCCGGCTTCACCGGTAAATAAGTAATCTTAAATTCGGGCTGAGATTAGTCAACGAAAAAATCCATAGGCGTCTCTTTCATCCATAGTCTTTTTCAAAGCGTGTCTTAATATTTGTGGAAATTTCTCAGTAATTGGCTTTTTGGTCGTTTGCTGCAGAATTTCTAGTTCAAAATCGGAATTTTCCCAAACATCCGTCCGGCTTCACCGGTAAAGAAGTAATCTTAAATTCGGGCTGAGATTAGTCAACGAAAAAATCCATAGGCGTCTCTTTCATCCATAGTCTTTTTCAAAGCGTGTCTTGATATTTGTGGGAATTTTTCAGTAATTGGCTTTTTGGTCATTTGCTGCAGAATTTCTAGTTCAAAATCGGATTTTTTCAAAACATCCGTCCGGCTTCACCGGTAAAGAAGTAACCTTCAATTCGGGCTGAGATTTGTCAACGAAAAAATCCATAGGCGTCTCTTTCATCCATAGTCTTTTTCAAAGCGTGTCTTGATATTTGTGATAATTTCTCAGTAATTGGCTTTTTGGTCATTTGCTGCAGAATATCTAGTTCAAAATCGGAATTTTCCCAAACATCCGTCCGGCTTCACCGGTAAAGAAGTAATCTTAAATTCGGGCTGAGATTAGTCAACGAAAAAATCCATAGGCGTCTCTTTCATCCATAGTCTTTTTCAAAGCGTGTCTTGATATTTGTGGGAATTTTTCAGTAATTGGCTTTTTGGTCATTTGCTGCAGAATTTCTAGTTCAAAATCGGATTTTTTCAAAACATCCGTCCGGCTTCACCGGTAAAGAAGTAACCTTCAATTCGGGCTGAGATTTGTCAACGAAAAAATCCATAGGCGTCTCTTTCATCCATAGTCTTTTTCAAAGCGTGTCTTGATATTTGTGATAATTTCTCAGTAATTGGCTTTTTGGTCATTTGCTGCAGAATATCTAGTTCAAAATCGGAATTTTCCCAAACATCCGTCCGGCTTCACCGGTAAAGAAGTAATCTTAAATTCGGGCTGAGATTAGTCAACGAAAAAATCCATAGGCGTCTCTTTCATCCATAGTCTTTTTCAAAGCGTGTCTTGATATTTGTGGGAATTTCTCAGTAATTGGCTTTTTGGTCATTTGCTGCAGAATTTCTAGTTCAAAATCGGAATTGTTCCAAACATCCGTCCGGCTTCACCGGTAAAGAAGTAATCTTAAATTCGGGCTGAGATTAGTCAACGAAAAAATACATAGGCGTCTCTTTCATCCATAGTCTTTTTCAAAGCGTGTCTTGATATTTGTGGGAATTTTTCAGTAATTGGCTTTTTGGTCATTTGCTGCAGAATTTCTAGTTCAAAATCGGATTTTTTCAAAACATCCGTCCGGCTTCACCGGTAAAGAAGTAATCTTCAATTCGGGCTGAGATTTGTCAACGAAAAAATCCATAGGCGTCTCTTTCATCCATAGTCTTTTTCAAAGCGTGTCTTGATATTTGTGGGAATTTCTCAGTAATTGGCTTTTTGGTCATTTGCTGCAGAATATCTAGTTCAAAATCGGAATTTTCCCAAACATCCGTCCGGCTTCACCGGTAAATAAGTAATCTTAAATTCGGGCTGAGATTAGTCAACGAAAAAATCCATAGGCGTCTCTTTCATCCATAGTCTTTTTCAAAGCGTGTCTTAATATTTGTGGAAATTTCTCAGTAATTGGCTTTTTGGTCGTTTGCTGCAGAATTTCTAGTTCAAAATCGGAATTTTCCCAAACATCCGTCCGGCTTCACCGGTAAAGAAGTAATCTTAAATTCGGGCTGAGATTAGTCAACGAAAAAATCCATAGGCGTCTCTTTCATCCATAGTCTTTTTCAAAGCGTGTCTCGATATTTGTGGGAATTTTTCAGTAATTGGCTTTTTGGTCATTTGCTGCAGAATTTCTAGTTCAAAATCGGATTTTTTCAAAACATCCGTCCGGCTTCACCGGTAAAGAAGTAACCTTCAATTCGGGCTGAGATTTGTCAACGAAAAAATCCATAGGCGTCTCTTTCATCCATAGTCTTTTTCAAAGCGTGTCTTGATATTTGTGATAATTTCTCAGTAATTGGCTTTTTGGTCATTTGCTGCAGAATATCTAGTTCAAAATCGGAATTTTCCCAAACATCCGTCCGGCTTCACCGGTAAAGAAGTAATCTTAAATTCGGGCTGAGATTAGTCAACGAAAAAATCCATAGGCGTCTCTTTCATCCATAGTCTTTTTCAAAGCGTGTCTTGATATTTGTGGGAATTTTTCAGTAATTGGCTTTTTGGTCATTTGCTGCAGAATTTCTAGTTCAAAATCGGATTTTTTCAAAACATTCGTCCGGCTTCACCGGTAAAGAAGTAATCTTCAATTCGGGCTGAGATTTGTCAACGAAAAAATCCATAGGCGTCTCTTTCATCCATAGTCTTTTTCAAAGCGTGTCTTGATATTTGTGAGAATTTCTCAGTAATTGGCTTTTTGGTCATTTGCTGCAGAATTTCTAGTTCAAAATCGGAATTTTTCAAAACATCCGTCCGGCTTCACCGGTAAAGAAGTAATCCTAAATTCGGGCTGAGATTAGTCAACGAAAAAATCCATAGGCGTCTCTTTCGATCATAGTCTTTTTCAAAGCGTGTCTTAATATTTGTGAGAATTTTTCAGTAATTGGCTTTTTGGTCATTTGCTGCAGAATTTCTAGTTCAAAATCGGAATTTTTCCAAACATCCGTCCGGCTTCACCGGTAAAGAAGTAACTTAAATTCGGGCTGAGATTAGTCAACGAAAAAATCCATAGGCGTCTCTTTCATCCATAGGCTTTTTCAAAGCGTGTCTTGATATTTATGAGAATTTCTCAGTAATTGGCTTTTTGGTCATTTGCTGCAGAATTTCTAGTTCAAAATCGGAATTTTTCCAAACATCCGTCCGGCTTCACCGGTAAAGAAGTAATCTTAAATTCGGGCTGGGATTAGTCAATGAAAAAATCCATAGGCGTCTCTTTCATCCATAGTCTTTTTCAAAGCGTGTATAGATATTCGTGAGAATTTTTCAGTAGTTGGCTTTTTGGTCAGTTGCTGCAGAATTTCTAGTTCAAAATCGGAATTATTTAAACATCCGTCTGGCTTCACCGGTAAAGAAGTAATCTTGAATTCGGGCTGGGATTAGTCAATGAAAAAATCCATAGGCGTCTCTTTCATCCATAGTCTTTTTCAAAGCGTGTCTTTATATTTGTGAGAATTTCTCAGTAATTGGCTTTTTGGTCATTTGCTGCAGAATTTCTAGTTCAAAATCGGAATTTTTCCAAACATCCGTCCGGCTTCACCGGTAAAGAAGTAATCTTAAATTCGGGCTGGGATTAGTCAATGAAAAAATCCATAGGCGTCTCTTTCATCCATAGTCTTTTTCAAAGCGTGTATAGATATTCGTGAGAATTTTTCAGTAATTGGCTTTTTGGTCATTTGCTGCAGAATTTCTAGTTCAAAATCGGAATTATTTAAACATCCGTCTGGCTTCACCGGTAAAGAAGTAATCTTGAATTCGGGCTGGGATTAGTCAATGAAAAAATCCATAGGCGTCTCTTTCATCCATAGTCTTTTTCAAAGCGTGTATTGATATTCGTGAGAATTTCTCAGTAATTGGCTTTTTGGTCATTTGCTGCAGAATTTCTAGTTCAAAATCGGAATTATTTAAACATCCGTCTGGCTTCACCGGTAAAGAAGTAATCTTGAATTCGGGCTGGGATTAGTCAATGAAAAAATCCATAGGCGTCTCTTTCATCCATAGTCTTTTTCAAAGCGTGTATTGATATTCGTGAGAATTTCTCAGTAATTGGCTTTTTGGTCATTTGCTGCAGAATTTCTAGTTCAAATTCGGAATTTTTGAAACATCCGTCCGGCTTCACCGGTAAAGAAGTAATCTTAAATTCGGGCTGAGATTAGTCAACGAAAAAATCCATAGGCGTCTCTTTCATCCATAGCCTTTTTCAAAGCGTGTCTTGATATTTATGAAAATTTCTCAGTAATTGGCTTTTTGGTCATTTGCTGCAGAATTTCTAGTTCAAAATCGGAATTTTTGAAACATCCGTCCGGCTTCACCGGTAAAGAAGTAATCTTAAATTTGGGCTGAGATTAGTCAACGAAAAAATCCATAGGCGTCTCTTTCAATCATAGCCTTCTGAAAAGCGTGTCTTGATATTTGTGAGAATTTCTCAGTAATTGGCTTTTTGGTCATTTGCTGCAGAATTTCTAGTTCAAAATCGGAATTTTTCCAAACATCCGTCCGGCTTCACCGGTAAAGAAGTAACTTAAATTCGGGCTGAGATTAGTCAACGAAAAAATCCATAGGCGTCTCTTTCGATCATAGTCTTTTTAAAAGCGTGTCTTAATATTTGTGAGAATTTCTCAGTAATTGGCTTTTTGGTCATTTGCTGCAGAATTTCTAGTTCAAACTCGGAATTTTTCCAAACATCCGTCCGGCTTCACCGGTAAAGAAGTAATCTTAAATTCGGGCTGAGATTTGTCAACGAGAGAATCCATAGGCGTCTCTTTCATCCATAGTCTTTTTCAAAGCGTGTCTTGATATTTGTGAGAATTTCTCATTAATTGGCTTTTTGGTCATTTGCTGCAGAATTTCTAGTTCAAAATCGGAATTGTTCCAAACATCCGTCCGGCTTCACCGGTAAAGAAGTAATCTTAAATTCGGGCTGAGATTAGTCAACGAAAAAATCCATAGGCGTCTCTTTCAATCATAGTCTTTTTAAAAGCGTGTCTTAATATTTGTGGAAATTTCTCAGTAATTGGCTTTTTGGTCGTTTGCTGCAGAATTTCTAGTTCAAAATCGGAATTTTCCCAAACATCCGTCCGGCTTCACCGGTGAAGAAGTAATCTTAAATTCGGGCTGAGATTAGTCAACGAAAAAATCCATAGGCGTCTCTTTCATCCATAGTCTTTTTCAAAGCGTGTCTTGATATTTGTGGGAATTTTTCAGTAATTGGCTTTTTGGTCATTTGCTGCAGAATTTCTAGTTCAAAATCGGATTTTTTCAAAACATCCGTCCGGCTTCACCGGTAAAGAAGTAATCTTAAGTTCGGGCTGAGATTAGTCAACGAAAAAATCCATAGGCGTCTCTTTCATCCATAGGCTTTTTCAAAGCGTGTCTTGATATTTATGAAAATTTCTCAGTAATTGGCTTTTTGGTCATTTGCTGCAGAATTTCTAGTTCAAAATCGGAATTGTTCCAAACTTCCGTCCGGCTTCACCGGTAAAGAAGTAATCTTAAATTCGGGCTGAGATTAGTCAACGAAAAAATCCATAGGCGTCTCTTTCATCCATAGGCTTTTTCAAAGCGTGTCTTGATATTTATGAAAATTTCTCAGTAATTGGCTTTTTGGTCATTTGCTGCAGAATTTCTAGTTCAAAATCGGAATTTTTGAAACATCCGTCCGGCTTCACCGGTAAAAAAGTAATCTTAAATTCGGGCTGAGATTAGTCAACGAAAAAATCCATAGGCGTCTCTTTCAATCATAGTCTTTTGAAAAGCGTGTCTTGATATTTGTGAGAATTTCTCAGTAATTGGCTTTTTGGTCATTTGCTGCAGAATTTCTAGTTCAAAATCGGAATTTTTCCAAACATCCGTCCGGCTTCACCGGTAAAGAAGTAATCTTAAATTCGGGCTGAGATTTGTCAACGAGAGAATCCATAGGCGTCTCTTTCATCCATAGTCTTTTTCAAAGCGTGTCTTGATATTTGTGAGAATTTCTCATTAATTGGCTTTTTGGTCATTTGCTGCAGAATTTCTAGTTCAAAATCGGAATTGTTCCAAACATCCGTCCGGCTTCACCGGTAAAGAAGTAATCTTAAATTCGGGCTGAGATTAGTCAACGAAAAAATCCATAGGCGTCTCTTTCAATCATAGTCTTTATAAAAGCGTGTCTTAATATTTGTGGAAATTTCTCAGTAATTGGCTTTTTGGTCGTTTGCTGCAGAATTTCTAGTTCAAAATCGGAATTTTCCCAAACATCCGTCCGGCTTCACCGGTAAATAAGTAATCTTAAATTCGGGCTGAGATTAGTCAACGAAAAAATCCATAGGCGTCTCTTTCATCCATAGTCTTTTTCAAAGCGTGTCTTAATATTTGTGGAAATTTCTCAGTAATTGGCTTTTTGGTCGTTTGCTGCAGAATTTCTAGTTCAAAATCGGAATTTTCCCAAACATCCGTCCGGCTTCACCGGTAAAGAAGTAATCTTAAATTCGGGCTGAGATTAGTCAACGAAAAAATCCATAGGCGTCTCTTTCATCCATAGTCTTTTTCAAAGCGTGTCTTGATATTTGTGGGAATTTTTCAGTAATTGGCTTTTTGGTCATTTGCTGCAGAATTTCTAGTTCAAAATCGGATTTTTTCAAAACATCCGTCCGGCTTCACCGGTGAAGAAGTAATCTTCAATTCGGGCTGAGATTTGTCAACGAAAAAATCCATAGGCGTCTCTTTCATCCATAGTCTTTTTCAAAGCGTGTCTTGATATTTGTGGGAATTTCTCAGTAATTGGCTTTTTGGTCATTTGCTGCAAAATATCTAGTTCAAAATCGGAATTTTCCCAAACATCCGTCCGGCTTCACCGGTAAAGAAGTAATCTTAAATTCGGGCTGAGATTAGTCAACGAAAAAATCCATAGGCGTCTCTTTCATCCATAGTCTTTTCCAAAGCGTGTCTTAATATTTGTGGAAATTTCTCAGTAATTGGCTTTTTGGTCATTTGCTGCAGAATATCTAGTTCAAAATCGGAATTTTTCCAAACATCCGTCCGGCTTCACCGGTAAAGAAGTAATCTTAAATTCGGGCTGAGATTAGTCAACGAAAAAATACATAGGCGTCTCTTTCATCCATAGTCTTTTTCAAAGCGTGTCTTGATATTTGTGGGAATTTTTCAGTAATTGGCTTTTTGGTCATTTGCTGCAGAATTTCTAGTTCAAAATCGGATTTTTTCAAAACATCCGTCCGGCTTCACCGGTAAAGAAGTAATCTTCAATTCGGGCTGAGATTTGTCAACGAAAAAATCCATAGGCGTCTCTTTCATCCATAGTCTTTTTCAAAGCGTGTCTTGATATTTGTGAGAATTTCTCATTAATTGGCTTTTTGGTCATTTGCTGCAGAATTTCTAGTTCAAAATCGGAATTGTTCCAAACATCCGTCCGGCTTCACCGGTAAAGAAGTAATCTTAAATTCGGGCTGAGATTAGTCAACGAAAAAATCCATAGGCGTCTCTTTCAATCATAGTCTTTATAAAAGCGTGTCTTAATATTTGTGGAAATTTCTCAGTAATTGGCTTTTTGGTCGTTTGCTGCAGAATTTCTAGTTCAAAATCGGAATTTTCCCAAACATCCGTCCGGCTTCACCGGTAAATAAGTAATCTTAAATTCGGGCTGAGATTAGTCAACGAAAAAATCCATAGGCGTCTCTTTCATCCATAGTCTTTTTCAAAGCGTGTCTTAATATTTGTGGAAATTTCTCAGTAATTGGCTTTTTGGTCGTTTGCTGCAGAATTTCTAGTTCAAAATCGGAATTTTCCCAAACATCCGTCCGGCTTCACCGGTAAAGAAGTAATCTTAAATTCGGGCTGAGATTAGTCAACGAAAAAATCCATAGGCGTCTCTTTCATCCATAGTCTTTTTCAAAGCGTGTCTTGATATTTGTGGGAATTTTTCAGTAATTGGCTTTTTGGTCATTTGCTGCAGAATTTCTAGTTCAAAATCGGATTTTTTCAAAACATCCGTCCGGCTTCACCGGTAAAGAAGTAACCTTCAATTCGGGCTGAGATTTGTCAACGAAAAAATCCATAGGCGTCTCTTTCATCCATAGTCTTTTTCAAAGCGTGTCTTGATATTTGTGATAATTTCTCAGTAATTGGCTTTTTGGTCATTTGCTGCAGAATATCTAGTTCAAAATCGGAATTTTCCCAAACATCCGTCCGGCTTCACCGGTAAAGAAGTAATCTTAAATTCGGGCTGAGATTAGTCAACGAAAAAATCCATAGGCGTCTCTTTCATCCATAGTCTTTTTCAAAGCGTGTCTTGATATTTGTGGGAATTTTTCAGTAATTGGCTTTTTGGTCATTTGCTGCAGAATTTCTAGTTCAAAATCGGATTTTTTCAAAACATTCGTCCGGCTTCACCGGTAAAGAAGTAATCTTCAATTCGGGCTGAGATTTGTCAACGAAAAAATCCATAGGCGTCTCTTTCATCCATAGTCTTTTTCAAAGCGTGTCTTGATATTTGTGAGAATTTCTCAGTAATTGGCTTTTTGGTCATTTGCTGCAGAATTTCTAGTTCAAAATCGGAATTTTTCAAAACATCCGTCCGGCTTCACCGGTAAAGAAGTAATCCTAAATTCGGGCTGAGATTAGTCAACGAAAAAATCCATAGGCGTCTCTTTCGATCATAGTCTTTTTCAAAGCGTGTCTTAATATTTGTGAGAATTTTTCAGTAATTGGCTTTTTGGTCATTTGCTGCAGAATTTCTAGTTCAAAATCGGAATTTTTCCAAACATCCGTCCGGCTTCACCGGTAAAGAAGTAACTTAAATTCGGGCTGAGATTAGTCAACGAAAAAATCCATAGGCGTCTCTTTCATCCATAGGCTTTTTCAAAGCGTGTCTTGATATTTATGAGAATTTCTCAGTAATTGGCTTTTTGGTCATTTGCTGCAGAATTTCTAGTTCAAAATCGGAATTTTTCCAAACATCCGTCCGGCTTCACCGGTAAAGAAGTAATCTTAAATTCGGGCTGGGATTAGTCAATGAAAAAATCCATAGGCGTCTCTTTCATCCATAGTCTTTTTCAAAGCGTGTATAGATATTCGTGAGAATTTTTCAGTAGTTGGCTTTTTGGTCAGTTGCTGCAGAATTTCTAGTTCAAAATCGGAATTATTTAAACATCCGTCTGGCTTCACCGGTAAAGAAGTAATCTTGAATTCGGGCTGGGATTAGTCAATGAAAAAATCCATAGGCGTCTCTTTCATCCATAGTCTTTTTCAAAGCGTGTATAGATATTCGTGAGAATTTTTCAGTAGTTGGCTTTTTGGTCATTTGCTGCAGAATTTCTAGTTCAAATTCGGAATTTTTGAAACATCCGTCCGGCTTCACCGGTAAAGAAGTAATCTTAAGTTCGGGCTGAGATTAGTCAACGAAAAAATCCATAGGCGTCTCTTTCATCCATAGGCTTTTTCAAAGCGTGTCTTGATATTTATGAAAATTTCTCAGTAATTGGCTTTTTGGTCATTTGCTGCAGAATTTCTAGTTCAAAATCGGAATTGTTCCAAACTTCCGTCCGGCTTCACCGGTAAAGAAGTAATCTTAAATTCGGGCTGAGATTAGTCAACGAAAAAATCCATAGGCGTCTCTTTCATCCATAGTCTTTTTCAAAGCGTGTCTTTATATTTGTGAGAATTTCTCAGTAATTGGCTTTTTGGTCATTTGCTGCAGAATTTCTAGTTCAAAATCGGAATTTTTCCAAACATCCGTCCGGCTTCACCGGTAAAGAAGTAATCTTAAATTCGGGCTGGGATTAGTCAATGAAAAAATCCATAGGCGTCTCTTTCATCCATAGTCTTTTTCAAAGCGTGTATAGATATTCGTGAGAATTTTTCAGTAATTGGCTTTTTGGTCATTTGCTGCAGAATTTCTAGTTCAAAATCGGAATTATTTAAACATCCGTCTGGCTTCACCGGTAAAGAAGTAATCTTGAATTCGGGCTGGGATTAGTCAATGAAAAAATCCATAGGCGTCTCTTTCATCCATAGTCTTTTTCAAAGCGTGTATTGATATTCGTGAGAATTTCTCAGTAATTGGCTTTTTGGTCATTTGCTGCAGAATTTCTAGTTCAAAATCGGAATTTTTGAAACATCCGTCCGGCTTCACCGGTAAAGAAGTAATCTTAAATTTGGGCTGAGATTAGTCAACGAAAAAATCCATAGGCGTCTCTTTCAATCATAGCCTTCTGAAAAGCGTGTCTTGATATTTGTGAGAATTTCTCAGTAATTGGCTTTTTGGTCATTTGCTGCAGAATTTCTAGTTCAAAATCGGAATTTTTCCAAACATCCGTCCGGCTTCACCGGTAAAGAAGTAACTTAAATTCGGGCTGAGATTAGTCAACGAAAAAATCCATAGGCGTCTCTTTCGATCATAGTCTTTTTAAAAGCGTGTCTTAATATTTGTGAGAATTTCTCAGTAATTGGCTTTTTGGTCATTTGCTGCAGAATTTCTAGTTCAAACTCGGAATTTTTCCAAACATCCGTCCGGCTTCACCGGTAAAGAAGTAATCTTAAATTCGGGCTGAGATTTGTCAACGAGAGAATCCATAGGCGTCTCTTTCATCCATAGTCTTTTTCAAAGCGTGTCTTGATATTTGTGAGAATTTCTCATTAATTGGCTTTTTGGTCATTTGCTGCAGAATTTCTAGTTCAAAATCGGAATTGTTCCAAACATCCGTCCGGCTTCACCGGTAAAGAAGTAATCTTAAATTCGGGCTGAGATTAGTCAACGAAAAAATCCATAGGCGTCTCTTTCAATCATAGTCTTTTTAAAAGCGTGTCTTAATATTTGTGGAAATTTCTCAGTAATTGGCTTTTTGGTCGTTTGCTGCAGAATTTCTAGTTCAAAATCGGAATTTTCCCAAACATCCGTCCGGCTTCACCGGTGAAGAAGTAATCTTAAATTCGGGCTGAGATTAGTCAACGAAAAAATCCATAGGCGTCTCTTTCATCCATAGTCTTTTTCAAAGCGTGTCTTGATATTTGTGGGAATTTTTCAGTAATTGGCTTTTTGGTCATTTGCTGCAGAATTTCTAGTTCAAAATCGGATTTTTTCAAAACATCCGTCCGGCTTCACCGGTAAAGAAGTAATCTTAAGTTCGGGCTGAGATTAGTCAACGAAAAAATCCATAGGCGTCTCTTTCATCCATAGGCTTTTTCAAAGCGTGTCTTGATATTTATGAAAATTTCTCAGTAATTGGCTTTTTGGTCATTTGCTGCAGAATTTCTAGTTCAAAATCGGAATTGTTCCAAACTTCCGTCCGGCTTCACCGGTAAAGAAGTAATCTTAAATTCGGGCTGAGATTAGTCAACGAAAAAATCCATAGGCGTCTCTTTCATCCATAGTCTTTTTCAAAGCGTGTCTTTATATTTGTGAGAATTTCTCAGTAATTGGCTTTTTGGTCATTTGCTGCAGAATTTCTAGTTCAAAATCGGAATTTTTCCAAACATCCGTCCGGCTTCACCGGTAAAGAAGTAATCTTAAATTCGGGCTGGGATTAGTCAATGAAAAAATCCATAGGCGTCTCTTTCATCCATAGTCTTTTTCAAAGCGTGTATAGATATTCGTGAGAATTTTTCAGTAATTGGCTTTTTGGTCATTTGCTGCAGAATTTCTAGTTCAAAATCGGAATTATTTAAACATCCGTCTGGCTTCACCGGTAAAGAAGTAATCTTGAATTCGGGCTGGGATTAGTCAATGAAAAAATCCATAGGCGTCTCTTTCATCCATAGTCTTTTTCAAAGCGTGTATTGATATTCGTGAGAATTTCTCAGTAATTGGCTTTTTGGTCATTTGCTGCAGAATTTCTAGTTCAAATTCGGAATTTTTGAAACATCCGTCCGGCTTCACCGGTAAAGAAGTAATCTTAAATTCGGGCTGAGATTAGTCAACGAAAAAATCCATAGGCGTCTCTTTCATCCATAGCCTTTTTCAAAGCGTGTCTTGATATTTATGAAAATTTCTCAGTAATTGGCTTTTTGGTCATTTGCTGCAGAATTTCTAGTTCAAAATCGGAATTTTTGAAACATCCGTCCGGCTTCACCGGTAAAGAAGTAATCTTAAATTTGGGCTGAGATTAGTCAACGAAAAAATCCATAGGCGTCTCTTTCAATCATAGCCTTCTGAAAAGCGTGTCTTGATATTTGTGAGAATTTCTCAGTAATTGGCTTTTTGGTCATTTGCTGCAGAATTTCTAGTTCAAAATCGGAATTTTTCCAAACATCCGTCCGGCTTCACCGGTAAAGAAGTAACTTAAATTCGGGCTGAGATTAGTCAACGAAAAAATCCATAGGCGTCTCTTTCGATCATAGTCTTTTTAAAAGCGTGTCTTAATATTTGTGAGAATTTCTCAGTAATTGGCTTTTTGGTCATTTGCTGCAGAATTTCTAGTTCAAACTCGGAATTTTTCCAAACATCCGTCCGGCTTCACCGGTAAAGAAGTAATCTTAAATTCGGGCTGAGATTTGTCAACGAGAGAATCCATAGGCGTCTCTTTCATCCATAGTCTTTTTCAAAGCGTGTCTTGATATTTGTGGGAATTTCTCAGTAATTGGCTTTTTGGTCATTTGCTGCAAAATATCTAGTTCAAAATCGGAATTTTCCCAAACATCCGTCCGGCTTCACCGGTAAAGAAGTAATCTTAAATTCGGGCTGAGATTAGTCAACAAAAAAATCCATAGGCGTCTCTTTCATCCATAGTCTTTTCCAAAGCGTGTCTTAATATTTGTGGAAATTTCTCAGTAATTGGCTTTTTGGTCATTTGCTGCAGAATATCTAGTTCAAAATCGGAATTTTCCCAAACATCCGTCCGGCTTCACCGGTAAAGAAGTAATCTTAAATTCGGGCTGAGATTAGTCAACGAAAAAATCCATAGGCGTCTCTTTCATCCATAGTCTTTTTCAAAGCGTGTCTTGATATTTGTGGGAATTTTTCAGTAATTGGCTTTTTGGTCATTTGCTGCAGAATTTCTAGTTCAAAATCGGATTTTTTCAAAACATCCGTCCGGCTTCACCGGTAAAGAAGTAATCTTCAATTCGGGCTAAGATTTGTCAACGAAAAAATCCATAGGCGTCTCTTTCATCCATAGTCTTTCTCAAAGCGTGTCTTGATATTTGTGGGAATTTCTCAGTAATTGGCTTTTTGGACATTTGCTGCAGAATTTCTAGTTCAAAATCGGAATTGTTCCAAACATCCGTCCGGCTTCACCGGTAAAGAAGTAATCTTAAATTCGGGCTGAGATTAGTCAACGAAAAAATCCATAGGCGTCTCTTCCATCCATAGTCTTTTTAAAAGCGTGTCTTAATATTTGTGGAAATTTCTCAGTAATTGGCTTTTTGGTCGTTTGCTGCAGAATTTCTAGTTCAAAATCGGAATTTTCCCAAACATCCGTCCGGCTTCACCGGTAAAGAAGTAATCTTAAATTCGGGCTGAGATTAGTCAACGAAAAAATCCATAGGCGTCTCTTCCATCCATAGTCTTTTTCAAAGCGTGTCTTGATATTTGTGGGAATTTTTCAGTAATTGGCTTTTTGGTCATTTGCTGCAGAATTTCTAGTTCAAAATCGGATTTTTTCAAAACATCCGTCCGGCTTCACCGGTAAAGAAGTAATCTTGAATTCGGGCTGGGATTAGTCAATGAAAAAATCCATAGGCGTCTCTTTCATCCATAGTCTTTTTCAAAGCGTGTATTGATATTCGTGAGAATTTCTCAGTAATTGGCTTTTTGGTCATTTGCTGCAGAATTTCTAGTTCAAATTCGGAATTTTTGAAACATCCGTCCGGCTTCACCGGTAAAGAAGTAATCTTAAATTCGGGCTGAGATTAGTCAACGAAAAAATCCATAGGCGTCTCTTTCATCCATAGCCTTTTTCAAAGCGTGTCTTGATATTTATGAAAATTTCTCAGTAATTGGCTTTTTGGTCATTTGCTGCAGAATTTCTAGTTCAAAATCGGAATTTTTGAAACATCCGTCCGGCTTCACCGGTAAAGAAGTAATCTTAAATTCGGGCTGAGATTAGTCAACGAAAAAATCCATAGGCGTCTCTTTCAATCATAGTCTTTTGAAAAGCGTGTCTTGATATTTGTGAGAATTTCTCAGTAATTGGCTTTTTGGTCATTTGCTGCAGAATTTCTAGTTCAAAATCGGAATTTTTCCAAACATCCGTCGGGCTTCACCGGTAAAGAAGTAACTTAAATTCGGGCTGAGATTAGTCAACGAAAAAATCCATAGGCGTCTCTTTCGATCATAGTCTTTTTAAAAGCGTGTCTTAATATTTGTGAGAATTTCTCAGTAATTGGCTTTTTGGTCATTTGCTGCAGAATTTCTAGTTCAAACTCGGAATTTTTCCAAACATCCGTCCGGCTTCACCGGTAAAGAAGTAATCTTAAATTCGGGCTGAGATTTGTCAACGAGAGAATCCATAGGCGTCTCTTTCATCCATAGTCTTTTTCAAAGCGTGTCTTGATATTTGTGAAAATTTCTCATTAATTGGCTTTTTGGTCATTTGCTGCAGAATTTCTAGTTCAAAATCGGAATTGTTCCAAACATCCGTCCGGCTTCACCGGTAAAGAAGTAATCTTAAATTCGGGCTGAGATTAGTCAACGAAAAAATCCATAGGCGTCTCTTTCAATCATAGTCTTTTTAAAAGCGTGTCTTAATATTTGTGGAAATTTCTCAGTAATTGGCTTTTTGGTCGTTTGCTGCAGAATTTCTAGTTCAAAATCGGAATTTTCCCAAACATCCGTCCGGCTTCACCGGTGAAGAAGTAATCTTAAATTCGGGCTGAGATAGTCAACGAAAAAATCCATAGGCGTCTCTTTCATCCATAGTCTTTTTCAAAGCGTGTCTTGATATTTGTGGGAATTTTTCAGTAATTGGCTTTTTGGTCATTTGCTGCAGAATTTCTAGTTCAAAATCGGATTTTTTCAAAACATCCGTCCGGCTTCACCGGTAAAGAAGTAATCTTCGATTCGGGCTGAGATTTGTCAACGAAAAAATCCATAGGCGTCTCTTTCATCCATAGTCTTTTTCAAAGCGTGTCTTGATATTTGTGGGAATTTCTCAGTAATTGGCTTTTTGGTCATTTGCTGCAGAATATCTAGTTCAAAATCGGAATTTTCCCAAACATCCGTCCGGCTTCACCGGTAAATAAGTAATCTTAAATTCGGGCTGAGATTAGTCAACGAAAAAATCCATAGGCGTCTCTTTCATCCATAGTCTTTTTCAAAGCGTGTCTTAATATTTGTGGAAATTTCTCAGTAATTGGCTTTTTGGTCGTTTGCTGCAGAATTTCTAGTTCAAAATCGGAATTTTCCCAAACATCCGTCCGGCTTCACCGGTAAAGAAGTAATCTTAAATTCGGGCTGAGATTAGTCAACGAAAAAATCCATAGGCGTCTCTTTCATCCATAGTCTTTTTCAAAGCGTGTCTTGATATTTGTGGGAATTTTTCAGTAATTGGCTTTTTGGTCATTTGCTGCAGAATTTCTAGTTCAAAATCGGATTTTTTCAAAACATCCGTCCGGCTTCACCGGTGAAGAAGTAATCTTCAATTCGGGCTGAGATTTGTCAACGAAAAAATCCATAGGCGTCTCTTTCATCCATAGTCTTTTTCAAAGCGTGTCTTGATATTTGTGGGAATTTCTCAGTAATTGGCTTTTTGGTCATTTGCTGCAAAATATCTAGTTCAAAATCGGAATTTTCCCAAACATCCGTCCGGCTTCTCCGGTAAAGAAGTAATCTTAAATTCGGGCTGAGATTAGTCAACAAAAAAATCCATAGGCGTCTCTTTCATCCATAGTCTTTTCCAAAACGTGTCTTAATATTTGTGGAAATTTCTCAGTAATTGGCTTTTTGGTCATTTGCTGCAGAATATCTAGTTCAAAATCGGATTTTTTCAAAACATCCGTCCGGCTTCACCGGTGAAGAAGTAATCTTCAATTCGGGCTGAGATTTGTCAACGAAAAAATCCATAGGCGTCTCTTTCATCCATAGTCTTTTTCAAAGCGTGTCTTGATATTTGTGGGAATTTCTCAGTAATTGGCTTTTTGGTCATTTGCTGCAAAATATCTAGTTCAAAATCGGAATTTTCACAAACATCCGTCCGGCTTCTCCGGTAAAGAAGTAATCTTAAATTCGGGCTGAGATTAGTCAACAAAAAAATCCATAGGCGTCTCTTTCATCCATAGTCTTTTCCAAAACGTGTCTTAATATTTGTGGAAATTTCTCAGTAATTGGCTTTTTGGTCATTTGCTGCAGAATATCTAGTTCAAAATCGGAATTTTCCCAAACATCCGTCCGGCTTCACCGGTAAAGAAGTAATCTTAAATTCGGGCTGAGATTAGTCAACGAAAAAATCCATAGGCGTCTCTTTCAATCATAGTCTTTTTAAAAGCGTGTCTTAATATTTGTGGAAATTTCTCAGTAATTGGCTTTTTGGTCGTTTGCTGCAGAATTTCTAGTTCAAAATCGGAATTTTCCCAAACATCCGTCCGGCTTCACCGGTGAAGAAGTAATCTTAAATTCGGGCTGAGATTAGTCAACGAAAAAATCCATAGGCGTCTCTTTCATCCATAGTCTTTTTCAAAGCGTGTCTTGATATTTGTGGGAATTTTTCAGTAATTGGCTTTTTGGTCATTTGCTGCAGAATTTCTAGTTCAAAATCGGATTTTTTCAAAACATCCGTCCGGCTTCACCGGTAAAGAAGTAATCTTCGATTCGGGCTGAGATTTGTCAACGAAAAAATCCATAGGCGTCTCTTTCATCCATAGTCTTTTTCAAAGCGTGTCTTGATATTTGTGGGAATTTCTCAGTAATTGGCTTTTTGGTCATTTGCTGCAGAATATCTAGTTCAAAATCGGAATTTTCCCAAACATCCGTCCGGCTTCACCGGTAAATAAGTAATCTTAAATTCGGGCTGAGATTAGTCAACGAAAAAATCCATAGGCGTCTCTTTCATCCATAGTCTTTTTCAAAGCGTGTCTTAATATTTGTGGAAATTTCTCAGTAATTGGCTTTTTGGTCGTTTGCTGCAGAATTTCTAGTTCAAAATCGGAATTTTCCCAAACATCCGTCCGGCTTCACCGGTAAAGAAGTAATCTTAAATTCGGGCTGAGATTAGTCAACGAAAAAATCCATAGGCGTCTCTTTCATCCATAGTCTTTTTCAAAGCGTGTCTTGATATTTGTGGGAATTTTTCAGTAATTGGCTTTTTGGTCATTTGCTGCAGAATTTCTAGTTCAAAATCGGATTTTTTCAAAACATCCGTCCGGCTTCACCGGTGAAGAAGTAATCTTCAATTCGGGCTGAGATTTGTCAACGAAAAAATCCATAGGCGTCTCTTTCATCCATAGTCTTTTTCAAAGCGTGTCTTGATATTTGTGGGAATTTCTCAGTAATTGGCTTTTTGGTCATTTGCTGCAAAATATCTAGTTCAAAATCGGAATTTTCCCAAACATCCGTCCGGCTTCTCCGGTAAAGAAGTAATCTTAAATTCGGGCTGAGATTAGTCAACAAAAAAATCCATAGGCGTCTCTTTCATCCATAGTCTTTTCCAAAACGTGTCTTAATATTTGTGGAAATTTCTCAGTAATTGGCTTTTTGGTCATTTGCTGCAGAATATCTAGTTCAAAATCGGAATTTTCCCAAACATCCGTCCGGCTTCACCGGTAAAGAAGTAATCTTAAATTCGGGCTGAGATTAGTCAACGAAAAAATCCATAGGCGTCTCTTTCATCCATAGTCTTTTTCAAAGCGTGTCTTGATATTTGTGGGAATTTTTCAGTAATTGGCTTTTTGGTCATTTGCTGCAGAATTTCTAGTTCAAAATCGGATTTTTTCAAAACATTCGTCCGGCTTCACCGGTAAAGAAGTAATCTTCAATTCGGGCTGAGATTTGTCAACGAAAAAATCCATAGGCGTCTCTTTCATCCATAGTCTTTTTCAAAGCGTGTCTTGATATTTGTGAGAATTTCTCAGTAATTGGCTTTTTGGTCATTTGCTGCAGAATTTCTAGTTCAAAATCGGAATTTTTCCAAACATCCGTCCGGCTTCACCGGTAAAGAAGTAACTTAAATTCGGGCTGAGATTAGTCAACGAAAAAATCCATAGGCGTCTCTTTCATCCATAGGCTTTTTCAAAGCGTGTCTTGATATTTATGAGAATTTCTCAGTAATTGGCTTTTTGGTCATTTGCTGCAGAATTTCTAGTTCAAAATCGGAATTATTTAAGCATCCGTCTGGCTTCACCGGTAAAGAAGTAATCTTGAATTCGGGCTGGGATTAGTCAATGAAAAAATCCATAGGCGTCTCTTTCATCCATAGTCTTTTTCAAAGCGTGTATAGATATTCGTGAGAATTTTTCAGTAGTTGGCTTTTTGGTCATTTGCTGCAGAATTTCTAGTTCAAATTCGGAATTTTTGAAACATCCGTCCGGCTTCACCGGTAAAGAAGTAATCTTAAATTCGGGCTGAGATTAGTCAACGAAAAAATCCATAGGCGTCTCTTTCATCCATAGGCTTTTTCAAAGCGTGTCTTGATATTTATGAAAATTTCTCAGTAATTGGCTTTTTGGTCATTTGCTGCAGAATTTCTAGTTCAAAATCGGAATTGTTCCAAACTTCCGTCCGGCTTCACCGGTAAAGAAGTAATCTTAAATTCGGGCTGAGATTAGTCAACGAAAAAATCCATAGGCGTCTCTTTCATCCATAGTCTTTTTCAAAGCGTGTCTTTATATTTGTGAGAATTTCTCAGTAATTGGCTTTTTGGTCATTTGCTGCAGAATTTCTAGTTCAAAATCGGAATTATTTAAACATCCGTCTGGCTTCACCGGTAAAGAAGTAATCTTGAATTCGGGCTGGGATTAGTCAATGAAAAAATCCATAGGCGTCTCTTTCATCCATAGTCTTTTTCAAAGCGTGTATTGATATTCGTGAGAATTTCTCAGTAATTGGCTTTTTGGTCATTTGCTGCAGAATTTCTAGTTCAAATTCGGAATTTTTGAAACATCCGTCCGGCTTCACCGGTAAAGAAGTAATCTTAAATTCGGGCTGAGATTAGTCAACGAAAAAATCCATAGGCGTCTCTTTCATCCATAGGCTTTTTCAAAGCGTGTCTTGATATTTATGAAAATTTCTCAGTAATTGGCTTTTTGGTCATTTGCTGCAGAATTTCTAGTTCAAAATCGGAATTTTTGAAACATCCGTCCGGCTTCACCGGTAAAAAAGTAATCTTAAATTCGGGCTGAGATTAGTCAACGAAAAAATCCATAGGCGTCTCTTTCAATCATAGTCTTTTGAAAAGCGTGTCTTGATATTTGTGAGAATTTCTCAGTAATTGGCTTTTTGGTCATTTGCTGCAGAATATCTAGTTCAAAATCGGAATTTTTCCAAACATCCGTCCGGCTTCACCGGTAAAGAAGTAACTTAAATTCGGGCTGAGATTAGTCAACGAAAAAATCCATAGGCGTCTCTTTCGATCATAGTCTTTTTAAAAGCGTGTCTTAATATTTGTGAGAATTTCTCAGTAATTGGCTTTTTGGTCATTTGCTGCAGAATTTCTAGTTCAAACTCGGAATTTTTCCAAACATCCGTCCGGCTTCACCGGTAAAGAAGTAATCTAAAATTCGGGCTGAGATTTGTCAACGAGAGAATCCATAGGCGTCTCTTTCATCCATAGTCTTTTTCAAAGCGTGTCTTGATATTTGTGAGAATTTCTCATTAATTGGCTTTTTGGTCATTTGCTGCAGAATTTCTAGTTCAAAATCGGAATTGTTCCAAACATCCGTCCGGCTTCACCGGTAAAGAAGTAATCTTAAATTCGGGCTGAGATTAGTCAACGAAAAAATCCATAGGCGTCTCTTTCAATCATAGTCTTTATAAAAGCGTGTCTTAATATTTGTGGAAATTTCTCAGTAATTGGCTTTTTGGTCGTTTGCTGCAGAATTTCTAGTTCAAAATCGGAATTTTCCCAAACATCCGTCCGGCTTCACCGGTGAAGAAGTAATCTTAAATTCGGGCTGAGATTAGTCAACGAAAAAATCCATAGGCGTCTCTTTCATCCATAGTCTTTTTCAAAGCGTGTCTTGATATTTGTGGGAATTTTTCAGTAATTGGCTTTTTGGTCATTTGCTGCAGAATTTCTAGTTCAAAATCGGATTTTTTCAAAACATCCGTCCGGCTTCACCGGTAAAGAAGTAATCTTCAATTCGGGCTGAGATTTGTCAACGAAAAAATCCATAGGCGTCTCTTTCATCCATAGTCTTTTTCAAAGCGTGTCTTGATATTTGTGGGAATTTCTCAGTAATTGGCTTTTTGGTCATTTGCTGCAGAATATCTAGTTCAAAATCGGAATTTTCCCAAACATCCGTCCGGCTTCACCGGTAAATAAGTAATCTTAAATTCGGGCTGAGATTAGTCAACGAAAAAATCCATAGGCGTCTCTTTCATCCATAGTCTTTTTCAAAGCGTGTCTTAATATTTGTGGAAATTTCTCAGTAATTGGCTTTTTGGTCGTTTGCTGCAGAATTTCTAGTTCAAAATCGGAATTTTCCCAAACATCCGTCCGGCTTCACCGGTAAAGAAGTAATCTTAAATTCGGGCTGAGATTAGTCAACGAAAAAATCCATAGGCGTCTCTTTCATCCATAGTCTTTTTCAAAGCGTGTCTTGATATTTGTGGGAATTTTTCAGTAATTGGCTTTTTGGTCATTTGCTGCAGAATTTCTAGTTCAAAATCGGATTTTTTCAAAACATCCGTCCGGCTTCACCGGTAAAGAAGTAACCTTCAATTCGGGCTGAGATTTGTCAACGAAAAAATCCATAGGCGTCTCTTTCATCCATAGTCTTTTTCAAAGCGTGTCTTGATATTTGTGATAATTTCTCAGTAATTGGCTTTTTGGTCATTTGCTGCAGAATATCTAGTTCAAAATCGGAATTTTCCCAAACATCCGTCCGGCTTCACCGGTAAAGAAGTAATCTTAAATTCGGGCTGAGATTAGTCAACGAAAAAATCCATAGGCGTCTCTTTCATCCATAGTCTTTTTCAAAGCGTGTCTTGATATTTGTGGGAATTTTTCAGTAATTGGCTTTTTGGTCATTTGCTGCAGAATTTCTAGTTCAAAATCGGATTTTTTCAAAACATTCGTCCGGCTTCACCGGTAAAGAAGTAATCTTCAATTCGGGCTGAGATTTGTCAACGAAAAAATCCATAGGCGTCTCTTTCATCCATAGTCTTTTTCAAAGCGTGTCTTGATATTTGTGAGAATTTGTCAGTAATTGGCTTTTTGGTCATTTGCTGCAGAATTTCTAGTTCAAAATCGGAATTTTTCAAAACATCCGTCCGGCTTCACCGGTAAAGAAGTAATCCTAAATTCGGGCTGAGATTAGTCAACGAAAAAATCCATAGGCGTCTCTTTCGATCATAGTCTTTTTCAAAGCGTGTCTTAATATTTGTGAGAATTTTTCAGTAATTGGCTTTTTGGTCATTTGCTGCAGAATTTCTAGTTCAAAATCGGAATTTTTCCAAACATCCGTCCGGCTTCACCGGTAAAGAAGTAACTTAAATTCGGGCTGAGATTAGTCAACGAAAAAATCCATAGGCGTCTCTTTCATCCATAGGCTTTTTCAAAGCGTGTCTTGATATTTATGAGAATTTCTCAGTAATTGGCTTTTTGGTCATTTGCTGCAGAATTTCTAGTTCAAAATCGGAATTTTTCCAAACATCCGTCCGGCTTCACCGGTAAAGAAGTAATCTTAAATTCGGGCTGGGATTAGTCAATGAAAAAATCCATAGGCGTCTCTTTCATCCATAGTCTTTTTCAAAGCGTGTATAGATATTCGTGAGAATTTTTCAGTAGTTGGCTTTTTGGTCAGTTGCTGCAGAATTTCTAGTTCAAAATCGGAATTATTTAAACATCCGTCTGGCTTCACCGGTAAAGAAGTAATCTTGAATTCGGGCTGGGATTAGTCAATGAAAAAATCCATAGGCGTCTCTTTCATCCATAGTCTTTTTCAAAGCGTGTATAGATATTCGTGAGAATTTTTCAGTAGTTGGCTTTTTGGTCATTTGCTGCAGAATTTCTAGTTCAAATTCGGAATTTTTGAAACATCCGTCCGGCTTCACCGGTAAAGAAGTAATCTTAAATTCGGGCTGAGATTAGTCAACGAAAAAATCCATAGGCGTCTCTTTCATCCATAGGCTTTTTCAAAGCGTGTCTTGATATTTATGAAAATTTCTCAGTAATTGGCTTTTTGGTCATTTGCTGCAGAATTTCTAGTTCAAAATCGGAATTGTTCCAAACTTCCGTCCGGCTTCACCGGTAAAGAAGTAATCTTAAATTCGGGCTGAGATTAGTCAACGAAAAAATCCCTAGGCGTCTCTTTCATCCATAGTCTTTTTCAAAGCGTGTCTTTATATTTGTGAGAATTTCTCAGTAATTGGCTTTTTGGTCATTTGCTGCAGAATTTCTAGTTCAAAATCGGAATTTTTCCAAACATCCGTCCGGCTTCACCGGTAAAGAAGTAATCTTAAATTCGGGCTGGGATTAGTCAATGAAAAAATCCATAGGCGTCTCTTTCATCCATAGTCTTTTTCAAAGCGTGTATAGATATTCGTGAGAATTTTTCAGTAATTGGCTTTTTGGTCATTTGCTGCAGAATTTCTAGTTCAAAATCGGAATTATTTAAACATCCGTCTGGCTTCACCGGTAAAGAAGTAATCTTGAATTCGGGCTGGGATTAGTCAATGAAAAAATCCATAGGCGTCTCTTTCATCCATAGTCTTTTTCAAAGCGTGTATTGATATTCGTGAGAATTTCTCAGTAATTGGCTTTTTGGTCATTTGCTGCAGAATTTCTAGTTCAAATTCGGAATTTTTGAAACATCCGTCCGGCTTCACCGGTAAAGAAGTAATCTTAAATTCGGGCTGAGATTAGTCAACGAAAAAATCCATAGGCGTCTCTTTCATCCATAGCCTTTTTCAAAGCGTGTCTTGATATTTATGAAAATTTCTCAGTAATTGGCTTTTTGGTCATTTGCTGCAGAATTTCTAGTTCAAAATCGGAATTTTTGAAACATCCGTCCGGCTTCACCGGTAAAGAAGTAATCTTAAATTCGGGCTGAGATTAGTCAACGAAAAAATCCATAGGCGTCTCTTTCAATCATAGTCTTTTGAAAAGCGTGTCTTGATATTTGTGAGAATTTCTCAGTAATTGGCTTTTTGGTCATTTGCTGCAGAATTTCTAGTTCAAAATCGGAATTTTTCCAAACATCCGTCCGGCTTCACCGGTAAAGAAGTAACTTAAATTCGGGCTGAGATTAGTCAACGAAAAAATCCATAGGCGTCTCTTTCGATCATAGTCTTTTTAAAAGCGTGTCCTAATATTTGTGAGAATTTCTCAGTAATTGGCTTTTTGGTCATTTGCTGCAGAATTTCTAGTTCAAACTCGGAATTTTTCCAAACATCCGTCCGGCTTCACCGGTAAAGAAGTAATCTTAAATTCGGGCTGAGATTTGTCAACGAGAGAATCCATAGGCGTCTCTTTCATCCATAGTCTTTTTCAAAGCGTGTCTTGATATTTGTGAGAATTTCTCATTAATTGGCTTTTTGGTCATTTGCTGCAGAATTTCTAGTTCAAAATCGGAATTGTTCCAAACATCCGTCCGGCTTCACCGGTAAAGAAGTAATCTTAAATTCGGGCTGAGATTAGTCAACGAAAAAATCCATAGGCGTCTCTTTCAATCATAGTCTTTTTAAAAGCGTGTCTTAATATTTGTGGAAATTTCTCAGTAATTGGCTTTTTGGTCGTTTGCTGCAGAATTTCTAGTTCAAAATCGGAATTTCCCCAAACATCCGTCCGGCTTCACCGGTGAAGAAGTAATCTTAAATTCGGGCTGAGATTAGTCAACGAAAAAATCCATAGGCGTCTCTTTCATCCATAGTCTTTTTCAAAGCGTGTCTTGATATTTGTGGGAATTTTTCAGTAATTGGCTTTTTGGTCATTTGCTGCAGAATTTCTAGTTCAAAATCGGATTTTTTCAAAACATCCGTCCGGCTTCACCGGTAAAGAAGTAATCTTCAATTCGGGCTGAGATTTGTCAACGAAAAAATCCATAGGCGTCTCTTTCATCCATAGTCTTTTTCAAAGCGTGTCTTGATATTTGTGGGAATTTCTCAGTAATTGGCTTTTTGGTCATTTGCTGCAGAATATCTAGTTCAAAATCGGAATTTTCCCAAACATCCGTCCGGCTTCACCGGTAAATAAGTAATCTTAAATTCGGGCTGAGATTAGTCAACGAAAAAATCCATAGGCGTCTCTTTCATCCATAGTCTTTTTCAAAGCGTGTCTTAATATTTGTGGAAATTTCTCAGTAATTGGCTTTTTGGTCGTTTGCTGCAGAATTTCTAGTTCAAAATCGGAATTTTCCCAAACATCCGTCCGGCTTCACCGGTAAAGAAGTAATCTTAAATTCGGGCTGAGATTAGTCAACGAAAAAATCCATAGGCGTCTCTTTCATCCATAGTCTTTTTCAAAGCGTGTCTTGATATTTGTGGGAATTTTTCAGTAATTGGCTTTTTGGTCATTTGCTGCAGAATTTCTAGTTCAAAATCGGATTTTTTCAAAACATCCGTCCGGCTTCACCGGTAAAGAAGTAATCTTCAATTCGGGCTGAGATTTGTCAACGAAAAAATCCATAGGCGTCTCTTTCATCCATAGTCTTTTTCAAAGCGTGTCTTGATATTTGTGGGAATTTCTCAGTAATTGGCTTTTTGGTCATTTGCTGCAGAATATCTAGTTCAAAATCGGATTTTTTCAAAACATCCGTCCGGCTTCACCGGTAAAGAAGTAATCTTAAATTCGGGCTGAGATTAGTCAACGAAAAAATCCATAGGCGTCTCTTTCATCCATAGTCTTTTTCAAAGCGTGTCTTGATATTTGTGGGAATTTTTCAGTAATTGGCTTTTTGGTCATTTGCTGCAGAATTTCTAGTTCAAAATCGGATTTTTTCAAAACATCCGTCCGGCTTCACCGGTAAAGAAGTAATCTTCAATTCGGGCTGAGATTTGTCAACGAAAAAATCCATAGGCGTCTCTTTCATCCATAGTCTTTTTCAAAGCGTGTCTTGATATTTGTGGGAATTTTTCAGTAATTGGCTTTTTGGTCATTTGCTGCAGAATTTCTAGTTCAAAATCGGATTTTTTCAAAACATCCGTCCGGCTTCACCGGTAAAGAAGTAATCTTCAATTCGGGCTGAGATTTGTCAACGAAAAAATCCATAGGCGTCTCTTTCATCCATAGTCTTTTTCAAAGCGTGTCTTGATATTTGTGGGAATTTCTCAGTAATTGGCTTTTTGGTCATTTGCTGCAGAATATCTAGTTCAAAATCGGAATTTCGCCAAACATCCGTCCGGCTTCACCGGTAAAGAAGTAATCTTAAATTCGGGCTGAGATTAGTCAACGAAAAAATCCATAGGCGTCTCTTTCATCCATAGTCTTTTTCAAAGCGTGTCTTGATATTTGTGAGAATTTCTCAGTAATTGGCTTTTTGGTCATTTGCTGCAGAATTTCTAGTTCAAAATCGGAATTGTTCCAAACATCCGTCCGGCTTCACCGGTAAAGAAGTAATCTTAAATTCGGGCTGAGATTTGTCAACGAGAGAATCCATAGGCGTCTCTCTCATCCATAGTCTTTTTCAAAGCGTGTCTTGATATTTGTGAGAATTTCTCAGTAATTGGCTTTTTGGTCATTTGCTGCAGAATTTCTAGTTCAAAATCGGAATTTTTCCAAACATCCGTCCGGCTTCACCGGTAAAGAAGTAATCTTAAATTCGGGCTGGGATTAGTCAATGAAGAAATCCATAGGCGTCTCTTTCATCCATAGTCTTTTCCAAAGCGTGTATAGATATTCGTGAGAATTTTTCAGTAGTTGGCTTTTTGGTCATTTGCTGCAGAATTTCTAGTTCAAAATCGGAATTATTTAAACATCCGTCTGGCTTCACCGGTAAAGAAGTAATCTTGAATTCGGGCTGGGATTAGTCAATGAAAAAATCCATAGGCGTCTCTTTCATCCATAGTCTTTTTCAAAGCGTGTATTGATATTCGTGAGAATTTCTCAGTAATTGGCTTTTTGGTCATTTGCTGCAGAATTTCTAGTTCAAATTCGGAATTTTTGAAACATCCGTCCGGCTTCACCGGTAAAGAAGTAATCTTAAATTCGGGCTGAGATTAGTCAACGAAAAAATCCATAGGCGTCTCTTTCATCCATAGTCTTTTTCAAAGCGTGTCTTGATATTTGTGAGAATTTCTCAGTAATTGGCTTTTTGGTCAATTGCTGCAGAATTTCTAGTTCAAAGTCGGAATTATTTAAACATCCGTCTGGCTTCACCGGTAAAGAAGTAATCTTAAATTCGGGCTGGGATTAGTCAATGAAAAAATCCATAGGCGTCTCTTTCATCCATAGTCTTTTTCAAAGCGTGTATTGATATTCGTGAGAATTTCTCAGTAATTGGCTTTTTGATCATTTGCTGCAGAATTTCTAGTTCAAAATCGGAATTTTTGAAACATCCGTCTGGCTTCACCGGTAAAGAAGTAATCTTAAATTCGGGCTGAGATTAGTCAACGAAAAAATCCATAGGCGTCTCTTTCATCCATAGTATTTTTCAAAGCGTGTCTTGATATTTGTGAGAATTTCTCATTAATTGGCTTTATGGTCATTTGCTGCAGAATTTCTAGTTCAAAATCAGAATTGTTCCAAACATCCGTCCGGCTTCACCGGTAAAGAAGTAATCTTAAATTCGGGCTGAGATTAGTCAACGAAAAAATCCATAGGCGTCTCTTTCATCCATAGTCTTTTTCAAAGCGTGTCTTGATATTTGTGGGAATTTTTCAGTAATTGGCTTTTTGGTCATTTGCTGCAGAATTTCTAGTTCAAAATCGGATTTTTTCAAAACATCCGTCCGGCTTCACCGGTAAAGAAGTAATCTTCAATTCGGGCTGAGATTTGTCAACGAAAAAATCCATAGGCGTCTCTTTCATCCATAGTCTTTTTCAAAGCGTGTCTTGATATTTGTGGGAATTTTTCAGTAATTGGCTTTTTGGTCATTTGCTGCAGAATTTCTAGTTCAAAATCGGATTTTTTCAAAACATCCGTCCGGCTTCACCGGTAAAGAAGTAATCTTAAATTCGGGCTGAGATTTGTCAACGAGAGAATCCATAGGCGTCTCTCTCATCCATAGTCTTTTTCAAAGCGTGTCTTGATATTTGTGAGAATTTCTCAGTAATTGGCTTTTTGGTCATTTGCTGCAGAATTTCTAGTTCAAAATCGGAATTGTTCCAAACTTCCGTCCGGCTTCACCGGTAAGAAGTAATCTTAAATTCGGGCTGAGATTAGTCAACGAAAAAATCCATAGGCGTCTCTTTCATCCATAGTCTTTTTCAAAGCGTGTCTTTATATTTGTGAGAATTTCTCAGTAATTGGCTTTATGGTCATTTGCTGCAGAATTTCTAGTTCAAAATCGGAATTTTTCCAAACATCCGTCCGGCTTCACCGGTTAAGAAGTAATCTTAAATTCGGGCTGGGATTAGTCAATGAAAAAATCCATAGGCGTCTCTTTCATCCATAGTCTTTTTCAAAGCGTGTATAGATATTCGTGAGAATTTTTCAGTAATTGGCTTTTTGGTCATTTGCTGCAGAATTTCTAGTTCAAAATCGGAATTATTTAAACATCCGTCTGGCTTCACCGGTAAAGAAGTAATCTTGAATTCGGGCTGGGATTAGTCAATGAAAAAATCCATAAGCGTCTCTTTCATCCATAGTCTTTTTCAAAGCGTGTATTGATATTCGTGAGAATTTCTCAGTAATTGGCTTTTTGGTCATTTGCTGCAGAATTTCTAGTTCAAATTCGGAATTTTTGAAACATCCGTCCGGCTTCACCGGTAAAGAAGTAATCTTAAATTCGGGCTGAGATTAGTCAACGAAAAAATCCATAGGCGTCTCTTTCAATCATAGTCTTTTTAAAAGCGTGTCTTGATATTTGTGAGAATTTCTCAGTAATTGGCTTTTTGGTCATTTGCTGCAGAATTTCTAGTTCAAAATCGGAATTTTTCCAAACATCCGTCCGGCTTCACCGGTAAAGAAGTAATCTCAAATTCGGGCTGGGATTAGTCAATGGTAAAAATCCATAGGCGTCTCTTTCATCCATAGTCTTTTTCAAAGCGTGTTTTGATATTCGTGAGAATTTCTCAGTAATTGGCTTTTTGGTCATTTGCTGCAGAATTTCTAGTTCAAAATCGGAATTTTTTAAACATCCGTCTGGCTTCACCGGTAAAGAAGTAATCTTAAATTCGGGCTGAGATTAGTCAACGAAAAAATCCATAGGCGTCTCTTTCATCCATAGTCTTTTTCAAAGCGTGTCTTGATATTTGTGGGAATTTCTCAGTAATTGGCTTTTTGGTCATTTGCTGCAGAATTTCTAGTTCAAAATCGGAATTTTTTAAACATCCGTCTGGCTTCACCGGTAAAGAAGTAATCTTAAATTCGGGCTGAGATTAGTCAACGAAAAAATCCATAGGCGTCTCTTTCATCCATAGTCTTTTTCAAAGCGTGTCTTGATATTTGTGGGAATTTCTCAGTAATTGGCTTTTTGGTCATTTGCTGCAGAATTTCTAGTTCAAAATCGGAATTGTTCCAAACATCCGTCCGGCTTCACCGGTAAAGAAGTAATCTTAAATTCGGGCTGAGATTAGTCAACGAAAAAATCCATAGGCGTCTCTTTCAATCATAGTCTTTTTAAAGCGTGTCTTAATATTTGTGAGAATTTCTCAGTAATTGGCTTTTTGGTCATTTGCTGCAGAATTTCTAGTTCAAAATCGGATTTTTTCAAAACATCCGTCCGGCTTCACCGGTAAAGAAGTAATCTTTAATTCGGGCTGAGATTAGTCAACGAAAAAATCCATAGGCGTCTCTTTCATCCATAGTCTTTTTCAAAGCGTGTCTTGATATTTGTGAGAATTTCTCAGTAATTGGCTTCTTGGTCATTTGCTGCAGAATTTCTAGTTCAAAATCGGAATTGTTCCAAACATCCGTCCGGCTTCACCGGTAAAGAAGTAATCTTAAATTCGGGCTGAGATTTGTCAACGAGAGAATCCATAGGCGTCTCTTTCATCCATAGTCTTTTTCAAAGCGTGTCTTGATATTTGTGAGAATTTCTCAGTAATTGGCCTTTTGGTCATTTGCTGCAGAATTTCTAGTTCTAAATCGGAATTTTTTCAAACATTCGTCCGGCTTCACCGGTAAAGAAGTAATCTTAAATTCGGGCTGAGATTAGTCAACGAAAAAGTCCATAGGCGTCTCTTTCATCCATTGTCTTTTTCAAAGCGTGTCTTTATATTTGTGAGAATTTCTCAGTAATTGGCTTTTTGGTCATTTGCTGCAGAATTTCTATTTCAAAATCGGAATTTTTTCAAACATTCGTCCGGCTTCACCGGTAAAGAAGTAATCTTAAATTCGGGCTGAGATTAGTCAACGAAAAAGTCCATAGGCGTCTCTTTCATCCATTGTCTTTTTCAAAGCGTGTCTTTATATTTGTGAGGATTTCTCAGTAATTGGCTTTTTGGTCATTTGCTGCAGAATTTCTATTTCAAAATCGGAATTTTTTCAAACATTCGTCCGGCTTCACCGGTAAAGAAGTAATCTTAAATTCGGGCTGAGATTAGTCAACGAAAAAATCCATAGGCGTCTCTTTCATCCATAGTCTTTTTCAAAGCGTGTCTTGATATTTGTGAGAATTTCTCAGTAATTGGCTTTTTGGTCAATTGCTGCAGAATTTCTAGTTCAAAATCGGAATTATTTAAACATCCGTCTGGCTTCACCGGTAAAGAAGTAATCTTAAATTCGGGCTGGGATTAGTCAATGAAAAAATCCATAGGCGTCTCTTTCATCCATAGTCTTTTTCAAAGCGTGTATTGATATTCGTGAGAATTTCTCAGTAATTGGCTTTTTGGTCATTTGCTGCAGAATTTCTAGTTCAAAATCGGAATTTTTGAAACATCCGTCTGGCTTCACCGGTAAAGAAGTAATCTTAAATTCGGGCTGAGATTAGTCAACGAAAAAATCCATAGGCGTCTCTTTCATCCATAGTCTTTTTCAAAGCGTGTCTTGATATTTGTGAGAATTTCTCATTAATTGGCTTTTTGGTCATTTGCTGCAGAATTTCTAGTTCAAAATCGGAATTGTTCCAAACATCCGTCCGGCTTCACCGGTAAAGAAGTAATCTTAAATTCGGGCTGAGATTAGTCAACGAAAAAATCCATAGGCGTCTCTTTCAATCATAGTCTTTTTAAAAGCGTGTCTTAATATTTGTGGAAATTTCTCAGTAATTGGCTTTTTGGTCGTTTGCTGCAGAATTTCTAGTTCAAAATCGGAATTTTCCCAAACATCCGTCCGGCTTCACCGGTGAAGAAGTAATCTTAAATTCGGGCTGAGATTAGTCAACGAAAAAATCCATAGGCGTCTCTTTCATCCATAGTCTTTTTCAAAGCGTGTCTTGATATTTGTGGGAATTTTTCAGTAATTGGCTTTTTGGTCATTTGCTGCAGAATTTCTAGTTCAAAATCGGATTTTTTCAAAACATCCGTCCGGCTTCACCGGTAAAGAAGTAATCTTCAATTCGGGCTGAGATTTGTCAACGAAAAAATCCATAGGCGTCTCTTTCATCCATAGTCTTTTTCAAAGCGTGTCTTGATATTTGTGGGAATTTCTCAGTAATTGGCTTTTTGGTCATTTGCTGCAGAATATCTAGTTCAAAATCGGAATTTTCCCAAACATCCGTCCGGCTTCACCGGTAAAGAAGTAATCCTAAATTCGGGCTGAGATTAGTCAACGAAAAAATCCATAGGCGTCTCTTTCGATCATAGTCTTTTTCAAAGCGTGTCTTAATATTTGTGAGAATTTCTCAGTAATTGGCTTTTTGGTCATTTGCTGCAGAATTTCTAGTTCAAAATCGGAATTTTTCCAAACATCCGTCCGGCTTCACCGGTAAAGAAGTAACTTAAATTCGGGCTGAGATTAGTCAACGAAAAAATCCATAGGCGTCTCTTTCATCCATAGGCTTTTTCAAAGCGTGTCTTGATATTTATGAGAATTTCTCAGTAATTGGCTTTTTGGTCATTTGCTGCAGAATTTCTAGTTCAAAATCGGAATTGTTCCAAACATCCGTCCGGCTTCACCGGTAAAGAAGTAATCTTAAATTCGGGCTGAGATTTGTCAACGAGAGAATCCATAGGCGTCTCTCTCATCCATAGTCTTTTTCAAAGCGTGTCTTGATATTTGTGAGAATTTCTCAGTAATTGGCTTTTTGGTCATTTGCTGCAGAATTTCTAGTTCAAAATCGGAATTGTTCCAAACTTCCGTCCGGCTTCACCGGTAAGAAGTAATCTTAAATTCGGGCTGAGATTAGTCAACGAAAAAATCCATAGGCGTCTCTTTCATCCATAGTCTTTTTCAAAGCGTGTCTTTATATTTGTGAGAATTTCTCAGTAATTGGCTTTATGGTCATTTGCTGCAGAATTTCTAGTTCAAAATCGGAATTTTTCCAAACATCCGTCCGGCTTCACCGGTAAAGAAGTAATCTTAAATTCGGGCTGGGATTAGTCAATGAAAAAATCGGTGCTAGGACAATTCGTCCCGCGGACAATTCGTAGCGGACAATTCGTCGCGGACAATTCGTCCCGCGGACAGTTCGTCCCGCGGACAATTCGTCCCGCGGACAATTCGTCCCGCGGACAATTCGTCTCACGGACAATTCGTCCCGCGGACAATTCGTCCCGCGGACAATTCGTCGCAAGTGAAGGCTTCGGAAGGTAAGGGGGTTATATTACACATGAAGACACAAGGGGGCTCAATAAAAGGATCTGAAAATCATAAGCAAATACAAGGGGTTCCGACAAAGATCTGAACGCCACGAAAAAATGCAACGGGGCTCAGCAAGGCTTCAAATGATATTGAAAACGCAAGGGGGCCTTATGGAGCTTCGAGAGGACTCCGAATATCACATAGAGGCATAAGGTGCTCACTACTGCTTCGAAAGCCACGGAAAGATGTAAGGGAGCTCAGCATGCAGGGCTTCAAGAGACGTTGAAGAAACAAGGGGGCTCACGGCAGCTACGGATGACACAAGAAGGCAACAGGAGGCTCACTGGAATTCTGATAGTCGCATTGAAGAACATGAGGGGGCTCACTAGGGCTCCAAGCTACACTCATGGAAACGAGGGGGCTCACTAGGGTTCCAAGCTACACGTATGGACACAAGGGGGCTCTCTAGGGCTCCAAACTATACATAAGGGTACAAAGGGGACCCGATAGAGCTCCAAAAGCCATGAAAATACAACAAGGGGGCCCAATGGAGCTCTGTATAATCAAAAAAGGCAAAAGGGGGGTGACTGGGTTTCTGGAAGCCATAAAAAGCAAAAGAGGCTCCCTAGGACTCTAAACTACACTAACCGGCACAAGGGGGTCCGATAGGGCTCCGCATATCACAGAAAGGCACAAGGGAGCCCAAGGAGCTTTATATAACAACAGAAGGCAAAAGGGGCTCACTGGAATTCCGGAAGCTACAAAAAAACACAATGCGGCTCATCAGGGCTCCATACTACACTTGAAGACACAAGGGGGCTCGATAGGGCTCGATAGGGCTCTGAATATCACATGAAGACACAAGGTGCTTACTGCTGCACCGGAAGCCACAGAAAGATGTAAGGGGGCTCAGCACGGCTTCAAAAGACGTATTGAAGAAACAAGGGGGCCCACTGACGCTCTGGATGACATAAGACGGAAACAGGGGCTCACTGGACTTCTGATAGTCATGGAAAAACACAAGGGGGCTCACTAGGGCTCCAAGCTATACTTATGGACACAAGGTGGCTCACTGGGCCTCCAAGCTATACTTATGGACCCAAGGGGGCTCACTAGGGCTCCAAACTACACTTGCGGACACAAGAGGGTCCGATAGGGCTCCGTATATTACATGGAGGCACAAGGGACTTACACTAGGGCTTCCAGAAATGCAAAAGCGCACAAGATGGCTTACTGGAATTCTGAAAGCCACGAAAGCACATGAGGGGGCTCGTTAGGGCTCCAGTGGACACATAGGGCAGAAGGGGCCTATGAAAAATCCAGAAATCACGGGAAAGTGCAAGGAAGCTCCGTAAAACTTCATCTGATATTGGTGACACAAGGGGCTCTTTATAACGAGAAAAGACTCACTGCATAGTACTGAAATCCAATAAAAACAAAAATGGACTGATTAGGGCTCCAAACTACACATAAGGGTACAAGGGGACCCGATAGAGCTCCGAAAGCCACAAAAATACGACACGGGGGCTCAATGAAGCTCTTTATAATCAAGCTTACCTGCTTGCACAATGGGGCCCGATAGGGCTCCGAATATTTCCTGAAAGCAGAAGGTGCTTGCTACTGCTCCGAAAGTCGCGGAAAGATGTAAGGAGGCTCAGCAGGGCTTCAAAAGACGTTAAGGAAACAAGGGGGCCCAATGGGGCTTTGAATAACACAAGAAGGCAACAAGGGGCTTACTGGAATTCTGATAGCCAGACAAAACAACAAAAGGGCTCACTAGGCACCAAACTATACACTTGCGGACACAAGGGGATCCGATAGGGCTCCGTATATCACATGAAGGCACAAGGGACTTACACTAGGGCTTTCAGCAATGCAAGAACGCACAAGCCACGAAAACACACAAGGGGGCTCTTTAGGGCTCCAAATGACGCAGTGCTCAATAAAAATCAGAAAGTCACGGAAAAATGCAAGGGGGCTTAGTAGGGCTTCAAATGATATTGGTGACACAAGGGGGCTCAAGGGGCTCTAAGGGGGTTCATTAGGGCTCCAAATTATATTTGAAGAAACAAGGGATTAGGGGTCAAATATAACATAAAGGCACAAGGGACTTACTACTGCTCCAAAAGCCTATAGGAAAAGTGCAAGGGGGCCCAACAGAACTTTAAACGGTATTGAAGAGACAAGGGGGCCCCATGGAGCTCTGTATAACAAAATAACGCGAAATGGGGCTTACTGGTACCTACTCCGAAAGTCATGAAAAAACATAAGGAGGCTCAACGGGCCTCCAACTACACCTGAAGGCACAATGGGGCCCGATAGGGCTTCAACATGCCATGACGGCATAACGCTGCTTGCTGCTCCGGAATTCATGGAAAATTCAAGGGGGCTCAGCAGGGCTTCAAGTTACGTTGAATATAGAATAAGGGGGCCCAGTGAAGTTCTTGATAACACAAGACTGAAAAAAGGTGCCTTATGGAAATCAGAAAGCAATGAAAAACATAAGAGGACTCATTAGAGCTCAAAAATTACACTAGAGAAGATGAGGGGCTCGATCGGGGCCAAATATCTCATGAAAGTATAAAGGGGCTTACTGGTGCTCCCAAAGCTTGGTGTACTAGCAAAAATTCTCGGAATGATGCAAGGGGACTAAGCAGAGCTCCAAAGACATGAAGAAACCAGGTTGCGCAGTAGGGCTCCAAATACTACAAAAAGGAATAAGGGGGCTTACTAAAGTTCAAAAAGCAACAAGGAAAGACAAAGGGACTTGTTAAAGTTAAGACAAAGGGCAAAACATTATTTTGCGACGAATTGTCCGTGAGACGAATTGTCCGCGGGACGAATTGTCCGCGAGACGAATTGTCCGCGGGACGAATTGTCCGCGGGACGAATTGTCCGCGACGAATTGTCCGCTACGAATTGTCCGCGGGACGAATTGTCCGGTCACGAAAAAATCCATAGGCGTCTCTTTCATCCATAGTCTTTTTCAAAGCGTGTATAGATATTCGTGAGAATTTTTCAGTAATTGGCTTTTTGGTCATTTGCTGCAGAATTTCTAGTTCAAAATCGGAATTATTTAAACATCCGTCTGGCTTCACCGGTAAAGAAGTAATCTTGAATTCGGGCTGGGATTAGTCAATGAAAAAATCCATAAGCGTCTCTTTCATCCATAGTCTTTTTCAAAGCGTGTATTGATATTCGTGAGAATTTCTCAGTAATTGGCTTTTTGGTCATTTGCTGCAGAATTTCTAGTTCAAATTCGGAATTTTTGAAACATCCGTCCGGCTTCACCGGTAAAGAAGTAATCTTAAATTCGGGCTGAGATTAGTCAACGAAAAAATCCATAGGCGTCTCTTTCAATCATAGTCTTTTTAAAAGCGTGTCTTGATATTTGTGAGAATTTCTCAGTAATTGGCTTTTTGGTCATTTGCTGCAGAATTTCTAGTTCAAAATCGGAATTTTTCCAAACATCCGTCCGGCTTCACCGGTAAAGAAGTAATCTTAAATTCGGGCTGGGATTAGTCAATGGAAAAATCCATAGGCGTCTCTTTCATCCATAGTCTTTTTCAAAGCGTGTTTTGATATTCGTGAGAATTTCTCAGTAATTGGCTTTTTGGTCATTTGCTGCAGAATTTCTAGTTCAAAATCGGAATTTTTCAAACATCCGTCTGGCTTCACCGGTAAAGAAGTAATCTTAAATTCGGGCTGAGATTAGTCAACGAAAAAATCCATAGGCGTCTCTTTCATCCATAGTCTTTTTCAAAGCGTGTCTTGATATTTGTGGGAATTTCTCAGTAATTGGCTTTTTGGTCATTTGCTGCAGAATTTCTAGTTCAAAATCGGAATTGTTCCAAACATCCGTCCGGCTTCACCGGTAAAGAAGTAATCTTAAATTCGGGCTGAGATTAGTCAACGAAAAAATCCATAGGCGTCTCTTTCAATCATAGTCTTTTTAAAGCGTGTCTTAATATTTGTGAGAATTTCTCAGTAATTGGCTTTTTGGTCATTTGCTGCAGAATTTCTAGTTCAAAATCGGATTTTTTCAAAACATCCGTCCGGCTTCACCGGTAAAGAAGTAATCTTAATTTCGGGCTGAGATTAGTCAACGAAAAAATCCATAGGCGTCTCTTTCATCCATAGTCTTTTTCAAAGCGTGTCTTGATATTTGTGAGAATTTCTCAGTAATTGGCTCCTTGGTCATTTGCTGCAGAATTTCTAGTTCAAAATCGGAATTGTTCCAAACATCCGTCCGGCTTCACCGGTAAAGAAGTAATCTTAAATTCGGGCTGAGATTTGTCAACGAGAGAATCCATAGGCGTCTCTTTCATCCATAGTCTTTTTCAAAGCGTGTCTTGATATTTGTGAGAATTTCTCAGTAATTGGCCTTTTGGTCATTTGCTGCAGAATTTCTAGTTCTAAATCGGAATTTTTTCAAACATTCGTCCGGCTTCACCGGTAAAGAAGTAATCTTAAATTCGGGCTGAGATTAGTCAACGAAAAAGTCCATAGGCGTCTCTTTCATCCATTGTCTTTTTCAAAGCGTGTCTTTATATTTGTGAGAATTTCTCAGTAATTGGCTTTTTGGTCATTTGCTGCAGAATTTCTATTTCAAAATCGGAATTTTTTCAAACATTCGTCCGGCTTCACCGGTAAAGAAGTAATCTTAAATTCGGGCTGAGATTAGTCAACGAAAAAGTCCATAGGCGTCTCTTTCATCCATTGTCTTTTTCAAAGCGTGTCTTTATATTTGTGAGAATTTCTCAGTAATTGGCTTTTTGGTCATTTGCTGCAGAATTTCTATTTCAAAATCGGAATTTTTTCAAACATTCGTCCGGCTTCACCGGTAAAGAAGTAATCTTAAATTCGGGCTGAGATTAGTCAACGAAAAAATCCATAGGCGTCTCTTTCATCCATAGTCTTTTTCAAAGCGTGTCTTGATATTTGTGAGAATTTCTCAGTAATTGGCTTTTTGGTCAATTGCTGCAGAATTTCTAGTTCAAAATCGGAATTATTTAAACATCCGTCTGGCTTCACCGGTAAAGAAGTAATCTTAAATTCGGGCTGGGATTAGTCAATGAAAAAATCCATAGGCGTCTCTTTCATCCATAGTCTTTTTCAAAGCGTGTATTGATATTCGTGAGAATTTCTCAGTAATTGGCTTTTTGGTCATTTGCTGCAGAATTTCTAGTTCAAAATCGGAATTTTTGAAACATCCGTCTGGCTTCACCGGTAAAGAAGTAATCTTAAATTCGGGCTGAGATTAGTCAACGAAAAAATCCATAGGCGTCTCTTTCATCCATAGTCTTTTTCAAAGCGTGTCTTGATATTTGTGAGAATTTCTCATTAATTGGCTTTTTGGTCATTTGCTGCAGAATTTCTAGTTCAAAATCGGAATTGTTCCAAACATCCGTCCGGCTTCACCGGTAAAGAAGTAATCTTAAATTCGGGCTGAGATTAGTCAACGAAAAAATCCATAGGCGTCTCTTTCAATCATAGTCTTTTTAAAAGCGTGTCTTAATATTTGTGGAAATTTCTCAGTAATTGGCTTTTTGGTCGTTTGCTGCAGAATTTCTAGTTCAAAATCGGAATTTTCCCAAACATCCGTCCGGCTTCACCGGTGAAGAAGTAATCTTAAATTCGGGCTGAGATTAGTCAACGAAAAAATCCATAGGCGTCTCTTTCATCCATAGTCTTTTTCAAAGCGTGTCTTGATATTTGTGGGAATTTTTCAGTAATTGGCTTTTTGGTCATTTGCTGCAGAATTTCTAGTTCAAAATCGGATTTTTTCAAAACATCCGTCCGGCTTCACCGGTAAAGAAGTAATCTTCAATTCGGGCTGAGATTTGTCAACGAAAAATCCATAGGCGTCTCTTTCATCCATAGTCTTTTTCAAAGCGTGTCTTGATATTTGTGGGAATTTCTCAGTAATTGGCTTTTTGGTCATTTGCTGCAGAATATCTAGTTCAAAATCGGAATTTTCCCAAACATCCGTCCGGCTTCACCGGTAAATAAGTAATCTTAAATTCGGGCTGAGATTAGTCAACGAAAAAATCCATAGGCGTCTCTTTCATCCATAGTCTTTTTCAAAGCGTGTCTTAATATTTGTGGAAATTTCTCAGTAATTGGCTTTTTGGTCGTTTGCTGCAGAATTTCTAGTTCAAAATCGGAATTTTCCCAAACATCCGTCCGGCTTCACCGGTAAAGAAGTAATTCTAAATTCGGGCTGAGATTAGTCAACGAAAAAATCCATAGGCGTCTCTTTCATCCATAGTCTTTTTCAAAGCGTGTCTTGATATTTGTGGGAATTTTTCAGTAATTGGCTTTTTGGTCATTTGCTGCAGAATATCTAGTTCAAAATCGGAATTTTCCCAAACATCCGTCCGGCTTCACCGGTAAATAAGTAATCTTAAATCCGGGCTGAGATTAGTCAACGAAAAAATCCATAGGCGTCTCTTTCATCCATAGGCTTTTTCAAAGCGTGTCTTGATATTTATGAAAATTTCTCAGTAATTGGCTTTTTGGTCATTTGCTGCAGAATTTCTAGTTCAAAATCGGAATTGTTCCAAACTTCCGTCCGGCTTCACCGGTAAAGAAGTAATCTTAAATTCGGGCTGAGATTAGTCAACGAAAAAATCCATAGGCGTCTCTTTCATCCATAGTCTTTTTCAAAGCGTGTCTTTATATTTGTGAGAATTTCTCAGTAATTGGCTTTTTGGTCATTTGCTGCAGAATTTCTAGTTCAAAATCGGAATTTTTCCAAACATCCGTCCGGCTTCACCGGTAAAGAAGTAATCTTAAATTCGGGCTGGGATTAGTCAATGAAAAAATCCATAGGCGTCTCTTCCATCCATAGTCTTTTTCAAAGCGTGTATAGATATTCGTGAGAATTTTTCAGTAATTGGCTTTTTGGTCATTTGCTGCAGAATTTCTAGTTCAAAATCGGAATTATTTAAACATCCGTCTGGCTTCACCGGTAAAGAAGTAATCTTGAATTCGGGCTGGGATTAGTCAATGAAAAAATCCATAGGCGTCTCTTTCATCCATAGTCTTTTTCAAAGCGTGTATTGATATTCGTGAGAATTTCTCAGTAATTGGCTTTTTGGTCATTTGCTTTAGAATTTCTAGTTCAAATTCGGAATTTTTGAAACATCCGTCCGGCTTCACCGGTAGAGAAGTAATCTTAAATTCGGGCTGAGATTAGTCAACGAAAAAATCCATAGGCGTCTCTTTCATCCATAGGCTTTTTCAAAGCGTGTCTTGATATTTATGAAAATTTCTCAGTAATTGGCTTTTTGGTCATTTGCTGCAGAATTTCTAGTTCAAAATCGGAATTTTTGAAACATCCGTCCGGCTTCACCGGTAAAGAAGTAATCTTAAATTCGGGCTGAGATTAGTCAACGAAAAAATCCATAGGCGTCTCTTTCAATCATAGTCTTTTGAAAAGCGTGTCTTGATATTTGTGAGGATTTCTCAGTAATTGGCTTTTTGGTCATTTGCTGCAGAATTTCTAGTTCAAAATCGGAATTTTTCCAAACATCCGTCCGGCTTCACCGGTAAAGAAGTAATTCTAAATTCGGGCTGAGATTAGTCAACGAAAAAATCCATAGGCGTCTCTTTCATCCATAGTCTTTTTCAAAGCGTGTCTTGATATTTGTGGGAATTTTTCAGTAATTGGCTTTTTGGTCATTTGCTGCAGAATATCTAGTTCAAAATCGGAATTTTCCCAAACATCCGTCCGGCTTCACCGGTAAATAAGTAATCTTAAATTCGGGCTGAGATTAGTCAACGAAAAAATCCATAGGCGTCTCTTTCATCCATAGGCTTTTTCAAAGCGTGTCTTGATATTTATGAAAATTTCTCAGTAATTGGCTTTTTGGTCATTTGCTGCAGAATTTCTAGTTCAAAATCGGAATTGTTCCAAACTTCCGTCCGGCTTCACCGGTAAAGAAGTAATCTTAAATTCGGGCTGAGATTAGTCAACGAAAAAATCCATAGGCGTCTCTTTCATCCATAGTCTTTTTCAAAGCGTGTCTTTATATTTGTGAGAATTTCTCAGTAATTGGCTTTTTGGTCATTTGCTGCAGAATTTCTAGTTCAAAATCGGAATTTTTCCAAACATCCGTCCGGCTTCACCGGTAAAGAAGTAATCTTAAATTCGGGCTGGGATTAGTCAATGAAAAAATCCATAGGCGTCTCTTTCATCCATAGTCTTTTTCAAAGCGTGTATAGATATTCGTGAGAATTTTTCAGTAATTGGCTTTTTGGTCATTTGCTGCAGAATTTCTAGTTCAAAATCGGAATTATTTAAACATCCGTCTGGCTTCACCGGTAAAGAAGTAATCTAGAATTCGGGCTGGGATTAGTCAATGAAAAAATCCATAGGCGTCTCTTTCATCCATAGTCTTTTTCAAAGCGTGTATTGATATTCGTGAGAATTTCTCAGTAATTGGCTTTTTGGTCATTTGCTGCAGAATTTCTAGTTCAAATTCGGAATTTTTGAAACATCCGTCCGGCTTCACCGGTAGAGAAGTAATCTTAAATTCGGGCTGAGATTAGTCAACGAAAAAATCCATAGGCGTCTCTTTCATCCATAGGCTTTTTCAAAGCGTGTCTTGATATTTATGAAAATTTCTCAGTAATTGGCTTTTTGGTCATTTGCTGCAGAATTTCTAGTTCAAAATCGGAATTTTTGAAACATCCGTCCGGCTTCACCGGTAAAGAAGTAATCTTAAATTCGGGCTGAGATTAGTCAACGAAAAAATCCATAGGCGTCTCTTTCAATCATAGTCTTTTGAAAAGCGTGTCTTGATATTTGTGAGGATTTCTCAGTAATTGGCTTTTTGGTCATTTGCTGCAGAATTTCTAGTTCAAAATCGGAATTTTTCCAAACATCCGTCCGGCTTCACCGGTAAAGAAGTAACTTAAATTCGGGCTGAGATTAGTCAACGAAAAAATCCATAGGCGTCTCTTTCGATCATAGTCTTTTTAAAAGCGTGTCTTAATATTTGTGAGAATTTCTCAGTAATTGGCTTTTTGGTCATTTGCTGCAGAATTTCTAGTTCAAACTCGGAATTTTTCCAAACATCCGTCCGGCTTCACCGGTAAAGAAGTAATCTTAAATTCGGGCTGAGATTTGTCAACGAGAGAATCCATAGGCGTCTCTTTCATCCATAGTCTTTTTCAAAGCGTGTCTTGATATTTGTGAGAATTTCTCATTAATTGGCTTTTTGGTCATTTGCTGCAGAATTTCTAGTTCAAAATCGGAATTGTTCCAAACATCCGTCCGGCTTCACCGGTAAAGAAGTAATCTTAAATTCGGGCTGAGATTAGTCAACGAAAAAATCCATAGGCGTCTCTTTCAATCATAGTCTTTTTAAAAGCGTGTCTTAATATTTGTGGAAATTTCTCAGTAATTGGCTTTTTGGTCGTTTGCTGCAGAATTTCTAGTTCAAAATCGGAATTTTCCCAAACATCCGTCCGGCTTCACCGGTAAATAAGTAATCTTAAATTCGGGCTGAGATTAGTCAACGAAAAAATCCATAGGCGTCTCTTTCATCCATAGTCTTTTTCAAAGCGTGTCTTAATATTTGTGGAAATTTCTCAGTAATTGGCTTTTTGGTCGTTTGCTGCAGAATTTCTAGTTCAAAATCGGAATTTTCCCAAACATCCGTCCGGCTTCACCGGTAAAGAAGTAATCTTAAATTCGGGCTGAGATTAGTCAACGAAAAAATCCATAGGCGTCTCTTTCATCCATAGTCTTTTTCAAAGCGTGTCTTTATATTTGTGAGAATTTCTCAGTAATTGGCTTTTTGGTCATTTGCTGCAGAATTTCTAGTTCAAAATCGGAATTTTTCCAAACATCCGTCCGGCTTCACCGGTAAAGAAGTAATCTTAAATTCGGGCTGAGATTAGTCAACGAAAAAATCCATAGGCGTCTCTTTCATCCATAGTCTTTTTCAAAGCGTGTCTTGATATTTGTGAGAATTTCTCAGTAATTGGCTTTTTGGTCAATTGCTGCAGAATTTCTAGTTCAAAGTCGGAATTATTTAAACATCCGTCTGGCTTCACCGGTAAAGAAGTAATCTTAAATTCGGGCTGGGATTAGTCAATGAAAAAATCCATAGGCGTCTCTTTCATCCATAGTCTTTTTCAAAGCGTGTATTGATATTCGTGAGAATTTCTCAGTAATTGGCTTTTTGGTCATTTGCTGCAGAATTTCTAGTTCAAAATCGGAATTTTTGAAACATCCGTCTGGCTTCACCGGTAAAGAAGTAATCTTAAATTCGGGCTGAGATTAGTCAACGAAAAAATCCATAGGCGTCTCTTTCATCCATAGTCTTTTTCAAAGCGTGTCTTGATATTTGTGAGAATTTCTCATTAATTGGCTTTTTGGTCATTTGCTGCAGAATTTCTAGTTCAAAATCGGAATTGTTCCAAACATCCGTCCGGCTTCACCGGTAAAGAAGTAATCTTAAATTCGGGCTGAGATTAGTCAACGAAAAAATCCATAGGCGTCTCTTTCAATTATAGTCTTTTTAAAAGCGTGTCTTAATATTTGTGGAAATTTCTCAGTAATTGGCTTTTTGGTCGTTTGCTGCAGAATTTCTAGTTCAAAATCGGAATTTTCCCAAACATCCGTCCGGCTTCACCGGTAAAGAAGTAATCTTATATTCGGGCTGAGATTAGTCAACGAAAAAATCCATAGGCGTCTCTTTCATCCATAGTCTTTTTCAAAGCGTGTCTTGATATTTGTGGGAATTTTTCAGTAATTGGCTTTTTGGTCATTTGCTGCAGAATTTCTAGTTCAAAATCGGATTTTTTCAAAACATCCGTCCGGCTTCACCGGTAAAGAAGTAATCTTGAATTCGGGCTGGGATTAGTCAATGAAAAAATCCATAGGCGTCTCTTTCATCCATAGTCTTTTTCAAAGCGTGTATTGATATTCGTGAGAATTTCTCAGTAATTGGCTTTTTGGTCATTTGCTGCAGAATTTCTAGTTCAAATTCGGAATTTTTGAAACATCCGTCCGGCTTCACCGGTAAAGAAGTAATCTTAAATTCGGGCTGAGATTAGTCAACGAAAAAATCCATAGGCGTCTCTTTCATCCATAGCCTTTTTCAAAGCGTGTCTTGATATTTATGAAAATTTCTCAGTAATTGGCTTTTTGGTCATTTGCTGCAGAATTTCTAGTTCAAAATCGGAATTTTTGAAACATCCGTCCGGCTTCACCGGTAAAGAAGTAATCTTAAATTCGGGCTGAGATTAGTCAACGAAAAAATCCATAGGCGTCTCTTTCAATCATAGTCTTTTGAAAAGCGTGTCTTGATATTTGTGAGAATTTCTCAGTAATTGGCTTTTTGGTCATTTGCTGCAGAATTTCTAGTTCAAAATCGGAATTTTTCCAAACATCCGTCCGGCTTCACCGGTAAAGAAGTAATCTTCAATTCGGGCTGAGATTTGTCAACGAAAAATCCATAGGCGTCTCTTTCATCCATAGTCTTTTTCAAAGCGTGTCTTGATATTTGTGGGAATTTCTCAGTAATTGGCTTTTTGGTCATTTGCTGCAGAATATCTAGTTCAAAATCGGAATTTTCCCAAACATCCGTCCGGCTTCACCGGTAAATAAGTAATCTTAAATTCGGGCTGAGATTAGTCAACGAAAAAATCCATAGGCGTCTCTTTCATCCATAGTCTTTTTCAAAGCGTGTCTTAATATTTGTGGAAATTTCTCAGTAATTGGCTTTTTGGTCGTTTGCTGCAGAATTTCTAGTTCAAAATCGGAATTTTCCCAAACATCCGTCCGGCTTCACCGGTAAAGAAGTAATTCTAAATTCGGGCTGAGATTAGTCAACGAAAAAATCCATAGGCGTCTCTTTCATCCATAGTCTTTTTCAAAGCGTGTCTTGATATTTGTGGGAATTTTTCAGTAATTGGCTTTTTGGTCATTTGCTGCAGAATATCTAGTTCAAAATCGGAATTTTCCCAAACATCCGTCCGGCTTCACCGGTAAATAAGTAATCTTAAATCCGGGCTGAGATTAGTCAACGAAAAAATCCATAGGCGTCTCTTTCATCCATAGGCTTTTTCAAAGCGTGTCTTGATATTTATGAAAATTTCTCAGTAATTGGCTTTTTGGTCATTTGCTGCAGAATTTCTAGTTCAAAATCGGAATTGTTCCAAACTTCCGTCCGGCTTCACCGGTAAAGAAGTAATCTTAAATTCGGGCTGAGATTAGTCAACGAAAAAATCCATAGGCGTCTCTTTCATCCATAGTCTTTTTCAAAGCGTGTCTTTATATTTGTGAGAATTTCTCAGTAATTGGCTTTTTGGTCATTTGCTGCAGAATTTCTAGTTCAAAATCGGAATTTTTCCAAACATCCGTCCGGCTTCACCGGTAAAGAAGTAATCTTAAATTCGGGCTGGGATTAGTCAATGAAAAAATCCATAGGCGTCTCTTTCATCCATAGTCTTTTTCAAAGCGTGTATAGATATTCGTGAGAATTTTTCAGTAATTGGCTTTTTGGTCATTTGCTGCAGAATTTCTAGTTCAAAATCGGAATTATTTAAACATCCGTCTGGCTTCACCGGTAAAGAAGTAATCTTGAATTCGGGCTGGGATTAGTCAATGAAAAAATCCATAGGCGTCTCTTTCATCCATAGTCTTTTTCAAAGCGTGTATTGATATTCGTGAGAATTTCTCAGTAATTGGCTTTTTGGTCATTTGCTTTAGAATTTCTAGTTCAAATTCGGAATTTTTGAAACATCCGTCCGGCTTCACCGGTAGAGAAGTAATCTTAAATTCGGGCTGAGATTAGTCAACGAAAAAATCCATAGGCGTCTCTTTCATCCATAGGCTTTTTCAAAGCGTGTCTTGATATTTATGAAAATTTCTCAGTAATTGGCTTTTTGGTCATTTGCTGCAGAATTTCTAGTTCAAAATCGGAATTTTTGAAACATCCGTCCGGCTTCACCGGTAAAGAAGTAATCTTAAATTCGGGCTGAGATTAGTCAACGAAAAAATCCATAGGCGTCTCTTTCAATCATAGTCTTTTGAAAAGCGTGTCTTGATATTTGTGAGGATTTCTTAGTAATTGGCTTTTTGGTCATTTGCTGCAGAATTTCTAGTTCAAAATCGGAATTTTTCCAAACATCCGTCCGGCTTCACCGGTAAAGAAGTAATTCTAAATTCGGGCTGAGATTAGTCAACGAAAAAATCCATAGGCGTCTCTTTCATCCATAGTCTTTTTCAAAGCGTGTCTTGATATTTGTGGGAATTTTTCAGTAATTGGCTTTTTGGTCATTTGCTGCAGAATATCTAGTTCAAAATCGGAATTTTCCCAAACATCCGTCCGGCTTCACCGGTAAATAAGTAATCTTAAATTCGGGCTGAGATTAGTCAACGAAAAAATCCATAGGCGTCTCTTTCATCCATAGGCTTTTTCAAAGCGTGTCTTGATATTTATGAAAATTTCTCAGTAATTGGCTTTTTGGTCATTTGCTGCAGAATTTCTAGTTCAAAATCGGAATTGTTCCAAACTTCCGTCCGGCTTCACCGGTAAAGAAGTAATCTTAAATTCGGGCTGAGATTAGTCAACGAAAAAATCCATAGGCGTCTCTTTCATCCATAGTCTTTTTCAAAGCGTGTCTTGATATTTGTGAGAATTTCTCATTAATTGGCTTTTTGGTCATTTGCTGCAGAATTTCTAGTTCAAAATCGGAATTGTTCCAAACATCCGTCCGGCTTCACCGGTAAAGAAGTAATCTTAAATTCGGGCTGAGATTAGTCAACGAAAAAATCCATAGGCGTCTCTTTCAATTATAGTCTTTTTAAAAGCGTGTCTTAATATTTGTGGAAATTTCTCAGTAATTGGCTTTTTGGTCGTTTGCTGCAGAATTTCTAGTTCAAAATCGGAATTTTCCCAAACATCCGTCCGGCTTTACCGGTAAAGAAGTAATCTTATATTCGGGCTGAGATTAGTCAACGAAAAAATCCATAGGCGTCTCTTTCATCCATAGTCTTTTTCAAAGCGTGTCTTGATATTTGTGGGAATTTTTCAGTAATTGGCTTTTTGGTCATTTGCTGCAGAATTTCTAGTTCAAAATCGGATTTTTTCAAAACATCCGTCCGGCTTCACCGGTAAAGAAGTAATCTTGAATTCGGGCTGGGATTAGTCAATGAAAAAATCCATAGGCGTCTCTTTCATCCATAGTCTTTTTCAAAGCGTGTATTGATATTCGTGAGAATTTCTCAGTAATTGGCTTTTTGGTCATTTGCTGCAGAATTTCTAGTTCAAATTCGGAATTTTTGAAACATCCGTCCGGCTTCACCGGTAAAGAAGTAATCTTAAATTCGGGCTGAGATTAGTCAACGAAAAAATCCATAGGCGTCTCTTTCATCCATAGCCTTTTTCAAAGCGTGTCTTGATATTTATGAAAATTTCTCAGTAATTGGCTTTTTGGTCATTTGCTGCAGAATTTCTAGTTCAAAATCGGAATTTTTGAAACATCCGTCCGGCTTCACCGGTAAAGAAGTAATCTTAAATTCGGGCTGAGATTAGTCAACGAAAAAATCCATAGGCGTCTCTTTCAATCATAGTCTTTTGAAAAGCGTGTCTTGATATTTGTGAGAATTTCTCAGTAATTGGCTTTTTGGTCATTTGCTGCAGAATTTCTAGTTCAAAATCGGAATTTTTCCAAACATCCGTCCGGCTTCACCGGTAAAGAAGTAATCTTCAATTCGGGCTGAGATTTGTCAACGAAAAATCCATAGGCGTCTCTTTCATCCATAGTCTTTTTCAAAGCGTGTCTTGATATTTGTGGGAATTTCTCAGTAATTGGCTTTTTGGTCATTTGCTGCAGAATATCTAGTTCAAAATCGGAATTTTCCCAAACATCCGTCCGGCTTCACCGGTAAATAAGTAATCTTAAATTCGGGCTGAGATTAGTCAACGAAAAAATCCATAGGCGTCTCTTTCATCCATAGTCTTTTTCAAAGCGTGTCTTAATATTTGTGGAAATTTCTCAGTAATTGGCTTTTTGGTCGTTTGCTGCAGAATTTCTAGTTCAAAATCGGAATTTTCCCAAACATCCGTCCGGCTTCACCGGTAAAGAAGTAATTCTAAATTCGGGCTGAGATTAGTCAACGAAAAAATCCATAGGCGTCTCTTTCATCCATAGTCTTTTTCAAAGCGTGTCTTGATATTTGTGGGAATTTTTCAGTAATTGGCTTTTTGGTCATTTGCTGCAGAATATCTAGTTCAAAATCGGAATTTTCCCAAACATCCGTCCGGCTTCACCGGTAAATAAGTAATCTTAAATCCGGGCTGAGATTAGTCAACGAAAAAATCCATAGGCGTCTCTTTCATCCATAGGCTTTTTCAAAGCGTGTCTTGATATTTATGAAAATTTCTCAGTAATTGGCTTTTTGGTCATTTGCTGCAGAATTTCTAGTTCAAAATCGGAATTGTTCCAAACTTCCGTCCGGCTTCACCGGTAAAGAAGTAATCTTAAATTCGGGCTGAGATTAGTCAACGAAAAAATCCATAGGCGTCTCTTTCATCCATAGTCTTTTTCAAAGCGTGTCTTTATATTTGTGAGAATTTCTCAGTAATTGGCTTTTTGGTCATTTGCTGCAGAATTTCTAGTTCAAAATCGGAATTTTTCCAAACATCCGTCCGGCTTCACCGGTAAAGAAGTAATCTTAAATTCGGGCTGGGATTAGTCAATGAAAAAATCCATAGGCGTCTCTTTCATCCATAGTCTTTTTCAAAGCGTGTATAGATATTCGTGAGAATTTTTCAGTAATTGGCTTTTTGGTCATTTGCTGCAGAATTTCTAGTTCAAAATCGGAATTATTTAAACATCCGTCTGGCTTCACCGGTAAAGAAGTAATCTTGAATTCGGGCTGGGATTAGTCAATGAAAAAATCCATAGGCGTCTCTTTCATCCATAGTCTTTTTCAAAGCGTGTATTGATATTCGTGAGAATTTCTCAGTAATTGGCTTTTTGGTCATTTGCTTTAGAATTTCTAGTTCAAATTCGGAATTTTTGAAACATCCGTCCGGCTTCACCGGTAGAGAAGTAATCTTAAATTCGGGCTGAGATTAGTCAACGAAAAAATCCATAGGCGTCTCTTTTATCCATAGGCTTTTTCAAAGCGTGTCTTGATATTTATGAAAATTTCTCAGTAATTGGCTTTTTGGTCATTTGCTGCAGAATTTCTAGTTCAAAATCGGAATTTTTGAAACATCCGTCCGGCTTCACCGGTAAAGAAGTAATCTTAAATTCGGGCTGAGATTAGTCAACGAAAAAATCCATAGGCGTCTCTTTCAATCATAGTCTTTTGAAAAGCGTGTCTTGATATTTGTGAGGATTTCTTAGTAATTGGCTTTTTGGTCATTTGCTGCAGAATTTCTAGTTCAAAATCGGAATTTTTCCAAACATCCGTCCGGCTTCACCGGTAAAGAAGTAATTCTAAATTCGGGCTGAGATTAGTCAACGAAAAAATCCATAGGCGTCTCTTTCATCCATAGTCTTTTTCAAAGCGTGTCTTGATATTTGTGGGAATTTTTCAGTAATTGGCTTTTTGGTCATTTGCTGCAGAATATCTAGTTCAAAATCGGAATTTTCCCAAACATCCGTCCGGCTTCACCGGTAAATAAGTAATCTTAAATTCGGGCTGAGATTAGTCAACGAAAAAATCCATAGGCGTCTCTTTCATCCATAGGCTTTTTCAAAGCGTGTCTTGATATTTATGAAAATTTCTCAGTAATTGGCTTTTTGGTCATTTGCTGCAGAATTTCTAGTTCAAAATCGGAATTGTTCCAAACTTCCGTCCGGCTTCACCGGTAAAGAAGTAATCTTAAATTCGGGCTGAGATTAGTCAACGAAAAAATCCATAGGCGTCTCTTTCATCCATAGTCTTTTTCAAAGCGTGTCTTTATATTTGTGAGAATTTCTCAGTAATTGGCTTTTTGGTCATTTGCTGCAGAATTTCTAGTTCAAAATCGGAATTTTTCCAAACATCCGTCCGGCTTCACCGGTAAAGAAGTAATCTTAAATTCGGGCTGGGATTAGTCAATGAAAAAATCCATAGGCGTCTCTTTCATCCATAGTCTTTTTCAAAGCGTGTATAGATATTCGTGAGAATTTTTCAGTAATTGGCTTTTTGGTCATTTGCTGCAGAATTTCTAGTTCAAAATCGGAATTATTTAAACATCCGTCTGGCTTCACCGGTAAAGAAGTAATCTAGAATTCGGGCTGGGATTAGTCAATGAAAAAATCCATAGGCGTCTCTTTCATCCATAGTCTTTTTCAAAGCGTGTATTGATATTCGTGAGAATTTCTCAGTAATTGGCTTTTTGGTCATTTGCTGCAGAATTTCTAGTTCAAATTCGGAATTTTTGAAACATCCGTCCGGCTTCACCGGTAGAGAAGTAATCTTAAATTCGGGCTGAGATTAGTCAACGAAAAAATCCATAGGCGTCTCTTTCATCCATAGGCTTTTTCAAAGCGTGTCTTGATATTTATGAAAATTTCTCAGTAATTGGCTTTTTGGTCATTTGCTGCAGAATTTCTAGTTCAAAATCGGAATTTTTGAAACATCCGTCCGGCTTCACCGGTAAAGAAGTAATCTTAAATTCGGGCTGAGATTAGTCAACGAAAAAATCCATAGGCGTCTCTTTCAATCATAGTCTTTTGAAAAGCGTGTCTTGATATTTGTGAGGATTTCTCAGTAATTGGCTTTTTGGTCATTTGCTGCAGAATTTCTAGTTCAAAATCGGAATTTTTCCAAACATCCGTCCGGCTTCACCGGTAAAGAAGTAACTTAAATTCGGGCTGAGATTAGTCAACGAAAAAATCCATAGGCGTCTCTTTCGATCATAGTCTTTTTAAAAGCGTGTCTTAATATTTGTGAGAATTTCTCAGTAATTGGCTTTTTGGTCATTTGCTGCAGAATTTCTAGTTCAAACTCGGAATTTTTCCAAACATCCGTCCGGCTTCACCGGTAAAGAAGTAATCTTAAATTCGGGCTGAGATTTGTCAACGAGAGAATCCATAGGCGTCTCTTTCATCCATAGTCTTTTTCAAAGCGTGTCTTGATATTTGTGAGAATTTCTCATTAATTGGCTTTTTGGTCATTTGCTGCAGAATTTCTAGTTCAAAATCGGAATTGTTCCAAACATCCGTCCGGCTTCACCGGTAAAGAAGTAATCTTAAATTCGGGCTGAGATTAGTCAACGAAAAAATCCATAGGCGTCTCTTTCAATCATAGTCTTTTTAAAAGCGTGTCTTAATATTTGTGGAAATTTCTCAGTAATTGGCTTTTTGGTCGTTTGCTGCAGAATTTCTAGTTCAAAATCGGAATTTTCCCAAACATCCGTCCGGCTTCACCGGTAAATAAGTAATCTTAAATTCGGGCTGAGATTAGTCAACGAAAAAATCCATAGGCGTCTCTTTCATCCATAGTCTTTTTCAAAGCGTGTCTTAATATTTGTGGAAATTTCTCAGTAATTGGCTTTTTGGTCGTTTGCTGCAGAATTTCTAGTTCAAAATCGGAATTTTCCCAAACATCCGTCCGGCTTCACCGGTAAAGAAGTAATCTTAAATTCGGGCTGAGATTAGTCAACGAAAAAATCCATAGGCGTCTCTTTCATCCATAGTCTTTTTCAAAGCGTGTCTTTATATTTGTGAGAATTTCTCAGTAATTGGCTTTTTGGTCATTTGCTGCAGAATTTCTAGTTCAAAATCGGAATTTTTCCAAACATCCGTCCGGCTTCACCGGTAAAGAAGTAATCTTAAATTCGGGCTGAGATTAGTCAACGAAAAAATCCATAGGCGTCTCTTTCATCCATAGTCTTTTTCAAAGCGTGTCTTGATATTTGTGAGAATTTCTCAGTAATTGGCTTTTTGGTCAATTGCTGCAGAATTTCTAGTTCAAAGTCGGAATTATTTAAACATCCGTCTGGCTTCACCGGTAAAGAAGTAATCTTAAATCCGGGCTGGGATTAGTCAATGAAAAAATCCATAGGCGTCTCTTTCATCCATAGTCTTTTTCAAAGCGTGTATTGATATTCGTGAGAATTTCTCAGTAATTGGCTTTTTGGTCATTTGCTGCAGAATTTCTAGTTCAAAATCGGAATTTTTGAAACATCCGTCTGGCTTCACCGGTAAAGAAGTAATCTTAAATTCGGGCTGACATTAGTCAACGAAAAAATCCATAGGCGTCTCTTTCATCCATAGTCTTTTTCAAAGCGTGTCTTGATATTTGTGAGAATTTCTCATTAATTGGCTTTTTGGTCATTTGCTGCAGAATTTCTAGTTCAAAATCGGAATTGTTCCAAACATCCGTCCGGCTTCACCGGTAAAGAAGTAATCTTAAATTCGGGCTGAGATTAGTCAACGAAAAAATCCATAGGCGTCTCTTTCAATTATAGTCTTTTTAAAAGCGTGTCTTAATATTTGTGGAAATTTCTCAGTAATTGGCTTTTTGGTCGTTTGCTGCAGAATTGCTAGTTCAAAATCGGAATTTTCCCAAACATCCGTCCGGCTTCACCGGTAAAGAAGTAATCTTATATTCGGGCTGAGATTAGTCAACGAAAAAATCCATAGGCGTCTCTTTCATCCATAGTCTTTTTCAAAGCGTGTCTTGATATTTGTGGGAATTTTTCAGTAATTGGCTTTTTGGTCATTTGCTGCAGAATTTCTAGTTCAAAATCGGATTTTTTCAAAACATCCGTCCGGCTTCACCGGTAAAGAAGTAATCTTGAATTCGGGCTGGGATTAGTCAATGAAAAAATCCATAGGCGTCTCTTTCATCCATAGTCTTTTTCAAAGCGTGTATTGATATTCGTGAGAATTTCTCAGTAATTGGCTTTTTGGTCATTTGCTGCAGAATTTCTAGTTCAAATTCGGAATTTTTGAAACATCCGTCCGGCTTCACCGGTAAAGAAGTAATCTTAAATTCGGGCTGAGATTAGTCAACGAAAAAATCCATAGGCGTCTCTTTCATCCATAGCCTTTTTCAAAGCGTGTCTTGATATTTATGAAAATTTCTCAGTCATTGGCTTTTTGGTCATTTGCTGCAGAATTTCTAGTTCAAAATCGGAATTTTTGAAACATCCGTCCGGCTTCACCGGTAAAGAAGTAATCTTAAATTCGGGCTGAGATTAGTCAACGAAAAAATCCATAGGCGTCTCTTTCAATCATAGTCTTTTGAAAAGCGTGTCTTGATATTTGTGAGAATTTCTCAGTAATTGGCTTTTTGGTCATTTGCTGCAGAATTTCTAGTTCAAAATCGGAATTTTTCCAAACATCCGTCCGGCTTCACCGGTAAAGAAGTAACTTAAATTCGGGCTGAGATTAGTCAACGAAAAAATCCATAGGCGTCTCTTTCGATCATAGTCTTTTTTAAAAGCGTGTCTTAATATTTGTGAGAATTTCTCAGTAATTGGCTTTTTGGTCATTTGCTGCAGAATTTCTAGTTCAAACTCGGAATTTTTCCAAACATCCGTCCGGCTTCACCGGTAAAGAAGTAATCTTAAATTCGGGCTGAGATTTGTCAACGAGAGAATCCATAGGCGTCTCTTTCATCCATAGTCTTTTTCAAAGCGTGTCTTGATATTTGTGAGAATTTCTCATTAATTGGCTTTTTGGTCATTTGCTGCAGAATTTCTAGTTCAAAATCGGAATTGTTCCAAACATCCGTCCGGCTTCACCGGTAAAGAAGTAATCTTAAATTCGGGCTGAGATTAGTCAACGAAAAAATCCAGAGGCGTCTCTTTCAATCATAGTCTTTTTAAAAGCGTGTCTTAATATTTGTGGAAATTTCTCAGTAATTGGCTTTTTGGTCATTTGCTGCAGAATTTCTAGTTCAAAATCGGATTTTTTCAAAACATCCGTCCGGCTTCACCGGTAAAGAAGTAATCTTCAATTCGGGCTGAGATTTGTCAACGAAAAAATCCATAGGCGTCTCTTTCATCCATAGTCTTTTTCAAAGCGTGTCTTGATATTTGTGGGAATTTCTCAGTAATTGGCTTTTTGGTCATTTGCTGCAGAATATCTAGTTCAAAATCGGAATTTTCCCAAACATCCGTCCGGCTTCACCGGTAAATAAGTAATCTTAAATTCGGGCTGAGATTAGTCAACGAAAAAATCCATAGGCGTCTCTTTCATCCATAGTCTTTTTCAAAGCGTGTCTTAATATTTGTGGAAATTTCTCAGTAATTGGCTTTTTGGTCGTTTGCTGCAGAATTTCTAGTTCAAAATCGGAATTTTCCCAAACATCCGTCCGGCTTCACCGGTAAAGAAGTAATCTTAAATTCGGGCTGAGATTAGTCAACGAAAAAATCCATAGGCGTCTCTTTCATCCATAGTCTTTTTCAAAGCGTGTCTTGATATTTGTGGGAATTTTTCAGTAATTGGCTTTTTGGTCATTTGCTGCAGAATTTCTAGTTCAAAATCGGATTTTTTCAAAACATCCGTCCGGCTTCACCGGTGAAGAAGTAATCTTCAATTCGGGCTGAGATTTGTCAACGAAAAAATCCATAGGCGTCTCTTTCATCCATAGTCTTTTTCAAAGCGTGTCTTGATATTTGTGGGAATTTCTCAGTAATTGGCTTTTTGGTCATTTGCTGCAAAATATCTAGTTCAAAATCGGAATTTTCCCAAACATCCGTCCGGCTTCACCGGTAAAGAAGTAATCTTAAATTCGGGCTGAGATTAGTCAACAAAAAAATCCATAGGCGTCTCTTTCATCCATAGTCTTTTCCAAAACGTGTCTTAATATTTGTGGAAATTTCTCAGTAATTGGCTTTTTGGTCATTTGCTGCAGAATATCTAGTTCAAAATCGGAATTTTCCCAAACATCCGTCCGGCTTCACCGGTAAAGAAGTAATCTTAAATTCGGGCTGAGATTAGTCAACGAAAAAATCCATAGGCGTCTCTTTCATCCATAGTCTTTTTCAAAGCGTGTCTTGATATTTGTGGGAATTTTTCAGTAATTGGCTTTTTGGTCATTTGCTGCAGAATTTCTAGTTCAAAATCGGATTTTTTCAAAACATCCGTCCGGCTTCACCGGTAAAGAAGTAATCTTCAATTCGGGCTGAGATTTGTCAACGAAAAAATCCATAGGCGTCTCTTTCATCCATAGTCTTTTTCAAAGCGTGTCTTGATATTTGTGGGAATTTCTCAGTAATTGGCTTTTTGGTCATTTGCTGCAGAATATCTAGTTCAAAATCGGAATTTCCCCAAACATCCGTCCGGCTTCACCGGTAAAGAAGTAATCTTAAATTCGGGCTGAGATTAGTCAACGAAAAAATCCATAGGCGTCTCTTTCATCCATAGTCTTTTTCAAAGCGTGTCTTGATATTTGTGAGAATTTCTCAGTAATTGGCTTTTTGGTCATTTGCTGCAGAATTTCTAGTTCAAAATCGGAATTTTTGAAACATCCGTCCGGCTTCACCGGTAAAGAAGTAATCTTAAATTCGGGCTGAGATTAGTCAACGAAAAAATCCATAGGCGTCTCTTTCAATCATAGTCTTTTGAAAAGCGTGTCTTGATATTTGTGAGAATTTCTCAGTAATTGGCTTTTTGGTCATTTGCTGCAGAATTTCTAGTTCAAACTCGGAATTTTTCCAAACATCCGTCCGGCTTCACCGGTAAAGAAGTAATCTTAAATTCGGGCTGAGATTTGTCAACGAGAGAATCCATAGGCGTCTTTTTCATCCATAGTCTTTTTCAAAGCGTGTCTTGATATTTGTGAGAATTTCTCATTAATTGGCTTTTTGGTCATTTGCTGCAGAATTTCTAGTTCAAAATCGGAATTGTTCCAAACATCCGTCCGGCTTCACCGGTAAAGAAGTAATCTTAAATTCGGGCTGAGATTAGTCAACGAAAAAATCCATAGGCGTCTCTTTCAATCATAGTCTTTTTAAAAGCGTGTCTTAATATTTGTGGAAATTTCTCAGTAATTGGCTTTTTGGTCGTTTGCTGCAGAATTTCTAGTTCAAAATCGGAATTTTCCCAAACATCCGTCCGGCTTCACCGGTAAATAAGTAATCTTAAATTCGGGCTGAGATTAGTCAACGAAAAAATCCATAGGCGTCTCTTTCATCCATAGTCTTTTTCAAAGCGTGTCTTAATATTTGTGGAAATTTCTCAGTAATTGGCTTTTTGGTCGTTTGCTGCAGAATTTCTAGTTCAAAATCGGAATTTTCCCAAACATCCGTCCGGCTTCACCGGTAAAGAAGTAATCTTAAATTCGGGCTGAGATTAGTCAACGAAAAAATCCATAGGCGTCTCTTTCATCCATAGTCTTTTTCAAAGCGTGTCTTTATATTTGTGAGAATTTCTCAGTAATTGGCTTTTTGGTCATTTGCTGCAGAATTTCTAGTTCAAAATCGGAATTTTTCCAAACATCCGTCCGGCTTCACCGGTAAAGAAGTAATCTTAAATTCGGGCTGAGATTAGTCAACGAAAAAATCCATAGGCGTCTCTTTCATCCATAGTCTTTTTCAAAGCGTGTCTTGATATTTGTGAGAATTTCTCAGTAATTGGCTTTTTGGTCAATTGCTGCAGAATTTCTAGTTCAAAGTCGGAATTATTTAAACATCCGTCTGGCTTCACCGGTAAAGAAGTAATCTTAAATTCGGGCTGGGATTAGTCAATGAAAAAATCCATAGGCGTCTCTTTCATCCATAGTCTTTTTCAAAGCGTGTATTGATATTCGTGAGAATTTCTCAGTAATTGGCTTTTTGGTCATTTGCTGCAGAATTTCTAGTTCAAAATCGGAATTTTTGAAACATCCGTCTGGCTTCACCGGTAAAGAAGTAATCTTAAATTCGGGCTGACATTAGTCAACGAAAAAATCCATAGGCGTCTCTTTCATCCATAGTCTTTTTCAAAGCGTGTCTTGATATTTGTGAGAATTTCTCATTAATTGGCTTTTTGGTCATTTGCTGCAGAATTTCTAGTTCAAAATCGGAATTGTTCCAAACATCCGTCCGGCTTCACCGGTAAAGAAGTAATCTTAAATTCGGGCTGAGATTAGTCAACGAAAAAATCCATAGGCGTCTCTTTCAATTATAGTCTTTTTAAAAGCGTGTCTTAATATTTGTGGAAATTTCTCAGTAATTGGCTTTTTGGTCGTTTGCTGCAGAATTTCTAGTTCAAAATCGGAATTTTCCCAAACATCCGTCCGGCTTCACCGGTAAAGAAGTAATCTTATATTCGGGCTGAGATTAGTCAACGAAAAAATCCATAGGCGTCTCTTTCATCCATAGTCTTTTTCAAAGCGTGTCTTGATATTTGTGGGAATTTTTCAGTAATTGGCTTTTTGGTCATTTGCTGCAGAATTTCTAGTTCAAAATCGGATTTTTTCAAAACATCCGTCCGGCTTCACCGGTAAAGAAGTAATCTTGAATTCGGGCTGGGATTAGTCAATGAAAAAATCCATAGGCGTCTCTTTCATCCATAGTCTTTTTCAAAGCGTGTATTGATATTCGTGAGAATTTCTCAGTAATTGGCTTTTTGGTCATTTGCTGCAGAATTTCTAGTTCAAATTCGGAATTTTTGAAACATCCGTCCGGCTTCACCGGTAAAGAAGTAATCTTAAATTCGGGCTGAGATTAGTCAACGAAAAAATCCATAGGCGTCTCTTTCATCCATAGCCTTTTTCAAAGCGTGTCTTGATATTTATGAAAATTTCTCAGTAATTGGCTTTTTGGTCATTTGCTGCAGAATTTCTAGTTCAAAATCGGAATTTTTGAAACATCCGTCCGGCTTCACCGGTAAAGAAGTAATCTTAAATTCGGGCTGAGATTAGTCAACGAAAAAATCCATAGGCGTCTCTTTCAATCATAGTCTTTTGAAAAGCGTGTCTTGATATTTGTGAGAATTTCTCAGTAATTGGCTTTTTGGTCATTTGCTGCAGAATTTCTAGTTCAAAATCGGAATTTTTCCAAACATCCGTCCGGCTTCACCGGTAAAGAAGTAACTTAAATTCGGGCTGAGATTAGTCAACGAAAAAATCCATAGGCGTCTCTTTCGATCATTGTCTTTTTTAAAAGCGTGTCTTAATATTTGTGAGAATTTCTCAGTAATTGGCTTTTTGGTCATTTGCTGCAGAATTTCTAGTTCAAACTCGGAATTTTTCCAAACATCCGTCCGGCTTCACCGGTAAAGAAGTAATCTTAAATTCGGGCTGAGATTTGTCAACGAGAGAATCCATAGGCGTCTCTTTCATCCATAGTCTTTTTCAAAGCGTGTCTTGATATTTGTGAGAATTTCTCATTAATTGGCTTTTTGGTCATTTGCTGCAGAATTTCTAGTTCAAAATCGGAATTGTTCCAAACATCCGTCCGGCTTCACCGGTAAAGAAGTAATCTTAAATTCGGGCTGAGATTAGTCAACGAAAAAATCCAGAGGCGTCTCTTTCAATCATAGTCTTTTCAAAAGCGTGTCTTAATATTTGTGGAAATTTCTCAGTAATTGGCTTTTTGGTCGTTTGCTGCAGAATTTCTAGTTCAAAATCGGAATTTTCCCAAACATCCGTCCGGCTTCACCGGTGAAGAAGTAATCTTAAATTCGGGCTGAGATTAGTCAACGAAAAAATCCATAGGCGTCTCTTTCATCCATAGTCTTTTTCAAAGCGTGTCTTGATATTTGTGGGAATTTTTCAGTAATTGGCTTTTTGGTCATTTGCTGCAGAATTTCTAGTTCAAAATCGGATTTTTTCAAAACATCCGTCCGGCTTCACCGGTAAAGAAGTAATCTTCAATTCGGGCTGAGATTTGTCAACGAAAAAATCCATAGGCGTCTCTTTCATCCATAGTCTTTTTCAAAGCGTGTCTTGATATTTGTGGGAATTTCTCAGTAATTGGCTTTTTGGTCATTTGCTGCAGAATATCTAGTTCAAAATCGGAATTTTCCCAAACATCCGTCCGGCTTCACCGGTAAATAAGTAATCTTAAATTCGGGCTGAGATTAGTCAACGAAAAAATCCATAGGCGTCTCTTTCATCCATAGTCTTTTTCAAAGCGTGTCTTAATATTTGTGGAAATTTCTCAGTAATTGGCTTTTTGGTCGTTTGCTGCAGAATTTCTAGTTCAAAATCGGAATTTTCCCAAACATCCGTCCGGCTTCACCGGTAAAGAAGTAATCTTAAATTCGGGCTGAGATTAGTCAACGAAAAAATCCATAGGCGTCTCTTTCATCCATAGTCTTTTTCAAAGCGTGTCTTGATATTTGTGGGAATTTTTCAGTAATTGGCTTTTTGGTCATTTGCTGCAGAATTTCTAGTTCAAAATCGGATTTTTTCAAAACATCCGTCCGGCTTCACCGGTGAAGAAGTAATCTTCAATTCGGGCTGAGATTTGTCAACGAAAAAATCCATAGGCGTCTCTTTCATCCATAGTCTTTTTCAAAGCGTGTCTTGATATTTGTGGGAATTTCTCAGTAATTGGCTTTTTGGTCATTTGCTGCAAAATATCTAGTTCAAAATCGGAATTTTCCCAAACATCCGTCCGGCTTCACCGGTAAAGAAGTAATCTTAAATTCGGGCTGAGATTAGTCAACAAAAAAATCCATAGGCGTCTCTTTCATCCATAGTCTTTTCCAAAACGTGTCTTAATATTTGTGGAAATTTCTCAGTAATTGGCTTTTTGGTCATTTGCTGCAGAATATCTAGTTCAAAATCGGAATTTTCCCAAACATCCGTCCGGCTTCACCGGTAAAGAAGTAATCTTAAATTCGGGCTGAGATTAGTCAACGAAAAAATCCATAGGCGTCTCTTTCATCCATAGTCTTTTTCAAAGCGTGTCTTGATATTTGTGGGAATTTTTCAGTAATTGGCTTTTTGGTCATTTGCTGCAGAATTTCTAGTTCAAAATCGGATTTTTTCAAAACATCCGTCCGGCTTCACCGGTAAAGAAGTAATCTTCAATTCGGGCTGAGATTTGTCAACGAAAAAATCCATAGGCGTCTCTTTCATCCATAGTCTTTTTCAAAGCGTGTCTTGATATTTGTGGGAATTTCTCAGTAATTGGCTTTTTGGTCATTTGCTGCAGAATATCTAGTTCAAAATCGGAATTTCCCCAAACATCCGTCCGGCTTCACCGGTAAAGAAGTAATCTTAAATTCGGGCTGAGATTAGTCAACGAAAAAATCCATAGGCGTCTCTTTCATCCATAGTCTTTTTCAAAGCGTGTCTTGATATTTGTGAGAATTTCTCAGTAATTGGCTTTTTGGTCATTTGCTGCAGAATTTCTAGTTCAAAATCGGAATTTTTGAAACATCCGTCCGGCTTCACCGGTAAAGAAGTAATCTTAAATTCGGGCTGAGATTAGTCAACGAAAAAATCCATAGGCGTCTCTTTCAATCATAGTCTTTTGAAAAGCGTGTCTTGATATTTGTGAGAATTTCTCAGTAATTGGCTTTTTGGTCATTTGCTGCAGAATTTCTAGTTCAAAATCGGAATTTTTCCAAACATCCGTCCGGCTTCACCGGTAAAGAAGTAACTTAAATTCGGGCTGAGATTAGTCAACGAAAAAATCCATAGGCGTCTCTTTCGATCATAGTCTTTTTAAAAGCGTGTCTTAATATTTGTGAGAATTTCTCAGTAATTGGCTTTTTGGTCATTTGCTGCAGAATTTCTAGTTCAAACTCGGAATTTTTCCAAACATCCGTCCGGCTTCACCGGTAAAGAAGTAATCTTAAATTCGGGCTGAGATTTGTCAACGAGAGAATCCATAGGCGTCTCTTTCATCCATAGTCTTTTTCAAAGCGTGTCTTGATATTTGTGAGAATTTCTCATTAATTGGCTTTTTGGTCATTTGCTGCAGAATTTCTAGTTCAAAATCGGAATTGTTCCAAACATCCGTCCGGCTTCACCGGTAAAGAAGTAATCTTAAATTCGGGCTGAGATTAGTCAACGAAAAAATCCATAGGCGTCTCTTTCAATCATAGTCTTTTTAAAAGCGTGTCTTAATATTTGTGGAAATTTCTCAGTAATTGGCTTTTTGGTCGTTTGCTGCAGAATTTCTAGTTCAAAATCGGAATTTTCCCAAACATCCGTCCGGCTTCACCGGTGAAGAAGTAATCTTAAATTCGGGCTGAGATTAGTCAACGAAAAAATCCATAGGCGTCTCTTTCATCCATAGTCTTTTTCAAAGCGTGTCTTGATATTTGTGGGAATTTTTCAGTAATTGGCTTTTTGGTCATTTGCTGCAGAATTTCTAGTTCAAAATCGGATTTTTTCAAAACATCCGTCCGGCTTCACCGGTAAAGAAGTAATCTTCAATTCGGGCTGAGATTTGTCAACGAAAAAATCCATAGGCGTCATCCATAGTCTTTTTCAAAGCGTGTCTTGATATTTGTGGGAATTTCTCAGTAATTGGCTTTTTGGTCATTTGCTGCAGAATATCTAGTTCAAAATCGGAATTTTCCCAAACATCCGTCCGGCTTCACCGGTAAATAAGTAATCTTAAATTCGGGCTGAGATTAGTCAACGAAAAAATCCATAGGCGTCTCTTTCATCCATAGTCTTTTTCAAAGCGTGTCTTAATATTTGTGGAAATTTCTCAGTAATTGGCTTTTTGGTCGTTTGCTGCAGAATTTCTAGTTCAAAATCGGAATTTTCCCAAACATCCGTCCGGCTTCACCGGTAAAGAAGTAATCTTAAATTCGGGCTGAGATTAGTCAACGAAAAAATCCATAGGCGTCTCTTTCATCCATAGTCTTTTTCAAAGCGTGTCTTGATATTTGTGGGAATTTTTCAGTAATTGGCTTTTTGGTCATTTGCTGCAGAATTTCTAGTTCAAAATCGGATTTTTTCAAAACATCCGTCCGGCTTCACCGGTGAAGAAGTAATCTTCAATTCGGGCTGAGATTTGTCAACGAAAAAATCCATAGGCGTCTCTTTCATCCATAGTCTTTTTCAAAGCGTGTCTTGATATTTGTGGGAATTTCTCAGTAATTGGCTTTTTGGTCATTTGCTGCAAAATATCTAGTTCAAAATCGGAATTTTCCCAAACATCCGTCCGGCTTCACCGGTGAAGAAGTAATCTTAAATTCGGGCTGAGATTAGTCAACAAAAAAATCCATAGGCGTCTCTTTCATCCATAGTCTTTTCCAAAACGTGTCTTAATATTTGTGGAAATTTCTCAGTAATTGGCTTTTTGGTCATTTGCTGCAGAATATCTAGTTCAAAATCGGAATTTTCCCAAACATCCGTCCGGCTTCACCGGTAAAGAAGTAATCTTAAATTCGGGCTGAGATTAGTCAACGAAAAAATCCATAGGCGTCTCTTTCATCCATAGTCTTTTTCAAAGCGTGTCTTGATATTTGTGGGAATTTTTCAGTAATTGGCTTTTTGGTCATTTGCTGCAGAATTTCTAGTTCAAAATCGGATTTTTTCAAAACATCCGTCCGGCTTCACCGGTAAAGAAGTAATCTTCAATTCGGGCTGAGATTTGTCAACGAAAAAATCCATAGGCGTCTCTTTCATCCATAGTCTTTTTCAAAGCGTGTCTTGATATTTGTGGGAATTTCTCAGTAATTGGCTTTTTGGTCATTTGCTGCAGAATATCTAGTTCAAAATCGGAATTTCCCCAAACATCCGTCCGGCTTCACCGGTAAAGAAGTAATCTTAAATTCGGGCTGAGATTAGTCAACGAAAAAATCCATAGGCGTCTCTTTCATCCATAGTCTTTTTCAAAGCGTGTCTTGATATTTGTGAGAATTTCTCAGTTATTGGCTTTTTGGTCATTTGCTGCAGAATTTCTAGTTCAAAATCGGAATTGTTCCAAACATCCGTCCGGCTTCACCGGTAAAGAAGTAATCTTAAATTCGGGCTGAGATTTGTCAACGAGAGAATCCATAGGCGTCTCTCTCATCCATAGTCTTTTTCAAAGCGTGTCTTGATATTTGTGAGAATTTCTCAGTAATTGGCTTTTTGGTCATTTGCTGCAGAATTTCTAGTTCAAAATCGGAATTTTTCCAAACATCCGTCCGGCTTCACCGGTAAAGAAGTAATCTTAAATTCGGGCTGGGATTAGTCAATGAAAAAATCCATAGGCGTCTCTTTCATCCATAGTCTTTTCCAAAGCGTGTATAGATATTCGTGAGAATTTTTTAGTAGTTGGCTTTTTGGTCATTTGCTGCAGAATTTCTAGTTCAAAGTCGGAATTATTTAAACATCCGTCTGGCTTCACCGGTAAAGAAGTAATCTTAAATTCGGGCTGAGATTAGTCAACGAAAAAATCCATAGGCGTCTCTTTCATCCATAGTCTTTTTCAAAGCGTGTCTTGATATTTGTGAGAATTTCTCAGTAATTGGCTTTTTGGTCAATTGCTGCAGAATTTCTAGTTCAAAGTCGGAATTATTTAAACATCCGTCTGGCTTCACCGGTAAAGAAGTAATCTTAAATTCGGGCTGGGATTAGTCAATGAAAAAATCCATAGGCGTCTCTTTCATCCATAGTCTTTTTCAAAGCGTGTATTGATATTCGTGAGAATTTCTCAGTAATTGGCTTTTTGGTCATTTGCTGCAGAATTTCTAGTTCAAAATCGGAATTTTTGAAACATCCGTCTGGCTTCACCGGTAAAGAAGTAATCTTAAATTCGGGCTGAGATTAGTCAACGAAAAAATCCATAGGCGTCTCTTTCATCCATAGTCTTTTTCAAAGCGTGTCTTGATATTTGTGAGAATTTCTCATTAATTGGCTTTTTGGTCATTTGCTGCAGAATTTCTAGTTCAAAATCGGAATTGTTCCAAACATCCGTCCGGCTTCACCGGTAAAGAAGTAATCTTAAATTCGGGCTGAGATTAGTCAACGAAAAAATCCATAGGCGTCTCTTTCAATTATAGTCTTTTTAAAAGCGTCTCTTAATATTTGTGGAAATTTCTCAGTAATTGGCTTTTTGGTCGTTTGCTGCAGAATTTCTAGTTCAAAATCGGAATTTTCCCAAACATCCGTCCGGCTTCACCGGTAAAGAAGTAATCTTAAATTCGGGCTGAGATTAGTCAACGAAAAAATCCATAGGCGTCTCTTTCATCCATAGTCTTTTTCAAAGCGTGTCTTGATATTTGTGGGAATTTTTCAGTAATTGGCTTTTTGGTCATTTGCTGCAGAATTTCTAGTTCAAAATCGGATTTTTTCAAAACATCCGTCCGGCTTCACCGGTAAAGAAGTAATCTTCAATTCGGGCTGAGATTTGTCAACGAAAAAATCCATAGGCGTCTCTTTCATCCATAGTCTTTTTCAAAGCGTGTCTTGATATTTGTGGGAATTTCTCAGTAATTGGCTCTTTGGTCATTTGCTGCAGAATATCTAGTTCAAAATCGGAATTATTTAAACATCCGTCTGGCTTCACCGGTAAAGAAGTAATCTTAAATTCGGGCTGAGATTAGTCAACGAAAAAATCCATAGGCGTCTCTTTCATCCATAGTCTTTTTCAAAGCGTGTCTTGATATTTGTGGGAATTTCTCAGTAATTGGCTTTTTGGTCATTTGCTGCAGAATTTCTAGTTCTAAATCGGAATTGTTCCAAACATCCGTCCGGCTTCACCGGTAAAGAAGTGATCTTAAATTCGGGCTGAGATTAGTCAACGAAAAAATCCATAGGCGTCTCTTTCATCCATAGTCTTTTTCAAAGCGTGTCTTAATATTTGTGGAAATTTCTCAGTAATTGGCTTTTTGGTCATTTGCTGCAGAATATCTAGTTCAAAATCAGAATTTTCCCAAACATCCGTCCGGCTTCACCGGTAAAGAAGTAATCTTAAATTCGGGCTGAGATTAGTCAACGAAAAAATCCATAGGCGTCTCTTTCATCCATAGTCTTTTTCAAAGCGTGTCTTGATATTTGTGGGAATTTTTCAGTAATTGGCTTTTTGGTCATTTGCTGCAGAATTTCTAGTTCAAAATCGGATTTTTTCAAAACATCCGTCCGGCTTCACCGGTAAAGAAGTAATCTTCAATTCGGGCTGAGATTTGTCAACGAAAAAATCCATAGGCGTCTCTTTCATCCATAGTCTTTTTCAAAGCGTGTCTTGATATTTGTGGGAGTTTCTCAGTAATTGGCTTTTTGGTCATTTGCTGCAGAATATCTAGTTCAAAATCGGAATTTTCCCAAACATCCGTCCGGCTTCACCGGTAAAGAAGTAATCTTAAATTCGGGCTGAGATTAGTCAACGAAAAAATCCATAGGCGTCTCTTTCATCCATAGTCTTTTTCAAAGCGTGTCTTGATATTTGTGGGAATTTTTCAGTAATTGGCTTTTTGGTCATTTGCTGCAGAATTTCTAGTTCAAAATCGGAATTTTTCAAAACATCCGTCCGGCTTCACCGGTAAAGAAGTAATCCTAAGTTCGGGCTGAGATTAGTCAACGAAAAAATCCATAGGCGTCTCTTTCGATCATAGTCTTTTTCAAAGCGTGTCTTAATATTTGTGAGAATTTCTCAGTAATTGGCTTTTTGGTCATTTGCTGCAGAATTTCTAGTTCAAAATCGGAATTTTTCCAAACATCCGTCCGGCTTCACCGGTAAAGAAGTAACTTAAGTTCGGGCTGAGATTAGTCAACGAAAAAATCCATAGGCGTCTCTTTCATCCATAGGCTTTTTCAAAGCGTGTCTTGATATTTATGAGAATTTCTCAGTAATTGGCTTTTTGGTCATTTGCTGCAGAATTTCTAGTTCAAAATCGGAATTGTTCCAAACATCCGTCCGGCTTCACCGGTAAAGAAGTAATCTTAAATTCGGGCTGAGATTTGTCAACGAGAGAATCCATAGGCGTCTCTCTCATCCATAGTCTTTTTCAAAGCGTGTCTTGATATTTGTGAGAATTTCTCAGTAATTGGCTTTTTGGTCATTTGCTGCAGAATTTCTAGTTCAAAATCGGAATTTTTCCAAACATCCGTCCGGCTTCACCGGTAAAGAAGTAATCTTAAATTCGGGCTGGGATTAGTCAATGAAAAAATCCATAGGCGTCTCTTTCATCCATAGTCTTTTCCAAAGCGTGTATAGATATTCGTGAGAATTTTTTAGTAGTTGGCTTTTTGGTCATTTGCTGCAGAATTTCTAGTTCAAAATCGGAATTATTTAAACATCCGTCTGGCTTCACCGGTAAAGAAGTAATCTTGAATTCGGGCTGGGATTAGTCAATGAAAAAATCCATAGGCGTCTCTTTCATCCATAGTCTTTTTCAAAGCGTGTATTGATATTCGTGAGAATTTCTCAGTAATTGGCTTTTTGGTCATTTGCTGCAGAATTTCTAGTTCAAATTCGGAATTTTTGAAACATCCGTCCGGCTTCACCGGTAAAGAAGTAATCTTAAATTCGGGCTGAGATTAGTCAACGAAAAAATCCATAGGCGTCTCTTTCATCCATAGTCTTTTTCAAAGCGTGTCTTGATATTTGTGAGAATTTCTCAGTAATTGGCTTTTTGGTCAATTGCTGCAGAATTTCTAGTTCAAAGTCGGAATTATTTAAACATCCGTCTGGCTTCACCGGTAAAGAAGTAATCTTAAATTCGGGCTGGGATTAGTCAATGAAAAAATCCATAGGCGTCTCTTTCATCCATAGTCTTTTTCAAAGCGTGTATTGATATTCGTGAGAATTTCTCAGTAATTGGCTTTTTGGTCATTTGCTGCAGAATTTCTAGTTCAAAATCGGAATTTTTGAAACATCCGTCTGGCTTCACCGGTAAAGAAGTAATCTTAAATTCGGGCTGAGATTAGTCAACGAAAAAATCCATAGGCGTCTCTTTCATCCATAGTCTTTTTCAAAGCGTGTCTTGATATTTGTGAGAATTTCTCATTAATTGGCTTTTTGGTCATTTGCTGCAGAATTTCTAGTTCAAAATCGGAATTGTTCCAAACATCCGTCCGGCTTCACCGGTAAAGAAGTAATCTTAAATTCGGGCTGAGATTAGTCAACGAAAAAATCCATAGGCGTCTCTTTCAATTATAGTCTTTTTAAAAGCGTCTCTTAATATTTGTGGAAATTTCTCAGTAATTGGCTTTTTGGTCGTTTGCTGCAGAATTTCTAGTTCAAAATCGGAATTTTCCCAAACATCCGTCCGGCTTCACCGGTAAAGAAGTAATCTTAAATTCGGGCTGAGATTAGTCAACGAAAAAATCCATAGGCGTCTCTTTCATCCATAGTCTTTTTCAAAGCGTGTCTTGATATTTGTGGGAATTTTTCAGTAATTGGCTTTTTGGTCATTTGCTGCAGAATTTCTAGTTCAAAATCGGATTTTTTCAAAACATCCGTCCGGCTTCACCGGTAAAGAAGTAATCTTCAATTCGGGCTGAGATTTGTCAACGAAAAAATCCATAGGCGTCTCTTTCATCCATAGTCTTTTTCAAAGCGTGTCTTGATATTTGTGGGAATTTCTCAGTAATTGGCTCTTTGGTCATTTGCTGCAGAATATCTAGTTCAAAATCGGAATTATTTAAACATCCGTCTGGCTTCACCGGTAAAGAAGTAATCTTGAATTCGGGCTGGGATTAGTCAATGAAAAAATCCATAGGCGTCTCTTACATCCATAGTCTTTTTCAAAGCGTGTATTGATATTCGTGAGAATTTCTCAGTAATTGGCTTTTTGGTCATTTGCTGCAGAATTTCTAGTTCAAATTCGGAATTTTTGAAACATCCGTCCGGCTTCACCGGTAAAGAAGTAATCTTAAATTCGGGCTGAGATTAGTCAACGAAAAAATCCATAGGCGTCTCTTTCATCCATAGTCTTTTTCAAAGCGTGTATTGATATTCGTGAGAATTTCTCAGTAATTGGCTTTTTGGTCATTTGCTGCAGAATTTCTAGTTCAAATTCGGAATTTTTGAAACATCCGTCCGGCTTCACCGGTAAAGAAGTAATCTTGAATTCGGGCTGGGATTAGTCAATGAAAAAATCCATAGGCGTCTCTTTCATCCATAGTCTTTTTCAAAGCGTGTATTGATATTCGTGAGAATTTCTCAGTAATTGGCTTTTTGGTCATTTGCTGCAGAATTTCTAGTTCAAAATCGGAATTTTTGAAACATCCGTCCGGCTTCACCGGTAAAGAAGTAATCTTAAATTCGGGCTGAGATTAGTCAACGAAAAAATCCATAGGCGTCTCTTTCAATCATAGTCTTTTTAAAAGCGTGTCTTGATATTTGTGAGAATTTCTCAGTAATTGGCTTTTTGGTCATTTGCTGCAGAATTTCTAGTTCAAAATTGGAATTTTTCCAAACATCCGTCCGGCTTCACCGGTAAAGAAGTAATCTTAAATTCGGGCTGAGATTTGTCAACGAGAGAATCCATAGGCGTCTCTTTCATCCATAGTCTTTTTCAAAGCGTGTCTTAATATTTGTGGAAATTTCTCAGTAATTGGCTTTTTGGTCATTTGCTGCAGAATATCTAGTTCAAAATCAGAATTTTCCCAAACATCCGTCCGGCTTCACCGGTAAAGAAGTAATCTTAAATTCGGGCTGAGATTAGTCAACGAAAAAATCCATAGGCGTCTCGTTCATCCATAGTCTTTTTCAAAGCGTGTCTTGATATTTGTGGGAATTTTTCAGTATTTGGCTTTTTGGTCATTTGCTGCAGAATTTCTAGTTCAAAATCGGATTTTTTCAAAACATCCGTCCGGCTTCACCGGTAAAGAAGTAATCTTCAATTCGGGCTGAGATTTGTCAACGAAAAAATCCATAGGCGTCTCTTTCATCCATAGTCTTTTTCAAAGCGTGTCTTGATATTTGTGGGAGTTTCTCAGTAATTGGCTTTTTGGTCATTTGCTGCAGAATATCTAGTTCAAAATCGGAATTTTCCCAAACATCCGTCCGGCTTCACCGGTAAAGAAGTAATCTTAAATTCGGGCTGAGATTAGTCAACGAAAAAATCCATAGGCGTCTCTTTCATCCATAGTCTTTTTCAAAGCGTGTCTTGATATTTGTGGGAATTTTTCAGTAATTGGCTTTTTGGTCATTTGCTGCAGAATTTCTAGTTCAAAATCGGATTTTTTCAAAACATCCGTCCGGCTTCACCGGTAAAGAAGTAATCTTCAATTCGGGCTGAGATTTGTCAACGAAAAAATCCATAGGCGTCTCTTTCATCCATAGTCTTTTTCAAAGCGTGTCTTGATATTTGTGAGAATTTCTCAGTAATTGGCTTTTTGGTCATTTGCTGCAGAATTTCTAGTTCAAAATCGGAATTTTTCAAAACATCCGTCCGGCTTCACCGGTAAAGAAGTAATCCTAAATTCGGGCTGAGATTAGTCAACGAAAAAGTCCATAGGCGTCTCTTTCGATCATAGTCTTTTTCAAAGCGTGTCTTAATATTTGTGAGAATTTCTCAGTAATTGGCTTTTTGGTCATTTGCTGCAGAATTTCTAGTTCAAAATCGGAATTTTTCCAAACATCCGTCCGGCTTCACCGGTAAAGAAGTAACTTAAGTTCGGGCTGAGATTAGTCAACGAAAAAATCCATAGGCGTCTCTTTCATCCATAGGCTTTTTCAAAGCGTGTCTTGATATTTATGAGAATTTCTCAGTAATTGGCTTTTTGGTCATTTGCTGCAGAATTTCTAGTTCAAAATCGGAATTGTTCCAAACATCCGTCCGGCTTCACCGGTAAAGAAGTAATCTTAAATTCGGGCTGAGATTTGTCAACGAGAGAATCCATAGGCGTCTCTCTCATCCATAGTCTTTTTCAAAGCGTGTCTTTATATTTGTGAGAATTTCTCAGTAATTGGCTTTATGGTCATTTGCTGCAGAATTTCTAGTTCAAAATCGGAATTTTTCCAAACATCCGTCCGGCTTCACCGGTAAAGAAGTAATCTTAAATTCGGGCTGGGATTAGTCAATGAAAAAATCCATAGGCGTCTCTTTCATCCATAGTCTTTTTCAAAGCGTGTATAGATATTCGTGAGAATTTTTCAGTAATTGGCTTTTTGGTCATTTGCTGCAGAATTTCTAGTTCAAAATCGGAATTATTTAAACATCCGTCTGGCTTCACCGGTAAAGAAGTAATCTTGAATTCGGGCTGGGATTAGTCAATGGAAAAATCCATAGGCGTCTCTTTCATCCATAGTCTTTTTCAAAGCGTGTTTTGATATTCGTGAGAATTTCTCAGTAATTGGCTTTTTGGTCATTTGCTGCAGAATTTCTAGTTCAAAATCGGAATTTTTTAAACATCCGTCTGGCTTCACCGGTAAAGAAGTAATCTTAAATTCGGGCTGAGATTAGTCAACGAAAAAATCCATAGGCGTCTCTTTCATCCATAGTCTTTTTCAAAGCGTGTCTTGATATTTGTGGGAATTTCTCAGTAATTGGCTTTTTGGTCATTTGCTGCAGAATTTCTAGTTCAAAATCGGAATTGTTCCAAACATCCGTCCGGCTTCACCGGTAAAGAAGTAATCTTAAATTCGGGCTGAGATTAGTCAACGAAAAAATCCATAGGCGTCTCTTTCAATCATAGTCTATTTAAAGCGTGTCTTAATATTTGTGAGAATTTCTCAGTAATTGGCTTTTTGGTCATTTGCTGCAGAATTTCTAGTTCAAAATCGGATTTTTTCAAAACATCCGTCCGGCTTCACCGGTAAAGAAGTAATCTTAAATTCGGGCTGAGATTTGTCAACGAGAGAATCCATAGGCATCTCTTTCATCCATAGTCTTTTTCAAAGCGTGTCTTGATATTTGTGAGAATTTCTCAGTAATTGGCTTTTTGGTCATTTGCTGCAGAATTTCTAGTTCAAAATCGGAATTTTTGAAACATCCGTCTGGCTTCACCGGTAAAGAAGTAATCTTAAATTCGGGCTGAGATTAGTCAACGAAAAAATCCATAGGCGTCTCTTTCATCCATAGTCTTTTTCAAAGCGTGTCTTGATATTTGTGAGAATTTCTCAGTAATTGGCTTTTTGGTCAATTGCTGCAGAATTTCTAGATCAAAATCGGAATTATTTAAACATTCGTCTGGCTTCACCGGTAAAGAAGTAATCTTAAATTCGGGCTGGGATTAGTCAATGAAAAAATCCATAGGCGTCTCTTTCATCCATAGTCTTTTTCAAAGCGTGTCTTGATATTTGTGAGAATTTCTCAGTAATTGGCTTCTTGGTCATTTGCTGCAGAATTTCTAGTTCAAAATCGGAATTGTTCCAAACATCCGTCCGGCTTCACCGGTAAAGAAGTAATCTTAAATTCGAGCTGAGATTTGTCAACGAGAGAATCCATAGGCGTCTCTTTCATCCATAGTCTTTTTCAAAGCGTGTCTTGATATTTGTGAGAATTTCTCAGTAATTGGCTTTTTGGTCATTTGCTGCAGAATTTCTAGTTCAAAATCGGAATTTTTGAAACATCCGTCTGGCTTCACCGGTAAAGAAGTAATCTTAAATTCGGGCTGAGATTAGTCAACGAAAAAATCCATAGGCGTCTCTTTCATCCATAGTCTTTTTCAAAGCGTGTCTTGATATTTGTGAGAATTTCTCAGTAATAGGCTTTTTGGTCATTTGCTGCAGAATTTCTAGTTCAAAATCGGAATTGTTCCAAACATCCGTCCGGCTTTACCGGTAAAGAAGTAATCTTAAATTCGGGCTGAGATTAGTCAACGAAAAAATCCATAGGCGTCTCTTTCAATCATAGTCTTTTTAAAAGCGTGTCTCAATATTTGTGGAAATTTCTCAGTAATTGGCTTTTTGGTCGTTTGCTGCAGAATTTCTAGTTCAAAATCGGAATTTTCCCAAACATCCGTCCGGCTTCACCGGTAAAGAAGTAATCTTAAATTCGGGCTGAGATTAGTCAACGAAAAAATCCATAGGCGTCTCTTTCATCCATAGTCTTTTTCAAAGCGTGTCTTGATATTTGTGGGAATTTCTCAGTAATTGGCTTTTTGGCCATTTGCTGCAGAATTTCTAGTTCAAAATCGGAATTGTTCCAAACATCCGTCCGGCTTCACCGGTAAAGAAGTAATCTTGAATTCGGGCTGAGATTAGTCAACAAAAAAATCCATAGGCGTCTCTTTCAATCATAGTCTTTTTAAAAGCGTGTCTTAATATTTGTGAGAATTTCTCAGTAATTGGCTTTTTGGTCATTTGCTGCAGAATTTCTAGTTCAAAATCGGATTTTTTCAAAACATCCGTCCGGCTTCACCGGTAAAGAAGTAATCTTCAATTCGGGCTGAGATTTGTCAACGAAAAAATCCATAGGCGTCTCTTTCATCCATAGTCTTTTTCAAAGCGTGTCTTGATATTTGTGAGAATTTCTCAGTAATTGGCTTTTTGGTCATTTGCTGCAGAATTTCTAGTTCAAAATCGGAATTTTTCAAAACATCCGTCCGGCTTCACCGGTGAAGAAGTAATCCTAAATTCGGGCTGAGATTAGTCAACGAAAAAATCCATAGGCGTCTCTTTCGATCATAGTCTTTTTAAAAGCGTGTCTTAATATTTGTGAGAATTTCTCAGTAATTGGCTTTTTGGTCATTTGCTGCAGAATTTCTAGTTCAAAATCGGAATTTTTCCAAACAACCGTCCGGCTTCACCGGTAAAGAAGTAACTTAAATTCGGGCTGAGATTTGTCAACGAGAGAATCCATAGGCGTCTCTCTCATCCATAGTCTTTTTCAGAGCGTGTATAGATATTCGTGAGAATTTTCCAGTAATTGGCTTTTTGGTCATTTGCTGCAGAATTTCTAGTTCAAAATCGGAATTTTTGAAACATCCGTCAGGCTTCACCGGTAAAGAAGTAATCTTAAATTCGGGCTGGGATTAGTCAATGAAAAAATCCATAGGCGTCTCTTTCATCCATAGTCTTTTTCAAAGCGTGTATTGATATTCGTGAGAATTTCTCAGTAATTGGCTTTTTGGTCATTTGCTGCAGAATTTCTAGTTCAAAATCGGAATTTTTGAAACATCCGTCCGGCTTCACCGGTAAAGAAGTAATCTTAAATTCGGGCTGAGATTAGTCAACGAAAAAATCCATAGGCGTCTCTTTCATCCATAGGCTTTTTCAAAGCGTGTCTTGATATTTATGAGAATTTCTCAGTAATTGGCTTTTTGGTCATTTGCTGCAGAATTTCTAGTTCAAAATCGGAATTTTTGAAATATCCGTCCGGCTTCACCGGTAAAGAAGTAACTTAAATTCGGGCTGAGATTAGTCAACGAAAAAATCCATAGGCGTCTCTTTCATCCATAGGCTTTTTCAAAGCGTGTCTTGATATCTATGAGAATTTCTCAGTAATTGGCTTTTTGGTCATTTGCTGCAGAATTTCTAGTTCAAAATCGGAATTGTTCCAAACATCCGTCCGGCTTCACCGGTAAAGAAGTAATCTTAAATTCGGGCTGAGATTTGTCAACGAGAGAATCCATAGGCGTCTCTTTCATCCATAGTCTTTTTCAAAGCGTGTCTTGACATTTGTGAGAATTTCTCAGTAATTGGCTTTTTGGTCATTTGCTGCAGAATTTCTAGTTCAAAATCGGAACTGTTCCAAACATCCGTCCGGCTTCACCGGTAAAGAAGTGATCTTAAATTCGGGCTGAGATTAGTCAACGAAAAAATCCATAGGCGTCCCTTTCATCCATAGTCTTTTTCAAAGCGTGTCTTTATATTTGTGAGAATTTTTCAGTAATTGGCTTTTTGGTCATTTGCTGCAGATTTTCTAGTTCAAAATCGGAATTTTTCCAAACATCCGTCCGGCTTCACCGGTAAAGAAGTGATCTTGAATTCGGGCTGAGATTAGTCAACGAAAAAATCCATAGGCGTCCTTTTCATCCATAGTCTTTTCCAAAGCGTGTCTTTATATTTGTGAGAATCTCTCAGTAATTGGCTTTTTGATCATTTGCTGCAGAATTTCTAGTTCAAAATCGGGAATTTTTCCAAACATCCGTCCGGCTTCACCGGTAAAGAAGTAATCTTAAATTCGGGCTGGGATCAGTCAATGGAAAAATCCGTAGGCGTCTCTTTCATCCATAGTCTTTTTCAAAGCGTGTATTGATATTCGTGAGAATTTCTCAGTTATTGGCTTTTTGGTCATTTGCTGCAGAATTTCTAGTTCAAAATCGGAATTTTTTGAACATCCGTCTGGCTTCACCGGTAAAGAAGTAATCTTAAATTCGGGCTGAGATTAGTCAACGAAAAAATCCATAGGCGTCTCTTTCATCCATAGTCTTTTTCAAAGCGTGTCTTGATATTTGTGGGAATTTTTCAGTAATTGGCTTTTTGGTCATTTGCTGCAGAATTTCTAGTTTAAAATCGGAATTGTTCCAAACATCCGTCCGGCTTCACCGGTAAAGAAGTAATCTTAAATTCGGGCTGAGATTAGTCAACGAAAAAATCCATAGGCGTCTCTTTCAATCATAGTCTTTTTAAAAGCGTGTCTTAATATTTGTGAGAATTTCTCAGTAATTGGCTTTTTGGTCATTTGCTGCAGAATTTCTAGTTCATAATCGGATTTTTTCAAAACATACGTCCGGCTTCACCGGTAAAGAAGTAATCTTCAATTCGGGCTGAGATTTGTCAACGAAAAAATCCATAGGCGTCTCTTTCATCCATAGTCTTTTTCAAAGCGTGTCTAGATATTTGTGAGAATTTCTCAGTAATTGGCTTTTTGGTCATTTGCTGCAGAATTTCTAGTTCAAAATAGGAATTTTTCAAAACATCCGTCCGGCTTCACCGGTAAAGAAGTAATCCTAAATTCGGGCTGAGATTAGTCAACGAAAAAATCCATAGGCGTCTCTTTCATCCATAGTCTTTTTCAAAGCGTGTCTAGATATTTGTGAGAATTTCTCAGTAATTGGCTTTTTGGTCATTTGCTGCAGAATTTCTAGTTCAAAATCGGAATTTTCCCAAACATCGGTCCGGCTTCACCGGTAAAGAAGTAATCTTAAATTCGGGCTGGGATTAGTCAATGAAAAAATCCATAGGCGTCTCTTTCATCCATAGGCTTTTTCAAAGCGTGTCTTGATATCTATGAGAATTTCTCAGTAATTGGCTTTTTGGTCATTTGCTGCAGAATTTCTAGTTCAAAATCGGAATTGTTCCAAACATCCGTCCGGCTTCACCGGTAAAGAAGTAATCTTAAATTCGGGCTGAGATTAGTCAACGAAAAAATCCATAGGCGTCTCTTTCATCCATAGTCTTTTTCAAAGCGTGTCTTGATATTTGTGGGAATTTTTCAGTAATTGTCTTTTTGGTCATTTGCTGCAGAATTTCTAGTTTAAAATCGGAATTGTTCCAAACATCCGTCCGGCTTCACCGGTAAAGAAGTAATCTTAAATTCGGGCTGAGATTAGTCAACGAAAAAATCCATAGGCGTCTCTTTCAATCATAGTCTTTTAAAAGCGTGTCTTAATATTTGTGAGAATTTCTCCGTAATTGGCTTTTTGGTCATTTGCTGCAGAATTTCTAGTTCAAAATCGGATTTTTTCAAAACATACGTCCGGCTTCACCGGTAAAGAAGTATTCTTCAATTCGGGCTGAGATTTGTCAACGAAAAAATCCATAGGCGTCTCTTTCATCCATAGTCTTTTTCAAAGCGTGTCTAGATATTTGTGAGAATTTCTCAGTAATTGGCTTTTTGGTCATTTGCTGCAGAATTTCTAGTTCAAAATCGGAATTTTTCAAAACATCCGTCCAGCTTTACCGGTAAAGAAGTAATCCTAAATTCGGGCTGAGATTAGTCAACGAAAAAATCCATAGGCGTCTCTTTCATCCATAGTCTTTTTCAAAGCGTGTCTTTATATTTGTGAGAATTTCTCAGTAATTGGCTTTTTGGTCATTTGCTGCTGAATTTCTAGTTCAAAATCGGAATTTTCCCAAACATCCGTCCGGCTTCACCGGTAAAGAAGTAATCTTAAATTCGGGCTGGGATTAGTCAATGAAAAAATCCATAGGCGTCTCTTTCATCCATAGGCTTTTTCAAAGCGTGTCTTGATATCTATGAGAATTTCTCAGTAATTGGCTTTTTGGTCATTTGCTGCAGAATTTCTAGTTCAAAATCGGAATTGTTCCAAACATCCGTCCGGCTTCACCGGTAAAGAAGTAATCTTAAATTCGGGCTGAGATTAGTCAACGAAAAAATCCATAGGCGTCTCTTTCATCCATAGTCTTTTTCAAAGCGTGTCTTTATATTTGTGAGAATTTCTCAGTAATTGGCTTTTTGGTCATTTGCTGCAGAATTTCTAGTTCAAAATCCGAATTTTTGAAACATCCGTCTGGCTTCACCGGTAAAGAAGTAATCTTAAATTCGGGCTGGGATTAGTCAATGAAAAAATCCATAGGCGTCTCTTTCATCCATAGTCTTTTTCAAAGCGTGTATTGATATTCGTGAGAATTTCTCAGTAATTGGCTCTTTGGTCATTTGCTGCAGAATTTCTAGTTCAAAATCGGAATTTTTGAAACATCCGTCCGGCTTCACCGGTAAAGAAGTAATCTTAAATTCGGGCTGAGATTAGTCAACGAAAAAATCCATAGGCGTCTCTTTCATCCATAGGCTTTTTCAAAGCGTGTCTTGATATTTATGAGAATTTTTCAGTAATTGGCTTTTTGGTCATTTGCTGCAGAATTTCTAGTTCAAAATCGGAATTTTTGAAACATCCGTCCGGCTTCACCGGTAAAGAAGTAATCTTAAATTCGGGCTGAGATTAGTCAACGAAAAAATCCATAGGCGTCTCTTTCAATCATAGTCTTTTTAAAAGCGTGTCTTGATATTTGTGAGAATTTCTCAGTAATTGGCTTTTTGGTCATTTGCTGCAGAATTTCTAGTTCAAAATCGGAATTTTTCCAAATATCCGTCCGGCTTCACCGGTAAAGAAGTAACTTAAATTCGGGCTGAGATTAGTCAACGAAAAAATCCATAGGCGTCTCTTTCATCCATAGGCTTTTTCAAAGCGTGTCTTGATATTTATGAGAATTTCTCAGTAATTGGCTTTTTGGTCATTTGCTGCAGAATTTCTAGTTCAAAATCGGAATTGTTCCAAACATCCGTCCGGCTTCACCGGTAAAGAAGTAATCTTAAATTCGGGCTGAGATTTGTCAACGAGAGAATCCATAGGCGTCTCTTTCATCCATAGTCTTTTTCAAAGCGTGTCTTGATATTTGTGAGAATTTCTCAGTAATTGGCTTTTTTGGTCAATTACTGCAGAATTTCTAGATCAAAATCGGAATTATTTAAACATTCGTCTGGCTTCACCGGTAAAGAAGTAATCTTAAATTCGGGCTGGGATTAGTCAATGAAAAAATCCATAGGCGTCTCTTTCAATCATAGTCTTTTTAAAAGCGTGTCTTAATATTTGTGAGAATTTCTCAGTAATTGGCTTTTTGGTCATTTGCTGCAGAATTTCTAGTTCAAAATCGGATTTTCTCCAAATATCCGTCCGGCTTCACCGGTAAAGGAGTAACTTAAATTCGGGCTGAGATTAGTCAACGAAAAAATCCATAGGCGTCTCTTTCATCCATAGGCTTTTTCAAAGCGTGTCTTGATATTTATGAGAATTTCTCAGTAATTGGCTTTTTGGTCATTTGCTGCAGAATTTCTAGTTCAAAATCGGAATTGTTCCAAACATCCGTCCGGCTTCACCGGTAAAGAAGTAATCTTAAATTCGGGCTGAGATTTGTCAACGAGAGAATCCATAGGCGTCTCTTTCATCCATAGTCTTTTTCAAAGCGTGTCTTGATATCTATGAGAATTTCTCAGTAATTGGCTTTTTGGTCATTTGCTGCAGAATTTCTAGTTCAAAATCGGAATTGTTCCAAACATCCGTCCGGCTTCACCGGTAAAGAAGTAATCTTAAATTCGGGCTGAGATTAGTCAACGAAAAAATCCATAGGCGTCTCTTTCATCCATAGTCTTTTTCAAAGCGTGTCTTGATATTTGTGGGAATTTTTCAGTAATTGGCTTTTTGGTCATTTGCTGCAGAATTTCTAGTTTAAAATCGGAATTGTTCCAAACATCCGTCCGGCTTCACCGGTAAAGAAGTAATCTTAAATTCGGGCTGAGATTAGTCAACGAAAAAATCCATAGGCGTCTCTTTCAATCATAGTCTTTTTAAAAGCGTGTCTTAATATTTGTGAGAATTTCTCAGTAATTGGCTTTTTGGTCATTTGCTGCAGAATTTCTAGTTCAAAATCGGATTTTTTCAAAACATACGTCCGGCTTCACCGGTAAAGAAGTAATCTTCAATTCGGGCTGAGATTTGTCAACGAAAAAATCCATAGGCGTCTCTTTCATCCATAGTCTTTTTTAAAGCGTGTCTAGATATTTGTGAGAATTTCTCAGTAATTGGCTTTTTGGTCATTTGCTGCAGAATTTCTAGTTCAAAATCGGAATTTTTCAAAACATCCGTCCGGCTTTACCGGTAAAGAAGTAATCCTAAATTCGGGCTGAGATTAGTCAACGAAAAAATCCATAGGCGTCTCTTTCATCCATAGTCTTTTTCAAAGCGTGTCTTTATATTTGTGAGAATTTCTCAGTAATTGGCTTTTTGGTCATTTGCTGCAGAATTTCTAGTTCAAAATCGGAATTTTCCCAAACATCCGTCCGGCTTCACCGGTAAAGAAGTAATCTTAAATTCGGGCTGGGATTAGTCAATGAAAAAATCCATAGGCGTCTCTTTCATCCATAGGCTTTTTCAAAGCGTGTCTTGATATCTATGAGAATTTCTCAGTAATTGGCTTTTTGGTCATTTGCTGCAGAATTTCTAGGTCAAAATCGGAATTGTTCCAAACATCCGTCCGGCTTCACCGGTAAAGAAGTAATCTTAAATTCGGGCTGGGATTAGTCAATGAAAAAATCCATAGGCGTCTCTTTCATCCATAGGCTTTTTCAAAGCGTGTCTTGATATCTATGAGAATTTCTCAGTAATTGGCTTTTTGGTCATTTGCTGCAGAATTTCTAGTTCAAAATCGGAATTTTTCAAAACATCCGTCCGGCTTTACCGGTAAAGAAGTAATCCTAAATTCGGGCTGAGATTAGTCAACGAAAAAATCCATAGGCGTCTCTTTCATCCATAGTCTTTTTCAAAGCGTGTCTTTATATTTGTGAGAATTTCTCAGTAATTGGCTTTTTGGTCATTTGCTGCAGAATTTCTAGTTCAAAATCGGAATTTTCCCAAACATCCGTCCGGCTTCACCGGTAAAGAAGTAATCTTAAATTCGGGCTGGGATTAGTCAATGAAAAAATCCATAGGCGTCTCTTTCATCCATAGGCTTTTTCAAAGCGTGTCTTGATATTTATGAGAATTTCTCAGTAATTGGCTTTTTGGTCATTTGCTGCAGAATTTCTAGTTCAAAATCGGAATTTTCCCAAACATCCGTCCGGCTTCACCGGTAAAGAAGTAATCTTAAATTCGGGCTGGGATTAGTCAATGAAAAAATCCATAGGCGTCTCTTTCATCCATAGGCTTTTTCAAAGCGTGTCTTGATATCTATGAGAATTTCTCAGTAATTGGCTTTTTGGTCATTTGCTGCAGAATTTCTAGTTCAAAATCGGAGTTTTCCCAAACATCCGTCCGGCTTCACCGGTAAAGAAGTAATCTTAAATTCGGGCTGGGATTAGTCAATGAAAAAATCCATAGGCGTCTCTTTCATCCATAGGCTTTTTCAAAGCGTGTCTTGATATTTATGAGAATTTCTCAGTAATTGGCTTTTTGGTCATTTGCTGCAGAATTTCTAGTTCAAAATCGGAATTTTCCCAAACATCCGTCCGGCTTCACCGGTAAAGAAGTAATCTTAAATTCGGGCTGGGATTAGTCAATGAAAAAATCCATAGGCGTCTCTTTCATCCATAGGCTTTTTCAAAGCGTGTCTTGATATCTATGAGAATTTCTCAGTAATTGGCTTTTTGGTCATTTGCTGCAGAATTTCTAGTTCAAAATCGGAGTTTTCCCAAACATCCGTCCGGCTTCACCGGTAAAGAAGTAATCTTAAATTCGGGCTGGGATTAGTCAACGAAAAAATCCATAGGCGTCTCTTTCATCCATAGTCTTTTTCAAAGCGTGTCTTTATATTTGTGAGAATTTCTCAGTAATTGGCTTTTTGGTCATTTGCTGCAGAATTTCTAGTTCAAAATCGGAATTTTCCCAAACATCCGTCCGGCTTCACCGGTAAAGAAGTAATCTTAAATTCGGGCTGGGATTAGTCAATGAAAAAATCCATAGGCGTCTCTTTCATCCATAGGCTTTTTCAAAGCGTGTCTTGATATCTATGAGAATTTCTCAGTAATTGGCTTTTTGGTCATTTGCTGCAGAATTTCTAGTTCAAAATCGGAGTTTTCCCAAACATCCGTCCGGCTTCACCGGTAAAGAAGTAATCTTAAATTCGGGCTGGGATTAGTCAATGAAAAAATCCATAGGCGTCTCTTTCATCCATAGGCTTTTTCAAAGCGTGTCTTGATATCTATGAGAATTTCTCAGTAATTGGCTTTTTGGTCATTTGCTGCAGAATTTCTAGTTCAAAATCGGAATTTTTCAAAACATCCGTCCGGCTTTACCGGTAAAGAAGTAATCCTAAATTCGGGCTGAGATTAGTCAACGAAAAAATCCATAGGCGTCTCTTTCATCCATAGTCTTTTTCAAAGCGTGTCTTTATATTTGTGAGAATTTCTCAGTAATTGGCTTTTTGGTCATTTGCTGCAGAATTTCTAGTTCAAAATCGGAATTTTCCCAAACATCCGTCCGGCTTCACCGGTAAAGAAGTAATCTTAAATTCGGGCTGGGATTAGTCAATGAAAAAATCCATAGGCGTCTCTTTCATCCATAGGCTTTTTCAAAGCGTGTCTTGATATTTATGAGAATTTCTCAGTAATTGGCTTTTTGGTCATTTGCTGCAGAATTTCTAGTTCAAAATCGGAATTTTCCCAAACATCCGTCCGGCTTCACCGGTAAAGAAGTAATCTTAAATTCGGGCTGGGATTAGTCAATGAAAAAATCCATAGGCGTCTCTTTCATCCATAGGCTTTTTCAAAGCGTGTCTTGATATCTATGAGAATTTCTCAGTAATTGGCTTTTTGGTCATTTGCTGCAGAATTTCTAGTTCAAAATCGGAGTTTTCCCAAACATCCGTCCGGCTTCACCGGTAAAGAAGTAATCTTAAATTCGGGCTGGGATTAGTCAATGAAAAAATCCATAGGCGTCTCTTTCATCCATAGGCTTTTTCAAAGCGTGTCTTGATATTTATGAGAATTTCTCAGTAATTGGCTTTTTGGTCATTTGCTGCAGAATTTCTAGTTCAAAATCGGAATTTTCCCAAACATCCGTCCGGCTTCACCGGTAAAGAAGTAATCTTAAACTCGGGCTGGGATTAGTCAATGAAAAAATCCATAGGCGTCTCTTTCATCCATAGGCTTTTTCAAAGCGTGTCTTGATATCTATGAGAATTTCTCAGTAATTGGCTTTTTGGTCATTTGCTGCAGAATTTCTAGTTCAAAATCGGAGTTTTCCCAAACATCCGTCCGGCTTCACCGGTAAAGAAGTAATCTTAAATTCGGGCTGGGATTAGTCAACGAAAAAATCCATAGGCGTCTCTTTCATCCATAGTCTTTTTCAAAGCGTGTCTTTATATTTGTGAGAATTTCTCAGTAATTGGCTTTTTGGTCATTTGCTGCAGAATTTCTAGTTCAAAATCGGAATTTTCCCAAACATCCGTCCGGCTTCACCGGTAAAGAAGTAATCTTAAATTCGGGCTGGGATTAGTCAATGAAAAAATCCATAGGCGTCTCTTTCATCCATAGGCTTTTTCAAAGCGTGTCTTGATATCTATGAGAATTTCTCAGTAATTGGCTTTTTGGTCATTTGCTGCAGAATTTCTAGTTCAAAATCGGAATTTTTCCAAACATCCGTCCGGCTTCACCGGTAAAGAAGTAATCTTAAATTCGGGCTGAGATTAGTCAACGGAAAAATCCAAAAGCGTCTCTTCCATCCATAGTCTTTTTCAAAGCGTGTCTTGATATTTGTGAGAATTTCTCAGTAATTGGCTTTTTTGGTCATTTGCTGCAGAATTTCTAGTTCAAAATCGGAATTTTTCCAATCGTCCGTCCGGCTTCACCGGTAAAGAAGTAATCTTAAATTCGGGCTGAGATTAGTCAACGAAAAAATCCATAGGCGTCTCTTTCATCCATAGTCTCTTTCAAAGCGTGTCTTGATATTTGTGAGAATTTCTCAGTAATTGGCTTTTTGGTCATTTGCTGCAGAATTTCTAGTTCACAATCGGAATTGTTCCAAACATCCGTCCGGCTTCACCGGTAAAGAAGTAATCTTAAATTCGGGCTGAGATTAGTCAACGGAAAAATCCATAGGCGTCTCTTCCATCCATAGTCTTTTTCAAAGCGTGTCTTGATATTTGTGAGAATTTCTCAGTAATTGGCTTTTTTGGTCATTTGCTGCAGAATTTCTAGTTCAAAATCGGAATTTTTCCAATCGTCCGTCTGGCTTCACCGGTAAAGAAGTAATCTTAAATTCGGGCTGAGATTAGTCAACGAAAAAATCCATAGGCGTCTCTTTCATCCATAGTCTCTTTCAAAGCGTGTCTTGATATTTGTGAGAATTTCTCAGTAATTGGCTTTTTGGTCATTTGCCGCAGAATTTCTAGTTCAAAATCGGAATTTTTCCAATCGTCCGTCTGGCTTCACCGGTAAAGAAGTAATCTTAAATTCGGGCTGAAATTAGTCAACGAAAAAATCCATAGGCGTCTCTTTCATCCATAGTCTCTTTCAAAGCGTGTCTTGATATTTGTGAGAATTTCTCAGTAATTGGCTTTTTGGTCATTTGCTGCAGAATTTCTAGTTCACAATCGGAATTGTTCCAAACATCCGTCCGGCTTCACCGGTAAAGAAGTAATCTTAAATTCGGGCTGAGATTAGTCAACGGAAAAATCCATAGGCGTCTCTTCCATCCATAGTCTTTTTCAAAGCGTGTCTTGATATTTGTGAGAATTTCTCAGTAATTGGCTTTTTTGGTCATTTGCTGCAGAATTTCTAGTTCAAAATCGGAATTTTTCCAATCGTCCGTCTGGCTTCACCGGTAAAGAAGTAATCTTAAATTCGGGCTGAGATTAGTCAACGAAAAAATCCATAGGCGTCTCTTTCATCCATAGTCTCTTTCAAAGCGTGTCTTGATATTTGTGAGAATTTCTCAGTAATTGGCTTTTTGGTCATTTGCTGCAGAATTTCTAGTTCAAATTCGGAATTGTTCCAAACATCCGTCCGGCTTCACCGGTAAAGAAGTAATCTTAAATTCGGGCTGAGATTAGTCAACGAAAAAATCCATAGGCGTCTCTTTCATCCATAGTCTTTTACAAAGCGTGTCTTGATATTTGTGAGAATTTCTCTGTGATTGGCTTTTTGGTCATTTGCTGCAGAATTTCTAGTTCAAAATCGGAATTTTTCCAAACATCCGTCCGGCTTCACCGGTAAAGAAGTAATCTTAAATTCGGGCTGAGATTTGTCAACGAAAAAATCCATAGGCGTCTCTTTCATCCATAGTCTTTTTCAAAGCGTGTCTTGATATTTGTGAGAATTTCTCAGTAATTGGCTTTTTGGTCATTTGCTGCAGAATTTCTAGTTAAAATTCGGAATTGTTCCAAACATCCGTCCGGCTTCACCGGTAAAGAAGTAATCTTAAATTCGGGCTGAGATTAGTCAACGAAAAAATCCATAGGCGTCTCTTTCATTCATAGTCTTTTTAAAAGCGTGTCTCAATATTTGTGAGAATTTCTCAGTAATTGGCTTTTTGGTCATTTGCTGCAGAATTTCTAGTTCAAAATCGGAATTTTTGAAACATCCGTCCGGCTTCACCGGTAAAGAAGTAATCTTAAATTCGGGCTGGGATTAGTCAACGAAAAAATCCATAGGCGTCTCTTTCAATCATAGTCTTTTTGAAAGCGTGTCTTGATATTTGTGAGAATTTCTCAGTAATTGACTTTTTGGTCATTTGCTGCGGAATTTCTAGTTCAAAATCGGAATTTTTCCAATCGTCCGTCTGGCTTCACCGGTAAAGAAGTAATCTTTAATTCGGGCTGAGATTAGTCAACGGAAAAATCCATAGGCGTCTCTTTCAATCATAGTCTTTTTAAAAGCGTGTCTTGATATTTGTGAGAATTTCTCAGTAATTGGCTTTTTGGTCATTTGCTGCAGAATTTCTAGTTCAAAATCGGAATTGTTCCAAACATCCGTCCGGCTTCACCGGTAAAGAAGTAATCTTAAATTCGGGCTGAGATTTGTCAACGAGAGAATCCATAGGCGTCTCTTTCATCCATAGTCTTTTTCAAAGCGGGTCTTGATATTTGTGAGAATTTCTCAGTAATTGGCTTTTTGGTCATTTGCTGCAGAATTTCTAGTTCAAAATCGGAATTGTTCCAAACATCTGTCCGGCTTCACCGGTAAAGAAGTGATCTTAAATTCGGGCTGAGATAAGTCAACGGAAAAATCCATAGGCGTCTCTTTCATCCATAGTCTTTTTCAAAGCGTGTCTTTATATTTGTGAGAATTTTTCAGTAATTGGCTTTTTGGTCATTTGCTGCAGAATTTCTAGTTCAAAATCGGAATTTTTCCAAACATCCGTCCGGCTTCACCGGTAAAGAAGTAATCTTAAATTCGGGCTGGGATCAGTCAATGGAAAAATCCATAGGCGTCTCTTTCATCCATAGTCTTTTTAAAAGCGTGTCTTAATATTTGTGAGAATTTCTCAGTAATTGGCTTTTTGGTCATTTGCTGCAAAATTTCTAGTTCAAAATCGGATTTTTTCAAAACATCCGTCCGGCTTCACCGGTAAAGAAGTAATCTTTAATTCGGGCTGAGATTAGTCAACGAAAAAATCCATAGGCGTCTCTTTCATCCATAGTCTTTTTCAAAGCGTGTCTTGATATTTGTGAGAATCTCTCAGTTATTGGCTTTTTGATCATTTGCTGCAGAATTTCTAGTTCACAATCGGAATTGTTCCAAACATCCGTCCGGCTTCACCGGTAAAGAAGTAATCTTAAATTCGGGCTGAGATTAGTCAACAAAAAACTCCATAGGCGTCTCTTTCATCCATAGTCTTTTTCAAAGCGTGTCTTGATATTTGTGAGAATTTCTCAGTAATTGGCTTTTTGGTCATTTGCTGCAGAATTTCTAGTTCACAATCGGAATTGTTCCAAACATCCGTCCGGCTTCACCGGTAAAGAAGTAATCTTAAATTCGGGCTGAGATTAGTCAACGGAAAAATCCAAAAGCGTCTCTTCCATCCATAGTCTTTTTCAAAGCGTGTCTTGATATTTGTGAGAATTTCTCAGTAATTGGCTTTTTTGGTCATTTGCTGCAGAATTTCTAGTTCAAAATCGGAATTTTTCCAATCGTCCGTCCGGCTTCACCGGTAAAGAAGTAATCTTAAATTCGGGCTGAGATTAGTCAACGAAAAAATCCATAGGCGTCTCTTTCATCCATAGTCTCTTTCAAAGCGTGTCTTGATATTTGTGAGAATTTCTCAGTAATTGGCTTTTTGGTCATTTGCTGCAGAATTTCTAGTTCAAAATCGGAATTTTTCCAATCGTCCGTCTGGCTTCACCGGTAAAGAAGTAATCTTAAATTCGGGCTGAGATTAGTCAACGAAAAAATCCATAGGCGTCTCTTTCATCCATAGTCTCTTTCAAAGCGTGTCTTGATATTTGTGAGAATTTCTCAGTAATTGGCTTTTTGGTCATTTGCTGCAGAATTTCTAGTTCACAATCGGAATTGTTCCAAACATCCGTCCGGCTTCACCGGTAAAGAAGTAATCTTAAATTCGGGCTGAGATTAGTCAACGGAAAAATCCATAGGCGTCTCTTCCATCCATAGTCTTTTTCAAAGCGTGTCTTGATATTTGTGAGAATTTCTCAGTAATTGGCTTTTTTGGTCATTTGCTGCAGAATTTCTAGTTCAAAATCGGAATTTTTCCAATCGTCCGTCTGGCTTCACCGGTAAAGAAGTAATCTTAAATTCGGGCTGAGATTAGTCAACGAAAAAATCCATAGGCGTCTCTTTCATCCATAGTCTCTTTCAAAGCGTGTCTTGATATTTGTGAGAATTTCTCAGTAATTGGCTTTTTGGTCATTTGCTGCAGAATTTCTAGTTCAAAATCGGAATTTTTCTAATCATCCGTCCGGCTTCACCGATAAAGAAGTAATCTTAAATTCGGGCTGAGATTAGTCAACGGAAAAATCCAAAAGCGTCTCTTCCATCCATAGTCTTTTTCAAAGCGTGTCTTGATATTTGTGAGAATTTCTCAGTAATTGGCTTTTTTGGTCATTTGCTGCAGAATTTCTAGTTCAAAATCGGAATTTTTCCAATCGTCCGTCCGGCTTCACCGGTAAAGAAGTAATCTTAAATTCGGGCTGAGATTAGTCAACGAAAAAATCCATAGGCGTCTCTTTCATCCATAGTCTTTTTCAAAGCGTGTCTTGATATTTGTGAGAATTTCTCAGTAATTGGCTTTTTGGTCATTTGCTGCAGAATTTCTAGTTCAAAATCGGAATTTTTCCAAACATCCGTCCGGCTTCATCCATAGTCTTTTTCAAAGCGTGTCTTTATATTTGTGAGAATTTCTCAGTAATTGGCTTTTTGGTCATTTGCTGCAGAATTTCTAGTTCAAAATCGGAATTGTTCCAAACATCCGTCCGGCTTCACCGGTAAAGAAGTAATCTTAAATTCGGGCTGAGATTTGTCAACGAGAGAATCCATAGGCGTCTCTTTCATCCATAGTCTTTTTCAAAGCGTGTCTTGATATTTGTGAGAATTTCTCAGTAATTGGCTTTTTGGTCATTTGCTGCAGAATTTCTAGTTCAAAATCGGAATTGTTCCAAACATCCGTCCGGCTTCACCGGTAAAGAAGTGATCTTAAATTTGGGCTGAGATTAGTCAATGGAAAAATCCATAGGCGTCTCTTTCATCCATAGTCTTTTTTAAAGCGTGTCTTTATATTTGTGAGAATTTCTCAGTAATTGGCTTTTTGGTCATTTGCTACAGAATTTCTAGTTCAAAATCGGAATTTCTTCAAACATTCGTCCGGCTTCACCGGTAAAGAAGTTATCCTTAATTCGGGCTGAGATTAGTCAACGAAAAAATCCATAGGCGTCTCTTTCATCCATAGTCTTTTTCAAAGCGTGTCTTGATATTTGTGAGAATTTCTCAGTAAATGGCTTTTTGGTCATTTGCTGCAAAATTTCTAGTTCAAAATCGGAATTTTTCCAAACATCCGTCCAACTTCACCGGTAAAGAAGTAATCTTAAATTCGGGCTGGGATTAGTCAGTGGAAAAATCCATAGGCGTCTCTTTCATCCATAGTCTTTTTCAAAGCGTGTATTGATATTCGTGAGAATTTCTCAGTAATTGGCTTTTTGGTCATTTGCTGCAGAATTTCTAGTTCAAAATCGGATTTTTTCAAAACATCCGTCCGGCTTCACCGGTAAAGAAGTAATCTTTAATTCAGGCTGAGATTAGTCAACGATAAAATCCATAGGCGTCTCTTTCATCCATAGTCTTTTTCAAAGCGTGTCTTGATATTTGTGAGAATTTCTCAGTAATTGGCTTTTTGGTCATTTGCTGCAGAATTTCTAGTTCAAAGTCGGAATTTTTCAAAACATCCGTCCGGCTTCGCCGGTAAAGAAGTAATCTTAAATTCGGGCTGAGATTAGTCAACGAAAGAATCCATAGGCGTCTCTTTCAATCATAGTCTTTTTAAAAGCGTGTCTTAATATTTGTGAAAATTTCTCAGTAATTGGCTTTTTGGTCATTTGCTGCAGAATTTCTAGTTCAAAATCAGAATTTTTCCAAACATCCGTCCGGCTTCACCGGTAAAGAAGTAACTTAAATTCGGGCTGAGATTAGTCAACGAAAAAATCCATAGGCGTCTCTTTCAATCATAGTCTTTTTAAAAGCGTGTCTTAATATTTGTGAGAATTTCTCAGTAATTGGCTTTTTGCTCATTTGCTGCAGAATTTCTAGTTCAAAATCGGATTTTTTCAAAACATCCGTCCGGCTTCACCGGTAAAGAAGTAATCTTTAATTCGGGCTGAGATTAGTCAACTAAAATCCATAGGCGTCTCTTTCATCCATAGTCTTTTTCAAAGCGTGTCTTGATATTTGTGAGAATTTCTCAGTAATTGGCTTTTTGGTCATTTGCTGCAGAATTTCTAGTTCAAAATCGGAATTTTTCAAAACATCCGTCCGGCTTCACCGGTAAAGAAGTAATCCTAAATTCGGGCTGAGATTAGTCAACGAAAAAATCCATAGGCGTCTCTTTCATCCATAGTCTTTTTAAAAGCGTGTCTTTATATTTGTGAGAATTTCTCAGTAATTGGCTTTTTGGTCATTTGCTGCCGAATTTCTAGTTCAAAATCGGAATTTTGTCAAACATCTGTCCGGCTTCACCGGTAAGAAAGTAAATAAATTTCTGGCTGAGATTAGTCACCGAAACTCTTCCAAAACGTTTCTCTACATTTGTGAGAACTTCTCGGTAATTGGCTTTTTGGTCATTTGCTGCAGAATTTCTAGTTCAAAATCGGAATTGTTTTAAACATCCGTCCGTCTTCACCGGTGAAGAAGTAATCTTAAATTCGGGCCGAGATTAGTCAACGAAAAAATCCATAGGCGTCTCTTTCATCCATAGTCTTTTTCAAAGCGTGTCTTGATATTTGTGAGAATTTCTCAGTAATTGGCTTTTTGGTCATTTGCTGCAGAATTTCTAGTTCAAAATCGGAATTTTCCCAAACATCCGTCCGGCTTAACCGGTAAAGAAGTAATCTTAAATTCGGGCTGAGATTAGTCACCGAAAAAATCCATAGGCGTCTCTTTTATCCATAGGCTTTTTAAAAACGTGTCTTGTTATTTGTGAGAATTTCTCAGTTATTGGCTTTTGGTCATTTGCTGCAGAATTTCTAGTTCAGAATCGGAATTTTTTCAAACATCCGTCCGGCTTCAGCTGGAGAAAGTAATCTAAATTTCGGGCTGAGATTAGTCACGGAAAAAATCCATAGGCGTCTCTTCCATCCATAGGCTTTTTCAAGACGTGTCTTGATATTCGTGAGAATTTCTCAGTAATTGGCTTATTGGTCATTTGCTGCAGAATTTCTAGTTCAAAATCGGAATCTTTCCAAACATCCGTCCGGTTTCACCAGTAAGAAAGTAATCTGAATTTGGGCTGAGATTAGTCACCGAATCTTTTCCAAAACGTGTCTCTACATTTGTGAGAATTCCTCAGTAATTGGCTTTTTGGTCATTTGCTGCAGAATTATTTGTTCAAGGTCGGAATTTTTTCAAACATCCGTCCGGATTCACCGGTAAGAAAAAAATCTCAAATTGGGGCTGAGATTAGTCACCGAAGAAATCCATAGGCGTCTCTTTCATCCATAGGCTTCTTCAAAACGTGTCTTGATATTTGTGAGAATTTCTCAGTAATTGGCTTTTTGATAATTTGCTGCAGAATTTCTAGCTCAAAATCAGAATTATTTCAAACATTCGTCCGGCTTTACCGGTAAGAAAGTAATCTAAATTTCGGGCTAAGATTAGCCACCGAAGAAATCCATAGGCGTCTCTTTCATCTATAGGCTTTTTCAAAACGTGTCTCTACATTTGTCAGAATTCTTCAGTAATTGGCTTTTTGATCATTTGCTGCCGAATTTCTAGTTCAAAATCGAAATTTTTTCAAACATCCGTCCGGCTTCACCGGTAAGAAAGTAATCTAAATTTCGGGCTTTTATTAGTCACCGAAACTCTTGCAAAACGTGTCTCTACATTTGTGAGAATTCCTCAGTAATTGGCTTTCTGGTCATTTGCTGCAGAATTTCTAGTTCAGAATCGGAATTTTTTCAAACATCCGTCCGGCTTCACCGGTAAGAAAGTAATCTTAATTTCGGATTGAGATTAGTCACACAAAAAGTCCATAGGCGTCTCTTTCATTCATGGGCTCTTCCAAAACGTGTCTTGATATTCGTGAGAATTCGTCAGTAATTGGCTTTTTCATTATTCGCTGCAGAATTTCTGGTTCAAAATCGTAATTTTTTCAAACATCCGTCCGGCTTCACCGGTAAGAAAGTAATCTCAATTTCGGACTAAGATTAGTCACAAAAAAAATCCATAGGCGTCTCTGTCATCCATAGGCTTCAATTAAACGTGTCTTGATATTTTTGAGAATTTCTCAGTAATTGGCTATTTGGTCATTTGCTGCAGACTTTCTAGTTCAAAATCAGAATTTTGTCAAACACCTGTCCCGCTTCACCGGTAAGAAAGAATTCTAAATTTCGGGCTGAGATAAGTCACCGAAAAAAGCCATGGGCGTCTCTTTTATCCATATGCTTTTCCAAAACGTGTCTTGATACTCGTGAGAATTTCTCAGTAATTGGCTTTTTGGTTATTCGCTGCAGAATTTCTGGTTCAAAATCGGAATTTTTTCAAACATCTGTCCGGCTTCACCGGTAAGAAAGTAATCTTAATTTTGGGCTAAGATTAGTCACCAAAGAAATCCATCGGCGTCTCTTTCATCCATAGGCTCTTTTGAAGGCTCTGATACGGAATAGCGCTAGTCAAAATAGCGTCGGTCAAAAAAGCGCTTCCAAAATAGCGCTGTAACAAAAAAGCGCCAGAAAAATTAGCGTCGCGACAAAAAAGCGCCGAGAAAAATAGCGTCGCGACAAGAAAGCGCCGTAGTAAATGGCGCCATTTCAAAATAGCGCTGTAAAAAATAGCGTCGTGAAAAAATGGCCCTGTACGAAATAACGCCCTGGATAATAGCGCTGCAACAAAAAAGCAGCTCAACAAGCCCTAACACCGTTAAAAAATTATTGTACTCAGACGAAGGCGTTTGGTTTTGAAGTAAGCAAAATCATTTTCAATTACCTGTGTCCCTGCTCAGCTCCTGTATGAATAGGTATAGTAGGTAAGTACCTACATATGAAGGATATCGTTCACTCATTAAAATCACATCTTACAAACAATAATGAATTGTGCATCATTAACTCAACAATTTGGTTCATGTCGTCTTTTCATTTTCCCGATATAAGCTTACCTCAACTCCTTTTGTTGGATCTACCGCCACAAATATTTAATATTTTTGTCAACAACTGACGCCAGAAAAACCTACCTCCGGAACAATTCGGCGCTATTTTGTTGTAGCAACATTTCTCACAAAAAAGCGAAAAGCGCTATCGTCTCGCGGCGCTTTTATGTCTAGAGCTTTTTTGACGCGACGCTATTAATTCCTGTGCTATTTTGTCGCGGCGCTATTAAGTCCAGCGCTTTTTCGACGCGACGCTATTTTGCCCGGCGCTTTTTTCTCACGGCGCTATTATTGGAACGCTGTTTTGACCAGCGCTATTCCGTATCAGAGCCCTTTTAAAACGTGTCTTGATATTTGTGAGAGCTTCTCAGTAATTGGCTTTTTGGTCATTTTTTGCAGAATTTCTAGTTCAAAATCGGAATACTCTCAAACATCCGTCCGGCTTCACCGGTAAGAAAGTAATCTAAATTTCGGACTCAGATTAGTCACAAAAAAAATCCATAGGCGTCTCTTTCATCCATAGGCTTTTTCAAAACATGTCTTGATATTTGTGAGAATTTCTCAGTAATTGGCTTTTTGGTTATTCGCTGCAGAAGTTCTGGTTCAAAATCGGAATTTTTTCAAGCATCTGTCCGGCTTCACCGGTAAGAAAGTAATTGAATTTCGGGCTGAGATTAGTCACCGAAACTCTTCCAAAACGTGTCTCTACATTTGTGAAAATTTCTCAGTAATTGGCTTTTAGGTCATTTGCTGCAATATTTCTAGTTCAAAATCGGAATTTTTTCAAACATCCGTCCGACTTCAGCGGGAGAAAGTAAGCTGAATTTCGGGCTGAGATTAGTCACCGAAAAAATCCATAGGCGTCTCTCTTATCCATAGGATTTTCAAAAGCGTGTCTTGATATCTGTGAGAATTTCTCAGTAATTGGCTTTTTGGTTATTCGCTGCAGAATTCCTGGTTCAAAATCGGAATTTTTTCAAACATCTGTCCGGCTTAACCGGTAAGAAAGTAATCTAAATTTCGGGCTGAGATTATTCACCGAAACTCTTCCAAAACGTGTCTCTACATTTGTGAGAATTTCTCAGTACTTGGCTTTTTGGTCATTTGCTGCAGAATTTCTTGTTAAAATTCGGAATTGTTTCAAACATCCGTCCGGCTTCACCGGTAAAAAAGTAATCTAAATTTCGGGCTGAGATTAGTCACGGAAAAAATCCATAGGCGTCTCTTTCATCCATAGGCTTTTTCAAAACGTGTCTTGATATTTAAGTCGAGCTAAATTTGGCATATTCAAGAAAAACCTGATATTCTCTCTAACAATAATGGTAATCAAATTGAACGTGCAAAGTATCTTTTTGTATAGTCTCTGGATCCATGAATTCACGTTTTCACATGCTATCCGTTTTAAATAAATTTGGAGGGAGGGGGAGAGAATAAAAAAATGAACTTATGTGTGTCACGACTTTGCAACTGTCAAAGCTGTGTGACAACCGGAAGTGAAGTTATGGCCGCCATTGTATGAATTTGAATACGAGTAGTATCTCGTTTCTTTGGCATTGGTCGACAGTGGTGGTGTGGGGTATCATTTCTATGGTAGTGGCGGGGTTAACGGCCCAAAATGGAATGATCTGTGCATTTTGTGATCAAAGCATGAAATTTGGCATACGTGTTCAGAAGACCCTCCTTTGCAATTCCAGATGTGGCGCCACGCAAGATTTTGCACCAGAGGCACTGTATTACGGTGATATACCTGCTAGGGGTAAATTCTGCAAAAATGGTTACTGGCCGGTCTCTGGTTCCGCAGTCGGAATTTTTTTATTTCTGTTTAGCTAAAACTACACGTAGAAATGAGTGAGGAGTGCATTTTCACAATCAAACTTCCAAATGCTGCCTTTTTACGTTGTTTTAATACATTTTAAGGCCAACTTTGTTTTAGTACAGGAAACATGGTAAAAAAATCGGCAAAACCTCGGTAAAAATGTGAACGTCCTGAAAATTTGATATTCTGTTCAGAATTAAGTGTCCTACTACATATCTAAAATTGCCACAAATCGCACCCCGAGGCTTCGAGTTATTGGAGGGGGGGTAAAAAATTGCAACTCAAAATTGAAGGTATTGAACCCGATGAAACCCGTCAATCCAATGGATGCAAATACGTCATAGTTCGACGCATCACATCCCGTTGATACAATTTTGGCACAAAAAGTGTCGATCATTGTTGAAGGGGGGTCGTGGGGGAGGGCGAAACTCGGCTGGGTGACTCTTTTTCTTCCTGGGCCATGAAGAATCGATCACGACAAGATTGGTATCTTTTCCGACTAAATTCAATGTCCTGAACTTGAATCCGATGTATAATATTGGACAAAAACAAGTTCAAACAAGTTGACTTGAGAAAACTTGTTTTTTCTTTGACAATTTTCAAGAAACTTTTTTTTACTGTTAGAGGTATTCTTCTTCGAAAATATTTCAGAGGCCATTAGTTTGAACTGTATTGTTCACGAAAATCATCTATTCGATTTGTAACTTTGTTTTTCGAGACAAAAAAAATCAATCAGAACTTTAGTTGGCACAGCCCGTCGTCTACTACTGACCAGAACACTACACCATGCATCTTTAAATGAAAATAGCCCAAACTATCTAAAAAATTATAACTCATCTTTGAAAGTTCGAGGATCTGTGCAGATCTGAATTCCCTATAACATAAACAAAATCGTCATAAATCGCAATGCAGGGTATTGAGTTATTACTTGAAGATGCATGCTGTAGTGCTCTGGTCATTAGTAGACGCCGGGCAGTGCCGACTAAAGTTCAAATCGGTTTTTCCTACCTCGAAAAACAAAGTGACAGATCTAATGGATGACTTTCGTAAGGAATACAGTTTAGTCTAATGGCCTCTGAGCTATTTTCAAAGATGAATACCTCTCACAGTAAAAAAAAGTTTTGTGAAAATTGTCAAAGAAAAAACAGGTTTTCTCAAGTTAACTTGTTCTAACTTGTTTTTATCCAAATTTACACATCGGATTCAAGTTCAGGACATTGAATTTAGTCGGAAAAGATACCAATCTTGTCGTGATCGATTCTTCATGGCCCAGGAAGAAAAAGAGCCACCCAGCCAAGTTCCGCCCTTCCCCACGACCCCCTTCCAACAATGATCGTCACTTTTTGTGCCAAAATTGTATCAACTGGTTGTGATGCGTCGAACTACGACGTATTTGCATCCATTGGATTGACGGGTTCCATACCTTCCATTTTGAGTTGCAATTTTTCACCCCCCCTCCAATAACTCGAAGCCTCGGGGTTCGATTTTTGACAATTTTAGATATGTAGTAGGGCACATAATTCTGGACAGAATATCAAATTTTCAGGACGTTAATATCTTTGCCGAGGTTTTGGCAATTTTTTTACCATGTTTCCTGTACTAAAACAGAGTTGGCCTTAAAATGTAATCAAACAACGTATAAAGGCAGTATTTAGAACTTTGCTTGTGAAAATGTACTCTTCACTTATTTCTACATGTAGTTTCAACTAAACAGAACTAAAAAGTACCGCTGCGGTACCAGAGACCGGTCAGGAACAATTTTTGCAGAATTTACCCCTAGCAGGTATACTAACCGCAATACAGTGCCTCTGGCGCGAAATTTTGCGTGGTGCCACATCTGGAATTGCGAAGGAGGGTCTTCTGAACAAGTATGCCAAATTTCATGCTTTGATCACAAAATGCACAGACCATTCCGCTAACCCCTCCACTATGGTTTTTACCTTGGGTTCCACTAAACTTTTATCAACGCGATAACTTTATCACTCTGATAGTAACTAAGCAACTGGCCATCCTATTGGCTGGTGCATAGCAACTATCAGCATGATAGATTCAATCTGCTCTTAAAATTTTGGTGTAACCCGAGGTTAGGGTCTCAGAATTCATTTTTGAAAGTAAAAATGGGGTTGGTACAAAATTGGAAAAAAGCCTCAGAACACGTGTTTTCAAGCCAATTTTAACTAAACTTACGGTTGTCGCATCGCGTCCGCAATAGCGGAATCGTGATCTGCATAGTTGTTTTATGAAGAAAAGTTCCCAAGCATGATGTTATGTTGGTGTTGGGTGCCTTGATAAAATAGTCCATATTTTGACCAGCTCCTCCAATCATAATCTGATCACATTTTTACTTTCAAAAATGAGTTCCAAGACCCCAGAAACCTCAGAAATGATACTTCATCCTCATACCCCTTCTGTCGATCAATGCCAAAGAAACGAGGTAGTATTTGAATTCAGATATGGTAGCTGTTACTTGACTTTCGGTTGTCGCGCCGCTATGACAGTGGCGGAATCAATCGTAATCTACTTATCAAATTTATGCTATAACATTACCAGAGCCGATTCAGTGGCAATTCGGAGTGCATTAAAAAAAAACTATCAATATTTCGTTTCCTCCCCCTTGCCTCAAATGTGATTAAAAACCAATTTCGTCTGCAGAATCACATTCGCAGACCCTGAAAACATTGGAAATGACATATCACATGTCTACTCCAGATACCATTGCCATTCAGTTCAAAAAAGATCCCAAATTCAACATGGGGGTGACATTGCGGCTCCCAGCGACAGTACCGTCTTGCAGTGACAAAATCATGATCTAGACATTTGTTTGATTAGGAAACGTCCCCTGGCATAGTTCTGTAGCGGCCTCTGATGCCTTAAAAAAATAGTGGTTGTCTTTTAGTTGCCCCCCTTGAAATCTCGGCCCCCCGGCGGTTAAGCGATTACTTCAGCGGATCAAATTGTTCATTTTGGGTCAAGGAATAATTGTGCCAAATCTGTTGCTTTTAACACAATTTGCAGTATTATTTCGTGAACCGCTAGCAGTCTAGCACTATTGCAGCTGAAGAAAAGCTCTACCAGGCCCCATAAACTTTTCAAATCGGATATTTTTTTCCTAAGATATCCTGGCTTGAAATGTGAGCAAATTTTGCTCTATGCTTAACTTTTGACGAGCAGTTTATATTATTGTGTCCATTATGGTGTATGTGTGTTGTGTCACATTTGTAAAAAATTGAGTTAATATGCTTCAGGACAAATGGAACAGTCACGTTTTCCCTAAATCTAATAACTCCTCTGTATCTAATACAATTACGAATGTAGGCATCCTATTTCTACCGATGAGAGTTTCAGGCATAAAACATTTCACATGGAGCAGTTCCGATGGAACTCATAATTTCATCAACACGCGTTTTCTTGATTTTATCAATTTTTACATAATGTACAGCGTGCGAAAATGTTATTTATTGTTCTTTGGTCAATTCGTGTTTTCTTTTTTTTTTGACACTCAAGCATGGTTTTTGACAAAAATCTTCGAAACAGGGTGTAGCTCTGGATTCAAAAACTACAATTTTATTTTAAAAACATCCGAAAAAGATTCGAGAGGTTCGTAATAATTTATTTAAATAAATAAAATAATAAATAATTGTTTAGTGCTCTGTGATTTTTTAAATCCTTGACAGATTTATAAATCTTGAGCAAGAAGCTCGACAAAATAGTTTTGAACAGAAAATCAAAAAGATAAAACAAATTCAAGTAAGACTCCAGATAATTCAGCACAAAAAATAAATCAATGCATAATAAGAAAAAACATTGGAATAACCTTGATCTGATCTGGCGCACATTCCTTCGAAACACCATTTCTCACTTCATAAGCTTCATTGGAGTAATAATTTATTTTAGAGCAGGCAGTAACATAAGTTGTTTCAATAGAAACTCTTTCGGGAGCATCCCTTAAAAAACAGAATTTCCAAAATGTAGGTATGACCGACCCTGTATGTAGTTACGATTATTTGACTCCAACATCCAGTTCCACCAGCGAATTTATTTATTGTTAGCTAATTGAGACATTTTCTCTGATGGATTCTAGGTCAGTGCTGGTTGAATGACCACGGAAAATGCATACAAGTTGTTGTGGTCTAAACATTTTTCCATAATTTTTCGTAAAACTTGTGTTTTCTGTGGTCACCAAGCCAATATTCACCAGAGAAAATATCTCAATTAGTAAACAATGATTAAATTCGTTAGCGGAACTGGCTATAAGTCTTGAAAGGAGCTATGTGTTTGAATGTGAATACATATTTTGAGAACGATAGGTAGTCGACTAGTCGCTGATTTTCGTCCTCGTTTTCGTCCTTGTGTATCGTATTTGTCTTTAGGAATGGATTGGAAACATGCGGTTTATTTTCTTGGCAGTTCACGGATAACTAAATTAAAACTCCATCATTGTTTCTTGCCACTATATAAAATTATAAACTTGAATAATTATTGCCTTGAATATTTGCATACTAATGCTAGAAATTTGGAGCGGTCGCCGGAACATGCTATGCATAACGCCTAAAAGCTTGCAGTCCTATTGTGGTTATGTAAATACCTGGTCTTTCGCGGGTTCCATCCAATACAGCGCTAACGGAAAATGAGATGGATAAAGCTTGGAGTAAACGTACGTTTCAGTAGGTATTGCAGCCATTTTTCAGCTATTCTGATGTAATATTATGTATAGAGTAAAATAATAGCATAATTATAAGTAGGTTCGTGTAGGCCCAGTATTACATCCCATTTTTTAATTGGTGCTGTACCTAAATCGTGAATCATTGTGGAACTTCAAATCTTTATTGAGTACCAAGTTTATTTTGATTTTTGAGCATCAGGTGTGATGTGAGCTTTAGAGCTGCGAGTTACCAAACTACCTAGTGGTAAGAAGCATTAGAAACCGGTGTAAAATCAAGTGCTGTACAACGTACACCACTCTTTTTTCAAGGTCATCAGTTTATTAGTTTGCAAAGAAGTCGAAAAGAAGCTTCAAGTTTTGTCGCTCCATAGAATTGGTACCTTATCAAATGTTCAAGTATTAAATGCATAAGTTTTCCAGAACTCGCGGTAGTAAATCAGAGGCAGTTCAGGGAAATGCTTCAAATGTGTCAATTAGAAAAATACATAACAAAATTGGGTTATTATTTATTATTTTTATTCGATGAGACACTCGAGATTTTAGTAGACTGTTTAAGACCGACCAACATATTAGAAAAAAATTGAACTTTTCCAGTGTTTCTTTCTTGAATATAGGGCGAATCATAAACTGAAAAACCCTCAAAACATTCTTTTTTTTTTCATATAGGTAATGACAGATCTTTTCAATGTTACCTGAGCTGTTAGAGTTCGGCAGTGGTTACCATACATCATTTCCGGTTGGGATGCATTCCAACGGATGTCAAGTGTTGACTCAACAGTGATTTATACGGTCTTCCTGCGTTTTTCTGTTCTAACTGCAGTGGCTCAATTTTGTTTTGTGCCGGCGTTGTGAGGTTTTTGAATTTGTGAAGGTCTCTGATCCTTTGAAAGCTCCAAGGCTCAATATATTTCTTTATATATACAGGGTGGCCCAACGAAAACAGAACAGAGGGGTTTTCGGGCATTTCACCTCATTTTTTTGGAAAAAACTCGAACAGGTCGATTTTTATATTGAGGGGGACATCTGAAACATACATTGACGGATTTCTATTTTTAGCCCCCTCACCCCCACCCACCCCAACTTCGAAGTTTCAAATGACACCACCCACTTTGCGATACTTCAAATTGAAGAGAATTAAATTCTCTTCCTGAAAAAAAAATATAATTTTCAACCCCACCCCCCTTCTTCCTAAAATTGTCCGAGTTCCCAATGTAATATTTTTGATCTCTTAATTCACTTCAGTACAGTCAACGTCATCCCGCACAGCACCGAGGGAGAAAATTTTCTGTGTAAAAAGTGCCACCCAAATTCACCCCTTAACTCCCTCTCATTCACCTCAACTTCAAAATTTAAAATGACACTACCTACTTTGTGATGCATCAAATCTAAGGGAATTAAATTCTCTCCCAGAATAAAATATTTTCAGAATTTTCAAAAAGCTCCCTTTCCCCCTAAAATACTCCGAATGTTCAATTCATCAGGAGAGGGGTTGAAAATTTCAAATAAGATGTTTTCAGAAAGAGAAATCGATTTCCTTTTATTCGATGTATCACAAAGTAGGTGGTGTCTGTCAACTTTTGGAATTGGGGTGGGGGAGAGGAAAGGGGTAAATTTGGGTAACACTTTCCTCCACCGAAAATTTTCTCCTTAGATGCTGTTTAGGATGACGCTGATTACATTGAAGAGAATTGAGGGGTCGAGGATATAAAATGGGACAGTCAGAGAAATTTAGGAAGATAGGGGATGGGGTTGAAAAATATAAAAAAAAAATTTTCAGAAAAAGAATTTGATTCTTTTTGATTTGATGTATCGCAAAGTAGATGGTGTCTTTCGAAATTACAAAGTTGAGGTGGGTAGGGGTGAGGAGGCTGAAGATAGAAATTTTTCAATGTATGTTTCAGATGTCCCTCTCGATATAAAAATCGACCTGTCAGAGCTTTTTTTGAAAAAATGATGTGAAATGCCCGAGAACCCCTCTGTTCTATTTTCGTTGGGCCATCCTGTATACAGGCTGTCCCGAAAATACACCGACAACGTTCTAGGGCACCTTCCTCTCATCAAAACAAGGAAAAAAGTTCCCATAAATATGGGTCCGGAAACGCTTTCTAAGGGAGCAACAGGCCCCTCAAGGTAGGACCCTGAAGATGGTGTTTGTTCAATATTTCCGAAACCGTTCAAGGGAAATCAGTCAAACTTGACACATTCAATAACCCTCTTATGCCTTACAAAATTTGAATGCCTAACAAAAATTAAGTTGCTTTGAAATAGTTTTTCTTTCGCCTTGAATATCGTGATTAAAAATTTGCATTTATGACCCGGTTTTCATACATTCAAAGTCAAATATCTTGTGAACGATGCGTCTATCGAGGTTGAACAAACGGACCTTTTTTTTGGAAGAAAACTCCAATATTCCATAATTTATTGTTAAATTTGAATACAATTCACATTAAAAAAAGTTAGGGTTGTTTTTACCCCCACACCTCAGCCTGAGCCACCTCTGGTGAATTATTTTAACTTAATCTTTCCTTATTTTGTTGAGCATGAGAAGATTAGTGGATATGTCAAGTTTTATTGATTTCCCTTAAACGGTTTCTGAGATATTGGACAAAATGTTGTATATTCTCTGTCCTTTGATTTATTTGTATAAGATTCTTCTTTTGGAATTCTTTTGAAACAACTCAAAAATTTCTTTCGACATTTCACACATTCTTCAAGTTTTATACATATTATTCGCCTGACAAAGCCGATGTTAATCGGCGAAACGTTGCGTAAAATATACAACAGTTTTTTATCATCCTGCCCAAAAACCCAAAAGAAGAATCTCATACAAATTGGATAAAAACAAACTTCAGGGTCCCATCTTTTGGGGCCTGTAGCTCCCTTGGGAAGCGTTTCCGGACCCATGTTCCTAGGAACTTTTTTTCTTGTTTTGATGAGAGGAAGCTGCCCTAGCCTAGAACGTTGTCGGTATATTTTCGGGACACCCTGTACAGGGTGTCCCGAAATTAATGCAACAAAATTTACAGGGAGGTAGACAATTGGAAAATAAGGGGACTTCCCTGATAATAATACTCTCGCAAACGTAATAACGGAGATACAGGCCTTCAAAGTTGGTTTTTTAAAACAGTTTTTCCTGCATAACTTTTGAACCGTTGAGCCGATTTTATGCAAACTTGGACCAAAGTTCACTAAAATAGGTCTCTATCAAACAATGATAACGCATTTCATCAAACAGTTTTAGGGGCGAAGAAAACAGGGGGTACCTTCCCCCTTTCTCCCCTATTTTCACCCCCTGGAATATTTTTGGAAATTGTTGCAATTTTTGAATTTAACGTTCAATTCAGGGAAAAAAGTTACTTTTGCAAAATTTTGATTGAAGGCTTCATTTTTGAGATATTTGGGTTTGGAACTTCAGAGAACATCTCAAAATCGCCACTTTTCAGGGCCCAATTTTTTTTTCTGAAAAGCTTCATGTTTCTCAGCAAAAATGGTAGTTTATCAACTTGAAACACCTAGAAAACTTATTCCAGTTGAGGAATCTTGAGTTTTCTTGAACTTTATTTTATAAGGCCTTGAAAGTGGTGTTTTCGAGATGTTCTCCGAAGTTTTAAACCCAAATATCTCGAAAATGGAGCCTTTAGTCAAAATTTTGCAGGAGTATTTTTTTTTCTCTAAATTGAACGCAGAATTCAAAAATTCAGCACGCATTTCTTCGGATTAAGCTTGAGATGTGCACCTCGAAGACGTCGAAATACCTCTCGGGCGTAGCTTCTTCAGGTGTTCTTCGAATGTTCGACCGATGACCATTACGTCGTCGAAGTAGACTGGGCAAGTTTCCCATGTTGGACCTCACAAAACGCTCTCCATTAGACGTTCAAACGTGGCCGGTGCGTTATAAAGTCCAAACGGCATCACAGTAAACTGATGAAGGCCGCTCCCGGCAGAAAACACCGTCTTTTCTTTGTCGCCGTTGTCAAGTCCCACTTGCCAGTAACCACTCTTCAGGTCAAGCGTCGAAAACTATCTTGATCCAGACAGCGTGCTTAAAGTGTCGTCAGTCCGAGGCAATGAATAGCTGTCTTTCTTTGTCACATCATTAAGTTTGTGGTAGTCCACGCAAAATCGCGTACTCCCGTCTTTCTTCGTAGCCAAAACAACCGGTGAAGACCATGGGCTCGTCGATTCTTCTATCACGCCTTCATCCAACATGTTTTTCACGAGCTTCGACACTTCTTCTTGCTTCGTCAATGGTAGACGCTTGGGAGCCTGACGAATCGGTGCGGCGTTCTCAGTGTTGATCCGACGTTGGATCACGCTGGTCCTCCGGTAGGATAACCTTCCATCGCAAAGGCTGTAGCTTCTTGAATGAATTGCGTCGCAATATTCTTCTCCTTGCCCCTCAGATGTTTCCAGTGAGGCGAGAACATCTCCACTAGCTTTTTCTCCAAGAGCTTGAGAGTCGCAGTCTTTGTCGACACGTCTTCACAGCGCGAGATCCAATCTACGGGTTCACACTTGCCCAGGGTCTCTCCTTCCTTGATTATTTTACATGTCTTGTTCGGGTTAATGACTCTACCGGGGTTTTCGTCTTGTTCATGTTAATCAATGTCTTAGCCATGATGCAGCTGGCGCCGGCTTCAGTAATGCCGGCGACATGTCCTCCAGGTTGTGCGTTTAGCGTTGCCCACACGATTTCCTCGGAGTTAGCGGCTACACTGAACCTGTTGCTCCAGCTTCGTCATGTTGGCCTTCACCGCTTCCACTTCTTTTTCTAGCTTGCTCACGCTGCCGTCAAAATACCGCGTTTGTTGTTCTACAACGGCTAGAATTGCTTCTTTTCTCTTTCTCCAGTTCTGTCTTTGTCTTCTTGACGTCTCTTGTCTTGTCAAGTCTCCTGGTCTTGCAGAAGATTTTTCGATTCTTCTTTTTCTCCTGGCGTTCCGCCTTTTGTTCCTGCATCATCGCCATGATGCTCGCCAAAGTGTCTTCGACTCCTGTCTTTGACATGCTTCTCGTCTCCGGCATTTACAAAGCACGAATGTTTCGAACGTCCTGTAGTCGCAGGCCGAATTACTCTCGATTGTACCGCTTTCTGACACCAAATGTTACGTATTTCGCGTACGGGTTCGATTATAATAATTAAGACCACCGTTTTACAACACACACTGTCTATTACTGCGTACTACAATAAATACACGCCAACAATTATTTACGCTTGTGAATATCGCTGGGACTATCGCTTCTTATTCGCTCGCTGTCTCTTTTAATTCAATACTGGTCCTGTGGGCGATTTATAGTGCTTATATAGGTCCCGACTAATTATCTTGAATGTTCCATGGGTCCTCCAGCAAATTCCACCGTGCCCTGAAATATGGTTTCTAGACGACTCCCAAATAATCACACCTTTCGCGTGCTTTCCGTGTGGTCTGGAATTGCGGCGCCTCCGCCAATTCGGCTGATGTTTTCTGATCGGCCGTTCAAGTCTCCCATTCAGTCTCAATTGGCAAGTCATCACGTATACTACTCTGGAAAGCATTAGAACGCTCCGCACTTGTATACTGCAACCTAATGGAAGACTCAAGAAAGATCGCGTGTTTACCAGAATGCACGGGAATCGCCGCTCGTAACAGTATTTCCAGTCAAATCTATTTCATTGGCGAGTACCCCCCCCTCCCTCATTATTGGTGGACACTGACTTTCAAATAAGAGTCATCAAGATAGATAGGTACTTAACTTATAACTTGTTATTGACGGTAAGTTAAATGAAACGCTTTTATTGGTTTTTTCATCTGTTTAATAAATGCATTGTGAAATTGCTAGTGCAGTATGCTAAATGGATCGTTATCTGCGGTCTCTACAATAGAAAATTACTAGGTATGTGGTGGTCACGATAGAGCCGTTGAATAAAGGTTAAGAGTTCAAGTGAGGATTAAAAGCTGAAACTTTTTTTTTCCATCTGTCATCCACCTGATAGATTGATTGAAATAGATTTATTATGCAGGCATCAAAGTTAGCGAAGTTTGTGGATCATGAGATTTGAAAATATATAAACAAGACAAGAGTTACATGCATCGTTCATATCAGTGTTGATGATTAGTACAGCGACAGCGATAATCGAGAGGTTTCCGTTGCGTGCCTCCCTCACAACACCGGGCTTGAAGTACTTACTGCTCAACATCAATCAGGCATGCGGGCATGGAGTAGGTGAGTAGGTAGGTATACAACATAAAAATTACGAGTTTTGGGAATACGAGTAGATATACAGGGTGTTTCAGGGATGATAGCAAAAAATTCAACTGTGGGTAGATCTCGTCAAATTACGATGAAAACCTATATACCATTTTGCAAAGTTCGGCCTAATGAACAGCCCTTGAAAGTTTACTTTTTTTCGGATTTCAAAAATATGTAACGCAGAGGAACGTTTCAACAAAATTAGCTTAAACTTAGCATAAGCTGGTTCATCAACATTTTCTATCAACCTGGCAAATTTTGAGGGAATCCAACCAGTAGCGTAGAAATTATGGGGATTATGGGGCCTTAAGTCAACTTTTTTTCGGATGCTTCTAAATTATTAATCCCCGTAACTCCTACGCCACGGGCTGGATTCTTTACAAAATTTGGCAGGTCGGTAAATAGTTTCCAGAAACTGGTCTATGGTAAATTTTAGTCAATTTCGTTAAAACGTTCCTGAGTTTCAAATTTTTAAAATCCGAAAAAAGTGAACTTTGAAGGGCTGTATCTTCGTCATTAGGCCGAACTTTGCAAAATGGTGTATATAGGTTTTTGTCGTATCTTCACGAGATCTACCCACAGCTAAATTTTTTGCTACCATCACTGAAACACCCTGTATCAAGGGTTGTGTGGGTGAACTAAGTAGGTAAGAACTTGCGATTTCAGTCACGGAGCTATCCGGCCGTTTCCCTGTTTCTTAGTTGATTCTTGCCTAACAGGTTTGCGAACCTGAAGAACTGAAATTCAGTTTTGTCAAATTTACATACGTAAGTGGGAATGCATGGCTGATTGAGGGCTTTTTAAGGAGAGCCGAGAGGTGAGCTATCTCTCAGTTTCAACATCGTACACACAGTTGACCCTTATTAGTAAACATTAATTCTTTTACACTGGCGTTGAACACCACAATCAGATATATATCTCACACAACATAAAGTGTAAAAATAAAACAATCAATAAAAACTATGTACATCGTATTACGGTGTAAAAATAAAAACAGCGTCGATCATTTTTCAGCGTGCAATTGTTCAGGGTGTAATGCACCTTCTCCAGAAGCAGCTCCTCCAGGGCCCTCCCACCTTCCCCCTCCGAAACCTTTTAGCCGGCGATTTCTTCGGTTTCTTTGGCCGAAAGTTGTAGATCTTGACAGCTTGGCTCATGACGCATTTTTGAATCATGGCTTTTCTTGTTTGTGGCAGCTGCCGCATACCTCGGTTTCTTGTGTTATGTTCATGATCGAGCTATTGAGTTCAAAAGAAGTCATCATATTATATGTGTGCGGACAAAGACTGCCACCTCGAGTATATTTATGAATACCAAAGTACCTAAGTATTCGCTTGTTTTTGAAATAATTGTCCACACGATTCAGTTCTCTTCAAGTTATAGATCCCCTCAATGCAAGCCTACTGCAATCTGAATATTCTCAAAGTCTCCGACGAGCTGCAGCCATACCAGAAAACAATGCCATAGGGACAGTCGAGCCTGGACATCATGAGCATGGTAAACGATAAGCGTACTCCTCTCAGTTGTCGCTCTTGTTAGGAGTCTCAGTGCATACACAACTGGTACGGCCTTCGGGTCCAAGTGGTTGATAAGCCCTCTCTAACGCAATCGATCGTTCAAGACAACGCCCAAGAATTTGGTGCAATGAGAAACTGTTGCATCCGAGGTTGCATCCATCGCATTCATTCCCACGTAGTCTCCTTCGGAGTATGTGGGTCTTGCTCCTATTCAGCCTCATCTTCTTCTCACAGAACCAGCTCTCGAACGCTTGAACAGCTGCCTCTATCCTTGCTTGCAGGACGAGTGGATCTCTGGCCCTGACGATGGCCGATGTGTCATTAGTACTGTACGATCCTCTGCTCCACACCAACGGACAAGTCGTTCACATAGACTAGGGAGAGAAGCGGACCCAGGATCGAACCTTGGGGTACACCCCGCGTGACAACTTCAAAAGCCGACACCCATCTTTTCCCACTATCCCTGTCAAAGTACTTGACACACTATCTTTGGCCCGTCAAGTAACTTCGCATCATCTCCAAAGCATTTCCTTCAAGTTCTTTTTGTATCATTCTGTATGAGGCATCTCTTTGTTTGAATGGCTTGGATATGTATGTTCCACGAAAATAGAAGAGTGTATTCTTAAAATCAAAATACCAAAAGCTGGATTAAATTTCGATAATTTTTTGTTTTCTTTTCATTTTCTTTCACCGGGTGAATAGCGTCTCATAAGTAGTACCTGTTGGCATTGTTGCATCGTCAATTTTATTATTTCTCTCGGGCCGTCGGCGCCAGTTCGATTTGGTCTTGTCCGCGATGTTCTTGCCTTTAACTGCTTCAAGTAAGAACCATTAAAGTGGGTGTTGTTACTGTACCTACACTTTTGGTCTCCGCTTCCACACCTCTTGCGATGTTGTTTCATTCTCGTTATTGTTCGTTACTGCTCGACGGCCCCGTGGCGCAGGTGGTTAAGTGGCTGCCTGCGGTCACGGGGGCTCCGGGTTCGATTCCCGGTAGTGTCTGGCTGTTTGTGTTGTCCAGTTTGCAATTTTTCTGAGGCAAGAACTCCCATGGCCAGTACAGGCCGATAAGAAGGAAGACATTATCAATACTACCCAACGTCATTTGAAATTTCGAAATTCTGGTGGCTGGGGGCGAGGGGGCTGAAGATAGAAACTTGCTAATGTATGTTTTAGATGCCCCCATCGGACCTCTTGGACCTCCCGTATCAAGTTGTTTGAATTCGAGTTTGAATCGGTCGTACTGAACGTACTCACTTACAATATATCAGTTTGGGGCAACCAAACTCAGTTACCCACAGCAATAACTGCTGTATAAATACACACTTTTGAAATGGTATTCAAGATGAGCCTGTTGCTTCTTGATTACATCCGCCAAATCGTCCGTGTTCCTGTCTAAGGAAGACAGCCTCAAACTTGATTTTACGCAATGTCGGATCAGATTTTATGCTTTGTAAATTTTTTACGCTTCTGGTCTATTTTTTACCTGACTCGAGCAAAGTTTTGCGCTTTGTACACCATCATCATCATACACAATTTTTCTCTGAATAAAAGTCAGCACAGGTCGATTTTCTAACTATACCTTAAGTTAGTAAAATTGTACATAATGTACATTGTACAATAATAGGCTAGTGGACATGGGTTTTCTATTTCTTTTTATGAAAGATCCTCCCAAAACTGTTGCATTGGCAAGATGATTTTTTTTTAAGTTTTTGTACATATAAAAAAAACATGAAAAAGATCTGTCTGTTTGAATGGCGCGGCAAGTGCGTGACGTCACATTTTGAAGAGCCAATAGAAACTCTAGCTGGCCATTCAATGACTGAAGAACACCTTCTCGTTTTAAACTGATTTATACCAAAAAAATAAAATGAAATGCTGGAGTGCTATGGTTTGACCTCACATTTTGGTCGATTCTTTTCTTTAAAATTCACTTATTTTTGCTCGTGCAGGCTTTGGTTTAATGTCACAACAGTGTTATTAGTGCCATATGAGTGGCAGCACTGCGAGTGTCGCATGCCATATGTCAACCCCACGTCAAATAATCTAGTTTTTTTTCAATACAATTTCGCTTCATAATACATAATAACTCCATGCAATGGCATCAAAAATAAGTTCCTTGTGATAAAGTTGTGCTCGCACGTGAAAATACACCACTACGTGATAGATCCAGAACGAATGCTTCGGTCGACTGTCAAATGCGTTCCTCTCTCCTTCCTCCTTCCCACCTCCTAGCCCAATTTCAAGCTGTGACGTAGCATATTATTCCTGATTTAAGTAAGTCCACTCTCAAGTTGATTTTTTACCGAAATGGAATCATATTTCGAAAAACTTTTCCAACTACAAATTCGTCATTTAGATATTTATCAGGTTTATGATACTCTTATACTGAAATGCGATTGATGTCCAGTAGCCTATACGGAGAACACCGTAAAATCAGAATCACTTAAATCAACTGCAAAAGAAATATAGGCTAACCTAGCATTGCTGCTTTTTATTGAAGGTGGCAATTTATGCACAATATCATCTTTGGATACAAAGCAAAAATCTTCTTCAAAAAATTGACTGGTCAGGGTCACTGCTTGCTTCATCAGATCACTTGAATATGACCTGTTGTTGGTTGTGCGCACCGTCACGCCTGGCATTTTTCTAAAACAAAAGTTTATTTAAACCATTTATTTTTTTAATAATATATTCATTGGACAATATACTGTTTGCAAATAGCAGGTTAACTGAACACCTGTTAATTTGACCTGCTTTGAGGAGTGTTCGGTTAACCTGCTGTGTATAACAAATATGAACAACATTTTGTACAAGTAGCATTATTCTGAACAATACCTCCAATGGCGGTAATCTATAGCCAATAACTTACCTTAAAGCACTACGCAACGTTCAAAAAATCAAAAAAATTGAAATTTGAAAAAAAATTATTCTTCCATTTTGGAAATGCCAATAGGCTCAAACTAAAGTACATCCCTGTAGGTACAACCTTTCGAATGAGACCTGAATGGTACATTTCTGTCGAGGAAGAAGCCCACGGCGTTTGATTCCGCAACGCCTTATTCTACCAATTTAACTCTATCCTTGAATGGGGCTTTGCAATTGAAAAACTCAACGTGAGGTCGCCACTACTGTAGGGGGCGCCTACTTGGATGAAGCGGCCGTAACCACGGGAAAAACATGGGAGTTTGAGTAGTTTGACCAGTAACTGACAGTGACTGGAGACGTCAAGCAAGAAACAGAGGTTATCCAAATTTCAAATCAAGACATAAAATGACGGACGTCGGTCGCTGAAGCGTCAACGCCGTCAAAATTGTCGAATTTGCCCCCAACGGTCGTGGCGCCCTCGGTGTGTGAAAGTGGCAGTGCAAGGTGTAATAAAAATTCAGTCCTTTTCAACAAGTTCCTTTAATATTCGAACCGGTTTCGGACTAGTTGCAGTCCATCATCAGCTGTGGCTAAAATACAATTTATTCAACATTACTTACGACTAATATTTGAAGATCACTAGAAATAATTAAGAATACTTTTGCCACGTGTATACAGTATACAGTCCATTTTCATTGCGCCAGGAGGTCAGACAGCACGACAGAAAGACAACTTAGGAAGAGAGAGGGTCAATTTGCGCTCGCGCTAGGTGCCAAAAGTTCGAACCGAAATTTATCAAGAGTTCAACGATGGTACTTGCAATCTGCAAGAGTCCCATGTATGGCTTATGGCCTAACGTGATGTCTTTGAAGGGCTTTTATCAACAATGTCCTGATGGGTTGGTGAAGTTAGTCGAGAACGACAGAAAGTAAGGGAGAGTAATTAGCGTCTACAAGTTCATTAAGAATGTTTTGGTTTGATCTTGCCGTCTTCATTATTTCAAAATTCTCTCTGATATCAAGTAAAGTGCCTTTGTTTTGAGAGTGTAGTATCTTATAATTCTCGATAGAAAAGGTATGTCCTGTTTCTATAAAATGTTTGGCAAAGTGAGACTTGTTTGGATAGTTGTTGACAAAAGCACTGACATGTTCCCTGAACCTCTGTCTGAAAGAGCGGCCAGTCTGACCCACGTACCTAGCACCACAAGTTTAACAGCCCAACGAATAAACACCACTTCTGTTCACCTTATCGACCTTATCCTTATTATTGAGTATGTTACTCAACTGATTGTGTGATTTAAAAGAAATTCTAAGAGGGAGGTTTCGTTGCAGGATGTTGCTCATCTTAGATGGAATATCACCATACAATGGCAGGCTGAATCATTCTCGCGGTGTGATATTCTCTAGATTAGTCAGTCCTTGGTTGTTGATTAAAAGTTTACTTTGTTTTTTTTTAGGATCAGCTGGTCAATCTTTTTGATGTCATAACCATTATCCCGAGCTATCTGCTTTATCCAGCAAAGCTCTTTCTCATAACTTCCAGTATTCAGTGGGGTGTTCAAGAGTCTGTGTATGTAACCGTGGAATGAAGCCAGTTTGTGGCCAGGACAATGAGCAGAAGATTTGTGTATTACGATGTTGGTCTGGGTTGGTTTATGGTAAATACTAAAATCAAGTTTATTATTAAAGTTAGAGATTGTGAGATCAAGATATACATATCATCCACGTATCTACACCAAAATTTGATGAATTTTGTGAGAGATCTGTTGTTATCTGTGAAGATTAGATTATTTTCAAAATTGTTCATGTAGATGTCTGCCATTAGAGGAGACAGTGGAGAACCCATAGCTAAGCCGTCCTCTTGTTTAAAGAAAGGGTCATTGAATTTGAAAAAGTTTTGATTAAGGCAGGTCGTCAAGAAATTAATCGAAGGTTTTATGTCGGAATTTTCTAAGTTACTATTCTTAAGAATATTCTCTGTCAATTCTATGGACTCCCTGACTGGTACGTTCGTGTATAGGTTAGTGACATCGAAAGAAACTATTATTGACCCTTTAGGTATGTCCACTGTTTTTACTCTGTTGATAAAATCTGCACTATTTTCAACCGAGTATGTTGGTGAGAATGATGTAATGCTTTTTAACGAATAATTTTGAATTTTGATTTGAATTAAATTTGGATGGAATTTTTGACTGAATTTTTATTACACTAATAACGTACACCCAACAATAGGATTCAAACATTAATAATAATCTATCCTTGAGTGATTCCTTAAAATACAGGGTGTTTCAGTGACCTTGCATAAAATTTCAGGGGGTGATTCCTCTCAAAAGAATAAGTCAAAAAAAAGAGTAACATTTTTTCTTAAATTGCTTCCTAGGGAGTAACAGTCCCTCAAAGGTACGAAGTGGAACAGAGTTTTTAGTTATTTGCTCAAGAACCGTCAAGAGGAACAACTTGAAATCTGGTGCAGAATGGTTACTCGACATTACAAATGTTCACCCAAAATTTCAAACAAATCTGGCCGGTGGCGGCGGGGTTAGAGGAAGTTGGGGTAGGTTGAACTGTCAGAAAAAAAGTCTGCAATCCGTTCGTATTTTTGTTTGCACATCGAGATAGACTTGTTCAAGACTGAACTTTTATGCTCCGTGCATTTTTTTCGTAGGATGTACCGTTCACGTGTAAAAGTGAAAAAATCAAGAACGTGCGACATGGCATGCGGTTTTTAATTTTTTCTTTTTTCAGTCAGAAAGCTTCAAAAAGATACTAATCTAATGTGTAAATGAAAGTAAGAGACTGTTTTAATGTGCAAACAAAAATACGACCGGAACGTAGACCTTTTTTCTAGCAATTCAACGAATGAATTCAACCAAACCCCTTATTTTGACCCCACTGGTCAGATTTGTTTGGGTTTTGTTTAATTTTTTTCTTGACACAGGGAGATTTCTTCAGTGCAAATAAAACACGTGTGAGATTTAGAACAAATTCAACCACCATCAGTGAAGTTGGGGGTTGGGGTCGGTTAACCACCAAAAGAAAATTATTCGACACGTTCCTGGTTTTTCCACTTTTACTCGTGAACAGTGCATTCTACAGGAAAAATGCAAGAGGCATAGAAGTTTAGCCTTGAACAAGTCTATCCAAGTGTGCAAACAAAAATACGAACGGATTGCAGACACTTTTTTTCTGACAGTTCAACTTACCCCAACCCCCTCTAACTTTGCCGCCACTGGCCAGATTTGTTCAAAATTTTGCATGTACATTTGCATTGTTGAGGAACCTTCCCACACCAAATTTGAAGTTGTTCCTCTTGACGGTTCTTGAGCAAAAAATTAAAAACTCTGTTCCACGTCGTACATTTGAGGGGCTGTAACTCCCTTAGGAAGCAATTTAGAAAAAAAATGTTACCCTCACTTTTCGACTTATTTTTTCAAGAGGAATCACCTCCCGAAATTTTATGCAAGGTTTCTGAAACACCCTGTATAAATGGAATTCTTCAAAGTTTTCGCTGTTATGATTTTTAATAATAATTTTAAAGGCCAAAAGAGTCCCAAGATTTCTTGAAAAAGGTAGTTATTGTTCCACGGGCCCCGACCAATACTCCGAATGACTTCAATGACGTGGAACTGGGCCCCTATTTACATTTGCAATTCTTGAAGGATAGTCACCCTGCCTAGAGGCTAGAGGTTTGAACCAGAAATATTAAAAATACGCTACTTATAATAATTATGTCCCCTTCGAAAAGAAAATCGACCGGTGCCAGCTTTTCTTTCGAAAAAAATGTGCAGCGAGAAATCGGAGGTGGGTCCTTTTCAGAAAATCACTCTGTATAATGTATATGGCCCACTGTAGTCTCTTCCATAACACTTTATAGCATAATTATACCTACTTACTCGTAGCTCGTAGTATGGGAAAGGAGACCTACCCTTTGATAAGTTGAGGCAGGATAAAAACTTACAGCTTTGGCTTCATGAAGTTGAACAATTGAGTCGAAGTCAAGTTTCAAGTTATTTACGTTAGCATCCTTCTAGTGCGCTTGGAGCGCCGTTCTCTTATGTAACGCCACCAAGTTAGTATTACAGCTACTACACCCCTGCGGACAGATTGCCCGCTATTCCTTTCTAAGAAGCTCTTGAAAACAAGCTTTGCTAAAATTTGCGGCGCATTTTGTAAAAGCGTATCTCATTAGCATTCTAAAAAAATTATTACCTACAGCTCGTGGCCCATGCCTGCAGCAACACGAGAGAAAAACTTATAAACTCGACTAATTTGACAATTGTTGAGCATCAACAGTATAGAATAAGGGATGATTTTCAATGGCAAACTCTGGCCGAAATTAGTTTGAATAAATATAATTCAATTACGCAGTCGAACTGATTCGAACTGATTCGTTCTCGAAAAACAACTCAATTAAATACACAATTATTAGCGTTCCCCAAAATGATAACCATCATTAAAACGGTTCTTCGCCGGTTGGGCCCAGGCAAACGAATGTAATTTCATGAATCTGAGTTGTTTGCCTTGCCCAGCATGCAAATCGTTATCAAAACGATGTTTACAATATAAGTATCTGAAATTCACGGCAGATTGCACGGAATCGGAATGACTTCGAAACTCAACTCTGCGCTGAATTGTTTAATTTGCCTTGCATATTATACAACAGCATAATGCCAGCAGCAGTAGTATCACTGAAAATTTGGTTGTGAGGACTTCATATGCGTAATAATGCTTATCGAAACAGAATCGGAAAGTGCAGAATGTTATAAAAGAGCTACAGGTAGTAGTTGTAGGCGGTGGCGCAACTAGCCCATTAGAACAGGCTGGTATTACAGGCCAAAAAGGCGCCACAATTTTCGGTGGAAAAAGTGCTACCCAAATTCATATCTTTGCTCTCCCCCCATCACAACTCTAAAATGTACCAAGAACCAAGACACCATCTACTTTGTGATACGTCGAATTGAAGGGTATTCAACTCACTCTCTTTCTGGAAACGTTTTCTTATTCTCAACTCCTCCCCTATTAAATTGGACATCGAAAACATGTTTTCTAATTTTCAACCCCTCCCCCATTAAATTGAACATTCGGAGTATTTTAGGAGGGAAAGTTAGAAACAAATTCAATTTCTTTCAATTTCATATTTCACAAAGTACGAAGTGTTATTTTAGATTTTGAAGTTCGGGTGGGGGGAGCGAAAGGGTGAATTCAGGTGGCACTTTTTTCACAGAAAATTTTCTTTCGAAGAAAACTGAGAGGTCAAGAATATTAAATTGGACACTCAGAGAATTTTAGGAAAAAGGGGAATGGGGTTAAAAATTTTGGAAATATTTTCTCAGCAAGAGAATTTGATTCTCTTCAGTTTAATGCTTCGCAAAGTAGGGAATGGGTAGTATTGGGTAGTATCAATGAAAAATAAGCATAAGCATTTGCTTGGATTTCATAGACGTTGCCAGGGAAAGTCTGCTTAGCAACTCCTCGAAAATCTAAACGAATGCTTATGCTTATTTTTTAATAATACTACCCATTGATAGAAAAACAAGCATAAGCATTTGCTTAGATTTTTGATGAGTTGCTAAGCGGAATTTCCTTGGCAACGCCTATGAAATCCAAGCAAATGCTTATGACAATTTTTTATTAATACCCAAATCTCAGACGGCCCCGAGGCGCAGGCACGGTTGAGTGGCTGCCTGCCTGCGACCATGGAGGCTCCGGGTTCGATTCCCGGGAATGTCTGGCTGTTTGTGTTGTCCAGTTTGCAATTTTTCTGATCATGTAAAAATAATAATAAAGGGCAAAAACTCCCATGGCCAGTGCATTCCGATAAGGAGGAAGACATTATTGATACTACCCAGCGTCATTTGAAATTTCGAAGTTGGGGGGCTGGGGGCGAGGGGGCTGAAGATAGAACTCGCTAATGTATGTTTTAGATGCTCTCATCGACATAAAAATCGACCTGTTTTTGCTCGAAGATATCTTCACTGGGAATTGGGAGTTGTTGTAGATGTATAGTTCTCAAATGATCACCCGGTATATGTAATAGTCAATACAATACAATAGTATTTCTTGAAAATAGAATAAACTATAGTTGTGGAGGGTGTTTTTTTTTTTGGTGTGATAGAGTTCAATCAGCCATAGCGTTGGTGCTTGAGAAGATTATTCCGTCATTTCTCCATCTAAATATACTCATTAGGGCTTTGCACTTTAATCATCCACATGCACAATTGCACAGCAGCTCTAAATAATTATTTAAATCTCAATTTAAATAGACAGGTTCAAGTTTAGGTGACTTTTTGGCAGAAATCGGACTCGATCTCACTTATGTGGCCAACGATATTATCCCCAAAACCCTAGATAGTTTGGGACTTACTCAGCGGCCGGTACTTCGAAATTGAAGAAAAAATTCCACAAAAAGCACTGAAATTGCCATATACAGGTGTTTCAGGGATGATAGCAAAAAATTCAACTGTGAGTAGATCTTGTCAAAATAATATGACAAAAACCTATACCTATTCCATTTTGTGAAGTTCGGCCTAATGACGAAGATACAGCCCTCCAAAGTTCACTTTTTTCGGATTTCAAAAATTTGACTCTCAGGAACATTTCGACTAATTAAGCTTTAATTTAGCATAAGCTGATTTGTCATAATCATCTATCAACCTGCCAAATTTGGAAAGAATCCAATTAGTGGCGTAGAAGTTATCAGGGGTCACCTTAAACCTTAAATCAACTTTTCTTCGGATGCTTCTAAATTATTGACCCTCATAACTCCTACACCACTGGTTGGATTCTTTCCAAATTTGGCAGGTTGATAGATAATTATGACAAACCAACTTTTACTAAATTAAAGCTAAAGGACCCCGCACGATTCTTATGGAAAATGGCTCCCGATTAAATTATCTGAATTTTTTATATGTTGTAGCTCATGAGATACTTATCAAATACCGTGAACCCCAAACTCAAATAATGGACAGTTTTTTACCCACAGGGGGTTGAAGTTGGAGGTTTTAACGGCTTCAAAATGATATTATGACGGTTATAAAAGCTTTTTATTTGGTTTCTCTTCAATATGTGTTTCATGCTAAATGTATTTATTTGACAAAAAAATATCAACCCCCTCCTCCACCCCCAACCCCCTATCTACCATCATAAAATTTGAGATTACTCCCAAAAGCCATGCGGATGGCTTCTGTGATTTAAATTATGAATTTTGACATAAAAATTATTTTCCACCCCTAATGTTGGGGTGCCGATTTTCCAATTTTCCTCGGTTAATTTGGCTGATAAATATTGAACTTCAGACCCCTGCAGAACAAAAACTGTTCATAAGAATGAGTTCTGGTATGGAAACTTTTTGTTCAGCAGAATTAGAAGTACACAATACCAAAAATTCAGCCAAATTAACCGAGGAAAATTGGAAAATCGGCACCCCAACATTAGGGGTGGAGAATAATCTTTATGTCAAAATTCATAATTTGAATCACAGAAGCCATCTGCATGGCTTTTGAGAGTATTCTCGAATTTTGTAATGGTAGATAGGGGATGGGGGTGGAGGAAGGGGTTGATATTTTTCTGTCAAATAAATACATTCAGCATGAAACACAACTTGAAACCAAATAAAAAGCTTTTATTTACGTCAGAATATCATTTTTAAGCCGTCAAAACCTCCAACTTCAACTCCCTGTGGGTAAAAAACTGTCCATTATTTGAGTTTGGGGTTCACGGTATTTGAGTAGTATCTCATGAGCTACAACATACCAAAAATTCAGAGAATTTAACCGGGAGCCATTTTCCATAAGAATCGTGCGGGGTCCTTTGTTGAAACGTTCCTGAGTTAAAAGATTTTGAAATCCGAAAAAAGTGAACTTTGGAGGGCTGTTTGCGGATCTTTGGCATTAGGCCGAACTTTGCAAAATGGTATATAGGCTTTCGTCATATTTTGACCAGGAGTATTTTGACAAGATCTACCTACAGTTGAATTTTTTGCTATAATCCCTGAAACACCCTGTATAAAAAACCCATTTGATCATTAATTTGCACCTCTATTTGCACAAATTGCAATCGTTGCTTATTGCATTAATCCTGGCATTATGAGTTGCCAAACTTTACTGAACAAGAATAAGTATTCAATTTTGTCACATGACAGTTGGTGTCAGAGCTATTCCGGTCAAAAATTCTATCACGCAAAAAAAAACACCCCATACAACACACCACTACAAAATAGCTCTGAATGAAAAATGCCAATTTGTCTTACAATGTTTATATTTTTCATACCCACCCATATTAATAATGTAATATAATGTGTAGTGGGTAGTATAGCCTAAATACAGGGTGTTTCAGTGACCTTGCATAATACTTCGGGAGGTGATTTCTCTCAAAAAAATAAGTCGAAAATTAAGAGTAAACTTTTTTCCCCAAGTGCTCCCTGAGGGAGTTATAGCTCCTCAAAGTTACAAAATGCAACAAAGTTTTCAATTATTTGCTCAAGAACTGTCAAAGATAAAAGCTTAAAATTTGATGTTTTTGATAGATTCGTTCAATCCAAAACTTTTATTCCCCTTGCATTTTTTCTGTAGGATGCATCGTTCTGAAGTAAAAGTGAAAAAACACGGACGTGTCATGAATAATTTTCAACATAATCCCAATCCCCTCTAATTTCTATGCCACTGGTTAGATTTGTTTAGAACTTTGCATGTACATTTGCACTGTTGAGAAACTTGTCTAGACCAAATTTGAAGTTTCTACCGTGGACAGTTTTTCAGCAAATAATTAAAAATTTTGTTCAACTTCGTACCTTTGAGGGGCTGTAACTCCCTTAGGAAGCATTTTAGAGAAAAATGTTACTCTTACTTTTCGACTTATTTTCTTCAGAGGAATCACCTCCCGAAGTATTATGCAAGGTCACCGAAACACCCTGTATAGAAACAACCATTTCTCCGTTGTCATGAATACCAACCAAAATTCTTTGGGATAGTTTTTGAGAGGGATCCATTCTGGGACGTCTAGTAGCCCAGTAGGCACTAGTAGATACCTGTAATTCATAGATCTTTGACAAGTACAAATACTGTAAAGGTGGTTTGCTTTTGTTTCTTCTATTCGATGTCATGGTTAGCGTATTCAGCGGGCTACTAGGTAGTAGATCTAGTTCCAAAGGTTCCACGGCTTCTCACTTCTAGAATCCAATTCTTTCGCTGAAAGGTATTTTCGACTCGTGTTAAATAATTTCCCGGCTACAGGCTATTGAGTTTGCCGTGCGTAAATATGTTTCCTGTCAAATGGCAGCGCAGTGCCACTAACTCACTAACACCACCAGTTCATTCAAAAATTTATCTCATAAATAGACTGTCACTCGGACGGGAGATTTCTCGCCTTGAACAGCTTTGTTGTATTTTTTTTATGGAGAGCCAGCTTTATGTGTTGCAACAACATTGCTGCAGATTATGCAAAAACCATGAAACATCTTCGACCGCCAGAGACACAAGGGCCATAAGCCAACAAAAACAACAATCAAAACGAACGTCAAACCGATGGATAAAATTGACACTTGAGAAAGGGGGGATGACACCATCATTTTCTCGGCGCATTCCACATACGACACGCGTCAAGCTCCGCAGTAAGCCGAAAAGGCACATCCCTGGACGTGATTCGGCGGACCTGATGTGGGTGTTCTGAAGACCCTCATCCTATAGTCTACTTTGCAAACTATTTTAAATTAAAAAAAATGTAGCTCATCAACTATGAGTAATCTCGTTCGTACATTTTGTTTATACTGTTACGTATTTCGCGTACGAGCTCGTTTGTAACTAAGACGATCGTTTCAAAATACACACTATTTATCACTGCGTACTACAATAAATACACGCCAATAATTATTTACGCTTGGGAATATCGCTGGTACTATTCGCTTCTATCCGCTCGCTACCACTCCGCATTCAATACTACTTAACGTCAAAACGACCCTGAAAAACTAACGTGTTTCCTATTTCCTAAACTTGAAAAGGTTAATTCTATTGGGAAAAAAATGCGAAATAAAATTGTACCTGGATGGTGCCGTCCCTCTGCAAACCGACATTGGCCATATCTCTATCTAGGAAGTGTCAAAAGGCACATTTAGAGCGCGACCATTTAAAATCATAACCTTCTAATTACCTGTCATGTCTTTGTCTCACTGTCGAGCACTCTCCCCTAGCTGCTGCGTCATTAAATACCGTATGATCAAAAACTTACTTCCTCTAGGCAGGCTGTGGTCTGGTCATTGGCAGGCAAATGAGGCTGATTTTGGCCAGGCCACAGCCTGCCTAGAGGAGACAGGTTTTTGATCATACGGTACATGCAAAAGACCTCATCAGCATCCTCCCTCTTTTCTTTAAAAATTCTTGAGAAAAATGTAAAACGACAACTAAGCGGTAGCAGTTACTTGATTGACAATAGAATATCCTATATGACTGACCGCGGGTTTCACCAAAAAGTTCACATAGTAGTGAGTTAGTGACACTGACACTAACAACTCTTATAACACTCTATCTGTTGAATGGACTTTGTTCTGACCAATCCAAAAATAATTTTTTGAAATTTCAAAATTTCCAATTTTTTTTGCTGCTCAAACCAATGAGCTCACACCAAAGTACATCCTTGTAGCTTTCGAAAGAGACCTGAATGGTGAATTTCTGTCGAGGAATAAGCCCGCACAGCGATTGATATCCGCAACGCCTTATTTTACCAGTTAGGTACACTCCCTCCTTATTGAGGACGCAGTTATATTGGTAAAATAAGAAAAGCGTTGCGGAATCAATCCCTGTGGGTTTATTCCTTGACAGAATCTTGCCATTTAGGTCCTTGTAGGCCCCAAAGTACATCCTTGTAGTTTTCGGAAGAGACCTAAATGGTGAGATTCTGTCAAGAAAAAAACCCACAGGGATTGATTCCGCAACGCTTATTTTACCAATTCAACTCCGTCTTTATTGAGCTAGAACCGAAGCTAAGGTATCGGAGTGAGTACTCCATGTGCTCTCCAAACAATCATTGATTCCGCGTGTTTGTTGTTGTTTTTTGTGCCAATAGACTGCCAATAACCAACAAATGCAGCACCAGGCACCAGGAGTAACCTGGAGCAGCTGATACACAGAAAAATTCTCTCAATGCAGGTTTATTATCATTAGCTGAAAACGTGGTGAGAAATATCCATCCGGTCTTATCGCTGAAAAAACAACTTTTTGTTGGTCATTGCTGGTCACTTGGCAGTGTCGTACCTGCTATAAATTGATAGATTCAAATTTACCAACGTGAGTACCTACCCCTCTCTCCATTAACACCATTGAAACTTCTATAAACAATATCCCATAGCAGCTTGCAAAATCTGCGTCATCGTCAGATTGCGTCAAGTCAATGCCGTCACCAATTTTCGATTCACGTACAATAATTATTCTTCTTTCCCTTCCATGTTGGTGGGGGGTATGGGAAAGTAAAAAAAAGGATTTTTCAGTTCTTCATAATCGAGTTCATAATCTACAGAATATTCTACATTCTACAGTAATATTCTTCAAGAAAACTGTATTTTTTCTTCGCATAAATCGAAAAATACGCCAATAGTTGGAAACTACGTGTATTTTTCGATTATTGCAAAGAAAAATCTTGAGTTTATATCCACAATGTTTTTTTTTTATTTCCAATTTCTTGTTTCAATACTTTTCTAGATCGTTTGGACCAACCAAATGGTTATGGTGAACATCCTGATCGCCCACTCTCTACCTATGTAGGTACATTACGTATTGTTACGAGCGGCTATTCCGTGCATATTGGTAAACACGGGATCATTCTGGATTCTTCCATCCATTAGATCGCAGTGTGAAGTGCGGAGCAATCTGGTGCATTCCAGAAGTATACGCGATGGCTTATTGGCATTGGGAACCTTCAACGCTCCATCGAGACACATCTGTCCATGTTGGCGGAGGTGCAGATTCTAGAACACACGGAAAGCACGCGAAAGGTGTGTGTGATTATTCAGGAGTCGTCTAGAAACCGCATATGCCGGGCCACTATGGAAAGTGCTGGAAGATGATTGAAAGTTCGGGAACGTGAATCGGAGACATATAAAAGCACCGTGTCCTCCAGTGCGTCAGTATTAAATTGAAATGCGAAGTGGTAACGAGTGCAAAACAAGCGAAGTACCTGCGATATAATTCCAAGTAGATAATTATTGGTGTGTAGTTATTGTAGTATGTACGCAGTAATAAACAGTGTGTGTTTAAAACGATCGTCTCAATTATATTCGAACTCGTACGCGAAATACGTAACAGTATACACAATAATTGTGCCTTCACAGGGTACCTACTCGTATAAGAACATATGTACTTCTTATATGAATACGTTTATAAATACAACGATGCCAACCGGGTTTGATTAAAATTACATCGGGTTAGGTGGGCTATAATTTCCTTGCCCTATGTGCTTTCGCAGCCCCGGGCCATTGGTGGCACTGAATTCGGTCCTGAAATTAATATGAAAACATGTCAAGTCCGGATGTAACAAAAAACGTTAGCAGAACACGCGTCGGGATTAATTACTCCCTGATATATCAAAGTACAATATTCCTGAAACAGTAAAACAGACTACGAGTAAAACAGGCAGAACTTCAATAATTTCCAACCTTCCAGATCGAAAGTTCCAAAATGCGAAACATAGAAAGAGAAGTAGGTACCTATCTATGGAAATAGAATCATTGATAAAATTGATTGAAACATAATAGATATTTATTGTATTAGGAATATAAGTGAGACTTATGTGACGGAGTATGGAAGTTTGAATCGAGGCGAATTAAATCCAAACGAGTCACACAAAGCCACTTATACTCCGAATACAATACAACGTTATATTTTCAAACAATCCATTATGCATGTATGCGGAGTATTATGAAAAAAGAAAATTGAAATTAGACTAAGTCGCCTTGCGTCGATTACGATGGTTTCTGTAGGCAACAACCACGCTGCAGTAAACAAGCCGCAGTTGTGTTTTGATTTTTCCGTAATCGTTTCATATACATCGTCGCCGTCTGCCTGACTGCGTCGCCGGTTTTCCTCTACACATTGCCGTACAGCCGGCTGCAGGCATGATGTACTCGGGAGGTTTGCCCAGGACCACCCAAGGAGGAGTTTCAGCTGGCTTAGAGTCAGATGAGCCCCGCCAGCGGCGGTCATCCATCCAAATTTTGACGGCGCTGAGCGTTGCTACAGTCATCACCCGACTGGAGCGGTGTACTACACGCTATACCCGTGCGTTATGTATTCAGCAATCGCTAAGCTGGGATTGGCTGAGATTTGAACGCGGGAAATTCAGTCTTTCGAAATTCCAACAATTCAACACAACCTTCGTGTTGTTTAATCGAGTAGGAACACTAATGGACAGGGAGCTGGTGCCTCAAAACTTACGTCATAAGGTACATGATTTTAACCCTGTAGGTCTAATGTGCGTTGATAAGGTCGTTGAAAATTTCTTTGTCTTACAAGTCAGACCGGGAGCTTTAGGCTGGTAGTTATAGGCTTGTCAATTTTCGGAAAATGTCAAAAATTCATGTCATAAGGTACATGAATGAAATCAACGGGCTTTTGTGTGGGAACATCCCCTTAATAAAAAATCGGGTCATAAGACAAAATTTTTGAGGGGCTCACAAGTTTGAAATTTCCAAAGAGGGCCAAAATTCACCTCCTCCTGGAGACTTCTACTTTGGCATAATTTTAGGAATGGAAAACGATTCTCACATAATTTTTTACGCAGTTTTCGAATCTGTCCACAAAAATTTTAATTGGTACATCGCTTACCGGGTGCAACATCGAAATTTTTTTCTCAAATTGTACAAATTATTTTAACATATAAAAAAACGATTCCGTTTTACATCCTGATTACAAATATATCACACTTGGTGGGTTAGTCACGCCTGTGAAAAAATGGATCAATTTTGGTCCTTTTTTGAAAATTTCAAACTTGTCTTGTGAACCGAAAGCCCCCAAAAATTTTGTCTTTCGACCAGATTTCCGATCAAGGGGATGTTCCCACACAAAATCCAGTTGGTTTGATTCATGTACCTCATGATCAGGGTGCAAGAAAATCGTGATAAATCGATTTTTTTTATTCAATTTGGATTTTTTTGATTTAGATCAGATTTTTCCGGTTTCAGTCAAATTGTTTGCGAAGTCAAAAATCTGTGGAAATTAAGGCTAAAATACAGTAAAAAAAAATAGAGATGCAATTCCGGTGTCTAGATCTTTGTTTTTTTAAGGGGTTTCTGATGCGACTAAAAAAGTTGTTGACGGGAATCGGATTATTTAATTTTTTTCGTCAAGTAGAAACTCTTCCAAAAAGAAAATGTACGGGCATTGCCATCAACTTTTAAAAAGGACCCCGCACGATTCTTATGGGAAATGGGTCTCGGTCAAATTCCCTAATTTTTTTATATGTTGTAGCCCAATTTGACACGAGCCAAAAACCATCGTCCGTTACCCAAAAAAATTGACAGTTTTTTTTCTATAAGGGGTTGAAGATGGGTTATTTCAAGGTAAAAAAATATGTTCCAACGTAAGTGAGAACATTTTAACGTCCTTCTTAACACATATGGCTCATGACAATTCCCTTTTTCTTTTGTGAAAAAATCAACCCCCTCCCTCACCCCCAACCCCTACTTGTGAGTATCAAATTCGAAATTACGTTTGAAAGTCATGCAGATGGTTCTATTTTGTCGAATTACTAATTTTGGCACAAATTTTTTTTCCAACCCCCAAATAGGGGGTGGGGTTGAAAAAAAAACCATCGGTCAATTCGGCTGAATTTCTGATATTGTGCTTTACCAGTTACGCTAAACAAGATTACCAAGTGAAAACTCATTCGTATGACCAGTTTCTACCCCACAGAGGGTTGAAGTTGACTATAATGACTCGTAAAACATTCTTCCATGCCATAGACAAAATGAATGAAAATAGTGGACTTTCATATCATCTTGTTTTGTAAAAATGCCTATCCTTCTAAAACAATTTCAACCCCGTCTCTCATCCCTTATCCTTGTTTCTGAACATCATATTCGAAATAAATCTTGAAAATGAAGGAGAAGGTCTACGGTCGGATTCTCTGCATCTGATTGTGAATCCCCTCTCAAAATTCACTTTCACTATTATGTTAGCACCCTTACAGCAGGGTGGGACATACATTTGATTGAATGATTTTTTGCCTGGATTATTATTAAAAATATTGGTGTTCCTATCAAGTCTCAACTTTACAGCAGGTTAATTATGTTTACCTGTACCTACATAGTTCCTAACTTTTTTCTTTTGTACGGATACACCTCTACTTATAGTTTAGATTGAAGAATTTTATGTCATTTGGAGCGAAAGCTGCTCAATCAAAGCAAAATATTATGTCACACTCTTATTCTAGCTACTGCGACTATTTGAAGGATGAAATAAAAATTGATATAATTTCCAAGATTTGTTTCGAATATGATGTTCAGAAACAGGGATAGGGGATGAAGGACGGGACTGAAAGTATTTTTGGAGAATAGACATTTTTACGAAACAAGATGATATGAAAGTCCACTATTTCCATTCATTTGGTTTATGACATGGAAGAAGGTTTTATGCGTCATTATAGTCAACTTCAACCCTCTGTGGGGTGGAAACTGGTCATAAGAATGAGTTTTCCCTTGGTAATCTTGTTTAGCGTAACTGGTAAAGCACAATATCAGAAATTCAGTCGAATTGACCGATGGTTTTTTTTTCAACCCCACCCCCTATTTGGGGGTTGGAAAAAAAATTTGTGCCAAAATTGATAATTCGACAAAATAGAACCATCTGCATGACTTTCAAACGTAATTTCGAATTTGATACTCACAAGTAGGGGTTGGGGGTGAGGGAGGGGGTTGATTCTTTCACAAAAGAAAAAGGGGATTGTCATGAGCCATATGTGTAAGAAAGGACGTTGAAATGTTTTCACTTACGTTGGAACATATTTTTTTACTTTGAAATAACCCATCTTCAACCCCTTATAGAAAAAAAACTGTCCATTTTTTTGGGTAACGGACGATGGTTTATGGCTCGTGTCAAATTGGGCTACAACATATAAGAAAATGCGGGAATTCGACTTTTCCATAAGAATCGTGCGGGGTCCTTTCCAAAAAATTTCGAAAATTTTCCATTTCAATTTTTGAAAATTCAAAAATCAGATTGCAGCGACAATGCATCTTTCTTCAAGGAAGTCGCATGCCAAATTTGAATTTTTTATTTTCTAAAAAAAGGTACCAGAAATGATTTATACTAGACTGTGAATTAGTAGTGATCATTTTTGGTACCTTTTTTTTGAAAATAAAAAGTTCAAATTTGGCATGCGACTTCCTTGAGGAAAGATACATTGTCGATGCTATCTGATTTTTCGAATTTTCAAAAATCAAGATCAAAAATTTTCGAAAATTTTTGGAAATTTTCAAAATTGATAAGCAATGCCCGTACATTTTCTTTTTGGAAGAGTTTCTACTTGACGAGAAAAATTAAAGAAAACCGATTGCCGTCAACAATTTTTCAGTCGCATCAGAAACCCCTTAATGCAAACTTTCAGTTCTCGGTTTTTTCCAGAAAAGCTGAAACTCTGGGAACTCACTAACTCAGTATGGTTCTAATCGTAACCCATAACCCATACTGTTTATATTGAACAATATGCAATAATTCACAATAGGTACTTGTCAAAACAACAGGTGTCGTCACGTCTTAGGATTGTTCGTCGTTCGACGGGGGTGGGGTAGGCTGGTTGTAGTAATATATGAGATTTTATATTTGCTCAGTGCTCAGAAAATAATGTCGGTCCGAAAGGGAGATGAAGTTTGGCGGTATTTCGTAAAGAAAACTGTACCGGGAAATCAAATACGATAAAATGATTTAAATCAAATGATTAAAATAAAAAAAATCGGTTGATTTAAGTCGTGATTTTAATCAACTTGATTTAAATCTTCGCACCCTGCTTATGACGTGAATTTTTGGCTATTTTTTCAAAAATTGACAGGCTCACACCAGCCTAAAGCCCCCGGTCTGACATTTAAGACAAAGCAATTTTTAACAACCCTATCAACGCACATTAGACCTACGGGGTTGAAATCATGTACAGGGTGTTCACGATAAAATTCACCCCCCCTCTAGGAGGTTCCCCTTCGAGATATTTTGGAAAACTAAAAACTTTTTCCCAACGATTTTTCCCAGGGATCTTGAGTCAATCGTCGTAAAGTTTCTAATTGGTACCGTATACAGGGTGTGATATGTAACTTTCTTATTTTAAATGCAACACCCTATATTTTATTCCGTGATTTGGTGGAGCCTTTTTTTCTGATTACAAATATATATAACACTTATGATTTATTTTGACAAGTAGTTTGTCAAAAAAATGATAAAATAGGTAGTCAAATAATTTTTTTTCGCGGCAAGATGGCTTTGATTTCTACAGTTCCCTGAGAAAAAAGTTATTCTCGCAGCATTTTGTCCGCAGAATTCAACTCTGCATGGATAAATGTTCTAATTCGTCCCTAATACAGGGTGTCGCGTAATTTTTAATTTTCAACTCATTTGACTACCGATTTTAATATTTTTTTTACAGCTTCCTTGTCAAAACAAATCATCAATGTTATATATCTTTGTAATCAGAAAGAAAGGCTTCATTGAGTGACGTAATAAAATATAGGGTGTCGTATTTGAAATAAAAAAGTTACATGTCACACCCTGTATACGGTACCAATTGAAAACTTTTAGACGATTGATTCAAGATCCCTGGGAAAAATCGTTTGGAAAAAGTTTTTGGTTTTCCAAAATATCTCAAAGAGGAACCTCCTAGAGGGGGGGTGAATTTTATCGTGAACACCCGGTACCTTATGACGTAAGTTTTGAGGCACCCGCTCCCTGTCCATAAACCACTCGAGAATAATCCGTTCATAATCATAAAAAAACTCTGATTTTTCCAGATTTTGTTCTCAAAATTCAGAAAAAGTCATGAACAAAAAAATTGGGCTAAATTCATCTTCCCTCCCTCCTTTGTTGGACGTCCCTGATGAAATGTAAAAATCGTTTCCACAGCCTAACCTCAGGCTGATAACATGTAACGGTCAAACCAAATTTGATAATTTTATCTTGGCAAGTTTCGGAGACATTTGCAAAAAACCATCATCAGATTTCTTTCTTTAATAAGAGGCTCTAGCTCCCTTAAGAACTTTTCTTCCTATTTTTTTGATGTAGAATGAGCTGGTCAAATATTGCGGTCTGATTTCGTTACACCCTGTATACTCCTCAACCTTAAATGGGCATTTAGGGATATTTTTCTTTCAGTTTAGTGTCCGTATCTTACTAATAAAAGACAAACATTGGATGTGAATTAGCTTTTTCCACAAAAGAAAACTGGTATATTTTTAAGAGCTCTCAATATAATGTAGAAAATAAAACAGATGTTCTATTTGAGATTTTCCTTTTCTGAAATTCATGTATGCTATTGTTACGTATTTCGCGTACGGGTTCGAATATAATTGAGACGATCGTTCTAAAACACACACTGTTTATTACTGCGTACTACAGTAAATACACGCCAACAATTATCTACTTGGAAATATATCGCCAGTACCTCGCTTCTATCCGCTCGCTGTCTCTTCCAATTCAATACTGCCTGTCGCACTGAGAACAGTGCTTTTATATGCGTCCGATTAGCGTTCGCGAACTTTCTATCATCTTCCAGCAATTTCCATAGTGGCCTGGCATATGCGGTTTCTAGACGGCTCCTGAATAATCACACACACACCTTTCGCGTGCTTTCCGTGTGTTCTGGAATTTTGGAAAAAAATTTGCCCGACGAAAATTTGTTGAGATTGAGAATAAGAAAAAAAATGGGGGAGAGGTCCGTTTTTAAATGAGATACCCTGTATCTAATTATAGTTACTTTAAAGACCTTATTATTAGTGCGATTCTGTAAAAAATTACATACCTACCATAAAGAGGCTGTTATGTGAAAATCATGTCGTCCATTGGCTGTTGTTGCCTAGGCAATAGATAACATCGTAACAGAGCCTTTATAAAATTTCATTTTTGATGAATCGCACCTTAGATACTTGAAGAGTAACTACCGTATATTCGTTAAATCAATCAATCAATCAATCAATACTCTTTATTCGTTCATATAATACTATAAAAGTGTTGAACCCGTCATTCATATGTATATAGATAATTTAGATAAGTGTATAAATAAAAATATATTTACAAAGTATGTATAAATAAAAGCAATAAATAAATAAATGAATAAATATGATAAAAACATCGAACAAAACAAAACACTTTAAAAACGCACATCGTCATTCAGAAATTCTTCCACCGAATAGTAACCCTTGGCAATTAAAAAAGATTTAAGTTTTGGTCTTATTGATTCGAGGGGTAAACCTGTGATATATGTGGGAAAATGATTGTATATCTTTAGTATATTATATGTACAGTTTTTTTGTAGATAAGTGAAGTTGATCTTTTCGCCTTTCAAGCTATTCTTATCCCTTGTATTGTAGTCGTGCTGGCGGATGTTTTCTGCAAATAATGACGGGTTTTTTAGGATGAACATCACCACCTCGTACACATAGAGACCAAATACAGTGAGTATTCCCCTCCTGAAATATGGTCAACAACTTTCTCTGGGATGCAGTTTGAATATTGCTCTTAGTATTCTTTTTTGTAGAATCAAAATCCGTTGCATGTCTCCCGAATTACCCCAGAGAACCACACCGTACCTGATTCTCGACTCAGCCAGGGCATGATAGGCGGTCAAGGCACTTTCAACACCAACAAGCTGGGAAATCTGTCTAATAGCGTAGCAATAACTGGCCAAAGCCGAAGACACCTTGTCCACATGCACCGACCAGTCTAACCTGTGATCAGTGAAGATACCAAGGAATTTTGTGGAGGTTTGTAATTTGAAACCGAACAAATTGTTGGCGGGCATGTCCCCTACATTACTATTTTTTTTGTAATCAAATTTTACGAGAGTAGTTTTTCCTGAATTGAGGGTCAACTTATTCGCGGCGAACCATTTCTCCAGAGAGTTTAGTGTATTCCACGCTTCCAGGCTAGCCTCATTCATGGAATCTCCACTGAACACCAGCGATGTGTCATCAGCGTATTGAATCATTGTTTTATTTTTGACAGCTTGTAGATCATTCGTGTAAATGAGATACAGGAGTGGTCCTAAAATGGAGCCTTGAGGTACTCCCCTCCTGATCTCCAAGTAATTTGACTTGATTTCTCTTCCCTGCGCGTCATACTCAACCACAGCTTGTTTTCTCTCTTTTAGATATGTCTCGATAAGTTTAAGACATACTCCCCTTACTCCGTAACACTCAAGTTTATTCAATAAAATACTGTGTTCCACCCGGTCAAATGCCTCATCAGAAGAGTTTCTTGACTTTTATTTTTCGATTTTATGATTTCAGTTAGGGCCTGGTAGGCAGTCCTTGTTGTGGACTTTCCACTTCTAAAACCGTTTTGAAACTCCGACAGCAAGCGATGATGGTCAAAAAAATTGATCAATCTGTAATATATGATTTTTTCAACAACTTTACTAACATTAGATAGAATTGCTATTGGGCGGTAATTGGAAACCTCGGTTTTGTCGCCGCTTTTGAAGATTGGTCGTATTTCAGAGATTTTCAGAGCATCAGGGAAGTCGCCAGTACTCAGGACAAGATTGATTATATGTGTCAAGGGCTCAACTATTTCATATGTTACGTATTTTAGAACTCTAACGCTGACTTTATCTTCTCCGCTTGAGTTGGTGTTTTTCAATTGTTTTATAATTGTTTTTACCTCTTCACTATCAGTTGGAGACAAAAACAAGTTGTTTTGATTTTTCACGAGTGGTGTCTGATATTTATTCGCGTCCGAGCTATCCACAACGGCTGTACTCTCGCATTGATTCACCAAGAAGTTGTTTATCCTATTTAAAGTGTCAAGAGGTGTTTCTTGTGGAATGTGAAGATTCTCAAGTAGACTGAACTCTAGACTAAGTAGACTAAAGTCATGAATTAGGGCAGGGTATGGAATTAAAAACGTATGTCGTGAATTTATCAATATTCACTCAAATTTGATGTCAACATGATGAGCCATCGTCATGGAATGTATTTTAGACATACGTTTCGAAGTTCACAGCCTGCCCTAATACCTGATTTTAACGAACATACGGTCGATGCGCAACAATATCGATAAGTTATGCTGGGTTCATAGACAAAGAATAAGGAGCAACGCCTAAAAATTGCGCCTTAGGCGTTAAGTTCGTCTTATGGGTCTACGTGTATCCGTTCATACACAGAATAAGGAACAAGGTGTAACGCATGAGATAGCAAAAGTTGGTAAACTTTTATCTTTACACCTTAGGCGTTGAGCGTTAATCACTGCCACGTGGAATGTCAGCACGTGTTTTATCTCTGACGTTTGTCAGTTCGAGTTGTTGTGCAAAACGAAAATGTCCTGCGACGATTCAAGACTGATAGAGCTGGTGGAGTCCTAGTTTTACATTTTTCTCTGTGTATTATTTAGATGAGGAAGTGACCAAACGATGGACCACACTGAGGAAGCGATTCATCAAGCATCGCAAAAAGCTCCGCGTGGTTCCTTCGGGTTCAGGGACCAGTACAGAGTCTTGGTCTCTGTACCAATCCCTTATGTTCCTGAACGAATATGTGTCCATGGGGCTATAACCACAGGAAATGTGAGAAGGCCACAACAGACCTCGCAACAAACCGTGACGCAAGGTTCTTTCACGGATTTTTCCGACTAAGACACAAGACCCAACCGAGGACACAACCCTATAATTATCATTGCCCAAGTTATCCATCGTTCGTTTTCTTGTAATCAAACTACTATAACCGATAATTTCTGACAATGCAAATATTGTCAGTGTCACCTATTCTAACACCTACACCTATTGCACAGTATCAACGCAACGCTAGCTTATTTCCTTATCCATTATTCTGGTGTATGAACGGCATGTTTTCATTAAACCTTGAGCCTTACTCCATAGACCTTATGCCTTATGCGTTAATTTTGTCTATGAACCCAGCATTACTGAAGAGTATCTAAAGATACTTTTAAACTAACAAGATACGCAAAAGTATTTAAGTTACTGAAGATCACCTCGTTCAAATTGTTTTTTCTCCTTTTCTTTATTTAGCAAAAGATTATGTGGGAGAAGAAAGCAGTATGAGGTGAGGAAGTTTTGAAAAGCGATCACAAAATGAACCTTTAGGTAGGATCAAGGGTAGGATCTTTTTTTAGTTTTTTTTCAAGACCGATCCTGACTTTTTCAAGTCTCTTTGTCAAATCTTTGGCAGCAGAGAAATGTAAAATAAAAATTTGAAAGCATTTTTCCCAACATCAAAAAGTTATGCCTGGCGAAATCCAAATTTTACTTGAAATTCTTTGATCTGTTTTTGTTGGACCGGTCGAAGTGTGCCGTGCAATTTCAGAAGCTCATCTTAGTATTTTTTTCCGAATTTTCCGAATCCGTTGTCGGTTTTTGTTGATGTCGATCCGAGAATGTACCCACCTACTTTTTTGTAAAAATATGCTGTTTCATTTTTTCATCTACAATCCTGGAATTTTTTATTTGTATCTTTGTCATCTGGGTGAGTAGTTGAAGTGAAGGAGTATTACTGACAAAGGACCCCGCACGATTCTTATGGAAAATGGGTCTCGGTCAAATTCCCTAATTTTCTCATATGTTGTAGCCCAATTTGACACGAGCCAAAAACCATCGTCCGTTACCCAAAAAAATGGACAGTTTTTTTTCTATAAGGGGTTGAAGATGGGTTATTTCAAGGTAAAAAAATATGTTCCAACGTAAGTGAGAACATTTCAACGTCCTTTCTGACACATATAGCTCATGACAATTCCCTTTTTCTTTTGTGAAAAAATCAACCCCCTCCCTCACCCCCAACCCTCACTTGTGAGTATCAAATTCGAAATTACGTTTGAAAGTCATGCAGGTGGTTCTATTTTGTCGAATTATCCATTTTGGCACAATTTTTTTTCCAACCTTCAAATAGGGGGTGGGGTTAAAAAAAAAACCATCGGTCAATTCGACTGAATTTCTGATATTGTGCTTTACCAGTTACGCTAAACAAGATTACCAAGGGAAAACTCATTCGTATGACCAGTTTCCACCCCACAGAGGGTTGAAGTTGACTATAATGACGCATAAAACATTCTTCCATGTCATACACAAATGAATAGAAATAGTGGACTTCCATATCATCTTGTTTCGTAAAAATGTCTATTGGCGAAAATCTTTTCCGCGTGGTGGCACTGTACGCAATAAAACATGGTGGCCCAAGGGGCCTTGACAAATAGGTAGTAAACGCAGTGCGCATTTACATCACAACAGCTGTCAACAGTGATAGCTGTCAGTGAAAGCGTAACAGTGGGCCTGTGCAGTGGGCCAAGAGCTGGGGGTTCGTTGGGAATGGAATTTCGTTGCAGTAGGTATCTCTAACTTATTTTTGTTTTAGAAAATGCTAATAGTACAGATTCATTTGCCCAATATTTATGGTCATGTTGGTGACCAAATCAGCCCCCTCTCGACAAATTGCGAAGGCGAAGAAGTGATTGAGGCAGGTCATTTAATCGTGTGTGGGGTGACTGGGGCTCACTGCGACTGAGACTCTTGTGTTTTGTTATGTCTCATAAATGGATAATTGAAAACCATTTGGAGGTCAGGTTCTGTGGACCAGTTGTTAGAACAGTGTTGTGAACTCGTGAAGCCATCTCCGATAAGCCAGTGAGAGCAGCCGGAGAGCCTGGAGATCAACGCCAGCGGTATCGAGAGAAGATACCTGGCCTGCAAATCAGAATCCGTCACTCGCCTGATCAGTTCAGATTTAGAACCTTAATCGATATGAAAATATTTTCCATTGTAGAAACACTGACATCAACCGATGAGCTATGATTAAACTTATGATTGAAGAATACTCAATTATTATTGATAAACTATGACTTTTATTGTTCTAGACAGCGGTAAATGCTTATTAGCTACTGAAATTTTACTTTACAGTCAATGTATGAGTCGTACGATTACTCCAAAAGAATGTTCATCTTTCTGGCCTAAATGATAATTGTTGGCTCATTTTCGTGATGCGTCCTGTTGTACCTATGCCTTGTCTTGTGGGGGCTTAGTATTTCCACCTTGTGGGCAAGGGGCTCACACAACTCAACACCTGTAATGTGTAAATAAGCATTCAGAGATGGCATTTTTCGGTCAGCATTCCACCAACTTACGTATCGGCTTTTGCTGCTGCATTGTGTATTGTGTCCATCGGCGTATACTAGCGCAGTAATTCAAGTGAAACTACAACACTCACTCGCTCACATTCACGACGATGTGGAAAACAAGGAAGACAAAAAAATGTAATTATTTTTCAACTGTCAAAACTGTCAATATTCTTATGATTTGGAGTAGGTACTGTCAACTGTCGAGTGCTACTGCGCTACTGCGCTGGGCTGTGCGCTGGGTACCTATTTGTCAAGGCCCCTTGGGCCACCATGTTTGACTGCGTTCAGCGCCTTCTGGTGGCCGCTGATTTTCGCCAATTCTCCAAAAATACTTTCAATCCCGTCCTTCATCCCCTATCCCTGTTTCTGAACATCATATTCGAAACAAATCTTGGAAATTATATCAATTTTTATTTCATCCTTCAAATAGTCGCAGTAGCTAGAATAAGAGTGTGACATAATATTTTGCTTTGATTGAGCAGCTTTCGCTCCAAATGACAAAAAATTCTTCAATCTAAACTATAAGTAGAGGTGTATCCGTACAAAAGAAAAAAGTTAGGAACTATGTAGGTACAGGTAAACATAATTAACCTGCTGTAAAGTTGAGACTTGATAGGAACACCAATATTTTTAATAATAATCCAGGCAAAAAATCATTCAATCAAATGTATGTCCCACCCTGCTGTAAGGGTGCTAACATAAGCATAATAGTGAAAGTGAATTTTGAGAGGGGATTCACAATCAGATGCAGAGAATCCGACCGTAGACCTTCTCCTTCATTTTCAAGATTTATTTCGAATATGATGTTCAGAAACCAAAATAGGGGATGAGAGACGGGGTTGAAATTATTTTTGAAGGATAGGCATTTTCACAAAACAAGATGATATGAAAGTCCACTATTTTCATTCATTTTGTTCATGACATGGAAGAATGTTTTATGAGTCAATATAGTCAACTTCAACCCTCTGTGGGGTGGAAACTGGTCATACGAATGAGTTTTCCCTTGGTGATCTTGTTTAGCGTAACTGGTAAAGCACAATATCAAAAATTCAGCCGAATTGACCGATGGTTTTTTTTTCAACCCCACCCCCTATTTGGGGGTTGGAAAAAAAATTTGTGCCAAAATTAGTAATTCGACAAAATAGAACCATCTGCATGACTTTCAAACGTAATTTCGAATTTGATTCTCACAAGTAGGTGTTGGGGGTGAGGGAGGGGGTTGATTTTTTCACAAAAGAAAAAGGGGATTGTCATGAGCCATATGTGTTAAAAAGGACGTTGAAATGTTCTCACTAACGTTAGAACATATTTTTTTACCTTGAAATAACCCATCTTCATCCCCTTATAGAAAAAAAACTGTCCATTTTTTTGGGTAACGGACGATGGTTTTTGGCTCGTGTCAAATTGGGCTACAACATATGAGAAAATTAGGGAATTTGACCGAGACCCATTTTCCATAAGAATCGTGCGGGGTCCTTTGGTTGGATTTCATCAAATTGTTGCAATAATATTACATTTTAAAATCAGGACCCAAACATAGAAAACACCCATATCTTTGTAACCAATCCTCCAAAAAAAAATCTTTGCTGGCCTAGACTTGCCGCCTTGGCCTTAGATGGCCGCTACCTGGCATTAAGCAGTGTCGTACCTGTAGAATCACGTGAATCATCTATAAAATAAATAGTGATGATATTGTTTCTTGTCTAAAAGGCAAATAAAATGACAGAAAAAGAATAAGTTGAACCATGAAAGGCAAATTCTTCAATTAAATATAGCAACATCAGACTTGGAATAAAATTTGAGGAACTTATTATCAGTTTTAGATGGTGATGATGCTGTCATTAGTCCACACATTGTTATGACCAAATTTTTCTAAAGCCGCCTTCTCACTGTCTCCAATCTTGGGGGAATTATTATTATTTATTGAAAGTAACTGAAAAAAAAGGTTGTTAGAGACGTTGAAGAGCGAAACCGTTTGATCAGATGACCCAAGTCCCAAGTCACGTCATGTATGTCGGGGTTTTCTTTCTCACCCTGGAAAGTGAAAACTGGAGATTTCAACCCAATCATCACAACCGTTGCCATAACCAAGTCTCCTCCCATGTATGGGACATCGAGACGCACTATATTTACGTATGGTATTGCAACAAAAGGCGCATGTCAACAAACTTTTGATTGTGCCACTTTCCTTCAGTATCCTGCAAACCGACCGACCGTCGCGAAGCTCGTGCGCTCCTGAAAACCGCTCCTGAAACTACGGACACGTCGTGGACGCACCGTCGATCACTTTCAGAAACTTTCAGTGAAGTGGGAAATTTTCAAACTGTTGCTCTCGATGTTTAACCGTCTCTATGTAGTTTCTTGGATTTATCCTTCAGTGTTTCTCCTCTCGTTGTAATATTAGAATTAAAATAATTAAAAAGTTCGTATAATAGTTAGTGTAAGTTTCCTGAACAACCATCGTCCAAACGACGTGAGTATTGTTTTTTGAAAATAGATATTTATACTTTACAACTTTATTATATTCGCAAAAAATCGTTAGGGGCAAATTATTGAACAATAAGTTTAGTAATGACGTGAAAGGTAACTTAACCGATTTTTTTAAATGGTCTAAATCGATAGTACCTAGATGTCGTACCGTTTCAAAAATAATGTAGGTGCTTACTTATCATATATTTTTTTTTGTTTGTTCCCAATAGGACTTCCTATTTAATATTGCAATATAAAAATGTTTATGAGTCGGAAATAACGAGCGCGGAGCGCGCCATTTTTTGTTACAAAAAACAACGGACTCGACGTCTTTGGGGGCTTTGCGCCTTGTGGTGGAAGTGTTTAAAATGAAAAATAAAAGTAAAAAGCCCATATTCTTTTCACGACAGCTCTATCAAAAAAAGGTACCTACCTATGCAACTGTTACTGTTGCAAATGTTTGGGAAACAACAGGCTATACCTTTTTTTTTATCATTCATATTTATTCAAGTCGCCTTTTTTTGTTGTTAAAATCAAAATACGCAATCTGCCAATGGAGATAATAAAAGCTATTGAATGTACTAAATAGGTATACATAAAACACCCCTGCAGTATGTGAGCTTATTTATACAGGGAGGCTCAAAATGCACTGTCATTTTCAAAATTGAACAACATTTGAATGACTTGAAAATATAACAATAAAACAAAAAAATGTCTTGAACTAGAAAGCTCGGAGTGTTCTTTAATTCAAAAATCGAACTCTTGAGGTAGTCCCATTCTTCCGCTATGCATTACTGTACTGAAGCCGTCGAATCGAATCGTCCATTACTCTGCCTAGTACTTAGGGAGAATCGCTCGAAACTCTTTTGAAGATTGAAGCACTAAAAAAATTTAGCACTAACAAAAACAATGAAATAATAGAAAGTAGATCAGTGCAGCTGTAAACTCAAGGCAGTTTCTTTCTTTGAAAAAGCAGTGATTTCTTGACTTTGTGCAAAAGGTTGTTAAGACGAGGATGCCCGTGATCAGAGCCCCGTGATGGGAGGTCTCGTGACAGTCTCGACAAGGGGATTCTTGGTTGAATAACATCCCATCCTTGACACTGATGCATTCATTGATTGCATAATGATCAATATCGATTAAGTTGGTACTTTATCAGCAGCGGAAGATCGTAAAACATTTAACAACACTCAAATAAACATGGTAATTTATCGAGTGAAGCATCAATAATTCAAAGATGATTTATAAAAAATACGGTTCATGATTTCCTTTGTTCTGCTGAGTGTTTAGAGAGTAGATACTAGTTAGCAGGATGGAGTTGAATTGGTGGAATAAGACGTTGCGAAATCAGTTCCAGCTCAGCGGGCTTTTCAGCTCCAGCTTCCAGATCCAAAAATATTTGTTTCAAAGAAAACGATTTTTTTTTGTGAAAATGCCAATAGGCTCAAATCAAATAACATCCTTGTAGCTTTCTGAAGAGACTTGAATGATGAATTTCTGTCAAGGAAAAAGTTTTTAGCACTTGATTTTGAAACAGCTAATTCCACCAGTTCAACTCCATCCTTCATATATGATCATTGCCATTGTCGGCCGTTTTAGTCCAGTCAAATTGAGCAAAAATCTGGCCAAACCGGAAATAAATTCGTAAGTTGACAAAATTTGGTTGATCGATACAGAATTCAACGTAGAATAACATACTGAAATTCCTGAAAATTCCAAGGCTTGAATTTTTTTTAAGAATCAAGAAAAGAGCGCCATTCTTGGAAATTTTCGATTTTTTCTAAATAACTTGTAAATTATTACCTTTAGAACACTAGAAGTCCAGAAGAATCCCCGAAAATCTATTGTTTTCATACAATGCCATTTGCCTAATTTTTCAAGCAGAGCAAAACCATCCAGGAAATATGTGAAGAATTGAATACCAAAAAAATAAGATGTTTCAGATTTTTTTTCGCATCGATGGTTCCTGAGTTATATGGGTTGAAAGACTAAAACGACCTATTTGAAGAAAAAGATAAGTAGTCCGGACACTAACTGCTGAATACTGTACGGACCTTGCATTTCATGGTACAAAATGCCACTTAGCAGACGTAGTGAACATACTTATGTTTTTTCCACGTCTGGCAAGTGGCATCTTACACCTAAAATGCAAGGTCTGGTCCGTACAGTATTCAGCAGTTAGTGTCGGAACTACCCATCTTTTTTCCAAATAGGTCGTTTTAGTCCTTCAACCCAGATACCTCAGGAACCATCACTAGGGAAAAAATTCTGAAACATCTTATTTTGTTGGTATTCAATTCTTGACATATCTCCTGGATGGTTTTGCTCTACTTGAAAAATTAGGCAAATGGCATGGTATGAAAACAATCGATTTTCGGGGATTCTTCTGGACTTGAAGTATCGATTTCAAAGATCGAGGAAAAGTACCATTTTGAAGTTGGCGACTTCTAGACAGAAGTGTGATACCGAATGTTGAATTGGCTTTCCAAAAATGTGAAACACATTGAAATCCACACATTTTCTGTCCACGTTACAGCCCCTGAACTGACACTATGCAAATTGTTACGTAAAATCCGGAAATAAATTTTGAATCATTTTCACTGCGTTCTAGCAGACGCTGTATCTCGGAGATTATTGACCACAAAGTGATGAATTCAACACTGATCTCTTGAGAATTCAACAGGCTACATTTGCTGCCCTGGTTTTTGTGTTCTAAAGGTGATAGTTTACAAGTTATTCAGTAAAAATCGAAAATTTGCAAGGATGGCCCTCTTTTATTGGTCCTAGAAAAAAGCCAAGCCTTGGAATTTTCGGGAATTTCAGTATGTTATTCCACGTTTAATTCTGCATCGATCCACCAAATTTCGTCAACTTCCGAATTTTTTTCCGGTTAAAACCTATTTTGACTGGATAGGACTATTTCTGTTTGTCCCCACAACCACGTTTGCTGAAGTCGTCTTTCTTCCATTTGGCTTAGCGAGCGGTTGGATAAAGTGCCAAGCTCCTCAGTTTCCTATACATAATAACTAATTGAAGCGTGTCTTGCTTCTTTATTTATTAATTTCCTTTGCTTTCAAGGCATTTTTGCGTCAAATTGAAACTTTGACTTTTTTTGGATTGATAGTGTTACGAGCGGCGATCCCGTACATATTGGTAAACACTCGATCTTTCTGGATTCTTCCAATCATTAGATCGCATTGTAGAAGTCTGGAGCGATCTGGTGCATTCCAGAGCGTTCGTGTATGTGAAACTGAATGGAGACTCGAATGCCTGATCAGGGCACATCTGTCCATTTTGGCGGAGGTGCCGTTCCAGAACCCGGCAGAATTATACGGGTGATGTGTATGATTATTCAAAAGTGGGTCTAGAAACCGCATATGCCGGACCACTATGGAATTTGCTGGAAGTAGGCAGAAAGTTCGGGAACACTATTCGGAGGCCTAATATAAGGCATCAGCCGGCAGCTCGCGGCAGTATTGAATTGGAATGCGAAGTGGTAACGAGTGCGAAACAAGCGAAGTACCTGCGATATAATTCCAAGTAGATAATTGTTGGCGTGTAGTTATTGTAGTAGTACGCAGTAATGAACAGTGTGTGTTTTAAATCGATTGTCTCAATTATATTCGAACCCGTACGCGAAATATCGTAACAATAGCAATAGCATAAGTAGTATAATAGTGATATGCGAAGAGAATGAGCATTGACAGAAAAAATTGGAATTTTTTGATTTTATCGCAATTTTTTTGCACTATTTTTTACAAAAAAGAGCAATTGATTGAAGTCCCGAGGCCCAAAGCGGACCGCCCCCACCGCTCTCCTCCCTTAGTCCGCCACTGATTGTTCGACCAGAAAATTCTCCAGTCTCCCGCGCGCCGGGCCCATCCTCCTATCCACCCCTGGCAGTTACCAGTCGATAGAAATGTGTTCACATATGGTTTTAGACTGCGGTTTTTACGGTGTTCCTAGTCAGTTTCCATGAGCTAAACATTAAATATCACACCCGTTTGGCCGGACCTCTTCCCAAATCCGCGGACCAAAACCGTCCGTTTAAACGCTGTCAATCATAAGCAAAAAATGGAAGTTACCTTGACGGTCACTGGAATTTAGGGCAACTTGATGGAAATTTTTCAAAATGGAACCGGGAATCAGGGCCGGCGGCACCGATTAGCTCTGGGTTGGGGTATTTACTCAGCGGATTAAAGGTGCCACGTGATTATCGCGGTCGGCTGCTCTGGTCCCTTAATCACGAACCGGACCGGAGACGTCCCCTGTCTGCACAGAATAAATTAGTCCTAATAGTTTTGGGTGTTCATTAAGTTTTTCAAAAATCCAATAGGTTCCTAGGATCGAAAAAGCACCGGTCCAGGCGGCACTCGCGGCTCGCAGCCAAGGTTCATGGTGCGGCACAGGTTGGACGTGTTGTCATTGGCCGTGGATTCACTCTTTCCGGCCTCGAGCTACATTCGCTCTTATAAGGATACATACAGCATAGAATATACAGGTGTCCCGTGTTTAATCGCAGAGATTTTACGAGTCGATAGAGCATCAGAAAAGAATAAAATATGCATATAAATTTTTTTTTTCAAAAACCCGTAATAACGGGGATGCATGCAGACCCGTAATAACGGGGATGCATGCAGCTCTTCAAAGTTGGAAAACAAATACAGTTCTTTTCAACTAACTTTTATACTGGTCAACCGATTCGCGTTAAATTTCTTACACGTATTCACTGAACAAATGCCTATAAACCTCGAATAATACATTTGGTGAGAACAGCCCCATGGCGTAGATAGGGGTGATTGATTGCGCCCCTTTAATCATCCCTATTTTTTTCTCACTGCAAATTTTTTGAATTCAGTAACTACCATTTTCAAGTTGTTCATTCAGTTTTGAGCGAAAAGTTGCTCTTGCAAATTTTCGATAGGAGGCATACTTTTTGAGATAATTCAGTTTAAGGATTCCTAGTCAATCTTACATTTTCTCATAATTTTAGTCGCTTAACCCATTAACGCCGAAAAAGATTTTTTCACAAAAACTAGTCTGTTGGGACCATTTGAGCAGAAATACGTGTATATTGATTTTTTTTCATATTCAGAAAATACTCAAAATGGGTGGGCCCATATGGGACCGATAGGCGCTTACATAGTCAGAACATGAAATCCAAAAAATATACAATTTTTATCAAAAAATATACAATCATTGTCAAAAAATATACTTTTTTGTCAAAAGGTAAAACGTTCAAGAGATAATATAAATTGCAACATGTTCATTTTGCATTGAAGTTTTTAAAACATCTCGCACATGGTTCTGCCTTTGCTGGTGCAGTTGATACCTGCGCACCGCCGCACGTTTTTTCGTTCGGGATAGGATTGATGAAGTGATGATGACCATAAAATGTAACGTTTTCGTTGACCAGAACATCACTGCCCGCTGCCCTTGGAACACTTCCTGAAATTTCTGGGGTCGATTTGGAAACAGTCAAGTATGTCTAGAAACAAAGGTTCATCGCGGAACTGAATTTATATCTAGATTGTTTGGCTAAATTTTTTTTGGGAGTGGAAGGACATGTCTTGTCATGCCATTCTGTTCTCCCTCACAATTCCGGATGGCTTTTATGGTCGTTAGAAGATTGATTCCCGTGGAAAAATTGTCGAAAGGAAATTATAAGAGATCACTTTGATATGGTTACGTCACAATCATAAAGTCCATGACTGCGATTTTCTACATTTCGTTCGTTGATGCTACGTTCATAGCATCAATCCTTCAATCATTTGAAGTACTCGTACAATTTCAGTACCAACATCAAGCTGCCTGCTAGTGAGATTGTCTGCTAAACCTCATAAATCCTTATCAGCTGAGTCTTTGTCAGAAAAATATGACCCTCAGGGGGTTCTATATAGATGCTATTTTTTCCGTCATCTATACATTTCCCTCATACGCAATGTTTAACGCTTCTTGCAACGTAATACCACCAAAAAACAAAGTTTCGAATTTTTTTTTATCGAAACCGAAGAAACCATGCAAGCGCCTATCGGTCCCATATGGGACCAGCTATGTTCACATGAAACTGTAGAAAAAATGGGAAGGCAATTCCACATAATAGATATGGCATTGTCTATTTCGGTTTTATGAGACCCTAATCTGACCATGTATTGCATATTTATCATTGAACTCATCAGAGTAAATCAACCTACACTAGATGGAAATTCATTCTTCATTCAAGAAATTTACTCATCAATATTCAGCAATCATCTGTCTCTCACAAACTAACGAGAACTCATCGGTAATCGGATAGAGAAAATCTCCTAACCTTTCTCTTTACATTGCGCAATTATTTTTTTTTTTTAAATAAGCGGAGCGGTGGTAGCCGAGTGGTACAGGTGATTGCAAGCCAAACCATTCGCGCTGCCCTGTGTGGGTTCGAATCCTACTTCATCCATGGATATTTTGTGCTGTCCCCGAGGTTGCATGGTAGAGCAGCTTATAGCTGAATGCCGCCTCGTAAAATAAGACAATTAAATAAAAATAAATAAATTGTCGTATGTAATACACCGATAGGTAAGGTGTATTATCGCTACATCGAGGATTTTCACGAGGGTACCCGAGTGTAAATCGAGATGTAAGCAATAATATATCGAACCTAGAGGTGTATTCGTTAGACAATTAACCGAACCACACTGAAAATCTTCATGAAAAAGTGAAAACTGTTTGAATGTTCAAGGTTGGTCATTCTGGAAGGATGTTTTCACCAATGACCTCGGTGGTAATACACTTATACGGCCTACTATTTTGAGGAGTGAGGTGGATTGTCGTATGTAATACACCGATAGGTGAGGTGTATTATCGTATGTAATACACCGATAGGTGAGGTGTATTATCGCTACATCGAGGATTTTCACGAGGGGATCCGAGTGTAAATCGAGATGTAAGCGATAATATATCGAACCTAGAGGTGTATTCGTTAAGACAATTAACCGAACCACACTGAAAATCTCCCTGAAAAAGTGAAAACTGTTTGAATGTTGAGGTTGGTCATTCTGGAGGGGTGTTTTCACCAATGACCTTGATGGTAATACACTTATACGGCCCACTATTTTAAGGAGTGAGGTGAATTGTCGCTACATCGAGGATTTTCACGAGGGGACCCGAGTGTCAATCGAGATGTAAGCGATAATATATCGAACCTAGAGGTGTATTTGTTAGGACAATTAATCGAACGACACTGAAAATCTTCCTGAAAAAGTGAAAACTGTTTGAATGTTGAGGTTGGTCATTCTGGAGGGGTGTTTTCACCAATGACCTTGATGGTAATACACTTATACGGCCTACTATTTTAAGGAGTGAGGTGAATTGTCGCTACATCGAGGATTTTCACGAGGGGATCCGAGTGTAAATCGAGATGTAAGCGATAATATATCGAACCTAGAGGTGTATTTGTTAGGACAATTAATCGAACGACACTGAAAATCTTCATAAAAAAGTGAAAACTATTTGAATGTTTAAGGTTGGTCATTCTGGAGGGGTGTTTTCACCAATGACCTTGGTGGTAATACACTTGAACGGCCTACTATTTTAAGGAGTGAGGTGAATTGTCGCCGTAAAGCTATCCCTCCCCTCCAAGTACCGTGACTGTTGCTGGGTCCATATGGTCCCTATACGCGTTAATGGGTTAAAATTTGCATTGCTACATCATTGGAGATAATCAGTTCCAAATTCCCACAAGTGATGTTGAGATCATTATAGAGTATTATAACGTAAGATCGATTTAGATCAAAACAATCCAGTAGCGTAGAATTAGGGAGCTTTCTTACTTACATCCACTTATCTGCTACTTCACTGGATATTTTTCAAAATCAATAATTTATTTGAATTTGTCGTTTGATCCAGAAAAAAATTGCTGTTGTGAAACTTTGATTGGAGGCTTCGTTTTCGAGTTATTCGAACTTTAAAGTTCTGAGTCAAGAAAATGGCTGGCATATCGAGCAAATCAGCAAACCCTTTGATCAATCTTATTTTCAATTATTCATGTTGATTAATGTACTTCTTTCTTTTAATTTTTATTACGTTGTGTGAGTTCATACCCACAATTACCTTGATTTTACAGTTCATCAATTTTGGAGAAAGTGAAACTAGGAAAAAATGTTTATTAGCGGTACAGAAGCCGGGATGGAAGACAAAATTGCATGCCAGTCAATATATGTTACAATTATTCTTGTTCTCCAGTCATGTGCCTATCTGCTTCTAAATAGCAGGGACTTAAACTTTACGGGTTTTTTTTTCAATTGATCTCAAACTTTGAAATTTGAATAACTCGAAAACGAGGCCTCTATTCAAAATTTCACAAGAGCAACTCTTTTTTTTTGAATCGGAAGACAAATTCAAAAAAATTATTAATTTCGAAAAATATCCAGTGGCGTAGCAGATAAGTGGATGTGAGTGAGAAAACCCCCTGATTCTACGCCACTGGATTTTTCAGATCAAAATCGATCTCACGTTATGATACTCAATGATCTCAACATCACTTGTGTGAATTTGGAACTGATTATCTCCAATGATGTAGCAATGCAAATTTTAAGCAACTAAAATTATTATGAGAAGTTACAAGATTGACTAAGAATCTTTAAACTGAAATATCTAAAAAAGTATACCTCCTATCGAAATTTTGCAAAAGCAACTTTTCGCTCAAAATTGAATAAACAACTTGAAAATGGCATTGATTGTTGGAAAATTTGCAGTGGGAAAAAAATCAGGGATGATAAAAGGGGCGCAACCACCCCTATCTACACCATGGGGCAGTTCTCACCAAACGTATCATTCGAGGTTTATAGGCATTTGTTCAGTGAATACGTGTAGGAAATTTGACGCGAATTGGTTGACCAGTATAAAAGTTAGGTGAAAAGAACTGTATTTGTTTTCCAACTTTGAAGAGCTGTATCTCCGTTATTACGGGTTTTTGAACAAAATTTTGATATGCATGTCTCATTCTTTTCTGATGCTCTATCGACTGCTAAAATCTTTGCGATTAAACACGGGACACCCTGTATTATGCTTTTCGGTAGAATTCCCTAGATAGGAAATATCCGCAAGGATAAGAAGAAGGTCTGGTCTGTGTAAGGAATATTTGGAAAGATCTCGATTTGCAACAGAAACAACAAAAATAAGATTATGTAGCTCCTCCGGGTTTGATTCCCGGGCAGAGTGTTGTGTTGTGGAAACGGAGTTTTTCTGAGCTTGTGAATTATAAATAAAATAAAGCAACTCCTGTAGCATGAGAAATGCGGATAAAGGTAAACACATTTGAAAAAAAAACTACAATAACAATACGGTACCTACATCTCAGGATTTCAGCTACTGGGCCACAAAAAATCTGTTCTCGGACTTCACTTTCTAGAAAAGCGCTTGGGTGGCAAGCGCAGATTTCGTTAAAAACGCCGTTCCCAAAATAAGCAGTGAGCTTTTTTTATTCAACTCTTGGTCGCTATTATTCGATTCCAACATACTCCTATACGAATTATACGAATACCTGATCTCAAGCTTGCCCCTCTATCACACTGCTACATCAGTGGTCTTCTCTGAACTGCCTTCATAAATTCTTTTCATCGCAAAAAAAGGAGTAATAAAACCCAGAGGTAAAACTCATCCTTAAAACAAGAGCCGGGTAACAATCAATAACCTATTAGAATTAAATTTTGACTTCCTAAAGTTTCGATTAGCAGGGAGGCGGAAAACGCGATCTTTTTCCAAGCACTCAAGCTTATCAAAAAAATTGAAAAAATAAATCATGAAAAACGATGATCGGGAAATCTTTGGCTTTACATCTGCAACTTTTTATTATACTAATGTATAACACCTTTGACAGGCGTGAAAAATGCGGCGCTGAGCGCGCGTCGAGAGCTAGGGAGTAGACGGAGGTGAGGCTGGCAAAAAACAAGACTTGCGAAATTGATCTGCGCTCCACCACACGCATCATCCCTCTTATAACCCCATCATCGAGGATTTGCCCATAAGGTGTACAAACAAAATTTCTGCGATAAAAAAGAAACGCTGAATGCCAAATAAGGCATTTAATTCAGACCATCCAGCAGCAAGCTCTCTGGAGACGTGTGTTGTTATACGAGTTGATCGATACTTGAAGTGAAGGGCAGGGGGTAGGTAAATAAGGGTTGATGAATTAAATCCCGCGATTTATTCATCACCGTCAGTCACTCTACACATCCTACAAAAAGTTTTGTAGGGCAGCAGTTCAGTGGTGAAAGAGCTCCGTTTTTTTTTTGTACGCTGCACGGAGTAGGTAATGCGAGTGGGTATACCCTACAACATCGGTCATTCATTCATTCACTCGTATACCTATTGGATTCGCATTTCATTTGGTGGTGCTTCCTCTCTCTATGCCAATATCATGGAGCATTTCCCTTTGTAGATCGCAATTCTGAGAACCGCACTATTTAATGTGATTTCCAGCGAGCTGCAAGTATCATGAGTTATGTTGAATGAATGGGTGAATCCTATTATTAGGTACGAAACCAAGTTATTAATTTGGACTGTTGTGGACTGATATTTGGTAATGAATGATGAATAAACTTTTTTGTCAAAATGGTCTAATACGTCTGTGCTGATACCTTCGGCTCGTGTTAAGGTGCCCAGCCCATTCACTAGGGAACCCGGTTGGCCAACCCGGTTGGGTTCGTCGGATGTTGGCTAGTGTGTGGTTGGCGCCAACACCAACCCAACCAAGTTGGCCGGTTTTCCAGCGAGCTTGAAAACGCAATTGGGTTCGTTGTTGGGTTCGTCAGTGAATGGGTAAGTTGGCCAACATAACAACCAACATCAGGGATAGTTACTACGGCTAATCACGGTATTTGAATTATTTGATGGAATATTGATTATGAATTTTGGCTCTTTTGGTCCAAGTGCGCGAGCGTTTATTCGAGACATCAGCCTCAAGTTGGTAGAAGCCACCGGAAATCACAAAGAGGGCTCCTGGTTTAGAGAAAGACTATCACTCGCGATTCAACGGGGAAATGCCATCAGTGTGATGGGAACTCTTTACACTGATGTCACTTCCTCGTTGAATTTTTCGAACTATTTTTAGTTATGGTTATAGATCTACAATAATATGTTGTACTTTTTCAATACTAATATTTTTTCATAAAAAAAAAAAATTAGACATAAGTGATTAATTATCATCGAAGTAGATTAGCTACTTTGTATTTTTGATACGGTTATGAAAAAGAATGTCTGCGAGAGAATGACATTTTATTCATGTCAGTGTATGTAATATAGGTACATGTGATACAGGATATCTAGATTCAATCCAAGGAATCAGAAAACAGTAGGTAGGTACCTACTTGATTTCCTTTGTTTTTGCTACATTACAGTCGCGTTACACATAAAGGCGGCAAGATGTGGGTAGAGAGGCGGAGACAAACGCAAGGCTTGATAATTCATCAAGAAATAATGTGTAGAGTTAGGAACCATTTCTTTTTTGCAACACTGATAATATCTCGCGTCTTGTGGATTCAGGATGAAAAGCTATGTATGAGAAAAGAGAAAACCTCCAAAAATTCGCACTTCTACGCCTGATTTGTAATCTGTATTCAGATGCATTTTTACGTCGATGTAGGTAGGTAGGTAGTAGGTAAGTAGGTAGGTAATTAGGTAGGTGCGTAGGTGGAGGTGAGTAGTTGGGTGGGGGTGGGTAGGTAGATACGTGAGTAGGTAGGTGGACACAAGCAGGCAGGTAGGTAAGTAGGCAGACGCCGAACTAGGTACCTAACGGTCATAAACCGTTTTTGAACTTATTTTTGGTACCTACCTATAGGTGTACAGGACGTTTAAGATTTAACCGCCTAAATTCAAGGGTCGATAGAGGATCTAAGAAGGTGAAGATTCACTCTGGGAACCATATTTGTATAAGTAACAGACGTAAGTACGTAACTACTTAACGGATATAGCTCTTCAAAGTTGAAAATAAATTACCTTTTTTCGACTAATTTTTGAGTCGTTAGACCGATGTTGCGTTTCTTGAAGAAATACAATTTTGCGAATACACGTCTCCCAAGCGAAACGTCTGAGACTCTAACGGGCTGGGAACGTCTCTCGCGCGAAAGCACGTTTAGCGTCTCTCGAGCGAAAAGGCCGTTTCGACTATGTGGCGATTCAGTTTGGCAACGTGGCCGTATCTTTGACGGAAATAAATTCAGAACGTCTCTCGAGCGAACACAGTGGTAACGTCTGTGGCGCGAACATAAATGAGTAGCGTCTCTGGAGCGAAAACCCCGATAGCGTCTGTCGAGCGAACACCATGGCAGCGTCTGTGGCGCGAACATTTAAGCAGCATCTCTGGAGCGAAAAGCCCGACAGCGTCTCTCGAGCGAACATTGTAGTAGCGTCTGTGGCGCGAAAAGCCTGACAGCATCTGTCGAGCGAACACCATGGCAGCATCTCTGGAGTGAAAAGCTCGACAGCGTCTCTCGAGCGAACTATAATACCTACACCAGCACGGTCGAGATTCACCAAAACGGTGTTTCGCGCCACAGACACTGCTATGGTGTTCGCTCGAGAGACGCTACTCACACGTTCGCGCCACAGATGCTGCTATGGTGTTCGCTCGAGAGACGCTGTCGGGCTTTTCGCTCCAGAGATCCTGCTTATATGTTCGCGCCGCAGACGCTGCCATGGTGTTCGCTTGACAGACGTTCTGAATATATTTCCGTCAAAGATACGGCCACGTTGCCAAACTGAATCGCCAAATAGTCGAGACGGCCTTTTCGCTTGAGAGACGCCAAAAGTGCTTTCGCGCGAGAGACGTTCCCAGCCCGTTAGCGCCTCAGACGTTTCGCTTGGGAGATGCTTCACCCAATTTTGCGTGTCGACTTTTTTTTACCCACTTTTGTTTTGTTCAATGGCAGCACATAGCGCCAGTAATTTTCTTTTTGATCCGTTCATGACTTCGTCTTCATCAACTATCCAAAGAACTGCGCTCGCCAACCCAGTTCGCCAACACGGTTCGCCAGTGTGTGGGCGAAGCAATAAAACCTGCCAACCTGACAGCCAACACGGACCAACCGGGTTGGCCAACCGGGTTCCCTAGTGAATGGGCACCTTAGAGCTTCAAGCCCTGACCCCCGGTTGCAAGAAAGTCAGATTTTCTCCGGAGAAAATTAGCTTCGGTACCAAACTCGGTATCAAATGGTAGGTTATTTGACGGCATAAACAGAGACGTGTCTAGAGTCACGACTGACATGATTGTATCAAACGAAAAATTGAATAAAATTTGGAAATGGGAAGCTGAGCTGGATTGTGCATGGGGAAAGATGTACGGAAGAAGATAAAACAGCACTGCTATGCCTTATTGCTATGCCTGCTGCTTATTTCAAAGAATAACCTGGAATTGTTTGTTGTTTGGCAAAAACATCTACAGAGGCAATTTGTCATACTCACCTGTTCAAGAGCCTGTACATACATTTAGGTATGCTTCAATTCGGTGCAATTATTTGCCTGTTACTGCTTAAAATCGGCAAAAAAAAACTCAAAATTCTTGACGCTTCTTTGACTTTGACAGCTCGCGAAGTACATTCTATCTACTTTTTGTACGAGGAGGTTTTTTCGATCGGCAATGGGCAGTATTAATAAAAATAAGCATAAGCATTTGCTTGGATTTCATAGGCGTTGTTAGGGGAAGTCTGCTTAGCAACTCCTCAAAAATCTAAGCAAATACTTGTGCTTATTTTTTATTAATACTACCCAATGACCCAACGAGCTGCTACTGCTACTTCTTGTTCTTCTCAGAAGAATCAAAATCGGAGACGTTAGAAAATTCAAAAGAAAGTGTCGAATCAGACATTTTAGGTAGGTACGCGCGTGCCTACGCTACGCATAAAACGACGCAAGTAATCCATATGTGTGACAGGTATGTAACCTCATTCACCCTGTTTGGTACCGTGTTTGATACCCTCTTCTTGCAACCGGAGTACATATTTGCTCCGCAGCAAACGTAAGTACCTCGCTCTTGCAACCGGGCATTGTTGCAACTTGTTGCATTGTCCGGAAATTTGTGGAGATAGGTAGAGACTGTCAATCACTTGAGTTCGCAACATGAACAAGCCTTTCAGTTTCTTTTCAGCCATCCTGTCTGAAACGGACTTTCATAAGCTAGCTCCTCAGCTAGCCAAAAAGTAGGTACTGAAGAAAGGAATTTCACAAAATGTGTGCAGGCAGAATAATAGCTTTGAAAATTTTTTATTTTGATTTTCGAAAATTCAAAAACTGGATAGCATCGACAATACATCTTTCTTCAAGAAAGTCACATCCCAAATTTGAATTTTCTATCTTCAAAAAAAGGTGCCAAAAATGATTTCTCGTAGACATAATTAAAGAAGTGAATTAGTAGAAATTATTTTTCGTACTTTTTTTTTTGAAAATAAAGTTGAAATTTGCCATGTGACTTCCTTGTGGAGAGATGCATTGTCGATGCTATCTGGTTTTTGAATTTTCAAAAATCAAACTCAAAAACTTTCAAATTTTTTTGGAAATTTTTAAAATTTGATAGCAATGCCCGTACATTTTCTTTTTGGAGAAGTTTCTACTTGATGAAAAAAATAAAATAAAACCGATTCTTGTCAACAACTTTTTTAGTCGCATCAGAAACCCCTTAAGCTAATGAGTTTGTTCATTTATCAAGAAACTGTTGCGAAACCTTTTGCAAAATTGCGAAGAATGAGTGAGAATCTTTTCGTTTCATCTGAAATCGGGCCTAAGAAACAACTTCGCGTTTGTTGCCGTTGAAATCTAGAAAAACGTATAAGAAGGAATTTTTCAAATTCACCGAACTGAAGAAAATGAGGGGTATAGGAGAAGGAACAATCATAGAAATCTACTGACCTACTTTTCAAATGCGAAGAAACGATTTGCTGCCTCGTTAATATGAACAAAATGTTTATTGCCGAAATCAACGTTGAAAGTGCACAAACATATTGATATTTCAAAGTATGGTAAACTCGCCTTATTGTTACTTATTCCGCGTACGGGTTCGTTTATAATTGATACGATCGTTTTAAAACACACTGTTTATTACTGCGTACTACAATAAATACACGCCAACAATTATTGCGCTTGAAAATATCGCTGAGACTACTCGGTTTCTATCCGCTCGCTACCTCTTCGGATTCAACTCTGCTCGTAGGCCGAGGATCGGTTCCTTATATAGCACCGACTATTAATCTCGGATGTTCTATAGGTCCTCCAGAAAATTCCACACTGACCCGGCATACGGTTTCTGGGCGACTCCCGAAAAATCCTATGCATTTCGCGGGCATTATCAACGTGCAGTAAATCCGGCACCTCTGCAAAATGAACAAATGTATGCTGCTCGGCCGTTGAAGTCGCCACGTAAATTTCATTCGCCAAGCTATCGCGTATATTCTGGAAATGTCCAGATCTTTGCACCTGTACACCGAGACCTGATGGGATCCGTCAGAAAGGTGTGCTCTAGAATGCACGGGGATCGCCGCTCGTAACATTATATTATTTTTAAAGTCAAATCAAGGAATTACCAATCAAGAAAAGCAAAAATACTGGAGGGAAACCAACTAAATAGTTAGAGCAATTATTAATGAAATAAGTGCCGAATGAGAAATATTTGCACGATCATAAGGGTTGCCGGTGCTTGTCGATACAATGAATTGACCTTTTTCGATATGACCAAGACAAAGGCAGTATACTTATTCCAACGCCGCTAGCACTGACGCGAACAATCAAAAGTGAAGAGGTTACGTCTACCAGTAGATGATACGGTGTAGTACCCTCCGCCTACTTCTTCATTTCGCCTTCCACATTGACTGCTTTTCAGTATTTGGCAAGAAAGAAGATTAATTCGCGTATACGTATTCATGTACCTACATACGCTGAATAAAATCCAAACAACATTAAAATAACACTTTCAAATTTCATTCTGCGTTGACATAATGCATTGCTGCTAGGCCAGTCAATTTTTGAATTTTGCGGGCGGAAGGTATGAAGTATGTCCCGTCATCTATCCAAATGGTCCAATGGCCCCGGTCCGGTAATCAAATTTGCGAGTCCAGTTCCAAAAGCAATGTTCAGGTAGACTAGACATTCATAAGATTAGACTACTATAATTCCATTACAACAGAAGAACGTCAGCTGAAACAATATGCCTGGAAACTGGATTCGGGATTTCAATATTCAAATATTTAGTTCAAAGAGCTCCAGACGTCGAGAGGGCGACCGTTGAAGGATGTAGGATGTTGGAGAATACTTTTCCTTATACAATGGGATAATAAAGCATTCCTCAAAAATTTGATCCGATTTTAATATGGGGAAACTCTTTCTGCATCTTTGTAAATTCTATAAGAGGCATTCAGCGATCAGGTTGCTCGTGTAGAGCTCGTTAGGAATCGATTTAGCATAGGTGCACACGCATCGAGTTATACGTTTTTATCAATATACAGATAGCGAATATCCCAAATTCTCAAACAAAGCCACCTACTTTTTAGACGGATGCCGTGGGAAATCGAGTAAAAACCTTAAACGAATGGAGTTGTGCTTTTGAAGTGTGTAGATGCGGAGGCGGAATACGGATTTGAATAAGTATATTTTTTGTGTCGTCCGTCTTGACCTACGTCTCTGCGTCTACGCCACTGTGTCAGACGATTAATGTAAGTCGGCAGCGATAAATGCCTTTGGGGCCGCTCCATTCAATAACTCCCAATGCAAAGGAGGATTCCGGGAGTAGCAGAAAGAGAAATTGGTCACTCCTTTATCCCCCCGGAGTGCTCCCGGCTTCTCCAGCAGTTCGAGTGTGTTTAAAGCATCCCTCAGTTTTTTCTCTCGGTGCGTCTTCTCTCGGCGAACATAAATGCACTATAACTCGTGTCTGGAGGCGCTGTAAATGTTTCCTGCGGCTAGAAATGGAACCAAAGTTGGACTTTTATTACGACCCGAGGTTTTTAAACCGCAGGATGTAAGTTTTTTGTCGGAAAGGGTAATTCTCCATAATTTGTGTAGGTAGGTTGCTTTCTGAAAGATTCACTCTTTTCAGAGCATGATCCGCCATCAGGCTCAAGACATCAGTAGTTCGATTGCAATTTCTGTGCTTATGGGGACGCCAGTAAAAACCAGCATGTTATATACCAAGGTTGAGGAATTATTATTATAGTTGAAGCGCCAGATCAGATCTTGAGGCGTAGCTGAGCAAAGCATTTTAATCCATACTGGGGATTCCTGCCCAGTACCTAAATGAATCAAACTGAAAAACTAAACATGTTCAATTTTCAAATTGAATGGCATAGAGAATTTTGGCTACCTTACCTATGTCTCGATTCGCAAAAGAGATACAGTGTGTCCAGTGTGTTGAAGTTTACGAAAAAATGACCTTCCTGTTCCTTCAAATTACGCTATAATATGTATAACCTGACATGATAATGAGTCTGTTGTGACTGTTGTGAGCGATTGGGGGGTATGAAATATAAGTAGGTGGTGTGCTATTGAGTCATTTATGAGAATTATTGTCTGGTTCTATTTTTGTTTGATTGCTAATTGGCATTACACGCCTAGTGTATTCTACATCCCTAAATATAGCAACCTAATTTGGGCCGGTTCCTGTTTACGTATTCCTGTTTTCGTCTCCAGTAGGTCGCAAATCAATCCTTCGCATCTATGTTCTACTCCTACTATCCCATCCCTTCCATCTTATCTCAAATCTCGTCTCACCACTCACCAGTTCTAATAGATGTCATGCTGGCGTCTTTGTGGTTATGTTACTTGTGTAAAACCAAGCGCTGCCAGACAAACTTGTAATGTTGTTTTTTTTTTTTGACATCATGTTTTTTTTCTCACGATGCGATGTGTATACATATGGTGTAATCAGTTTTACGACTTTTTTCCATCCGAGTAAGCTATGGCAAAAATGTGTTGTGTTGGTATGAACGGTACGATGCTAACGTGTTAGTTGCAACGATGCAACGGTTGTTTCAACGGAAACACTGTAGCAAAAATAGAAAAAAAGGAATGCCTTTTTCGTGAAAATTTTATTCATCTGTCAAATCTGACATTCTAACAATGGAAGTGACATTCGTTGGGCCACCCTGTATTTCTATTGTTGTTTGAACCAATCAGATTCGAATTAGGCGATAATTTGCAGAAGTGCATTTTGCGACAATTTTCGATAATTTGCACTATAGTGCATGAATCGATAATTTTTTTTTGTGTTTCTATACTAAGACCAACAGCAAACATTCAAATATGTCATACAGTAGTGCCATCGTGCACCTCAGGACCTCCTTCACTCGTCTTGGAAAGCACTAATTGCGAATATATGTCGCCGATATCAGTCCTTGGATCACAAAAACAGAGTCCTGTGCTGCAACGGCTTGGCAATGTAGGCCAATTTTTACACAAATTTGTCTGTATTATAGTAGGTGCATCACCCCAGGAACCTCGAATGTATAGGACTTTTCGGGAGTCGCCCAGATACCGTATGCCGGGTCAGTGTAGAATTTGCTGGAGGACCTATAGAACATCTGAGATTAATAGTCGGTGCTATATAAGGCACCGATCCTCGGCCTACGAGCAGTGCTGAATCCGAAGAGGTAGCGAGCGGATAGAAACCGAGTAGTCCCAGCGATGTTTCCAAGCGCAATAATTGTTGGCGTCTAGTTATTGTAGTAGTACGCAGTAATAAACAGTGTGTGTTTTGAAACGATCGTCTCAATTATAAACGAACCCGTACGCGAAATACGTAACAATAAGGTGAGTTTATCATACTTTGAAATATCAATATGTTTGTGCCTTTTCAACGTTGATTTCGGCAATAAACATTTTGTTCATATTGACGAGGCAGCAAATCGTTTCTTCGCATTTGAAAAGTAGGTCAGTAGATTTCTGTGATTGTTCCTTTTCCTATACCCCTCATTTCCTTCAGTTCGATGAATTTGAAAAATTCCTTCTCATACGTTTTTCTAGATTTCATCGGCAACAAACGCGGAGTTGTTTCTTAGGCCCGATTTCAGATGAAACGAAAAGGTTCTCACTCATTCTTCGCAATTTCGCAAAATGTTTCGCAACAGTTTCTTGATAAATGAACAAACTCATTAGCTTAAGGGGTTTCTGATGCGACTAAAAAAGTTGTTGTCAAGAATTGGTTTTATTTTATTTTTTTCGTCAAGTAGAAACTCCTCCAAAAAGAAAATGTACGGGCATTGCTATCAAATTTTGAAAATTTCCAAAAAAATTTGAAAATTTTTGAGTTTGATTTTTGAAAATTCAAAAACCAGATAGCATCGACAATGCATCTTTTCACAAGGAAGTCGCATGCCAAATTTGAACTTTATTTTCAAAAAAAAGTACCAAAAATGATTTCTACCAGTTCACTTATTCATGTCTACGAGAAATCATTTTTGGCTTTTTTTCTTAAAGATAGAAAATTCAAATTTGGGATATGACTTTCTTGAAGGAAGATGTATTGTCGATGCTATCTAGTTTTTGAATTTTCGAAAATCAGAATGAAAAATTTTCAAAATCCTTTGAAATTTTCAAAATTTGACAGCATTGCCTGTACATTTTCTTTTTGGAGGAGTTTTTACTCGACGAAAATAATAAAATGAAACCGAGTCCCGTCAACAACTTTTTTAGTTGGCATCAGAAACCCCAAGAACCCAGATACAGGAAATGTGACAGATTAATTAGAACTGAACAGACCATAAGCACATACAAACACAAAAAAAAGAAATATGAACTTCAACAAAATGTCCAGGCCGATATTACAAAAAATATCACAATCGGGGCAGAGCAAATTTAGATTATTACACATATGCCATAAATAGGGCTTCGGGTAAGTGCCTTACTTCTTATTGGCGGATCATTTCAAAACAACCTTATGGATCTGGCGTTCAAACGTGTGACAAATAAGTGGATTCGCCCAAGAAGCTCACGGACAGTTTTAAAGTCACCAAGTACTCCAATAATTTTACTACCAAAACATGCAACAGACCTTTCCAATTTCACCTGAGCTTCTAGGATTCAGCAATAGTTACCCATAGATTTCCAGACAGCGCGCATTCGATCGGCTGTCAGATTGTCAGCCCAACAGCGATTTGAACGGTTTTTCTTAATTTTTCTCCTCTAACTGCAATGTTCTAACTGCAATGGCTCCATTTTGTTTTGTGCCCATGTTGTAAAGTTTGATATTTGCGGAGGTCTTTGGGCGACTGGAAGCTTCAAAATCCATCAAAATCCATCAAAATTAAGCCTTGAAAATTTTTGATTATAACTCAAACTCAAACGTGATTCGATGTTGTTTCCCCTGCTAGTGGGCTACGAGGCCACGGCGCATCATTCGGGGTAAACTGGGGCTGAGTATTTGGTACGAACCAAACAGGGGACAAGCACATAGCTAACGAAGCCATTCCTCAAAACTTTCCACGTGATTCCAACATTGGCTGTTTTTCAACTTGTAAACTCTGAATCTAAAACGTCCGTCCGGTACGTGATTGGACGTACCGTGCTACATCAGGGCATCAGGTAACTATTCTGGAAACGTACTGTATTAAGATGGTGTTGTTTGGCTGATTCTAGACCGGCTGAAACTCCTCCTTGGGTAGTCCTAGTCAAACCCTCCCGAGTAAAACATGCTTGCACTCGGCAGTACGGCAATGTGTAGCGGAAAAATCGGCAGCGTGGGACGAAATCAGGAACTTAACGGCGCAGGGCGTGGACGTGTCGGACAACCGCACTTGCGGCTCAAGGGGGCAAAAACTCTAGATCAACCGTTCGCTTAAAAAGAATGTCTCAGCAGTAATTGTTTCAGCTTGTTTTTGAAAACACTCAAGTTAGCCGTCTGTTTGATTTCCAGAGGGAGTCTATTGAACAGGTGAACGGGAAACACTAACGGTCTTTTTCTCACCAACGTTGTCGGTAGACCCTGAAAAAAACCCAATCATCGCTCCATTTTATCCGGATAGTTCCTCGATAGGTCCACCATACCATGGACCTCACCTTCCAGTTTTTAGCACTTGCATTATCATTGTATTTTTTAGTGTACCGCCGTGATGTTGTTCCTAGCAGATCATACTTTTTTGCACACTTACTGACTGACGCTGACCTGCTTTACAGCTTTGGTCATCACTGTACGCTACTTTCGTCATAAACACAATGGGATGTATTCTCGCAAGCGCATTGCAGAGGAGGGCGCGACACATGCTGGGGACCACTGTTACCTTGAGGACCATGTCAGGTGTCAAGCTCTTGTCATTTTTATCAGCCATTATCAGTGTCATTCCAAAAGTCACATTAATCATGAGACTTGACTCTATCGACAGCACTTTTTATCAACGTGGACGTTGATATAGGCGATTTACATTTAAAAACGCCACCTGGTGTAGAGCTCGGTACTTGATCGTGGAGGAATTTTTTGAGAGGAACACATACTCCGACGTCTAGTAGCCTAGGTGGGCACTAGTGGATACCTGCATTATTGACATGGAAATTTGACAAGTAGAAATAATGTGAAAAGGGGTTTGCATTTGTGTCTCTTGTTTCATGTTATGGTTAGCGTATTTAGCAGGCTTGTAGTAGATAGCTCCAGAGGTGCGCAGCTGAAAGACTACGCCCCCAGCAATGCACTACATTGCGGTAAAAAAAAAACACAACGTTTACGTCCCGAACACAAAGGTAGCTATCGCGAGCTTATTAAAATGAAAAATGCGGATCTCCAGCTGAAGTCCAAGCAGAAAATGTTTAGAAAAAAGCGAGGAAAAAAGGTAAATGGTGGTTGACTCTGCACGGCCAGCCCAAGGTGATTTTTTCTTGACTGGCAGGCTGGCTTGTTGCAAGGCTGGTCGACGGGCTTGTGCGTTTCCCTCCGTGCGGATGTGACAGAGTTTGTTGCTTTTCCTTGGGCGGAAGCTATATGGATGATTTAGAGGAAGGTCTGCGACGCCGCTGGTCATCAACATGGGGCCCAATAAAGAGCCTACGGGGTCCCAAGGGTTCACTGGAACAAAAGTTTGCTTGTAGTGGACTGCACAAGACAGCAAAGTGACAGTTTTGACGTGCCACCAATTGACGTAACAGCCGACGTTGCCTGCGGCAACTTACACCTCTTCTGACAATTAATTCCCAAAAACTTCCTCTACGAAACGGCCATTTCCTCCAATAAGGTCAATCGCCTATAATCTAGATACAATCCCTAGAGGTCCCCACCCACCCCAGAGCACTCCAGCGGGAGCAAAATCGTCCATGGCTCAATTTTTTTCGATTTTCTGGCGGAAAATGTACGAGTAGTCTATACAGGTGATCCATGAGTGACCTTACATAGGCTAATGAGAGATAGAGGACTTCAAGGTGAGTCAGGATCCACTAAAGAAATTTTATTTTCTCCAATGGTTACGAAGATACAGGGTGCTTTGTGTGTTTCGTATGAAACTTTGATAAGCGATATATCTGAAACGGCCAGAGGTATTTTGTTGAAATTCACCAGTAATATTTCTCTGTTGGAACTCATCCCGAAACCATACCGGATAAGTCAAAATCCAGGGCCGGGCTAGAAAAAAGGTGCCCCTTTTTGTTTCATCAAAAAGTACATTTTCTGAAGGCTTTTCTGAAAAACTGTTATCCGATTCAAAAAACTAAGGAAAAATGCTTCAAGAATCACTCTTCAATTTAGATGGCATACTTAAACCGTTTCGACAATGAAATTGAAAGTAAAATTTGTGGGTGAGTTTCCATTTTCGACCGGACATAATCGACTCATTGTTTGATTGAATTCATCAAAATTCATTTTTTGGCTTGTCTCTGTTGAATAGAAGAGCTTGGTTGAAAGAAAAATTCCAGAGCCGACCTTTTTTTTTACGACAAAATCGAGAGTGAAACCAAAATTAGACTCGATTTGGTCGTCAAAAAAATCTTCGGCTATGGAATTTTTTTCCTACCAAGCCCTTCTATTCCACAGAGACAAGCTAAAATATGAATTTGAATGAATTCAATCAAACAATGAGTCGATTATATCCGGTCAAAAATGGAAACTTACCCATAAATTTCACTTTCAATTTTTATGTCGAAACGGTTTAGGTGTGCCATCTAAATTGAAGAATGATTCTTGAAGCATTTTTCCTTAGCTTTTCGAATCCGATAGCAGTTTTTTAGAAAAGCGGTCATAAAATATACTTTTTGATCAAATAAAGAAGGGGCACATTTTTTCAATCCCGGCCCTGGATTTTGACTTACCCAGTATGGCTTCAGGGTAATTTCCAATAGAGAAATATTACTGGTGAATTTCAAGAAAATATCTCCAGCCGTTTCAGAAATATCGCTTATCAAAGTTTCATACGAAACACACAAAACACCCTGTATCTTCGTAACCAATTGAGAAAACAAAATTTCTTCAGTGGATCTTGACTCGCCTCGAAGTCCTCTATCTCCCATTAGCCTATGTAAGGTCACTCATGAATCACCCTGTATATAGGTATGTTTCACCTGGATTTTTTCATGATAGTGATAAAAATCATTCCCTGTTTTTTTGCAAGGTCATATCATAACTAGACATAGCTAGGAAATTGGAAACATTGTAAGCATTGTGTATTTCGTCTTCTGTATGTCAGCAAACCTACTGTTAATGGATAGCTCATAGTCCTGAGTCCCGAACTAGACAAAATCGTGTCTAAATAACGGTAGGGTATAATAGTGACCAGATGTCCCGATTTTCAATAGCTAGTCCCGACCTATTCAAAAGTCCCGATTTAACATAAATGTCCCGGTTTGTCCTGATTTCAATTTTTTTTTTGTCAATGGGTTGGCCTTGACGGCTTGCTCTTTAGCCACATTTCAAATTGTTGAAATTGCTATTCGGAAATTCCAACCTGAAATTATTTTGCCGCCTGATGTGAGCGAGCGACCAACTGATTTGAGCTGGTTTCCGCAAACTATTCCAGTTTCGGTCTACAGCTCACAGATCGCGGGCACATTTTTTTTAGAAACAAGAAGCACGATACCGTTCGATGCTTTGTTTTGTGGTGGTAACGGTAACAGAGGTCTTATAAGAACAAGTTCATACCTACATCTGCGATAAGAGGGGAAAAGAATTATGAAGCCTGAAGGGAAGAGAAGCGGTTTCTCTAAGCCTTAATTATTAACGGAAGTCAGGTGCGGACCAGCTTTCTCCCATCAGCTCACAGAAGACGTCCCGATATGAATCACTCGCGAAGCCCTCCAGAGCATAACGATTCTTCGGCGTATATTAATTTATTTACCCCAATCCTTTGCTTTTCGCCTAAGGTTTCCGCCCACGCGAAAATTTGGCGGTACAGATTTATGGTTGTTATTATGAGGCGAAAATTAACAGGGACGACAGGGATGCCGGATTAAAATTTCAACGCTCGCCGGGGGCCCGTCGGCGTCGGGTGGAAAAACACCGACTTTTTAAAACAGATTGCCATTCTCCGCAGGGATTGCTAAGACGTACGTGAAAAGAATTAAATGTGTTGGCTGCTCTGTGGGACTGGGGTGCAAGCGCGCCGTACCTTTCGTACCTATCATTGATCTCAATTCGTCAAAGAATGATAAAGTTGCCACCGCCGAATCTGTTTGCTTTTTTTTGCCTTCTCCGCCCTCTGCTTTCCACAGATCAAAGTTACAATTGAGATGGGAAAGTTTCGAATTCGGGCTCTTTTTGCACACGCCTACCTGACAGTTTTGCGGGATCAGTTTTCAATTAGGCAGGTGTGTCTGTGATTTTAACATCACTCATTAATTCCCAATTCATGACGTAATGAAATTGAGCGTTCCCCTAAGACGTTTCAATGTAGCTAGGCTTCTGGAGCCTACACTCACGCGATGGTTCCCGCATGGGGGAAAGACTTGGCCTCACCTGACCGTTTTTCGGGATTAGTTTGCAATTAGGCAGGTGTGTCTGTGATTTTAACATCACTAATTAACTTCAGTTCATGACGTGATAAAATTAAGTATCACCCAAAAATGTTTCAATAATATGACTATAGATTGCTGGACCCTATGCTCACGATGGTTCATGGGGAACCCCGTTCAGGATTGGCTTTGGTGTCGAAAAATTCGGTCATTGAGCTAATCTAATGGCTCAGATCGATTAATGTTTTGTTTCCAAAGCCAGATCGCACGGTACATAGCAATTTCCACGCCAGTTGGAATCATTTCCAACAAACTGGTGATTGTAAATAATTGGTTGCGGTCATCCAAACAGAGATAAATAAGCATTTCACATCATTGGTTCAAATTTGTATTCGAATATTCGAAAAAAATATACAATGACGCTTGCACATGAAACTGGGAATACACTCTCGAAGATTAGGGGACTTTTACCCTAGCTGAGCATATTTTTGGCTTGTTTTTTTACCTGCTCCAACCAAGAAGAGCAGGAGGAGGAGGAGAATGACTGAGAGTTCGTTAAATGTAAGCCGAAAGGCTGAGCGATGACATCTTTGTCCAAGAAACGCTAAAGGGCTAACAATTACTCATTATCTTAGGTTCTACCGTGTTGGTGATTTCACTCAACTGCGTTTTATGTGGTGGAAATCCAGCTAGAGGTGGTGCAAGTGTGTTTTCAATGACAACTTTCAAATATCATCGTGGTGGCTGAGAGTAAGGGTGTGTAAAATCAGCTCTCACATACAAAATAATGAAGAGTTCGAAAAAACCTTCTTGGTTTGTTTGTTGAGAATCTTTTCAGTTGCTCCAGTGACTTTACCCACGTGATAAACCGATGAATTTATAACTGTTGCTGACTGGCAGGTGGCGAGGTGGTTCGATTTTGTTGACCATGAGGTAATGAGACCAACAATATATTGAGGTACCATGAGGGCTACTCTAGCTGACGCATGTTAGTACTTGAACAATGGTTTAGGTACACTACGCAAGCACTGAAAACAAAAAAGGCGTAGGCCCTTATATAGGTTCGACATAACAAATGTTCAATCGGGGACACTACACATTTCCCCATTCACCATCAACCGACGGCCAATTGTTGCCAGAATAACCAGAAAGATTCGGCCTTGCCGCTTGCCGAATACTCCAGTCAAGTCAAGTCCCATTTATGCACATGGCTCTGATCGCTAGCCGCAGCTTGTATTGTTTGCTGTAGTTTTATTTTCCTGTCGCCACAGACACTCTATCGCTTTGTTTCACCCTGGTACGAAAATGTAGGCTTGAGTTCTCGAAACTAACTCCCTAGTAAATCTACTCTCTCGTGCTATATTTCTAGCATGAAAAAAAAAATACGAAAATAGTATCGTGACACGTGACACTCAGGCTTTGTGTTAGCCGTTGATTGATGGAAAATAGGGAATACCGTTACGAAGTTCGTCGTGAGCAAAAATAAACACCCACTGTATAAAACACGACGATACAATGATACAAATGATATCATTTCCTTGTCCTTTAGGTATTACCTTCTTCGTACAAAATATGTTTTCTAAAATTAGAAGTTGGTAGGTGTTTCTGTTTACCCAGATATTGCTTTTCATAAACACAAATAAACATCTTGAATAGATCGTCAACACAAAACATCCGGATTACGTTCAGTATACGCATGTACGGGGTGACACGCTGACTAAAGTGTCCCGATTCGGAATGGGCGCGTGTGTCAGTGGGTTATTATCCTGGAAATAATATTGATTTCAATGGGTTTTCTACAGTTTCTGATCTAATGAGGTCTTATACCATTTTTTTCTTATTTGTTCAAAACAAAGTACCAACTGAGATCACTACCGAGATAAAGACATTTTGTCTCAAAAGTCTCTTCTTGTTTCAGAAAAAATATCTTGAAAAACGGTTGGAGTTCACACTGGAAGAATGATGACGTAGAAAACCTTTACTGCACTCGGGGATACTAGTAGTCCAGTCAAAATAGGTTTTAACCGGAAATAAATTCGGAAGTTGACAAAATTTGGTGGATCGATGCGGAATTTAACGTGGAATAACATACTGAAATTCCCGAAAATTCCAAGGCTTGGCTTTTTTTCTAGGGCCAATAAAAGAGCGCCATCCTTGGAAATTTTCGGTTTTTTCTGAATAACTTGTAAACTATCACTTTTAGAACACAAAGACCAGCGAAGCAAATGTAGCCCGTTGAATTCTCAAGAGATCAGTACTAAATTTATTACTCTATGGTCAATAGCCTCTGAGATACAGCGTCTGCCAAGACGCAGTGAAAATTACTCAAAATTTATTTTCGGATTTTACGTAACAATTTGCATAATGTCATTTCAGGGGCTGTAACGTGGACAGCAGATGTGCGGATTTTATTGTGTTTTACATTTTTGGAAAGCCAATTCAACCTTTGGTATCACACTTTTGTCTAGAAGTCGCCAACTCCAAAATGGTACTTCTCCTCAACCTCTGAAATTGATACTTGATTACCCGAAGAATCCCCAAAAATAGATTTTTTTCATAGCATGCCATTTGCCCAATTTTTCAAGTAGAGCAAAACCATCCAGGGAATATATGAAGAATTGAATGCCAAAAAAACAACATGTTCCGGAATCTTTTTCCCAGTGATGGTTCTAGAGTTTTATGAGTTGGAAGACTAAAACGACCTATTTGGACAAAAAACTGGGTGGTCCGACACTAACTGCTGAATACTGTACGGACCTTGCATTTGAGGTGTAAGATGTCACTTGGCAGACGTGGAAAGTACATAAGTATATTCAATACGTCTGCTAAGTGGCATTTTGCATCATCAAATGCAAGGTCCGTACAGTATTTGGCAGTTAGTGTCCGAACTACCTATCTTTCTTCCAAATAGATCGTTGTAGTCTTCCAATCCATATAACTCAGGAACCATCACTGGGAGAAAGATCCCGTTACATGTTGTTTTTTTGGTATTCAATTCTTCATATATTCCCTGAATGGTTTTGCCCTACTCAAAAAATTAAGCAAATGGCATGGTATGAAAAAAATCGATTTTTGGGGATTCTTCGGGACATCAAGTATCGATTTCAAAGGTCGAGGAAAAGTACCATTTTGAAGTTGGCGACTTCTAGACAAAAGTGTGATACCGAATGTTGAATTGGCTTTCCAAACACGTAAAACAGATTGAAATCCGCACATTTGCTGTCCACGTTACAACCCGTGAACTGACACCATGCAAATTGCTACGTAAAATCGGGAAATAATTTTTGAGCAATTTTCACTGCGTTCCGGCAGACGCTGTATCTCAAAGGCTATCGATCAGAAAGTAATGAGTTTAGTACTGATCTCTTGGGAATTCAACGGGCTACATTTGCCTTGCGAGTGTTGGTGTTCTAAAGGTAATAGTTTACAAGTTATTCAGAAAAAATCGAAAACTTTCAAGGATGACGCTCTTTTATTGGTCCTAAAAAAAAATCCAAGCCTTCGAATTTTCGGGAATTTCAGTATGTTATTCTACGTTGAATTCTGCATCGATCCACCAAATTTTGTCAACTTTCGAATTTATTTCCGGTTTGGCCCGATTTTTGCTTAATTTGACTGGACTATAGGTGGGACATTGTGTAATATGCATTGTGACCGTTGTTGTCAGATTGTGTTTGACAGGCAGGCAGGTAGCCCATGAATATTCACTGGTTCTGATTAGAAATCACGGAAAAGCAAAACAACACAATGCAGCATCTTTCTGTATATTTTGAAAATCATATATCAGCAGGAAACAAATAAGTTTTTGTTTGTGGTGGCAGTTCACTATCAATCTGCTGATTATTTCGCTTCAGAGAACCGCGGAGCGTTGCCAGAAGGTTGCTATGTCAAATTCTGTTGATATCTCATGGTTGTGTTCAAATGACATCTCCGTCAAACTCTGTGTGTCTGTCCTGTATTCCTCAGTTCTCATGTGAAAGTGTCGTCCAAGTAGTGATGGACAAACAGACACTTATGATTGCTAAAAGTTTCATGAAGTTTATGGAAATTTATGAAACATCGCAAAATTAATGTCTATTCTCATAAAGTATAAGAATGTAAGTAAGTATATGTATGACTTATTTGAGTGTTTGGGATATGCAACGATTGTTTAAATTTTGTATTGTTATTATTGCCCATAAACAAGACACAAATGAAGTTATTGAACTTTAAAAAAATAATAAAACACAGTTAATAACAGAACTAAACAAAATAGGTATCGTACCAGTACCAGTACCTACATGTAGTTCAATAATAAAAATTGATTTCGAAGACTGAAATAAATTCCAAAACAGAAAAATTCGAATCAATATCACTTAGAGTGTGGAATTTCTAAAGTTCCATAAATTTCGGAAATTTATGAGTTGGCTTGAAACTCTCGGAAAATGAAAGTTTCAAAATAAAATATACTGACGGACAAAATTAGCGTTACACTTTTTCAAAATACTGGTACAGACGAACCCGTTAACAGATTTCTCAAAAAATTTTCGAGGAGCAAGCTTGTTGTGTTTTCCTCAAGTCGACAAACGCGCAAAAACGTGATCTGCAAGATGACTGAGCTGTACGGTCTGAAAGGTAGGAATGACCAGAAACCATTTTCGTAGAATTTTCTGACACATCAAGAGATCTTCCTAAGGCTGCAGAAGAGATGGTTTTCACTCAAAATCATGTCAGTAGGTGGTTCATACCCTCTGTAGTCTTCTTACATGATTTAAACCGTACAAAATGTTCACCCACTCAGTGTTAGTTCTTTGTTCAATGAAATGAGAAAATTTCCGTATGGTTTCCAAAAATGCTTTGTGTAATTGGAAAATCTGTTTTTCACGTACTTGAGAAGGTAATGCAGCAGAAAATGATTGAAAACATTTCTTGTCTCCTTCGCAACCTCTTCATCTGGTAAGTCATTTCCTTACCTTTAGCTGATAATCCGTTGTGGAAAGAATCGAAACAGTCCCGGTGATATTTCAAGGTTCATTGGAACCTCTGAGCGCCATCGGCTTAGTATCCGACCTTCGAGGTCCTCGATCAACCATAATTAAACACCTTGTTGGTACCCTCTACAGAAATGGTAGAGGAAGCAGATTTTCTCGAACTCGCTCGAAAAAATGCTTTTTTAGGCGACCAACACACAAAAGCTTTCTTAAAGTCTTTTTTGACGTCCCAAAAGTGTCTTTTTTTTGTACGCTAATGTCAATATTTTCTTTTTCGGTCGCTAAACCTCAGTTGTTTTACTTTGTTGGGACGCTAATGTCATTCTGCTTTTTTCACGTTACATGATTTTAGACCGATTTAGCTGTTGAATATTTACATCACGAAGTAGTCGGCGGTATACCTGATTATTAAAGAGCAATTAATCATTCAATGATGACCCAAAATCAGATGCAATAATTACATAAATTTGAAAATACAGTTCTTTTCTCCGTAAGGTTGGTGCCACTGCAGTGATTTCCGAGGTGATTTCAGTTGCAAGATTGCTACGCTACTCATCATTGGTCAATTCATGTGAATGCTGTCAAAGTCAAATAGCCCAGTCATCCTAGCATTCGAGGTCGGAATCTCTCCCATAAAGCTGGATTTTTGCATACATGTCCAGAAAACAGCTCTCTTTCTATTAGTGATAAAAAAAAATTCTGAGACCCGGAGCGTTTTTCGCCATTTTGGAAAAACTGTCAATTTTTTCAGTTTTTCTTGAATAACTCTGTAAATATTCAACTTATTGGCATGGAAGTTTTTGCAGTGATTAGAGCTTGAAATTCTCCATCCAATGCTGCCAAAATTATATTTTTAGGATCCATGGTTTGTGAGAAATGTCAAATGAGTTAAGCGACTTGATTCACTTTCATCATTCCATTTGACCAATTGAAAAAAACTTATCGAGCTTTCAACAGATCTGCACTCTTTTGCATTCAAGTATACATAAAAAAGGCTTTCAAAAAATATTCATATATCGGTCGGTCTGCAGGTCTAACGGTCAGTCTGGTGGTCGGTCTGTTGAATTTTGTGCCCAGATTTATTCCTAAGCCGTTGAACCAATCCCGACCAAATTTGGTAGATTCATAAGTGACAAGTTTTGAACGACAAAATCTAATTGTCATCCTGATCTGTCACTTGGAAATGTCACTACAAAAAAATGACAGAAGGTCTATCTCACCGAATGCAACTTGTGATACATCATTTTAAAGCCCTCAAAAAAAATGCATACAAAATAGTCAATGAAAACCTCCAATGTTGCGTCTGTCAAAAAATCACAAGCTGTCAAACTTTAAATTTCAACTTTTCATAACTCTTGAAGTACGGAACGGAATTGAACCAAATTCTGTTCCCAACAATGATGCCTCACAGTCATTTGATGGATCATGAAATGTACCGGCAGCAGACAGGGATGCAACCTGAGAAAAAAAATTTGCCTAGTCATCCGAGCCTGTAGTGTACGTACCTGAAATAGTCAAAAAATCATCTCTTGCTCGAAGGAAGTAGTTTCCAAACGGTTTTCTTGCTTTATGGTTAGCTCTTCCCCACCTCTTCAACATGGTAAAAGCAGACATCCCTGTGACATTTACTACCTAGTATACAGGGTGAAAATTGAAAAATAAATATTGAAAAATGTTTATTCCGTTGAAATAATTCTCGAGAAAAACAGGCTTTCATTATTTAGCAAGTTTATAGTCTCCTGTTAAACATGTGAAAAATGTACCTCTCCATAGCCGCTGGTATTCTACGTACAGGGTGCAATTGATTTTTTCCAATATTTTCCATCTTTATCGAATAAATCAAGACAAAAACCATTTCCAGCTCTGTTACAAGCCATTAGTTTCTCATTCAAGATACAAAAATGTCAGATTCCTCAAACTGCAAAAACAACGTACAGGGTGAATCAAAAAATTGATTTCACATTCACCCTCTACGTAGAATACCAGCGGCTATTAGAGGGGTACATTTTTCACATGTTTGATAGGAGACCATGAAGTATGGACTATATTATACTAAGTATAAGTAAGTATATATCTACTTATACAAAAAATATAAGACTGGAAGCTTCATCAGAAAAAAAGGGAACGTATAAGAAGTACGGCTGAAGATCGACTTCACAATCTGGCTAATTTCTTGCGTAGAAACGGCTTCCAGATAGAGAAAGGCCTTTTCTGCAGTTTTTTGACGGCAAATAATAACCATAAAAAGTTCATATCCAAAGTGACATGCAGAAGCAAAAATAAATCATTCAGAACAACCGCCCTGATAGCAAGCGACTTTAACTATTGATGGTGGTTTGATATTTATTATTGATTAACCCTGTATGTTGTGTTTTTGCAGTTTGAGGAATCTGACATTTTTGTATCTTGAATAAGAGATTATAGGCTTGTAACAGGGCTGGAAATGGTTTTTGTCTTGATTTATTCGATAAAGATAGAAATATTGGAAAAAATCGATTGCACCCTGTATGTAGAATATCAGCGGCTATGGAGTGGTACATTTTTCACATGTTCAGCAGGAGACTATAAAGTTGCTTAATTATGGAAGACTGTTTTTCTCAAGGATAATTTCAACAGAAAAAACATTTTCAAATATTCATTTTTCAATGTTCACCCTGTATACTAAATACTACACGTCACAGGTGGGGAAGAGCTAACCATATAGCAAAAAAACCGTTAAAGAACTACTTTCTTCAAGCAAGGGATGATTTTTTGACTATTTCAAGTAGGTACACTACAAGCTCGGATGACTAGACATTTTTTTCCAGGTTGCATCCTTGTCTGCTGCTGGTACATTCCATGATCCATCAAATTATCGCGAGGTACTCTTGTTGGGAACAAAATTTGGTTCAGCTCCGTTCCGTACTCCTTATACTCCTCAGTTATGAAAAGTTGAAATTTAAAGTTTGACAGCTTGTGATTTTTTGACAGACGCAACATTGAAGGTTCTCACTGACCGTTTTGTATGCATTTTTTCGAGGGCTTTAAAATGATGTATCACAAGTTGCATTCGGTGAGATAGACATTCTGTCATTCTTTTGTAGTGACACTCCTGAGTGACAGATCAAGATGACATTTGGATTTTGTCGTTGAAACCTTGTCACTTACGAATCTACCAAATTTGGTCGGGATTGGTTCAACGGCTTGGGAATAAATCTGGGCACAAAATTCAACAGACCGACCACCAGACTGACCGTTAGACCTGCAGACCGACCGACATATGAATATTTTTTGGAAGCTTTTTTTACGTATACTCGAATGCAAAGGAGGGCAGATCTGTTGGAAGCCCGATAATTTTTTTCCAATTGGTCAAATGAAATGATGAAAGTGAATGAAGTCGCTTAACTCATTTGACATTTCTCAGAAACCATGAAATCTAAAAAAATGTTTTTGGCAACATTGGTTGCAGAAGCTCAAGCTCTAATCAATGCAAAAACTTTTATGTCAATAAGTTGAATATTTACAGAGTTATTCAAGAAAAACTGAAAAAATTGACAGATTTTTCAAAATGGCGGAAAACGCTCCGGGTCTCAGAAATTTTTTTCATCACTAATAGAAAGAGGGCTGTTTTCTGGACATGTATGCAAAAATCCAGCTTTATGGGAGAGATTCCGACCTCAAGCCCTGAAATGAGCTAGGATGACTGGGCTAAAAGGCAATTTCATTATTTTGTTTTGTTGGTTATGGGTTATGCTATGCTTATGTCGTGAAAATTGGCCCAACTAGGTCCGAAACTCGCGTGTCTGTTGGATTTCGATGTATACTGCAGCCCTCACCATGGAATAAATAGACCACCAACGTTGATGACTTGCACGATTGTGATTTTCCCGAAAGGTACGCCAGAGAAACAGACCCTGTCCAGATTTTTGCCTTGTTTTCCAGGCACCACCTCATCACAAAATGTCAATACTGCTGCAGGTAAGTACCTATACAGCTTGTTATTTCAGCGGAAGCAAATCCAAAGCTGCCGCATTTGAGCTTCAGCCTATGTGGTGCCGGCGGGGTTTGAGAAAAATCGCTTTCACTATACCTCGTTCATCATTGACTTGTCTAAACTACCTACTGTCATAATAATACACCTACAAATTTTGTTTTCTAATGTCACAGGTAACTATGTTTTATAAAGAAAAGCACTATTGCGATTGCGAGTAAGAAATCAAACAATTCAAACATCAGTATTTTGCTCAATTTTTTGTCATAGTCGCCTAAAAAATGTCGTGTGCACCTCGGCCAAAAGGTTCTTCTTTGGCCTCACCTGTTTTGCATGTTACGCCTCGGCTACAAAATTTCAGATTCGGCCAAAAAACATTACCTTTATGGCCTTGATACACAAAGTACTATTTCATTTGCCACTTATCCGATCTGTATAATCAAATGCACCAAAAATCTGTTTTGAAGTCAATTTTTGTGACTTCCGTGCATCAACTTGCACCCAGTGAAACTTTTAGGATTTTTATCGCATTTTATTCATCGTTCGTGAAAAGAATTAATGCAACAAAATTCACAGGGATATGGAAAACTGAAAAATTAGGCGACTTTCCCAATAAAAATACCCTCGCAAACGTAATAACAGAGATACAGGCCTTCACAGTTGGTTTTTGAGAACAGTTTTTTTTTCAAACTGATCCCATTCAAATTCGAACCAAAGTTCACTGAAATAGGTCTCTATTGAACAATGATAACGCTTTTCATCAAACATCTTTAGGGGCAAGATAATAGGGGGTACCTTCCCCCTTTTCCCCCTATTCTTCACCCCCCTGAATATTTATCGTTCTCAAACCATTTTTGAAAGTTCAATTTAGAGCAAAACGTTATTCATACAAAATTTCGATTTGAGGCTTCGTTTTAAAGATATTTGGGATGGAAACACTGGAAAACACCTCAATATCGCCACTTTCCAGGGCCCAAATTTTTTTTCTGAAAAACTTCATGTTTCTCAGCAAAAATGGTGATTTATTGACCTGAAACACCTGGAATTTTGATTTCACTTGAGTAATCTTGAGCTTTCTTGAATTTTAATTTCCAAGGCCTTTGAAAGTGGTGTTTTCGATACGTATTCCGAAGTTTCAAACCCAAATAGAATTCAAAAATTGCAATTATTTCAAAAAATATTCACGGGGGTGAAAAATAGGGGGAGAGAGGGAAGGTCTATTATCTTCGCCCCTGAAAATGTTTGATGAAATGCGTTACAATTGTTTGATAGGGATCTATTTCAGTAAGCTTTGGTCCAAATTTGGATCGAATTGGCTCAACGGTTCGAAAGTTATGCAAAAAAAACTGTTTTAAAAACCAACTTTGAAGGCCTGCATCTCCGTTATTACGTTTGCGAGAATATTTTTATTGAGGAAGTCCCCTAATTTTTCAATTCTCTACCTCCCTGAAAATTTTGTTGCGTCAATTTCGGGACACTTGTAGGTGACAGTGAACGATCTACCTACCTATCTGCACTTCACTTATGAGACTCACACCCGTGAGGATTTTGCATTGTTTTTTTTTTGTATTTCGACCAGTCAAGATTATACCTAACTACTGGGCTGCGATTCTCAAGCCCAGTTGTACCCACTCAAACTTAACTTTAAGCTCGATTTGATCTGGACGGAGTTCAAAGTTGAAGTTGAACTGATGTCTTGTCTACCTCCGGCCTGACTTAGCATACCTAATTAAAAAGGTACTAAATAACTTAGGACCGATAATCTCAGACCAGGGTAAGATAAAACTAAGTTTTTACCTATGGGTGTGCATTCATCTCTTTCGACATACGCCGTTCAATCAAAAAGTAAAAATTGAATTGAACTAACATACGCCGTTTTTTCAGATGGAAAATGTCGTGTGCATAACATACGCCGTTTTATCAGCCAATGAAGGTTGGTCTGGACCTCGGTCTGGACGAACATATAACTCCTTTCGCAGTTGAGATGGTGAAGATTTGAATGCTTTATAGTAAAGCCAAAGGTCCCCTTTACTTCCTACAGGAAAATTACCGCAAACGCATTGAAAATGAAGATGACACATGGAAAAACATAAACTCAAATGTTTAGTTGCAATTTTCTCGAAACTCTGATTTACGGACATACGCCGTTCTGCCAGACAGGAGACGATATGAATTAATTTATAGTTTTCGGTAGATTTTGCCGTACCGGTTCCTCCTCGTAAGGTAAGTAAAAGTGAAAAAGAAATAGGTAGGTACCTGTATATTCTAGCTAGACCCTGTATCTGTCGACTCTTTATCCAGAACATATGAAAGCTTTGACTCTTATACAATGATTTTACACTAAATGAAACATAGAACAACTAACGCCTTTTTTTGGACAAAAGTGCACAAAAAAAGGATTCTATTCTTTTTTTTTTGGAAAATTAACCACACTTGTGCAACACTTGGAGCTGTTGCTGTTTTTGTAGGTATACATATACCTACATACCTGTACTTGCATGGTTCCGAACAAAGCACCGCGAGTTAAACGGGGATGAATAGTGAATTTGCATGGTCCGCTGTAATGGCGGATAAATGCTCCAATTAGAGCTTACTAAACTAACTCTCCGTTATTTGCATTCCATTCCAGTTCACTATGAAATGCAAGAGCTATTAGAACCTTAGGTGTGTGTACGAATCCGTGTTGCGCAATCTCGGTGTTCGTGTGTTTGATGTTGCTAATTCATGATACGAGACCGCAGTAAATTAATTTATCGTTGCCTAATTATTCAGTTGCATATTAACAATAATTATTATACGCAGTATGGAAATGGACAAATATCGTAACCGGGTACCTACGAGACATTGGTATCGTCTAGACGCGGTGTTTAGGGCTCAATGAGCCCGGTGGCAACTTAGTCACCGAAGAGTAGAATCACCATTGTCACTATAAATTTCGAGATTTTCCCTTGCATAAAAGAGACACTGAAACATGACACGAGGAACGGTCAGCAGTCCCAGGAACTTGAAGAGTAGTCTGCCATTTCCCCCCACAAAGTAGGTATACGGAACTACCTACTTTATTTTGGATTTTACAAATTCTTTCCAGTTGTGGTGAGGAACCCCACAAAATTATGCCGCAGTTGACCAAGCTCGAAAAGTTGGCATGATATAGAGTGAGAGCAGTTTCCGTGTTTACTATACGTAATTTTTAATTTTTCAAAATACAACTTTTTTCTCTGTATTCTGAGTCGATACTCAGCACATTATCTCGAGTCAATTTCTTAAAATCCATCGATGAAGGACTTGGTTTTCCATTTTTGAATAAGACATTCTTTGGGTGCAACCGGTGCAACAGATCAAGATTTTTATAAAAATGCAGCATGCAGCTTTTCAGATCTCGCCCTAATTTGAACACTAGCTGCACATAATATTTCAGGCAGTTTCTTTAAGAAAATTAATACTCTCATTTGATCCAGATTTGAATCTAAGCACTTCCAGAGCTTCACCTATGTACATTTGTTTCTGAGAGAGATACTTCTCCCGCATATATTTCTTCAGAATTTTTCTGTACGAGACAGTTATCCTCTCACACAAATACGGCACCTGTGCTTCCTCAAATTGAAAATCAAGATTTATTTTGTTAGTCAGTGGCAAAATATATTGAAGGAACGTATAGTCACACTTATTCGACAGGTTATTTGGACCTTCCACTATATGAGTACTACAATTTATATTGAGATGGACGATTCATAGGCTGCCAGCCAAGGAGTAAACCAGTGACGGAATTTTTGTACACCGATTTCTAATGATTTTCAAATGATTTCCAAAAATTTCCAATGATTTCCAATGATTTTCAATGATTTCCAATGATTTCCAAATGATTTCCAAATGATTTCCAATAATTCCCAATGATTTCCAAGCAATTTCCAATGATTTCCATAAAAGTGTACACCAGATTTCCAAGGTGGTTTACCACTCGCTGACAGCCTAAAGTACATAACGCCTTCCATTGGTCCAATAATCTTGAAATTACTGCCTGCAAAAAATAAGAGAATGGTTCATGTCTTCATCCATTTTGGTTTTTGAGGTACAAATAATGTTCAACTTTAAATTTTTATTTCACCCCGTATATGCCGCCGGGATAGTTGGCACTGATGGCTTCAAGTTTCAATTCGAAAGAGAATGGATCAAACAACACCTCTACCAAGTGGCACCCCACCATCATAAATATTTTCAAGGTCCACACAGTCTTGAGCATAGAGCATCTGGACTATTTTGATTTTCTTGTGTTTCGACGAAGGAGTGTAGTGACGATGGAATGTGTGAGGACCTTTCTTGTAGACAATGAAATTTCCAACAATTTTTTCCTAGTACTTTTTTTTGCAAGTGGCATTGTTCACGAGATAGACGCGAAAAACTGATCCTCAAGTTCTTCGCGAGGCCACAACGGCCGAAGCTCATACCGGATTCTTGAGGACTTAGATGGTGCTATTCTGTAAAAAATAACATTCCATAAACGCTCTGTTATGTAAAAATTCCGGTCGGCCATTGGCTGTTGCCTAGTAGCCCAGGCATTTTAGAGTTTGACCCTGAAATAAATATGTCCCTTTTGAAATTTTGCACAAACGGTCTTTGACCAATGCTGAACCACATACTAAAAGCTCCGGCCCGACAAGTGTGCGGAACATAGTTTTTTTGGGCAAGAAAGGAGTAAGTGCCACCAAATCAGATAAACTCTTGCTGTAGCTCAGAACAGGGTTCTGTGAGTCTTAACGTTGACCAACATGTCCCTCAAGTTATGCTGATCCACGTACCAAAAGCTCCAGGCCTTGAAATGTGAGCGTCATAGTTTTTGATGAACAAGAAGGGTGTAAGTTCCGCGACAGTGGTAACTCGGTAAAATTTGATTTCCTTAAAATTTTGAAGGACCCTGGTTGCTCTGAATGCCTATCAATCAAGCTAATCCACATTTTAAAACAGAATTCTGTGATTTCCCTCCTCCCGACCTACCATCCAAAAAGAAGGTAAAATATTGTGAAGGCGCTAAAAAACATTTTTCGAGATAAGCCCGGAAATATCCATTTTGAGCCCCCCTGAGACGATTAGAACCATTTCCAGAAGAAAGTTTGTCTGTCTGTGTGTCTGACTTTGTATGTGCCTAGCTGTGTGTGTGTCTGTCTGTAATATTTCACGATAACTAGCAAACAGTTGATTTGATCGGATTGAAATTTGGTACGCAAACATAGTTCCGCTGTCGAATGAGCCCATCAATTTTCGGCTGTCATCTGTCAGACATAGAAGTCACTGTCAAACAATCACAGGATCTTTATTTCACAAAACTTGAAATGCAATAAGTCGTTTGGAAGCCTCTGGAAAACTGTATTCAGAACAGTTAAAAGCACTCCTTTATCTGTCATATGTCAAATATTAGAAAATATCCAAATTCAAAACTTTGCGATTTAATAATTCAAAATCTATTGGATGGATTTGAACCAAATTCAGCAAAGAGCAACAAAATAAGTCAAATTAAGTCTGCAGTTAGGGTTTTCCATCATCTCTCAATCAGGCGCTACGAGATTTGGCGGCACTTATTCCTTTATTGCTCAAAACATCTATGTTCCGCACACTTGCTGGACGGGAGCTTTTAGTATGTTGTTCAGCATTATTGGGAGCCATTTGTGCAAATTTTCAAAAGGGACATATTTATTTCAGGGTTTGACCAAAATTTCACCTAAAATTCCTGGGCTATAGGTAATAATAGCGTAACAGAGCCTTTATGGAATGTAATTTTCCAGAGAATCGCACCATTAGTATGTTGAACTACATGCTTAATAGTCGTCGCGGTACGAGCCTAAAATCGTCCAAGTTCTGCACTTCTAACGATTTCGATTATTTTCGGCACAGATGATCATTGGACCTATTCAAGCGTTTTGACCCGCAGCACCACCAAATTTGCCCCTCAGGAACGAAGGGGTGGGGGTATCTTCAGAATTTGAAGCTCCAGGTCTGGTATGGTCCAATTAGGGTTTCACGAGACCAAGACCAAGACCAAGACCCGCTTGGTCTTGGTCTTGGTCTCGAAAATGTCTGAAAATCTGGTCTTGGTCTTGGTCTTGGTCTTGGTCTTGACAGCAAGAGTCTTGGTCTTGACGTGGAGGTCTTGGTCTTGGTCTCGAGTCTCGATTCCCCAATCCCCAAGTCCAAAATAAAAATACAACAACAAGAACAATAATTTAAAAAACTATTGCCTCGACTATTACGAACCCTATCAAACTAAATTATTATTTTTTATCAACAATTTCCAAAGCTACAATGCCTTGAACGAATTTTAACTAGAACTCCAAGCGTCTCCAAGCGAAGATTAAGATGGAATTAGAAAATTTTTGTTTGTTCTTTAAATAAAACACAATACATAAACTTTGGATTCTTTGTATTTTTAAGAAACACCCTCAAACAAAGTAGTTTTGAAAACCCCCGCAAGTACCTACTATATGGGAAACAGAGAAAAGCAAAGAGGCTATGCCGGGTTGTAATTGTGGGTAGGTATACATATAGAAAACGATGTATTTTTATTTGGGCTGGTTATTCAATACGTCCTACTAATTTGTTAGATTTTACTTTTATGACTTCACTTCAGGGCCTGGGGTAGGTATGTGTTGCCTGCCAAATGGAATAGTATCCCGTATTAGTAGGTACCATAAATCAAGCACTTTGTCACAACCATACACTATTTACGAGTTGAACCATAAAAACTGTTGAACTTAGCCACGGCACCTCGCACATCCACAATAAATTACCTTCATGCAATAACTGATAATAAAAGTAAAAGTTCTAATCGAGGCAGTGTTCTTAAGTCAATCACATAATATTTAACATTCCTAAAAATGAACCTGACCACAGACTTGCATAATATGGTATATACTGTTGCTCGCATCTAGCTAGATTTTTTTTCTTTGAATTAGTTAAAATACGGAAAAAAAGTCGAGACTCGAGACCAAGACTTGAAAAGTCTTGGTCTTGGTCTTGGTCTTGGGGGCCAAGTCTTGGTCTTGGTCTCGACAATAAAATGATGGTCTTGGTCTTGGTCTTGGTCTTGAATTCGAGACCAAGACCAAGACCAAGGCCGGTCTCGTGAAACCCTAGGTCCAATGAAGACCCAAAAGGCAAGTGAGTAGTCATTTCGGAATGATTTTCACCCGCTGATGTCGATTCTCACAAGAAAAATGAGTTGCGTAGTCATTTGACAAAGATAATTGGTTATAATAAGAGATAAAGATGAAATCAAGTGGTCATTTACTGAACTCTGTAGGAACTTGTTTTTTGTGATAAATACATGAAACTTGGTAGGGCTGTTCACTATTACTTACTTTCCAAATATGGAGGGAGCACCACGCGTTCCGACGTATGACGTCGCGATGCAATGTCAAAAAACATAGTGGTCGTCATTTCCAAAATAGTCGATATATTATCAATATTATCATAGTTTATTTGATTTCTTTCATCAAATCATATGCTTTCGAGATTCAATAACATATTTCCGTCGACTTGGGGAAACGGTGGGCTACCAGTGGTAAGTCAGGTGTCTGCTAGAGGGAGCTGTGAGGTTTTTTACCCCCAAATTTCCACGGTCAACATCTTCGGATAAAACTATTTTTAAGTTTGTCCATACGAATAATTATGTCATCTGGTCAACATTCTTTATGTGTCGTCCTTCTAAGGACTCCTCAGTACGGTTTATACAGATTTTGCAACCGCGCGAGATCATTCAGACTGCCTAGTAAAGTAACCGATTCTGGAATACCGTTTTGTTTGAAATGGGTAAAAAAGGAGTAAATGCAATTTCTGTGATTCTAGTGTTAGGGTATGAATAAAGTCTCGGAGATGAATGAAGTAAATACGTTTGGAAAAAGCACCAATATCAAAAACTTGAATTCTTGAATTCGATTCCCGGCACAGTGCTTTGTGCTATAGAAACAAAGTTTCTCAGCTTGTGATATTTGGGAATCAAATTCAGCAAACTCCTATGACATAAGAAATTCCGATAAGGATAAAAACAACAAATGAACAACCAATAATGGTTCAATCATTTGATACGGTCTTATACACAGCGATTTCTTTTTTCAGTACGGTGGCATTGAAATTAACAGGCGATTAATCGTTATAATAATTTATAGTTCAGTTTGTAAGAGTTCTGTAACCGAGTATGTACCTAATATGGTACAACATCGAAGATCACTTTTTTCCAGTAATCAAAAGTACCTTTCTGAGTGCGTTTCATTTGATCGCTAGATCTGTATAAACATACTGAGGAGTCCCTTGAAGGACGAAACACGAGAAATGTTAACCAGATAACATATTCGTATGCACTGACTTCAAAATAGTTAGTTTTATCCTCAGTTTTATCCGGAGATGTTGACCGCGAAAATTTGGGGGTGAAGAAACCTCACAGTTCCCCTTACAGGCACCTGGTTTACCACTGGTAGCCCACCGTTTTCTCAAATCGACAGAAATATGTTATTGAATCTTGAAAGCATATGGCTTGATGGAAGAATCAAAGAAATTATAATATTCCTATCGACTGTTCTGGAAATGGCGACCACTGTTTTTTGATATTCCGTCGCGACGTCATCCGTCGGAACGCGTGGTGCTCCCTCCATATTTGGAAAGTAAGTAATAATGAACAGTCACACCAAGTTTCATGTATTTATCACAAAAAACAAGTTCCTACAGAGTTCAGTGAATGACCACTTGATTTCATCTTTATCTCTTATTATTACCAATTATCTTTGTCAAATGACTGCGCAACTCATTTTTCTTGTGGGAATCGACATCAGCGGGTGAAAATCATTCGGAAATGACTACTCACTTGCCTTTGTGGGTCTTCATTGGACCATACCAGACCTGGAGCTTCAAATTCTGAAGATACCCCCACCTCTCCGTTCCTGAGGGGCAAATTTGGTGGTGCTGCGGGTCAAAACGCTTGAATAGGTCCAATGATCATCTGTGCCGAAAATAATCGAAATCGTTAGAAGTGCAGAATGATTTGGTGTACCGCTACGACTATAACTGAGTTTATACCGGGTGATAATTTGAAAACTATCCACCTCCAATAACTCCCGATTCCTAGTCAATATTTCTTCGAGCAAAAACAGGTCGATTTTTGTATCGAGGGGGACATCTAAAACATACATTGGCAAATTTTTATCTTCAGCCCCCTCGCCACCACCCATCCCAAAAATAAAATTTCAAATGACACTACATACCTTGCGATACATCGGTGAATTTGGGTGGCACTTTTTCCATAGAAAATTTTCTCTTTCGATGCTGTGCAGGATGACGTTGACTGCATTGAAGAGAATTAAGAGGTCAAGAATATTCAATTGGACACTTGGAGAATTTAGGGAGGAAGAGGGGTGGGGTTGAAAATTTTAGAAATATTTTTTCAGAAAGAGAATTTAATTCTGTTGAATTTAATGTATCGCATAATAGGTAGTGTCATTTGAAATTTCAGGGTTGGGGTGGGTGGGGGCGAGGGGGCTAAAGATAGAAAATCGCTAATGTATGTTTTGGATGTCCCCCTCGATATAAAAATGGACCTGTTTTTGCTCGTAAACATTTTCACTAGGAATCGGGAGTTATTGCAGGTGGACAGTTTTCAAATGATCGCCTGATATACAAAAATCCGGCTGGGTTTCATTTTTGTTCGCTATTTTGTCCTGGACTATTCCTGGACTGATATTTTATGTTTTTTTTTTGGCTTTTTTTTTTTTTTTGGCTTTTTTTGGCTTTTTTTGCGGTGGGCAGGTATCCGTGTAGTCACTGGCAGTACCTCCTTAGCGCCGTCTTAGTAGGCTAAGAGCGAATGCGGGTGATTCCCACACCACCCACCATTTTATGGACGCATCAACAGCGAGGTTATTAGCACCCTTTTTTCGGTGTCCTTCTCGTTTCACAATTTTTCCCTTGACGTGACTGCACGGTGGTACACGCCAAGGTACTAAAAAGCGCATGAAAATTTTCACCTGGCCCAAGCCGGATTTGAACCCACGATCCCTGGAATTGCTTCCAAAGACGGAGTCTGCCGCGCTACCGGCCGGGTTGCGGACTGATATTACTTTTACGACTTTAGGAACAAATGAGGCTCACGATCTTGTCAAAGTAAAAATTAGGTCTCGTACATGGTTTTCATGTGCAGGAAGCTTTGAAGAAGTGAATCAAATAAGGATTTCCACTTCAAATGCCTCGAATCAGGATAAAAGTCAAAATGGAAAAAGCCTAATAAAGATTTTTTCTGAAATATATATTTTTTTTAAACAGAATATTTTTTTTCAAACTGCAATCACAACATTCAATTTGAAATCAGAAGATGTAATTTAGTCAGAAACGACACCAAACTTGTCAATTTGGTCCGAAATTAACAAATAAAAAATTTTGTGCCGCGGCTAGAACTATCCCCTCCTATTCCCCCTTCTTCGTATTATTGACATCTGTTTTGGTGAAGTTATACTGTGAAGGTCTACTGCATTGATAGACATCACTTTTGAATCAGCTTGATAACCGACATCAGTTTTTGCCCCTGGAAGGTAGGCAAATGGCAATTCTGATAGCTGCACGGCGGTTTCATCGTGGGTCCGCCTCGTGAATAGTAAAGGACAGTCTGTAGAGCGTATGTGCCTTCCATGCTTTTATCACAAAATACAAGGTGGTTCTTACTAACCGCCGCACGATGGAGTTAACTTGGTAAAATAAGGCGTAGCGGAATCAATCGCTGTGGGCTTATTCCTTGACAGAAATTCACCATTCAGGTCTTTTTCGAAAGCTACAAGAATGTACTTTGGTTTGAGCCTATGGGCATTTCTAAAATTGAAAATATTTTTTTCAAATTTTAAAAATTTTGAACTTTTCCCGAACAAACACGTAAATGGTTTCAACCTCGGTTTTAACCATCTTGGAGGACCTCAAAACGGATGTATCAGTTTTCATCTCGATTTTTTTTTCAGCGGGTTCACAATACTTCTGTGTAAGAACCTATGTGCGCTGAGTTCCGTTGCATGAAGCGTTTTTTAGCGTACCGACCCCACTATAATAGGGGATGAATCGCTAATCGCAAAATTTATTATAGTGTAGGTCAATAATGGCTGGGTCATCATGACGGCCCTTTGTTGAGCATCTATCAGGTGCACTTTTATTTTCAACGTGATTTGCAGTTCATACAGGGTCCTTACTTTATTTACGAAGTTCATGATTACTAGCTGTATGTACGCATTGATACGTGATTACTGAATACTGAATAAGTATAGGTATATGTACATGCCGCGTGTGTTATCCCATTTTAACTTGTTTGTTCTTGTTATACACCCGACAAGTACCTATAGTGCTTCATTTTGTAAACCACGTTTCGTTTTCATCAGTTACGCTGACAACGACAACAAATCGAAATTAGTCACAAACAGCTAAAAAAAAATTGTATGCCAACCTAATTACATAAACTTCTATGAATTTCCACAGCACCATTTCCAAAGCCCTAATTTTACACCTCGCTAATAATTCTTTGGTAATGTGAAAAATAAAGGGTTAATTACTCGCCGCGTTTTTACATTACCTACATTCGTTGTTCGAAATTCAAAAACACGCTCACATACTACGCAGATATTACCATTTATTTAATCACGGTAATGAAAGCCATGATGTTAAAAAAGTGGGAAAAAATGCATGGTGATGATGGAAAAACCTCAGATTTTCCTTTCAGGTTTAAGTAAGTATTGGAGCATAATAATCGGCTGATGGTATAGTACAGACGTTTGAAGTGTATTATGTATGCCATCTGATTGGGCTAAAAAAAGAGTCCACTAGTATCACACCAAGAAAAATCACCATGCGTGCAGGTTTCAAATTGTATATGGGACGCAATTTTCATCAAATGAATGGTGCTGATATGATGTATTTATACGAGTATAGTACCCATTAAAAAACTACATGAACACAACGTTTTACAGCATGACATAAAATAATAAATCATGCTGCATGAAAGGTGGTGAATTTCTTTGTTAAATTAATACCCCACCCTAATGTTTATTTTGGTTGAATTACGTTGAATTATCGATTTTACAAAATGTGTATGTATATTTTTACTTTGTGGGAAATTTAGAGCTTCGTACCGATAACTTTGAATTGGACACAAGACACAAGTTAGTGTCAATGTCAACAGCTGTAAGTATATGAAACGTTATCGCTGTAGTCAAGGGATAATGAGCGGTCCTTCACATAGTGTGACCTTTTTAACACTTCTCCAGGTATTACCGCCACTGTATTACCGGCTTTTACAGATATAGACTTATTTGATGACAGCTGCATTTTTTTTCCATCAATCTCAGATATTTTTATCTCATTAGATTGTTGTGTCTCACTTGCTCCTTAGCAATTTATCGCTTTTTCTCTTTTTAACTGAGATAAGTGAGATTGTGGTGGAAGCGCCTGGTACCTACAGACAAAAGTTCTTGAGAGATATCAAGGAAAATTTTCAAAATGCATCAAAAATTTTTTGCATCATCAATATTATTTATCATATCATCAGAAATAAGTTTTTGAGTTTAATAAGTTTTTTTGTTGAAGAAAATGCACGGTAGCATCATGTCAAACACTGTTACGTGTTAGATTGCACAAACCACAGTTACCTACTCGGGCTGATATAGTGGGAGGGCTCTTGTCAAGAGCAATAATGAGACTCCGGATTACAACTGCGCTGTTATTTTATTCCACTCTTACGGCTCAATACCAAGTTGGGGCTGAGACCGCCGTAAGTGCGGTTACCATAGCAACGGCGGGTACCAACCAATCAGACCGCTGTATTTGGCGAGTTACGCCCGCCGTCCCAAACTTTGCGCCTGTAACTTGGTATCGAGCCCTTATACTTTACGTAGGTACAAAAATCAGAGCAAACAACCTTGACCACTGCCTTGCTTTGGCTTCCAGGCCAGACTAGGATTGGGGACTGGGGCCTGGGCCGGTACTGCCTCTTCTGTCCGCTCAGTGCTGCCAGCGCCGTTCTGTCGCGCGCACTCGCACTATCACAAGGAAGTATGATAGTGCTACCGGATTCCGACACAGCTTCATCCCACAACAGGGTAAATCATTACTTTACTCTTGAGAAAAAAAAAAAAAACAATCAAGGCAGTAATGTTTATAGTTTGCGACATCTCTTTAGTTTCTTTCCTGCCAACTCTTGACTGTGTTGTGAGTAACAGATTACATAGCGCCTTCCCATCTTTCTGTCAAGATTGACTAGCCTGTGAACGTGTGCTGCAACCATCTCTTCAGTTCCAGTCAAAATCTCAATGGCGAGATTTCTACACCACTTCAAATTTTTACGCAGCGATGAATTGTTACTTTTCATTTTATCAGAAATACCAATGAAAGCTTTGAATTTGTTATATTCGGTAACATTTTTTGGTTTGTTGACTTCACCACGTTTTCTCTTTACGCGGCCACCATCTCATCTGTCTATTTCGTGCTCAACACCACCACGTCTGTCTTGTCCTTCCATTTTTTGACTACAATTCCTACATTGCTTTCTTCAGTGATGCATGGTTGCCCAACTTTCAGCTTTTTTGTTACAACATTCGATGGGTTGAATTTTCTGTTGGTTTGTAACGTTCCAATCAAATGAGTTTCACGGCGCAGTATAGTTCGTGAGCAAGATTATCACTGAGGTGTTAAGTAGTTATCCCTGCAAAGAGTTCTTCCTCTGTTCAGCAAATCCTCCATCGAATTCAAAACAACTAGCCCAGGCGCCAGGGAAAACAATAAGGAAATAATTGTTTCCTGGCTGGAAACTAGCTTAAAACGATCTGTGTAGCTTAGGTTTTGACATACTAGTTTCCCTTCTTTCGGAAATGTCGGCGTCATGTCGCCATCATCAACAAGAAGTGCACCAGCGTGATTTTTGCCGAATATCTTAATTTTGGGTCATCTGACAGCAAAAGATGTAAGGAGTTATTTTGAAGCCTATGAAATTCCCTACAGTTTGGTTTTTCAATCAATTCTCTGCGACCTATGGTCTTTGAGATAGAGCTTCTGGAAGCGAGAGGCATTGTCGTAAAAGCTCCATGGTCACTTGACTCGAAAAACTAAAATGTCGATGTGACAAAAAAAAATTCAAAATGAGATTACTCGAGAATTCTTCATGCTATAGTTGCGGTGATGGTCCTTAACTCTTCCACTTGAACCGTAGATTACGAATATTGAAAAGTCAAAAACGTCACATCGTACATATACAGGGTGTACTACGGGAATCAAATCAGAACAGAAAAACTTGACATATTTCTTCGATATAGCCTATGCGAAACTCTAAGCACTTATCACGAGTCCAATATCATTATGCATTGCTCTGTAAGCTTCACTTGATACACTTAAGAAGTGGTCAGCTGACAGCCTTCCTGTAAAATGTTTTGAAGGCGCTCTAAAATCACCAAAATTTACAGTAGCAAGAAATGTATGTAACAGTATATTATATACCAAGGAACCAAAGTGAATTTTTGATCCCTTGGGTGAAGTTTGTTGCTCGAGGGCCCTTTGGGCCTAAATCCCCAAATCAAAAATTCACTTTGGTCCCTTGGTATATAATATACTGTTATATACATTCCTTGGTACTGAATTTTTGATATTTTGATGATTTCAGAGGGCCTTCAAAACATTTTACAGTAAAGCTGTGAGCTGACCACTTCTTTAGTGTATTAAGTGAAGCTTATAGAGCAAATCCATATTGATATTGGACTCGTGTTAGGTGCTTAGAGTGTCGCATATAGGCTAAATCGAAGAAATATGTAAAATGTCTCTGATCTGATTTGATTCCCTCAGTACACCCTGTATATGTACAATGTGACGTTTTTGACTTTTCTATATTCGTAATCAACGGTTCAAGAGAAAGAGTTTGAGACCATCACCGCAACTATAGCATGAAGGATTCTCGAGAAATCTCATTTTGAAATTTTTTTGTCACATCGACATTTTAGTTTTTTGAGTGAAGTGGCCATGGAGCTTTTACGACAATGCCTGTTGCGTCCTGAAGCTCTATTCGGAAACCATAGGTCGCAGAAAGGTCATTTAAAAACTATTCCATAGGGAATTTCATTGGTTTCAAAATGACTCCTTACATCTTTTGCTGTCAGATGGCCTAAAATCAAAATATTCGGCAAAAACCACTCTGGTGCACTTCTTGTTGATGATGGCGACATGACGCCGATATTTCCGAAAGAGGGGAAATTAGTATGTCAAAACCTAAGCCACACAGATCGTTTGAGGCTAGTTTCCAGCCAGGAAACAATTATTTCCTTATTGAGCTGATTTTTGCTCCCTGGCGCCTGGGCTAAACCTTAGTTGGAACACTACCTCTCTTTTTCTGTGTGTGCTCTTTGCCACAATAGATCTTGAAATCATAGATATAGCCACCATCTAGGCACAGCTTGAATAATTATTTTATACCAAATTTGTAGTGTTGTTTCGAAATGTACTGCTTGAACTTGAGACGTCCCTGGAACGGCACCAATGTCACATCGATGCACACATATATATTGGTTCCCACAACTTTTATGGAAAACCATTGTTAGTAAGGTTCTGAAATCCCGACTGGTCCTTGAGGCCACAGTTTAAAAACTCTGTATATGGGCCTATATTAGTTATGTATTTCATTACAGGATAATTTGTTGAAGTCAAAATTTTCATTGCAGTGGTTCATCCACTGGGACCGACAAGCGCACGGTTTCACGGACTCCGTCTTTCATACCCCCGAACGTAGGTTCGGATGTCCGACACATCCACGCCCTTTGCCCGGTACGTTCCTGACTACTGTTGCTTCAAATACATATAGGGTGATTTTTTGTTCACTGGTTACAGAGATACAATCATGATGTTTTGTGTGTTTTGTATGAAACTTTGATATGCAATATTTCTGTAGGTAATAGTTGAAGACTCGGTTAAAGATATTTTGTTCAAATTTACCAGCAATATTCCTCTGTTAAAACTTGTCAAGAATTCTGGCTGAATCAAAATTCAGGGCCGCAAATTAGAAGATTTCAGGTAAGAAGCGTTTGCTGGTGGTGATTCACGCATGGCCCCAAGCCGTTGGTAATTTGTGTGAATCCGTTGGAATTATGTGGTTATCCGTTCAATTTGAAGCAATCTCAGAGTCAGAATTTTTGAATTTTTGATGCAATATTGTCAAACATTCAAGTCTGTAAATACAAACGTAGCTGTAGCATAGCAGGCATGTATATTTTTGATATGTTTGACTAGAAACTTCAAGTTTACAGAAGAACCATTCGCAGTTGTTGTGAGCCGATTAAAAAAAAATCAAACGTGAAAATAACTTTTTCACCCTGTGAATTGGAAAACATCTGTTACAGGAATGTATCCTTTTGTTACAATATTTCCGCGTACGGGTTCGAATATAATTGAGACAATCGTTTCAAACACACACTGTTTATTACTGCGTACTACTACAATAACCAGACGCCAACAATTATCTACTTGGAATTATATCGCAGGTACTTCGCTTGTTTCGCACTCGTTACCACTTCGCATTCCAATCCAATACTGCCCTGAGCTGCCGGCTGATGCCTTATATAAGGCCTCCGAATAGTGTTGCCGAACTTTCCGTCTACTTCCAGCAAATTCCATAGAGGCCCGGCATATGCGATTTCTAGACCATTCCTGAATAGTCACACACGTTACCCGTATAATTCGGCCGGGTTCTGGAGCGGCGCCTCCGCCAAAATGGACAGATCTTTCTTGATCGAGCATTGAAGTCTCCCTTCAGTTTCACATACACGAACGCTCTGGAATGCACCAGATCGCTCCAGACTTCTACACTGCGATCTAATGGATGGAAGGATCCAGAAAGATCGAGTGTTTACCAATATGTACGGGATCGCCGCTCGTTACACTTTTTATATGTTCAGTATGACATCAGAAGCTTGGGAGAGAACTGGAACTAGCGTCAATCCAGATCAATTCGACCAAGAAAAAAATGTAAGATGGAAAATAGTTTTCACCCTGTAACTTGATACACAGCAGTTGCTGTATAATGTGGTTTTGATATGTTTCTTGGAAGACTATAGCCTATCAAACTAGCCGGAAACCGTTGTTCCGGTCTTCAGTTTTTCAAAAAAGGGAGAATGTGAAGAAAAATAATGAATGTAGGTACACCCTGTAAACTGATTGGTGGCAGTCCCAGAGATGAGGACTTTTGATATGTTGGAAGCTTGCCATGGTGAAAAAAAGTTTTTGTTTGAATTATTTCCAGCTGAAATTCCATTTCCAATATACTAACGAGCGATTAAATACTCGGTTGCTCAAGTTAGCGTACGATGCTCACTTTTTTCCCGAACGGGTAAATCATGATCACGGGTTCCGAGAAAAGTTGAGCATCGTATACGCCAACTTGAGCAATCAAGTATTTGATCCTCTGTATCTATGTATCATCCTATATACAGGGTGTTTCAGGGATGATAGCAAAAAATTCAACTGTGGGTAGATCTCGTCAAAATATGACGAAAACCTATATACCATTTTGCAAAGTTCGGCCTAATGACGAAGATACAGCCCTCTAAAGTTCACTTTTTTCGTATTTCAAAAATTTATAACTACTCAAGAATGTTTCGACAAATTTAGCTTTAATTCAGCAAGAGCTGGTTTGTCAAAGTGATCTATCATCCTGCCCAATTTGGAAAGAATCCAACCAGTGGTGTAGGAGCTATGATGGTCAATAATTCAGAAGCATCCGAAGAAAAGTTGACTTGAGGTGACCCCTCATAACTTGTACGCCACTGATTAGATTCTTCCCAAATTTGTCAGGTTCACAGACAATTATAACAAACCATCTTATACTAAATTAAATCTAAATTTGTCGAAACGTTCCTGAGCTACAAATTTTTGAAATCCGAAAAAAGTGAACTTTGGAGGGCGTATCTTCGTCATTAGGCAGGCCGAACTTTGCAAAATGGTATATAGGTTTTCGTCATATTTGCTATCATCCCTGAAACAGTATTATCCGTTTCACCCTTATTTGCCACACAGCAAGCTATGATATTGTTTTGCGAGGTTCAACATATTGACGAAACTTTATCAGTTTATTGACAAATTTTGACAATGTCAGGTCAAATCAGTTTTCAAGCTTAATCCTCTCACATCAAACTAAAATGCAAGTCTGCGGCATATTCAGCACGTTGAGCTCCTATAGTCAGACATAGGACGTATAGCCGAAAACATGACGGTGAATAGGACCGCTTTAGCTTTTGGGGTAAGTAAAAACTTGCCGTTCCGTTACTCTTAGCTCAAGTTTGACTTTGGAGTCAAACAATTAATGTTTTAGTTTTAAATAATAATTCACCTTTGGTATTTTTCTTGCTTTCCTTGGGCTAGACCCCTGGCTCGGATTTTTCACGGTATCATCGTGGTGATATTAGTGAGAAGTCGGTTTGACAACTTTGAAATAATCATCAATGAGTGAAACCACCTGTGTGTCTCAGGGATACCACCATAACTACCGCAAAAAAACTAACAAGACGAAAACGTCATTATTTTCCACTTATGAATTTTCCGATAAAACTCTGCATAGGCTATAATGGGTATTATCCGCACAGCAAGAGATTTTAAAGCTACACCGCTCTCTCGCTTTGCATTAGTTTCATAAGAAGTGCATTGTAAGATTTCCCAATTCGCACCCAGCTTCTCCAATCTTACTGATGCATGTAGGGGAAACCACGGCTGATAGTTCCCGCAAGTTGTGCTTAGAAGCACTGCTCGTCAGAGAAACTCTGAACACCTATTTTTTCGTAAATACCGTAGTCATACCCCAATCGGTTCCATACTTTGACACCCTGCTCTGTATATTTTCAAGGAAGCATTTTAGGGCCATGAGTTTTCTATTAATTTTTTGACTTAATTTTTAATGGGAAATCATTTTCAGAAAGTTTCTGACAGCCAGTTCCTAACACCCTGTATAGTGGAACAAGAATTTGCACGGAAGCAAGTAAGTGCTGCGCGCCAAGTGGCTCATTTTGATCTAAGAAATGACTGTGCCAAGTATTTAGTTTGCTTTTATCATTATTTGCAGTTACTTTCTACCTAGCACGTCGGGTATGTACAGTTCTTGTGGAATCTTGGTGAATAGGCAAGTCTACGTTGGCGGAGTAGTATAATAGCACAACACCTATAATAGTACCAATTCTTAAAAAATTCTCTTGATAACTGGTATAATACCCAACTGCAGCTAGCTCCAATCTCCCCTACCTGAGGTAAAGTGCTATAGTCATATAAAGAAGGCACGTCATTTCTTCCTGCTAGTAATAAGACAAGAGACATTTTGATGTGCTCTTCCGGCATTTCCGCATCCCCAAAGAAAGCAAAGCCGCGTGCCCAGAGGAGCTTCAACCTGAATTGTGAGAGTCATTAACCTGCAACCTCTGAAATAGCAATGGCGTGACAGAGCGAAAGTTTTCAGGGCTGAAATTGGCCGTTCGGCTCTATGTTTCTCCTTTCTAAGTTCCGGGCACTTACTGAGCCCCGAAGACATCATGAAAAATCGCACGAGTTCCGTTTATTATTATCTATGTAACACATCTGAGAGGCATCGTTGGAATAACGTGAATTCTCAAGTCGGAGGGAGGTACAAGGGAGGGTGATGGGGGTATAAGTATTTTAGAACAAGAAAAAGCGGAACTAAGAAAACTGCTTTACAAAGGAGAATATCTCGTTACATTTATCTCCACTCCATTCCGCGCTTCTGTATGGTATGCATAAAGACTATAAGGGATTTATAACAAGCCGTTTCAATTTTTATGTGAGGTCATTGCTTGAGACAATGTTTTTTGGGTGATTGTGTTCTCGTAAAAGTCGCAAAATATCACGTTACAGAATGTAAGGTGTAGGTAATGAAACTGCGATTCACCAGCGACATTTTATGAGACGTTGCTGTTTATCTAATTATCTATGGTTGTATACCTCTGAGGGTTTTCTTTAGTTTTAGTTTAGTTGGTCTAGGTACTTTAGTGAAACCGTCGCGAGAGCCCCTGCTTTAGTTTCGTTCGTTTTTTTTTATTTGTTGAAGAGTTTACTATAAATCGGTATAAATACTTACCGAAAATAAAGGGGGTTGGAGTCCCGCTCTTTGATCCCTTCCGATAATTCCGATAAAAAAATAAAAGTGAAGCTAATGTGAGTTGTCATACAACAAAGTTCAATGTGATGAATCAAAAACTACCCAATGGATTTTAATCAAAATCATCAGAAAGCAAGGCAACAAACCGTCAAGTTTTGTCTCGAGTTTTGGTCGGCAGTCGGGGCTTTGCAGTCAGTCATCCACCATTTCGCAGCCGGGCGCTACGAATTTTCAAAGGTGCGGAAAAGCGTTTTCTGGTCGAAATCACTAGGAACGGCGGACGCTGATGCATTTGTCCACACACACTCGACAATGGTTAGTGACAAATCCCGACATATACCTGTTGAAATTAATTCTCTTGACATGTCTTTGTCAGTGATGAACGTTATTTTGCTATTTTTCACGAACTTTTACTCAACTTTATTTCGATTTTTATACCTATCACCTCGCCTATCACTATCAGTAGTTGAAGTTTTGCTGCAGGTGACTAGCCGGGTGTTAACGTGTTAGTCGTGTTTGGTCCATGGTCCACCGTAGCATATTAAGGATGGTTTCTGAGGATGGTGGCAGGTAGAACTGAATTTTTATTTGAGGTTAAGGAGGTTAAGGCCCGAGATTCTGCAGCCCCTTGAGACTTCTCGAGCCACGTGTTGTTTGATGTGATTATATACGCAAAGTTTGTCTTTTAGGGTGCTGGCTCAATCGAGTAGGTAGGCGTTGTCTTTTTTCAATTTTTGAACCAGATCCCTCCGCCCGAAGGGACGCCGGATGCCTCGATCAAAATCATCACTTACGTCGATGTACCACCGGAAAGTATTGTGACGTTCCCAACAGTTTTTCAGACGACAGAGTCTTCCTGATATGATTAGATGATATCTTATTATTAGTGATATCAGAACCTGAGCCTGGGACAACCCGAATTCACGTTGGTTCAACAGACACAACGTCATATCGATGATCCGGCGCGTGACTATCACAGTGTTATGTTATTCATGTGTATGTTTATACAAATATTTTGAATAGATTGACACCTGATTATACGTTTGTTTTTATTAAAAAAAATATGCAATGTCACTGACAATAATTGCCATCAGGTACTGGTTGCCTCTTCAACTAATTACTAAACTGTGATAGTACCCATTTCGGCTCTTACTGATAAACGTATAATCCGCAAACTCTTTTTCTGCTATGCAAACATATGCAGAATAATTTTATGCTTGTTCATAAACATGCCGTGGAAAAAATCCCGCTTGCATCCCAAGGGCACTTGAAAGCGTATTTGAATTTACAAAACTCTGGCCACACTTGGAAATTGTTTACTGCGAATTCTGATGCGACTAAATAAGTCTGTAATGCGGTGCATGTAGATACTATAAAATTCAATTGCATTACTTATCTAGTGCGCATTTTAGTAACAGACGGAAAAATTTTGATAGACAGTCTAATCTCATTTTGCACATTGGGAAATTGCTTTGCTCCATTCCCGTACGGTGCATTTAGGATGTCCTATCCAGAAGTTCGCTCATAGTTGACTATTAAATTTATCAATTATATTACGGTACACTTCACCAACGTTCGAATGGTGAAAATGGGATAAGCGCTAAACGATTCAAGTGAAGTGTATTATTCCATCCTTCAAATTCACTCTTAATGACTCCGACTTATCATTTTATGATTTTGATTTTAATTATTACGGAGCACAGTGCCCCACTGCAACTCACAAAAAAAGTAAGCGCACATAAATGTTTCGTGCTTATTAAAACTCGTTGAATACTCGCTTTGGACGGAAGAAATGTGACAAATAAAGGCATTCAGTAAAACTCAACAAGGCTCTGCCACTCGTTTGTGCTATTGTCAAACACCGCCAGCATTGTATCAGTAAATTCAAATGAAATAAAAGCCGTTCCGCACTGATCACTGATTAAAAAGAAACTAGTTAATACACGTTTAAATTTTTTGTGAATTTCAACCCTCGATCTGAAGGATATATTATACATACAGGTTGCTGCCGCAGAAACGGCCAGGTAGAGATGAGAAGATGTATTTTATTAATTCAATTCAGTTAATGAATATTTTGTTCAGTGTCTGGTGTAGACGTTCCAAATGAAAAGCTGTCAATTGGTATGATAGTACAAGGAATATAAGTTTTGACCTAGAAATTGATAACTTTTACACCATTTCCAACTGTATTTGCGATAATATTAGATGTATTTCAGATGAGTGATATGTTTTTGAGAAAACACCAATTGTATTTCAAATTTGAGAAATGTAGTTTAGAATTTGCCAAATGTATATTCAATTATACCGGGTGTTTATAAATGTCTGATCGCATCGCCTTTGGAATCCGCTTCCGATCACTACAATTGCGCCTGTTACTGCGTTTTTCGACCTGACCCATGCCTGCCGCGGTCACAGATCCTGATAAACACCCCGTAGAATTGTAGTCAAAAAAATACCAAATGCATTTCAGATGTGAGAAATGGAGTTGAGAATATGCCAGATGTATAGTTGAATATTCAAATGTAGTCGAGAAAATACCAAATGAATCTCAGAATAAAGGTATGTAATTTAGAAAACGTGAATTGTAAACGAGAAACCGCCAATTGTAGTTGAGTTAGTTGAGAATGACCCAGCAACCACCATCTAAATCCAACAGACACGTGTTTCGACCTGTTTGTGTCTCATCAGTGCTGAAGCATTCTAGGCAGTCTTGGACCGTTGGATCATCGAGCTTCTGCCTAGAATGCTTCAGCACTGATGAGACCCGAACAGGTCGAAACACGTGTCTGCTGGGCCTCGATGGTGGTTGCTCAGTCGGTCTGATGGGTATGGGTCTGAGACTTCTCCTCACATCAATCATTTTTCCTGTCCCACGCTCGGAGGTCAGAGAAAAACGCCTTTCTTTTCATAAAGGCATCGACACTAATCATGTTACAAGTTCCTCGGAAAAATTCATATAACTGAAGATTGAAAAAACTTGAGGATATTCACCAACACTAATTTAAGGAGAAGTACACTTTTTCACTTCTCATCCATTAATTGAAAACCGAGTTGAAAACATTTTATTTGTTTTTTCTTTAATTCCTCATATATGCTAAAACGTTGAGATCTGTCAAAAGAGCAAACAGTCACATGTCCATCTGTCCGGACGTGTGCGTGTTTGTCAGGTTTTTGTCTCTCGATTTACTCCTGAACCGTCAGACCGATTTCGACCTTTGGTGTATTTTAGAAAGGTGAAAATAAGCTTTCAAGCGTGATCTGTCAAAGAGAGACGAGAGATTTTGACCAAACGATTTTGATGATTTTTGATAGCTCATTTTGAAGCTCAATTCAATTCCATTCAATCCAGCGTTTTTTGTGCAATTGTTGATGCTTTGAAATACGTCAGAAATAGTTGTAATAATAGATAAATAACGCGACAATAATTTACATACAGAGATAACAACACACAATGGAAGAGAAAAAATATCACATAAGTAGGAGGTAGGTATTATGTAATTCTCATCAAAAAAGTTCTTTGAGAGTGTAGCAGCCCCTCTGCGTACAAACCTTTGAATTTTTCTATTGTAGTCAGCTTCTAATTTGCAGTTTTTGATGTTCCACATAGAAGGAGTGCACATGACTGTTCGCACGGATGTCTTGTCTAAGCTTTTTTTGCCAAAAAACTCCATTCAGAACATGTGAAAGTTGTGACAAATCTGTCATCTGTCAGAAGTTATAAGCTGTCAAAGCTAAAACTTTGGCTTCCTATAACTCGAGAAATACCGAACGGATTTCAAGCAAAGGTTGCCTCATTTTCAGATAGAAAAGCTTGAGACATTAATTTAACGTTGTAAGTGAATAATCTATTTTGACTTGATAAATACACTCACCTACCTAATTTGACATTAAATACCTAGTTAGTATATCTGTCGTCATTAAGTTATTTGGGAAGCTACCTAACCAGGCTACCATATCTAGGTAATCGTTGTATTCACATTTATCTTATTTATTTTCACCTTCACCTTACATGCAATTTTTTGTTCCATCCTCTGTAAATTCACCTTATCGAAGCCATAAATAAAAAAACTCATCAAGTGCACATGTCGCGCATGAAAAACTGCTGACAAATGTATAACTTCGTGTAACTTGCGGGAATGGATTTTCAGATATAACCGCCCCATGTGGACTCGTTCAACATTATCTCTCTTCAATATTTTCAGCTGTGTTTTAAAAAGGTCACAGCTTTTTTCAACGATGACTGCTGGGCTGAAATTGGCGCACAATATCTGACCTAGCGTAATTAATCAAAATGCTTTTCACTTTTTAGTTTGATAAATTAATCCTATAGAAGGTAATCGCGGATTACTCCAAATCCAGAAAGCTGGAAAAAGAGCACACCGAATCCCGGAGTGTTCTGTCTATTATACGAAAGACATAACTTAGTTGTTCGTTCGGGTAGATTCGCATCACTGACTGCACAGTTTTAAGTGCTAATTAAAAAATAAAAAAGCTCGGCAATTACTTATAGCCTACCCTTCTAGTTCCTCATTCCGCTTAGCGAAAAAGCCGTGGGATGCTGGTAATCTTTTCTAAATTAATAGGTTCACTGTTTATCTTAATTATTAATAATAATAATTACCAAAATGCTGGGTGAAGGCGAGTGGAAAAGAGAAAGACTGGATGGTGCGTCGCATCTGGCGCGAAATGATTTATTGAAGGTGCTCATTATTGTTATTAATTTATGAAACGGGATTTTTCCGCAGAACATTTCACGGCGATGCGACGGTACGGAAAAAAATCCGCGCTTTTGTGGAAAACGATTAATTTTTTATCGCCGGCGCGTCAACTAAGGCACAATATAGGTAGGTATAGGTACTTGGAGTGACTACACTATTAATCTTTCTTCCTTTGATATCGCATATACCTGCCGATGGCTATAGGTATAGGCGCGAGAAGGGAAAACAACCTCAGCGTGAAAGAAAATCGAAGGAATCCTTTTCATTTCAATTTGGGAAGATATCGAATTCCGCCCACTTGGAAGGAAGTTATTTAGACTTTCAGGACACAGTTATCAAAGAGGGACAAACACGTAGCCTGACAGACACTGAAAAACCTCATTTAAAATGATTTTTCTTTGATTTTTGTAGAAAAAAATCAACTTTTAAATTGCTATCGCCCGGATTTCTGTGCTACCGCGTACATTTGACCTTTTAACTTTGTTGGAGACGTTCGTTTGCCACTGTCGCGGCAGAAAACTTCCAAGTCCGGAGGCTCAAATCGTTACAGCAAGCAAACTGTAGTGTTTTTGTCTAAATCCCTCAATAAAATGCAGGTAATAATAAGCGGTGAAAAGTGATGTGACGCATTTTTCGACGCTCGTAATGGTTTGATTCGTGATGATTCGCGGGGCTAAGACGACACCCCTGCAGTTTACCCGCGGTACTCGAATCGTATTTCGACGCTTGCCAAGTCCAATTCTTGAATCGCCTGTGAGTATTTTCTGCTACCGAACCTCATAATCAAGCGCTCATAGAAATTACACACTTTTGTCTATCCAAAGAAGTCGACGTTCAGCAGAGGGTGACTTGGGGAAGTTTTTGTTTCCCTCTTTCTCACCCCCTTGTCTGTCTTTTTTAGCGCACTTTCCCAAAAAATGGGAACAAAGCGCTTTTAGCTTCACTTCGTCTGTCCGTACCCGGGATAACTCCTCAGGGAAGAAAGAGATATCGATGTGATGTAAACGCTGATCAATAGTACATCATGTTCCGGATGTCAAGTTGACTTTTGGTGTTTTGTTATTCTGCCGCCATCTTTGATCCGCCATTTTGAATTTCTCTAAAAGTGATCCGATTGAAATAAAATTTGCAGGAAATTCAAACCACATCAAGATGTATCCAATTTACGACAATTATTGATGCCCCGCCGCCATCTTGTATTCTCCATATTGAACATGTTTCAAAGTGATAGAACTAGAAAAATCATGCCTCAACGAAAAGAGATAATAATATCGATGTGGTGTAAACGCCAATCGAATGCGTACGTGACCATCATATAAAGTTGACCAATGATTTTCATCACTTGGCCGCCATCTTTGATCTGCCATTTTGAATTTCTCAAAAAGTAATCCAGTTTGAGTGAAATTTGCAGGCGATGTGAATTTCATCAAGATTCATTCTATTTTCGACCATTGATGCCCCGCCGCCATCTTGTATTCTCCATTCAAACATGTTTCAAAATGAAAGAACTAGAAGAATTATGCCTCAACGAAAAGAGATATCGATGTGGTGAAAATGCCAATCAAATGCATTACGTATCCACCATATGAATTTGTTCAATTATTTTTGTCACTTTGCCGCCATCTTTGGTCCGCCATTTTGATATTCTCTGAAAGTGGTCCTATTTGAGTAAAATTCACAGGCGATGTGAACTTCATCAAAATACATCCGATTTTGGACAAACTAATAATGATGATGATGATCTCTTATCACTTAACGATTTTCATAGAGCTTGGGTCTTACCTTTGTTTCGTATGATCATTCTTATTCTCCAGCCAAATTTCAACATTCTGCCGCCATATTGAAATCTCTTACTAGTGGAACGATTTTTATGAAACTTGGAACCTACCCTTGTCTATAGTACGATCATTTTGATTTTTAGGCCAAATTTCATGATTCTGACGCTACTTTGGCCGCCATATTTAAATTTCTGCCCAAATAACAATAGAACCCTGATTAACATCTTGCGGTTCACTAATCCTTCAAAAAGGAAGTGCGCTACTGAGCCTCATGCCCATGAGGCATATTCGCTTGTTTCCTATTGCGCTTGTGGGGTGGGAGGCCAGGGCGGTTCTTATTATTCTATAGAGTTGAATTCAAGTGATGAGTCCGAAAACTCGACGGGTATAGTTTTTGTATTGGGAAGGAGGGCAAAATGTGTCACTCTTTTATCATTGTTTATTCTGCGGTTCCGGCGCTACTGAGGGCGCTACCAATGCTCCAAATGAAAAACCAGAGTTCAATAGATTTTATCATAATTTTTTTTCCAAAAAATGTAGATTTTTTTGGAAAATTTTTAGCGATAAAAAACAAAAATAGCTAGTGGTTCAACTAGACAATCCAATTTCAGATACCAGTTTTCTTTAGTTTTTTTTTGTCGAAGCACTGATAGCAGTAGAACCAAAAGAAGAAAAACAACATGAGGTCAGCCTTAAGGTGGTTTGGGCTTGCTCACGTTGCAATGCAAATAATTTTGCTGCTCAAATCAATTTGTATGATTGGTTCAATATATTTATTATAATTATATGATTTCACATTATTATTGCGAATTACCAATTACGAAATTAGTTGATATTTGTTTCTCTTGCTTCATAAGATCATATAAGTATCAAGATGTGCGTGATGCAAGGTTCTGAAAAGAAATTAGGTATCTGGGTACCAGTTACCGTTCAAGTGTCTAACTGAGGAGTATCTTTTCTAGTTTCGACCCATACGGATCCTGCCACTAAGGGGGATTCGATATTTCAACATTATACAATCATGATGCGGTAACGATCCTCCGAGACGAAACCAGTCATATCGTCTTGCTTCTCATCGTCAAATCAAATAGGTAAGTGAGACTTATAAGTCCTATTGCACAAGATTAATGTCATATCAAAATTTAGTTTTAAACAGAAAAGATATCTAATGTGCTAGTCCGACGAATCGCTTGAAATTAATAGGTTCTCTTCGATACCTTCCGGTTCACTCGGAAACCGAAGTTTTAGATTGTTAGTCCAGGGACTTCAACTTGCGAATAGAACATGTTTCTCATCTAAAATTCTGACGAAATTCAACGAACGAAAAACAGGCAGTGACAACCACTTGAAAAAAGTGCCTCCTGCTTAGCCCCACACCAAATATTCGGGTTGTGTTGAGAGTAAAATTGTTCTGGACTGTTGTACGAACAGTCTTGCTCAATGTCAACATCCATTAATCAAAAGTGACTTAGTCTCGCGTGCCAACAAGGCAAATCTGTAACATTCAACATAAATATTTATATCTTCAATGTTAGGCTTCAAATCTTGGTAATTCCCGAACCGTTTCGAGATAATACCATATGTTCGTTAAAATCATGAATTAGGGCAAGCTATGAACTTCGAAACGTATGTTCAAAATGTAATCCATGACGACGGCTCATCATGTTGACATCAAATTTGAGTAATTATTGATGAATTCACGACATGCGTTTTTTCTTCCATAGCCTGCCCTAATTCATGATTTTAACGAACATACGGTACATCACACTTCATGATTTTTGTTTAGAATGATAAAAAAATATGATTTGTTATCGAATTGACTTTATCACGCTCATAGTTGCCATGCAACAGCCGATAGCATTGCCTATAAGCGCGATAAAGTTACTTCGCTCACAAGACTTTGGCTGTAAGAATATAAGTGAGACTTAATGCTACCACATGAAGTTAGTTATACCCCAATTACAATGTAATATTTTATTTTCAAAAAGTTCAATCTGCTTACCTTCCTCGGAATGTTGCCGGTTTTGCGTCGATCACTATGGTTTCTACCGCGACAATTGAACGTTTGCCGTGCTGTTTGTGCTTCGCTGGAGTATAGTATGAGTCGAGGTATGAGTATTTATCAGCTGCTCAAGAATGCTGTCATAAGTGGCAATTCTGTAAAATTGAAATACCCCTTAAAATTTTAAAAGGCGTTGGTCACCTAGGAACGTTCAGAAATCGGCTTTACGATTGGCTGATTTTCTTTTAACGGCCTTTAAATTTTGACCGGTTTGATACAGGATCGCTACTATAGTCATAGAAATGCCACTTATGCATTTGCATTTTCATTTTTCAACACAGTCACATAAAGTTCTATGTTAAAGTATGACGTTTGAAAATAAAAAATAATATGATCAATAAAAAAAAACCTGAAAGCGAAACTCTTTTTATATACTTACTTTATTCGCCCTTCATCTTCATATTTTTTGTCAATTTGAAAATATTTGCATGTCGAAAGTACTTTTTATAAAGGCATACACACTTAAGGACGTTATTATAACATGTAAATATTATAGGTAACGGGCGTTTTATAATACAACATGCATAATACACATTGAGAATACCATATTGTGCAAAATCCCGCTCGACACCAACTTTGCATTAGTTCCGTATTTGATGTGGGAGATAGAGTCTTAACAGAATTGACGGAGTTTAAATATTTGAACGGCTTTAGAAAGAGTTTGGAACTTCTTTATTTTTTTTTTTTGGTGCCTATCTCTGATGGCACAATACGTGCACATTCGTTTAATATCATGGTGCTACAAGAACAGGTCCCCTAAGCGTCAATCCACCCAATCAATAGTTTATTATAAAGACAATTTTTTTTTCATGAGATTCTAAATTTCTTGCATAAAAGTAGCCGTCGGCGTCGCTCGTTGTTGCGAATGTATAATAAGTAAGTATATGGTATATATTTAGATATCAATATTACGAAATTCCTTGGGCTTGACGAAATTGATTGTGTTGATATATTGGACGGGACGTGGGTGTGGGTAGGTGGGAAGGGGAAAGCTTTGAATTATAAAATTAAATGTGAGTGAATTCCTATACTTACTGTTAAGTTTCGTTTGATTATTAACTTTGTTCTCCCAGATTCGCGTAGTCAGGTATTCAATAGCACCTAGTGGGTAAGGTGGATGGAAAAAAGTAATAATTGTAAAATGAAGGATACTGTTACGAGTTGCGAGGCCCTCGTGCATTCAAGAGCACACGCGGTCCTTCTAGACCGTTCGAACACAGTGTACCTAACAAATTGCGAAACTCTCGTGCAATTCTAGTGCATTCAAGAACATACGCGTAGGTTTTGGACCGTTGGAACAAACTGAAGATCCCAACATATGCGAGTAGAACACCTACGCCCAATTGGCCTATACAGTTTATGGAAACTGGCTTGTATCTTGTATACGCGCCGTATGTATCGTCATCGTCCCCATCCAATCATATGGATCGGAGGTGTGGCAAACTGCGTTTAAACTGCAGAAACTTAAAAACCGAAACATGAAAGTGATTTTTAATGATTAGACGAATAGTTGTTGATGTAACAGACCAATAATTTGAGTTTGAATCAACTGATTCATGTGAGCCGTTGAATTTCTGACCCATACTGTACTACATTGGCATGATAGTACGCTACTGATCCAATCCACTTCCCCTATTGATAAAGTTCGACCCGTCTGAAAAATTTACGTGTGCTTGACATTAGACGTTGATGCAAGATGCAACGTACAACACTTGGCAATTGCAAAATGGCCCAGCTGTCACAATCCCACTTCAACCACCCGGTCGGCGCGGCGCGAAGTTGCGTTATTAAACAGGGATGGTGACGTCACAAATGGCGCTCGATCCTAGCGTTTTTATCAGCTGATTGTAGCACTTCTCATTTTTTTTTCGGAAATTTTGTAGAGCAAAACAAAAGGATATAAAGTACTCAACAAAATAAGTGTCACCCTGCAAAATTTGACCTAACTTTGAGAAACTAGACAACTTTGAAATGCTACAAACGATTCAATCAATTTTTAAACCGTTCGCTAGCCCAGTCCTACCCTACAGCTATGAGTCAGTATTTTTTCAGTACATGAACTAATCAACATACTATTTCTACAGGATGTTCAATGTTCAATAGACTGGTGCAAAATTTCTGAAAGTTGACATGCTCCCTCTTGAACGAATTTTTTTTTACTGTATTCAAAACCATAGGCAGAAAGGTAGACTAGAATTGCTGGTCAACGGGCCACATTTGAACTGTTTGATTTTGAACCAGAAATATCGCCCTTGTGCACCTGAAAATGTTCGTAACCAAAGTAACAAAAACCTAATAATCACTAACAAACAGTGATCGACAAGTGAGTGATTTTTCCGATTTTTGTAACGTTGGTTACGAGCGGCTTCATGTGAGCAAGGTCCTGCAACACCAAAAAGTAAACTTTTTGAGGTCAATCTGTAAGTTGAAGAGATAAACCGGAAATTCAAGAGCCGTCCCGAGGTATGAGTTTTGCCTTTTTGCCGATGATGTTGGATTTAAGAAAAAAAATTTCGCTCAAGAGGGACTGAGGGATTATGTCAAACTTTCAGTAATTTTGCACAGTCTTTTGAACACTCTGTAGAAAGATCACGTGGAATATTTCATGTATTTGAAAAATACGGACCAACAGCTAAAGGACGGGGCTAGCGAGTGGTCTGAAAATTGATTGAATCGCTTGTTGTTCCAAAGTTGTCTAGGTTCAAAGTTAGGTCAAATTTTGCAGGGTGACACTTATTTTGTTGAGTACTTTATCAAGACGAATACTCATTGTTTGGCTTGTATCTTCGAGTGAAACAATGAAATAGCAAATTGAAAGTACGCTGTAGAGGCCTACTTAGCAGAGGTGAGCACACGCGGAGGTGTTGGACTGTTCGAGAATCGCCGCGAATCTACATGCCGGGATCAATGTGGAATTTGCCAGAGAACCGATGAAGAGTTTAAGCAAACACTGATGATATGTTTAAAAAATTATATTATCTTTGTTTCCTGGTCCAAATCAAGCAGAAGACAATAACAAAAACTTTTATTTACTCAATTTACTTTATTTAGGAGTGACTGATTACGTAAAACGTAAAACCTTTGACTGAATCAGGCTGGAATGATAACAATGAAGCAAGATTATTATGATGTTGCTTTTTCAAAATTGATGAAAAAAAGAGAACAGGAATGATTCTGGCACTTTTCAAACATTTCCGTGAACGGTTCTGGACTCAGTGGGCGCGAGTTTTGAGAAACCCTGATATGTAGAGCTATTAAGTTAGTTCAGGTACCTATGATCTCAAATGATTTTCTATATGTACTTTCTGACGTCTCATTTTCAATATTGTCCAAACACGCAAATTTTTTTTCGGGTTTTCTAAAAAAAGAACTTTTTTTCTTGAACCCTGGTTTAACTTGACATTTGAATGTGGATGTAAAGTTTCCAAAAGCCTGTGTATATCGTAGCCACACTTTATTTTGAAACGCTCGTTAGAAACGAATGGCCTTGTCAGACACGCGCGTCCATCAGTTTAATAATTAAACCTGAGAGCTTAAAGTTAAATACCAGATAAGGGTAGGTACCCTAATGGTATCGATTAAATCAAGAATATTTGCATCAAGATCTGCGTTAAGCGGCTTATGCACCAGATTTCATCCCTGTAAATTGGAACTGAGATTGTGGTGTTGAGACAAGCAGTTTAGACCGGCGTGTCCTTCTAAGGGGCTTAGGTATACCTACACTTTTTGTTGATTCTGTATACGCTACTGACTCGCACAGTTAGTTTTGTATATCTGGATCTCCTTTGCAGGGTATATATTATTATGCCACTTAAAAGTTATCGGTTACCTCCTGTGCGAGTAGTGCTTAAGGATGATGATGGAAAATACCCGCACAAACCGTGCATAGACATTATTTCAAGAATTTTCATAACAGAATCTACTTCATGTGCAAGTATGCAGGTTATCCGATCGATTATTTATGATATACATAGTGGGGAATTCAAATTTGACCAGGCGCTCCAATACATTGTAATAAGGGAGTCTTTAGGGAGTCAAGAGAAGGTTACGAACTCTTCGTTATTTGAATCTGAGTTTGAACTTGGTAGATTTTAGTGTTTTCGACAGTAAACTCACGAGTGATCGAACTTTTGCAATACTTTTGTCGATTTTTTTGACCAACGAATTCGTGTTGCTTATTTGACTATAAGAACAAATTAGAAAATAAATTTGAGCCACGAGTCGTATTTTATTTCATCATTGAACAAATATAAGAGTTTTTATTATACAAAAGAAGGGGGAATGAGAGGGGATAGTTCCAGCCGCCGCGCCGCACATAGGGGTATTTGATACAAAAAGCTGGCCAAAAATGTAACAAAAATTCAAGCCCATAACGTATCTAACGTTATTTCCTTGTCGTGGAATATTATACAGAGGGGTGCATAAAAACGGCCACCACTGTAGCATCGTTGTTCCGTATCCGATCTTCAAAATTCAAAAACCAGTTTAAATGGTTTTATGTCATCTATGATTCGACAGTAAAAAATATTTTTTTTGTTATGATGCTTCTGAGCACTGATAGTCAACTTTTGTTTTTTAAATGGCAACAATTTTTTTTTTATTCCTATGCTTATCTGAATATAATGATGCATCAATATCACACATTTTATTATTAGACACGAAGAAAAAAAATTAAAACTGCAAAATTTTTACACATCACAGTAGTATCACAACACCCACGATATGCACGCGATCTGGTAGGCTGGGTGCAAAATGATGTTCAAAATCACATAGTGGGTCAGGCGTTTGATTTTTCAAAATGTAAATGTCAAAATGTTTTCAAAATCCAAAAGAAGCTGTCCGTCTCTAAGACGTCTTTATTCTCTATTTTCAGCTTATTATTTTACACATTTTTGAGTAGGTATTGTGACCTGTCAGGACAAAAACGTCTTAATGATTTTTCATTTCTACAATACACACTTGAAAAGATATAAAATAGTAAGCTAAAAATAGAGAATAAAGACGTATTAGAGACGGACAGCTTCTTTTGGATTTTGAAAACATTTCGACATTTACATTTTGAAAAATCAAACGCCTGACCTACTATGTGCTTTTGAACATCATTTTTCACCCAGCCTACCGGATTGCGTGCATATCGTGGGTGTTCTGACGTTACTGTTGTGTGTAAAAATTTCGCAGTTCAATTTTTTCTCTTCGTGTTCAATAACAAAAAGTGTGATATTGATGCATCATTATATTCAGATAATTGTAAGAAATCCGAAAAAAAATTGAAAAAATATAGTTGCCATTTGAAAAACAAAAATTGCCTGTCAGTGCTCGGAAGCATCATAATAAAAAAAATATTTTCTACTGTCGAATCATAGAAGGCGTTATACCATTCAAACTGATTTTTGAATTTTGAAGATCGGATAAGGAATGACGATGCTACAGCGGTGGCCGTTTTTTATGTGCTCCTCTGTATAATGCATTATAAAACAGCTATATCTGATGTCTTTTACAATTTTTCATTGCATTAGGTTGATCTGAAGTAAGTCAATTTTTGCTACGTTATTTTCATTCTCGCTGAGCAACAAAAAAGACCATATGTGCGTGCTTGCTGACGGGTGCTTAACAGGCGCAGTGGACATTTTTTGAAATGGGTATTGAGAATTGAGGAAAGCACTTGATTTTAAAAGGAAAATTATGTCTTTGAGATAATTAATTGTACTAAGTATGAGCCGCTTAAGTGGTGGTCTCCAAAAAACACTAGTTCATAAATTTTGTTCGAGAAAAGTATCATATAAGTTGAGAGTAGGGCAAGGTAGGGCACCAATTCTAGAGTCACAATATAATAGCGTTCCATGACTAGACTTTGATGAAAAAAAACTTCCGCCTCTTTCCGCCATTTTGTTTTTGATTTTTTGCATCCTTGCTGTACGCGAGAGGAATACCCCCGTGAAAAACTTTCTTTTCATGGTAATTCTAAAATGAAGAAGCCTTTCTTGAACAATTTTTTCCGTAGTTTCTGAATTTTATCATGTCAAGTACAATTTTCTATCAAGTGCCATATACAGAGTGTCGCAGTTTTTTTGATTTTTTTTTGAAACACCCCGTATTTCATTACTACAATCGATGCACATTGTTCACATTCTGATCACAAAAATGTTCGACACTTCTAATTTTTTTGGTGGAAAAAAAGTTAAAAATCTACAATATCATCTCAAAAAACATTTTTTTCTGATGGATTCATTTTATTTAGTCATTTCATGACATTACAATCATTACATGTCATTAAAAAGTGGAACAAAATATTCTGGACATATCTAAATTTTTAAATAAGTTCATCATTCTCAAAAAGAATATTTTTTGAAACGCCATTGTGAATTATTCAAATTTTGCTCGGTAAATGTTAGGAGTGTCAGGCATTTTTGTAAACAGGATAATAATGTGTATCGATTATGTTGATGAAACATATAGGGTGTTTTGGAAAAATGCAAAAATATTGCAACACATTCCATTTGTGTATGTAACACGAAATGGAGAATTATTTTTGACATTCAGAAACTAGGGAAAAAATTGTTCAAGGAAAATTTCTTTCTTTTTTGAATTATCGTGAAGAGAAAGTTTTTTATATTCATCAGTCTCGCGTGAACATCCTGTAGGTACTTATTGTGTGAATCGACCAAAATTGTAGAATTTACATTCTATGATCTTTTTTCAAGATTTTGCGGAATATGTCAAAGAAATGTTCAGGGCAGAGCTCTTTGGCTACGTCAAGGAGTGTTATTTTATGATTAATCGCCGAAATTGATTGAATTAAATTTTCGTTGAAAATCGACGGCGAGTTGAAAAACTTGATTTGATCATTTAGATCAAATTTGTAATATGTATTCATGTTTTTTCAATCCATTTTCACAAGTTTGTAGTCAAAATCAAAATCTGCATCAAGTGTGAAAATATTTTACAGGGTGTTGAAAAGTTGACAGAAAATTGCGACACCCTGTATATGGTGACAGTTGAATAATTATGGCCAACATATTTCAATTCCACGGAGAAAATTGTCCAGGAATGGTTTTTGGTTTTCTAAATTATTGCTACGAGGAAGCTTCTAGCAAAGGGGTGACATTCTTAGGTGAACCGTGAACACCCTGTATCCACGTCACAATAAAAATTGATAATTTCACTGAAATATGTTGAAATACCCCTAACCATAAATTCTTAGCCACTTTTGGTCAAATCCAGTGATCAAAATATTTTTGGCCAGCTTTTTATATCGTATGTGCGCCGCACAGATTCTCTTTTTTTGGTAATTTAGAACGAAATTGACAAATTTGGTGTCGTTTCTGACTGAACTCCATCATTTTATTTCAAATAAAGTGTTGTGATTACACTTTAAAAAAATACTTATTTTATTTTGTTTAAGAAAAAAGCATTTAAGAAAAAAATCTAAGGCTTTTTCTATTTTGACATTTATCCTGGTTCAAGGCATTCGAAATAGAAATCCTCACTTGATTCACTTCTTCAAAACTTCTTACACAATGAAAACTATGTACGAGATCTGATTTTCATTTTGATAAGATCGTTAGCCTGTAACGGATTGAAAACATGGGTCAGATACGCAGGGGTGGCGTGACGCCTGGGCCCTGTCACCTTTTATTTGTCAATTTTTTTTATTTGTTATTTTTCGGTTGCTAAGGGGTTTTTCTTGACACAACAAATCTATTAAGCATCCCCGTGAAAGATTCACCAGCATGTTTGGCTAATAGCTCTTTCCGGGTGTGGCCCGGAGGAAAAACAGGTGAGCAGTTGTTTTGCCTAACTATCGCGCTTTGTAATAACTGCTTACGTTAGGTCGTTCACGAGACTATAGCTGCAATGCACGGACGCCCACCGTCCCGCGTCGTCGACGGCGGCCGCAAGATAACCCGAGACCATGCCAGCAGCTCTTCTGGGGTCCTGGCCATCTACCACCACCTCCGTCACCCCTAGAAATTCCTCCAGATCGCATCCAGCATCCAGCACGTGCCGACGAGCTACCCGTTGTGGCCGTCGGCCTTTTTCTTTTTATCACATGAACCACGACAAGCACTAGAAAGAAGGCCAGTATACCTAACCGTTACCTCCGACTCTTAATAAAACATTTACTTCGGTAATCGCCGCCAGAAAGGCAATGCCGCCTACCTTTTGTTTATTCCTGTGTCCTGTGTCTGAAATGTTCTTAGTATTATCCTTTGCGCTCCAAAAATAAGGCTGTCAAACATCTCCAGGTATATCCCTTTGCTTGCTTTTGTACCATATGGGCAGAGCAAGGGAGCTACCAAAGTTGGATGGCGTACTCGCGGGAACCGACCCATGGCTACCACGAAGCCAATATGTTCCATGGGGTCGGTCCACCAAGTTTTCGTGGTGGCGCCCACAAAATAACAACATCGAGACTCCGGCCCCGTACCAATTACCTGGTTAGGTCGGTTGTCCTGCGGGTGCGGCCTGAAGACAGCGGTGCTCCCTGAGCTTCTGGTTCGACCACATGAAGTCTGGTAAATGTTTGGCATTCCTTTTATTTTGCTCTATTAGTTGTGTTCAAAATTGTTAACCTACATATCTACATATTTCAACGTCCCACCTCTCTTGTAAAGCCTCATTCCTCAATATAGTTTGGCTTCGTACCCCGCCACTTGACTGAGCTACCGTTGGTTTGAGTAGGGCCTTTGCACCGAGGGGACATAAGGTCTCTCTCGCCCTGTGCCCAGTATAGGGCCGAATAAACTCCACGAGGGGGTTTAAAGGGTAGCAAGCCTCATTTTTTCCTAAAGTCGTAAAAGAAATATCCATTAATTTCCATATACGAATGAAGGTATGCGATTCTGACAGCTGCACGGCGGTTCCGTCGTGGGTCCACCTCTCATATCGTGAAGGGCAGTCCATAGATCATGTATGTCAAGTTTCACGCTTCCGTCACAAGCTGAAAAGCTTTGCAGTCTTTGCACGCATGCCTCCATTCCTACATGAAAATTACTGGATATAACTTTCACGACTTTAAGAACAAATGAGGCTCACGATCTTTTCAAAGTAAAAATGCGGTCTTGTACATGGTTGTCATGTGCAAGAAGCTTTGAAGAAGTGAACTAAATGGGGATTTCTATTTCGAATGCCTTGAACTAGGATAAATGTCGAAATTAAAAGGCCTAAGATTTTTTTTCTCAGGTGTTTTTTCCTTGAACAAAATCATTTTTTTTTCAAATTGCAATCACAACACTTTATTTGAAATAAGAAGATGGAATTTAGTCGGAAACGACACCAAAATGGTCGATCCACCTTACCCAAGATAGCTCCACGCATACCTGTGAACCCAGAACAAGCGTTCTGTAGTAGCCGTTCTGGCGTTCTCCCGTTGTACTATCGGGAGTATGCGCTCACAGGTATGCGCGCAAGTAATTTCTCGCATGGGAAAGGTGGATTTCGTCCGAAATTACCAAAAAAGAAAATCTGTGCCGCGGCTGAAACTATACCCTTCCATTCCCCCTTTTTTTTTTGTAATATTGACATTTGTTGTGATGAAGTTTTTCTGTGCGGGTCTACTGTATTGATAGACGTCACTTTTGAATCAACTCGATAACCGGCTTCAGTTTTTACCCCTGAAAGGTAGGCAGATTTCCATTCTGACAATTGCACGGTGGTTCCATCGTGGGTCCACCTCGTATATAGCGAAGCACAGTCTGAATCTGTAGAGCGTAGATGCCAAGTTTCATGCTTTTATCACAAAATCCAAGGTGGTTCTCACTAACCGCGGCACTATATGGCTTCTCGCCAAAAAAAAGGCTACTATTTGCATTTTTTATGAAATTAGGATTCACCAGTGTATTCAGCATGTTCAAATCACTTGAGTTTGACATTTTCATGCCAGTTTGGCGTATATAGATTTTTTCTAAATGAGAGAAATCAACCCTTCCCCCCATATCTCGGCTCCCCCCTAATGGATTTTCAAGAACTACGGGTCAAATCGCTTGGAATTCTTCAGAGGTTACGTGTACCAAATCTGTTGCTTGTATCTTGTATCATAAAATGCAGTATTCTTCACTAGTTAGCTAGCTGCTTACCGCTAGCACTAAATTAAGTAGACGTACGAAGTGGACCTCGAGCAAGGTTATAAATACGGGCTTGAGCGTTAGCAACACGAACGCGGTCAAAAGAAAATCCATTTAATAGGATCCTATATCTGTGTTGGTGGAATCCTGTGTGTTTCAATAATTAAAGCTCCGGACAGTCATTCATGACCATTTGAATTGCGGAATCAGTGTTTACTAGAATGTCAGATAGCGGTGACGTATTACCGAACAATCTTAATCGTGAAACAAAAGCGACACACGCATGACATCGTGTTTGCAAAATTCTACGGCACTAAAATCACATCACCCTTGTCTTGCCAACCTATCAATCACTCGACACGGAACCATCACCAATAAATCCATTATAGATAAATTACGCGGACTGATATGAACTTTGACAATAAAAAATGAATAGTGAAAAAAACTCCTCTAGAAAAAAGAACCTTTTTGGGGGAAAATGTCAGATTCCAGACGCACACACGTACCAATCGATCATGTTCGAGCTTCATCCTCATCTCTGATGCACGCTATACATCTACTTTTATTTTTGGTATGAAACCATAAATAATAACCTCTACAATTTCGGGGAGGATATTCCGTTGTTTTTTCTTGCCTACACGGGGCGCCTGCTTCCCCTTCCTTTTCCCAGCCGATGACAAAAAAATAATACAGAGAGCGTGTGAAGTTTTTTTTTTCCTGTAGGAATTTTAAAAAACAGTTCGACAGGCCACATTGATTTTTTTATGAGAAATACAGGGTGTTTGCAAACTTGGGGTAGAAAATTGAACCGCAGTTAGGAAAATGTTCCAAAAGTGCCAGAAAAATGTTGAAAAAAATGTATGATTTCTATTTTCGGAAATATGGAGGGTCAAAAGGTGGTTCTTCGACCCTTTCTATTTTCATTATTTTGAAAGGTTCTGAAAAACCTTTCCATCAGACCAAAAAGCAAATTTTCGGACCTCCGAACGTGTTTCGTAATTTCATTTAGTGTACAGGGTGAGTCATAAATCCTGAAAATATATTTTTCCTCGAAAATGCCCGTGGAAAATTGTAGAGGTTATAAAGCGGATGTCGAGCACAAGTAACACAAATAGTTCTCATATCAAATTTTCTGCGTGCATTTTTGAAGAAAAGTGGACTTTCAGGATTTACAACTCACCCCTTACTTATAGTAAATAAAATTATAAAACACATTCAAAGGTTCGAAAACATTGCTTTTTGGTCTGTTCAAAGGAGTTTACCGAAATCTTTCAAACTAACGAAAATAAAGGTTGTCGAAGGACCACCTTTTGACCCTCCATATTTTCAAAAATAATTACCCTGTTTTATTTATTTTCCCGATACTTTGAAAGCATTTCCGTACTTGCGATTCAATTTTCTACCCCAAGTGTGCAAACACTCAGTATTTTCCGATAATTTTTATTTTTCTACTTCTTCATCCGGTTTTCAAGCAGTGACGTCATCGGCAGTCTTTTTAGCGCACTTTCCCAAAAAAATAGGAAAAAGGCGCTTTTAGCTTCACTTTGTCCGTCCGTCCGTATCCGGGATAACTCCTCAGGGAAGAAAGATATCGATGTGGTGTAAACGCCGATCAATAGTACATATATCCAGGATGTCAAGTTGACTTTTGGCTTTTTGTTATTCTGCCGCCATCTTTGATCCGCCATTTTGAATTTCTCTAGAAGTGATCCGATTGAAATTAAATTTGCAGGCAATGTAAACCACATCAAGATCTATCCAATTTTCGACAATTGATGTCCCGCCGCCATCTTGTATTCTCCATATTGAACATGTTTCGAAGTGATAGAACTAGGAGAATTATGCCTCAACGAAAAAAGATATCGATGTGGTGCAAACGCCCATCGAATGCGTACGTGACCACCATAAAAAGTTGACCAATGACTTTTTTCACTTGGCCGCCATCTTTGATCCGCCATTTTGAATTTTTCTGGAAGTGGTCTGATTCGAGTGAAAGTTGCAGGCGATGTGAACTTTAAGTAGATACATCCAATTTTCGACAATTGATGCCCCGCCGCCATCTTGTATTCTCCATATTGAACATGTTTCAAAGTGATAGAACTAGGAGAATTATGCCTCAACGAAAAGAGATATCAATGTGATGCAAACGCCAATCGAATGCGTACGTGACCACCATATAAAGTTGACCAATGATTTTTGTCACTTGGCCGCCATCTTTGATCCGCCATTTTGAATTTCTTTGAAAGTGGTCCGATTTGAGTGAAATTTACAGGCGATGTGAACTCCATTAAAATACATCCGATTTTGGACAAATGATGCTCTGCTGCCATCTTGGCCGCCATATTGAAATTTCTTGTCACTGAACGATTTTCATGGGGCTTGGGACTTACCTTTGTTCTGTATGATCATTCTTATTTTCCAGCCAAATGCCAACATTCTGCCGCCATCTTGGCCGCCATATTGAAATCTCTTATTAGTGGAACGATTTTCATGAAACTTGTTTTATACTGTAACCCTCTATTTTTGTGACATATTTGGATAGATTTCGGAATTCGATTCCAAATGATGCACATGTATACCTCTTGGCTGATAGTTCAGGCGATATTAATTTTCAAATGTGGAAAAAATAGGTGGAGCTGTTGTTTTCACCAATTGAAAAGTTTTTATCGAATCAGAAATAGCGCTGAAATAGGGTTATTACATTAACCAACAACTCCACCTATTTTTCCATATTTAAAAATCAATAGCTTCTAAACTCTCAGCCCAAAAAGCATACCATGTGCCGTGCATTATTCTGAAATTAGAGTTCCATAATTTATCTAAATCTGTCACTGCAATTTGAAAAGTATCGATGACGTCACTGCTTGAAAACAGGAACGGTTAGAAAAATCAAAATGATAAGAAAATGTTTCCAACAAAATAAATCGGTTTTACCTGTTTAACGGTTTTCCAAAATATCCTACAGGTGAAAAAGTACATCCAGATTTCGAAACTTTACACTCTCTCTGTAGGTATACACTCTCGTAATTATACCCCTTTGGAATAATACTGTTGTCTCTTTGCTTCGCCTTCCTTAATTTGCACTCCTCTAGTGGCAATGATAATAATTACCTACGAAACACACCTAAAGGTTGAGGACCTCTCCAGGAGTCAAGAATCGGCGCGTGGCTCCGGTCCCGCATCGAGACGCCCATTATGCTACTGAAAAACTAATTTAAAAGTCTTATTCGACGTTATTTCAACTTGCTGCCTCCTAATAACTTTTTTTCTTAATATTGATGGTTCCCGAATTCCTTTTCGCGGCGAATGTAATAATTTTGCACAATGCTGTATACACAGAAGAGCAGACGAGCTGGGGGCGCCAATGCGTGTTCCATATTTCATGAAAAATCTTCGAGTCAGACGTTTCATGAGGTGGAGGACTTAAATACATAATTATCCTTGGTTGGTGGGATTGGGATGGAGGAGGCGGGTTCCAGGACGAGGGTCTATTTTGGCATATCTACGATCTACTAAATAGTACGACATGGCTGTTCTTGTGTTATCCAAACCCTCCTTTGATTCGAACCCCTTCTGGGCTCCCCGGAACATGATATTTATTTGTGATACTTGGGTACAGTTTTCTCTGCCTATGTGGTCGTATTTCATGCAGGTTAAACGCCAGCTCCACAAAAAAAAGATGTGAGTCAAGATTCAAAGGGGGGTTTCTGTCTAAATAGTTTGATTTTGGAGCCAGCGATGATAGCTTGTCGCTCGCTGCCTCGAGAAAGGTCTGAAAACTTGATGATTGTGTCTTAGCCATTAGAAGTACATTAATAACTTTAGAAGCTTTTTGATTAAAAACTTCTTAAAATAATTCTGAGAAAGGAATTTATTGCATAAAAAACTTAAACTTGAAACCATGTATTCAACTGCGAAATATCAAGTTCACAGAATTATGGCAGGGGTCGGGAGGTGGCTGAGAATAATAATGAAATAGAAAGAACATGAAAAAACCCCCAAAAAAATATTCGGACATTGACACTCTGAAACAATCTGATGTGACTTTTTTCTAATAATTCAAATTATTGTTCATTATTGTTACTTAGTACATGACCTTTAACTTAACCGCGTGTATAGTGTATACATTTACTTGGTAAATGGAATTATAATGACTTATTTATTTTTATGTCTATGTCGTGTCTTTCAAGACGCTCCGTGCTTTTCACCTCGATGTCATGTTATACGTCTTAAGTTCACTGGGACACAATAAAATTTATCGGGGTGTAAAATTATATGAGCAGGTGTAATTAATTATGTAACGAACTCACACCGATGTCAGCGCCAGCAACTTTGAACTTACTGTCTCAAAGTCAACTAGCAACTAGGTGGATAGTTTCAAACTAAATGTCATAGCCCTTCCACTGCGGTGTTCGTTAACATTCTAACTGATAATAAACCAAATTAATGGTTTCATGTTATAAGTTTGAGTGAAAGTTCGGTGTCTTTTCTCAATGAAGAAGCATTCGAATGTCAGTTAAGCTATGGAATTATTTGAAAACTAAAATAAAAATTAACAACTTCACTACATAGCTCAAAAGTTGTGCAACGAAAACATTCCATGGGAAAATGAACTATATAATATATGGTTCTTTTGGCCCTACAATCGGTACAAAAAATTACACAGGGTGATAATAGTATATTATATACCAAGGTTGTGAAGGACGCTGTTATAGCTGCGGCGCCTGTTTAAATCCCGAAGCGCAGCTGAGGGATATAAGGCGCCAAAGCTATAACAGCGTTCACAACCGTGGTTTATATACTATTTTTCTTACCACTAGCAAACATTAAATACTGATTTGTAACGATTTTTTAAAAATATGGAGTGTGACAGGACTGACAGGAGGTTAAAAATGTGACAGGAGATTGATAATAGTGACAGGCGGTTAATAATGTGACAGTCAGCCTACTGGTTGTGAAAAATCACTTCACGACCTCTAAGCAGGTAAATAATGGCCTACTTCACAGCTAGTGGTGAGAAAAGTTTATTCTTGGATACTTTTGGAAAATACTCCCGTTGTTGTCTAATAATTCGTTGTCAAAGTAGATGAGCTCATTAAAACGTAGATCTTGGATTTCGGGATGAATTTCGGTTTTTTTCACGACCGATAATAGGGAACTGAACCACATACTTGAATAGCTATACCGCTCATGAACCTATTGCGCATTCTGCCGCGCCGCGCAACAGAAGGAGTTAGAGAATGACGCCATCTTGATGGTTAATTTCTAGTGTATCTCAAAATACCGAGCTATATAGCTACCACAAAATATCTTAAGGGCCGTGAAACTGATCAAACCTTCTGCAATTTCACAATAGCGATCCAGTTTTCTCGAAAATTTCCACTTTCGCGTACAATGACTCCCCGACACGGTGACAATGTCACATTGAAAATTGCACATGAAGACAGGTAGCTGCCAACAAGTCGTCAACGTGTCATTCATACCAACGCAAGCCATTTTTTCCATAGCTTGCTCTAATGCAGGAAGCCGTGAAATTGATTATAAGTGTATTTAGTTTTCTTGAAATTACCAAATAATCACATCGAGTTGGGTGGTTGGGAGCCACTGTACTCTGAGTGAACGAAACGTCAAGTGACAGCTTTTTGACAGTGTAAATAAACATTACATAGTTAACCGAACTTTTGGACGCTGGAATGATCGCACACCTTTTCTTCACCTGTTGATTCCCACTTGATGTTATTAGTGTTGATTCCACGTACTTTGGGGGAAAAGCAAAATAATGTCGTGCTTATAGTCAAGTGACCAAGTAGCAAAGTGGTGCCAGTCCACATTACCCAAAATCCATAAATAACCATTAAGATGGCGGCGCCCATTATAACAGGTGTCGGACGTCTCTCTTGCGCGGTATAGCTATTCAAGTATGTGAACTGAACTTGAGATCGCAGCGCCAAAGCGGCCACGGTGGAACTTCTTTCGTTACCAGCCTTGAACAGATTTTTGTCACTTTGGAAATTCAAACAACTGTCAGCTATCCATCTACGTTGCACTTGCAAGACTTGAAAGTGCTTTTGGTGGGAATTGCACAATTGATCAGAAATAATAATGGCCGTCGGACTATATTATTATTGCCCAGAATGCTTTTCCCTCATCAGCCAATACAAGTGCCAAGTTCCGCAGCCGCAACCTCGGCTCAGTCATCTTGAGACGGTCCGAGTGTGTCTTACTCTGACTATCTAGTGCTCCATGAAACGGTACTACTCGAAACATTATTTGTTGTTCAGAAAGAGTGGTTGTGTAATGTAAGAACCTCTGGCAAGAACCATATTCTCTCTTCAAGCAGTCCAGTCCAGTTGTTGATTTGGATCGTTTGAGATGACTTCCTTCAGTCTATTTGGTATTTGGTGGGAACTAAAAGTTACCGCATCGTTTTGAAAAGGGACAAAACTTTTGGTCGCGATACATTGAGTGGTGCACAGTTAGTTTAGTTCTATTTTTTTATATATAAATTCATAAACAAATAATATTGTGCATCTAATTAATTATGGATCAAACGGCAAATATTCATCACTTTGCATGCGTTAATTAAAACAAAACTAATTCACAAAGAGAATAGTAATTGGAATAAATCTAAATGAAAAATGGTCGACGTTCGCATAATCGATCCCGGTTCACTTTTTGGCCAAATTATATTTAATTCGGAAGATCACCCAAGTGTGCGGGGTGGGGTTTAATTGTCCAGATTCAAATGCGTCCATTAATTACCATCCGCTTTAGGCATTACTTTGTTTGCATTCACCTCATATTCCTGGAACTTCGTAGCTGATAATTGGAATTTTCGTGCCACATTAGGCCTGTATACCTTACAAGTCGGTTTTTTTCTGTTTGATAGGTGCTGATGCCTCCTGTTTGCTCGCCCTAATTTGGATTTATTTTATCGTTTGTTTTGAGTTCACCTCTCCATACACTGAAAAAGCTTTAATTAAAAGAATAAGCACATCAAAAGAAAAATCCACCGTCCTCCGCCCAAAACCACAAAAGTCGCTATTTAATTGCTTTTTATTTTATTCAGGGGCTGGCGGTGGCATTCATTATTATTAAATTTTACCCACATACCGTATACTCACGTAAAAAAACTTCACCAACACCATCAGCCAGCTCGCTTCAAGTTGAATTAATACAAATTAATATTGCTCAGTATGCTGGGGTTGGGGGTGGGGAAGTTTCGTTTGGAGTTTATGTCACTGTGGAATTAGGCGGTTTGATTAAAAGCCAAATGTTTTCGCATGTTTTCCACAGGCAAACGTTGCCGTCTATCTATAATTTCGATTCACTGGAATTTTATGAATCGTATTATATGATCGTATATTATTCCGTTATAACTCGCACCCCACTTATATGCCGTTCACGTTTTAAATTCAGTAGAATGACTTTTTGGAGCAAGAATAAAGTGACAAGCTGGGGGGGCTACGACTACGGGTGATGGCACCTGCAAAGTTTTGGAGCGAAACTACCAGGAGCCATCGGCCGTATCCTCCCAGCGCTCCAGCTTGTCACTTTATTTTTGCTCCAGTCATTTTACTGAAAATAGAAAGTGTATGGGATAAACATATAAAGTCCCAAAGGACTCATTCCACTTGTTGGGGTTAGGTATAATCAAAATTTATCAATTTAACAGCCTGTCCGTGTGGCGTGCCTTGTGCCACATTTCTCTGGGTTAATGTAGTTCATAATGGGAAGTTGGCAAAATATTGCCCGGCATCGCTTACCGATCAGTTTTCCTATTGATAAAGTTATTGGTTACATTCATCACATTAATTGCCAGCGGAAACTTCGTGTTTACCTACATTATAGCAAAGTTTTTCAGTATGATGTATAGATTCAGAAACAGTTTAGTGATACGGCAATCAGCAAAAAAATGCGTATCTCTACTAAAAATACGTTTATCATGCATACGATATATTTATATCACTCGATATCGAAGTGTCGATATGTATCGATACGTATCGCCTGATACGCCGATATGTATCGAAACGTATGGCCTGATACGCCGGTATGTATCGAAACGACGTATCGCCGATAATATTGTTACGGTATTCGGGTTCACCTATTTCGAAATTGAACGCGCTGATTTTCTTGTAAACAAACTGCAACAACGATTGCTTTGACTCCAACGTTTCCATTCTGCTGGTCCACTCTCTTGTCGTGCCTGCAGTCCTCGTTGCGTGGTCTTCGAGAAAGACCCTCCGTGTTGCCATTACCATGACTCTTTCCAGGACGATGTTGAGTTCCTCGACCAGCAACTGCCTGTTTCAGCTTGAAACGGTCTGCTGAATCTCCTCGATCAGCAGCCCCCCGTTTCAGCATGAAACGGTCTGCTAAAGCGTACCGTCGCCTGTAGTTGCGTTGCAGATGTCTGTCCCTTCCACATTCAAAGCAACGTAGTCTTCCTCCTCTACGATAGCTTTCTCCCGGTTGATGACTTTCTCGATCAGCAGTTCTTCGTTCCGCTATAGAACGGTCTGCTGAACTCGACCATTGCCTGCAGTCCCGGCGAAGATGCCCTGATTTCCCACAGCCGGAGCAACGCGGCCTGTCTCCTGTCCTTGCTTCCTTATTTTCCAAAGCGATGAGAATTTTCTGGAACATCTCCTGGACTGACGGGGACTGTGAATCGCTGGCCTTCCTGACTGTTGGATTCTCGGGTGCTTCCAATGTCGCTTCTCTAATTTTTAAGTGACGTGGAGAATCCTTGGCTGCTTCGATGCGAATCGCGTGGATTAAGGCATCGGTGAGCGTCGCTGGGTTGCTGATTGTGACCATCTGGCGCAACTCGTTGTCCTTCAGTCCATTGATGAAGGTTTCTTTCGCAATATTAGCCAGCAGACTTGATGGATGGGCTGGATAAGCAAAGTTAACCAGCCTCTGGACGTCGGCCTCGAACTCCTGCAGGCTTTCTCCGCTCTTCTGTACCCTGGTTCTCAGACGGGTCTGGTGTATATGCTGCACATGGTTGTCACCGTAGCGAAGTTCCAGCACCTTGACCAATGTTTCGAAACACTTCTGTTTGTTCCCAGGTATCGTCTGAAGCAGCTCTAATGCCGGACCCCTGAGCGCAAGAACCAATGCAGTAGCCTTTTTCTCGTCCGTCCATCCGTTGGCTTCGGCCGCTGCGTCAAATTGCCTTTTGTAAGTGGACCATGGGCTTTGTCTATCAAAATTCGGCAGCTTCACGCGATGGATCCCGCCCCTGCTCGTCGCTGAACTGGAAATGGCTGTTCTTCTGACACGTTCCAGTTGCAAGATGTTTGCCTCCATCGCTGCCACTTTCTCTTGGACAAATCCCCGGACCGTTTGTATTTAGTCCCTCATCTGTCCATGCACGTCTTGTATATGTTCGTGTACATTATCTAGAATGTCAGCTTTCAACTTCTCTTGTTTTTCCTCTAGATAATGCATTCGACCCTCCAGTACTTCTCTGAGCTCTGTTTTTTGCACTTCGAGAACTTTCTTAAATTCTTCCTTCTCCTCAAGCCGTCTCTGCTCCTGCTGTTCTCGAACTCTCTTCAATTCTTCCTTCTCTTCGAGACGTTCCTTTTTTTGTTCTTGTATCATCGTCATGATGCTCGCTAAAGCCTTTTCCGTTTCTTTTTGTGTCATGCTTCTGGTCATCATCAAACGATTTCTCGAATGTTCCGACTATCGGCGTAGTCAGTAATCGATTACCTCGAAATCAGCAGTTGAAATTCCCAAATTTCGAAATATCCACTTCTGCCACCAAATGTTACGGTATTCGGGTTCATCTATGTCGAAATTGAACGCGCTGATTTTCTTGGAAACAAACTGCAATTTATTCACTACTACCGATACAACTAAATAACGCACACAATTAATAATCGCTCAAAAATTCAAAATGTCGTTTGAGATGTCATCGCCACGGTCGCTCGATTCCAACTCTCTGTTCGATGCCAGGTCGAGTTCCTCTCTTATAGTGGCATCGACGGTTCTGGATGCTTCCTGTATGATCGTTGGCGTTTCTAGCACACAAGGATTTCTCTGGTATATGCGTCGAGAATATACGCGTACCTTCTACGGCACCTCCACCAGAAGTCTCGACGTGTCGTAACCTACCGCTGCAGTCTCTCGATGCTTCCCGAATGCAACGCGGAAATCTAGATTTCTCTGGAAAGAGCCGGGATGGTCGTGAGCTTCGTAACAATATACTATGATAATGAGTACTTATATCGATACGGCGACCGAGCCCTAGTTACATATAATACCAAATCGAACATAAATCAACACCGACCATGAAATAATCACACCACTTTGTTCTTGTGTATAATTTGAAATCTTACGGTCGCTAAGAAACGTGTTATGAAGATGAGGACGTCTTCTTCGGAAGCTCTGCCGACTGGAAACGTGCGGAATGATTTCGCGGTAATGAGAAACCGACGCATCAAGTCGCACTAGACCGCAAAAACTCTTTATGCATGGTTCAGCACATCTTCTCTGCAAGCGACAAACTGTGCATCGGTACAGAAGGTCTACGTTCCCCGCGAAAATTTTCACAGAGCTACTAACATAAGACAGTGAACAGCGGACGGCCTTCAACCGTCAATCAATCATTGACGTTCAATCGTCAACGAACAACGATGTCAATTTCAGTGCCATAACTATGGCTTCTTCTTCAGACTTTAAAATTAATTAAAAATGAGTGATGTGACTTAAGTGATGTAATCACTTCTGTGACATATTTCCATCCACATATATTTCCAGACCAGTTTCCATTTTACCAGCTTTATCAAAAATTTGGGAATGCACAATAAAGACAAGACACTTTGATAGGAATAACTATTGGAATACCAGCCAGCACGGATTTAGAAAAGGTCGTTCCACTGTTACAGCTGTCAGTGACTTTTTGGTCGAAATAGAAGCTTCATTGGACAGGAGGAAAGAGGTAGTGATGGCCTGTTGCGACATCTCAAAAGCATCCGATACCATCAGTCACAAAATTCTCTTGCAGAAGTTAGAGTTTTATGGAGTCAGAGGGGTCGCAAATGATCTTGTTCGATCATACCTGTCAGATACATTGACGAACAGAACAAAACATTGAAGGAGAGGTTCGTCAAACATGGGTCCCTCAGGGCAGCATACTGGGACCGCTGTTCTTTCTAATTTACATAAATGACCTGCCGTTCAATTTCCCGAATGTGAGCACCTTTTTTTTTCTGATCATACCAGTTTCTTGGTCTCCGGACTCCCAGGTTCAAGATTCCCAGGTTCAACAAGGGGCGAGGTAGAAGAAACAATGATCGTGACTCTCCAGGATGCGAAAAATTGGATAAACGGGAACAAGTTGCCTCTCAATGAAGAAAAAACCCAGAGAATGTACTATGGAAATGGTGGATGGGAAGTCGGCGGTATTCGTTTCTTGGGCATGCTGATGGAGATCGGCTGAAGTGAAAGGCACATGTGAATGAGCTTTGTACAAGACAGCCTTCACAGATTTACTGCCTCAGAAGAATCAAGCAAATGAGTACTCACCAGGTCGCAAGATCGCTGTACTTTGCTAGAGTACAGTCCGTCCTCCAGTATGACGTGTTTTTCTGGGGTACATCGGCGGAGGTCGGAAGAGTCTTCGGTCTACAAAAGCAGGCGGTCAGGGCGGTGGTAGGAGTGAAGAGCAGAACAAGCTGTAGCGAACTCTTCAAAGAGCACAGAATACTTAATCTGAGTCGTCTTTTCATTCTCAATACTCTCAGATACGTCCCTCAAAACCGGCTTCTTTTTGCAAAAAATTGCGACCGGAATGGGTACGAGACCAGGGGTAGAGAAAACTTCGCCACACCGTTCTGCCGCTCTAACAATACGAAAAGACTGCGTAACTGGGGTTACAAACTATACAATGAGCTGCCTGATAAGTTTCATTTGTTGCCTGAGAACCTATTTAAGAGAAAAATGAAACTCCACCTTCTAGAAAACAGCTGATACACTGTTGAGGAGTTTTTTCAACATCCATCCATCCATCCCATCCATGATCCATCCATGCATCCACTCACCCATCCTTATCCATTATCTATCCATTTCTATCAATAGTCTATCCATGATATATCCATCATCTATCGGTCTATCCATCTATCCATCTATTTCTTTGCGCCGAATGCCACAATTTGACTCTTCACGTTACTTTTCACGACAAAAACTTGGTTATCGAAGTCCGAAATTCCTTTGCACCTAGGTATACTACCTCAACAAACGCACACGTTTTTGCGAGGGATTACACATGCAAACAACATCTGTTGAATGTTGGTACCGTTTTTCGTTTACTAAATCACATTTAATAACCCCGCTGCGGCAGCAATCGAGAATTGGTGAACCGTGTAGATAATGAATCATTCATAAAGCACGATTTGGAGTCATCTGGTGGGGGTTGGTTTCGGTTGGTTTTTGTTGATATATAAGGGAAAAACTAAATAATGTACTTGTGTATGTGTGTGTGTGGCCGGGAAATGCGGCAATAAAGGGCTGTAACTGTAGGGCATCGAAGCTGCTGCTGCTGTTACAGGCTACAGGTCTTAAACCGAATCAAGACGAGGGCTGTTTTGTTGGTGCAGGATAGTCGGATACCGGACGGAATAATAAATCGCTTTTGAATTGCTCGAATTATTTGCCATTCATGTTTATATCCTGCGAGGCAGGACTGATACCTCGAATCACATACAAAACCACAGCAGTCACTGAGGATCGACCGTCTCTTTTGAATTGTTTATCAGTAGCGAACAGCGTCTGTATCCACGCGGACGCGGCAAGCTTAGCATGGGAACAATAAGGAACCCGTAACATTGACGATGGGTTGCATAATAATCCTCACATTCCATCTTCTTTTTTTTTTTTTTTTTGGCTTCTTTAATCAAGGACTTTTATGGTGCGAATACTGGAATATACAAATTCACCCCAGAGTGGGTTATTTTTTCTATCACTATCTGCGTCGATCCCTATTACCTACTCGTATAGATAGTTGAAATTGATTGAAATGTGACAGACCCTTCAGGACACTCCAAGTTTTTTTTTGTGACAAGTTCACACACGATTTCTGGTTTTTAATTTTGCAGTTCAATCTGGCTCCATATAAGAAAACTTCGGGTACGTATGGGAGAAGTTACAGCAAACGAAAACAAGCCCTTGATGGGTCTCAAAGAACTTAAAATAATAGAAACTTGCTCTGTCGGTGACGTTTCGCATATAACCCCAACACTTTGTTCACCTCTTTTACATTGTTTCTTGCTCAGAGATTAATGTAGGTATAATATTCCAACCGCACACACCTTGCTCCATTATTGAAAATTGTTCCACCCCCGCACTGTGCGAGTCTGAATAAGCACAAAAGAACAAAATTTATAGGGTACGGCTGGCATGTTGGCCCAAAGTCTCTTTAGCACGTCATTAATACAAACAAACCGTCAAATAGATGGCATCTCAAGTTTAATTTTGTAGTTTACAAACTGTCGTGGAAGCTTCTCTGCTCTCCCTCTCCTAACCTAGACACCCGCCTAACCAACTCCAACTCCCAAGGTTAATTACTTGATTAATGTGAGTAGCGATAATGGAGCTCGCATAGGTTGCCCATTTCATTTTACTTCAAATGGCACTTTTTGGTTACTCGCGGATTAAAATCTTGGAATAAAAACTATAAAGCGAAATTCACTACAAAGAAAGGGATGGGATACGCCTACGCACGTCCCGTCCGGATCGTAAAAAGGATATTACTGCTTTGCACTTGGACTACTTGGAGCAGAAAAGCCGGGAGCTTTACCAGGAAACACCACAACTTCCCAAACTTGCATGTCGCATAAGGGCCGACATAAATTGGCCGCGAATTTTTAGAGATTAAGCTTCATCGCTCATTCAAATTTGACAGGAAATATTTTCATAAAGGGGATTCAAGTCGTTTTGACTCAAGTTCTTCCATTCATAATAGCTTTTCGTCTTTCAACTACACGCAATTTTGTTTACCTGAACGCGAAACCAGTTCTCAGAACAAAGAGCTGTGGTAAAGACTGAAGAAGAAAAAACTATCAAAGTCAAGATATTTATCTACATTCAACAACTACAGTCAAAGATGGATTTTTTTTATTTATTTTTGCTTCCAGGTGAAATATGTTTTTGGCGTTCTTGCTTGTTCAATAATTTCGATCGAAATCGAGAAAACAAAGAAAATTCTGGAAATTTTGTATTTTTATACAGGTTGAGTCATTGATATGGGTGAGCTCAATTACACCTACGCCATTAATGATATCGAAATGAACCAAACGGCACTGCAAACGGAAGGTCAAAGTGCAGTTTGTAAAATTATTTTGCTCTCTACAGGGTGCCCCATTTTAGCAGAGCAGTTTTTGAACGAGCTTTTTTGAATGGCACCCCCTGTATATTTTTGCATATTCGGATTCGCCCTTTCTCAGGCATTACAAATTCGTTCAGTTTTTGCAATTCGCTTCAACTGTTCTGAAGTTGATAATTTTTTTCTAAAAATTAATGCGTTTGTAGGCACTTACTAAATAAATCGCAAGGCACTTGGTTTTTAGATTATCGAGTTGGGACTTTGCTCACGTTTAAGCAATAGCATAGGGTATCTTTTGGCGGTGATATCGCCTATTTCCGTTTCGGTATCACCTTGCTGTGACACATTGATTTTGGTTAACTTTGAACGGCCATAACTTCATTTTTTCAAATAGCATCCCCTGTTTTTTATTTGTTACTCGTATCAAGCGTCTCATTTCACATCTTTTTTCACATGAGCAAAGTCCCAACTTGATAACCTGGAAACCAAGTGCCTTGCGATTCACTTAGTAAGTGCCTACAAACGCATTATTTTTCGAAAAAAATAATAACTTCGGAACAGTTGAGGCGAATTGCAAAAACTAAACGAATTTGTGATGCCTGAGAAAAGGCAAATCCAAATATGCAAAAATATACAGGGAGTGCCATTTAAAAAAGCTTGTTCAAAAACTGCTCTGCAAAAATGGGGCACCCTGTATAGAGCAAAATAATTTTACAAACTGCACTTTGACCTCCCGTTTGCAATGCCGTTTGGTTCATTTCGATATCATTGATGGCGTCGGTGTAATTGAGCTCGCCCATATCAATGACTCACCCTGTATGTATATAAAATCTTATCGAAGAGATAAGTACCTAAAAGAAAACTAATTTTATAAAATCCAAATCAAAGAACTGAGGGTCATATCGAGAGGCCGGGGATTGAGATCGTGAAAACGGTAATATTCTGAAACTCGCAATGCCAATCAAAACTGGGTTGAAACAGGCACACTATTCAGTAGTGGAAGCGGTACACATCTAAAAACACATCGATACTGCATTTTGGAGTAGAGTCACGTGATTTTGCATGGGCGTACCTTATACCAATAAATATATTATTTTTTTCAAGATAAGATTTTTGGATTGCCAAAATTACTTTACACTCTACGCACAGTTCCTACTTGGAAGATTCAAAATTTATTAGATGATATGGACATATTTTTCAAAACCAGTCTTGAGTCATTATTGAACATCTCGTTGACTGAGAAACAATGGACACAAGCAAGCCTCCCTATCCGTTCAAGTGGCCTTGGAATAAGAAAACTGTCGGATCTTAGCCTTCCAGCTTTCCTCGCCTCATGCTTTGGATCGAAGCAACTAGTCTCCAACATTCGCTCTGCTTCAGTTGACGAAGTTGTTATCGATCACATGACCGAAGGTGTTGAAATTTGGAAGTCGAAATTCAACAACATACTCCCTGCTCCAACGGAATCAGCTATCCAAAGAAACTGGGACAACATCTATATAAATTCCATCATTGAACAAAAATTGGTTTTTACCAAACCAGTGGATGTAGGTCGTATGAAATCTATCGGCGCGGAAGAATCTGGAGCTTGGCTGCAAGTAGTGCCTTCTAAAAACATCGGAACATTACTAGTAGTGCAGTAAAGATAGGTTTTGAGGTTGAAATAATTATTTCATGAAATTTTAAAGCTGTTATCGATTCAGAATTTCATCCTCTACCATGTACTCAAAATCCCCGAAAATCCCACTTGAGCATTTTTCTTGCGGCGCTGTCAAAGTATATCATGTTTGCTGCAGCAAGTCCAAAAATTATATCCTCGCGTTTGTCACAATTGAGCTATATTGTTAGCTCAGAGCTGTTGTTATTATACTCCAGGGCATGACGAGAACGTCATTTGAACCGTCGATATCCTATTTCCCGCAAAATAAAACACGTATCTTGCTTAATCTGCAATTACCAGTGGTAATCAAGTGTAGTTCGGGGATTAGTGACCAAATTTAATAAAATCTGTTTTTTTTGTGATAAAGGCATAAAATTTGGTATGAGTGGTCTTCATGGTCCCCTTTTCCAATGAAGGCATGACGCCTTGCCATATTTTAGTTAGGGGGGCTTGGGGACCCCCTTGAAAATTGAAGTTGCAGATACTCATACAAACCACCATTAATAATCGTCACGCATCTCAAAATGTAGTCATTTGACTCTACGTTAAATCTCAACAAGAGGCAGACCAGTTGTCGCCATGTACGCACTGTTCTTCATAATGAAAAAAAAATTCTTCGGAATGTCAAAAAAAAATCAGGTTTTTATCATTTTTTCATGTAATAGAAGAGTAAATTTATCTTCCGCAAATCATTATCCACTAATTCGTATCTGCCGAAGCCGTTGATGAAGTCAATTTCTTGATATTGACATCTTAGAAGCAACAAATCTAGATGAAACCAGCCAATTCAAGTGCTCAGTTCAGCTGCGTTTTTTCCAATTTTACCAATCAATATGATGACAATCCATTATTGGGTGGATAGTTTCAACTGTTTCATAATTTTAATGAGTATAACTAAATGAGAAGTGATGCGCGGAAGCCCCGAAAGAAATTTTTTTAACCGCCACCTGTCACTGTTAGAATTGCACTAAATTTCATGCTACTTTGGCGAAACAACAGCAAATACAGACTAATGAGTACAGACAAACGTCAATACGATCTGCAGTTGTCAAGTAGAAGGCACAAAGAATTGAGATTGAGGCGTGAAATACTTCAAAGCTTTGAGATCGAGTTAATACACGGTATAAAAATATTTTCAACACACCCTAGGGTCACAAATTTTATGATGGTGGGCGACGTGAAAAATATTTTTTTCTAGGCTTTTGCGCTTGGTTCTGCGTGAAGGAATTAAGTTACAGAACAGTTTCAGCTATCCATCCATTCATAAATTGTCAATCATATTGATTGGGAGCAATAAAAAAACGCTGTTTAACTTCACACTTGAATTGGCTTATTTCTTCGGGAGCTGTCATTCCTAGAATGACAGTATCAAAAAACAGACTTCATGAATAGCTTCGGAAAATACAATTTAGTGAATAATGATACACGGCAGATCAATTCACATTTTCTTAGATGGAAAAATCATTAAAAACTGTGTTTTTTTGACACTTCGAAGAAATTTTTTTCAACCCGAAGAACAATGCGTACATGTCGACAACTGTTGTGTCTCTTGTCAAGATTTGATGTGGAGTAAAATGATTACTTTTTGAAATGTGTGACGATATTTACCGGTGGTTTGTAGGAGTTCCTGCAACTTCAAATTTTTAAGGGGGTCCTTGGGCCCCCCTAACCAAAATATGGCGAGTCATCGTGTTTACATTTGAAAAGAAGACCATGAAGACCACTTATACCAAATTTCATGCCTCTATCACAAATCAAACAGATTTCCATTAACTTGGTCTTTAACCCTCGGATTATCTTCAATCAACACTGTTAATTGGGAATTAAAGCGACTTCTGTGTTTTTTTTCTCGGGAAATACGAGTTAGAAGTTCAAACGAAGGTCTGGTCATGCCCTGCAGTGTACATCAACAGCTCTGAGTCAACAATGTAGCTCTAGTGTGACAAAAACGAGAATACAATTTTCGGACAAGTTGCAAAAAACATGATATACTTTGACAGCGCCGCAAGAAAAATGCTCAACTGGGATTTTCGGGGATTTTGAGTATGTGGTGGAGGATGAAATTCTGAATCTGAATCTGCTATAAAATTTCATGAATTAATTTTTTCAAGGTTTGGGGTCTTTTTTGACTATCTTTACTGCACTATAGATGAAAAGTCTTTACGTTTCTGCATTGCTTTAAGACTCGGCGTACGTATTTGTCAGAAGTTCATTTGTAAATGTGGTGATCTGGTTGACGAGCATGGTTTACATCCTCTTAGTTGTTCCAAAAGTTCAGGAAGATGGTCAAGACATGCCGAGTTGAATGACATCATCAAACGTGCCCTCGCTGTTGTCAAGATTCCCTCTATCTTGGAGCCACCCGGTCTGTCACGTTCCGATGGTAATCGTCCAGATGGCGTGACCATTGTCTTCTGGTCCAGAGGATTGCCACTGGTATGGGATGCCACATGTGTCGACACATTGGCGCCTTCCAACCTCTCATCAAGTCTCAAAGACGTTGGCGGAGCAGCGGAGTTGGCTTCCAAACGGAAACATTCAAAATATTCAGATATCAAAAAACTCATAATTTTGTGGCATTCGCTGTGGAGACAATGGGAGCGTGGAGCAAGGAGGCACTGAATTTCGTCAATTCTATTGGCTCAATGCTAAATTCAGAATCAGGTGATCGGCGCTCCAAGTATTTTCTTACTCAAAGAATCAGCCTTGCTGTGCAAAGGGGAAACGCCGCCAGCATTCTGGGAGCTCTCCCAAATTCGACATCTCTTGAAGAGATTTTTTATTTGAGCTGATTTGTTTAACCTATACTTGAGTCTTTTACATTCATGTACATTGTATTTGTGTCAATTTTACATAATTTTGAATGAAACATTTTTGAAATTGAATAAATAAACTGCTCACAAATTGAAGTGGATATTTTTAAAAAAAGGTTTTTCTAAAATCGCCAGAAAATTCTTGAAAATCACTCGGTTGTGAAACCGCTTGCACTGTTTTGAAGAAAAATGTCAATATTTTGAAGAACTATTGAAGTCCTCCACAAAAATCACACAGATATGTCTAATACAGGGTGATAAAAGAAGTCGTTCAGTTTTGTTCTTTTTTAATCTCATGCAGGAGATTGTTTATCCACCCTGTAGACCTATACTTAGTTGGATCTTTTAGTCTGTAGCTTATGTAACTCACTAGTTACATTATTTATTTTTCCGCTTTCCGTTGCGTACTTACCGAAATATAGCCTTTTCACTTTCTAAAGTCATTTTGTCGATGAATAAATCCAGAGGGGCTACTGGATTTTTTGGTACTTACAAAACAATGCCTAATATTGACAAAAAAAGTGTAACAGCCTGTATACAGGGTGTCCGTTTTTCGAGGCTAAGCATGGGTATCTCGCTTATCTTGAAAGATACAAAGTCGGTTGAATTAGGAAAAAGTTGCGCATTTTCATGACGATCAATGATCCAAAAAGAAATTTGACGTATCGATTTTGGTTTTTGGGATGTCGTAAAAAAACTGGAATTTGAATTTTTGTTTTTATTTTTCATTCAAAAAACGGTTGAAGGTGGCCTTTTCTAATCTAGACATTGTCAGGACACTTTTTCAAGGGGAATTCAAAGCTGCCAAAATCTTTATTCTAGCTTTCAAAACAACCGAGATACGACATTCAACTTTTTGCTCTAATGGGCGCCATATTGGATTTTGATATTTTTGAATACGGTATTCTTTTCTGGTTACAACGATGTGCCACATGTCACTGTTGAATAAATGTTCAACATTAACGTTTTTTTATTGTCGGTGCTGATTTTGTTTCCAAAGCACTCTTTGAAAAATAAAAAAATAATTTTTTGCTCAAAAGCATGAATTCAACAGTGGCATGTGACACATCGTTGTAACCAGAAAAAAATATTGTATTAAAAAATGTCAAAATCCAATATGGCGCCCATAAGAGAAAAAAAAGTTGAATGTCATATCTCGGTTGTTTTGAAAGCTAGAATGAAGATTTTGGCAACAATGAATTCCCCTTGAAAAAGTGCCTGCACAATGTCTTAATTAGAAAAAGCTACCTTCAACCGTTTTTCAAATAAAAAATAAAAACAAAAATTACAAATTTCTGTTTTTTCTCGATATCTCGAAAACTAAAACTGACAAGTCAAATATCTTTTTGGATCATTGATCGTCATGAAAATTCGCAACTTTTTTCTAATTTAACCGACTCTGTATCTCCAAAGATAAGCGAGATACCCATGCTTAGCCTCGAAAAACGGACACCCTGTATACAGTATACTAATACTTACAGGTATATCAGAATAAAGTGGCCAAATGTCTATAAAATCAGATAGCCCCTACCTATTTGGCAAAGCAACTCGCTCCGCTTGCTAACTTGGTTAGTTTGTCAAGTCTGGATGAAATCCACCGTTTGTATCTTTTTTGCTTAAAAGTTTTTTTCGACGTTTCTTTAGAGCTTTCACATTGATTTAGTAGAACTATTCACCTACAATCAATTCTCGATTCGTCTCATACGATTTTTTTCATCGAATCAAACTATCCATTGCGATTCAGTTCGACTTACAGTAATCGATTCACTGACAACATTTGGACATCCCTAGTTTAGGTACACCGAAAAGTTGAGAATGATAATAAATAGGTTTCTATTTTGATTGAGGCTAACATGCCGGCACATGTCGGCACCGCCGGCAGCAAATACCTGTAAGAATGAAAGTTTGTATATTTGATGGTAGAGGTCGCCCCCATTAGTTAGCAAAGCAGCGACTCGGCCAGCGATTGAAGAAATGAATTAATCATTTTATGATCGCAATAAATGACACTTTCGTAAGTTAAAATTCATCGATCAGATCAAATTTTCATTTATGATGAAATCTGAAGTACTCAAAACACGATGCAAGCGGTAAAAGAATACTAACATAACAGTTGAAAGCGAGCCTCACAACACATTCCCTTCTTCCATTCCCTGGGCGCCACTGGTCACCCAGTAAAACGTTACACCGAGCGTTACACCAAAGCGTTACACATCATCCTCGCACCAACCGAATTCACTCTCATCCACAGAGTCCCTCATTTGTGGTTGTTGTGATCTAAGCGAGCGAAAAGAAGTTTTACTTCTAAATGTGCGAAACGACAACACTTGAGTGCAGGGCATTAGTCAAGACCAAAACCGCTGTAAGTTCTTAAACTTTGTCAATGATTTTGCACACCAAGCTGTGTACATGGATGTCGTCAGGTTCAGTAGTGTTTTTTTGTTTTTGAAGACCCGCAATCGGACTATCTAACAATGAGATTGTTTACTTTCCCAACAATTCTGCACACCCATCAGTAGATGGATGTCGTCATCTTCAGTAGCTTGGGTTGGACCATTCTAAAAGCTAAATACCGTATGTTCGTTGAAATGATGAATTAGGGCAGGCTGTGAACCTCGAAACGTGTGTCCAAAATGTATTCCATGACGACGGCTCATTATGTTGACATCAAATTTGAGTGATTATTGATAAATTTACGACATACGTTTCTACTTCCATAGCCTGCCCTAATTCATGATTTTAACAAACATACGGTATATGATTCTATACCGTAGAAATTAGTTTTTTAACGCAACAAGCTGGTTTTGGGTTTGGCTAATGCCTGTGCACTCGGGTGCTGTCGTTTTGCGCATTTTTTGAAAGTGTGATCTTTCCAAGCTGAGGACTTCCCAAGCTAAAACAATTCCAAGCTATGATACTTCGAAGCTATGCACTTTCCAAGCTATGAGCCTTCTAAGCTGTGGACTTTCGAATTCGAAGCTAAGACTCTCCCAAGCTACGGTACATCGAAACTATGCATTTTCCAAGCTATGATCCTCCTAAGCTATGAATTCTCTAAGCTACGACCCGTCGAAACTATGGTTTTTCGAAGCTGAAGACCGCTCCCGGTAAAAGAGTTCAATAGGTCGTCATTGATCAAGTTATTGACAAACAACTGGCAGTGTCTATGCAAGACGTCTGAGGTGTCTGCGCCGACAAACGGATATGAGTACCACGAGCCAGCTTCGGGACACGATTTGCAAGACAGGCATACAACTTACCTGATACCTACTACCACGTTACTGATGAGAAGTTTCTGAAGGAGACAAAGGGTATAGTATTAATAAAATATAAGCATAAGCATTTGCTTTGATTTCATAGGCGGGAAAGTCTGCTTAGTAACTCCTCAAAAACCTAAGCAAATGCTTATGCTTATTTTTTATTAATACTACCCAAAACCTACTTATGAAGTTAAGTACATGTTATACATAATTACAGAACTCCATGATTCGCCAAATCTTTGTGATGATCAAAATACCACTCCAATTTTTTATATTATTTTCCAATATTCAATACGTAGGTACCGAGGTATCATCAGGAACAAGAAAAAGACGGCGACTTGAAAAATAATTCCATTTCATCTAAAATCATTTCACTAACAACAAGAAGGGCCAAAGAGAATAGCACTTGCATTTCAGAGTAGGTAGCTATTTTGGGAAAATACCTTCATAATGACGATGTTAATTGCGGGGGAATATTTTATGCAAGTCTGGAGTTCGAAACATTTGAAGTGAGCAGCTGATGAATACATAATATAAATCAGCCGCCTTACGCTATACTAAATAGAAGCTTCTTCAATCTCTTGAAATTATTGTTTCCTTTAAAATGGTGCACACAATAAAATTCATAAATCAAGCAGTTTCTCGGGAAGCCGGGCGGCCAAGTCACGGACAATAAAATCAGATAAGTTTGCAACTACAACGTTCCAATATTGGAAGTTCCAATTTCATTATATCCCACCGACTGCTTCGGAGCATTTATCACTTTTTGACGCTCTTCTCAATTTTCACAAGCTTTTCAAAATCATCTGAATGGAAGTGTTTAATCAATTAGCTACTTAAATAGAAGCGACTTGGACGATCTTGGACCACCGGCACCCTCATCATCCACGAAAATTTCATTCCGTATAGGGTAGAGCGGGGTAAATGGACCGCTTTTCGCAAGTATTTTTTTACCTATGCGTTTATGGAACTTCAAGTCGACAGTTTTTGTGGTGCATATTAGCTTGATATCATAACCATGAAAAAAAAAATTGGCATGCAGTTTATAAAGATGGGCTCTATATTTTCGGATCCTTATAAGCTTGCAGTGTGGTTCAGTTAACCCCATAAGCAGGTTAACTGAACCGTACAAAGGTAGATTAGCTGAACATGTTCTTAAAATTGTAATAGTTAATGTAGGTTTTGTGTTATACAAGGTGTTGGAAAAAAAAACAACGTCCTTATCTACCTACAAAATCGAGTACAAAACATTTTATTAACGTTGAACAAATAATATTATGGTGTATAAAATAAAATATGTGATGAATAATGGTAGGTAACCCCACGTAACTGGTAACAACTCAAATTGTACAATAATAATCAGAACACCGTTAAGTCAAAATCACTAAAATCAAATGGGAAAAAAATCGTAAAGGCTAACCTAGCACTGCTGCTTTTTATTGGAGGTGGGTTATTTATGAACAATATCATCTTTGGATACAAAGCAGAAATTTTCTTCGGAAAATAGGCTGGTCACTGCTTGCTTAATCAGATCACTCGAATGTGACCTGTTGTTGGTTGTGCCTCTATGGTTGTGATGCGCACCCTCACGCGTGGCATTGTTCTAAAACAAAAATGTATTTAAACCAAAAATTCATTAAACAAAATAGGCTACTTCGTTTGGGCAGGTGCGCATGTGTAAAAGCGCCAGATCCGATTTTGGAAACTTCCGTACACCTGTCAGTGTGAATATGGAAACTTAGCAAAGCTACATGCTCTGTCTAGCCGCCTGACCAACTACTGGTTCCTGACTGTCACTTTTACACGTATCGTAGATGCACCTTTTCGTAGCTTCTTTGAACTTCCTTCTCGGTACATCCATTTCCAACAAGTTGTGTTCTTTCGTCAAAACATGAGCAAATGAAATGTAGGTCAAAGGTAGGAACGAGAAGTGTCATCATAATTATCACAAGTAACAGTTGACGCCGATGTCTTGTTATTTTGAGCGCTGTTGCCATTTTCGTTGTTCTTGAACTTCCACAAAAAATGATCATTGAACTTAATTTCAATGAAACATTTCCTCTGGATATAAAAAATGGTGTCTAACATTCAATCAAATTATTTGGGGAATTTTAGGTGCACTACAATATTTTTTAGTGTTAATTTTCAATATCGGTGTACGAAACTATGAACTTCGCGCCACACATGCGTACTCAAAAAAACCGAAACGAAGGGACCTATTATACTGTTTTCAAATGGCAAATCAACTGGACACCTGTTCATTTCATTTAACTTGCTGTGAGCTGTGTTCGGTTAATCTGCCTTATGTAAAAAAAGGAAATATAAATACCATTTTGAGCAAGTAACATTATTGTTTACAATACCTCCACTGACGGTCGATAATCTATAGCCAAGTAACTTACCTCAAAGCACTACGCAACACAGTTTTTTTGTTAATCGCCGATTTCAGCACTTGTAACAAAATTTCTGCGATCTCAAGAATTTAATTCATCTCCATTCAAACCGTTCTGTGCGAAATCAACTTTATTGCTTGATGTTACAGAATCCTGCATCACCATATTATGGTCAACACATAATAGATAAACCTGTGATTGCCAAAATCATTTGCCACAAGTACCCAAGAGATGGCCATTACGAGCAATTGTTCAGTTAATTTACCTGTTCACCTAACCCCACGTTACCCTACTGACTGGTTCGGACTGGTTGGACGCGTGACTTTTTTATTAAACTACCTCCGGCGTAATTTTTTGATGACACTATAAAATAAATGGAGAGATCAATCACTTGTTAATTGATGAATTAATGTCGTCCAGTCGATCAAGTCTGTGCCCTGGAAGGAGCCCTTATAATGTAATTCTTGCAATTACTTTACACCCCACTATGTGCTTTACACCATGATAATAAATTAACATTGATTAAAGAGACACTTCTGTTTTAATTCCATGATGTCGCCATAACTATGCCCACAGACCACAGAAGAAAAAGGAAATACAAGCGTAATGAATCAGGAACGCAAAATGAGAGATGAGTTCATTTGATAAACGAAGGCTGCATAAAGGGCTATCAATGTGCTTATGCTGTATGCTTAAAAATCATCTTGGTAACTTGAATAAGTCTGTAGTACCTATTATTATTACTAATTCATCGGTCAACAGACCAACAGGTCCCGTGATAGGTCAACACCAAACTCAGGAGGCATAATCTAGGCTGGACAGTACCAGGGCCCTGTACAACAGGACAAGCGTGCTATGTTCTTCGAAGTCTTTTTAATTCTTGACAATCAAGCCTAGGACCATGTTCATATTACTACACTACAGGTATTCTCATCTCTATATGCTGAGAGAATGAGCAAATTGAGTGGAATAGCACGCCTAAGTTACGGATCGAATCGGGACACTCAAGAACGTGCCCCTGGATGGTTTAGTCGAATTTGATCGGCGCCTTCTGGCTGGTATATACAGATGCGTTCATTCTAGTTCAAAGTGAAGTCATTGCCAGAACATCATGCTTCCAATCTATCAAGATCTCTCTGTAGGCTCAAGCAATTGTTGATGTATCTGAAAAGAATGTAGGTGAAAAAAATTTCTTCCCACCAACAGCTTCTACTCAGAATTCAGATCGTTGATACCGATGCATGATGGATCTGTAGTAATAAGTTTCCACGCATGTACCCTCACACGCGAGCATAACACCCCAACCTGACCAAGCTGGCAGCTACTATTTGGTATCATGCAGAACTTTCCAAAATGTATCAAAGACAAATGCAAATAAGCAATCAAATGTGTATATGAATAAAAGTGACTAGGATAACACAAGAAACCAGAATAACAATAGTTGGTACAAACGGCGAAATTTAAATGGAATAAAATGGCACTAGCACCAAAATATCAGGCCTTATTATTCATGAGGTTAAAATAATTACGAAGCACGAGTTTATACAAATATAAAATCTATAGAATGAGATAAAATAGAGCCGACAATAATAATTGTTATAGCAAGAATGAAATCAATAACATTAGGGGGGCAATGGCCTTGACAGTGTACCTGATCCAATGCCATTGGGATAAAACGTTATCTACTTAGGTATACTCACCCACTTGGCTGAACTATTAAAATTTTCGGACAAACCCATTAGAAACCACAACCTGTCCTTCGGCTTATCTCCCGGAACCCGGAATTGCTGGATCGCTGCCAATCCCAGTGCAAAACGCAGACCACAACAAAGCGCCGAGCAAAATTTACACATCCACACACCTTGACCACCTTATCTTATCACCAGTCCTTTTGAAACCTTTTAAAACAACCAGAGGAAAACACTTCTCCCCTATTGGCTTGCTTCCGCATTTCGCCTGTACCATTGCAGTGATGCCTCTATAGGGAAATGTTAGACCTTTTATTATTAATTATAGTCCAAAGGTCGGCGGGTCGCCCGATTTTGAATTTGGGATCATTACAGTTACACATTGCAATTCCACCTCGACAACAATAATTAGTTGCAGCCGGCACTTTCGCGGACAGAAAGTACCTATGATGTGATCAGCGGTGACGCCATCAATATATAATCAATAATGTAGCGGATAGGAATCGGCTCAAAGTCACCTACAACCTACAACTCTAAAGTTTGCAAATGCACACTTGCCTTTAGCTTGGGCTTCAAAACATTCCTTTAGCCTCTGCTAATCTTGCTGCAATTTTTCTGGCTAATAAAACTCAAATCAAATCTACCTCACAAAACGCTAGAGGGTAGAGGGAAAGCACAAAATTACTCTCTTGATAATAATTTATAAAGTAGGTGCCCGAGTAATAAAAGCATTAAGGGCCTGCCTTGAACGGAACTTGACGGCATCTCCGGCAACTTTCATCCCTGAGTGGTTAATTACCAACAGTTTTTCTTATTCCCTAGTATGACGACACGGCGAGTGAAATGCCCGTATCTCCATCAAATCTTGTCAGATTTATCGTCACCAACTCTTCCGCATTTTGAGCAAGTCGGCCCTTGTCTCGCGTTAATTCAATGGAACTGTCATCAGCGGGTGTGCAGATGTAAGAATTCAAAAAATTTAAATCTCTATTTGCATTTGAAATTGAGGGTCGCATATACGCGTGTATGACACGCTTAAGCCCCCTTCTGGACGTGGCTTGTTTGTGTCCTGCTGCCATGGATGGTGCTTTAAGGCGCGAGGGTTAATGGCCCCCCGATGTTTGATTAAAGAAGTTTTCAATGGTGGAAATACATTTTTCTTTCTGTAAATCCAGCCAAGAATCGTATAATTTGAAAAGTTGGCGAAGCCTACGGCCGGTGGTGGCGCGGTTGGAAGTTCCCAACAATTGCCAGTTTCATCATCATTGATTGGTGTGAAATCGCAAACGATAAGCAATAAAAGGAGCGTAGGTACCTAAGGGTATGATTATATTGCTCGTATTGCTAGCAGTGATAATAATGGGGAATTCACAAGTTCAATTAAATAGAAAACACCCCAGATAATAAAAGTGCGAAGTGCTGCAGAGCGATCACGCTACGCTAATGAAGGGCAGTCCAATTGCATTCGTGATTGTAATGTAGAGCATGGAAATCAAACGTTTCTATCTAATTTCCGATTATCGTTTTATATCCATTCTACATTTACTTTATAACGGATGTTTTTTTTTTAATCTGGCGTCCAAGCATGCTGTATTCCGGCCAAATAGGATCTTTTCGGCTTGAGCGCAGCATATTTGGACGCCAGATTCAAAAGAACACCGTTATACATGGCATTTAGTTTGTATTTTACTTTAGTGCCACTGACTGGTGGAAAAAAGTGTTTGGCAGAAATCCAGGGCTGAGTCGAAGATTTCAACTTTTGACTCGAGTTCTTCGACCTTTCAGGAGGATAAGCACTGAAGCATCGTAAAACTGTCAAATTATTCTGATAAATTTTCTGTCTATCTACGAATGGAGTTATGAATGAATAGTTACCCAAGTAACATTTACCCGACTTCCGACCAAATTTTTACCAATTCCGACGTCGGAATTAGTACAAATTTTGGTCGGATGACGACCAATATTTGAAAGTCACGAGGCGACGTTGGAACAACGTTGCTTTTACGTCGGCAACCCGACGTCCCCCATGCAACTAAAACCGACGTTGGCACGACGTCGATATATCCAACGTTGGCGCATCCAACGTCGGATGGACGTTGGGATTCCCAACGTTGGACACGGTGGGTATTTTTATACCTAATGCGGCCAAATCAGTCCGCAGTCATATTTGGGTAAGCTTGCCAACGTCGGCTGACGTCGGCATATCCAACGTTGGGATATGCAACGTCGGCTGGACGTTGGCGTATCCAACGTCGGATTTGGTGTATATTTTTGTACCTAATGCGACCAAATTAGTCTGCAGTTGTATTAATTTATCTGGGTGAGTTTGCAAACGTCGGTATATCCAACGTTGGAATATGCAACGATGGGTATACCCAAAGTTGGATATGGTGGATATTTTTGTAGCTAATGCGATTTATTTTATTGAATTGTACCGCGGCATCCCGTCAACAATGGGCATTATCAACCGCTACACTAGGTGGCGCGCGCTGCATTCGTGCACATTTTTGGTGCAAACTTGTGGATATACGCCGACTACAGGTCGGATCAGGTCGGAATTGGTACAACAAATCACACCAGAAGTCAGAATTGGTCGGAATTGGTCTAGTAATTCATACTTGTATATGAAACTTAGTCGGATTTAGTCAGTTTAGGTAAAAATAGCCGACGCGGCCATTTTTTCTTCCAATATCAAAACAACAAGAAGAGGCCATGTTGAAGAAATGCCAATGAAAATCTTTGAAATTATTGAATTTACCATTTTTGAACTCGAGAAACGAAATTATGGTGGCTATTGATTGATTAAGTATATATACATACTTCTTTGGTCTTCTTTTCTTTTGAAAAACGGTGTTTTAATTAAGGAATGTTTCAATATAAAATTGAAATATTTTGAGAACAGACAAATTTTTGGTAGGCGATGATTGTTTTCGACTTGAAACACACTTGTTCATCAGTAAAATTTTCTTCGCATCAAGTTTTCATATCAACCAATAACAAAATTTCATTATTAAAGTTCAGATGCTCTGTTGTCTGTTATATTGCGGTAGGTAGTTTTGGTCTAAATCTGACTGATGGTTGTAATAAGGAAACTTTACCGTCCTATGTTGGGAGCTATATTTCTTTAGTACAAAACAGGTTAAATAAAGTCCACCTAATGCGACCAGCATAAGTCGGATTAGGTACACGACAGGCGACTTTGGCTACACGTATGTAAGATGGTCGGATTTGGTCGAGTTTTGGTCGGCAATCACAACGTCGCGGATGCCGACGTCGTACCGACCCGCATTTCATTGACCAAATGGGTGCAAATCTCGGTCGCCTCAACGTCGTGCGGACGTCGGCTGCCGACCTCAGGTCGCGAATCGCAACGTTGGCCCGACGTCGGATTGCTACTTGGGTAGTTACCAAAGTTAGTTACCAAATGATGTGCAAAAGTTTGATACCACTTTATATCACAGTTTGTTGTTATTCAAATGAGCGTAGGTCAGAGGAGGGCAACACAGAACGGTGAGACTAAAGACCGTAGACTATTTTACGATGCACCATTTTAATGTTCCACTTGGAGTGATTGAGATTCATGAGCGAAAATTGTAACTAAATAGGGATTTTTCTAATGCCAAAGACGCAATTGTGTTTACTTTACACAACGTAACCGGTAACATTTTTTGCTGAGAAATAGAGGAGGAAATCAGTACCGTCCTTTCAGTAGAAGTATAGATACCCACCTAAGCCGTTTACAAAATATTGTTACGAGCGGCGATCCCGTGCATACTGGTAAACACGCGATCTTTCTGGACTCTTCCACAGCCGCAGTGTACAAATGCGCGGATCTCTGGACATTTCTAGAGTAAACTCGATGGCATTGAAATACATGGAGACTCCAACGCTCGATCGAGACACATCTGTCCATTTTGGCGGAGGGGCCGGTTCTAGAGCACGGCAGAATTATACGGGTAATGTGTGTGATTATTCAGGAGTGGTCTAGAAACCGCAAATGCCGGGCCACTATGGAAATTGCTGGAAAGGAAGCGCGGGAACGCTAATCGGAGGCATATTAAAGCACCGTCCAACAGTGCGACAGTCAGTTATAATTGAAATGCGAAGTGGTAACGAGCGGATAAAAGCGTAGGTACCTGCGATATAATTCCAAGTGGATAATTGTTGGCGTGTAGTTATTGTACTACGCAGAAATAAACAGTGTGTTTTAAGTCGATCGTCTCAATTATATTCGAACCCGTACGCGAAATACGTAACAATATAAAATAACACATTGATATTGAGGTACTTCAAAACTGAAAGATTCTAATGCCCGATTGCACAAAGGTGATATCAAATTTTAGTTCGGTACTATACACGGGATCAAATTTTTAAAGTGGAATAGGATGAAAAACTAGTTACTTCAAGAAAAAAATTATGATGGGAATAATTCAAAATATGGCTCCAAACGATTATTTGGTTACCAAAACCCAGGTGAGACAGCCTTTATTTTGATTTGTAGAACACATTTCACCGGAACTGTCAAATCTTTTCTTTATAATAAAACATAAACGACAAGTACGTGTTACCCCAACTTTGTTTCTGTATACAAAATAATCGTAAGGGGTCATATTTTGTATTCCCATCATGTTCTTCATTCTCCGAAGTAATGGGATTTGCATTTTGTTTTACTTTTAAACATTTGATCCTCTGTTTGGTACCGAACTAAGATTTGATACTACGTTTGTGCAATCGGGCTTAAATGACTGGAACTTTGTTAGTTTATGCCAAGGAAACAATTTCACCAAAGCACCCGCGTTAGTTATTGTTATTAGTGATCGTATTCTTGTTCTCATCTATTTTCACCCTGTTTTGACAGCGCTTTGTTGCAATGTTTGATGGTGGATGAATCATAGGTTCAATAATAATTAATAATAACTTGATCAATTGTATTTTTTTTACATTAAATATGACGCCTAAAAACTAAATTTTCCCTGAAAGTTGGAGAAAGAAAAATAAATAAATTAAATGAACGTTTACAAATTGTATGATAATTATTGATAACTGATGACTAGTGCAAAATTGAGCTTATTACAACTTACCAAGCGAAATATTTCCAACACACATGTTATGTTTCGTGGTCACCCGAGATATCAATAACTCCAACACAACATTAATTTATGGGTATAGCTTCAAAAAAATAGGAAATGAAACACTAACACGAGAAATAAGTTGTTTTCTTATTTTTTGAGTATATTCAGGTCAATGGTAACCTAGAGGATGGGCGAGTGGGTGAATGCTTTTAGGAAAAATGGATCACTCACCGTCGTTACTTGTTTTGCGTGAGTTCAGAGAAATCTGGGGGTGCCATAATGCATCCAGCACACCCTCGGGTATATTATGTCCCATTATAATGTGTTTGCGTTTAAATTCTCGGTATAATATCTAAACATGCGTCACATAGCTAGCGAACTTCTAAGATTCTAAATTTAAATACAAGGTCCGGTAAAAATAGTGGTCACTTATATAGCATATACAGGTGTACATACAGGGTGTCAAATTCAAAACTTAAATTTCCTGTAAGTCTGAAACAAAAGCAAATATAGGAAATCGCCCAAACTGTTTCAACGGAATGGAGGGGGAACCATAATGATGAAGTTAGTGACTCACCCCCACTCAGTGTCTGAGCCCCAGCCCCCTTCACTATTTTTTTTTCAAATGGCAACCCTCTACTTGTAAAACATAGTTCTTGGAAAATGCTTTCCAGTGATACCGATTATTCCATATGGTAAGGAAGGTACGAAGTTTCCGCGGAAACAAACCAAGCCAATACACCTTATAAAGGTAAATTACTGACGAAAATGTAACCAGCGAGTTATAAAAGTGAAGAAACAAATAATGAGTTGAGAAACCATATTTTCTTTGAGTAGTTTTCGATTAATTTCGAAAAAACTGTCTAATGGGTTCATATTGATTTAAATGAATTCACTCCACAATAAATGAAATTTCAACTAAATACTTCAGACCAAAACAAAACACCGAATGTTCTCGAACTCTTGTCGAACGTTTTCGAATGTTTCTCATGAAAGCACGCGACATTCCTCGGTAATTCTACGCCGCAGTTCTTCAATCTAATCCGGCTGAGTTTTAAAAACAACACCAACAGACTCCAAGTGTGATCCCACAGAAAGAAGTCTAGAGGGGTCAAGTCTGGTGATTTGGGAGGCCATTCAATGGATCCTCTTCTGCTAAACCACCGAGCTGTATAATGATCATCTAATCATTGACTAACTAGACATAGTGAGGTGGACTCGGAGGTGGAGCTCCATCTTGTTGGAAATGGAGTAAGTCCTCGGTCGAATTAGAGTTTCTGTCTCAGTCCATCTGATTTTTTATTTTCGGAACTATTAGGAACTTGGAGATGATGTGATGATGATTCCGATAGGCGGATTGAGTTTTGTGCAGCCATGACGCAACGAATCACCGCAACAGCTCAACTCGTGAAAAGACATTTGTTTCAGTGACGAATGTACATTTTTATACATAATACGTGAACAAAAAAAAAATATCGCTACTGGAGTGACGATAATCCTCACGTTTTCCGGGAAGGGCATACCCAGTCTCAGTACCCCGGAAAACTTGAGGTGGATTTATGCTCGCAAAAAATAAGAATAAAAATAAGGAAAATAAGCACGGCAACTACCCATTTATACTTCAGAAGTAAGAATAAGAATAAGAAATAGTTTGAAACGTTGCTCCTGGGTGTCGCTTGAAGCATTAAAATGACAGTCGTCAAAATTTTTACTTACAGTTTTTAGCTTTATCTTGTTGTTATTGCTGTTGTTTTTCTACTTGTTTTGTTTAGTGTTATACAGTATCACTAATGTATAGATAGATAATATTTGAATAGGTAGGTATACAAATGACTTTTTCATCGCATTATTTCAAATTCATAACATGTGTAGCGAAGGTATCTACTTCTCAATTTGAATTATTGCAGTAATAGACAAATACACTGATGAGAACTTGTGAGGATAACTGGTAGATGGTGCCACGTTTGGACTGCCGGCGCCGTTACGAAGCAACCCGTGGGAGTTTCTCGCCTACCTAAAGACAAGCGGTTTCAGGCAACTCTTGCTACATCGATGTACTGCGGATTGCATAAAAGCAGCCCCCATCGTCATTGGCAAAGTTCGACTACGTTCGTCACTCGTTCGGCTTATCTTCGAGCAGAAATTGATAATATTCAACCTGTTATTTTCATTCTTAAATTTCTTGGGCAGTAGCGCCAATAAGTATTTTTTGAGAGGGGCTAGGATCTCGTCATAAAGGACGGCATTTCCAAGTGTTTTTCTTTAAACGTGAGTTTTATGAGAATCAGTGGAGTAAGAGACTTGATAAAAAAAAAGAGTGATCTAAAATCTAGAATGACAAATGATAAGTACATATTTCAAAATTCCAAAATTTGAAAAACTCAATCTTTTTTCAAATTTTTTTATATATATGTATTTTTTTTAATAGTCCCTCATTCTCTTGCCCGCCTAGATTTAAATAACTAATTTTTTTGTTACATTTCTAGCTGCTCAGATTTGGCAGAAACTCACGCCACAAAAATTTATCTGTTTCTCTTTCGCTCTGCAGCTAATCCGCAGTCTGTTTCAGCCATTTTTCATGCTAGGAAATGCCGTCCTCAACGGAAAGAAACACAAGCCACGGAAGGCTTTGAAACACATAGTAGAATATTATTCTACATAAGTTAACCGCGTAACTTGATTATTCAATAGCATTGAGGATGATTTGTGCAGAATTTAGGGAACATTTCGCTCTCAAAGACCCTTTCACGCCGGCACTGTTGACACATCTGTGAATCTTCAATGGTACGCAACAGTGTATGAAAAGTTGAGGTTCCTTATTTTCATTTTCAACTTTTTTTTTTATTCTTATCGTAATTTTTATTTTTATTCTTATTTTTTTGCGAGCATAAAGCCACGTTTTATGTCTGGGCGGGAATATTGGGAAACGCAATTATCGGCCCAATATTCATAGACGGTAATTTGAATGGTTTTGGCTTCATGCAGAAATGTTGGAAACCGCCATCGAGCCTCTGATAGTTCAGAAATCAGAAAATCAGATGTACCTAGATGGAAACCCTAATTTGACCAAGGACTTCACTCCATTTCCAACAAGATGGAGCTCCACCTCAATATATCTAAACAGGTCAGCAATTGAAGTGAGCCACTCAAAATTTTCATTCCCTTTCAAATATAAATATCAGCGGAAAGACGCAACGGATTCCAAAACGGTTTACGACGTCTAATAGAGTGATCCTTTCTCTACGGTGTTTGATGTTAGCTTTTTCTATCGTCGGCAATATACATGATATACAGGGTGAAAACGGAAGCTGTACGGAAATGGTCAAGTTTAAATCATGTGTAACTATTGTAAAAATGATACCAGAGTTTTCGTGACTTCATATTTAGAAAGCTCGACTCATTGTCTCGAAACGGTTTTTTAAACTCCCATCTATCTCTTTCAATTACAGAGTGATCTAAAAAAAAAAAAATTGGTTTTGCGCTGATAATGGGATTCATTGTTATCCAATTTCCAAAATATGGACGGCGAATTAAAGCTTATTCTTTGGGAGATGGAGCCTGGAAACCATAATCGACTCAAAAAACCATTCAAAACAATGGACTCTACCAAATGTAACCCAAATATGAAGTAGGTACACTCTGGATCTGGTTTGGATGAAAAATGTATGACAAAATCAACCGTTTTACAAACGAACGGTTCACTCCGAACATTTCGACGTAGTTTTCGCTTGTTTCAGTCAAGAATGGTCGGTGATGGAACCAAATTTACAAACGCATGATTACGGAGAGGATACAAGCGAAAAGTACGTCGAATGTACGAGTGAACCGTTCGTTTGAAAAACGGTTGTTTTTGTCAAAAATTTTCATCCAAAACAGATCCCGAGAGTACTTCATATTTGGGTTACCTTTGGTGAAGTCCATTGTTTCGAATGTTTGTTTTGAGTCGATTCTGACTTTCAGACTCCATTTCCAGAAGAATAAGCTTGAATTCGCTGTTCATATTTTGAAAATCGGATAACAAGGAAACCCATTATCAGTGCAAAACCAAAATAAAATTTTTTAGAATCACCCTGTAATTGAAAGAGATAGACCGGAATTTAAAAAACCATTTCGAGACATTGATTTGAGCTTTCCAAATATGAAGTCACAAAAAGTCTGATATCATTTTTACAATAGTTACACATGATACAAAATTGACCATTTCGGTACATTTTCCGTTCTCACCCTGTATATCATGTACATTGCCGACAATAGAAAAAGCTGACATCACACATCGTAAACAAAGGATCACTCTATCAGATATCGTAAACCGTCTTAAAATCGGTTGCTTCTTTCCGCTGATATTTATACTTGAAAAGGAACAAAATTCTTGGGTGGCCCACTTCAATTGCTGACCTGTTTAGTTAGTCAATGGTTAGATGATCATTATACAGATCGGTGTATTGCCAGAAGAGGACCCATTGAAGGGCCTCCCAGATCACCGGATTTGACTCCTCCAGACTTCTTTCTGCGAGATCACTTGAAGTCTATTGTTTTTTAAACTCAGCCAAATTTTTATTGAAGAACTGCGGCGTAGAATTACCGAAGGACGTCGCTCGCTTTCAAAAGAAACCTTCGAAAACGTTCGACAGGTGTGCGAGAACAGGCTTTATTATTGCCCTGAAAACAAAGTCAATTATTTTAAACACTTACTGTGAGCATTCGGTCTTTGCTTTTGGTTTGAAGTAGTTAAAATTTGATTTATTGAGGTATAATTTATAGTAAATAGTTTTCTCCACATTAATCGAAAACTACCAATAGAAATATGGAATAACTAGTACCACTGCTGGGAAGCATTTTTCAAGGGCTTTTCAATGATGTATCACAAGAAGTAGGGGGTTGCCATTTGAAAAAAAAAATAGTGAATAACAGGTGGTTACAAAAGTGGAATATTCGGATCAAAGTTGGAGCAAAAAACCACATAATAAATTATCACACCTAGTGGACAGGGAGCTGGTGCCTCTAAACTTAAGTCATAATGTACATGATTTTAACCCTGGAGGTCTAATGTGCATGGATAAGGTTGTTGAAAATTTCTTTGTCTTACATGTCAGACCGGGGGCTTTAGGCTGGTATGGGCTTGTCAATTTTCGAAAAAATGGCCAAAAATTTACGTCATAAGGTACATGAATAAAAGTAACTGGATTTTGTGTGGGAACATCTCCTTAATTGAAAATCTGGTCGTAAGACAAAATTTTTGGAGGTTTTCGGTCCATAAGACAAGTTTTAAATTTTTAAAAAAAGACCAAAATTTTTAGGAGTTTGTGTAATACACTACTCGTCCTCCAATCACAGCACAGCTTGGCTTGTAGGCTGTGGCTGGAGGGGTCGGGGCGCGGCGGGCAGACACAGAGTGACAGCGCTGTCATTATGGACTTGAATTTTTTTTTCGATTGTGCTGGTTTTTATTCTGAGGGAATTTTTTTGGCGTCGTCAGCATGCGAATAATACGGCAACCGGTTGAAAACGTTCATCCGTGGAATGCAAAAGGAGAACCTCTAATATCGGGTAAGTTCAATTTGACTGGGGAAAACAGAAATGCATTTTTGTTTACTTTTATTATAGGCCAGTGTAGGAGTACTGAACAGGCAAAGAAGCCACTTCTGCTCTGCTTCATTCTATCACATGGACAGAGATATGGATCAGAAAACATCGCTATCCTGGCTGGCCCAGGCCCATGCCCATGAAGGGATCTCAGAAGTTATTGAGGTTATGTTGCTCTGTGTTTTGTTGAAGTCCTTCTGACGTGGCCTAGCTGGCAAGGAAGCCGCACTTTAGAGCATTCCGGTTCTGAAGGTAATAGTCTACAAGGCAATAAATGCGCAAATTCATTGTAGTTTGCTTTTTCAGAAGACAATCGATAGCTATAGCACCAGGCCAGGCTCCACCAGGACCAAGACAAAGACAGTTTGGAATCACCACTACAAGAGCCGCTTTTCCGCTCGGTGGAGTCAAGGTACTTGATCCCAACACTCTGACATCAATACGTTTACTTAGTTGGAAATTATTTTGCAGTTTTTTTCTACGAGCCTGAGATGAACCGCAAGACAGTAAGACAAGACACGACAAGGCAGGCACTGTACAAAATGAGCCTGACAACCTGTAGGCTGATATCGTTTTCCAAGACTTGACATAATACATATCTTGTAGTGCTTACATGCTGAATGATTTTAATGTCTGAAATGTTATTTTTCTTACACTTTAATGAAAAACTGAAAATAAATTGCAACAAGTTATTTATTGTGTTTAGTAAGTATCTAGCTATTGAATGAAAATTGTTACAAAAGGAACACTGAACTGATAAGAGGGAACATCTGGTGCCAGTTACCTTCAATCCATCTCTCAAATTTTGTCGAATAAAATCATAACTCGGAATAGTGTTCATTTATAATAAAAAAAGCGGACCATACATGCAGTGTCTTGTTCTTTCCTATCCACTGTGATGGTAATAGGAATAAACCGTATGGGGGGGAGGGAGCAGGAAGGGCTTTTGTAGTGGTGATTCCAAACTGTTTTGGTCCTGGTGGAGCCTGGCCTGGTGCTATGCTATAGCTATCGATTGTCTTCTGAAAAAGCGAACTACAATGAATTTGTGCAGTTATTGTCTTGTAGACCATTACCTTCAGAACCGAATGCTCTAAAGTGCGGTTTCCTTGCCAGCAAGGCGGGCTAGGCCTCGTCAAAGCGGACTTCAATAAAACACAGAGCAACATAACCTTAATAACTTCTGAGATCCCTTCATGGGCATGGGCTTGGGCCAGCCAGGATAGCGATGTTTTCTGCTCCGTATCTCTGTCCATGTGATAGAATGAAGCTAAAGTGGCTTCTTTGCCTGTTCAGTACTCCTACACTGGCCTATAATAAAAGTAAACAAAAATGCATTTCTGTTTTCCCCAGTCAAATTGAACTTACCCAATATTGGAGGTTCTCCTTTTGCATTCCACGGATGAACGTTTTCAACCGGTTGCCGTATTATTCGCATGCTGACGACGCAAAAAAAATTCCATCAGAATAAAAACCAGCACAATGAAAAAAAAATTCAAGTCCATAATGACAGCGCTGTCACTCTGTGTCTGTGTCTGCAGAGGGCTGTGTCTGCCCGCCGCGCCCCGACCCCTCCAGCCACAGCCTACAAGCCAAGCTGTGCTGTGATTGGAGGACGAGTAGTGTATTACACAAACTCCTAAAATTTTTCAATTTTTTCACAGGCGTTTTTTTGACTAACCCACTAAGGCCCAGTATTATAACGGATTTGAACCTCCGGCTGATAGCCAACCTCCGGTTAAGGGCACATCATTTTGAGCGCTGTCATTGGTTCAGATATCCTTTAACCTCCGGTTGAAATTCAACCGGCGGTCAACCGGACATTATAATACTGGGCATAAGTGTGATATATATTTGTAATCATGATGAAAGACGGAATCGATTTCCATGTTAAAATACAGGGTGTACGATTGGAGAAATTTTCTTCGATGTTGCACCCTGTACAACAGACTCGACACCTGCGTAAAAAATCATGTAAGAATCGTTTCTCATTCTTGAAATTATATCAAAGGAGAAGTCTCCAGGAGGAGGTAAATTTTGGCCCTTATTGAAAATTTCAAACTTGTCCTATGAACCGAGAGCCCCTAAAATTTTTGTCTTAAGTCTCGATTTGTGATCAAGGGGATGTTCCCACACAAAAGCCCGTTGGTTTCATTCATGTACCTTATGACGTAAATTTTTGACATTTTTTGAAAATTGACAAGCCTATACCACACTAAAGCCCCCGGTCTGACATGTAAGACAATAGTATATTATTCAACAAGCTGGTAATGATTGCTTCTTACTCATGAGGACGCAGTTTGCCGACACGAGCCTTGGCGAGTGTAGTAAAGCATCCGAATGAGTAATAGCCATTACTCGCGAGTAGAATACTATCCTTTATCCATTTTTGTTGGAAAATGCAGGCATGTATGCGCGTGATAATGCGTGCATTATTCAATAGGATTGGATAAAGCAATTTTCAACAACCTCATCAACGCACATTAGACCTAAAGGGTTAAAATCATGTACCTTATGACGTAAGTTTTGAGGCACCAGCTCCCTGTTCGAAACAAGATGTTTTGCACTTTCACACTTGGGCGCAATTGAACTTGGGGTTGGGGTAGGTACGAAATGATTATTATATGTATAGGTACCTACCTAATGAATGGAATATATATTATACAAGTCTTTTAAAATCGGAATCAAGAATAGCTGATCTTGATTTCAAGTCCAAGTTTTTACTCGAACGGCATTTCCTGAGCGAGAATTTGAAGTAGGATAGAGGTATACGAACACCCAGGATTCCAGGAAGGAGAGAGTTCCAAGGTCTTCGACCTATTGAAAATCCCCCGACCCGAGACATGAATGAATATCATCCATTTATTGTGATAAAAATGTCGCGTTACTTTGATATGTTCTCCTCCATCCCGTTGAACTACGTTTATGAATGCACCATCAAAGTTTCCGAATGACTTGTCGCCTGCTTTGTCAGTCATCGCCACTCAGATGAGTTTTTTCTGTATTATGTAGGTATCGATTTCAAATATCACGTTTATAAACACCCGTTGTTATACAATATCAATGCTGAAGTACCAAAAATCAACATCTCATGTTTATCCTTTCGTTTTTGCCGCTTCCGCTGCCATTATTCCTTTGTCTGACCGTGAACTTTTGCAAATTCGTTTTTTTGGCGACCCAAAACATACATAATGTGTCATGTTCGGACGCTGCCCAATTTCCATTAATTTCTTGCTTATGCAATTTTACAGTTTTATCGCACACAGATCCGAGAGTAGGTGAGTATCTCATCTATTCTATCCCTGCCATTTTTCAAAATCAGACAGACTTGGCAATATGGCAGAGTGGTCACTGCGACCCTATGCTGGCGCACTCTCCGCTAATTTGATATCTAACAATGGAATCGAAATATGCAATCCATGCAGTTCGCTGCCACTTTTGGAAATGTAATTTGTAATTTTTGTTTGTAGATTCCTCTCGGGCGATAACAATAATGAAAACATTTTTCATCACCTGACCTGACTCGGCGGCAACCTTTCTGATGACAAAAACGGTCCAAACGTCGGATTGAGCAACTCAACGGTTTCATATTTTTTCCGTGTCCTGACAGTTTGTCCTGCTGCAAAACGCTTATTCGGGATGAACCCTCAAGATGAATGTATCCACCAATAACCGGCTATGATTTATTACTGCGTGACGAATGAGAACTTTGGAATAAAATACGGTCATGCCTCTGCGATAGATATTCGACGACTCCTCCGATTTTATTAAATTCGTTTGTGCGCTTCGAGGTCTTTAGTGTATTGTATTGCTCCGAGTTAAGGCTGCGGTCGCAAATAATAAGGGGAGCCACAAGTGATATTTCTTTTCTTTGTAGAAGAAAAGTATTAAAGCTAATTTTCTCCAGATGTTAGGAACATTTGAGTAGATGAAATATCAAGCTATTAAGTAGGTATTTTTTTATCCTGAAAGAAAATATATACATACCTACTTCCATTACTTATGTAAATCCCTTATTAGGTACATTTTGGCAATTTTTTGACGGTTTTTTAATAAAAAAGTATATTATACAGGCTGTTTTAGTGACCATGCATGATACTTCGGGAGGTGACTACTTAGTCTCAAAAAAAAACAAGTCGAAAAGTGGGAGTCAAATTTTTTTTCCAGTGCTCCCTGAGGGCGTTACGTGCAAAGTAGAACAAAGTTTTGAATTGTTTGTTCAAAAACTGTCAAAGGTAAAAGCTTCAAATTTATAATTCCATTTTCGAGAGGTTCGCTCAATCCAAAACTTTTATTTCTCTTCTTAATTCTTTCTGTAGGATGCACCATGCACCGTTCTGAAGTGAAAGTGAAAAAACACGGGCGTGTGATGAATAAATTTCAACATGATCCCTATCCCCACTAATTTTGTTGCCACGGATTAGATCTGTTCAAAACTTTGCATGTACATTTCACTGTTGAGAAAATAGTCTACACTAAATTTGAAGTTCCTACCTTTAACGGTTTTGCAGCAAATAAACTGCTCAACAATGAAAGTGTTACAAAGCAAAAATTCACCCAATTTTGGACCGCTGTAACTTTTGATTGGCAACAACGATTCTAATTCTGTTTCAAGTACTCGAAGAGCCCATCTTTTGGCCATCTTTCTTGTCAATATGGAATCCATAGAGCCTCTTATAGAATTTCTACAGGGTGATGAACAGAGCAATGCAAAATTGATGAAAGTTCAACATACCCCCGTTTTCGTTGAAAATTTTTTTCGGGAGTATCAACACCAAATTTATGAAGAATCATGTGTTACCTCGAAACGGTTTTAGAATTTTCGGGATTCCAGTCGAAACAGCCAAAATGTGATTTTTTATTGTGAATACTGTATATTATTCCTGTAGCAACGCAAAAACATTAGAACTTTTTATATCAAGATGACGCCACTTGGTAGGCTTGTTCACTGAACAATTCTGAGCAATTTGACTTGCAACACGTTCCTATTGTCTAGTGTAGGGGTGAAGAAAAGCCCAATTGGCAGGGTACTTTTTGGTACTACTCCTAAAATTCGAGTTTTTAGCATTGAAAGAAGGTTACTTTTTACTCTCTTTAGTCAACATGGGACTACGTCATTGGAATTGGATTAACCACATTTCCGCCATTTTGGAATTTTTTGCCTTCACGTTAAATTCCAAAACATAAGCATGTTCGACATCATTTCTTGAAATGTTGGTCTCCTTAATGGGGTTCTGTCAATAAGATCTGTCTATCTGTTTGTTTATCTGTCTATCTCTTTCCGAAAAAATATTTATAGAATTTTTAACCCCACCCCCCATCTTCCTGAAATTCTCTGAGTGTCCAATTTGATATTCTTGACATCTCAATTCTTTTCAATGCAGTCAACGTCATCCTGCAAAGCATTGGAAGAGAAAATTTTCTGTGGAAAAAATGCCACTCAAATTTCACCCTTTCGCTTCCCCCACCTCATCTCAAAAATCTGAAATGGCAATACCAATTTTGTGATACATCAAATTGGAGGAAATAAAATCCTCTCCATGAACAGAATTTTTTCAAATTTTTTAAAATCCCCATTTTCTTCACAAAACACCCCAAATGTTTAATTTATTTGGAGAGGGGTTGAAAATTTCAAAAAAATTGTTTTCATGAAGAGAATTCAATTCCCTTCAATTTGATGTATCACAAAGTAGGTGGTGTTTCGTTGAATTTTGAAGCTGAGGTGGGGGAGAGCAAAAGGGTCAATTTGGGCAGCACTTTTTCCGCCGAAAATTCTTTTCTTCGATGTTTTCTATGATGACACTGACTGAATCAAAAACAATTCAGAGGTCCAGAATTGGAAATAAGACAGTCAGAGAATTTTTAGGGGTAAGGAAGGTGGGGTTAAACTTTTTGTGAATATTTTTTTCAGAAAGGAAATGTAATTCTCTTCAATTTGATGTATCGCAAGATTCGCAAGGCAGGTCATGTCGTTTGAAATTTCAAAGTTGGGGTAAGTGAGGGCGAGAGGGCTCAAGATAGAAATTAGCCAATTTATGTTTTAGATGTCCCCTTTGATGTAAAAATCGACCTGTTTTTACTCGAAGAAATATCCACTAGGAATAGGGAGTTATTGCAGGTGGATAGTTTTCAAATGATCACCTGGTGCAGTATTCACAATAAAAAATCACATTTTGGCTGTTTCGACTGGAATCCCGAAAATTCAAAAACCGTTTCGAGGGAACACATCATTCTTCATAAATTTGGTGTAGGTACTCCCAAAAATAATTTTTTGCGAAAACGGGGGTATGTTGAGCTTCCATAAATTTTGCACTGCTCTGTTCATCACCCTGTAGAAAATTTATGAATAGCTCTATGCATTTCACATTGACGAGGAAGATGGCCAAACAATTGGGCTATTCAGTACTTGAAACAAAATCAGAATCATATGTGCCAATCAAAAGTTATAGCGGTTCAAAATTGGGTGAATTTTTGCTTTGTAACACTTTTATTGTTGAGCAGCTTCATTGAAAACTTTGTTTCACTCCGTACCTTTGAAAGGCTGTAACTCCATAAGGAAAGACTGTAGGAAAAAATGTTACAATTACTTTTCCACTTATTTTCCTGAGAGGAATCACCTCTCAAAGTATTATGTAAAGTCACCGGAACATTCTGTATAGCAAGGCACCAAAGTGAATTTGCAGTTTCGTGGGTGATGTTTGTTGCTCGAAGGCCCAAGAACATGACATCAAACCACGGATGCGTACTCTAGGCGTGATCTAACCAATGTTATGTATTGGAGGCGCAATGTAGACATATACCAAAAGTCACGCAAATTTCTCAAGAGGAGAAACCTCAAAGTACCAAAGGCTGACCCAGCAGTTTTTTCTCAACATGTCTCTTTGAAATTCAGTTTGGAGTCTAAAATGACTCTCAAATCTCAGACAAACTAGGGTCGTTCCAGTAAGACACCATGCAAACTATAGTTGAAGTGTCGCTTCGTTTTAGCCTGATTAAAAGACATCACTTGACACCTATGGATGTTGATATTGAGCCTGTTGGAGCTACACCATGCCGAAATGTTATTAAGCGCACTTTGAAGGCAGAGACAGTCTCCCTCTCCTTTTATAAGCCGATATATTTCGAGGTCATCAGCGTACATAAAAAAAATCAACACTCAGGACGTGGACCAAACCGTCGACAAAAAGATTGAAAAGTAAGGATTCTAAAACCATACCTACCCTACCCTGAGATACTCAACAGAGCTGAGTGTATCGGTCTGATCTGAACCCATTGTACTGCACAAATGAGGACCTCCCGCGTAAATAGCTCTCAAGCAGTCGTTCAGAGTGTCAGAAAGGCCGAAGGAGTTGAGTCTCTTGATAAGGGACTGGTCAAGAGTGTTGGAAGACCTTGCTGAAGTCAGGGTAGATATCGTCCACCTGAGTTTGACTCAGTTTCTGGAAATGTACTGGGTACTGCGCACAGGTACTGCGTGATGCCGGCCAGATTGGCACAGTCGATCCACCCCTCGTAAAGCCGTGCTGATGAGGAGAAATTAGACGTGACACGTGATGTGAAATCAGGGAATAGAGGAGAGCCTCGAAAACCTTGCTGAAGTTGCAGATCAAAACAACAAGTCGATAGTTCTCGATATCACTTCTGCTGCCTTTTTTGAAGACCAGGCGTCACTCTGGACTGGACGCTTTCCACTTACTGGGAAATCGTAACGAACAGTCACGAATGATTAATGCCGGAATAAAATCCGGGCCTGTTGTGTTGGTGGTCTTTAGACGCTTCAAGGCTCGCGCGACGCGACGTCCTGTTCTGGAACATTTTTTATCTTTAATATGTTATTAACATGCGGAAAATCAGGGAATACAGATGGAAACGCACACCGGACGGAGTCGGCAAAGGAATTTACAACGTCCTGCGGCCTCCCAACAATTCTATCGCGATACACCATTGATCCAGGGAAGATCGCCGTCCGCCTTTTTGGACTTGAGGAAGGACCAGAAGAGTTTAAGATCAGACTTAATTTTGCTTTCAGTACTATACATACCTAAACGGTCCAAAAGGATCACCCCGAAATATTGTCTCGATTAAAGTGACAATTTCTCGAGGAAACAACAACCGATTTTGAAAATTTTTGTGGTGTTCGATAAAGTAATCCTTCGACTAGTTACAAGGTAACACCTTAAATAACCCGATTGTTGCCCTCTTTATACGGTATGCAGGATGACAATGAAAGGAGCGCAAAAATGACCTGGCTTCATCAAGGTCCCGTTTTGAGGAAACAAGTCGCAGAATTTTCTAAGTGACATTTTCGGAAAGGGTAGGTTCGGAGGTACACCAATATCCCGGAACGGTTTTGGACTTTTGATTTCGCTTTTGACCGTATTTTGTTTTTTCAGAGAGTGTTGCGGGTTCCTTTGTCTGCAGGTGAAATGTGGGTAAAAAGTAGTGATGTAAATTTTCCGGAAATTTAAAACTCGGAAATTTTTCCAGAAATTTTCCGGAAAATTTCCGGAAATTTTCCGCAAGGGTTCAGAATTGACTGAAACTGGACATGTTGTCTTGTTCATAATTTTCCTATTTCAACAACACCAAATAGGCATATTATATAATTATAATATACTGTGACGCAATAATGGCCTAATTCACAATAAGTTATAACAATAAAAATTAATAATAATGACGGTCGGCGGTCCCCAAAATGCTGGTGGCATTTCCCCGTTGGATGCAAAGGCTAATCTTTTGCAAGAGCCATGATTTGGCTCTTTTTTCGCCCGTGTTTGCGATGATTTTCCGCCCTATTTTGTCAGTTAGGGACTTAGCTTGATCCCCGAAGGAACCAAGGGTTTCAACGCCGAAGGGAATGAAGACGTAGTTCTCCAGGTCTGCGTATTTTCTCGTTTTGAGAACTTCAGTGTGGTTGGCGGCAGCAGCAGGTTCCTTCGTTGTCCGCGGAATATGGGTGGTGGCGAAGGTGTCAACACATGTTGTGTCCCAGATAAGTGCTTTTCCGCGGTGCCAGGGTGTCAGAGTTACTCCATCTGGTCGTCTACCATCGGAAGTGGAGATACCGGGCGGTTCGAGTATTGATGGTATTCCTGCTGATGTCAGAGCGCGATGGAGAATGTCGTTGATAGAGGCGTGGCGAGGTGTTCTGCCTGACTGTTTGATGCAGCTGAGGCCGTGGCGGCCTAAGGTATCAACTGGGGCGCCACAATGGCAACTGTGATGTTCGTAGATGGGACAGCCGAGGCGTAATGAGGCGGCGATACGTACAGATTCGTCATCAAGAAAAGTGCCGAGAGCGGTGGAAGGGATAGGGAGAAGCCAAGCGCCGGATTCCTTGGTGTTGACAGCTAGAAGGCGAGCGTGTTCGGTGGGATCAACTAATTTTCCGAGACGGAAAATTTCTGAACTCACATCACTAGTAAAAAGTAAATCAACAAACGTCGATTTCAAAGGTAATAATGTTGTATTTGCAGTTTATACAGATAAATAGAGATATGCAGATAAACTGTATAAACTGCAGGGTGATACTCGTTTTCAGGTATTAACTACACTTAAGAGCCTGCAATCTAGGCGACAGGGGGAAACCACAACTAAAGGAAACGTTGAGGTTATATGCATAAGATTCTCCCGGAGTCGAATAATACGGATTTTTACGGTGGAACACGTTTGGCGTAATTACCAAAACTACGGAGTGAGTGTTAACGGGTCGCAGGGCCTAACCTAATTGAGCTCAATTAAATAGTCTACGACTAACACGCGTAAGAAATTAAAATTACCTATAGACTACTGTAATGTCCGCCGTATTCGGGGAAAACTTACGCCCTCCGATGGATCAAGCGGGTGTCCCCTTGCCGTCTCGTGGATCTAACGCTCTCGTAGTTGTATGTCGGGAACTCGATCTGGAGGTAGTGGAGTCGGACAAACACCGCAGTGGATCTTCTTCCTGACCTTCACGTCGTGGTAGGGTCAGACACCAGCCCGGCTGTCTGTTTGCGTGGATTTGTTGTGGCGTGACGATAAGAATAGTCTGGTACTACGGCGTACCCCAAAGTTGGTCCTAGCCGATTGGCCACTATCTACCAGTTCTATATAGCCTTATCTGGTCAAGGGTTAGCGAAGGATTTAGGGTGATACAAGAAGTCCGTGATCTTTGTGGGCTGCGCTGGTGAATCGGTATTTAAGTCTGTTCCCCCACCGGCACGGTGCGGCGTCGTCTTGTCCAAAGACTTTCCTTTCCGCAATCCAAAAATATCGACCTCTTGAAGCTCCAAAGAGTCGATATTTTACAAAAACCGCCGTGGAAAAACTGATTCGCGTATCTTGTCTGAAAGCTTACGTCAGATCTCTTTTTTTTATTATTTTTCCTCTCCTAACGTCCTCCTCCTTTCACGCCAACTAAAACGTGAAAGGCGAAAGGACCAGGGATATGGCTTTACGACACATTTTTCTGTAACAAGAGCTATTTGATTTTTTTTGTGATATTTGGATTTTTTTATGCAGACTCTGCCAGCGGTCTTGCTAACTAACTCGTGAAATTGGATTGGCGGTTGTTAAACCTCCGACTATAAACACGTCGTATACTGATGAAACGCTTTTGTTAAACCGAGCAATACGTTTCAACTTATCTTGTGCAATAAGCACATTTCGTAATGGTCGTGAGAAAAAGAGTTCCTGGTCGCATTCTAATATCATTCACAAACGCGGGTGAATTTGAGATTTGTGTTCGTCAATTTGTAGCTGACTGATCAATGAAAATGCTGGTTTATCTCTCAATAATGAAAAGATGATGGATCTAGTACAGATTTCAGGCATTGTTTTGAGGGTAATCCCCTGGCATTTAGCAGAAAAAAGTTCAGTCAATCTGCAATCAGCCTTGATCGCTGATCTTCTTTTTTGTGGAACTGACGGTCAGGGGTTGAATGGTATGTGCGCACATAGAATTATTATTTTAAAAGTAAATGCGTTTTGTGAAAAATTCAATTTGCTTTCCACTCTTTGTGTTATTTGCACAATAATGGAACTCCTTTCAACTTCTACGCTGGCAAAGTAGGAACTGCTTTATTCACACACATGGCCATCAAAGGACTCGCGTCATTAAGGCAAGTGTGAGCACTTTAGCATACGCACGCGGCAAGTTCAGTTATTATACGACGTAATTATATTGTCCGAGCCTTGAGCTCGCAGAACCGTAATCATTATTACGCTTAATACGTTGCAATTTGCTGTAAGGCCTCCAAAATCCAAACACACCCCGTGAAATTTTAACGGCATAACCAAAAATTATATTTATAAACTTGATTTTAGAGGGTGTCTCAAAATTCGTGCCTGCATGCGCGGAATTCAGGGCAGTCTACGAAAATGCTTGAGAAGTGTAGAAAAAAAATTGAAAAGAGGGTCGAAGGGACAGGTTCTCCAAGTTCTTCTACTTTCGTTAATCATAATCATTAAACGGGGCGCGATCACGGTCGCGTGATCCCAACACGCGGTTTACAAGCCTCGTACATGCACATTTTGAAAGATATTGAGATGCGGCTGTTTTCAATTGATAGGTTGGCATAGTTGATAATGCCAACCTATCTTGAAAATGTTAGTTTGACTAAAAGCAGTTACACCAAGTGCTGACAAGATTGTGAAGAATTTCCGATCTAGTTCCATAAAATGCTAAAAGTGAATGTAGCTCCAATGATTGAGCTATCGGAAGGAGCTAAACGACAGGTTATAGCCTAATGTCGTTTGTGTAACAGGTTTAGAATTTCATTCAATACCACGACTGTAGAACACATGATAGGGTTGACGTTGACGGTAATGCATGTTCCAGTATTCCGCTGGCTAAATCCGATCAAAGCTCAACGCTCGACTGTGCACGGCTCAATGTGACTGTCACAGCTGCAGTTTTGAAGACAACAAAATATACCATAAAGGAGTCCGTGGAGCCATGTTGTAGCGTTTTAATTCCCTCCCAACAACAATAAGAAAACACCCGTTGGCGGTCTTTGTTGTCATAAGGATAGGAAATAGAAAGCAGGTAACATAAGACATAAGTCATAAATTCAGCATGTATATCCAATAAAACTCAAATGCGCCGAAGCCTAAATAGGTACCAACGGTGGAAAGTTACAAACAGGTTGATAGATTGATGATGTGATGAGAATATAAGATCACCAAAGGGAAGAGCTCCAAAATTTTTGTTCAAAGGTCTCGGCAACTGAACGGCATTCGTAAATGGGTTGGGCAGTGAGCTCAGTTCTTGGCTGTCGTTTAGTTCCTTTGATCCTTTGTGTAAACCTGATAATTTCAAATCGGTAAGTACAGAAAACTCTTGAAAATATCCATGTCAGCCTTTGGTACCATAATACTCTCCGAATTTTCCGAAAATACAAAACTGGCCTGGCTTATCGAAACCGGACTCAAATGATGGAGCTTGAAATGAAGCACTAATTGACGATTTTTTCAATGAGATCATTTGGATAAAGCTTTGAGGTTTACCCGAAAATTCAAATTTTTCCGGAAGACTTTTCTTTTTTTTTTTTCAATTATTATGGACGATGCTTTATAGGCCAGGCGGTGGGTCATTCTGGATAGAAAAAATTCCGACCAAAGCTTTTATGGTGTCAAACTCTTCCTAAGGTGAGTAGGTATCTACCACCGAGTTTCCGCCCAAAAACGAGTTGTGCTGATTCCTCCACATCTGCCCAAAGGTAAAAGATGTCTTGAAGGTGCAAAATAACCTGTTAAACCCCCGTACTTTTTCATTTTATTTGCCTCAATGCAAACGCACAACTCTTACGCAAACATTGGAAGCATTTGTCATCATCTCTGTGCCGGTCTTACTGTTGAAAAAAAAGATTTCTTTGTGCGGGTCAGATAAATCACATTTAATTGTTTTTTCACAAAAGAAAACGATGGAGCAACATGTATTTTGGATGTTTTCTGATAACTCGTACTCACTAAACCCATTTATTGTGCTAAAATTTCAATAACAGCATTTTTGAAGACGTTGCCCGCTAAGAAGTGAATAATTTTCACCCGCCTGTTCAGCAGCAATTTTTTCAATTTTACCAAACACCGTTCTCGAAACTTTTATAGGGAATGACAAGCTTTTCTAATGATATTATGTCTGACTTAACCGCGGCACGCTTTTTGAAAGTGTAGGAAACTGATTTCTTTTCGAGCTGTTCTATTTTATCCGCGTGCGGCCGTGCCTACTTGACATGGACCGGACTGATTACAAAAGCTTGGAAATGTACTCTCTTCCAGCTTTAAAACATGACTATTATTGATAAAATAATATATAATATCTTGTAACGGTTAAGTTTCGCGCGCGCCCCTGGAGACGGCCCTGTGCCGGTATATGTTGGGGTGGTGAGTGGAAAAGGTAACAATCTTCATAAATCAATGTACAAAGTCTTAATAATAATGGTCGTGTTTTAAAGCTGAAAAAAAAAACATTTCTGAGCTCGTGTAATCAGTCCGGTCTATGTCAAGTAGGCACGGCCGCACGCGGGTGAAATAGGATCGCTCGAAAAGAAATAAGTTTTTTAGGCTTTCAAGTGCGTGCCGCGATTAAGCCAGACACGATATAGTTTAAGAAGAGTTTGAGCTTTTCATTCCTTATAAAATTTTCGCAAACGGTGTTTGGTAAAATTGAAGAAATTGCTGCTTAACAGGCGGGTGAAAATTATTCACTTCTTAGCTGGCAGGATCTTCAAAAATGCTGTGATTGAAATTTTAACACCATAAATGGGTTCAGTGGATACAAGTTGATAGAGAACATCCAAAATACATGTTGCTCCATTGTTTTCTTTTGTGGAAAAACAATTAAATGTGATTTATCTGACCCGCACAAAGAAATCTTTTTTTTCAACAGTAAGACTGGCACAGAAATGATGACAAATGCTTCCAATGTTTGCGTAAGAGTTGTGCGTTTGCATTAAGGCAAATAAAATGAAAAAGTACGGGGGTTTAACAGGTTTTTTTGCACCTTCAAGACATCTTTTACCTTTGGGCAGATGTGGAGGAATCAGCACAACTCGTTTTTGGGCGGAAACTCAGTGGTAGATGCCTACTGACCTTAGAAAGAGTTTGACACCATAAAAGCTTTGGTCGGAGTTTTTTCCAGATTGTAGTGATTTTACCGACATACCGCCTGGCCTATTAAATTTGTTTCAATATTTCTTTCAAACTCCAACTTCCCAATCAAAGGGACGTCTCGTACTGAAGCAGTAGTTAAACATGAGCAATGCTACTGAGCATGACAGTCAAGATCCTGACTGACAAAAATGGATAAGAGATCTGTAGGTTTTGGCTATCGTTCGATGTCTCCCAGCTGCAGAGGTATGTTGTTGAAAATCTTATACAACTCTCTTGGTAGTTCTACAGAAAGTTCACGTCTGGTATGCTGTACTGAAGAGCTGAAATAATAAAGCGAAACATGGTGTCTATGCAGCTTCTATTTCTGAAGAAGAGTACCACCTTCTAGTAGGTATATACTTTTCATTTCATTTGAAAAGTCATTGTTTCGTCAAGTGGAAACAGTTCCAGACTTCTTCCATCTTGGGTAGTATTATTAAAAAATAAAAAAATAAGCATTTGCTTAGATTTTTTAGGAGTTGCTAAGCAGACTTTAGCAACGCCTATGAAATCCAAGCAAATGCTTATGCTTATTTTTTATCAATACTACCCCAAAAATGTGTAAGTATGTCTTTAATAAGCACAGTAGAGATTGGTCGAGAGCATCACGCGCGAGTTTTCATCTCTACTATGGGAACTGACCTTTTCATTTTTGAGATAAGGAAATGAACTGGAAACTTCAACTTTCATTTCCTTTATGATAAAGAGATATTCCTACGCCGTTCTGTCAGCGATAGGAGACGACTTAATTAAAGCCCTGCACTTTGACACCCTGAAAGCCCAAACCAAAAAACAAAGCTCCGAAAATTTAATATCCACCAGAAACTCGGAGATAGAATCTGCTCTATGATGCTGTAAGTGCACACTGTTCACGGTGAACTCAACTGCGCCTCGACTAATGAACGAATGGGAATGGCCAGTTTGGCTCAGTTTGCTGCCTGCCACTTGCAAAACCACTTGTTCGACGCACCGCCGTTTCTCAAAGCTTCATTTGTTGTTAACTTTACGACGTTAGTAACACTGACGAAACCTCCTAGAACAGCCACCTACAAGACCCCACATTAAATCCCGTAGTTTAGTGCCAACCGCTTATAAGTTGTTAGATCCGGGGAGGTGGGGGTGTTGTTCACTTAACGGCACTTTAGTATTATATAGGTGAGCAACATGTTCCGACATCAGTGCGTTTTGTTTATGGGTGAAGGGTGAGGATTACGCAAATTTTGCCAAAGCTTGGCGTTCTAATACCTAAATGACATTAACACACGCATATACCTGTTATGATCCAGGATTTATGGGCGGCCGTTATGATTGAACAGATTATTTTTTTAAACAAATCATGGATTAGTGCCGATTGCTTCCATATACAGGCATTTTTCGTATTTCATCCCCTCATCAAGCACCAGTTCAACTTACATGAGGTGAGCTAAGGTAGGTATTAGGAATTAAATCTTTGCGGGAGCGGGAGTTACGAATTACGAAATAGGTATGCCCATTTAGCATGACCATGCAGAAGCACGACCACTAATGATCGAATGTATTAATTCCGGTACGGTCAAAACATGATCATTCATCAGACATTATTTGTCGAAATTATTGCCCGATATGGAAGTTATGAATAACATCGAACTTAGTTGATAATGCAGGGCCGCGATTCATTTAGCGATTACAATGCACCCACGAGTCACGTTGCAGTTTGACAAATTATTGTGTGATAAATAACTGCTATGCTGATTTATTTGTTATGGTGTGTCATGACTGTCATGAGGATGGAGGATGTACTATATAGATATGTAGTCCATAATGTAAATTTTCCAATACAATTTATGATAATTCTTGTTGAAAACGAGTAAAACCTTTGAAGAATTTTTTTTCAGCGGATCAGACAGAAAAAAGTAATTTTCTAGCCGATCAGACAGAAAGAAGTGATTTTCTAGCCTACTACCAGGCCACAAAATGAACGATTGCTCTAGTGACCCCAGTAACTAACAAGCGAATATGCCTCATGGGCATGAGGCTCAGTAGCGGCTTCCTTTTTGAAGGGTTAGTGACCGCAAGATGTTAATTACGGTTCTACCGTTATTTGGGCAGAAATTTCAATATGGCGGCCAAAGTAGCGTCAGAATCATGACATTTGGCTTAAAAATCAAAATGATCGTACTATAGACAAGAGTAAGTTCCAAGCTTCATGAAAATCGTACAACTAATAAGAGATTTCAATATGGCGGCCAAGATGGTGGCAAAATGTTGGAATTTGGCTGGAGAATAAGAATGATCATACGAAACAACGGTAAATCTCAAGCTCCATGAAAATCGTTAAGTGATAAGAAATTCCAATATGGCGGCCAAGATGGCGGCAGAGCATCATTTGTCCAAAATCGGATGTATTTTGATGAAGTTCACATCGCTTGTGAATTTCACTCAAATCGGACCACTTTCAGAGAAATTCAAAATTGCGTACCAAAGATGGCGGCCAAGTGACAAAATCATTGGTCAAATTTATATGGTGGACACGTACGCATTTGATTGGCATTCGCACCACATCGATATCTCTTTTCATTGAGGCATAATTCTCCTAGTTTTATCATTTTGAAACATGTCTAATATGGAGATACAATATGGCGACGGGGCATCAATTGTCGAGAATTAGATGTATCCTATAGAAGTTCATATCGCCTGCAACTTTTACTCAAATCGGACCACTTTCAGTGAAATTCAAAATTGCGGATCAAAGATGGCGGCCAAGTGACAAAAATCATTGGTCAACTTCATATGGTGGTCACGTACGCATTCGATTGGCGTTTGCATCACATCGATATCTCTTTTCGTTGAGCCATAATTCTCCTAGTTCTATCACTTCGAAACATGTTCAATAGTGAGAATACAAGATGGCGGCGGGGCATCAATTGTCAAAAATTGGATGTATCCCAATTAAGTTTACATCGCCTGCAAATTTCACTCAAATCGGACCACTTTTAAAAAAATTCAAAATGGCGGATCGAAGATGGCGGCCAAGTGACAAAAATTATTGGTCAACTTCATATAGTGGTCACGTACGCATTCGATTGGCGTTTGCACCACATCGATATCTCTTTTCGTTGAGGCAGAATTCTCCTAGTTCTATCACTTCGAAACATGTTCAATAGTGAAAATGTGAAAATACAAAATGGCGGCTGGGCATCAATGGTCAGAAATTGGATACATCTCGATGTGGTTCACATTTTCTGCAAATTTCATTGTAATCGGATCGCTTTTAGAGAAATTCAAAATGGCGGATTAAAGATGGCGGCAGAATAGCAAAAAACCAAAAGTCAACTTGACATCCTGGACATATGTACTATTGATCAGCGTTTACACCACATCGATATCTTTCTTCCCTGAGGAGTTATCCTGGGTACAGACGGACGGACGGACGGACGGACGGAAAAAGTACGGAAGCGCTGAAGGTTCACTTAGAAAGTTTTTTTCTAACTCGACCGGTCGACATAATAACTTGTCCGGTCGAGATAGGAAAAAAATTGTTCCCTGATTATCTCGACCGGTCGACTTAATATGAGCAAGATTTTTTTTTAACTCGACCGGTCGAGATAGCAAAAATGTTTTTGAGTTTACATTATATCGACCGGTTGAGTTAGTATCTCGACCGGTCGACTTAGTTATCTCGACCGGTCGAGTTAGCTAAGTCGACCGGTCGAGTTAATTAAGTCGACCGGTCGAGTTAATTAAGTCGACCGGTCGAGTTAATTAAGTCGACCGGTCGAGATAGCTAACTCGACCGGTCGACTTCGTATCTCGACCGGACGAGTTAGTCAGCGCTGACTTTTTGGCGCATTTTTGTGAGAAAATGACGTTTATATGGCGGGTTTGTCTGTCTGTCTGTCTGTCTGTCCGTCCGTCTGTCCGTGTAGAAAGTAAGAACGTGTACTTCTCCTCGGGAATGAAGCTAGAGCCTTGGAACTTTTTCCGATGGATAGCTAATGTCCCCAAGGGTGGCAAATAGACATTATTTTTTTCATCCATACATATTGACCATAATTATTATCAAAAAACAAATATTTCATGTGTGTTCTTCAAAGAAGTTGAGCTCCTCCTCGGGAAATGAAGCTAGAGCCCTGGATTTTTTTCCAATGGATAGCTCATGAGGTCCTCAAGGGTAGCCAGTGGGCAGATTGGATTTCATAGTTGCGGCGCCATCTTGGTCGCCATATTGAAATCTCTCATTAATGGAACGATTTTCATGTCACTTGAAACTTATCCTTGTCTCGTATAATTATTCTTATTTTCAAGCTGAATTTCACCATTCTGCCGCTATCTTGAAGTCTCTTATTAGTGGAACGATTGTCATGAAACTTGGAGCTTGCTCTTCTCTCGTATGATCATCCTTATTTTCAAGCTGAATTTCATGATTTCGTCACCATCTTGGCCGCCATATTGAAATTTCTTCTTAGTGGAACAATTTCCATGCGACTTGGAACTTACCCTTGTCTCATATGATCATTCTTATTTTCAAGATAAATCTGATGATTTGGGCGCCATCTTGGCCGCCATATTGAGATCTCTTATCAGAGGAACGATTGTCAAGAAACTTGCAAATTACTCTTGTCTCGTTATGAACATTTATTCCTATTTTCAAGCTTGACTTCACTCCCAGAGAACCTAATCTATCTATCGAAAAAAGTTCCAGGGCTCTAGCTTCATTCCCCGTGGGAGAGCTCACTTCTCTGAAGAACACACAGGAAATATTTGTTTTTTGATAATAATGATAGTCACTATGTATGGATGGGAAAATAATGTCCATTGGCCACCTTTGGGAACATTGGCTATTCATGGAAAAAGTTCCAAGGCTCTAGCTTCATTCCCCGAGGAGAAGTACACGTTCTTACTTTCTACACGGACAGACGGACGGACAGACAGGCAGACAAACCAGTCATATAAACGTCATTTTTTCACAAAAATGCGCCAAAAAGTCAGCGCTGACTAACTCGTCCGGTCGAGATACGAAGTCGACCGGTCGACTTAATTAACTCGACCGGTCGACTTAATTAACTCGACCGGTCGACTTAGCTAACTCGACCGGTTGAGATAACTAAGTCGACCGGTCGAGATAGCTAACTCGACCGGTCGAGATACTAACTCAACCGGTCGACTTAACTAACTCGACCGGTCGACATAATGTAAACTCAAAAATTTTTTTGCTATCTCGACCGGTCGAGTCAACAAAAAATCTTGCTCATATTAAGTCGACCGGTCGAGATGATCAGGGAACAATTTTTTTCCTATCTCGACCGGACAAGTTATTATGTCGACCGGTCGAGTTAGAAAAAAACTTTCTACGTGATCCTTCAGCGCTTCCGTAAAAAAGTGAAGCTAAAAACGCCTTTTTTGGGAAAGTGCGCTAAAAATAACAGTAGGTACAGGAAAAAACTTTCTGGTCGCCAGCTAGGAATATTGGATATTTTCAAAGAAAGTTTCAAATAGTTTGATAGATCAGTGTCATTATTGAATTAAATGAAATGCATGGCTTCAAAATTTATCATTTTCACAGGTGTAACTACCCTTAGATAGGCTTCAAAATAGTATGTGCTGTTCGTACAGAAAGTGACTTCCAGGCCTCCGCCGGTTGAAGGCCTCGGCTGGCGCCTCGGCGACTGCAAGATTCTGTTGGCCAGGTATATGGTACTTTGTGTGCTAATCACACAACACACAATATACTATTTTTGGCGAGTGTCACCTTTTTTATGGCTTGTTAAAAATTAGGTGTTTTCTAATTCGGGATTCATTCTCAAATTGCCCCCTCCCCAGGAATTAAAAAAATCCCATTTTGTTATTTGGCCCAAAAATTTTAGATTCGTATCCTAATTCTGCGAATCAATGATCAAAAGCTATTGTACTAATATTGAACATAGAATTTAGTCAACAATACTTCGATGGTTGAATCTTCCTCGATTAAATTCGAACAATAATAATGTTAAATATTCATAAGATTCTGACTGTATGAGCATGGCTTCTGGCGTGAGGTGGAGTGAATCGACTGGGTTATTCAAGCTTCTCCGACGGCTTCCCGATTAGGGGCAAGCATAAAAGATCCAAATCTGTCGTTTTTTCCAATACCTCGTGGAACACCTGGGCCAAATTCTTCGACTAAGTTGAATCGTCCGTCGCAGTGTTCAATGTCACAGACTTCGTAGCCTTATATATTATGATGGTTCACTTTTTTGGATTATAACGGAAAGCTCCTCACACTTATTTTATCGGCGATGGTGGCATGAAAAAGGAATCAGATTTATTCAGCCTTTCTGCATAGCCTTCTGACTTCTGCTTCATTGTGATCTCCATGAGTTCTTAGTACGATTTCATACTGCGATAAAATCGCCTGAATTGAGGTTCCTCATGAGTTCCTCATCCCGTCCATATGGTTTGACATGAAGGTTTCAGTTTCGTATAGACTTTGTTCCTGTTACAGTTACACTGCTTATCGATTAAGGACGGAGTTATATTGGTAAAATTAGCGTTGCGTAATCAATCCCTGTGGGTTTATTCCTTGACAGAATCTCACCATTTAGGTCTCTTTCGAAAGCTACATAGATGTACTTTGGTTTGAGCCCATTGGCATTTCCAAAATTGAGAAATAATTTTAGAAGACTCTCATGACCATGCGATGAAATCGTGAATAGATTCAGGTTCTTCTTGACAAATATGAGACATTCAGAGATATAAATGCTGGGAAGAGTGAGTATGATTGTGTCTTTCTTCAAAGTGCTGTCCGCAACTTTTCTTTGTTTCTAATTTTAGCATGCTTCTAAGGCATCTCTTCTGCAAACTAAATACTCGAATAGCATCGCTCGATGCACCCCAGAAGATTATGCCGTAGCCTAATCGCGATTTGACATAACCGTAGTATGCATGCATGGAATCATGTATTGTATCCCCACCCTAACAGGCTTATCATTTCAAGTGCATAGAAATCAATGTGGTATTATCCATTCCAAGATTAAAAAAACCACAGTAAAGTCAAGATGATTTAATTAAATTTGTCGAAGTGATGTTTGCTCTGCTGGATGAACCCTCTGTTCCAGGATCAAGATCTGTGATCCTGGCCGAAAGAAAGCGGCTGAGGTTAGTGAGCAAACGTGTGACCTGAAGGCGACGCACTCCCCAGAATGACAATTTGACAACACAGCGTAGTTCAAGTGAAGGTTTCATGTCAAACGGATACAAATTTCATTTCAACGTAACCTCCCTTGTATCAAGATGACATTGAACATAAAAAATGAGGGACATCAACAAAACTCGAATTTTTTATGGCCAGCTCTGGTTTTTTTAAGCTCGGAATGGATTATAAGTCTAGTTCAATCTGGAATCGATGCCGATCGATCCAGATTGGAATCGACGAGAAGTACTTCCTACTCAATGGGTGTTTTACTGCATTTTACATAGTACTGGCGCGCCTGGGGCTGTCACATTATACCACGGATCATTATACATAGCATATCTATCATGGCGTCAAAATCTAGCTTGTATCGTAAACCATTGATACCAACAACACATGTTTTCCATAGATTTTTCCAATGAAGGAAGTCATGAAATTGATTATATAAACGAAATCGAGTTTGAATCGCACGTACACTTGATATTGCGTTGGAGAGCGCTGGGTAGCTGGCTCGGTGACAATAACAGAATACTAACCTAATTTTGCCATGTTCCTGTCACAATAACATTCGACCTTCTTCTTATAATAGGCGTATTTTAGTGTAGGTAGGTTTGATAAGTATAAATATTACCAATTGAAAAACGCAAGTTAGGTACGTCTACCAACGTCACATTCCAATTTCAATATCTCCAAGTACACAAAAGATTGAAATCATAGAAATAACTTGCCCAGGAACGTCTGATAGGTATGTTTTTGTGCAAACTCTGATGCCATTTTCTGACATTGTGTACATCGACGCGGAATAACGATACATCATCCGGCATGTCTGCGTTTTTTATAAATAGTAATATATGAAAGGTGGCGTGCTTTTTTTATTCTTCTTCTCTTTCATATTCTTTGTTTCTCCAATCGATAACAAGAAATGTGACCGCAGCGACATTGTTGGTAAAAATCGAGGTGAAAATCATCCATCCAATCCATGGAGATATTCGATGCCGATGTTCAAATATTTGCGACTATATCTACTCTGTTGGTGGTGTAATCTGTAACAAGAGGATCAAGCCATGTCCATCAGGAAGTCAAAAAATTGCAACTTTCCGACCGGCAACGGAAACTAAGGATTTAAAGTTTCGAGCGCTAGCGTTCTTTGTGCATCTTTGAATCGGATTTTAAATTAAATCCTCTCTATCGTAAAACGACTATTATATGAGCGCATGCATCCAGGATTTGCTGGGATAAGTTGCATGCCTGGAAAAATCTCCTAACCAGTTTATTTTTTGGACGTAAGTAGGTATGTAATAAGTATCCCATACCTCAAAGCCGTTTTCAATTTATTTTTTGTCTACCTTCTTTAATTACATGGTGATCCCAAAAATGCAACCTTTTTATCTTACAAAAACATAACTTTTTTCGTTGTTGTCCGATTTTGGAAAACAAGGGTTCTTATTGAAGCTAGAGGCTTACACAGAGAAAAATGCTGTCGAATAATTTTGCACAGGGTTGGATAAGTACGAATTGTAGGCATTTTTTTATCAATTGGATAAACATATTTTCAAGCTTTGCGCGATTTTGTTCGATAGGATTGTTGGCACCTCGATTACCACGATCACTGTCTGTTTATAAAAGGTCTTCTAAACAATAGTACTAGCGGTACACAAAAAAATCCTGCACTTTGTGATACAAACAAGAACTTCGGCATGATTGTTCCTAGAATCAAAATAAATGATTTGGCTCGCTGTTCTTTTCGATTACCCCCTACTGGTCCGGAACTAAGGGGTCCATGGGGGACCATGACTATTTTTTGCTGCAAGCACTAAACACTGCTATCGATTCATGTTTGATGTCATTTCTGAATAACTAGAACCTGCTGATCACGATGTCGCCACTGTTAAAATGATGCGCCTGTCGGGAGACAAGGTAGAGCTGTCAGATTTGCAGTGGGGGCTCCCTAAAAGAACAAATTTTGCAATGTTGGTCATCGAAGGGTATGTGTGAGGTATCATTTCTGACATAATCGAGGTCTACGAACTCGTTTCTTTGTGTAAAAATGTGATTGGTTTGAAACTGGAAAGTATAAGGGGTCAAAATTATGATTATCGATTATCAAACATTTACGATTCGCATTGAACTGAGTTTTATTGCACTTTTTATTAGGTTGAGTCAGCGAATCATTCGGCGTCATGGCCGAGGCGCTGCGTTCTCCAGAAGTCAACTTATGACGAATAATTTGGAATTGAAATAATTCCTGAAACTGGCTATATGGACCGTTGAGGATAGTGTGGAGTATAATTTCGGCCGCCTTTAGAGTCATTAAACTTACTTTTTTGCATAAAGATAAAATTCTGTCAATATTAAGGGGGCTCATGAAATATAGATTTTTCGCTTTTTTCTAGGCAAGCACTCGTTTGAATCCTTGAAGAAATATATTTCAGCATAAATTGATGACGCCGATGCGATGCTGTCATCACTGAAGCGATACGTCAACCAGAAGCCGAGTGAGGGCTGTAACTCTTTGTACTTGGGGTACGCGTCTTGAATTAGGTTAGATTGGTCTTGAAATATGATGTGTTGGGCATCATTTCTAATGTATTTGGGGTCGCTTATTTCATTTCTTAATGCAAAATTTTGATTTGGTTAGAATTCGGGGAGAGGGGGGGATATCTTCCATGTACTAAGACAGCTACAACTCCGCTTGTATAACTTGTACAACGAAACAAATTTTTGAAAATGGCCCACCAGACTTACATTACGACACTCCTGCACTGGATCCGCCTCTATCACAAGTGTACTATCCACTTACATAGCCGAGTACATAGCACATAACATTCCATGTTTGCTAAAAATGGACTTGGGCTAGTTCTGATCCAAGGTAGCGTTATAGGTGTTATTACCATCTACCCTTCCGGCCTTGGGCCAGAAGAGCATTTCCTCTCAGTGCAGCTGGGAGAGGGTTATGCCGACGCTCAGGGCAACGCCGGCCTGGCAAAATGTCTTACAAAATTAAAAGCAGTGATGTCGTTCGCGTCTTCTTCGAAAGCTGCACTGGAAATGCGGATTGCGGACGGTAGAGGGAGCCAAATAAGATTTGTTTCGGTAGATCGGGGTGCATTCAAGTTGTCTAGGACACAACCTAATGCTAGAACTGCAACCTAGCTACAAATGATGATGTCAGAAGGCCCTCAAAACACTACGTGGTATGGAAATGGAACATAAACAAGATGTACGTCATCAAGGTCCTTTTAGAGATCATAATTTCTGCTCGGTGTGGCTTCTGTGTCCGTCCAAGATCGTTGGCCCGCCCCTGCCATAGCGAAGTGGCATTTAGGCGGCCCCAAAATGATATTGCCGAGTAGTTCACTTTTGACGTCGTGGCACCACCGCTGGAGAGAGCTTGCGTCGCACCTGGTGACTTCATGCAGTGCAGCGGACACTGGAGTGAAGAAAGCAGGAGGGAGCCCCTTGACCGACTTCCTGAAATAACACAGAATACCGGCAGATTACTAGGCCTCGACAAAAATGTAAAGCAGAAATAACAATACATTTACTAGCCCAGGCGCCAGGGAAAACAATAAGGTAATAATTGTTTCCTGGCTGGAAACTAGCTTAAAACGATCTGTGTAGCTTAGGTTTTGACATACTAGTTTCCCCCTTTTCGGAAATGTCGGCGTCATGTCGCCATCATCAACAAGAAGTGCACCAGCGCAAATTTTGCCGAATATCTTAATTTTGGGTCATCTGACAGCAAAAGTCATTTTGAAGCCTATGAAATTCCCTACAGTTTGGTTTTTGGTTTTTTCAACGTTCATCCGATCAACTTGAAATTCGGTATGCGGACATGATTTTGCCGTCGAATGGGTTGTTTACATTTTGGTTGTCATCTGTCAAACGGGAATCAAAATCACCATCACCATAAAAAATGACAGAAAGCATATGTCACGAAACTTGACTCGCAATATGTCTTTTGAAAGCCCTTGAAAAACTGTATTCAAAATTGTTGAAAGTATTGCTCCGCATGGCATCTGTCAAATATCAAAAAATGTCAAAGTTCAAAGCTTTGTCATCCAATTCTTCAAAATTTATCCGATGGATTGGAACCAAATTTGGCGGAAATCAACACAACAACAGAATCAAATCACATAATTATGCAGTTTGAGCTTTCCATCTTTTCCCAGTCTGGAGCTACGAATTTTTATTCATTTTTTCTGTCTCACCCTGTATAAATTTCCTGCAAGAAATTCGAGCAAAACACCCGGTGAGGTGTGATTGCTGGCCATCTAAAGAATGTATTCCACATAGTCACTATGCTCTTTCATTTAAAATCCCACGGGATTACATAAGCTCCTTGACTAAATTTCGCAATGCCATTCCACACATAAAGCGCTGAATCTTGTGTGGTACTTTTTATTTTTTCAGTGTCCCGCTGTCCGTCTTAGCAATGACTTATGGACTTCCACTAGGCCACCAGGTTTTCTTGCGGATATTTTCTTGTGAATAAAAAAACACTTGATGCAAGTCCGATTCTGTTCTAGCTGCGATGAGATTTCAGTCACCAGATGTTAGAAAGATACCCGAGATAAGAAGTCCTGCCGCAGTTTCAGCTCGACGACGATTTTTCTCGTTAATTCGAACTGACTTCCACATCTCAGAAGCGTATATGACAGAGGCATCACCGGAACGAAACAAATCGCGTATTTTCCTTATAATCCTAATTACGTTTGCCCCAATAATTTGCAGAGAAAGAAATATGTGGAACGCGTCTGACACGCGCGATTCGTTTATACATTTCAAACGGACTTTCCCAAAACGGTACAAATGAATGAAATTTGGCTGTTCATTGTGAGCCGTTTATTGAAACGCAAGTGTATAAATAGAGGCGCAGAGCGCATCATCCGCACAACCTCCATACTCCAGACGGGAGAGCTTAGAGGAGAGCCCCTGCTTTCATTAAGGAACGCACAATAAGGGAGCGAGTTAGAAACAAGTAATTCGCAACTTTTCTAAAGACCCAAATAAAGTATTTAATAGCAATTAAACTTGGGCGGATCTGGCTTAATTGTCACTTTATCGCGCCATATTAACTTCAAGGAGTGTAAGTGCGTGACGAAAATTGAAAGAAAGAAGACGCGGGTGCCGTCGTCGGCGCCAGGGACTCGGGGAAAGAAAAAGACGAGATGGAGATTTGAAGAGATTTGTGTCGGAAACAATCTGGAAACCTTATGTAAAGGAGGGCTCTTGTCCTCGACGAAAAAATCGGATGTAGGTAACGATTTGGGGGTGTTGAAAAGAAAAAATAACAATAAATGGCTGTACTCACAAAGGTCGATGAAAAGTTTAAATTTGTGCAAGAGAAACTTATTTTGTAACTTATTGTCCGGATGCGAAATCCGTCACGATGGAACAGTGGTTTTAGCCAAACCAGTTTCGATTCAACTGGTTCAAAAGAAATTTCATGGTTCATTTCCATCGTCTTATCAGTTTGTCTTTCGCAGGGTCTGGCGCCAGTTCATCGCTCAATATTTCATGTCATCGTGGTTGATATTATTTTGATGTGCAAAATAACAAAACTGTATTGGTTAGATTTATGCGAGGTGAGCGATCAGGTAGCGCTCACTAAGCGGAGCACGCAATCGGTCAAAATTAAGATTGCTAGAACTCGATTGGTCGCTCAGTGACAGTGAGTACTACCTGATCGCTACCACGCTACCTGCTTCTTGAGCCTAACTATTGAACAAAGTGAAAAAGACAGTGTTACAAATTTGCGTTGGGTATACCTACTTTAGTGACGGAGTTGAATTGGTAAAATAAGCGTTGCGGAATCAATCCCTGTGGGTTTATTCCTAGACAAAATCTCACCATTCAGGTCTCTTCCGAAAGCCACAAGGATGTACTTTGGTTTGAGCCCATTGGCATTTTCAAAATCAAAAAATCAAAAAAATTATTCTTCGATTTTGGAAATGCCAATGGGCTCAAACCAAAGTACATCCTTGTAGCTCTCGAAAGAGACCTAAATGGCAAGAATCTGTCAAGGAATAAGCCCCAGGGATTAATTTCACAACGCTTATTTCATCAATATGACTCCGTCTCTAATAATAATTGAGAAACTATAAATCCCGATTTATAGTCGACGGAAGCGTGAATGGAGACGCAAAATAACGAAAATGGGCCAAGTACTGTCAGTATCTAACCTTGGCTCAAAAAAGTTCACGAGAATTTGATATCACTTAGAACCTTGTCCAGTAAAAAAAAACAAATAAGGAAGAAAAATGTTTGTACAAAGCTCTATCCTATCCGCATTTTAAAAACCGAATTATAGATCCGAAATATACAGTATCGCTTTCTAACCGAGAGTGTAGGTCTAAAATAATATTTGGAAGAAATTTGCACCATTTTGCGCAAATTTATTGGGCGATTCTGTGAAAAATAACATTCTATAAACGCTCTGTAATGTAAAAAATCCTGTCGGTCATTGGCTATCGCCTAGGTAATAACAGCGTAACAGAGCATTTATGGAATGTATTTTTTTAGAGAATCGCACTATTCTATTGATAATACGGGAATGGATAGCCCTTAGCAAATTCAGACGCCATTTACTCGAAACTACCGTGGTACCACATAAAACTTTGTCCACCCAAGACAACGACGTTGCTACAACTTTTGACATATTGAGAATTGTTCTGAACTGGACACTTGAATTGGCTTATTTTTCTTCGGGAGTTGTTATTTCTAAAATGTCAGTATCAAAAGTCGAACTTCATAAATAGCTTCAACATAATGCAAATTAGTGACAAATACAAATGATACATCAGAGATCACAGAGATCAATCAAGTGTTTCCTTACAATAAAAGACAAGAACTGACTTTTATGGCACTCTGGAGAAGATATTATAACTTAGTATTTGAATATGAAGAACACTGTGGACTTGGTGACAACTGTTGTCAATGTTTGGAGCATTAGAGCAGACTCGAATGGTCGAATGAATAACTTTTTGAAGGTGTGGCGATACTTACCACTCCAATTTTCTAAAAGACCCCTAGGCCCCCCCTAGTCAAAATTCGGCGTAATGCCATGTCTACATTATTTTGAAAACGAGACAAGAGACAATGAAGATCACTCATATGAAATTTCATGCCTTTCTCACAAAACGAAAAGTTTATGTTACCGAGCATGTTACTAACCCCCGGACTATTCAATTTACAGCGGTGCTGCTTTGAAGATCTTTCAATTTACAGAACATTTGTAGCAGTGTTACGGAAATATGCAAGACTTTCCTGCGCTTTTGTACAATTCTTTACAAACGGAATTCTCTCTGGCATCGGGTTTTGCCGGGTTAGATCAAGCCTAAGACATCCAGCATCCAGTGGTATTCCGCTGACTGCATTTTGCAGTTGCACAAAGACCGACGAGAGCATCGCAGCTTGAATGAGCTCCCCAGGTTCTTATTCGCTTCATCAGTGTTTATTAACTCTCTTGGAATCCGGTGAATACAGTGGAGAAGCTTTTGATGAACGTCGACCCATTCAATAACAGCTCGGTAGGTCTGGAAATAGTTAAGAACTCAAACACCACGAGGTTTTGTGGAGCATACGTAGTAGTGGCAAACGGGTGGTTGCCTGTGTTCCCATAATATCTATTCTGTACTAGACTAGAACACGCTGAAAACTACATGCTGGCGCTAAATTTGTGCGTTGTTAGACGTCGGGCGTTCCTGAAAGTTGCTGGAAAACTTTGGCACAATACGTAATTAATTAGTGTTCCATCAACACGTCATTGTGTGCTACTACAAAGGGTCTTCTGATGGAGATACGAACAAGTGTGTTTTCCTGCGACCACCAAAGAAAGCTACGACGCCATAGCATATTGCCGCGAAAGTTGGCAGTATTTGTAATAACTATGTATACCTTAGCATAATATGCATTTTGCATGCGAGAACAAAATTCATAACATTGTGTGTGTCTGTCTGCCTGTCTGTCGGTCTGTAATCTAACAGGATAACTACCGAGCTGGCTGAGTTGAAATTCAGTATTATAGGCATAGGCGTCAAAAGTAACAAAAGTTATTTCTTACGGTTCTAATGGTGCTATTCTGTAAAAAATATACATCGATGTAAGCGCTACATCGCTGTAAAATGACATAATAAGTAATGTAATAAGTAATGTTTTGCATTGCCACATGTGTCATCTTATGGGTGACACCCACATGTCACCGCTATGGGATAATTACGCTAGGATGAACCACCCTGTATAATCTTTTTACATATCTACCTTTGGTGAAGACAAATAGACGTTATTGTATTGTAATTCTGATAGACGAGTCCCGAAAAATCGCTACACATTTCGCCGGCATTACCAACGTGCAGTAAATCCGGCACCTCCGCCAAAGGGACAGATGTGTGCTACTCGGCCGTTGAAGTCGTCACGTAAATTTCATTCGCTAAGCCATCGCGTATATTCCGGAATTGTCCAGAGCTTCGCACTTGTACGTTGCGACCTGATGGGATCCGTCTAGAAAGATCAGGTGTGCTCCAGAATGCACGGGAATCGCCGCTCGTAACAATACTTGCAGTTTTCGAATAGGTAGGTACTTATCACATCGACAAAAATTAGATACTAGTATAGGTGATGATCTGCTTTATTTGCCAATATAAACAACTTAGAAAGAAATTAGACTTGAATAGAATAGAATAGAATAGAATAATTTATTAGCTCTTTGGTGACAAATACATTGTATAGAGTAAGTCATTCATAATATTCATGCATCCCCGTACAGTACCTATTTACATCAACATAACTCTAACAGATAACAACACATACCATCAATACACGAATGGGAGGTATAGGCCAACCAATAAAAACGTGTAAAAAAAATGTAAAATACCCTGATCAATCTAATATCCAAACCAAAAATGATGACTTTCGGCATGATCTTCATTGCGATTGAGATTGAAGCTAAGATCTCTGGGTAACTTTAACTGGGTCAATCACGCCGCAATCCGTAAACAAGCGAATATGCCTCATGGGCATGAGGCTCAGTAGCGCACTTCCTTTTTGAAGGATTAGTGAACGCAAGATGTTAATTAGGGTTCTACCGTGATTTGGGCAGAAATTTCAATAAGGCCGGCAAAATAGCGTCAGAATCATGTAATTTGGCTTCAAAATCAAAATGATCTTGATCGTACTATAGACAAGGGTGAGTTCCAAGTTTCATAAAAATCGTTCCACTAATAAGAGGTTCCAATATGACAGCCAAGATGGCGGCAGAATGTTGGAATTTGGCTGGAGAATAAGAATTATCATACGAAACAAAGGTAAGTTCCAAGCTCCATGAAAATCGTTGAGTGATGAGAAATTTCAATATGGCGGTAGAGCATCGTTTGTCCAAAATCGGATGTGTTTTGATGAAGATCACATCGTCTGTGAATTTCACTCAAATCGGACCACTTCCAGAGAAATTCAAAATGGCGGACCAAAGATGGCGGCCAAATGACAAAAGACATTGGTCAACTTTATTTGGTGGACACGTACGCATTTCGTTGGCGTTTACACCACATCGATATCTTCTTTCGTTGAGGCATAATTTTCCTAGTTCTATCACTTTGAAACATGTTCAATATGGAGAATACCAGATGGCGGCGGGGCATTAATTGTCAAAAATTGGATAGATCTTGATGTGGCTTACATTGCCTGCAAATTTCATTTCAATCGGATCACTTTTAGAGAAATTCAAAATGGCGGATCAATGATGGTGGCAGAATAACAAAAAACCAAGAGTCAACTTGGCATCCTGGACATATGTACTATTGATCAGCGTTTACATCACATCGATATCTTTCTTCCCTGAGGAGTTATCTTGGGTACGGACGAACGAACGAACAAAGTGAAGCTTAAAGCGCCTTTTCCCCATTTTTTGGGAAAGTGCGCTAATAAAAACGCCAAACTCAATTTTTGCTTCTCATGCCTGTGAATCCCACGACAAGATCTTTCTTGCCGATCCAAAAACTCAAGTTCCCTCTGCCCATCCCATGTCCAAGTTCATGTAGAAGGTTTCGGAAAGCTCAAACAAATTTGCATTAGGTGGATATGAGTATAGTCTGTTCACCGTTAGAACGGACTTTTTTAAATTTCAGTGATGTAACCTATAGCAAACAGAAGCACCAAAGACTGTAACAACATAGGCGTGTTTGAAACTAATATTAGTTCTGTTCGGTTGGTAGTCTTACCCGGGCAAAGTATTCCTACGCCAAGCAAATGGCATTACATTCAGCGAGTTTGACACCTATGTACGATTTCTAACCTCCATTTCTCTATGATGTTTGTTATTTTTAGTCGGCTCGGGTGTTGTGAGTGTTGTGTAAGAAAATCAGCTCCATACAAAAAAAAAATTTCATTAATTAAAATTGGTATTAAACTGGTTTCATTCAAAATTACCATAGCACTTAGCTGTGATTAGCGGAAATAAGCACCTCTTTCTAACTGGAATTTTAAATTTCGCGGGTAACGCCTGGGACTACTTTTCAAGCGGAGGAATCTGGTGGTCCTTTCTATCAGTGTATAGAGTATAGTCCTGTTCGTTCTTGACGTACCGTCGATGGATGTACTTCGGTCGCATCAGTTTTCTCGTTTATTTCTTGAATTATGAATTATTTTCCTCAGTCTGGAGACTTTGACGGGCGAACAAGACACATAGGTATGTACCTGCACAACAGAACTGCCGGAACTGAAAGCCTGCATCGAGAGCTTGCTGAAATAGTTGCAAAGCCGATATTGCCGGACTTTTCTAAAGCGCTTGCAGATGAATTGACGACCAATGCTGGAATATACCTACCGGAAAGACAATGTAGGTAAGGGCCAACTCTAGGTCTTTCCCTCGGCCTTTCCATTAGACGCCTGGAATACTTATTCTTGAATACAAGACGCCAAGACGCGAATATCCATATAAGAGAGACATGAAACATGCCCAGGGAGCAGTGGGAACATCAGCGAAGTTGAGTAGAGCGATATATCTGAATTATTAAAGTACAAAGTACCCAACCTAAGTCGTTCGCAGCATTTACTACAGCCTGTACGTATTATGCAGCAGAGTAAGTCGAAGTAAAGTCACATGCTCTGCTTGGGGTCTTTACAAGAATTTCGCAAAACGGCGAAAAATTCAACACGCGCGTCAAGTTTCAATTACATTAAAACAAGCCGCCGTCGTAAGAGCCCTCTAATTATCCGAAAACGTCTTCTTGCGTCATCACCGCGACGAAAAAATAAAAAACCGTTTTTATGATAGAGTGTTTTCAAGAAACCCTAAAAGCTCACGTCTTGTTCAAAGCTGTGGCCATAAATCCAAGAAATAACAACGTATATGTTTATAGCGCAAAGCCCACCATCAACACAGCCGTACCGAAATATCGAAAGCCCCAGCGGTGATTAGAAGTCGAGCCCGTATATCGCAAGACCGCAAAGAAATCAAAACTAATGTGTTTTATTGGCACAAAAAATGTATTAAACTAAACTGTCGGTATAGGTATAGCGGTAGCGAACGATGGAGGATCGGTATAGGCAGGTGAATGAGCGTGAAATTGCCCATTACCCAGTGTGCGTTTCGATTTCGTTTCGCAAAATATGAGTCGAGTTTTTTTGCGTGTCGGTGATGGCCTATATAGAATGGAGAACAGTAGGGGGGGAAGGCCATCAGTTCTAAAACAAAAAATGTTTTGTCTGATGTCGCGATGGATGTATTGTTCAAATCCGGCGTGTCGAGAATCGGGATTTGCCGCCATGAAATCGTCAGGATTTGTTTTTTTTTACGCAAACAGACCCCAGAGACAGAAAAATCCGTGAATTTTTCAAGAGTCAGGCCGTATAGCTGTATATAGGGTGTCAGCGTGAAAACTCAATGGAGATAATTTCCACAATTTTCGAGATATGAATTTCCAATTTGACACTGTTGGTGTTGGTCATGATACGGTGTTGGTCAGTAACGCGGGGGACGTAAATACGCTTAAGTGCCGTCTGACTGGGACCGGGCCGTTCATTCTCAGCTACCACAACTTTCTTATTGGCACCACATTTTTTTTATGAACTAGAAGATCAATCGAACTCCGAATATAAAAAACCGAAAAAAATGTTTCTTCAAAACTTTTTGAGATATGACCTTAGAATTTGTAGAAATAATAAACAATAGCTTCTTTTGATTCGACTTCTCAACAAGGCTTTTGAATGATCGTGCGCAGGAGTGTCTTTTTGATTGTTTGTTAAAAAAAACTCACGCCAAGCATCCGTAGCCACTCTTCCCACCTCGAGACACCCTGCATGCAAGCATTGGTATTATTGAAAAATCGTGTATTGTGAAGGGGATTAATTTTTACTCCTCCACAGCTCCAAAAGATATGATGCCCGCCCGTACAGCTTCATTTGCCAAATAATTATTTTAAGCAATTTTTTTCGGCACCTAGCAAAAGAAACAGCACTAACGAAAACGAATATTACTCGAAATCAGACAGTAATACACTTTTCATCAGGGGTTTATTCAGGGCGACTTTCAAGACACAAGACAAACAAGTGAGTATGCCTTCACGTGCGTGAGTCTCAGTAGCGCATTTTCTCAAAGAGGCATATTGTGAACGAAAAGAAATTTGGTTGAAGGAGAAACACCATTCCTTGCCCACTTTCTTCATTCGAAACTCATTGTGATATTGTGTTATCAGAATGGGGTACTTGCCAATGAAATAGATTTGAATGAAAATTCTTTCACTCATCAATATATTTTTTTTTTGTTTGAGGGCGGGAGCTGGGAGCGGCGACTAATCAACAGTAGTCTATTCTTTCCCATTTTTAGTCGGCTATCCATATAGCGAAAGAATTAGATCGCTATGTCTTCGGGTTTATGTTTTCCATTTATCTCTTACTTTGAGGGCAGCGTGTGGGGGTGGCAGCATTCGGCAAAGTAACTGTTGCACAGTTTGAGTTAAGAGTTTCTAAATGTTTAAGGAAATATGACAATCAGTGAAAATTGTGAAAGTTGCATTTTTTTGTTTGGGGGCGGGAGCTGGAGGCGGCGACTAATCAAAAGTGGCCTATCTCTTCCCATTTTTAGTCAGCTATCTATATAGCGGAACAATTGGATCGCTATGTCTTCAGGGTTATGTTTTACATTTATCTCTGACTTTGGGGGCGGCGTGTGAGAGCGGCAGAGTTTGGCAAAGAAATTTTTCCACAGTTTGAGTTGGGAGTTTCTGAATGTTTGAGGTAACATTAAAATGTAATTCAGTGGAAATTATTGCACTTTTTTCTTTTGGGGGTGGAAGTTGGAGGCGGCGCCATGTCAAAGGTAGCCTATTCTTTCCCATTTTTAGTTAGCTATCCATATAGCGAAGGAATTAGATCGTTATGTCTTCGGGTTGATGTTTTTCATTCATCTCTCACTTTGAGGGCAGCGTGTGGGGGCGGCAGCATTCGGAAAAGTAACTGTTGCACAGTTTGAGTTGGGAGTTTCTAAATGTGAGGGAAATATGACAATCAGTGAAAATTGTGAAAGTTGCATTTTTTTTGTTTGGAGGCAGCAGCTGGAGGCGGCAGCTAAAGGCGGCTAACTAAAAGTGGCCTATCTCTTCCCAATTTCAGTCAGCTATCAATATAGTGAAAGAATTAGATCGCTATGTCTTCAGGTTCATGTTTTACATTTATCTCTCACTTTGGGGGCGGCGTGTGGGAGCGGCAGCGTTCGGCTGAGCAAATGTTGCACAATTTGAGTTGGCAGTTCCCAAATGTTTAAGGGAACATCTTAATCAGTAACATTTGTGAAAGTTGCACTTTTTATCGTTTGGGGGCGGAATCTGGGGGCGGCGACTAACCAAAAGTAGCCTATCCTTTCCCATTTTTAGTCAGCTATTCATATACCGAAAGAATCAGATCGCTCTGTCTTCGGGTTTATGTTTTTCATTTTAAAGTGATTGGGGGCGTTTTTTAGCAGTTTTTTCATGTCGGCGGCGCATATTGAAGACGGAATGTATCTTGACTTACGTTTATGAGTGGCAACTATGTATTACTCAAAAAATGAGAGCACCAGAGCATCAGGTCTGGTAGAAAGTGCAATATTATGTTATTTCAAGTTTATCGGGGGCGGTTTTCTCTATGTTGGCGGCGCAATATAGACATCCAATATAGCCTAGCCCTCCTTTGGGAGTGGCAGCTATGTAACAGCGAAAAAATTAGAAAGCTAGGTCGTCTAGTTTGGGAGGAGTTCGAGGAACGGACGGACGGACGGACGGACGGACGGACGGACGGACGGACAAAGCGGTTGCAATAGCGATTTTCATCAAGATGGAAAATGCGCTAAAAACACAGTAGGGAAGACCGGGGTTGGTTGTTACAGGTTACAGGGGGCGGTTGTTGTTGTTACATTGCATTTCAAAAGCTGTAATAATGCTTTCTAGATTGTGCAACATTCACCGACCCATATTCTCATGTAGTTGCATGGCGATTGGAGATATGTTGAGTCGTTGCTAGGTGAGTTCAAGTTATGTGTTTTTGAGCCCTTTGAGTAGATAATAAATGGTCGACTGTTCATTACAAGTATGGATAAACTCCAGGTAATTTTCTTGAACAAACATTGGCAAATGGAGAATATTCTCCATGCTTGTCCGTTGCAATCACTTGAAGGTTTACATAGGAATAGCTGATTGAAATTTAAAAGTACAGTTGCAATTGTTACAGTACCAGTCTTGACGGGGTCAGTTACTCAGTTGTGACATGGTACTGGAGGCCAGAAATCCGAATTTTTGGCTAAATCGCTTGAAACTCCCAGAATGAGTAGGCGGTATAAAAAAACATTCCAAGAAGGAAAAGTAACCAAAATTACTTCCAAATAGGGGTTGAAACAGCGGGTGAAAAGTGGGAAAACGAGATGAAGAAAATTATTTCGAATTTTATAGGCCTATGATTTCGTTTTTTGATAATGAGCCTTTTGTTGTTTCACTGTACCTATCAGGATTATGTTTTTTTTAAATTTCATTTCAAGTTTTTACCATTAGATACCTTCAAAAAAAGTGTTGAGTTTATACCAGTAACAATTTGCCCCAAGCTTATAACAACTAACCCCAACTGACTCAGTTGTGATTTTGGTGATTTTGAAGCGTAACTGCTGTTTCTCAAATAACAAAAAACGTTCAATCAATATTATGAGAATATGCTATTTTTCTCTACCACCACAAAATTGGGAAAAAATCAAACGTGAAAATTGTAACCACCAACCCCGGTCTCCCCTAGTAGTAGAGGTAAAAATACACACTTGGAGAAATAGATGAAACATTCAGGTCATGCCAAATTGGAAATTAATATTTTGAAAAATTGCGAAAATCACTTCCAGTATAAGTTTTTCTTCGGGCACCTGGTATGTATTTGTCATAGCTATATCATTGAAATTAAATTATGTTGGCGATGTTTCAGCATCCATTACTTGGTCATTTTAAATTCATGATTACTTCTTCGGGGCTTCCAGGTAGAAACGCAACGCAAAGTAGAAATGTGTAAGTACTCATCCTTAACGAGTCCCAACTCACAATAGCGCATTTTTCTTTGATGGCATAACCTTCAAATGTTGTTGAGCCTTGCCATTCGAAGTAGCAGAGGCGATTTGCGGTTGTTTTTTTTATTATTGACATCTTTGACCGGCCGGTAGCTCAGAAGCCTAACGCAGCACAACACCAACCTAGAGGTCTTAGGATCAAATCCGGCCGGCGGCAACACATTTTCTGAGCAAAAATTTACTGTGACATCGAAATGTATACCTTTGTACTGATTGATAAACCGAACTAATAAAATGTTACAAACTCCTATAACCAGAAGAAGGTTGAGAAGGAGGAAAACAATCATTATTATTATTATTATATATTGACATCTTAATTTTTTAGTTTTTATTCCGGTAGTTTTTTTTGGTAGATAAATTTTCCATATCTCCTGAACGGTTCAACAACCCGAGCCGAGCTCGTTGTTACGCTGATCGAATCGTATCAATTTCGGCTCGACACCTGTTGCATTTGAGGTCGATCGGTCAGCTATAAACAATAATTTGTAACAAGACACAATCTTGTAACAATCTGGGCTCACTGTTGCCTTCAACGGCACAGAAAGGCACAAAAGAAGAAACAGACACACCGATATCTACACCACTCGTGCGGCTATCAGTTTTACATAGAATATACCTTTGTAGGTATAGTGAGAGAGATCACCCAAAATAATTGTCATTTTACAATGTTTTCCTACATGCATGTAGAAATAATTTGTGATTCATGTCTAGATTCGGATTCCAGAGAGAAAATCACATCATTCACAATACATTATACAGGGTGACAAAAAAATTGAGGTTTTTTAAACACTTTGAATATTGCAAAATATTGGACATTGTCGTTCTCAGATTTGAATTCTACAGGAGTTAGTGGTGTCAGTTGTCAGCGCGTCCGACTACCATGCCAAGAATCGTGGGTTCGATCCTCACCGGGGGCGGTTGGATTTTTGTCTCGAAAACAAGCTTTTTGATTTACTTAGAATGCTTACTAGATGCAAATGTACCGGCAATCATGCTGTAGGTATCCAACTTTCCCACAATTAAAGCAACGCGGTCTTCCTCCTGGGGCCTTATTCCTAAAGGCAAGCGGATAATCGCTTCGCATGACATACGACGCAGTTCATTAAGTGCAGCTTTCGCATGGCTTGAACCATGCGAAGAGGATGGCCGCATTGGCCGCCATTTACATTAGTTGCAGGGGCTCGGATGCAACTCAAATTCAGAGTTGCCAATGAAAAACTCTTCAGTTCAAAAACAAATTTCACTATAGATATTACTAAATAATTTGACATTTGAGCCTCTGACAGCTACGCTGACGGCAGTTAATGACCATGAAATAGCGACAACAACAAAACTAAGGATTCAATCATGAATTCACGAAGAAAAATAGTTGAATTGGATATTTTTGGGCCCGAATGAATGAATAATTTACAAGTTCTAGCTGCAGTAAGAATGATTGAAGATTTGGAGGAAGCAGAAGATGCCGAGAATATCAACAAGCGATTTTCCGATGGCGCTAAAAAAATGTTTTACTGCAGTCATTAGATGAACAATTTATTATTTTTATTAAGTACTTTAGGCTGTCTATGCAAAGCCAAGTCTGTAAAATTGAGGTCATATTTAGCATCACGAGCTGTCAGGCGCAGTGTTGGAAACCATCAAACCTTACTCCACTCCGTCCATGATTTTCTAGTTCGCCCTTCGATTGTGTTCAACTCATGTGCAAGTGTCTTCCAAAGGTTCACCGCACTTTTGTAGGTGAAGCTACCAGTTAACTTCCCCTGCAACAGTGCGAGATGCGATTCAAGAAACTCCACTAGCACTTTTCTTTTCGTGTCCATCCACAGGAGCCAATCGCCTTTTAATTTGCTGATTAGCCTCACCTACTTACTTGTTGTCTTTTCATTTTCTACAAAAAATTAGCACTTAATTTAATAAATTCAATAAAACACTAACAAAAATTAACTGTACTGGCCAACACTTCAACTTACCTTAAAAATAATAACGATTGTTGTAACATAGAGTTGTACGTTTACCACACAAAGTGACCAACACGATCAGCGACCACGAAAGCCAAAGAGCAAGAGAGTCGAGAGACAATCATTTCGATATCATTCTGCGTATAATCATAATACAGGGTGATTCATGAGTGACCCTACATAGGCTAATGGGAGATAGAGGACTTTGAGACGAGTCGGGATCCACTGAAGAAATTTCATTTTCTCCAATGGTTACGAAGATACAGGGTGTTTTGTGTGTTTCGTGTGAAACTTTGATAAGCGATATTTCTGAAACGGCCAGAGGTATTTTGTTGAAATTTACCATCAATATTTCTCTGTTGGAACTCATCCCGAAGCCATACCGGGTAAGTCAAAATCCAGGGCCGGGCTAGAAAAAAGTGCCCATTTTTTTTGTTACATCAAGAAGTACATTTTCTGACCGCTTTTCTAAAAAACTGCTATCGGATTCAAAATGCCAAGGAAAAATGCTTCAAGAATCACTCTTCAATCCAGATGGCACACCTAAACCGTTTCGACAATAAAATTGAATGTAAAATTTGTGGGTGAGTTCCCATTTTCGACCGAACATAATCGACTCATTGTTTGATTGAATTCAATACAATTCATTTTTTGGCTTGTCTCTGTTGAATAGAAGGGCTTGGTTGAAAGAAAAATTCCAGAGTCGACCTTTTTTTTTATGCCAAAATCGAGAGTGAAACCAAAATTAGACTCGATTTGGTCGTCAAAAAAAAATCTTCGGCTATGGAGTTTTTCTTCCTACCAAGCCCTTCTATTCCACAGAGACAAGCTAAAAAATGAATTTGAATGAATTCAATCAAACAATGAGTCGATTATGTCCGGTCAAAAATGAAAACTTACCCACAAATTTTACTTTTAATTTTTCTGTCGAAACGGTTTAGGTGTGCCATCTAAATTGAAGAGTGATTCTTGAAGCATTTTTCCTTGGCATTTCGAATCCGATAGCAGTTTTTTAGAAAAGCGGTCAGAAAATATACTTTTTGATCAAATAAAAAAGGGGCAAATTTTTTCAATCCCGGCCCTGGATTTTGACTTACCCAGTATGGCTTCAGGGTGAGTTCCAATAGAGAAATATTACTGGTGAATTTCAAGAAAATATCTTCAGTTGTTTCAGAAATATCGCTCATCAAAGTGTCATACGAAGCACACAAAACACCCTGTATCTTCGTAACCAATGAGAAAACAAAATCTCTTTAGTGGATCCTGACTCGCCTCGAAGTCCTCTATCTCTCATTAGCCTATGTAAGGTCACTCATGAATCACCCTGTATAAGTAATATCACAAATGCTTGGATTTTCACGATAATTTTGGCCTAGCGATCGTGAGTGCTGATCGCTACGATGATGTAACGATAAATGCCCGACTCCGTAGGGCGTTGTAGTATGTAATAATGAAACATTATTTCAAACATAATACCTACCTATTCCGAATTCAATCATCTATTTACCACCATTTTGTGACAGCGACAGCAGTTACAACAAGAAACTCTCTAGAAACGAACGTATGGTAGAAATAGCACATTTTGAAACCATGCGAAGTGATCGGGTTGCATGCGGTCGTGATCGCTTCGCTTCGCTCGTAGGAATAAGTCCCCTGTGCGATTGCTTACTGCCGGTTGGTGACGTTTCCGATCTGCAGTTCCCCGCTCCAGCATAAAACGGTTTGTTGAACAGGATCTTAGCCTGCAGTCGTGTTGCACATGTCCGATTCTTCCGCAGTTGAAGCAGCGCGGTCTCCCATTCTATTCTTGCCTCGTCGAACGGCGGGTTAATTTCGAGACAAAGCATTGAGGATTTCCTCATACACTTCCTCTATCGATTTCTTGGGAATAGGATGTGAATCTCCGGCTTCCTCATAGTTTACCGTCTTGACTCGGCGAGTGCATGCATCTCTGGCTGCTTGAATGCGGAACGCCTGTATAAGTATGTCGTTGTTGTCAACTGGGCATTTTAACCATCATCATCTTTTTTTGCTCATTTATCCAACGTCGGTCTATTTTTGCTGCCAGGGCGCCAGGGCTTTTTTCCTTCATACGAAGTCTATTCTGTATAATTCTGTCTCTTATTGACAACTCAGTCTCGTCGGGCCAGGCCCTTGAACTTTTTTAATTATTGAAATAACCGAAAGACTATAAAACTATTCAAGTGATGGCTTTTACTATGATTAGCACACTAACACACCTTTGTCGATATGCATAAGCATAATGACAAGGCGGTAAAGCAAACACAGACTGATGCTCCGTGGAAAACTAATATCGTAATAATAATTACCCCTGTTTGCTCAGCGGCGGCCTACAAGTGAAAGTTTAATGGAAAGGTGGCGAACCTTCTACGACATTTCTGTCACCCTTGTTTCCTCCTACACAACCTCCCTTAGCAGCTTATACCGAAGGGTCAAATCGCAATATTACATTAGGTGCCCTGCTTTCTAACAGTTAAGAAGTGGGCCATTTCTGGTGATGGATGTTTAGTGCCGGCCTGATGTAGGGAGTTAGTTTGTTGCTAAAGTAGATATATTCGCGGCGTGTTTCATTGGTTTCATGTTGTTAACATGATAATAGAACATAAATCCTGTAACATAGGTGTGCTTAGAGAAATGGGCTTGTTCCCAGAGCTAATCCTCGAAAACGTGTTGGTGCATTTTGCCCTTTAATTGAAATGCATTTCATTAGCGTGTAGAATGTGCTCCAAAATGAATCTGTTGTGCAAAATTAGGTCAAACCCATCAAACTATCACAAGAATATAACTATAAGCTAAACTGGCAATCACGCTTCGATGAATTGTGCTCGGTATAAATTTCGAGAGCAAATCCTGGAGCGAATCGAATAATTAGCACTTGAGCAGATTGTAGAATTGCGACGGGCTCCAAGTAGGTAAATACCCACAAATTGTCCTCCATTCTGAAATTGAATAATAGCTATCTCTAGAAATGCAATGAGTCAATGAGAATAGGTATCTACATTATATATCCATTGTAACCGATAACGGTGCTTATCATCAGTCAACGAAGTCAACGGAAGAATTTGGTCAAAATATGATCATGACTTAAACACGTTTACCCTGACACCACAGAAATAGTCTTACCTATGCGCCACATAACATGCAAATAATCAAGGAATCATGAACAAATTAGATATGAATTTGAATATTGTGACTTGGAGATGAACAAATTGAAAGACCCACCTAAAGTAAAAAAACACAAGTTCAAAGCACAACTTTCTGCTTTCCTTTTGACCCTGGCCCTTTAGTGCAGTAAAGATAGTCAAAAAAGACCCCAAACCTTGAAAAAATCAATTCATGAAATTTTTTAGCAGATATCGATTCAGAATTTTATTCTTCACCACATACTCAAAATCCCCGAAAATCCCAGTTGAGCATTCTTCTTGCGGCGCTGTCAAAGTATATCATGTTTGCTGCAACTAGTCCGAAAATGGTATTCTTGTTTTTGTCACACTAGAGCTACATTGTTGGCTTAAAACTGTTGGTATACACTGCAGGGCATGACCAGACCTTCATTTGAGCCTCTAACTCGTATTTCCTGAAAAAAAAAACACGGAAGTCGCTTTAATTTCCAATTAACAGTGTTATTAATCCGGGAGTTGGTAACCAAGTTTATCAAAATCTGTTTGATTTGTGATAGAGACATGAAATTTGGTATGAGTGGTCTTCATGGTCTTCTTTCCAAATGTAAACATGACGCCTCGCCAATCTCGCCATATTTTGGTTAGGGGGGCCTAAGGACCCCCTTAAAAATTTCAAGTTTCAGGAATTCTCACAAACCACCGGTGAATATCGTCACACATTTCAAAAAGTAATTTGTGAATAAAAACAAGTGATGAAAAGTCTTGTCCCCTTCAGTATGAATTTTTTGTCAAGTCTCTACGATACTGTCATGGCAGCAATCAGGTATTCGAATTTGATGATTCTAATTATTTTCAGCTGATTAAAAGTGACTAAGTGAGCACTGCGGAAATGAATTTCACACAAGCAACAAGTAGGTACCTCCTCGTCCGCCAAAAAAGATATTTTTACCTGTAACGAAACATCAAGTATTCAAGAACTGTCCTTATTCAACCCACATTTGACCCCAGCCCGAAATGTGTGTGTGTTCAAAATGTAATATCAGTCTCCCATACTTGTATATGAATTTGTAATAACATGCAGATGAATTTCATCATATAGGTAGGGATATTTTCCAGCGTCCCTTATGTCCTTCAACTGAAATTGAGCTTTGATATATCGAATTTCCCTTTATGTTAACGTTTCTTGCATGCTATTAAAAGTTATGAGTTACAGGTTCACAACAATTCTTGTACCGACCGAAATGCAATAGGAAATAAAACTTTTAGTTCTGTAGGTGAATCGGCTAGGGAGTATAGGGGAGTCGCTAAAACCGCACGGTGTTTTTACAAGGATTCAGCAGATTTAGTACTAGAGGATTTATGTTTATGCAGTGAAATAACAATTTGATACTATGAAGATTATACGGGCTGGATACACAATCGGCACTTGGTAAGACAAACACGTTTGCGTTCGAGCTGAATAGATTACCGCCGTTTTTATTGTTATCTATAGTGGGATGATGGAACTCTCCATATACTTATGCATGGAGGATGCAAAATCTGGTAACAAGAGATATCATTAATCATATAGGTGTTTGTACCCATCTCTGGTTTGATGTTCTCGTTAGAACTAGTTACAACACAGTTTTAAATTTTAATGAAGTAATGCAATACTTCTGAAAGGGCTGGAAAATGCATTTAAACCTTGAATCTGAACCTCTTGTGCGAGAATATTGTAACCTCGATTGTAACTATTCAAGTTATTTCTTCTCCAAACGTCATGACAAGATTTTAGTCACAAATTTGTTTGTAAGTACCTACTCACCTCGGTTACACTTCTCAAACAGGTTATTAGGAGATTCATTCAGCGATGGAAATACCGGTCCTTAAACGCCACGGACTACTTCCACGACAGGTGACTAAAAAAGGCCAGCGCTGTCAGTGGACCTTTCCAGTTTTACCTGTTAGGTCTCGTCAATGGAGGAGACAGATTTCCGATTCAGAGTTGGCAGGTCTTTACTTCGAAAGGGGCGGCAGGCGGCACGGCCTCATGGTCCGCTAGCTAGGAAAAAGAAAATTGGTTCACATTTGGATTCGTGTTGGAATAAAACCTATCCAATGTTTATAATGGATTTAGTCTTGTTGTCCGAAAGTGAAATTGTTTTTCAACCTGTAATGAATCATTCACTTTCCAACCTTTAAAGTTGGGAATGTATCGATTACTAACTCACTGTGGAAAAAATTTGGTTTTTCAAGCGAGTTTTAAATTCGGCCCATTATCAATACAAAACAGACTTGCGCTTGATTTATTATTATTTATTATTTATTCACACGTTTTATCACGTAACTTCACTGACATGACAATGACGCCTACTAACTTCCATTCATGTGAAGTGAGCTGCCTTTCATTTCGAGAAATAAAATATTTCGATCATTGTTTTGTTGTTTGTATAGACACCCGGTGAAAAAGCTATTATTATGAATAACAATACAGTCAGCTAAATTACTTTTCAGTTTAATTTATTCGATTCAATACAATTGAAAAGGTAAAAGTGTAGGTATATCCAGCTCTAATCCATTTCCGTTTTGCTGCACAAAATTTGGTTCTTAGATAAGGTATCCTATACCTATACTTTCTCAGCAAAAAGCAAATTAATATTAATTACTTCAAGGAAGCTCTGCAGTCTGTACCAACGGCTACGTACGGAACCCAACGATGATGGAACGGAACCCGCAGTAACAGCCAGTTCCACCAAAGTTTTATGAGCGAAGTAACTTTATCACGCTTATAGTTGCTATGCTACAGCCAATAATATGGGCAGTTGCTTAGTTACTATGAGCGCGATAAAGTCACTTCGCTTATAAGACTTTGGTGGAACTGGCTATGGATACGCAACTCACTATTTGTCCAGAAGTTTATGTAATCCCGTGGGATTTTGAATGAAGGAGCATAGCGACTATGTTGTGTACATTCCTTGGATGGCCAGCAATCACACCTCACCGGGTGTTTTGCTTGAATGCTCGAAAGATGTCGCTAGCGGTGTAATTTACACGTAAGAAGTTCGAGAGGTAGTATCAAGCGGTTTAGCTATATTCAACTTTGATCTTTGATCCTCCGACCCATATGCGCTCGCCTCTCGTCCTCGTGTATTGTGCCGTAAATTCATCACTTATTGTCGGGCATCTAACTAAGTACGGGGCTTTGGTGTCGCGCTAGATTGTTCATCCCATATTTCTAAATACCGGAAATGCTAAATGCACATTTGCTCGCGTGTCGCGTGAGAATTAGGATTTAGGATCACTTGACGGGATAGCCTACTGCTACTGCAAATGAGTGAAATTATTAGGAGTTATGATTTCGCAACCGGTACACAACACTACACTTTTGCTCCGGGATTAATTGCGTTGTACGTTGGGAGACGTCTTTTACCAGAGAGTTTTAAGCTAGAGCAAGAACCTATGGCCTGTGTGGGTATCGCCAAGTAACCGAGGTATACCTGAGTGCATCTCTTGCTATCAAAGAGATTGCATAATTTCATATCCATGGGGTTGGAACCCTTTACACAGAACGCTGCCTTTTGGAAGAAGAACCTGCATCGAGCCCTCGTAATCCGTCGTCGATAAAGCCCTATCGGCTATGTAGGTGCCCCCTTGCACCAAGTGGACCTGACCATCTATCGGTTGAGTAGGTGCCCCCTTGCACCAAGTGGGCTTGACCATTTATCGGTTTAGTAGGTGCCCCTTTGCACCAAGTTGGCCTGACCACCAATAGTATGTGTAGGTGCCCCTAGGCTAGGTTTGAGAAATTTGTACCCTATAATGAATTGTTACGGCTCAATTGTTGGTTAGCGATCTAATATTTATTTATGGGGAATAAATATGTGGTTTCGAAGCCTTTTCGCGTTAGCTCGTTGGCAAGCACCTTTGTAGGTTTCTAGCAACAATAGGTTCACTTCACACAAAACAGAAGGGGATTCAATCAAAAGGGTCTTCACATGAGAGTTTTGTACTTTGACTTAAGTCACTGTTCGCGTACCTACACTATTGGTTCCGGAGTTTTTGAAAGGGTGAAATTGGGCTTCACATTTCCGGCTATAGACACTCGCGGTTGTGATATTCTTCTAAGCTTCAAAAGCAATTCAAGGTGAAAAATAGGTTTAGTTCTCCACAAAAGCTCAGACAAGCATATCCAATCCCTTCCAAAACGGGCAAAGGATTACCACAGCCTAAAAAGAGCAATGCAAGAACAATAGTCGAGATATAAGAGACGCAGCCTTTCACAAGAGATTCATAATAGGAGGAGCCCCGCACACACCGGCCCACGAACTTGGATTGTAGGGAACAGGGGAAACAACAGAAAAGAGAAGGAGAAATTCCCACCACTCTCAAGACTCACTCATTCCTTTTTCGGTGTCTAGACGCTGGGCCTAACCCTAACATAACCTATAACACTAACGTGAATGTTGAATCTGATGAAGCCACGACAAGAATGCCGAACCACGCTCCCCAAACAAAGTTAAATGTTGGTCAAGGTGTAGAATCAGGTGTTCATCGGAGTATTGATGTGATTTGTGACGGCTTTGAAATAATTATTAGCGAAAAGTCATCTTTTAGGGAACAATTTGGAGAATTCAGTTATCCTAGTTACCAGCGTTGAGGTAGGGTTAGGTATAAGAACGAGCCTTTATTCAAACACTGACATGTAAATAGAAGTCAATACAATGATTTTATGTTAAAACTAATTTCTCTGTCTTACTGCGTTGAAACAGGAGGTTAAGTCGAGGTTATCTCAACAAGCCCAGGCGCTTTATCCTCGTACCACAAGAAGTATGCACCTCGGTATGCACAACAGGATGGGGTCCTGATACTAGATGATCACCGCCACCGGCCAAGCAGTCCCAAAAGCGGGAGAAGTGGTTTAATTAAAATAAGTTGGATTAAATTGAAGTATGTTGGGTTGCCTATCCTCACAGGCGCATAAGCTAAATAGTTGGGGGTTTCAAGGCTCATTCGACAGCAACACCATGTCCGCATCCCGAATTTTAAGTCTATCGGATCAACGTTGCGGCTGTTATCGTGGAAGATTACAGACACAGACACACACAGCTCCATAATTTTCTCTATAAAAACTTTGCCATTCAATTATTCAATAAGCACTTTCCTTTTACAACAAAACTCACTGATCTGATCTAAGTTAGAAAGAGAAAGAGCGAGAAATCACATGCGTGAAAGTGAGACACCACTAACAACTTATAGTTCAGGTTGTAAAAGGAAAGCACCTAATATCTATACGATGGATTTGGAAGGAAGCAACAAAACAAAAGAATCAAATCAAGCCCGCAGTTGCAGCTTTTCACCAATTCCCAGTTGGACGTTTCGAGTTTTTAAATTTTCTCCTGGTCGTTACACTTGAGACGGCCGCTCACTTGGACTTTGACCAGGACCACCCGTGTTTGGTGCAGGACTCAACTCGGCCGTCCTTTCCTGATTGACTTTTTTTTCGGCGGTGAAGTTTTCTTGTTTTTCACTCTGTTTACCACTAATGTATTTTTTTAAGCAAAACCTTCAAAGTATAAAGCCGGGCATCCACTTGGTGATTTGTACCGCTGCACCTTTTATAGTTCACGGTGTATAATTTTTTCTTTTTTTTCCTGTTCCACCTGTATAAATCCTCTGCAAGAAATTCAAGCAAAACACCCGGTACGGTATGATTGCTGCCCATTCAAGGAATGTAGGTATTGTATTTCACATGGTCGCTATGCTCCTTGATTCAAAATCCCACGGAATGCTTTTTAATTACATAAGCTCCCTGGACTATACCACTGATTTGAGTTTCTGCTAAGTGCATTAGTAGAGGTCATTTTTGGTACCTTCCTTTTAAAAATAGAAAATTCAAATTTGGCATGCGACTTTCTTGAAAAAAAAGGGATGGACGATGGTTCACTTGTTTCAAGTTTTTTGACGTTTTGATCTTGGTTTGAACTCATATATGATAATTACAACTGAACTATTTTGATTGACCTATAGGCACAGACGCCTAGGTGCATTTACTCAGATTCATCTTCTTTAATAATTATTGATCTTTTTCAAATCAAGGAGCTCTCTGCTTGTCTGTCTGTAAGGCTTATGAAGTCGCCGTCCTGCGAGATAGGTACCTACTTCATTTTCATCTTTTTTTTTGCACCAAAATAAGTAGAAACACTTTTTTTTGTGTCGCTGTATAATACTCGCTTTGTCACTTTTTCCAGCATCCACCATCAAATACAATTACTTGCGTGACCCATAAAAAGACGGCTTTTTCGTTTTTTTTTATTAATCTAGTTTGCGTGAGATGTCAAAGTTTGTTTGGCTTCAAATTTAAACGAAATTAAAAGTTGTTGTACGAGCGCGGGGGAACGCGGCGTAGTCTTGTTTACTTATGACCTGGTAACTTCGCACGTTCTCGTTGTTAACTTTTGCGGCTGGTCCCCGCGAAAATTGGCACCAGTGTTCGATATCGTAATTTCTTTTTATTTGCTCGGACCACCTCTGTTCAGAGTTCAAACAATAATGACGTCACGGTGGGGCTTAATTATTCGAGTGTTGAAGTGCATACCTGAAGTTCGCAAAACCATCACGATCACGGGGGATATCGGTTAATATTGCTGCTAAGTTACGATCAAGCACCGCGGTAGAATTTTAACGACTCCTCTTTACCCAGCCGGTTAAGTACAGGCTTATTGATTCTGTTATGGGCTCTCGTTCTTGCGAAATCAGAGAGTAGGAGGAAGAAAGCTTTTATCGCTTACATGATTTGTTGGCATACAAAAAAAATGTTTTGTTGAAGATATTCAGTAATAGAAGGTATATTGTTACCTTGATACATACTCCTATAATATTAAATATACCTGAATACTACACGAGTTCTTACTCATCTGGGCAAAGCGCAAACGGAAAAATTCGATGTTCCTTAGAGAAATTCCGGGTAAGGAAAATTTAAGTGGCAACTCTCCCGAAATAGAAGTAGAAGTAAATTTGCTACTTTCCATTCATACCACCCAGTGACATCCTTACCTTTCATTTTTCAGCAACCGCCGCAAGCAGAAACCTCTGAGCTTTATTGCTTGATGATTTAATTAGGTACAAAACGAAACGTTTCGTTAATTACCAGTCGAACGAATCCGAGATTCAAGTTAATTAAATTGTAAATCTCTATACGACTTGGCGCTTCCGTTCGGTTGTTCGCCTTAATGGCGGAAACGAAGGAAAAATGTGAGCAACTTCTTGCGAAAACAAAATCAAGAACAGCAGGAGGCGACAGGTACCTGATAAACTTGACATGTAACGAAAATATTGTAGTGGGTAGTGCATGACGTTTTCAAGTGACGGATCACATCGCCAGTCTTATTTTCACTTCTACGCCTCATACCTCAAATACCTATGTACCAAATTTGGTTGACACCCGTCAAACGGTTTAGATATACATATCTAAATGTAGAGATCTAAGATCAAAATCAGACTTTGATTCCTCGTACTTTTTGACAGAATAAAAATTCAAGATTGATTTCAATTTCGCTGGAAAGAGCTTTTCAGCAGCTTCTCAACGATATGCAACAAGTAAAATTTCATTTCATTTCATTTTATTTATTTATAGTGCCATCGAGAGACCTCGTCGGAGGTAGTTTATATTTAACTATTTTATATAGTTTTATTTGATGACATAAACTATCTATCATTTCATTGTAATGACATTTTCAATTGACAGATCACGTCGCCAATCTTATTTTTACATCTAAGCACCACACCTTACATGGTGTACCAAATTTAGTTGAAATCTGCTCAACGGTTTAGACATGAATCGGGAGACACCAAATACGAACAGAAAAAACTGACACCAAATATTAAATTGTAGTCATGTCTGTCGCAGGGCTCCTCATTGTAGCTTCCTTCTGCAACCTCTTTAAAGATGGTCATTTTGACTCTATTAAATCATCAAATCAAATTAAGCATCTTTGAGATTTTTCCCAGTTGTGGCGGCTGTGATCCACTGGCTCCAACTATTTTTGGAGGATCTAGGAAAAAACGTCCTCAGCAAAACACCCCCGGAAAAAACGACCCCGGAATAAACACCCCCGGGAAAAAACGCTCCCGGAAAAAACGCCCCCCTATGTTGTCTTGAACGTAATTCAAGCCCTATCCCTCATTGAATTTTCCTTGACTTCCGGAGCAGCGTTGTGCCGTCAAGTCATGTCCGGAGCCCTATCGGGCCCCACTATGTCTTTAAGTGTAGTTGGAGCTCTGTTGAGTCCCCTAATATGCTTTTTCCTCGGTTTTTTCATGGCTCACGGACTAGGTACCAGTAAACCCCATTTTGCGAAATTTTGTAATACAGACCTTCATTAGGCCCCCTTGTGTCTTCAATAAATTTTGAAGTTCTGTTGAGCCCCCTTGCACTTTTCTGAGTCTTTCAGAGCACTAGTAAGACCCTTGTGCATGTATGTTATATCGGGCCCAAATTAGGCCTCCTCGCGGTGTCTTTAAGTATAATTTGGACCCTAATGAGCCCCCTTTATGTGCTTAATGGCTTCCAGAATTCCGCTAAGCTTCCTTTTGCCATCTTGTGTTAAACATGCACGATTGGCCCCCTTATTATTTTTTTTCGTGGTTTTCAAAATTCCATTAAGCCATCTTGTGCGTTCTTGCATTGCTGGAAGCTCTAGTGTAAGCCCTTTGTGCCTTCATGTGATATACGGAGCTCTATCGGACCCCGTTGCGTCCGCCAGTGTAGTTTGGAGCCCTAGTGTGCCCCCCTGTGTTTTTCTTCTAGCTATTAAAATTCCAGTAAGTCCCTTTTGCCTTCTTAGGTTGTCCAGAGCTCCAGTAGGCCCCCTTGTTCCTTCAATGTATTTTGAAGCTCTGTTGAGCCCCCTTACATCCGTTTCTGGGGCAGTCATGAGCACCTTCTACTTTGGTGATATTCGGAGTTCTATCGGACCTCCTTGGGTCCGTGAGTGTAGTTTTGAGCCCTAATGAGCCCCTTTATGTTTTTCTTGGCTATCAGAATTCCAGTGAGCCCCCTGTTGCCTTCTTGTGTGTGTCCATAACTTCATTGGGCTCCCTTGTTTTTTAAACGTCTCTTATAGCTCCGCTGGGCCGCCTTATTTTTTCAACGTCTCATGAAGCTTCGCTGGCCCCCCTTACATATTTCCGTGGCTTTCAGAGCAGTAGTAAGCAGCTTGTGTCCTCATGTGGTATTCAAAGCCCTTGTTTCTCAAGTAGGTATAGTATGGAGCCATAACAAGCCTGCTACTCAGACTATTATTGGTTTTCAGAGTAGCAGTAAGCCCCATTAGCCTTCCCTTGTTATCTGAAGCTTCATAAGCCCCCCTTGGGTCTTCAATATCGTTTGTAGTCCTGCTGAGCCCCCTTGCTTTTTTCCATGACTTTCGGAACTCTATCGGACTTCTTTGTATTCGATAATGTTTTCTTAGAGCCCTTTATTGAGCTCCATTGTGGTTTCATGTGTAATAAGCCCCCTTACGTTCCGAGGACTTAGTGGCTTCTTTGTTTTTTGTGGTTCCTCTTGCGACCTCGCTTACGACAAATTGCCCGCGACGAATTGTCTTAGCACCGTTTATTTCGGGGGCCTTTTTTCCCATAGGCGGTTTTTTTGTGGGCGATTTTTTCGGGGGCGTTTTTCCGGGGGTGTTTTTTCCTGGGGGTATTTTTTCCCGGGGTTATTTTTTCTCGGGGGTGTTTTTTCCCGAGGGTGTTTATTCCAAGGGCGTTGTTTGCGGGAGTGTTTTGCGGGAGGCGCTTTTTCCGGATACCATTTTTGGACCAGACATTTTTTTTCGCGTAGGTAGTAGTGAACCGTGACAAACACAAGGGAATTAGTTTCATACGCTTTATTCACGTATTGGCGGCTTAAGAGAACTTCGTTTGTCGCCGGCGACAGTGTCGCTGGCCAATAGGATTCGATCTGCCTGTACTCCCCTACCTCCCTTTATAGTTCCCGCGACACGAGTTGCTGTCGTCGTGTCGTTCAAATTATTCAACTACAGTGGAGTGAGGAACTGTCGCCGGCGACAAACAAAGTTCTATAAAGCCGCCATATAACTGGAAGTTATTCAACAAAACATAATAATGCGGCAAGCATTGCCATAAGAAAACGAGAAGAAGTTGACACTGAGGTTCGGCGTAGCCAACCGTCGAAAAATGTAGGTCCCATCATTCGTGGTGGGCTATTTGTAAACGGGCGCAGCCGAACATTCTCCCCGACGTGAAAGATCCTTCTTTTACTCCGAAGCTGCATCCGGCAGTGGGCAGATTTTACTGAGCGGTCTCTGTAAGATGCCTGTAGCCGTGCGTAACGTCGCCACTCTCACAACTCCATCAGTGCCAAGATGAACCTGGGTCACTCCTGCCAAGCGCCACTGCAGAGGGGCATTTTCATCTTTCAGCAGGACTAAGTGACTTATCTTTAGATTCCGCGAATCACGCTCATTCCCGAGCTCATTCCACTTCTCTCTCGCCTGCAGCGTATGCAGATATTCTGCAGACCAACGTTTCCAAAACTTCAGATGGAGTCGCTGGAGGAGCTGCCACCGATCTCGATTGTTCTTGACAGGGCTCAGGGGGGGCTCAGGTAATGCGGACAACAGAGCCATGGTTAAAAAATGGCCAGGGGTTAAAGGCAGAAAGTCGTTTGGACTCGGACTTATTTCATAGGGGATTAGAGGGGGCGCGAATTAAGGATACTTTCAATCTGGGTCAGCAAGGTTTTGAGCTCTTCATAAGTCATAAGTTGATCACCCACGACCCGTTTTAGATGAGTTTTCACGCTGTTGACGCAGGCCTCCCATAATCCTCCCATATGAGGTGCCACCGGCGGATTGAAATGCCACCTCATCTGAAGGGACTCGGCGGAGGTTTACAGTTTGATGGAATTCGACAAAATTTAGGAAAAAACACTCCTCTACTGAGGCTCTTCAAAATGGTCTATCTTCAGATTGAAAATCCAGGACCGTAGGTACTGAAAAAAAATGTTTGTATTTTTTTGACAGATAATCACAAGTTCCGATCGACGCGACGTTCGGAAAAAAAACAGCATCGAATTCGGAAAGTACAGAAAAAATGCTATAAAATGAGCTTTTAAAATTGCATGGCACACTTCGACCAGTTTCAGAAAAACAGATCAAAGTAGGAACTTGCACACATTTTACAATTTGGCCCTACTTTTTTTTCGTATGTTCGTCAAAATTTATCCAAAATTATTTCTTAACCTCTCCTGCTGCAAATGTACGAAATAGTCTATTGCCAGAATTGGAAATTCAGAATCCAGGACTTTACTTGGAAAAAATTGTTGTTTTTTTTTTACATAAGAGCATATTAGCATAAGCATATTTTCCTATTACTTTCGGGCAAAATGACATCGGATTCGGAATCCTCTGACAGATATCAGCTGAAAGGTTTGTTTTCACTTTTTCATCATCATAGACTCTACCTCTACATGCGCACCAAATTTGATCGGAATTGGTCCAACGCAACGGTTTAGGATACAAATCGGGGGGCAAAAAAACTTAACATACACAAACACAACCACAGACTACGGGAAACTTTGTCTGTTTGTTTCGACATATCTCGACGTTTTAGCATACGGGGAATCCAAAAACACAGATAAAAATGTTCTATGTTTTCGTGATTACCATACTTCACATTTTTCGAATAGTTCGATGAAAAGTAAAAATGAAAGAACTCTTTCATACCTCTCATCTACGATGAACCGTAAAACATTCGTATAAGCTCGGCCGGAAAGTCCACTCTTAGAAGGTCCGAAAACGGAGAATGAGAAGCGACCGAGATTTACGATGTAAATCTGCTTGCTGTTGGGGTGGTTGTGTTTTATATCCTGCGACTTCGGGAGTCGGAGTAGAGATAACACTCCACCAGAAGCTCGACTCGTGTGGTAATGGGAGGAAAACCTGCTGCTTTGATGCAAGCTGTTCAAATTTATGTTTTGCACTCTAAATTTCATGAAAATTTTTGATAAAGCAAAACCTGACAGAGTTATGCCGTTGTTGCAAACGTTACAAAATAAATCCCAGCGGTGCCTACCAAAAGTTTTATAATCCTGCCGCTTTTCTTGTATTTGGAATATCAGAAAAAATCCGAGCGATTTGCATATGGAAATTGCCACGAATCCATCCCACAGCTTTCTTAGTATAGGAATCCGATGAGACCTTGAAAAGGTTAAATTCTTCAACTTGAACCTGGGATCTGTTAAGTAAGGGAACGCTTAATCCCGGAAAATCGATAAATCTCATCTCTCTGCTAAATCTTCCACGTGGTAGGCGTCGTTTGTATTAATCCTAAGGGAAAACCGTTCGGATGTTACACAGTAGTATTCATACACTAAACAGATTAAAATATAACGCAAGGGCTTGTACGCATACAAGTGACGGGTGAAATATTATAGAGACGAAAATATTAAGATGACGCTCGCGCCTGCTTGCGGTATAGGGTGTAGGGCTCGGGCAGGTAGGATCGAAAGGTGGAAATTCACAATGAATAACCTATGTGCTCACCTGCTAAGTCATAACTCCAGGTAAAATCAAGATTTTTATTTTTTTTTAGTGACAGGTAGGTAGGTAAGTGATTCATTACAGCCGTCTATTGTTGCTGGAGTTATGACTGAGAAACCCTTTCAAATTTACAAGGGCCCTGGTAACCTATTTTGAGAAATCTGCGTTGTAGATGACGAAATTTTTTTATGGCTGTAATCGCAGGGTATTGATATTTCTCCCTCAAAAATTAAGATAAAGAGATATAGAGATTTTGATGGGATTCCATTGAATGTTTGTTCATCTTGCTACCGTTTGGATTACCCCACATTTTTTTAGGAGCCGGCGAATAGCCCTAAATCACTGGAAAAGTTTTTAGAACAATGCTGGGACATCTTTTGACAAACGAAAAAAAATATTTTTTTATAATTTTGAGACGTATAAAAAATTGAGTACATGGCCGGTTTTTGGAAAAAGTAGTCACAAAAAAAAGAAAAAAAAAACATTTTTTTACGTTGGGCAGTTTGCGTGCACACGTACGTACGACGTAACGCAACTTTAAACGTGAAAATTGGCGAGGTTGTTATTTGCAATTCCTTAGTTACCGGGGAGTTTTCACGTTCTACGTTGCGTTACGTCGTACGTTACCTGAGATATCGCAACTCCTATTTTTGAGAAAACGCTATGTCTCAAGTTTCATAACACACTCAGTACACCGTATAAAAAAATGAGTTTTTATCTTCATTTTTTAGGGAGAAATATTAAAGACAATTTTTCGCTGCTGCGGATACAGCCTTAAGGGCTCTCTTGACCTAAAAATGTGCGAAATGGAAATCACCAATTATTTCGTAACTGTTGAACAGAAAAAATCGGGGAAAGTGGCGAAATATAGCTAAAAATCAGGAGACTGGAACTTGTACTTCAATTTGGTACAACCCGAGCCCGAGCCCGATATACCTTGCTCGAGCCCTTGGTCTTTTGAAGATTAGAAGATTTTCTTTTGGGGGCAGAAGACTTATCTAGATTTGTGAGCTGCTATGAGTAGGATGTCAGAGAATGTTTGAATTATTTGATCAATGTCATGATTAGTAATGTGCACCAGGTCTAGATCATGTTCTACCTCATCAGGAAACTTGGTCCAGTTTGCGGTTTTCAGTTCCCATTTGGAGTGGTGATTATTTAGCTTGTTGTTAGAGTTTATTTGGTCATTTTTTATTTTGATGGGGCAATGGTCACTACCATGGAGGTACGGGAAGGTTTGCCAAGACAAATACGGCGTGAGGTTTGGAGTACATGTAGTGAGATCTAGAGCACTGAAACTGCCAGCAAACGAATTAAACCTGGTAGGAGAACCTGCGTTGAGTATAGGGTTAGATTAGAAGGAGTCAAGCCAGGGCCGGTTCGAAGGGGGGTATGGGAGTGTAACACCCCCCCACCCCCCCACCAGTCGCGAATATGCAGTCGGCAAAGTCGGCAGTCGGAAATATTGTAAAAACGATTTGAAAAAAATAGACGCCCAGCTATCACGCATTCACGCATAATGCAACAGGAACTTTGTTGGTACCTAAGTTTGTGTGTATTGTGTTGTATTGACTCGAACACTGTCAGCAAATTGTCATCAGTGTTGGAAGTTCGAAAGTTTTCTTTGGAGTTTTGCATCAGCACAAAAACCTATATGTACTTATATGATAATATACAATTAGATTATTCCAAAAATTGCGGAACATCATGGAGGATATCTAGTGATATAGGTACACACTATCCATAGACTAAATTTTCAAAGAGCTGGCCAAGGCTCTTAGGCGGCTTGATTCTTCGATATAATAATTTGATGTGAATGTATGATACCTACTTGATAACATTAATGTTCTGTTTTTGGAATACTTTTACTCTTTTGAGTTTCAACTGAATCTTTTCGTCCTTGCGCTATTGAGAATTACCCTGGTAAGGGTTATAACCTACTTGTGCCATTTTCTTCTTGATGGAGCTATTTATGAAAAAAAAAGAAGGAAAACAAAATAAGGAACCTGTGGTGTGGTGGTCAGCGCGTCCGAATGTCATGTCAAGAGTCTGAAGTTCGATTCCTACCGAGGGCGGTCGGATATTCGTCTCAAAAACACGCTTTTTGATTAGAGTGTCGCATATAGCACATAAAATGGGACAATGGTACTTACCCTATGCGATGTTGATGGTCATTAAAAATCCCTCATACCCTGTCTTGGAACACACAAGGGCTCTGCAAAATTTTCGGCGTCGCGTCGGTGTCGAGCTTTGTTGCAGAAAAAAGCTAACGCTCAGTTGATGAAAAAAAAACACAAAATGAATTAAGAAGATCCCTTTTCTTGCTTATTACTATCAGCATTATTATAATCATGCAAAAAAAATCGGCTGCGACGCTGTTCCATGTTCAGACTCCTTAAAATATGCACTAGAACTTCTGAATCCTCCCCTGTCCATAAATCTGGGTTCGCCACTGGTCACCACTATAATAATAATCGGCATTTTGAAATTCTACAATTTGTCTCAGTTCTTGTTGGTGGATTTCTCTGTTTGGGGGAATGTATACATTGCATATTGATATTCGAGATTTTAGTTGTATTGAGAAGGCAACTGCTTCTAGGTTTGTGTTGAGATCGATATTTTAAGACTGATAATTTGTGCTAAGATATGAAGCTACTCCTCCACTCGATCTTTCTCTGTCTAATCGATGTTTGGAAAAACATTTGTACCCTCTGAGAGAAGGATCGCTTTTCAAAAGTGTTTCTTGTAGGCAGATCATTAGCAATTCGGAGTCTTCTAAATGGGTATGTACCCATTCAAGATTCAAGTTCCACTGTAACGTATGTAACAAAAGTTTTCGGAAAAATTTCGAGGACCTCTTATCTATTGCAAGAATAATACAATTTCAAAAATAGTTTCAACATCTCAATCTTACATCTATAGTTGTTCAAAAACATAAGTCATGGAATTGATAAAAGTCCATTGTCTTCGATGGCCCGCAGTTTGGTCTTAACTTGTTGCATGAGACTTTGGACGGAAGCAACATCGATTTCATCAATCTTTTGGTAGATCCTACGACGCAACTTGACTTTTGCCTTGAGTTTTACTTCATTTGAGCAGTTCTCTACGTTCTTGGTATAAAACTCATCGTTCCTCTCCATTCCACTGTTCCCGAGGGTGAAATATTTTCCGTCGTCCATTACAAAAATTACCCTATTTTTGGTGAAGTGCAGGCCCCTTAGTGCACGACAGCAGATAGGTAGGTATTCTCTCCAGTTGAGCTGCCGCGTATTTTGGGCTTTCCGTCTTTTACGATAAGATAAGCCTTCACTACGCAATTCCCGATGCACAGTCGTGTAAGAAACGTGACAACGCCGTCCAAATCTTCTAATTGACTTCCCCACCTGGTCTGCTGCTCCTCTTACCAGCCTGGCGATATTAGCTGCGTTCCTTTTATCATCTGAACTGAGAATTCTCACTTCAATTGCTCGTTGTGTCTCTCTCCCTCTCATGCAATTCTCGCTTTTTCTCTCTCTAACTGAAGTGAGATAATCTGAGATTTCGTGTAAAAGGAATGCAGCTATTGTCTGCAGTCAAAGCTTCGGACTTCCACTTTTTGGCAAGTTGAGACATGGGATTTCTTCCTCACACTCACTTGTCGTACGATAAATCGTTGTTTTGGAGATATTTTGGTTCCTTAATAAGAACTATTCCACATTTAGGTAGCCGTCCAACTAGCTTATAGATGCTCTTCCGCATCTCAAGCTTGTGAGACATTTTTCAGACCTTTTTGCAAAACTTGAACTGTCAGTGGAAAACACAATATCCAGAGATTAGCTGCTTTCTTTCGGTCAGGATCACGGATCATGATTCGAGAATTCACTGACTGGATTGGTTGGATTGGTTGCACGTGACACAGTCAACCAACCCCGTGAGCGGATTTCCGGATCATGATCCGTGATCCTGACCGAAAGAAAGCGGCTGTTGTTTGTGCCAAACGGCGAATTGATACTTCATTGTCATGTCATGACAATGTCATGACAATTGTCACAGTCATGGCTCCTTGGCTCCGAAATTTTTCCAAAAACTTTTGTTACATACGTTAGGACGAAGAAAATGATTTTAATGGTAGGGTTTGGAGGGGTTAGTACTCGTCTTGTAGGGAGTCTTGAGAATTAAGAGAGCAGGTGCTCAGACTCAAGGATCTACTCTTTCCTAGTTCATTTGTTGTCATGTGACTTTTGATCTTTTTATGTATACAGGATACAGGTGACTCTTGCTTTGGCAGCCTTGTTTGGAAGAAGAGGCTATAGATCAAACATCATTTTCAAAAGAGATTCAACGTCATTTGCACAGCATCTTGCCTTGCTGAGTGGGTCAGGATTTCCTCCACATTTTTCCAGAAAACCTTTGAAGACGCTATATGTCACAGGGAAGGATTTGGGTTCTTGTTCTATGTATTGTTTGATAAGCTCCATGTCCAATTCTAGCTGTGGAGACTCAATTAAACTAGAAGGTTGGGGTTTGTCCAAGTTGGCTTCGGGATCTGCTATTCGTGTTTTTGTTTTGGCTTATTTTTCGGATTTGAAAGGGGTCAGGTGTTTGTAATGCATTTTGGCTTTCGAATAGGTCTTGGGAATTTTGGATTGCACCGTCCGCCGGCGGCGAATCTAAGCTTTCCGAAGAAGCTGGGCGCTTATACCGTTGATCCTCGGTATCCATGGGAGTCTGAGATTCTGTAGATGGTTGGGCAGAGCAAGTGTCAGATATATGACCTTGACGACCCTAAATAAAACATGCTATTAGGTCGTCACATGTCCAAAATATGCGATAATTTGTGTCTTCGTAATTTATAACGAAGGAAAGGTGTCAATGGGATGTTTTCAGCGTAGTTGAAGAAACTCTGCCAGATGTCCCTAGTGGTTCGTAAGGGGCTTGGGAACATTTGTGTTCTGTATGTTGACAGCTCAACCGACTGCTTGTTGTCGTTCAAAATTGAAATATAACCCAAAAAATTGAGCGACGTTTATCAAAAGTGTCAAAGTCTGAAGTGTTGAGTTTCGCTGGCCATTCTTTGTTCGTTGAACCATAACAACGAACGTGAACTGCAGCAAAACCATGCCTGTAAGGTCAAGGAATAAGAAAGTGCAACTGACGCTACTTAATTTTAAATTCAACACTTCGCCGAAGTGCTCGTCTGAAGATGCTCAACAGAGTTTAGTTTGGGTGTTATGGTTCTGGTCTCCTCCTGCTTCCTGCTTTGTGTGAAAGAAAAGGCGACATGAGAATACGAGTTAGAATTATTGATAAAACCTGGTAGTTTTTACATAATCTTGTTTATTAAAAAGTTCCTAAAATAATTTGCATGGCTTTCACTCGACCTCCTCGCATAGCGCGCTAAAGTTTACGTTCAATTCAGTGGTTGTAGTCTGCAGTCTACACTACACCTTCTAGTCTCCTCAGGCTCTCAAGCTACGAAGTTATCCACAGAACCATTTGTGGCCGCGCCTTCCACAGGGTGCGTGCTTCTCTCTTCTTTGTCTGAACATAGGGTTACCATCTTCAAACCACACGAAAAGAGTACAGTGTGTGCGAAGCGAGCAAAATAGCGCCGCAGGCGAAAATTTTTCGGGAAAAGGGGCGTGATCAGTTAGTTTTGAATACGATGAAGACTTGAGGCGAATTCCCACTTAGAGATATTCGCAAAAAAATTCAGTGACACTCGTCAAATTCGAATTTTTGAAGGATTTACTGACTCTTCAAAGGATACAATCGAACTAAAGGTAGTTTCGGGCCCCCATGATGTCGGTACTACACATTCATGATTTTTTGTATATGAGTTACTAAAGGTACTAGCTTCGAGTTGGCAAAGTTTCAAAAATGTGTAGAACCGACATCATGATCAAAATTTTATTTTTTTCCATAGCTATCTCGTACTACGGGGTGTTTATAAGAGACTGTGATCGCGGCAGGCTTGGGTCAGGCCGAAAAACGTAGTAACAGGCGCAATTGTAGTGATCGAGAGCGGATTCCAAAGGCGATGCGATCACAGACGTTTATAAACACCCGGTACAAAAATAGAAAAATCATTCCGGTGGTTAACGGGCATACTCTTTACAAACCTTGCCCTTTTGAGTACAGCATTGAGATTTGGTACAGTTGAAGTACATACCTATACCTTACTTTCAAGAAGTGGTGCCCATATGGCACTACTTGCAGACGCTGTATACAGGGTGTTCAATAATGCAAAAATTCCAACTTGTTAACCAAAAGAGTTGGAGTCATGAAAGTCACCATGTAGATTCACAATACAATGCTTGTTGAGATAAAACAAACCGCGTCTCAATATCCTCAGGCGTTCCTGAAAAATCCTGAAATTAGTGATCAGTTTAATGAAAATTGATATTTTTCAATAAATCACTGATTTTTCAAACTATTCGAGTAAAACTCGGAAGTTCCATGAGGAGCGAGATGAGGAGTGAAGTCAAGAATGGAATGCCGTGTGTTACCATCGTCCTCATCTACTATTTTCGAAAAATTTGACAGTCAACTGTTTTTCTTTTCATTGTCCGGTGGTTAACGGTACCAACCTTGCACTTTTGAGTACAGCGTTGAGACTTGGCACAGTTGAAGTACATACCTTACCTTTCTTTTAAAGAGTGGTGCTCAGATGACACTACTCGCAGACGCCGTACACAGGGTGTTGAATAATGCAAAAAATTCGAATTCTGGTGGAAAAGTAGGATTTTTTGCATTATTCAACACCCTGTATACGGCGTCTGCAAGTAGTACCATCTGGGCACCACTTCATGGAAGTGAGGTATAGATAATAGGTATGTACTTTAACTGTGCCAAAGTCTCAATGCTGTACTCAAAAGTGCGAGGTTGGTACCGCTAACCACTGGACAATGAGAAGAAAAACAGTTAACGGCCAAATTCTCCGAAGATGGTCGATGGAAACGATGGTAACACACAGCATTTCATTTTTGACTTCAATCTTCATGAAATTACCGAGTTTCACTCGAATATCTTGAAAAATCACTAATCTACCGAAAAATGTCAATTTTCATGAAACTGACCACTAATTCCAGAATTTTTCAGGGAAGACTGGAAATATTCAGACGCGGTTTGTTTTAGCCTAACAAGCATTGAATGGTGAATCCACATGGTGATTTTCATGACTCCATCAGCTCTTTTGCTTAACAAGTTGGAATTTTTGCATCATTGTATATGGCACCTCCAAGTAGTGCCATCTTTTTGGAAGTGAGGTATAGGCTTGTTCTTCAACTGTGCCAGATCTCAATGCTGTACTCAAAAGTATGAGGTTGAGATCGCTAACCACCGGACTTGATACAGCTCAGCGACTTAGTAGATGTATCAGGCGTTTCGTGCTAAGAGCGGAAGCAATTGTTTCAGAATAGAATTTTTGAGTGACTGGCGACATTTTGAATTTTCCCTGGGGGGGGGGAGGGGAGTTAGGGCACATCTGTCTCAAGAACGCTCATCTTCACCCTTCATGTTGAAACAAAAGATTATTGTTGCGATTTGTAATGCAAATAAAGCTTCTTGTTTCGTGAAGGTACTTCCCTTTCGACTGAAGAGAGGAGGGGTCAGTTTGTGTCATGTGAGCCATTTTTCTTATGAATCAATGTGTTTGGTACGTTTCATGTTTCATTGATAACCAACTCATCAACCGAGGACCGAGACAATCCGAGAAATTGAGTTGGAAAAAGTACCTAGTGACCTGACGAGGTTCACACAACTATTTTGTGTCCAGGTTGTTTCCGATTCAGAAGTAGGTGGTAAGGCCGATTAGCCGAAACGCTGATTCACCGAACACTGTGAAAAATTGAGACATGTTGAGTTTTTTGAAAAGTACCTAGTGACCTGATGAGATCCATGTAGCTAGCTCTTTTGTGTCCAAGTTGTTTTTGAATCAGAAATCGATGGTATAGCCAAAGGTCACTGCCCTTCTGGCGTACCTGACAGACACGTGACACATGACACAAACTGACACCCCCTCCCCAGTCAAAAACAACACTTTCACGAAACAAAAGGTTCCATTTGCATCACAGATTGAAACAATAATTGCCTGTTTCAACATCAAGGGTGAAGATAATCGTTCTATAGACAGATGTGTCCGGTTTTTTTCTTCAGTTGATTTTAATTCGATTTTTTTTCGAAACATAATCGAGAAACAGTCGACGAGAATCTTTCATCTGATTCGAAGCCGGTCTGAAACTCCTCCTTGGGTGGTCTTAGGCCAATCCTCGCCCGAGTATAACATGCCTCCAGCCGGCTGTACGGCAAAGTGTAGAGGGCAACCGGCAGCGTAGTCTGGGGGACGGACGAAGTCAGAAACGTACCGGGCGTAGGGCGTGGATGTATTGGACATCCAAACCTACGTTCGGGTGTGAAAGATCCATCCCAGTGCTGGGATGGACCTACCATCAAGCATCCAGGTACCATTTTGCGGCTCGGTGAGTGCAGTTGGTGGGGCACAATAAACTTAGTTTTAGTGCAGGGGCAACCCAACCCACAATAATAATAATGTGCAGCATTCTGGTTCATCATCCAGCAGTCCACTAATTAGGACGAGTGGCAGTTCTTCTGCGAGGATTTTGTTATTTTCTTCGACTCTTGATATAAGTTTGTTCACGCTCAGATGTTTCATATTGACATCAACTTCATAGAAGTTAAAGTTATGACAGCTTTTTCTCACCTCAAGGGTCGTCCATCCATTTATCTTCCCCACCATGTCTTGTGTACCTACACAGCGTGAGGTCAACACGAGACTGAGCTTCTCTGCTTTTTGGAATGTGGGAGCGGTGCCCTCGTTCATGACGTACAAATTAAGCATTGATATCCAGTCAGCGATCTCATGTCCTCTAGTGTTATGCCCGCTTCATGAAAATTCGCAACAATCGCAACGCAGAGCGCAACGTTTCTGATTGGCTCACAAGGTATTCGCAAAGTCATCGCAACGAAGCGAAAGGCTTGCGAGCAAATCAGAAACTTTGCGCCTTATTGCGCTGTGGCTGCGGCTGCGTTGCGTAACTTCATAGAGTTGCCATTAGAACTGGTTGGGACCCCATTCTGTAGAATGATCGTTGAAGTCGCCTGTGATGATTGTTTTTGTGTTTGACAAGACAAGCTCGTTGATGATCGCTCAGAGAACTCTCTGTACCACGGCTGGTGTTACGTTCGGAAAAATACATATAACAGCTCAACAGCTTGATTTCGCCCAGCTGTACCCATGTAAATCCTGTCCCGTGTTCATGATTTGATCCTGTGATTTTGATATTTGTGCGAACTGCCGTGTCTTTATTGGTAGCTGTGTGATATGCCTTTTTTATCTGCGAGGTATTTGTTTGGCTCGGTGATAGCCCATAATATGTCAATGTGTTTCGCTGGGACGCCATTTTTTTCAGCATGTCGTGGACGGCCCCCGATCTATTAAGGTTCATTTTCAGTATTCGCAATGAGACAATCGGTAAGGTTTTCTGAAATTCCTCTTGACTGCTCGTCATTCTTTCTGTTACTACTCGTTTTATCGGTTTGGTTCTTCAGCGCTCTCTTTTTGTGGCTTCCTGGCTCTTTCACAATCTACGCTGCCTGCCTCATGGTTCTCACTTGCGCACAACACGCACGACGTCTTGTTTCTGCCATTTTTCTCCGCATCATCGCCTGCATGAGTCACTCCTGTCTGAGCTTGGCAGTCCTGTACCAAGTGACCCTGCTCCCAGCATTTGTAGCAGTTTTTCGAGGCTCCTCTTTCCTGCAGTCTGCACGAAGTCCAACCAATTTCTATTCTCTTCAGGTCTTTTGGTTTCTTGCCATCATGCTTGGGAACCTTGATTGTGGCGTTTTGCCTTTCACCAGGCGCTGGTCTGAGCGAGGTCAGGGTGTAATTCTTTGATTCCAAGGCCTTTTCCACTGCTCTTTATACTTCCTCTTTTGTGGTAATTGCATCGATGTCTTTGATACGTAAAACCGTAACTGGATTTCTTGTAATGACTTCCGTTTCTTGCACGTTTTCTGTTGCTGCTCTGAGCCCTTTTTTTCCGTCTTTATCCTTGCCAATTATAAAAAAAAATTTTTCTCTCTCTGGTCTTCCTGATTGCTGAAACTTGGGCCCCGGTGTCTTCGACATTAACCTTCTCTTTTACTGCCTTCAGGAGGTCCGCGTAGCTCTTTCTTTCTCCTTTAACAATCACGGCCTCTGTGTCGTCTCTATACCCTTGAGTTTCGTCCTTTCTTTTTAGTATTGGGGAACTGCTACCTTTTGGCATAATACCCTTGACACTTGACATCCGGTGTTCACGGTGACAGGCCCGCCTTTGTTTGCGCTATATCTTCGCCTGGCTTTCTATAGGTAGTAATTTTCACTTGTTCTTCTCAGAAGACGATTTCAATCAGTTTCTTCACCTGTTTATATCTCTATCATTTTGCACATTCCCAGCCGCTGCCTATTCTTGAGATAACCAGTTTCAACACTCCGTGCTCACTTTGACAGGCGCTGCTCCATATCCATGGTAAAGAGGCGTCGCCCTGATGGTCCTCTGTATCCCGAGTAGAGTACAGATACCTTGGAACACGTTGGATTCGAATATCCGTCCCTGGTCTGAGTGTAATTTCAATAGTACTCCGAAACGGCTGACAAGATTGTTCACCAGCACTCTCGCCACTGTACTTGGTTGGGTAGGGCGTACGCTTCCGGCCACTTGCGGAAGTAGTCCATGGCAACCAGGATGTATTTGTTGCCATCTTACGTTGTCGAAAACAGGCTAGCCACATCGATCGCGATGCGTCCAAAAGGCGCTCCAATATTGTAAGTCTACAGGTCCCCTTGGCTGCAAGTTCTTGGTCCCTTGCTGGCCGTACAAACTTCGCACTAGCGACACCATGTCTCCACGTTGTTTCGACAGTTTAGCCAGTAGAACCCCTCGCGCACCCCGGCCAAGACCTTGTAGGTACCCTCCACGCCATCGTGCATTTCCTCTAGGACCTCTTCCACTCTCTTTTTGGGAAGCACCAACTGAACCATCTCCTTCTTACTTACCATCAGGACTCTCCTAGACTCTCTTCAGCTGCCCATTCTTTATTCTCAGAGAATGCCACTGAGCTCAAAGAGCCTTGAATTCGGGCCCTTCACCAGAGATCTCGGCCAACTCTGGTCTGTCTTGGCCAAGTTCTTTTCCTTCTGCAAGTGAACCGATGGCTGAGTCCTCGAGCTGCTCCTTATTGAGCTCAGCCTCAGTCCAATTCCTTGGGGTTCCGACAACGATTGCCTTGACTTCGACATTTCAATTCCGTTGGTCTACCTCCTTGCAGTGCTTGCAGTCTTCGTTGCATGGCCTTCGAAAAAGAGCAGCCGCATTGCCATGACTTCTTCCAGGACGATGTTGGATTTTGAAGTCATATTGTCGCAGTTTCTCGATCCACCTTGGCTTGGTCAACACCTTGCTGTAGTACTACACTACTCGCTCTTGGCCCTGCTAGTGTTGTGACAGCACTGCTCCAATTCCGCTGTTGCTGGCATCAGTGTTCAAGGTGTACTGTCCTTGTGAAAGAGGGTATGCCAGGATAGCATTCGAGCACAATGCCACCTCCCGAGTCTTGAATGAGTTTTCACATCCCTTTGTCCACAGGAATGGCGCACGGTTTTCAGTCAATTTGTGTAAGGGCTTAGCAATGTCAGCAAACTTCTCCACAAATCATCTGTAGTATGTGCATAAGCTTCGTGGCACAAGTCCAAGAAACTTCTGACTTCATCTTCATGCTGATTTCTTGGTCGTGGCATTCTCGGACAGCATTCAATTTCGCTGGATCGGTTTCGATTCCCTCCGGCGACACTACGTGCCCCAAAAATTTGACTCGCTTCTGGAAGAGAACGCATTTTTTGGGTTGAGCTTGAGATGTGCACCTCGAAGACGTCGAAATACCTTCCGGAGGTTCTTTTTCTGTTCTTCAAATGTTCGACCGATGACCATTACGTCGTCGAGGTAGACTAGGCAAGTTTTCCATGTTGGACCTCGCAAAAAGCACTCCATTAGACGTTCAAACGTGGCCTGTGCGTTACAAAGTCCAAACGGCATCACAGTAAACTGATAAAGGCCGTTACCGGCAGACTGAAGAGGCCGTCTTGTCTTTGTCGTCGTTGTGAAGTCCCACTTGCCAGTAACCACTCTTCAGGTCAAGCGTCGAAAACCATTTCGATCCAGACAGCGTGCTCAAAGTGTCGTCAATCCGAGGCAGTCAATAGCTGTCTTTCTTTGTCACATCATTGAGTTGACGGTAGTCCACGCAAAATCGCGTACGTCTTTCTTCGTAACCAAAACAACCGGTGATGACCACGGGCTTGTCGATTCTTTTATCACGCCTTCATCCAACATGTTCGTCAAGAGCTTCGACACCTCTTCTTGCTTCGCCGAAGGTAGGCGCCGGGGAGCCTGTCGGATCGGTGCGGCGTTCTCAGTGTTGATCCGATGTTGGATCACGCTGATCCTCCCGGTAGGCTTACCTTCCATCGCAAAGGCTGTAGCTTCTCCTTGTATGAATTGCGTCGCAACTTCTTCTCCTATCCCCACAGATGTTTCTAGTCAGGCGAGAACATCTCCACTATCTTTTTTTCCAAGAGCTTGAGAGTCGCAGCCTTTGTCGATATTTTTGTATAGCGTGAGATCCATTCTACGAGCTCCCACTTGCCCAGAGTCTCTCCTTCCTTGATTGTTTTGCACGTCTTGTTCGGGTTAATGACTGATCGGGATTTTCGTCTTGTCCATGTCATCAATGTCTTGGCCATGATGCAGCTGGCAGCTGTGTCGGGTTCAGCAATGCCGGCGACATGTCCTCCAGGTTGTCCGCATAGTGTTACTCACATGATTTTCTCGGAGTTAGCAGCTACACGAACGGTTTCAGCCAAAAGTAGCCGAATTTCCTCAGCGGCCTCCATGGTTGTTCTAAGCGCCATTTCCCCGTCTCCGATCTTCAGTGTCCGCTGTCCAACATCCAGGATGAATCCGTTCTTTTCCATCAAGTTCAGGCCAAGTATGAAGCCGTAAACAAAGTCAGCGACCAAGAACTTTTCTTGCAGAAGAAATCGTCCAAAGCGAATGCTCACTTCAGCTTCTCCGTACACTGTAGCAGACTCTCCGGTAGCTGTAGTCAAACAAGCGCCGTCTCTCAGTGGCACATTGGGTTGCTTTCGAAGTATCGCATGTCAAACAAATGACTTCGTGGCTCCGGTATCGACTACGAACACGCAATTGTCCTCGTCAAGCTCTCCACTCAGAAGGAGGCTATTGGGTGACTCCCACAGCAGTGAGACGGAGTAAGTCCTGGGCCATTGAGGACTTCCAGCCAGCGTGCCCCCCTTAGCGCCAGATGGAATTAGTTTTCTTGATAGCGTCTCTTAGGGCTGAGAGTTCTCCGTGCTGGTATGGAACGGTCACTTGAATTCAACCTTTGCCTGCAGTCCCGACGCAGATATCCCAGTTTTCCACATCCGAAGCAATGCGGTCTTCCTCTAGCTCTTGGCTCACCTTGAGAACAAGCATTTCCTTCACAGATTTCTCAGAAGTACGTGATGCTCTGGATTCGTCAAAGCTCACCTCCCCAAGACGATAGGGCTGCGAAGCATCTTTGGCTGCCTTAATGCAAATAGCTTGGATGAGCGCGTAGCTGATGTTGGCTGGATTGCTGATCATGACCATCTGACGCACATCTGGATCTTTTTTCCGCCAATGAATGTTTCTTTTGCGATGTCGGCCAACACATCCGCTGGATAAGCTGGAAAGGCTAAGCTAGGCTAGGAATTTGGAGTCAAATTCCAGAAGGCTTTCTCCGCTCTCTTTTATTCTGGCCTTCAGCTGGGTTTGATGGATATGCCGCACATGATTGTCCCCAGATTGGAGTTCCAGGACCCTGGTCAGCTTAGTAAAGTCCTTCTGCTCACTCTCCGGAATCGTCTGAGCAGCTCCAACACTGGGCCTCTGACAGCCAGGACTAGAGCCGTAGCACTGTCAACCTCGCTCCATCTGTTTGCTTTGGCAGCGGCATCGAACTGCCCCTTAAAGATAGTCCATGGGCTTTTCCTATCGAAGTTTGGCAGCTTCACACGATGGACACCCGCTGAACTGACCATCGCAGCACTGGTGGCACTTTTCTGGACCTGTTGTTCCAGCTTCGTCATGTTGGCTTCCATCGCTCCCATTCTTTCTTCCACCGTCGCAACCACTTTCTCTTTTACACTTTCGTCGAAATACCGAGTTTGTTGTCCCACAAAGGCTAATTTTTATTCCCTTTCCTCCAGGCGTTTCCTTTCCTGTTCTTTTAGCAGGTTTCTCAATTCCTGTTCCTGTCCTTCTAGAAGATTCTTCACTTCTTCCTTATCTTCCAGACGCTGTTCTTGTAGAAGACTCTGCTGTTCATGTGGCAGATTTTTCATCCCTTTTTTTGTGCCTCTAGAAGATTATTCAATTCTTCTTTCTCTTCAACGCGTACATTTCCTTGTTCTAGAAAAAGATTTGTCAATTCTTCTTTTTCTTCCAAACGCCTCTTCTCCTGTTGTTCTTGAAGATTTTCTGCTGCTGCATCATCGCCATGATGCTCGTCAAAGTTTCTTCGACATGCTTCTTGTCTCCGGAATTTACAAATCACTAATGTTCCGAATGTCCTGTAGTCACAGGCCAAATTACTCTCAATTATACCGCTTCTGGCTTCAGATGTTACGTATTTCGCGCTTAGGTTCGTTTATATAATAATTGTGACGATCGTTTTTAAACACACAATTTATTACGGCCCGCTACAATAAATACACGCCAACAATGATTAACTTGGGAATATCGCTGATTACTACTTGCTTTCTATTGCTCTCGATCACTTCGAATTCAATACTACTCGTAGGCCGATCCGTGGTGCTTATATATACTCCGACTAGTGTTCTCGAATCTTCCATCGGTCCTCTAGCAAATTCCACAATGACCCGTAATACGGTTTCTAGGCGACTCCCGGAAAATCCTACACATTTCGCGGGCATTATCAACGTGCTGTGAATCCGGCACTCCGCCAAAGGGAAATTGTGTGCTACTCGGCCGCTAAAGTTACCAGTTCAGTTTCACGGGCCAAAGCCTACATGTATGTTCTGGAATGCACTAGAGCTTCGCACTTGTACACTGCGATCTAATGAACAGAGTCTAGAAAGACCGCGTGATGGTGTGCTCCAGAAAGCACGCGATAGTCTTGCCGCTTTTGTGACGGGGTAGTACACCCTACGGTTAATTTTTTTTCCTTCATCTAGTTCTGTGTCCCTCTCTATGCTGGCTACGCTGCCTACTTGAGCGCTTTGGTTTCGAAGCTCACTTATACTTTGAAAGCAGTCTTTGAATTTCACAGTTATTCCTTGGTACATTCCAAAGTCAGCTGCCACACAATGGACTGAAGCCGATGAGACCAAAGCTGTACAGAGACGTGTATTAGGTATTGCCCCTGTTGAGGGATCATCAGTGAGCAGATATCCGGTCCAACCATCTGGTGCTGTGGCAGACAGAGATGCTTGTAATGTACACATAGGAGGACTCCTGATATGTGAGTCTCCAAGCGGCGCTATCTATCAAAGGCATTCCGGGATGCTGTGTTCCAAAAGACATCAGGCAGACCAGGGAATTGAACACAAATTCCACGTAAAGCCACACCGTCGCCAGGAGCATCGATGGCAAAGTGTTTACACGTTTTCAAGCCGAGTAGCGCAATGTTTGAAAAACACAAACACGCCAATATTGCGCCTCCTAGGACCATGACGGACCCATCGCTTTTTCAATAAAGTAAAGCTCTCCGTCTATCACAACACCAGTCGATCAAACTAAAACTGCACAGACATGTGTTACGCCCCTGTTGAGGGCTCATCACTGCGCAGGCATTCGGTCCGAATAAGGACTCCTCCTATATGTCGGAGAGCTTTGCTTCATTATCTATGAAAAATAGGCTTATTATGCGATTCGTGAAAGAAAAGTGGAAGATTTTGTTTGTGGGTGGCGTATAAGTAAGACGATTCGTGACAAGTATCTAGATAGTTCATACCGGATACTAGCAGAGCGGCTTTTTTGTCTTTAGGGAGTTTGTAGTTGGTCGATCGAGACCTAGAGTGTTCAAGAATACATGATGGCGTACATTCTCGAACTGACTTCTTTCTTTCATTTTGTCTAGTGGGCGGCGGCTGACCCCGGACGCGGCGTCCAATAAAATAAAAATAGCATATACTTCATTGCTTTAAATCAGTTAGCCATCAGTGGAAGAATGAGATCACTATGTCCTCTGGTTGAGGAAACATTGCAAGATCCGTCACAAAAACCACGAAAATTGGGCTGGGGCCCAGTAGTCCATCAATATTTTCTTCAAATGAATTATTGAGGAGATGGACAATCTAAACAATTTTTTGCACAAATACGAGAAATCACTTACTTATGCATATTGCATAATCAATTCTGACCAATACGGTAAGGCAGTGGCAAAATTGACGGAAAACTGGTCCTGCAGGGCCCAAAATATGCCCAAACCCGATAGTGTCCTTTGACAATTATGATAATCAAAATCTTGCGATATTTCCACATGAGAATCCACCGTTCCGCATGTATTGCATATTGTATAATAATTATGCATGATGTCGTCCCAATGTAGAACACAACGGAAAAGTGGAATATAAACAAAAATATAGTCGATAGAAATTCGAAAATTCCTCATATTCTTGGATTTTGGCCGCATGCGTGATTGCGTGCGAACGTGACAATAGGTACAGGGAATTTGGTTAGTGGTTACATTACTGACAGTATTGACAACAGATATCAATATCACCAATATCGCACTGCACAGTAGTCACAGTCACAGCACTGGACTGAGATTATTGGCCCAAGAACATACCTAATTTGTGGGGTCATTGATTATTTAATATTGTATGGTCTATAGCAATAGAAGAAAAAATGGGGAAAATTCGTCCGGATAAACTAAAAAGAGTACATTTGGCTTCAAAATGGGAAAAGTGAGAGTACGCTACTCTTTTACCTCAAAAAGAGTACCTGTACTCTTTAAAGAGTACGGTTGGTAACCCTATCTGAACATAAATTTATACCGCAATTTCGTCACATCACCCAGCAATAAGAAAATTGTGTCCGATGTTCAATCGATTTCTATTATTGTATCTTCATTTATACCAAGCTGTTCAGCACCAAGGAGCTTTCGTACAAAGGCCGTGCGTGATGATACGGGAATGGGAAATCTGGAACTGACAACAGCTGCCACATAGACAATTCAGCATTCGGCATATTTGGCAACGACTCTATGGCAACGACCGCAACCTGTTGCAGAACCGTCACATTCAAAAATCCCGCTGAAATATCAGGGCAGCCGAACTGCGTCAGTGTCGCCAATTTATGATAATTGAATGTTTCTCAGCCCCTTACGAACTACCAGGGACATCTATTGAGAACCTGTCAGGAAAACATCCCATTGGATTTGCTCATCAGGTGTGACATAAGCTCAAAATGAGATTAAATTCATCGTCTTGGTAGCCTGCTCTCAAAAACGTGTGACATTTTAAATGCGAGAAGCAAAAATGATATTTTTAGGTCTTACGATTTTACCTATTGACTTGACATTTAAGTCTAGAAAGTTCTTCGTTGACATTCATGATTATTGCTTGCCTTTTCGGGGTAATTTGTTGGTGGACATGTCTTGGCGGCATTGACATAGGATGATGAAGATTTTGCAGGTATTGTTGTGGAGTATTATTTGAAGCAGATTCCATGGTGTTAATGAAGAGAGGGGTACTCGTAGGTAAATCTGAATTCATCAATTCATAATTGATGAATATAAACAAAGCAGGTGCCACACTGCTAGGCGCAGAGCGCCCAGCAAAAAGTTGGCTTTTCAGCGATAAGACTGGATGGATATTTCTCACCACGTTTTCAGTTAATAAACCTGCATTGGGTGATTTTTCCAGTGTATTAGCTGCTCCAGGTTACTCCCGGTGCGTGCTGCACTTATTGTTGGTAATTGGCAGTCCATTGGCACAAAAAACAACAACTTACACGCGGAATTATTTTATGTTTGATGAGCACACGGAAACACGTATTCACTCATGTTCCCGTTTTGTTTATATCCATGTGGTTTCATAGAAAACCAAATTTCAAAATAGTTTATTTTTCGCATCTCAATTCAGATTCCAAAGCTGTTGATTACTTGAAGGCGGATGTAAAGCTGTTAGAATAGAGTATTATACTTTTGAAAAAATATTTTGTTTTAGATGGAATCGGAAACTATATTGAAAAAAGCTGACCCGTATTTTTTTATTTTGCCATAAATCGTATCGTTTGGCCGCAATAAATAAACGAAATTCCTATATTCTGCCTATTTCTGACGTCATTTACACAGGCAGCATAGGCGGCGACTCGCTGTGACGTCAGAACTAGTTGATGTTATTCATTTATTGCGCTCAAACGATACGAGTTTTGACTAAATAAAAAAACACGGGTCAACTATTTTTCAATCTAGTTTCCATTTCAATCGAAAAAAATTTAAGGTATAATACTCTATTAGCTGTTATCATTGGGAGTTCGCGTTCTTTGCTGTACCGCCTTTGGTTCTCATTTTCAACTTAACTTGACTAGCTTCAAATTTACAAGTAAACATATCATTTTCAGCTGCAACTCAGCAACCACAGAAAAGCAAAACTGAAAAGTAATGAAGCAAGTTCTTTGAAACATCATCAGAAGCAAACTCCGTATAAAATCGGAACATACCTAGGTAGGTACTTCGGCATATCAGCATTTTATATAGGTATACCTACTCGAGACGAGGGGATACTTCCATACTATCCCTTATCCTATAAACAAAAATCTACCTATACCTATAACGTTCTGATTATACGGATAGCTAAATTATACTAGGTAGACAGATGATACCTATACCAACCCCTACTTGTTGTTATGTTAGCTTATCTATGCAAGCTCTATGCTATAAGGATCTCGATTTAAACAAGAGCTGTTGGTGCTTTCCTGAACTCTCAAGGTATGTAAATTATTGAGCTTGTCATGCTTGAACAATGTTCAAGACATATCTGGGTCGAATGCACATATCCAAACTAAAAATGTAAACTGTATTGTTATGGGAATCGTGACATGAAGCGCGATAAGTATTGCGTGTGGTTAGTTACCTCTGCTAATGGCTTGAGCATATGAAATTGCCGAAAATGCTTTACACTTTCGAAACCTAAACGAGACGCTTCCCTTGAATCCTCTCTGCTCAAAAGTAATTGAGTTAAAAAGGGTCAGCAGGTCCAAAACTAATTCCTTAGCCTCGTACCGCGAAAACACTTTACTCATTGCCTCAAGTATTTATTTATGAATCAGAGCCGAGAAAAAACTAAAAGATTCACCCAGTATACCGCCGTCGTAACTTCTCCAAGAGAACTTTAATTCGCTCTATATAAGCTTTCGCGCGCAAAGCTTTACTGTAAAATGTTCAAATAGACACAATGCGGATACTTTCAGTTCGAACTTGGCGCTTCGCTACGTCAGGGTGAACGTTTAATAATGGAATTTGTCCCGGCCGATTTCGAATTTTCATTTACAATAATTTATTATGAAGTTGCTGTGCCCCAGTTTGTGGCTGTGACAATAACGGCCTTCTAAATGGGGTTTTATTATCATCCAGAGAATTAAAATCGGTTTCTGTATGGCTCATCTAAAGTGGACCCTTCCCTATCTCCCAGGCACGTTATCTAATATTTACACTCTCTGAGATTTGTAAACGGGGCTCATTTTTTCTTCGCCTCATTTCGTCCCGGTGGAGTTTTCGCCGCTTCCATCCGGGTTTTTCTTGTTGGAGAAGATAAAGTTGTTGTGTTTTCTACCGCGTAATGAGGCAGAAACGTATAGAATTTGTTGCCAAATTGCGAAAAGAAAATTTGCTATTAAATAAGAGTCGGTTGGGCTATTTTTGGTTCATAAATAACGAGCCCAATAAGAGCGAGCCATTACCAGAAAAAGTCGAACAATATTGCGGCCCGGCACTGATGTTATAAAAAAGTATATACGTTTGGTCGTGCAGTTATTATTTAGAGAGAACCGTAAACATGATACTGTTATTATTGTCATCAATGAATTTCTAAATGCATACGCGATGGGTTTTATGGGGTAAGCAGCGTAACAGGAAAACGGTTCCTAGCCAATTTTGCGAGCAATTTTCTTTTTATGAATCCTCGTATAAAACCATCTCGTTTGGATTATTCAAATGAAGCCGTTTGCTTTTACGGAGGTAAGTACTCACAAAAAGACAAGAAAATTACGACGCAGCAAACATCCAGTAATTCATAGGATCTTAATAAAGCCACGTTTTCCACTATGGCCGGTCTCCTCGACCACATACCGGGTGGGCCATAAAAAAACGTGCTCCGAATTTTTCCTTCTAAAAGTTTCATTTCGCCACCGATTTCCTCGAACTTTTCAGTATTGGCTAGCCAATTGAATAGGCAATCATTTTCGTATTTCAAAATGGCCGACATATCAAATTTCAAGATGGCAGAAACAATTGAAAATAGGCCTTCTTCTAATGTTCTCGTTGCTTTTTTTTTAAAGATACCTAAAAGTCAAAACCAATAATGTATTATGAAGCAATAGACCTTTCTTGTCAATTCAAGACTACAAAGATAGTAAAATCGGGTCATCCGCTGAGGAGCTATTGCGAGTTGAAGCGAAGCCTACTTTCCGTTTTTTTCATTTCCGCATAACTGATCCAAATTTAGGTATCCTGCCCGCCAATCCGCCATATGCTCATTTCTCAACCGATTCTCTCAAATTTGGTACCAATGGCTAGCTAATTGGACATCAGGCTGTCTTTCTCATATGACAAAATGACGTGCCTGTCAAAATCCAAGATGGCGGAAGCAATTGAATTTTTTTTTTGTCCTTATTGATTTTTAATGAAAATGAGCAGAAAGTCAAAACCAATAATTATTATGAGGGAATAGACCTTCCTTGACAATCCAAGACCGCAACCAATCAAATCGGGTCATCTGCCGAGGGGCTACGGCGAGTTGAAGCGAAGTTTACCTACCGGTTCCTTATTCCCGCATAAACGACCCAAACTTGGGAATCCTGCCCGCCATATCTTTATTCTCCAACCTATTTGGTCAAATTTGATGTCAATGGCTAGCCAATTGGACAGGCTGCCATTTTCATATGAAAAAATGGCCAACATGTCAAAATTCAAGATGGCGGACACTATTGAAAATGGGCCTTATTTGTCCTTGTTGGAATAGAAAAACGGAAAGTATGCTTCGCTTCAACTGGCTGTAGCTCCTCATCAGATGAACCGATTTGATTGGTTGCTGTCTTGAATTGTCGAGGAAAGTCTATTCCTTCATAATGATTATTGGTTTTGACTTTCTGCTCATTTTTATTGAAAAGCAATGAGGACAAAAGAAATTCTATTTTCAATTGCTTTCGCCGTCTTGGATTTTGACAGGTCATTTTGCCATATGAAAAAGGTAGCCTGTCCAACTGGCTAGCCATTGATACCAAATTTGAGTGAATCGGTTGAGAAATTAGCATATGGCGGAGTGGCGGGCAGGATACCTAAATTTAGGTCAATTATGCGGAAATTATGTTGAGGCTTCGCTTCAACTCGCAATAGCTCCTCAGCAGATGACCCGATTTTATTTGTTGTGGTCTAACATTGACAAGGAAGGTCTATTCCTTCATAATACATTATTGGTTTTGACTTTCTGGTAACTTTCAATAAAAAGCAACGAGAACAAAAGAAGGCCTATTTTCAATTGTTTCTACCATCTCGAATTTTGGTATGTCAGCCATTTTGAAATATAGAAATGATAACCCATTCAATTGGCTATACAATGCTGAAAAGTTCGATAAAATCGGTGGAGGAATAAAAATTGAAGGAGGAAAAATTCAGAGCACGGTTTTTTATGGCCCACCCGGTATACCTCTCGACTCTCGACTCCCACACAAGCGAGCCATTTTTAAATCTTACCAAGGCTTCCAAAATTATCATACTCGGTGTTTGCTCGAAATGCAGCTGGAGCTTAGGCCCGCGCATCAAGTCCGGATTAATACACCATAACTTTGTGCCTTCGAGCTTTTCGGATTTATGAAAATTGAATATCCGGGTAGGGGAAATCCGACGTGTTTGTCATTAGCTTACGCTCGAGTCTTACTTACGAAGTATTGTAATAGAACAGACCTCCCAGCACAAATAAATGACTCGTATTCATTATGGTTCAAAAAGGGTCCATGCTCATCGTCTTTCACGACTTGGGCTTATACTGATGCTTTTAACTCGCTCAAACCAACGATGGACATCGACTTTTCTACAGAATAAAGGACCTACGTTTTGTGCTTTTTTCCAGTCAATAAGTCATCAATTAAATATATGAATAATTATCACTGATACTAATGCAATGTTTTGCCGCTGAAGAAGATGATAGATGGCAGCAGGGGCCAACCCGGGTTTATCATCACTAGGTTATTGTTGGTTGGTAAGCCTACCTGCAACGACGACATTCACATTTGACGAGACAGCTGCCTGGCAGACATACATCAAAGTCGAAAGAAAAACCCCCTCCATGTGAGAACCGTTCAAAAAGTAGCGGGGAAATAAGAAATGACCTGGGTTGGCTCCTGCTGCCATCTACTTGACATCTTGCCAACTACAGAGAAAACACCCCATTAACTCGACGCCCATAAATCGCTAACGAACCCTCAATTCATAATGGTAATGGACTAGCGGAATTAGCTATAGAAAGTACGAGTATACAGGTGTCACAGAAATGAATACACAAAAAGATATCATATATTCCTGACAACGTGACAACAAAATAGGTCGATTCAACCAAACTTTACCTCTATACCAAAATGCTTTCTAAGAGAGATACAGGCTTTCAAAGTTGACTTTTGGATGTACATCGTTTCTATGGCATATTTCCGAAACCGTCCGTGATAGAAAGACGGGCTTTTGCACAATCACTTAAGATTTCATGCTTTCCAATATGACGTTACGATCGTTCCAAAATCCCACCCCAGGTGTGTCAAACTGATAGAGGGGGAGTAAGATCCAATCCAACTTTTTTGCGTGTGAAGTTTTTCAAAGTTAAACATAACAATATGAATTTTTGAATAGTTTTACAAAAGAAAGGTGCTCCAAAATGCATGGTTTTCAAGCAAAATCTATTTGAAAATATAAAAATTCCATTACCTGAGAAACTGCCATCTTGAACTTTCACACTTCCCAACCGATTCACTTGAGATTTGAAGTTGACATGTACTGTCGAAAGACAATCGATATTATCACGCATTTGTCAAATTTTGAATTTTGATGTTTTCAGAGGTTACCACTTGGAATCTCAAGTGGATCGGTTCAAAACTGTAAAAGTCCAAAATGGTGACTTTAAGAGACGTCAAAATCAAAATTTGACTAATGCTGATCGATTGTCTTACAAAATTACATGTCGACTTAGAATCTCAAGTGAATCGGTTGGGAAGTATGAAAGTTCGAGATGGCAGTTTCTTAGGTAATGAATTGTCAAGTCGATTTTTCTTGAAAACCATGCATTTTATCGAAATTCAACAAGAGCCACGTTTCCTCTGTAAAAATATTCGAAAACTCATATTCTTGCGTTCTTCAACCTAAAAAAAATTCACACGCAAAAAAGTGGGAGGAGATTTTACTCCCCCCTTAATCAGTTTGACACCCCCGAGGTAAAATTATGAAACGATCTTACGTCATATTGTGAAACATAAAAGCTTGAGTGACTGTACACAATTCTTCCATTCTATCACCAACAGTTCCGGATATATGCCATAAAAACTACATCCAAAAGTGAACTTTGAAGGCCTGTATCTCTCTTAGGACGAATTTTGGTATATAGATAAGTTTGGTTCGGTTCAATCCACCTATTTTGTTGTCAGGAATATGTGATACCTTTTTGTGTTTTTCATTTCTGGGACACCTGTATAAGTATAGGTATGCATGGTTCAATGAATCAAATGCAAGTCGTTCTTGAAAAACTACCTCAAAAATACTTATTTCGATGAGCAGAACTCGTATCCCAGAATTGATGACGGAAACATGTGACCGCCTGTCAAGTTGATTTAAAAAAATTCGGCCCCGTAAAGGAGATACAGCGAACAGCCGTTCATAGTGTTACGATATTTCGCGTACGGGTTCGAATATAATTGAGACGATCGATTTAGAACACACACTGTTCATTTCGGCGTACTACTACAATAAATGCCAACAATTATCCACTTGGAATTATATCGCAGGTACTTCGCTTGTTTCGCTCGCGTTAACACTTCGCCTTCCAATTCAATACTGCCGCGAGCTGCCGGCTGATGCCTTATATAAGGCCTCCGAATAATGTTCCAGAGCCTTCTGTCTACTTCCAGCAAATTCCATAGTGCCTGGCATATGCGGTTTCTAGACCATTCATGAATAATCACACACACCTTCCGCGTACTTTCCATGTGTTCTGGAATCGGCGCTTCCGCCAAAGTGGACTGATGTGCCTTGATCGAACGTTCGAGTCTCCATTGAGTTTCACATACACGAACGCTCTGGAATGCACCAGATCGCTCCAGACTCTACACTGCGATCTAATGAATGGAAGGATCCAGAAAGGTCGAGTGTTTACCAATATGTACGGGGTCGCCGCTCATCGTAACAATAGATTGACTTTATACTGTTTTTTTTATCAATAACTATTTTTGAACGAGTTGATGTTGATATTTGGCTGTAGCTTGCCACCGATTGGTTTTAAATGACTGTTTAAAAGTCAAATTTCAGTATAATCCAACCATCAGTGATACCTACCAAGGTTACATACCTACATACATAATACATAGATCGACCGACAAGACAACATTCTTTTTCTGGCACACTTCGACGTTTTAGCATACGGGGATTCCAAAGAAAAAGAACAAAAATTTTTTTTCGCGACATTGACTGCATTGAAGAAAATTGAAAGGTCAAGAATATCAAATTGGTTACTCGAAGAATTTTAGGGAGAATTATTCAGAAAGAGAATTTGATTCTTTTCGATTTGATGTATCACAAAGTAGGTAGTGCCACTTGAAATTTTGAAGTTGGGGTGCGTGGGGGCAAGGGAGCTGAAGATAGAAATTCGCTTATGTATTTTTCAGATGTCCCCCTTGATATAAAAATCGACCTGTTTTTGCTTGAAGACATCGAGAGTTATTGCAGGTGGATAGTTTTCAAATGATCACCTGGTATATATTGTGATGTAATACTTGTTTTGTACCTGTTTTTTGCCAATGAGACCGTTTGATATTATAGGTACGCGGACATGAGTACGAAGAGCCGAAGAATGACTTTATAAAAAAAAACACAGCGATCCTGGAGCTATGGGTCAGATCCAGGATCAAAGCTCAACTTATCACATACACTGTAAACGATCTGGCAGCAGATAAGCCTCCATTGAACAGCTCTTGTACGCTCAACCAAAGCCAAAGGTGTGGCTTAGATAAATGCTCGGGGGTGGCAGACTTTAGATCGTTATTCGCTGCACAACAAAATTCAACCCTTCTCAGTCACGCAATAAATAACATTCCTGGCGATGAATATTATTATTATTATACGTCGGATTTTCCCATCTTCACCATTCTGAGCACAAGTAGCATTCCTCTGCACGCGGTTTCCGCTCGTACAAACAGCGGGGCTTTACCGGTGAAAACTCGCCCCGGGCGCCATACCTCACTTTCTCTTTTTGTACAGGGTGGCTTTTAAGTAGGAAGCGGATTTATATGCGGTAAAAAAGCTCAAAATATGCAGTTTATATGTGCTTAAAAAATATTAAAATATGCGGCAAAAATGTTCAAATAGAGCAATATATACGAGTAAATATGTGATATAAGCTGCAAAAATTGTGGAAATTCCAACATTTACATGTAAAACCAACCAATCAAATTTGACCATGAAAGTAAAAAAAAAATTCTTCTGAAATTTTCAATTTTTTTTCTCTTAAAATGAAGAAATTGTGATTTTCGAGCACATATGTATAGATAAAATGGTCAAAATATTGATAAATATTCAGTTATATGCAAAAACTTGGACTTAATATGCGGCGATATGCGATTATATGGACTATCAATTTGTATGCGGTAAAAAGTCAAAATAATAAATCATATGCGGAATAAAACTTGGTATTTAGGTTCCTTATAGATGGAAACGTCAAGCTGCAAGTCGACAGTTGCATCCAACTTAGCGAATAGAACATGTAAAGGATTATAAATCCGATCTCTACTCATAAGTTGCTGACCTCGCTGACCGATTTGAAATCGCTGTAACTTTTTTGTCTGTAATTTTTTGTTTGGAATACATTATTTTATCAAGTAGACTGTGAAAGGAAGTTTTATTTATATCAGACATGGAAAATAACGTCTTTTTTAGCCGATCGGCCACATAGGTGCGGTTTTCTAGCCTACTACCAGGTCACATAAATAAACGGCCGCCGGTCAAAAATATGGATGATAATGTTCTAACAACATTATGTTGCCATAACAATGTCAAATTTTCTGTATCTAGATTCATCAGATAGGGGCGTTCATTCAGCATTAAGTTTTATTAGGTACCTCTTATTAGATCGGCTAAAAAATAGTATGTGCGGTTTGTACAAAAAGTGCCTCCCAGCCCTCAGCCCTCGGCTAACGCCTCGGCGCGACTACAAGATTCCGTCATCGGCCGGGAATATGACACTTCCTATATCAACCGCACAATATACATAGTATTAAATAACTACCTACCATTTCCGGCCTCGCAAAGTCTGGCTCTTTCGCGAGCGATAAGCTCGTTGTGTTCGCGTGACTGAACGACAATAAAATTCCACGATTTTGACTGGTTTTCAACAGTGCAGGTACCCCACCATAATTGACGCTGGTACCAGTTTGGTGTGAACATGAGAACGTCGAAACACATCAAACCGAAATTTCAGTAGAGAATCCCAAAAACGTTCTAAAAAGAGTCCGACTTTTTCAATTTCAATACGGCAACGGTTTCGGAGATTAATTTTTTATAGTTGATGTAAATAAAACTCTCATGTTTTGGCTTTGATTCACAGAAAGAATTTTTTTTTCTAATATTTTCCTCGAGATTTTCCTCCTTATCGGCCTGCACCGGCCATAGGAGTTTTTGCCCTTTATTATCACATTTACATAGCCAGAAAAATTGCAAATTGGACAAACACAAACATCCAGACTTCTTACGGGAATCGAACCCGGGACTCTCGCGGCCGAAGGCAGCCACACAACCACCTGCGCCACGAGGCCTCATGGCTAAGATCAAAGTGTAGTATCTGTTCTTATCAGAAAGAATAGTTGAAAAAATCATAGAAGGAACAAAGTTAATAGCGATTTCAAATCGGTCAGGAACTTATGAGTCACCCTGTATATAATTCGCCCAAGTATAAAACATATTTTTGTTTGGTGTTCCAATTATTAAGGGTTTTAAGGTACATTCGTGAGATTATTGTTTCGTACAGCTGCAATCATCAAATTGATGCGATGTCTTTTCATCGGGACTCGGGACATGAAACCGGCCTGAAATGTCCAGTATTCGCCCATTTGATAATAATTGCAACTGTACGACGCAATAATCTCACGACTGTACAACATGTACATATCTCCATGAAAGTTTTCTAACGGTTTCAGAGCGTCGAGCCTCGAGCCTTTTCTTCCATTTCGGTTTTTATAAGGCGCGCTTTCTGTGAATTGCACGTTTTCGTGCTACTACTCAAATGAATTCGGGTTAGTTGTCTCAAATGCCCTATAAATAGAATAAAATTCTAACATGCTGCTTGCAGTGGTGTATAATATCTTGTATTAAAGTTTGCTGAAAAGTTGTATAAAGCTGCCAGCTCCACTTTGTTTTTAAAATGATATTATTTGTTCTCAAATTGGTAAACTAACTAGTTTCGGCTGTAAAATTGTAAATAGCCAATAGCCATGTTCACATCCTAAAAATAAATACAATACTAAATAGAACAGAAATCGAGGTCTAGATAGATTTTCTGGATGAGACTTAGACTGGACGGCAGGCTATTTGATGCAATTCTTCACAAAATTAGCCTAAATAATGAAAATAATGATTGTCTTGGTTAAGCAAAGGAACTTTGACATTTTTTTATAGCATAACATTGTCCTACCAAATTAAAAAATAAGCTGTTTTTTCCCAAGTGGACTGGTGATCGATCTGACAGGACCCAGATGCGTGCATAAAAAATCCAACGCAAACTTTTTTAAGGCGTAAATAAAAATCACATACAAACTTCTCTGCGTATTTGCCGACAAAACTTTCCGATCTTTTCTTTTATTCAAAAAGAAAAACTGTTTAGTCTGCTTGGACCAGCAGATCCAAACTGTGCTAGTTGATGATTGTGTAAATATTCAGATTCATATAAACAAATAGTTTAAAATTAAGATTCTGTTGACCTTCTAGAATGTGTTTTTGAGTAAGTAGGTCAGTTTCAGTGACAGTCGCCTAAATATGCAAAGTAAGAGGGAACTTAACATGAGCATAACATGAATAATTTTTTCGTATACCGTGCGACCAACAACCAACAACAAAAAAACCTTTTATAGGGTTGTCTTCGGAAATAAAATTAAAATCGAACGCATATCTAAACCATCTTCGTGGATCTATTCGAGTGTTGACATAGGACGTCAAAAAGACACATTTGCTTTTGGGAAAGTTGAAATTTTCGAAAATGGTTTTCTACTATTCAACAAAAGGCTTTCATGAGCGAAAGTAATTTTCGTAATGAGCAGAGAGTGTGCAGTCACTATAGATTTATTCAGTATGGAACTGTTCCGCCAGTAGCATAGGGGGCATGTGCCCCCCCCCCCCCCCCCCCCCCATCGATCTGTAATGATAATAATAAGAAGAAGGTATACCGGCAAAAGAACAGGCGCGCTTCGATACTGTTGTAAATTTGAAAATGTATACCTAATTTCGTTGTATAATACGTAATATGTACCTATATAATAAATGTAGGTATAATACGTTCTACTCTTCTACACAAAAATTACTATTAGTCCAAATCTTTTTTATTGATGGATGAAGGCATTTTCCTCTGCCTTCTTCTCCTTCCTTCATTTTCCCCCCTCCTTCTCACGTATCTTGCGTTATTTTAAAAAAATTCACCTTGCCCCCCCCCATCCCAAATCTCTAAATACGCTACTGTGTTCCGCTAAATAGGGTAGTGACAATACATTTTATTATTATTTTATTTTAAAATTCACTTCTTGATAAGTAACGCTATACAGTTAACAGATTGCTTTCGTCAGTTTTCTTGGTAAAAAAAATTATGAAAGTTTTCGATCATATCAAATTTGGCGCGATGACGTCACAATCTTTCATAGGCGGAGAAGCAGGCTTGACAACACTACAGAACTCACTACAAAAAGCACTAGCGTCAACCCGTCAACGCTCATAACAGCTGATTGTTATATTGTTGACGCTTTGTGTATCTGTGCGGTGATTCGTGTTGTTTAGTTGTTTTGCTTGAAAATATGGAAAGTTGGTAAAATCTTTCATGATTTATGAATATTTCAAGATTACATGAGACTTCAATGGTTATGTTATGCTGGCAAACGTCAACGTCAACACTGACACACAGGCAATGGAGGCGGGGTCATCCCCACTACTGTCAAAAGATTGAAACGTCACAGCCCGCCTTACAGCTCGGTAGATTTGAAATCGTTCGCAAAAGTAGCCACTTTCAAGGCAGATTTTGAGACACTTGGAACTTTTTTTCGAATTTTCACGAAGCGTAGTTTTGTTATTAAGGCTTTACATTCGATCGGTATGATTTTTTTAATATTTTTTGATGGTGGTCACTACTCTATTTCATCCCAGACAGCACGAAATGTTTTGAAAATATTTGGTAGTAGTTGATGAATATTTACAACATTCTATAAATGTTTACAAAATATTCGTCACAAATATTACAGAAATATTGAGGTGAAATATTGTACCAACATTCAGCAAATATTTTGAACATTTATTGAATATTTAGCAATAAATATTATCAAAATATATAGTGAACTTAATTTCTCAAATATTTACAGTATTCTAGACAATGTGGCTTCCGGTTTTTGTTTTGGTCATTCGCACGGATCTTTGAAATATATAATTGTGTTGTGTCGAAGAGATAGTGTTTCACATCCCTTTGACTTCAAGTGTAGTTTGCCTTAAATTAACAAAACTCGGTTTGCGGTCCTGAAAGTACCTTTTTAACGGCCTACAATAGGTTTTTTCTATGTTACGGTTGAAATGATTCATAATGTCGTGAAATACATCCGTTGTTTTATTTGTTTCGTACAAATACGTCACTTTAATTTATTTCGACACTAATTGGTAATTTATGTAGCAAGTACGCGGATAAATCCGCGTGTTTAGGGACGAGGCGGTAGCCGAGTATCCCTAAAAGTGGATGAGCCGCTGAATCTTCCAGATGTATAGTTAGCAAAATTCATATTATTCATCTAGCAGACATCTGCGTGTTCACATAGTAGTTTACCCAGAACCACTGAACCTTTCCAACGGCCCCGTAGCACAGGTGGTCAGTATCTGTCTGTGGTGCGGAGATTGCGGGTTCGATTCCTGCTGTAGCCTGGGCGTTGTGTGTCGTCTTTTCAGCTAAATTAATTGTATATGGAATAAAGGCGAGCTCCTATGGCTAAAAAAGGCTGATAAGAAGAAAAACAAACTTTTTTTTTAATTTCAAAAAATACGTGGTTCTAAATGTTTTTAGAATATTTTTGGCAAATATTGTACAAATATTGAAAAGCGGGACATCAAAACATTCAGTAAATATTTATACAATATTCACTGAATGAATTCCAATATTTTATAAATATTATAATATTTGGCTTTTAATATTTCACAAACATTTTGAAAATGTTTATGTGCTGTCTGGGATGATATCTGACACTGGAATATCTCATTCAGGGAAGCTGACAAGAGTGTTGAGGAAAAAAGCCTTACCTTTGAGTGTTTACATTTCATTATGTCGCTCACAAAAGGAAAACAAAACACAAGCCAGATAGTAAGTAAGTAAGTAAGTAAGTAAGTATATATTTTTGCCAATAAGATACAAACTCAGGTATATGTGGCACGTCAGTCTTACAATTAAATGGATAAATACACACAAAAAATAACAGCAAACAAAGAAATAAATATAAATACAAAATATACATATGTACAACAATTGACAACAGCAGATGGCCCGACCACTACTGAATAAATTCGCGCAAGTCATAGAATAGCCTGTCCTGAAGGTAATCCTTCAACCCACGCCTGAAGGCCGCCAAGCTGCCAATGGACCTAATTGACTCCGGGAGAGCGCCATAGGCCTTTATCATCCTGTATCTTGCGCTACGCTCAAAAAACGCCGTCGAGTGGGCCGGAATTCTGAGTGAGTGCGCGTGACGCGTTAGGACGCCGCAACCGTTGTACATGTCTCTATTTGTGGAAAAAGAAGACATGTTTTTTCTGACAAACATACATAACCTGTAGATGTAGAGGGTGGCCAAGGGCATGATCCGCAGTGCACTGAACAATGGTCTACTGGGTTCTCTATAATTGACTTTTAGCATTGATCTTATTATGCGCTTTTGAGTGATGAATGCATACCTCATGAGTACAACCGGTGCAGATCCCCAAAAGATCAACCCGTAGGACAGAACACTTTCAACATGGGCAAAGTAGTAAGTTCTGAGCGCGTGGATGTCGACAGCGTCTCTAATATTGTTAATAGCGTAGCATGCGCTGTTCAATCTTGAAATGACTTGCCTGATATGTGGCTCAAATCTTAGTTGAGAGTCAATCCTAACCCCTAAAAACTTGGTGTCCGCTACCACAGGTATAGACCTTGAATTCATCTTTATGTATAGACTCTCACCACCGACAACCGAGGACTGATTAAACTGCAATACAATGGTTTTGTCACTGTTTAGAAGTAAGGAGTTTTCACTACACCAAGAGTTCATCTCGCGAACAGCGCCCGAGCCCGAAGCCGCCGCAGTCCCCGCGTCTAAACCCGACACTATGCAAGATGTATCATCAGCAAACTGATAGATTGACGGAATTGAGAGGGCTTGAGGGAGATCGTTAACATAAATGTTGAACAAGAGTGGTCTCAACCTCGCACCCTGTGGAACGCCTTGTTCTAAATCTCTAGGATCGGAATAGTGATATCCTATCTCATTGTTAGAAACGTGCCTTAGACACACTCTGTGGGTTCTTCCACTCAAATATGATCTGAACAGACTTAGGGCGACTCCTCTGATTCCATAACAATATAACTTATCAAGCAAGATCTCGTGATCAAGCGTATCGAAGGCTTTGGACAAATCAAAATACACACCCGCAACGGTGTTTTCCCTTTCCAGTGACTCAGTGACACATGATAAAGACTCAAATAATGCGTCCTCGGTTGACCGACCCTCTATGAATCCATACTGAGTCCCAGATAAAAGGTTACTACCACTCAAAAACTTATAGAGTCTTCTGTAGATCAGGCCCTCGAACACCTTGGAAAAAGAAGACAACAAAGAAACAGGTCTGTAGTTGACGGCGCTCAACTTTGATCCCTTTTTGTGTATGGATGAAGATGAACCAGGAATGCAAAATAAAGCTGACTTCGTTCGGTGAATGGAGGGGTCATGAAGATATTGATTTTGAAATCATCTTGATAACATCTTGCAAATTGAAGAAGTGATTGAGAATGAAAATATGATGCCAATATTATTATTATTGATTATAGTCCGGATGTTAAGAGCAAAAAACAGGGGGTACCCTGCATTTTGAGGTAGAGCGAAGCCCCTTTGCATGTGTGATGCTTGGACCCTCCCGGATCCATAATCATCGGTAGCCACCGGCAAAAATCGTGCAGGCACTGTATACAGGGTGAAGCAGAAAAAAAATTAAGAAAATTTGTATTTCGTGAACCAAAACGGATGGAGTCGCGTGAAACACCATATCTGTTCCAAATTTTGCGCTTATCAAGATAAAGAAATCCGTTTTCGATTATCTTGTGCCAGTTTTGAAATATCAGGGAAAGAAAAAAAAAAGAAAGCTGAAAATTGCCTTTCCATAAATGGCTGAAAATTCAAGATAAAGAGATGCGATTTGGTTTGTATACTCTGAGTGATGTTTCAAGTGAAATTCGAGGAGTAGCCACCTGGGAAATCACTGCGGGCGCTGTTACAGGGTGAGGCAGAGAAAATTGAAGATAAATCGTATTTCGTGAACCCAAACAAATGGACTCACGCGAACCACCAAGTTATGTTCTAAATTTTGCTTTTGACAAGGTGTGAGTAATAGTTTTTGAAAATCTCATTCATTTTTTGAAAAATCATTATAAGAACTTTTTCTTTTTTGAACTTCATTTTTTTCTTGTATGGCTGAAAACCCAAGATATAGATGTGCAATTTGGTGAGTATGTCAATAGTGATGTTTTACGTAGAACGCGATTGAAAGGAACCGGCGCCAGTACTGCAGGCGCTGTATACAGGGTGAAGCAGAGAAAAATCTAAAAAAATCATATTCCGTGAACCGAAATGAATAAAGTCGCGTGAACCGCCATATGTGTTCTGAATTCTGCTCTTGAAAAGATGTGTGCAGTAGTTTTTGAAAATCTCGTCGACATTTGTGAAAAAATTGACATAAAAACTTTTTCGTTCTTGAATTTCTTTTTTTTATGAACGGCTGAAAATCAAGGATAAAGGGATGCAATTTTGTAAGTATGTCGATAGTGATGTTCTACGTGAAACGCGATTGATAGCCACCGGCGCCAGTACTGCAGGCGCTGTATACAGGGTGAAGCAGAGGAAATTCTTAAAAAATCATATTTCGTGAACCGAAATGAATAAAGTCGCGTGAACCGCCATATGTGTTCTGAATTCCGCTCTTGAAAAGATGTGTGCAGTAGTTTTTGAAAATCTCGTCGACATTTTTGAAAAAATTGACATAAAAACTTTTTGGTTCTTGAATTTCTTTTTTTTTATGAACGGCTGAAAATTGAGGATAAAGGGATGCAATTTTGTGAGTATGTCGACAGTGATGATTTACGTGAAACGTGGTTGGTGATCACCGGCGCAAACACTGCAGGCGCTGTACACAGGGTAGAAGTAGAAAAAAAATGAAAAAATCGAACCTACTAGTAGTTCGACAGGGATGATGTCGTGTGAGCCACCATATATATTCCTGATTCTGCAATTATGATGATGCAGTTAACCACTTAGATAGCCTGTTTTGTTTCGAAAGAATCGCGATTAAAATTTTATTATTGATTTAAGTTTTTGATAATGAAAATTGTAATATTATAATGTGTATAATGAGTAAAGTCAAATTAAAAATATTTTATCCATGGGAAGGGAATGGTCGACGGCAACATGCCCATGATGCTCACAGCATTTCCCCGTTGAATGGCAAGACTGATTCTTTGAATTAGGTAAATTTTTGAACGTGTTCTTCCAGTCACAGCTTTCAATCTTTTTCCTAATTGGTCCACAAATTGTACGTTCTCTTTGGACCAAGGACCGAGCGTTTTCACAGAAAAAGCTAAAAACCGATAGCCTGCGTCAATAATTTATCAATATTTTCTCCGTTTGTTGTTGGCAGCGATATCGGCTACGTCCCCAGTACATTTTTATGAGTTTTCTAAATGTGAAGGCGAAAGCGTATCTGCACAGGTCGCGTCCCAGACCAAATGTATTCCGTGAGACCAAGGTATTAGCGTCATACCGTCTGGTCTCTTCCCGTCAAGTCTTGACAATCCGATAGGCTCTAAAGTTGACGGAATTTGAGCCAGTAGAAAGAGCTTTCTGGATGATGTTGTTGATTTCACGATGACGCGATTGTCTACCAGCGCTTTTCGAGCAAGAAAGACCATGTGTACTTTTAAGATCAACCATCCTCCCACAGACACAACGATGGGTTTACATATTTCACATCCTAAGCGCAAAGCAACTGATATGCGGAACACGTTGTCGTTTAAAGGAGTCTCAAGATTTTCACACGGTAACACATTTAACCAAGCACCAGAGACGGCAGCTGTCGAAGCCAGGTATCTTGTTTTTTCTATCCTTGAATTAGTTGGATTCGACGTCAATTCTTAAGTTATTATCCTGATGTTAATGGTATCCCAGGACATGTGACAACTCAGGAACCTCATGACTGACTAGAAGCCACTCTGCTGAAGATTCATTGCACCCACTGATCCAAGTCAAGTCTTCTTCTTAGGGAAGGAACATGAAAGAAAATACCAAACGAGAAACAGGAACTACAGATGAGAGGAAAGCGGCTCTATATGGATGTCATCAATTTTTTTTATCCCAAGTCCTCCATATTGGATATTGGACTGGTAAGGAAGCCATTCGTAATTGGTTCCGCTCTAATTTTAAATTCATCACTTTCTCCAATGTTGCAAATATGTGGCTATCGAGCTTGTTGATTGAGTCATGGAATCCATTCAAGGGCGTAGTCCGAAGAAGGTAGTTCAATTTCGGGATGGCCAAGCAGTGGCGAAGCAGATACTATGCTGTGTGCGTATTTAGAAGCTTCAATCGATCGAGTAATAATTTGAGTTCTGTTATTTTTTCAATCATGATAATTTCTGTAGATTCAGCGCTCTACGGTCCACCTAGTAGTCTGAGATTTTTTGAAACTACTTTGATGCCAGGTAGGTGGTTTTCGAAGGATTTGAAGGTTTCACAGTTGAAAGATGAGCAGAAGAAAATTTCACATTTTTGATCATTGATGTTAGGTCTAAGATTTTCACAATTTTCAGATGCAATTTTGAAATTTGCAAGAATTAAATCTGGAGCTCCTCCTAAGGTACCATCATCTAAGTACCATGCATTAAATTTACAATTAAGTTGATTTAGAATTGGCTGCATGGCAAGGTAGAAAAGCACTGGTCCAGTGGGATCCCTAGGGATCCCCTTGTTGAGCTCCAACTTCTGATAAAATCTTCTCATCCCCAAATGATAAATATGATAAATTTCTGTAATACTGGGATAAATGAAAACAAAATAGGAGTATGTTTTGAAACTTCGTTCAACATGCTGTCACGTTCTATTGAGTTCAAGGCATTTTGAAAGTCTATTTTGAGTATCACCTTATTTTATGTTGTTATATTATTATCTTCAATGAAGCTTCGGCACACATGTATGATCTGATTCAGATCATCCTTTGGTTGCAAAACCGACCTGAGCGGGACGAAGGTAGTTTCCCACTGATTCACGTACCATTTGGCAATCAAGCTTGGCTGCTAAACGTCGAAGAGTTGTGCCCACAGCTATGGGACGTATCCCTCCATATCTTTTATTTAAAGCACATAGTGAGGCTCCATAAAGTACACATGTTTGGATGAACTTGGCCCGATAACATGATCTTTATTTTATTTTATTTATTGACTTATCAACGAATTTCAATTGAATATCAACAAGAACCAGAAAAATCACACGTATAGGGTACCGTCAGAAGCACAATATCACATAATTATACGGGGTGTTTATAAGAGACTGTGATCGCGGCAGGCTTGGGTCAGGCCGAAAAACGTAGTAACAGGCGCAATTGTAGTGATCGAGAGCGGATTCCAAAGGCGATGCGATCACAGACGTTTATAAACACCCGGTATTAAAATTTTTGTCATTAAAAAAAACTCGAAAAAAAAAAAGACTTCATGGTGAATGAACTCCGTGAGGGCTCTTTCATAGCCTTGTCACTTTTTTTGGATTTACAAAAAAATTGTTGTGTGTGATACAGTGCTCCTACAGTACATATCAAATTAAAATTATATTCCTATATAGATATAATAACCACATATCTTGAAATTTTTCACCATTTGCATTCATTAAAGAAAGAATTTTCATAGAAAAGAATCTATGCGCAATAACTGTAGTACCTATTTAAAAACGGGACCAGACATCCTGAAACAGTGTTTTGCATCTTAATAATTTAAAAAAAGGAATATACCGTCCGTTTTTTTTTCTAGGCCCCAGCGCGTAGCGCCTTTATTATGGGCTTCACACCCAACATATTATATATTTTTGAAATCAGAAGAACAAAATCTTTCGATTGATGGTATGTCAAATTATTTCTGACAGATGTCATTTTTTGACAATTGACAGAATAGTACTTGTGATATATCATTTCAAAGCCCATAAAATTCTGAGGAGAACTGTGATTTTATTTTTGGAATAGGATGTCTTTCACAGCTTCTAGAGGTCTTCAAATAGGAAAAATTGTTGAAATCCAGAAATACTCAATAAGTTTGTAAGTAGGTGAAACAGGTATTTTCAACAATAACTAATGATAATAATCAATAAATAATCACAATAAAACGAAAAATGTCCTGAAGAAGTTACTCGAAATGACCGTCTCCTTGTTCCTTGAATGAAAGATTCGACGACCGGTGAATTGGAACTGCCAGCCCAACGCGATAGCATCCGAGGTGGCCAGGTATGACCCCCTCGATTTTTTTTATGAGCCTATCTGAAAGATGAGGTGTTTATAGAATCTTCCGCTAATTTGGACGATTTGAAATCAGAATATTATCATCAGTTGATATTAAAAGTACCTATTAATCATTGAGTAGGTATTTCTGAATTTTAACAATTTTTTCTATTCAAAGACCCCCAGAAGCTGTAAAAGACATCCTATTCTAGAAATGAAAACACAGTTCTCCTAAGAATTTTGTGGGCTTTAAAATGGTGTGTCACAAGTACTATTCTGTCAATTGTCAAAAAATGACATCTGTCAAAAATAATTTGACATATCATCAGTCGAAAGATCTTGTTTTTGTGATTTCAAAAATATATAACATATTGGGTGTGAAACCCATAATAAAGGCGCTACGGGCTGGGGCCTAAAATAAAAAACGGACGGTATACCTATAGTGCTTCACGCGACTTTATTGGTTTCGGGTCGCGACTCACCATGAGGTATAACTTTATCTCTTTTTTTTTCTGCTGTATCCTGTATATAACCCCCACATTTCTGACACCAGTGGCCACCTGTTGCAGTTTACTTGGAATATACTCTTTGACATAGGTGCGTGACGAATGACATCTCCACAGCTTCAACTTTCTGCCAATACAATCACTGGAAAAAAATCAATAATAAAATTTTGATCGCGATTCTTTCAAAACGGAACAGGGTATCTCAAGTGTTTTTTTGCATAATAACAATTGTAGAATCAGGAAAATATTATGGTGGTTCACACGACCTCATCCCTGTCGAACTACTATATAGGTACGATTTTTCAATTTTTTTTCTGCTTAACCCTGTATACAGCGCCTGCAGTGTTGGCGTCGGTGATCACCAATCGCGTTTCACGTAAAACATCACTATCGACATACTCACAAAATTGCATCTCATTATACTTACTTTTCAGACGATCATAAAAAAAAGAAATTCAAGAACGAAAAAGTTTTTATGGCGATTTTTTCAAAATTGTCGACAAGATTTTCAAAAACTACTGCCCACATCTTCTCAAGAGCAGAATTTAGAACACATAAGGCGGTTCACGCGACTTTATTCATTTTGGTTCACGAAATATGATTTTTTTTAATTTTCTCTGCTTCACCCTGTATACAGCGCCTGCAGTACTGGCGCCGGTGGCTATCAATCGCGTTTCACTTAGAACATCAGTATGGACATACCCTACAAATTGCACGTCTATATCTTGGGTTTTCAGTCATTCATAAAAAAAATAAAGTTCAAAAAAGAAAAAGTTCTTGTGATGATTTTCCAAAAAATGAATGGGATTTTCAAAAACTATTGCTCACATCTTGTCAAAAGCAAAATTGAGAAAATAATTTGGTGGTTCGCGGGACTCCATTCGTTTTGGTTCATGAAATACGATTTATCTTCAATTTTCTCTGCTTCACCCTGTAACAGCGCCCGCAGTGATTTCCCAGGTGGCTACTTCTCGAATTTCACTTGAAACATCACTCAGAGCATACAAACCAAATCGCATCTCTTTATCTTGAATTTTCAGCCATTTATGGAAAGGCAATTTTCAGCTTTCTTTTTTTTTTCTTTCCCCGATATTTCAAAAATGGCACAAGATAATCAAAAACGGATTTCTTTATCTTAATAAGCGCAAAATTTGGAGCAGATATGGTGTTTCACAAGACTCCATCCGTTTTGGTTCACGAAATACCAATTTTCTTAATTTTTTTTCTGCTTCACCCTGTATACAGTGCCTGCACGATTTTTGCCGGTGGCTACCGATCATTATGGATCTGGGGGGGTCCAAGCATCACACATGCGAAGGGGCTTCGCTCTACCTCAAAATGCAGGGTCTTTCCTCTTAACATCCGGACTATTATTAAACATGTACGATTCGCACTGAATTCAGTTTTGTTGCAATTTTTCATAGGCTGAGTTAGCAAATCACAATACCGCCATGGTCGAGGCGCTGCGTTCGCCAGAAATCGAGCTAAGACGGATTTATTTGAATCGGAAAAGTTCTTGAAACTGACGGCTTGACCATTGAAGCAAGTATTTATAAAATTCAATTTTGGCCGCCTTTATGTCCTAGTCCAGATTCTCCAAAACATGAAAGAAGGCAACATTTATGGGATGCTTCGTTGGTACAGCAGTGATACGATTCTCTTATAACTTCAGCTTCTTTACCTAAACTAGGGCAGATCTTTGCAGTGTCCACCCAAGAGTTGGGTCAACTGTTTCCATGTCAATCCGTCTTCCCAAATTGAAACTCTCCTTAGCGACACTTCCTTTTGAATTTTCAAGAAGCTTACGTTCTGCTTGAATTTTTTCTTTAATTATCGATCACACGGTACTTTTTACTTACAAGCGTCTTTTTATAATTTATCAAATCACTGTATCTTCAACTGCCATTATCATCTCCATAATCTATAGTAACCACAAGTACTTAATGACTTATCCACAAGTTGATAAGTTACTAATACCTATTGAAATAAATTGTTCTTCAAAAGTAATCAAATGATTGTGAATGAATAGTTAATACATAATACATATGACTGTTCTCAATATTACTTGTGATAACGTGTTGCTGTATAAATCAGTTAATTACTTTTACTATATTCCGTTTGCAAACAATTACTATTCAAGAAGTTTGTATGAGTAATTATTCTAATTAGTTGCAAAGTTCCCCAATTAACTGAAAGAAAATTAGTAGGTAGCTATACCTACCTATTTGGATACATGAGGAAGTTGTATACCTACCTAATAATTGAAATCACTCTCAGCCTTGCCTAGGGAGAATTAATTTGACTAAAGCATTTGGCACCTGAAGGCAATACTATATAACTACAATACTCCTTTCCAAGGTGGATATTCGATAGAATGAAAGTTAGGTTAAGTACGATAAAACAATATGAAGTTCAAGGTTTCTGTGAAATATTGGTGTGGCGAGCCCGGTGGCGAGCTTACTATCTATCGGAATAATTGATTGATCAATGATCATGCTAGCCCAGCTCTTTCGAAGGTCGGATAGGAAGGACACTGGATTCATTTTGACTGAACATCAATTTTCCGGAAAGTTGTAGGTACACCACTGATGCGTTTCTTTACGACGAGTCATTCCAGAGGTCTAGCCAGAATCGATTCCCCTGAAAATTTATTCGGCCCGCTCGCGAGGAACAAGGAGAATCCGCGCGACGATATCATCGGTATGCCTGATGGAAAGTTCAAGTTCTTGAGAGGAAAAAATTTCACCTACATACCTACATAAAATTCTATTAAAAGACGATAAAATAAATTACGTAACAAAAGATTTTTTGTATGGCACGCGAAGCTTTGAATGAATGTTAAATTATGGGAGGACCGCAAGGAGAAGAAAGAGAAGCCAAAATGAAAGCTCTCTAAATTTGAGGTTGTCCGCAGAATATTAATTCGGGTTGGAAAACATGGAGCCGTTTATTATTCCATTATTCCTCTTCATAAAGCTTTCATTATGCAAACAGAAAAACTGAAGTGGATGCAAAGGCATTATGCATTGTGAAAATAAGCAGGTGAAAAATTTGTCCCTTTTTCGGTTTTTCTACTAGTAGGTATATAACCAGACGTGTAACCCTATCGGTAAGTGGTGGGCTCTTCCTCAGCTTCCATTGAATTCTACTTCAAAATCGTTTTCAATTGCCTAGCCTTTGGCCTCATCTGCCCTTAAAACATTCCTGAAGATATCCCCTGTGAGTTCGTTTTTTCTAGATACAAGTAAGTTCAAGGAAGGTGAGATTGCAGATACATACTGACCTATCAACAGAATATTGGGTACTGACCTTTCAATAGTCTTAATAGTTGAGAATGTCTCACATCTACTAATTGATTGTGATTTGTGACGAAGTCAACACTAATTTCGTAACTCTTAGTTGTTGATAATAATTGTCTTCTTCAGAATAGGGAGGTAATAAACATACCGGGTGATCGCAGTGAAGCTGTGGAAGTGAACATTTAACTGCTAGAACTTCACAGCAGTTGAAATAAAGCCAAATGAGATGACAGCATTTTCCATCGATCGACATTCACGCCGAGCAGGATGACACTTACATCCACCTCGGGAAAATAAATGAAGTCGCGAACACACCGACTCACTTCTACAGCTAACTGCAGTCACAGTTGAAAAAAACACTCGGTGTGTTATTCAGGTACTCATACTTAAGCTTGTAATGTAACCCACTTTTCAACGATTTGGGCTGTGATTGTCGTTGCCCCCCCTCTTTCCTACGGACCCTACGTCTCCAGTGTTTTGTTCTAGACGAAAACGCAAATTAGGGGAAGCTGCTGTAAATTCAATGAAACACGGATGAATGTACTAAAAAAGTGAATTTTAATTTACTTGCCAGCAAAGTTCAAATGAATTTGTCTCTTTCCTCAAAATACCTGACGAAATGAGACTGACAGAATGACAAAATGACACTCAAACAAAACAAGAAAAGGAAATCAAGAAAATCAATGCAAGGAACACGGTGTAATAAAATAATGAAACAATGAAACAATGCAGGAATAGAACAACAAAACACGAAAGTAAATAAACAAAATACAACCAAAATAGTGAAACATGTCAAACTGTCAGCAAAAAAGATAAGTGGCGGATTCAAAAACAGACGGTCAGGGGAAGAACTTGTCAAAGAAACCCCGGTGTATAGTCTGGTATCTCCTCGATAAAATTATAGAAGAACTTGTGCAGGGATCGTCAACATTTTTGTTGAATCTCACTGGATTCCCCCCTCCCCGCAATGCCAAGTTATGCTTCGCTTCGCTTGTTTCGCTTGCCTCGCATCGCTTCGCCATACAATAATAACTTTATTTATAATGCTTTTTTTTTCAACTCATCATTCACTTTATAACTCGTGGGTTACATTATCATCATTGATTTACCTTTTATCAGGTGCCTTGGCTTGGTTTTTTCCCCAGAAACTTCGTACCTCCCAACTTACGCTTTGCAATTCAACTTACGCCACTCAATCAGAAACAAACACATATAAAACTGAAGAACATTACTCTACAATACTCCACAATCATCAGTCTAGTAAACAAAGATTGATCAGTTGCCTCTGCTCTACATTTAGTATTCAAAAATACCCAAAATACCAAAACAAGACTTGAAATCATGGCAGATAATTTTAAAGTTCCTGATCTGATTAGAAAGACTGGAGATAATAACAGATGGTTTGAGAGTTTCAGAGTAATTGAGGAAGATTTGAAATAATGACAAATGATTTGTGAGTTTCTGAACAATGAAGAGGATTGGAAATAATGGCAGAGGGTTTGAGAGTTTCTAAGCAATAAGGGAGATTTGAAATACTGGCAGCTGAGTTGAGAGTTTTTGAGCAATAAGAAAAACCTGAAATAATGGCAGATAATTCGAGAGTTTCTGAGTAAATTAAAGATACTCGAAATAATGGCAGATAATTTGAGAATTTCTGAGCAAATAAGAAATACTTGAAATAACGACAGATGATTTGAGAGTTCTGAACGAATTGAGGAGACTCAAAAGTGACAAGGGGCTTGAAGTTTATTTGGTCTTGAAGTATTTTGTAGTACTAAATTCCGAGCAATAGCAATGGCCTGTCACTTCATTCAATTGATCGAATCACCTTCTCGCCATTGCATTGCTGATTCCCGGTCCCACCCCTCGCCAACAACTTCCCAGGACTCCACAAGATAAATGAATATACTCGCGTTGGACGGGACGAATGATGTCCCTTGGGTTCGACTTCTACACACATATACAAAAATATACAAAATTCGAAAATGTTATTTGGTGTTGCAAAATTGACCAAGGCCCTTCCATTCTTGCTAGCACAATTTCAATGAGCATCAATAAAAATGAAATACGGTCTGCTGTTCCGATTGTAAATGAGGTATGAGAGGCACATTTTGACACGGATATAAATTGGTAAATCAAGTGGATCAAAATAATAACAAAATCTCAGGTTGAACAGGGAGTCCCAAGTAACGTTACAAAAAAAATAGTGACGCTACGATAAAGTAACCCAAATTGCAAGAATTCATTAGCACAGTACAAATAGTTCCAAAAACATAAGAGTATCCCACAAGTATCTCCATCTTGTAAAGTACCGCAAATTTAAACAAAATGGTAACAAGAAAACCATGCACAAAGCTGAGAATATTTAGGAAATCACTAAATGGATACAACAATAAATAAAACAGACTTGTCCTATTATGGGTACACAAATTACAGGCACATTAAAACACCGTGGATTTCGACGTCCGATCGCAGGTATAAAATCCGCCCGCTTCCGACACTCTCGGCGACACACTTGAGGTTTTAAACTATACCAGCTGTTGTTTTATTTGTGTGTATCGGAATTTTCGAGAAGCGACGAGTTTTAGCTTTAATAATAATTATGAAAAAGTCCGTTCCCCTACGGTCTCATGTTATTCACTTCTACTGATGAGCAATAACTTTTTCCTCGTGAAAGATGGTGAGAGCCACCATCGGTGACATTTCCCAGTGGTTTTGACAAGGCATTTGCTTGCTGTGCCCCACATGGCCAGGTGAAGACTGCGGCTTCATCCTCGAGAATTTTCCAGGAATAAAGGGCAAACTAACATCAGAACAAAGTTCTTCCAGTACTTTACATCATCTACTGGCCTATAACAAAAGGTTGCCATGACATTTGTTTGTATATTTTTACTCAACGCATTTCTTCAATTGAATTCTGCCTACTATAGAATGGAAATCAAATAAGCAATAATTGATAACTGACATTACGCTTGTCTCTCTGTAATAAATTTTGAGTTGGTTATTTGATTACTAACTCAGTGTCGATTGATTGATAAGTACATCGCTAAGGACGACGTAAGGGATCATGAGAAAAATCGTTCATTGGCAAAGCTTTTATCCGCAACGGCGGAGCATTTCAAAGGAGAAAACAACCCATTTTCCTGAACTGCCACATCCAAGCATGCAGCCACGCTTAGCCTAATTAGTCCAAGATATACTGGCGTTATATTTCAAAAGTGCACAAGAAATTTAATCACCCTTACCCACCTAACTGTTTTTGAGTCGGGCTTTGCGGTGCTAGCAATAATAATTTAGATAGGTAGGTGCTCTTCTATGAACCTTCCAAATGGAACAAGCCGAGGAACAAGCCCTCTGTAACCCACACTAATGTACATACATATACAATAAGACAGAATAGCGCTTGACAAATGCGAACGGGTTGACACCTTGTGGTATAAGCAATAGGGTCCTAGAGCACCCAGTTGACAATGATGAATTCAGACAAGTCAGATAAATGCGATATTGTGAAAGTTGGATAAAGGGATGTTGTGCCCTGCGTGGTGGGAGATTAAAACCACTATAGATATGTAGGTACCTACTACGCAGTCCCTGAAAACAGAAAATTATTACACGCCGGCATTTAAGCCACCAACAGACCGTTGAAATATCAATTACCTATGCCACATAATGAGGCCATAACCGGATAAAATACTCCGACGTCAATAAATCACCGGACGCACCAGTGTGATGATGGAATTTCAATTTCCGTAATAAATAGTATTTCTAAACGAGGCACAAGCACGAAACATTCGACGAGTGGGCGGTGTCTTGATATACTAGGACCTTTTTGTCGCAGACTAGACCGATTAACGCCACTGACTTATATCGATAACCTTCCAAGTGTTTGTTTAGGTTATACCCCAGCCAACTCTAACTCCTAAAACGTTATGTTGACCTTGTGGCAGTTTCTCCAGCATTTCGCTGTGGATATAGCGGTTCAGGAATGGTTAGGAACTTGCAACTTCTTGTGTAAGTAGATACCTAATCGTATAAACAAGCTGAAGGCGTACACAAATTTTGTTGTTGTTTTATTTGTATTCAAAAAGTATGTAGTTATGGCCCCTAACCTAACTAAAAAAGGGTGACTGTGCAGTGTGCAGTTAACGGCCACATTGTATATACTTTTTGCAACCAAGAAATCAACTCTGTTCCCTTTCAATCACGATTTTTAGCCGCCACTGAAGGGGAAATCACGACAAGACTGCAATTCCATTGTTTAGGCTGTATTGCTTTTCTTTGCGGTGCCCTTCTTAGATCCACGCGCAACATTGGTTATGTTTGTAACTCTGTTTGACATTGCTCCTACTATCATTACGTCAGTGTACAATTTTTGTAGCGTGCTTACATTTTTAACTGAAGTGATGTAGACAACCAAAAATACACCTTGTGTACTTTGACCTTGGCGGAACAAAACTGCACTAGATAATGTTCAACTAGCGCTGTTGCACGACTAGATGTCTCGTTGGGTGGTTCAAACAGAGATGGACCGGGAAATTGTTAAATAACGACTGCGACACCACTATACCTACCTACCTATAAAAGCGCTCTCAGTCTTTTATTCAGGTATTTCAAAAGACCTTTTTTCTAACATTTCTCTGGCAATTTTCAAGCATTTCTGTAAACTGCCCTGGACTCCGTGGGAGCGAATTGGGAGCCACCCTCTATTTTTTGTGATCATCTTATCATCCTGGCGATCTGCACTGTTTAAACTTGCTATCCGCAATGCTTTTCCTCTGATCGGCACAGTTCCTATATCTGCTCGCACGCATTCTTTTCTCATTACAGTAGAAATCAACACTGTCACCACAATCAATTTCCAGGCAGGAAATTCAAAGATCGCCGATAAAAAAAAACTCCTAAAATTACTTGAAAGAAAAATGCCAATCTCATTTAGATTACAACGAGGATTACAATAATCAGGTATTGTTATTAGATTATAACTTTTTAGTGACATTCAACTTACTGTGGAAAATTGAAATTTCAAACTTTTCAAGTAGGCAAATAGGTACCTACGATATTGCTGCCCAAAAAAGTTTTTACAACAATTTGTCTCCAAATGCTCTTCGGTGTAGGTAGAAAGATGGGTATAACTCATCATTTTCAAATTTAATCGAGATCAAATAAAGCAGGCTCTCCGCTCACTAGATTTGTATTTTAAAAAAGCTCGGCACGTGCAACTTTTATTTTAATAAAACGGCAGACAGCTCGCCGGAAATATTGACTGTAAAAAACAATAACTATGAGTGTGTCTGCTCGCAGGAAGTTGATAAAATATTGCAAAAATCCAGCGTCCAGCAATAATCACGCGTTCCTGTCACTCGGCGGATATCCAACAGCTTTTCCCATTATTGTTGCAACGGTTTAGACACACCAATATCTGCGCTAGTCACCAACCATCAGCTATTTTTCACCGAACAATAGAAGTTTGACAGAGATTGCGCGTTCTCTATTGATGATGGTAATTGTTTTTCAATCAATCATGTGCTTTTCACCATAGAAACGTAGAGGTAGATAGATACATAAATGGTGAATCAAATTGGGTTTCCACATGAGAAGAGGCTGTACTTTTGACGTTTCAAAGAATTTTTCAATGTCAAAGCGGTATTTGTAAAGGTGTACAATATTGTCTACGAAGAAATACACGACTGAAAATCTGGTCCTAGCCTATAACAAAAATTGACGTTTCAAAAGAAGTATGCGTATAACAAGCGAATAACTTTGTTTTTAGAAAAACAACCTTCTGAGCGCACATTTGGGAATGTGATGGAAACTCATTTGTATGTATGTTTGTTACGAAGCCATTTCGCTCAAATTTTTGCTGAGAACTCATGCGTTTGTTTGGGCTCTAATTTTTAGGCATTTGAAAGTGGCAATTTCGAGATGTTTTCCAAAGTTTTAAACCCAGATATCTCAAAAACGAAGCCTCTAATAAATTTTTTGTAGGTGTAACTTTTTTCTTTAAATTGAACGTAGAATCCAAAAATAAGAACAATTTGGAAAAATAGCTAGGGATGTAAAAAAATAGGGGGGGAAATATGAGGTACCCCTCCCCTTATCTACGCCCCTGAACTTTTTTTCTCAACAAGTTACTATTATTCGATAGAGACTTATTTCAGTTAACTTTGTTGGAGATTTGAACAAAATCGGTTGAATAGTTCAAAACTTATGTCAAAAAATCAGTTTTAAAAGTCAATTTGAACACCCTGTAACTTGTCACCGGAGCATTTCTGGACGTCAAAAATGTATTTTTTCATGGTCCATTTTTGATGGGGAATCTCCCCTAGAAGTTTGTATCACCATTTTGGAAACAACCTGTATACTCCACTTGATAGCAAACTGTATCAAATGAAAATTTATTGTACTTTCATAAAAAACTATGGGTGGGTAACGGTAACATACCTTCATAATTATCATAAATAGCTATTATCTACGACGCCTACTTAAAGTAGCACTTTCAACGTTAGCTTGCCGTGTTAGAAACGTCAAATTATCTCGGAGATTTGAATAATATACAGGGTGGTCCGACTTTTATGTCATTGAATTCAAGGATCGATAGAGAATGAAAAATGAAGGGGACTTTCTTCAGAAAACATATTTGAGAAATGCCTAATAACAGAGATACAGCCCTTCAAAGATGGAAATGAATAATCGTTTTTTCCGCATAACTTCTGAACCGTTCAACCGATTTGATTCAAAATAGAACTAAAGGTTCACTAAAATTATCCCCTGTCAAACAATCATAACATGTTCCATAAAAAAGTTTCAGGGGCGTAGAGATTACGGGGTGTTCCTATTTTTCCTTCCCTATTTCTCACCCCCCTAGTTATTTTTGGAAACTGTTCATAATTTTGAATTCTACGTTCAATTTAAAAGAAAAAATCACCGTTGCAAAATTTTGATTAGAGGCTTTGTTTGGGAGATATTTAGGATTGAAGGTTTGAAAAACATCTCAAAAGCACAACTTTCAAAGGTCTAAAAATTAAAATCCAAAAAAACTCATGATTTCTTAGCTGAAATAGGTTTTCTAGAATTTCCAAGTTGATAAACCACCATTTTTTTCAAAACACGAGAAATTTTCAGCAAAAAACAATTTGGGCTCTGGAAAGTGGCGATTTCGGGATGTTTTCCAAAGTTTGAAACTCAAATATCTCCTAAACGAAGCCTCTAATCAAAATTTTGCAGGGGTGACTTTTTCTTCTAAATTGAACGTAGAATTCAAAATTATGAACAGTTTCCAAAAATAATTTGAGAGGTGAAAAATAGGGGAGGAAAAGTAGGGACACCCCCTAATGTCTACGCCCCTGAAACTTTTTTATGGAACATGTTATGATTGTTCGACAGGGGATAATTTCAGTGGACATTTGGTTCCATTTTGAATCAAATCGGTTGAATGGTTCAAAAATTATGCGGAAAAAACGATTATTCATTTCCAACTTTGAAGGGCTGTATCTCTGTTATTAGGCATTTTTCAAATATGTTTTCTGGAGAAAGTCCCTTTCATTTTTCATTCTCTATCGACCCTTGAATTTAATGACATAAAAGTCGGACCACCCTGTATGTCATCAACCTCACTTTTCGCACGGCGTTAAATAATAAAATAACCAAAATATAGTTACTTTTTTTTATTTGTCACTGAAATTGTATCTGGCACTTTGACATTTCTATAGCCTAAAATAACGAAAATTCCGCGTTGTGTGTATTACTTCTTGAGGACTTGACACAAAAACACAGGCGGGCGGTGGTCCCAGTAATAAAAGCGGAAAACGGAGGCGTATCAGAGCAGAACATGAAAATTTGAAACGGGAAGGCGTCGAGTCAAAACTGGCAGCCATAAATTTTCCGACACAAAGATACAAAGATATTGATAACTAGATAAAACCAAAAGTAAGCAGATTACCTACTGGTCAAAGCAACATATTTTCGTCATATTTTCAATAAATTCTGACATTTACCAAACATTTGAAAGACCATTGTAGATAAAATCTTGTAAGATATACGTCTTAAAAGTGTCTTATTTTGTTAGCGGGGTTGAGTGCCGCGGTTAGTAAGAACCACCTTGCATTTTGTGATAAAAGCATGAAATTTGGCACATACGCTCTACAGACTATCCTTTACTACTTACAAGGCGAACCCACAATGGAACCGCCGTGCAGCTGTTAGAATTGCCATTTGCCTACCTTCCAGGGGCAAAAACTGAAGTCGGTTATCGAGCTGATTCAAAAGTGACGTCTATCAATGCAGTAGACCTTCACAGTATAACTTCATCAAAACAGATGTCAATATTACAAAACGAGGGGGAATCGGAGGGGATAGTTCTAGCCGCGGCACAGATTTTTTTATTTGTTAATTTCGGACCAAATTGACAAGTTTTGTGTCATTTCCGACTAAATCACATCTTCTGAATTCAAGTTGAATGTTGTGATAGCAATTTGAAAAAAAAAGATTTTGTTTTGTTGAAAAAAAAATATTTCAGAAAAAAATCTTAGGCTTTTTTCATTTTGACTTTTATTTTGATTCAAGGCATTCGAAGTGGAAATCTTTATTTAGTTCACTTCTTTGAAGCTTCCTGCACATGAAAACCATTCACGAGACCTGATTTTTACTTTGACAAGATCGTGAGCCTCATTTGTTCCTAAAGTCGTAGAAGTGATATCCAATAATTTTATTAATTTTCATGTACGAATGGAGGTGTGCGTGCAAAGCCTCGCAGTTTGTGATAAAAGTCTGAAACTTGGCATACATGGTCTATGGACTGTCCTTTACGATATAAGAGGTGCACCCATGACGAAACCGCCGTGCAGCTGTCAGAATCGCCACGGTACCTTTGCACGCACGCTTCCATTCGTACATGAAAATGATTGCATATTACTTTTACGACTTTCGGAACAAATGAGGCTCACGATCTTATCAAAATAAAAATCAGGTCTCGTACATGGTGTTCATGTGCAAGAAGCTTTTAAAATGAACCAAGTAAGGATTTCTATTTCGAATGCCTTGAACTAGGATAAAAGTCAAAATGAAAAAAGTCTTAGATTTTTTTCTTAATTTTTTTTTCTTAAACAAAACAATTTTTTTTTCAAATTGCAATCACAACACTTTATTTGAAATAAGAAGATGGAATTTAGTCGGAAAAGACACCAAACTTGTTAAATTGGTCCAAAATTAACAAAAAAGAAAATCTTTGTCCCGGCTGGAACTATCCCCTCCCATTCCCCTTCCTCTTGTGATATTGACATCTGTTGTAGTGAAATTTTACTATAAAGGTCTACTACATTGACTGACGTCACTTTTGAATCCACTCGATGACCGTCTTCAGTTTTTGCCACTGAAAGGTAGGCAAATGGCAATTCTGACAGCTGCACGGCGGTTCCATCGTGGGTCCGCCTCGTAAATAGTGAAGGGGAGTCTGTGGAGCGTATATGCCAAATTTCATGCTTTTATCACAAAATGCAAGGTTTCTCTGGAAAATGGTCGTTAACCGCCGCACTAGTTGCCCCACTCGCTAACGCTCGTTTCGCAAGCGTTCCCGCTCACAAAATAATATCTGTCACTTTTAACTCTTGTATCGTAAAAAGCCATTGGCGTTTTTCAGTTAAAGTGAGGTACAGAGGTACAGACCAATTTTATTGTATTGGTACAAAAATAACGCCGCCACAGCCAGTTCCGCAGATGCGGTATGTTATGTGCAGAGATTAAGGACGGAGTTCAATTGGTAAAATAAGCGTTGCGAAATCAATCCCTGTGGGTTTATTCCTTGATGGATTCTTACCATTTTGGTCTTTTTCGAAAGCTACAAGGATGTACTTTGGTTTGAGCCCATTGGCATTTCCAAAATCCAAAAATAATTTTGGATAGAGACCAAAATGGTAAAATCCGTCAAGGCATTAACCCACAGGGATTGATTTTGCAACGCTTATTTTACCAATTCAGCTCCGTCCTTAACGTAAAATAGAAATTCCATGTTGGGAAGTTCTTCCAATGCGGTGCAATAGTGCATACTCACGCGTCGTGTCACTCGTGTCTCGTCTCGTGCAGTCGAACTTCGTAAATAATTGATGTCCTCCTAAAAGAGAGTTTTCTCAACGTCACTGCACTGGGGCCACTGGGCAATGGGCGATGAACGACAACGCAACGTTTTGGAAAGGTTGGTGCCCCCATCACTGGTCAACTTTATATGGTAAACACGTACGCATTTGATTGACGTTTGCACCACATCGATATCTCTTTTCGTTGAGGCGTAATTCTCCTAGTTCTATCACTTTAAAACCTGTTCAATATGGAGAATACAAAATGGCGGCGGGGCATCAATTGTCGAAAATTTGATGAATCTTGATGCGGTTTACATTGCCTGCAAATTTCATTCCAATCGGATCACTTTTAGAGAAATTCAAAATGGCGGATCAAAGATGGCGGATCAAAGATGGCGCCAAAGTACCAAAAAACCAAAAGTCAACTTGACATCCTGGAAATATGTAGGTACTATTGATCAGCGTTTATATCACGTCGATATCTTTTTTTCCTGGGGAGTTATCCCGGATACGGACGGACGGACGGACGGATGGACAAAGTGAAGCTAATAGCGCGTTTTTCCCATTTTTTGGGACAGTGCGCTAAAAATGCGTTTGTGTTCGGAAGAAGAACTCTCCCCCTCTTTTAGCTCTCGAACAACAGAGAAAAAAAACTCATGCAGCTTTCTTATGGCAAAATTTTCAGAATTATCTGGTTCATTTTCATTGCAAGAGTGGTTGGTGTTCGGAAGAATATTTCTCGAATCATTCTACAAATTATTCACATATTATTTCACACGACAATAAAATTAATGATACATGGATAGGCACCTAAGTGTACTGATCCGCAGAACAGAAAAGAGAATCAGAGGCTGGCGAAAAAAGTGTGAAGTCATTATGACTGCGCAATCCCAAATCGTTCCACTTTCTTGCACGTACCTCTGGGTCTCTTGAGTACTCGCTTAAGCATCTTGACCATACAGTGTTCAGAGTCCAAGGCTAATTAATGGCGGCTTTACAGAACTTTGTACCTATGTCGCCGGCGACAGTCCTCCACTCCACTGTAGTTGAATAATTTGAATGATATAGAGGGGAGTAGAGTAGTACAGGCAATCGAATCCTATTGGCCAGCGACACTGTCGCCGGCGACATACGAAGTTCTGTAAAGCTGTCATAGCACTGAACACACATCATGTTTGTTTGACAGTAGGTATTTAAAAATGACAGATCGATTGAATTGCCGCTATTGAATTATCGCTTTGGTCTTTCGGATTATATCACTCATCAATCCTCAAAATTAGTGTCCGAATTACTGCGTTTTTGACGTAGGGTAGGAGGGAAATATTCAGTCTATTTTTTTTTAATTCATTTGATTTATTTAACGTTGACCTATTTCTGCAACGGGGTCTAACACCGGCGCCGGTGAATGCTTTCCTCCACTATACCGGGAATTTTGCCGAACCCCTGTGTGGAAGTGATTTTTAACGACCACCGAAATCGCATGGGGTCGGCACCATCGTTCGTATTTTACGTGATATGCGACACACATATCTTGCATTTAGTAAACATTCCAACTAAATCAAGGAGCTTGTTTTCGGGACGAAAATTTGACCGCCCACGGACCCCACGGTGGGATTCGAACCTACGACCCCTGGCATGGCAGTTGAACGCGCTGACCACCACACCGCGAGCTCCTCTATTATAAGTCTAGTTTTAGGTACAGGACGTCCATAGCAATTTTGCACTAAGTAGGTAGGTAGTACCCAATAATACCGATGGTAGGTACTCAGGAGTAGACAACATTCCATCATTTCATTCATCTTTATTCAGCTGGCTTTTCACGGACTTATTTCATCATCATATATATATATATTCATTTATTGTTTCTGTTGGGCATCAAGCCCAAATAACAATGAGTGAGGAAATAATACAGAATTCTATATAATAGTACAACAACAACAACAATAATAGTAATGATAATAAAATGCTACGTTGAATTGTACAGAAAAACTAAAAACAGAGTAGTCATAAATTAATGTAGTGAATTACACTGAAAGAAAAATAAGAGATAAAAAAAATCGTCTACAATAACAAAGGAAAAAAAAAAACCTTGATAGTGGGTAAGTACTTGCAATGCGAAAACTGTTATCTAGGTAGGTACACCTATCTTAAAAAAGTCGATCAAAAAAAAAACTTATCGAATGTTATACTAGCACAAGAATTCCTTTCTTCCAACGATGATGTTATTCCGGCGTCTGGAATTCGTCGATTGCCTCTGATTTGCTAATTCTTGCGTTTTTATCACCACATTATGAAAAGTTCGAGAAGGTACAAACTTGGTTTGAAGAAAACGCCGTAAATTGTAGAGTGTTATTGTTGATTTGTAAATTGTAGAGTGTTATTGTTGATTTCTTATTAGTTTTCTATTTTCACGTGGAGCCTCTGGTGAATTGGATTCTTCGCGGGCTCGCTTATTATTCGTAGGTTCATCCGCCACAGAAAGACTGACAATTTTAGGTTCGCCTTGGTAATACCTTATTATGATGTTTTCCCCAGTTTCCTTTCTTGAATATAGTTCTTTTTGCAAGAGGGCCAAGTGATTTTGCTGGTACGGTGTCAAATCTGATTTGATTGCGATATTTCGATCTCTTGGTAGCCTTCGATGAGATTTTAACACAGAAATGGCCATCTTCTTGGAGGTAAGCTTCACTTTCAGAGGTCTGGGTCGAGTTGAACTTTGGTTTTGACGAGAAGGCTGAGGTCTACCCAATCTTGTGACTTCTATGACGTTTGTTGAATCCAGAGTTGGGCATGATTTACGTAGGTACTGTACGGCAGCATCTAGTTCGTCATCTTCGGCTGAGGGCGGTTCAGGCAGCCCAAAGATTATCACGTTGCTTTCTCTCTCCAAGCGCTGACGGATCTCAAAGAAGATGTTTTGAAAGCTGAGCTTGCCCTGCTCATCCTCGACAGCAGCAAGCCTTTCCTTTAGTTTGATGTTTTCCTCCGTAAGTATCTGCAGGTCCTCCCGGCACTGCTTCAGCTCGGTGGCGTGAGCAAGAAGGACCTTGTTGGTCTCTGATATGGACTTGTCACATTTCAAAATCGTCATGTTAAGTGCCGACAACTGCTGCATTATTAAATTAAAATGCCCAATGTTGAGTGGAGCATTTCCATCATGAGGCACCGGGTGTAAAGTTGCACTTGAAGACTGGACCACTGTCAAGCGACAGTGCTTGCATGTCCATGGTTCTCCCTGTTTGTGTTCATGGGCGCACGCTGAGTGAAATGTTTGTTTACATTTCAAGCAATGGACATCATCTTCATATTTGATATTCTTCGCGCAGGAAGAGCAGGTGGGGAACGGCATTTTGTATCTGGTGGGAGGTGGAAGTAGCAAAGATAACGATTCACGGAAGAAAAAATTGTCACGAGCACAATAGAACTGGATTATTTGCTTCAAAGGCCTTAAAATTCTCTCCTTCTGTCTTCACTGTGTAGAGCTTTTAGCTTACTAGCTCAACTGACACGGTTGAGGAGAACTTTTCACTTTTAGGGGCCGAATTTTAGTTGAAATCCCACTTCTTTCACTAGAGCCTTATTGAAACGCGTGTGTACTGTGCGGCGTCTTGAACCCCACTCCCAGCTCCTCTATTATAAGTCTAGTTTTAGGTACAGGACGTCCATAGCAATTTTGCACTAAGTAGGTAGGTAGTACCCAATAATACCGATGGTAGGTACTCAGGAGTAGACAACATTCCATCATTTCATTCATCTTTATTCAGCTGGCTTTTCACGGACTTATTTCAGAACATCATTTTCTGTTGACCGCACACGTCTCCATAAGGCCTTATTACCGATCCGCGTATAAAAGAGATGCTTTACCGAAGCAAACAGATGCATAAATTACCATAACTTTTCGAAACTCGTTAGAATAACCATTCAATTATGCCGGATCATCAGTCACGCGCGAGTTTGTGGGACTTCTAATTTTGTTATTGTTTCCACTTTCAGATCCCGGCGTGAAAACTAAAACGAGAGGGAGAGCGCGTGAGAGATGTCTTCTTCGCTGGAAATCAATCTGATGGCGAACTTCACGAACTTTGAATCCATAACAGGCGACAACTTGTTCATGTACAACAATTCTGGTTACATCCTGCCGCCGCCCGGTTCGGGCGACATCAACGCTTTGTTCTCGTCGTCGACGCCGTCTTCGTCAGACCTGCTGCTGCTAAACCTGACGGCGGAAGTGAATCGAACTGTGATTGTGGGAAAACATACGTCTTCTGATAGTGTCTTCGAAAGTAAAATTATCATTCCGTTATACGTTATAATCTTCCTGCTGGCTGTGGTCGGAAATTCGCTGGTTCTTGTGACACTGGTGCGGAACAAGAGGATGAGGACGGTCACCAATGTCTACTTGCTGAATTTGGTAAGTGGAGTTATGTTCTATTCACATTTGGCGGCAATTGCGGCAGTAGTAAGTTAACTACTACATAACCGCGAACCGCCTCGCACAAAGACGTAAGTTTCACGGCCCTACTCTGTTCTTCCAACACACCCACCGCTCTTTATGCAAATAGCTTAGTAGTTAACGTTTTTTCGATTAGTTGACAAAATACCTCGAGAATGGCTAAAAAGTGGCTTCTTTCGCTCAATGGGTTCAATTCTTCATAGTGATATCATATTTACGGAAGCGTAGAAGGGCCAAGCTGCAAATCTTTTTACGGTCACAAAGTCGAGTTCCAAAGTCGACCCGGTCGAGTTTCAAACTCGACTTTCTGCGTAAAGTCGAGTTTCAAACTCGACCCGGTCGAGTTTCAAACTCGACTTTCTGCGTAAAGTCGAGTTTCAAACTCGACCCGGTCGAGTTTCAAAGTCGACCCGGTCGAGTTCCAAAGTCGACCCGGTCGAGTTTCAAACTCGACTTTCTGCGTAAAGTCGAGTTTCAAACTCGACCCGGTCGAGTTTCAAAGTCGACCCGGTCGAGTTTCAAACTCGACTTTCTGCGTAAAGTCGAGTTTCAAACTCGACCCGGTCGAGTTTCAAAGTCGACCCGGTCGAGTTTCAAACTCGACTTTCTGTGTAAAGTCGAGTTCCAAAGTCGACCCGGTCGAGTTCCAAAGTCGACCCGGTCATAAACTGCTCGTCATAAGTTGAGGATATCTCAAAATTTGCTCCAATTTCAAGTAAGGATATCTCTGGGGAAAAATATCCGATTTGGAAAAAGTTGTGACCCCTGAAAGAGCTTACTTTTGGCTGCAGGACGATTATGTTGACTTAAGGTGCGTTCAGTCAGCTTATTTAGTCACAAGTTTTAATTTTAGCCGTAAGCGCTGCATCGTCTATTAGCTGTTCTGAGGAGGCTGGTTCATGAGAGCCAATGGGCGTCGCTGCGCTTGCGACTAAAATTAAAACTTGCGTCCACATAAACTGACTGAACGCACCTTTAGGTCATAACTAGGGAGCGGATTTATATGCGGTAAAAAAGCTCGGAATATGTAGTTTATATGCGCTTAAAAAGTGTCAAAATATGCGGTAAAAATGTTCAAATAAAGCAATATATGCGAGTAAATTTGTGATATAAGCTAAAAAAATATTGAAAATTTCAACATTTACATGTAAAACCAACCAACCAACTCTGACCATCGAAGTAAAAAAAAAATTTTCTCGATTTTTTCTTAAAATGGAAAAATCGTGATTTTTTTGGCACATCTAGTTAAAATGGCCAAGATACTGACAAATATTCAGTTATATGCAAAAATATTGACTGAATATGCGGCTATATGCGACTATATGGCCTATCAATTTGTCTGCAGTAAAAACTCAAAATAATAAGTTATATGCGAAATAAAACTTGGTATTCAGGTTCCTTATAGATGGAAACGTCAAGCTGCAAGTCGACAGTTGCATCTAACTTAGCGAATAGAAGATGTAAAAAATTATAAATCCGCTCTCTAGTCATAACTGACTTCATGCATTATCAGGCTGTCCCGAAAATACACCGACAACGTACTAGGGCAGCTTCTATATAGGATGCCAAAGAAAGGAGTGACATAAGGGTTGGAGCCGTGTAAATTTTTAACGTATTTTTGTGAGAATAAACTTTTTCCAGTTAATGGCTTATACCTTCAAAGGAAGCCAATAGGCAATATTTTTTTATCCATCCATTATGTATCATTATTATTATTATCATCATCATCATCAGAAAACAAAGATTTACTGTGCACTTCAAAGAAGTTGAATTCTTCCTAAGGGAATGAAGCTAGAGCCCTGGAAGTTTTTCCGATAGATAGCTTATGAGGTCCTTAAGGGTGACCAATGAGCAGATTGGACCTGATGGTTGTGGTGCCATCTAGTTCACCATTTTGAAATTTCTTATTAGAATAACGATTTGCGTGGAACTCCTTGGCCGCCATATTGGAATTGCCTCCGAAATCTCTTATTAGTGGAACGATTGTCATGAAACTTGGAACTTACATTTGTCTTATATAAACATTCTTCTTCCCAACCTGAGTTTCATAATTCCGCTGCCATCTTGGCCGCTATACTGAAATTTCTCATTTGTGGAACGATTTTCGTGGAACTTGGAACTTACCCTTGTTTCGTACGATCATTTATATATTTTCAGGCTGAATTACATGATTCCGTCGCCATCTTGGTTGTTAGTATGCTGTGTAAATAGTCGAAGTCTCTTTATTAGGGGAATGATTGTCATGAAACTTCGAACTTAATCTTGTTTTGCAGTAACATTCTAATTTTCAAGCTGAATTTCACGCTATTCTGTGATTTCACGCTTCCGTCTCCATCTTGTTTTGGTTTTAATCTGACACATTACTGGCCATTCAAGCTTCAAGCATGATGTGCAATTTTTTCAAATTGATCTCTTTCAATTGATGGGAGGAAGTGATGTAAGACATTCTAAAAAGTGTCTAAATATACCCGGTCAATTGTCCTTATGTGCCCGGTCAACATGATATTTGTCCGGACAATTTTGAAATTGTCCAATATTGCACGAATACGACTACGTCATCCATGGGGTATAAACCAAACCCTGACGACTCAGACTATCCATCGGAAAAAGTTCCAGGGCTCTAGCTTCATTCCCCTAGGAGGAGTTCAACTTCTTTGAAGTGAACAGGAAATCTTAATTTTTTGATAATAATAATGATAATCATGTATGGATGAAAAAATAATGCCCATATTGGCTACCCTTGGGGATATCAGCTATTCATTGGAAGAAGTTTTTCCTCGCGAAAATACGCTGAAAAGTTACACGGCTTGAAAAATCAACCCTTTTGTCACTCCCTTCTTTAGCATCCTGTATATAATGAACTAAGTCAGTTATGACATAATTCGATAAGCGTCCTGCAGTCAAGGGTAATAAGCTCTTTCAGGGGTCATCAACTTTTTCCAAATCGGATATTTTTTGCCTGAGATATTCCTGAACTTATGACGAGCAGTTTACGTCCGGGTCGACTTTGAAACTCGACTTTACGCAGAAAGTCGAGTTTGAAACTCGACCGGGTCGACTTTGAAACTCGACCGGGTCGAGTTTGAAACTCGACCGGGTCGAGTTTGAAACTCGACTTTACGCAGAAAGTCGAGTTTGAAACTTGACCGGGTCGACTTTGAAACTCGACTTTACGCAGAAAGTCGATTTTGGAACTCGACCGGGTCGACTTTGAAACTCGACCGGGTCGACTTTGAAACTCGACCCGGTCGACTTTGAAACTCGACTTTACGCAGAAAGTCGAGTTTGAAACTCGACCCGGTCGACTTTGAAACTCGACCCGGTCGACTTTGAAACTCGACTTTACGCAGAAAGTCGAGTTTGAAACTCGACCGGGTCGACTTTGAAACTCGACTTTACGCAGAAAGTCGAGTTTGGAACTCGACCGGGTCGACTTTGAAACTCGACTTTGTCCGTAAAAAGTTTCGCAGCCTGGCCCTTCTACGCTTCCGTACATATTGTTACGAGCGACGATTCTCGCCTGCTTTCTGGAACACACGCGGTCTTTTTAGACTGTTCGCATTAGATCACAATGTACAAGTGCGAAGCGCTAGACATTCCAGAACATACGCGATGGCTTGGCGATTTAAATAACACGGGAGACTTCAATAGCCGAGTAGAAAATATCTGCCGAATTGGCGGAGGTGCTGATGCTCTGGAACACACGGAATGCACGCGAAAGATGTAGGAATAGGATTTTTCAGGAGTCGCCTGGAAACCGTACGCCAGCTCATTGTGGAATCTGCTGGAGAACCTGTGGAAAATTCCAGAATGATAGTTGGAGCATATAAAGCACCGATCTTCGGCCTACGCACAAGTAGTATTCAATTCAGAGCGATAACGATAACACCGAGTATTTTCGGCGATATACCCAAGCGCAAGAACTGTTGACGTGTATTTTATGATATTATCCATTCCGAGCTCAAAAAAAACACAGTGGCCTATGATAGTTTTTCTTCAAGTTGGATAATCTGATAAGTTGATAGACTGAAAAAGTCAAGATGATAATAATCAAATTTGTCAAAGTGATATTTGCTCTGCTGGATTGCCGTTTCAATTTCATTGTCAGGTCAGATTTTGATACTGACACATTATTCTTATTCTGTTTTGTCCTAAAAACGCCGTTAGGCAAGTTATTTCGATAGTGAGAAGTGTTAAAGCTGCAATAAGAAGAATATACAGTTAGAAAAATGGCCTATGTGTTACATGTCAAATGGTGTTACAAAACTCACAGGGAGATAGAAAATTGAAAAAAAAATAAGGAGACTTTTGTTGATAAACATACCCTCCCAAACGTATAATAACGCTTGGTTAATAACGGAGTTGTAAGCCTTCAAAGTTGTTTTTGAAAAACAGTTTTTTTTGCATACCTTTTGGACCGTTCAGCCGATTTTATTCAAATTCAAACCAAAGTTCATTGAGACAGATCTTCATTGAACAATAATAAGGAATTCCATTAGACATTGTTAGGGGCTAAGATAATGGGGCTACCCTCCCCCTTTTCCCCCTAATTTGAACCATCCTGAATATTTTTGGAAACGGTTTCAAATTTTGAACTCTGCGTTCAATTTAAAGAAACAAGTTACTCATGCAAAATTTTGATTAGAGGCTTCATTTCCAAGATATTTGGGTTTGAAACATTAGAAAACATCACAAAATCGCCACTTTCCAGGGCCCAAATTGTTTTTTCTGAAAAACTTCATGTTTCTCAGCGAAAATGATGGTTTATCATAAACTTAAAACACCCAGAAAACTCATCCCAGTCGAATCAAGGATTTTCTTGAATTTTGATTTTTAGGCCTAGGAAAGTGGCGATTTCGAGATGTTTTGCAATGTTTCAATTTCAAATATCTCGAAAACTAAGCCTCCAATCAAAATTTTGCAAGAGTAATTTTTTTCTTTGAATTGGAGGTAGAATTCAAAAATTGAAACAATTTCCAAAAATATTTGGGGAGGTCAAAAATAGGGGGAAAATGGGGAGGGTACCCCATCTCATCTTTGCCCCTGAAAATGTTTGATGAAATGCGTTACTATTGTTCAATAGAGACCTGTTTCAGTAAACTTGAGTTCAAATTTTACTGAAATCGATTAAACGGTTTAAGAGTGATGCAAAAAAAAACTGTTTTAAAAAAACAACTTTGAAGGCCTGTATCTCCGTTATTATACGTTTGGGAAGGTATGTTCATCAACAAAAGTCCCCTTATTTTTCAATTTTCTATATTCTCCTTGTCAGTTATGTAACACTTATTCCGAGACATCCTGTATAGGGTGATCCAGCTTGAACGTCATTAAATTCAATAGTAATATAATAATTTCTGAGAATGAACACCTCCAACAGTAAATAAAAAAATCGTCAAAATTGTCAAAGAAAAAACAAGTCTTCTCAAGTTAACTTGTTAAAACTTGTTTTCATTCAAATTTACACATCGGATACGAGTTCAGGAGATTGAATTTAGTCGGAAAAGATACCAAACTTGTCGTGATCGGTTCTACATGGCCAAAAAAACAAAATGGACCACCTAGCAGAGCTTCGCCCCCCCACTACTCCCCTGCAACAATGATGGACACTTTTTGTGCCAAAATGGTATCAAGGGGATATGATACGTCGAACTATAATGTATTCGCATCCAGTGGATTGACGGGTTCCATTCCCTCCATTTTTACCTGCAATTTTTTACCCCCCCCCTCCAATATCTCAAAACCCCCTGGTGCGATTTTTGGCGATTTTGGATATGTTGTAGAGCACTCAATTCTGAACAGAATATCAAATTTTCATGACGTCCATATTTATTCCGAGGTTTTGCCGATTTTTTTACTATTTTTCCTGTACTATAGATAGATAATCAAAAATGAAGGGGACTTTCTTCAGAAAACATATTTGAGAAATGCATAGTAACGGAGATATATCCCTTCAAAATTGGAAATATAATGTTTATAATATATAATGTTCCGAATAACTTTTGAACCGTTCAACCGATTTGATTCAAAAATCAAAGTAGAACCAAAGGTTTACTGAAATTATCCCCTGTCGAACAATCATAACATGTTCCATAAAAAAGTTTCAGGGGCGTAGACATTAGGGGTGTCCCTACTCCCCGCCCCCTATTTTTCACCCCCTAGCTATCTTTCTTTGATACTGTTCATAATTTTGAATTCTACGTTCAATTTTAAAGAAAAAATCCCTCTTTCAAAATTTTAATTAGAGACTTTGTTTGGGAAATATTTAGGATTGAAGGTTTGGAAAACATCTCAAAGGCAGCACGGCCAAACAGCACAAACTTTCAAAGGTCTAAAAATTAAAATCCAAAAAACTCATGATTTCTCAGCTAAAATAAGTTTTCTAGAATTTCTAAGTTGATAAACTACCATTTTTCCCAAAACACGTGAAATTTTCATGAAAAAAACAATTTGGGCTCAGGAAAGTGGCGATTTCGGGATGTTTCTCAAAGTTTCAAACTCAAATATCTTCTAAACGAAGCCTTTAATCAAAATTTTGCAAGAGTGACTTATTCTTCTAAATTGAACTTGGAATTCAAAAATATCAACAGTTCTCAAAAATATTCAGGAAGGAGAAAAACAGGGGGGGGAGGCACCCCCTAATATCTACGCCTCTGAAATATTTTTATGACACACGTTATGACTGTTTGACAAAAGATGATTCCAGTAAACTTGCGGTTCAAATTTGAATCAAATCGGTTTAACGGTTCAAAAGTTACGCGGAAAAATCGATTATTCATTTCCAACTTTGAAGGGCTATATCTCCGTTATTATGCATTTCTCAAATATGTTTTCTGGAGAAAGTCCCCTTCATTTTTGATCCTCTATCGATTCTTAAATTTGATGACGTTTAAGCTGAACCACCCTGTATTTATAAACATCAAATTCAAAATTGCTGTTGAAAGTCATTCAGATGATTTTACATCATTTTAAAGAAGGGAGGGGGTAATGAAACATTTTTCCGAATGCGATTTGGACTGAATTAATGGTAATGAGTAAATATTGATCTTATTGCCGAAGTTCTATTATGAAATCTCATTTATTTTAGCCACCCACACTTCGCAGTGGGTTGAAATATTTGTTCAAATACCTACTCAGTTACTAATTGGTATCTATTATAATTGATCGAAAAATATTGATTTTGTTACAATTTCGGGTTCGCCTATATCATATTTCGATTGCCAAATTCTTACTATGGTCAAACTACACTTTATTCCGTTTTATTATGTACAATTAATTGTGACACTCTTGTAATTGTTTTACAATAATCGCCAATGTTCCTTTCGCTAGTCATCTGAGTCTGATCGCATTGATCACCAGCAGAACTCAAACTATAACTATAGTAACGTGCAAGGTGATTAAGGTGATCAAGTATAAAGTGGACAACTTCCATCTTGGCTCTCGAAGCTCGCTGAATTCTGTAAACAACGTCATCAGTTTTCTTGATCACCGTGTAGGATCTAGGGTCCTTCCCACGAATGATGAAACTTCGGGAACTTTCCTTTCTGGCACTGAGGGTTGTACAGCCACACCAGGTCACCTTTTTAAAATCCAGCCGAGTTAAGGTGCGTTCAGTCAGCTTATTTAGCCGCAAGTTTCAATTTTAGTCGTAAGCGCAGCATCGCTTATTGGCTGATCTGAGGAGGCTGGCTCATGACAGCCAATGAGCATCGCTGCGCTTACGACTAAAACTAAAACTTGCGGCTAAATAAGCTGACTGAAAGCACCTTTAGCCTTCAGGTCGTAGCGGGTCTGAATTTTGGATTCTAGATTTTGTATTGAGTTTTGTACATAGTTCTATCCGGTACGCATGCCTCACTTTTGGGCCCATTGGTCGTATAGTTAGTCTTCGTTCGGTCAGACAACCTTTGACAGGTATTGCTTCTTGCTTGGTATCGTCCTGTTGAACCATGGAACTATTCCATCAGATCGTGAGTGACGAAGCGTCGTGCTGGTTATCGGGATTTCAAGAAGAGTACAGACACCTTGGAATTAGGGTTACCATCCTCAAACCACACAAAAAGAGTACAAGTGCGAGCGAAGCGAGCGAAATAGCGTCGCAGGCGAAAATTTTTCGGAAAAAGAGGCGTGGTCAATTAGTTTTGAATACCTACCATGAAGACTTGAGGCGGATTCTTGCATTCAAAGATATTCGCAAGAAAATTTGGCGACACTCGCCAAATTCGAATTTTTGAAGGATTTGCTGACCCTCCAAATTTGACAATTGATAATCAAAATCTTGCGATATTCGCACATGAGAATCCACCTTTTCGAGTGTATTGATGATGTCGTCCTAATGTAAAACACAACGGAAAAGTGAAATATAAACAAAAGTATACTTGATAGGGATTCCTAATATTCTTGGATTTTGGCCGCATGCGTGATTGCGTGCGAACGTGACAGTAGGTACAGGGAGCTTTGGTTAGTGATTACATTACTGACAGTACTGACACAGATGTCACCAATATCACACTGCACAGTTGTCACAGAACTGGAGCAGAGACACTGGAGTGAGATTATTAGTCTTGAATGTGTCTTGAATCTACAGCAGTACGCATGCGCCCAAGAATATACCTAATTTGTGGAATCACTAGCGGAAGAGGGAAGTGCAAATGCAAATTATTATATAAACTGCTCCTCAAAAGTTAAGCATAGACCAAAATTTGCTCCAATTTCAAGCAAAGATTTCTTCGACGAAAGATATCCAATTGAAAAAAAAATGTATGGTGTCTAGTAGAGCTGTTCTTCAGCTACAAGACGCTGTGTCGACTTACGGCACCATTGACTTTGTCTATGATACACAGAATGCCAAAGGAAAAAGTGTCAAAAGTGTTAATTTTTGAAGTTGTGGAACTTTTTTAGGAAAAATTTCGGATTTTTTTTCTCTTTAGTTTTGGAAAGCGGATATCAATCTAAATCATAATAAATCATATTAAAATATAGCGAAGTCACTGAAAATTTCCAGAAGTGATATCTTCTAGACGAGTAGAGATGGAGTCATAATTCTTTTTTTGATTCCAATCGGACACATTATGGGCCATTCGAGCATGATGTGCAAATTTTACACGTTTATACTTTTTCAGTAGTGGGGAGTAATTTTGACGTTTGTCACGTCGGAACTTTTTCTTTGTACTTGTCATCATTAAAATGTCAACATAGATGTATGCTGTCAGTTTCAGCTAATAAATTTCAAGTTTGCGTTCGGTGTTTTTCTGCCTCAAAGTCCAGGTTTCCTGAGAAAACCTATGTTGGTCTTTTGTTTTCACTACTGATGTAGAAGTGGTAAATTACATCCACGCTGACATTTTAATGATGACAAGTACAAAAAAATAGTTCTGATATGACAAACGTCAAAGTCTCCCCCCACTACTAAAAAGTATATACGTGAAAAATTTGCACATCATGCTCGAATGGCCTATAATGTGTCCGATTGGAATCAAAAAAAGAATTATGGCTCTACCTCTATTCGTCTAGGAGATATCACTTTTGGAAATATCCAGTGACTTGGGCAGTAACAAAATCACCCATGATGGGACTAATTGGTAACTATGGTAATTTTGATGCAACGGATGGTTACAAGTCTTGTATTTTTATTCATGCTGAAGTCAATAAGTGTCAATGTGATGTCACAGCATGCTTCATTGGGTATCTCCCCTGAAGAGGTCCGGAGGATAACCTCTTCTGAGGGCCTATGAGGTCAAATTTTCTCATGATATAATTCATCTAGCAATTGTGTACGTTTCTGTGAATTTTAAAGAAAAAGCAACAGCTCTAGCAAATTCTGTATCAAAAAATCCAACTTCCACAAAAAATCAAGAACTCTTTGAAGAAACAAAATACGATCAAAAGTCAAAAACCGTTTTGAGATATTGATATCCGCTTTCGAAAGCTGAAGAAAAAAAAATCCGAAATTTTTTCTAAAAAAGTTCCACGACTTCAAAAATTAACACTTTTGACACTCCATCCTTTAGCATCCTGTGTATCATGGACAAAGTCCATGGTGCCGGAGTCGACATAAAAACTTGTAGCTGAAGAAAAGCTCTACCAGGCGCCATAAACTTTTTTAAAATCGGATATTTTTTGCCTTAGATATCCTTGCTTGAAATTGGAGCAAATTTTGATCTATGCCTAACTTTTGACGAGCAGTTTATTATATGGTCAATAGCAGTAGGAAAAAAAGAATGGGAAAAAATTTGTCCGGATAAATTGAAAAGAGTACATTTGGCTTCAGAACGTGAAAAGTGAGAGTACGCTACTCTATCACCTCAAAAAGAGTACCTGTACTCTTTAAAGAGTACGGTTGGTAACCCTACTTGGAATTGGAATACGTTGAATTTTGAGCTGTGTTCCTGATTTGAGTAGAATTCCAGTGGTACTCAGAAACAGCTGATCAAGTTGTCCACCAGCACACTTATCACTCAAGAAGCCTCTTGGTTGAGTGGGTCGTACGCTTTTGATCACTTGCTGAAGTAGACCATGAAAACTAATATTGTATCAGTGCCATCTTCTGTTGGAGGGCAGGCTAGGTGAGGATTACGGTGTCGATGTAATGTAACCCCTCGGGTGCGTGTTGTTAAGTCTTTTGCTGGCCACACAACCTTCGCGGGTCGGTTTTGATTCCTTTCGACGACACGTCGTCCTAAAAATTTGACCTGTTTCTTGAAAAGCCCACGCTTTTTTTGGATTGAGCTATAGATAGACACCTTGCAGATGTCGAAATACGCCTGAAGGCGGAAGTCTTTCAAATGTTCTTTAAACGTCCGACTGTAAAGTAGGCAACTTTTCCATACGGAGCCTTACAAGACGCACTCCATCAAATGTTCAAACGTGCCTTGTTTGCTCCAAAGTCCAGAAGGCATCACAGTGAACTGATAGAGGCCGCTTCCGGAGTAAAGTGCCTCCTACTCTTTGTCGTTGTTGTGAAGTCCTACTTGCCAGTAACCACTCGTCAGGTCAAGCACCGGAAATAATCTTGATCCAGATAGCGTGCTTGAAGTGTCGATCCGAGGCAGTAGATACCTTTTGCGGCGTTCTTACGCTGGTTCTCAGTGGAATTGCTGCTCCACAAGATCCTTGTCTTCACCACCCAGGTGTTCTCAGCCGGGCGAAAGAAAATCCACTATCTTTTTCGTCAAGAACATTGGAGTCGAGGCCTTTGTCGACACGTCTTAACAGCAGCGTCAGCTCCATTCTACAGGCTCACGCTAGCCAGGGTTTCTCCTCCCTTGATTGTTTTGCATGTCTCGTTCGGGTTAATAATTTGAAGGGATTTTCGTCTTGTCCTCGATGTTGATCAATGTCTTGCCATGTTGCAGTTCACAGCTGTGTCGGGTTCAGAAATGCCGACGACATCTCCTCCAGGTTGCCCGCTGGAGTGTTGTCCACGAGATTTTCTCGGAATTAGTGGCTACACGAACGGTTTTTTCTAGGGTGTTTTCACAACATTTCCTCGTTTGTGTAAGACATAAGAAGTGTAAAAAAAGACGTATCAAATGAAGTCATGCAGGGCCTCCGCCCCAAAACATGTTTGTGCCAAGATGTTTCTGTACAACGTTATGGTAAAAAACTTATTCCGCAAACGCCTACTAACTATTTCAAGGGTCGTAGAGAAAAATTTATCTCCTGTTTATGTATAGCAATTCTAGGAATTGTATGAAAGTTCAGGAGTGAGTGGTCGCCCGATTGCGTTTACACTGCTACGCACAATTCACAATTTTTTGTCACTTCGCGGGAAATTTAGCATCCTGTCAAGACATGTTGCCAGATTCAATGAGGTTTGTTCAAGAAAAGACGAGCAACGTCCATGTGGGTGTCACCAAATGAGAACAAATTGAAAACAGGTTGAGGGTGCGTATATCCAGCGTCTGGAGTAAACATTACATTTTCAACGTATGGCTTCCCGGAGCCGAATAAACATTTCTATTTGTCTTTGGGGAAAACTGTTGTCCCATCAATTTGGAATTAGTTCCGTTTTGCTGTGCGGTTCCGTGTCCCCAAATTTGATATACTGGGGAGCTTAGTCATCACACGTGTAATTTACACGTGCGTCCAATTAATCCCGATAATGTTAGATTAGCGGCGCGGTATACAAATTTTGTAGGTATTAGGCTCGCCTGCGCTTCCCTTCGTTGGCTCCGAGTGAGTGTTTAGGATAATTAGTCGTTAATCGAAACACCACGTTTGACAGATAAAATTCATTACCTGCCGACTCTCCCGAGTGTCAATTGCTTCGGAGGAAGGGTCGATTTTCGATACAGGCATTACGCATTATTGTCGACGCTTGTCATTAGGGGTAAAAGCTGGATCCGCAGCGACCAACCATCGACACCGTTTGATTACGTTTTCCGATCTCGATGCAAAATGCTATGGGATGTGGGGTGCGATGGGTGGGCCTCTCCTCATCCTACGCGCTCTTTGTTGATTGAGATGATATTAGATATTGATGTCACGAAATTGCTGGTGATAAGAGCCCGGAGACGGAACAGCAAGGAACACAGAAGAGCAATAATGTAATCTGGATATGTTTGACTGTAATTAAAAGCCCTTGAGAGAGGAACGGTGTTCGTAAAATGCCCGCCTTGTCTGGGATACACTCGCGCGAATTTGGAAAGTACGTAGGGTACACTCTACAGGTGGCGCTGTTTAATTACCAGCCTGTCGTGGGTGAACTTATTAGCTTTTCCGTGCGTTCGTTTTGGTGCATTCTTTAGCATACCATTTTTCTTTACTTAGTAGAAGGGTGAATTGATTCACGCGTACAAAACTTTCTAAGTAGGTCAAAAACTTGAGTTCGAGAAACAAAACAACCACGTATAGAGAATAATTAACATTGTGGCGAGTGGCCATAGAAAGTCTTGGAAAATGTAAAAAAAGATAGATTATCGGGAATTCGACCATTGTGAACGGAGTAATAATTCTCCTTAAATTGGTCATCATCGTGAAATTCGTAAACTCCGTTTTTCGAGGCTAAGCATGGATATCTCGCTTATCTTTAGAGATACAGAGTCGGTTGAATTGGAAAAAAGTTGCGAATTTTCATGACGATCAATGATCCAAGAAGATATTTGACTTGTCAGTTTTAGTTTTTGAGATATCGAGAAAAAACAGAAATTTGTAATTTTTGTTTTTATTTTTTATTTGAAAAACGGTTGAAGGTAGCCTTTTCTATTTAAGACATTGTGGAAGCACTTTTTCAAGGGGAATTCAATGTTGCCAAAATCTTCATTCTAGCTTTCAAAACAACCGAGATATGACATTCAACTTTTTTCTCTTATGGGCGCCATATTGGATTTTGACATTTTTGAATACAATTTTATTTTCTGGTTACAACGATGTTCACATGCCACTGTTGAATTCATGCTTTAGAGCAAAAGAAAAATTTAAATTTTTCAAAGAGTGCTTTGGAAACAAAATCAGCATCGACAATAAAAAAACGTAAATGTCAAACATTTATTCAACAATGACATGTGGCACATCGTTCTAACCAGATAAGAATACCGTATTCAAAAATATCAAAATCCAATATAGCGCCCATTAGAGAAAAAAGTTGAATGTCGTACCTCGGCTGCTTTGAAAACTAAAATAAAGATTTTGACAGATTTGGATTCCCCTTGAAAAAGTGCCCTGGCAATGTCTAGATTAGAAAAGGCCACCTTCAACCGTTTTTTTAATAAATCGACCCTCTGCGGCATCTTTTCAATTTAATATTGAACACCTCCACTTTTCCCAGAATCTGGAAGCAGACACGAGTTTGTCCGGTATTAAAGAAAGGGGACCCCACCTTGCTTAGTAATTACAGGCCGATCTCCATCATATCTAATTTCGCAAAACTCTTTGAGGTTGTTCTTCACAACAAAATTTATCCACAGGTCAAGGGTCAGATATCTCCTTTCCAGCATGGCTTTATGGAGGGTAGATCGACGGTGACCAATCTTGCCTGCTTCTCACAGTATGTAACTGAGGTTTTAGACTCGCGAGGTCAAGTGGATGTGATTTATACAGACATTTCCAAGGCCTTCGATCAGGTTGACCACGGCTTGCTTTTGTGTAAAATGGAAAAGCTCGGTTTTTCAACCCCGCTTCTACGATTGTTTCGTTTTTACCTTTTTGGTAGAGCCAACCGCGTTGCGTGTCTTTACACAAATTCTGAGCCATACTTGTCTACTTCAGGTGTCCCGCAGGGTGCCAATTGGGGTCCATTTTTGTTTTTGATTTTCATCAATGACATAGTTGAGGAAATCACCTGCCAGAAGCTACTTTTTGCCGACGACCTCAAAATGTATTCTAGGATTGACACGATTGATGATTGCGCTACCCTACAGGGTTGCATTTCCTCTGTGCTGGCGTGGTGTCGTAAGAATGGCCTGTCACTGAATGTGGGCAAGTGTGCTGTTGCGACTTTCACAAGAAAACGCGAACCGATTTCTTTCGACTATGGGATTGAGCAGAGTATTCTAAGGCGTAGCGAGGTGGTCGTTGATTTAGGGGTGCTGTTTGATTGCGCGTTTTTGTTTGTAGACCACGTGGACAGCATTGTGTCTGCGTCTCTCAGGATGCTCGGCTTCATCTACCGAAACTGTAGGGATTTCAGGAGCGCCGCCTGCTTGAAGACACTATATTTCAGCTACATTAGATCCAAGCTGGAATATGCCTCCCTTATTTGGCACCCTATATACAGGACACATGGAGCGCGCCTTGAGTCTGTACAGCGCAAGTTCCTCAAGTCTACCCTCCTCAAGGCTATGACCACAGTTTGTTACTGACGCGGCATGACATTGTCTCACTTCTGACTTAATTCACTCTACTAAGACCCACACATCTCTTTACATCTGTTTTAATTTCACTATTTTGTTTCCTTTTTTTGTATAACTATATGTATATTTATCTATTTTATTGAATTTCCTGTGATTGGGTTTTTGTATCGGCCTGTCGGAAATAAATCTATTAAATTAAATTATAAATTATAAAAAATAAAAACAAAAATCAAAATCCTGTTTTTTCACGATATCTCAAAAACGAAAATCGATACGTTAAATTTCTTTTTGGATCATTGATGCGCAACTTTTTCCTAATTCAACCGACTTTGTATCTCTCAAGATAAGCGAGATACTCATGCTTAGCCTCGAAAAACGGACACCCTGTATACCCGTATTTTTTCTTTCTCCTAGATTCCCAAAACTGCGGTCGTAATGCATGTTTTCAATAGTATATTTTTTGGTTTTGGTACAGAAAGTGGTTTTGGGTCACTAAATAGTTAACGGCCAAAAATCGAACCATCTGTGCATTTTGTGATCAAAGCATGAAATTTGGCATACTTGTTCAGAAGACCCTCCTTTACAATTCCAGATGTGGCGCCACGCAAGATTTCGCGCCAGAGGCACTGTATTGCGGTAATTATACCTGCGAGGGGTCAATTCTGCAAACATGATTCCTGACCGGTCCCTGGTACCGCAGTCGGTATTTTTTAGTTCTGTTTAGTTAAAACTACATGAAGAAATGAGTGAAGAGTACATTTTCACAAGCAAAGTTTCAAATGCTGCCTTTAAGGTGCGTACAGACCTGAGCACTTTTTCGCGGACGAACAGTGCTCGCGGACACGTGCGTGCGTGTGGACGGGACACACGCACGCATGATGATCGCGGACGCACAGTTTCAACGCACAGAGCCCGTTCCGAGGCACGGATTCGTGTTCGCGACGCACAATGCCGTCCGCACATGAAAAACGCTCAAAATTCATGATGGATTAGGAAACCCAAAACATACTCATTCGATAGGTATTCAAAATGGGCTTGTACCATCTTCTTATCTCTCACTCACCTTACGGATTTCCGTTGGAATTACCGTTTTTAGGTTCTTCTAGAAAATATCACGAAATCCCGTGAATTTGAACGAAACTCGTCGAATCTCAAGAACTAAAAGCAATATCAGAAAAATTTCTCCGCTGGCACTTAGAGCAAAGTTCTGCGGTGCTCACGTTTAGAATATTTTCAGGTTCACGTTAATAGGTGGCCCCACAAAAATTGGAAATCAAAGAATTGCACAGCCAAAAAATGAAAAAGACGCGAAATCTTCGACCAGCGATGGACTATGTTAAATTTTCAAAATAGAAGGGTATATATGCGACGTTATATTTGAAGAAGACATTGAAAAAGTTTTATCCTCAAAGAAAATGCCAATTTGGTGTGTCCTCTGGAAGGTACTGATTTTCAAAGGTAGATCTCGGATGCGTAATTTTAGGTTTTGAAATATTCCTTGTTTCTTGGATCAATATTCAAAGTAGTTTACACTTAAAGATGCCAACACGTTTTCTGGAGAATAGAATAAATGGTGGAATAAGTGAGCAGTGGTTCTCTGATCCAAAGATGGCTGGTGGCGTATGTCTTCATGTTAAATAATTCTTCAGGAAAGAATTAATCCTTCCGCCAAAGTTAGAATGATGAGCAATTTTTTTCCAATGCCCAAAGTGTTATTGCCTACAGAGTTGAAACGTCCATTGTCCCTCAGGCTCTTTTGTATTTTCTTGTGTCATTATTAGTGTTATCAATATTTTGTGCTTTTGCGTTCCATTTTGCTTTTTTAAATTTCTTTCAAATACATATTTATGCAGTGGAGACATAATTATTGGAACTTGACTGCTGAATCATTATCATAAGTATCAAGGCTGACTCTTTGTCAAATGGACTTGGCAGAGTCCTGAAAAATTTCAACACTAAAATTGAACCAAAAGGTCATCGATGGTATTTCATTGTACAAGCTAAGCGTCACAAATTTCCGGTCAAGCACAAATTTTGGTCATTACTCGTTACTGAAACGATTTTGATCTGCTTGAATTGCCTCTGTGCAGTGTTAGAAAATGTGGTGTATTTGAATTTTAGAACCAATGAGGTTACGTGAAATTGTTTCGAAATAGTACAATGCAACTTTTGATCAAAAACACCATGCGATACAGGCCCTACTAAGGATGGTTTGCAAATATTAGGCCTCATACATCACATAGCTTCGATAGATTAAATTATTATATAGAAAAAAGCTTCTTGAGTACAAAAATGTAAGTGAAAAGTCTTCATTCAGTGCCGCAAATGAGTACTGACGCTGTAATCTAATTGTTCACGAAGAAATGGGCGGCTCTGCACCAGATCAAGCAAATAATGTTATTGGATGTTATTGTGTCGGTCCTTCTATCAGGTATTATGTTGTAAAGGAAGGTGAAGGATCAAGGCTCTTTCGCAAGGAACACTGAACATGAGTCCCATGAAAATACGCAAGAGGCAAAAAAAAAAAGATTATTGCCATAATTTTTGAGTCTGTGAGAGAATCTTTCATATAAACTTTGAAGGGAACTGGGGCATAAGTTAATCTCACATCATACAACTTAACCGACCTAGAAAACTTATTCCAGTTGAGGAATCATGAGTTTTCTTGGGTTTTAATTTTTAGGCATTTGAAAGTCGCGATTTCGAGGCATTTTCCAAAGTTTCAAACCCAAATATCTCGGAAATGAAGCCTCTATTCAACATTTTACAGAAGTTACTTTTTCTTCTAAATTGAACGAGGAATTAAAAAAAAAGTATAATTTCTCAAAAATATCCAGTGGCGTAGAAAATGGGGTGGGAGAAGTTGAACAATTCCTCCGTATCTACGCCACTGGACAATTTTGACAAAAGTTATCTACGTCAAGTGATGAATCTCTATTTCGTGAGCATTTGTACCAAATTTGGTTGAAATCGCTCAAATGACTTGAGAGTTATTGTAAAACAAAATTCTAAAAACAGAACTTTGAAGGGCTCTATCTTCCTTAGGACGCGTTTTGGAGCAAAATTAAATTATGCATGTCGACCTAGTTTCCGACGGACCATCGAATGGTGAATTATTGCTACTATAACCTAAACCGCCCTGTATAGCGTCTTGTAATCGAGAATATTCCAGCTTTACTCAGAAAAGCCGCCAAGGTTCTCGTCGCTCCCAATGTCGTTGCTGTGTTCTCCAGCATTAAGCGGCAATCCATTCGCAATAGCCCTGGAAAAGTCGATCGGCTTCGCGAATATTCTGGCAAGTTTCAGATGCACACGGCTGCTCCGCCATTTATAATTGTGTAGGTACGTGTCTTATTCACGCGTCGTGGTCTCCAACAAGTTTCGTATCAATATTAACATTGTTGTCATGTCCCCTTGTCTTCGGATGATCTTCAACTACCTACTTTTAAATGACATTTCCTATCTCCATAACCATTATATCGATTCATGGCCGTTTGGGAAGAGGTGATCAAAAACCTTATCTTTTTTTTCTACAGAGCCGTTGGTTGGCGTCTTTGGGTTGTCGAAATAATTGCCAATGACTTATTATTGCCCTATTAGGAGATCACAAAATATTGTTTCTCAAGGTACTTATTCTTCAGATGGTCTAGGAGGATACAAAATACCGTTTCTGATGTTCTTCTTCAGATGGTCTTTCAATCATTTGAAATTTTCGGGAACATAGTTTTTTGAGCCATTGGGTGTTCTTGACAAGTTTAACCACTCGCTGATAACTAACTTGCAAGTCCATTTCATGGCTCCGCAACCGCAATGCGTTCCACCACCATCATATGGTTCACTCTCGGGTTTACTGGAGATGTTCAAAATTAGATTTTCAGGGCCGTTGGTGTCTTCCGATTCCCAGTCATTTTACCTCCAATAGCCTTCTTCAGATGGTCATTCTCTCCATTGACAACTTCTCCATCCTCTCCAGGATCGCTAGTTTTTTGGACGGCACTCGTGTAATATTTTCAAGTAAGGTACATACGCGTCGAACACCCAATTTTAAGTTCTGCATGTCCCATTTCTTCGGTCTTCCGCAGATGGCTTTTTTATGGTTACTTTTTCTTCTTCACAGCCATTGGCTTTTTCGAATGGTTCAATTATTGGTGAAACCACTTTGGTTCTTCCGCTTTCCTTTGTTATCTACATACACTGACTCGTTGAAAATCTGGATGACGCCAAGTATCAAGTATCACTCCACATGACCTTAGCTCTGCCTTCTCTTATTTTGTAAGCTTCAATTTTTTCTCTTCAGTAAGGTTTTGAACTTTTTAAGAAAATTATCATGCGCTCAATATATCGAGAAAAGCCTCGCACTGAACCTATTGGGCATCTTCATTGAGGCAACGAAATCAATATTAAGACCCATCAATAACACCAGACCTCTCACAGTTGAGTTGAATCGAAATAATTACTGAAATTCGGCATCAATTTTTGCACGCACATAGCAGCGTTCGCACGCACACAAAATGTGTGTTTGTTGTCTCCACTCCACGGAATGTCCGCCGCGAACAGTGTTCGTGCGCGTTGAAATTCCGTATTTACACGTCCAGACCTGAGCATTTGTGCGCGCACGAACACTGTTCGCACGGACGTTCGTCCGCGAAAAAGTGCTCAGGTCTGTACGCACCTTGTCACGTTGATTTTATACATTTTAAGGCCAATTTTGTTTTAGTACAGGGAAGATAGTAAAAAAATTGTCAAAACCTCGGCAAAACTATGGACGTCCTTAAAATTTGATATCCTGTTCAGAATTGAGTGCCCATATATAAAATCACCAGAAATTGCACACCGAAGCCTCTAGTTATTGGAGGGGGGGGGGGGGAATCGCAACTCAAAATGGAGGGTATGGAACTCGATGGAACCCGTCAATCCAATGGATGCAAATACGTCGTAGTTCGACGCATCACATCCCGTTGATACAATTTTGGCACAAAAAGTGTCGGTCATTGTTGGAGGGGGGTCGTGGGGGCGGGCGAAACTTGGCTGGGTGGCTCTTTTTTTCCCTGGGCCATAAAGAACCGATCACGACAATATTGGTATCTTTTCCGACTAAATTCAATGTCCTTAACTTGAATCCGATGTGTAAATTTAGATAAAAACAAGTTCGAACAAGTTAACTCGAGAAAACCTGTTTTTTCTTTGACTATTTTCACAAAACTTTTTTTTACTGTTAGAGGTATTCTTCTTCGAAAATATTTCAGAAGCCATTAGTTTGAACTGTATTCTTCACGAAAATCATCCATTCGATTTGTAACTTTGTTTTTCTAGATAGAAAAAATCGATTTGAACTTTAGTCGGCACAGCCCGTCGTCTACTACTGACCAGAACAGCATTGCAGCATTTGGAACTTTGCTTGTGAAAATGTACTCTTCACTCATTTCTACATGTAATTTTAACTAAACAGAACTAAAAAATACCGACTGCGGTACCAGAGACCAGCCAGGAACCATTTTTGCAGAATTTACCCCTAGCAGGTATATTAACCGCAATACCGTGCCTCTGGCGCGAAATCTTGCGTGGCGCCACATCTGGAATTGCGAAGGAGGGTATTCTGAACAAGTATGCCAAATTTCATGCTTTGATCATAAAATACACAGACCATTCTGCTAACCCCTCCACTAAAAGCAATCGTTCATTTTGTGGCCTGGTAGTAGGCTAGAAAATCTCCTATTTCTGTCTGATCGTCCAAAAAATATATTTGTGACGTCACAAATATACTAAAAACTGAATAAACAGCACTGTTGGATTGAAAACTCAAAAAAACTGTTGAGTGGCATCACAATATTTGAAAAACACAGACCTAAAAACCCACTGAAGTTACCCTACCGTTACCAACCCTTTAAAAAAAAATGGAATAAAAATTGTTAACCAATGGATGCCTATATTTTCGGGAAATTTTCAGAAAATACTTTTGTTACTCTTGTTGATTGATTGAAAGTATTTTCAGTCAAATCTATTTCATTGACAAGTAGGTACCCCATTGCAATATTTGATTATTTGTTTATTAATAATACTCCTGTTCAACAATAAGTACATCTTCATTTTACTAGGGCTAACCTAAGAAGGCTTTGTACTGAGCTACCTCACTCCATTGCTGTTCACCACTTATTCACTTCCGATTTCAGGGTAAGAAAACCTCTCGCTCAGGTCAACTCTCCAAAGGCAATACATCTTATTTCTTCCGTCCTGCCTTTTTATTTTCTTAAACACCTAAACTCTCTTATCCTAGCTGGCCTTTATATTGTCTATTCCCCCTGTTACTCTAATAAAAGTCAATCCGCCACTCGGCTCAGTACTCCCCGCCAGGCCAGACTGTCTTCAGAGTAAAACAACCGGTGATAGTACCTTTGTCACCATGTGGGGCGCATCGTATTTTCTCCTAATTTTGAGTTGAAATGTTTCACCGCCGATGATAAGTGGTGTGGAAACACAACGAATATTCGCTAATTGACAAGAAATGAACGTACCTATCTACGGTCTAGCTAACTAGTTCTACACTAACATCTAGGAAAAATAAACGAGACTTCCCTCTTTGGTGCCAGTGCGTCTTCCAGCCACCCCGACGGGTGTGCGTCCTCCAGTCAAGCAGACGGCCAGTTCCCAGTGACACCGCACGGGCCGAACGTGGCCTCGACTTGAGACACAACCAACGAGCTTTTGCCGGAGAGTTTTGCTACTATTCCTATTCAGTAGTTGATTGACGTAAGCAGGTCATGTCTGGTCAAGGTGCGATGCTAGAAAAGACAAGTTGGATCAGAAAAACACTCGACACAATGGCACATAATGAGATAAATATAGTAACAATATTGATACCAGCCAGTACGCGCCGGGTTCCACGAGAAACGGGAAAGGCAGCGTAGTAGTCCCTGCATGTTGAGGTTATGTACATTTCAACCAGGGTTGCGTTCGAGAACTACACTATTCTGCGATTGTTGCAGAAATTACCGTTCGAGATCTCTTCTGTGCGCACTATCGGCAACGCAGTAAACCGTTCGAGAACTCAAAACGTGTCGCGTTGAAGTGACAAAATTCGCAGCATCTCCGAGCGCTGTGAAAGTTACTCGTCATGCGCACCTCAGCACCCCACATATTTCTCTGTCAGATTTTTTTTTATTTTGATTATAATCGTTTCGATTGGGTACTTACGTGGTAGGCAGTACCTATAAAAATGGGTTCTTCATCAGAAAAGCTTACTTCACTTTGAAACTAAACAGCACTGCGATCGCCAATCAGTTATATTGACAGTGACATTTCCAGCACAGCGAAAATCGTTCGGAAAGTGGTTGTTACTTTGCCTTACTTGATACCCCCACTTCAAAAATGTAAGAATCGCAGAATAGTGTAGTTCTCGAACGCAACCCAGCTCAAGCGACAAACGTCACCGTGAGAGCGGAGAGCTGGGGGTGGGGAGCATGGCGCGCTATTCAATTGTCAAGGAAAATACCAGCCATGTAGCAGTCACTACAATACGTGGACTGATAAAATTACAAACATGACGGTCTATATGTATGAGGAAGCGGCAGCACAACTCTTTTCACCAATACTGCACTACAGCAGGAAGCAAACATCACTCGTTCAAATCATGGGTATATCAAACCACTTAACATCAAACTTTTGACTGCGATGGACCGACAACGTCGGTCGGCCAATCCTTTTTTTCGGGGGCGTTTTTCCCGGGGGTGTTTATTCCAGAGGCGTTTTTCCCGGGGGTGTTTATTCCAGGGGCGTTTTTCCCGGGGGTGTTTATTCCGGGGACGTTTTTTTCGGGGGTGTTTCGCTGGAGGCGTTTCTTCCTAGATCCCTGCTGGATCTGGGGGCGACGACATTGCAGCTCCCGGTAACGAAGTCGGCGAAAGGTGTCGTCTGCGAGGCCGCTGGCAGTGCCATTCTTCTGACGCAGGCACGGAGCTAAGGGGGGTCTGGGTGGGCCATGCCTCCATCAAAATTTTGACGTGGTCTGTTAGGTCGGTGGGACAGGAATTTCTACAGTGGGGTCATACCTTCTTGGTTTACTTTTTGGCCACTACGAGGTGTTTTACTTTCCGATAAGGTCAATTGAAGGTTCACGAAGTGGCAATGCGGAACACAAAATTTCCTGCCTTGGAAATGCCAAGTCCCCATATGACAGCGCACACCGCGTATGCAACGCGGTTCCAGTGGCGTAGTAGCATGCCTATTTGTCCCACTGTTTTCATCTCTACAGAATGGGGTGTTATATTGGGAAAAAAGTAGTCATTTTGATTGAGTATTCCAATTGTTTATGATTTAATTAGGCCTTCCATGTAACAGGCACATTCATTGATCTCGCCTCTAATTTTCTAAAAAAAAATATTTTTTATTAATCTATGACGTCACTCGGTGAACCTCGCGCGCAAACCAAACGTGACCTACTTTACCGACATTTAAGCGTCTTTAAGGTTTAATCACGTTTTGTCACTTTTGACGTGTAACGTGTAATGGGGCCTTGCAATTGAAAAACTCAACGTGAGGTCGCCACTACTGTAGGGGCGCCTACTTCGATGAAGCGGCCGTAACCACGGGAAAAACATGGGAGTTTGAGTAGTTTGACCAGTAACTGACAGTGACTGGAGACGTCAAGCAAGAAACAGCGGTTATCCAGATTTCAAATCAAGACATAAAATGACGGACGTCGGTTGCTGAAGCGTCAACGCCGTCAAAATTGTCGAATTTGCCCCCAACGGTCGTGGCGCCCTCGGTGTGTGAAAGTGGCAGTGCAAGGCCCCATTAATTCAAAACATCAAATCACATGACATTTGTTTGAATTTAAAATGACTGCACCAACACGAAAAACTACCGGCCACTCCACGCGAACCAAGCAGCAGAGCAGCAGACTTCAGGCTACTCAAACTTGACCCAGGCTACAGATGAATGAGACCTCTTGGTGCCAAACGTAAATGATGGAGTTTGTTGTCGTCTGTGAGTGGCGTTTTACTTCGTTTTTCTGAATGAATAACAACTAAATACAATACTATAATCAATTTCACGGCTTTCTGCATTAGAGCAAGCTATGGAAAAATTATATTCTGTTGGTACGAATGAGTATGAAGCCATAACCGTCGCCGTAGATAGTTTGTGTAAATGTGGTAGGTATGTGAAAAGGTTAGGTATTGTGGCATTTATGGCATATGTCACTCGTCGCGCGGTGTGATGCACGTCAAGTCAAAATGTTCTATATAGTTTATGTGGCGAAAACAGATAAACGACGCGAGTTCCTCGGAGTGTAAATTTGCTAGACACCGGCTTTACGGGTTGGTGGGTCTTTGCTTGTGCTCTGGTAATGGCAGGCACTGTATAAAATGAAGCCAAAAGAAGTCAGCGGCAGCATTGATAGTAGGAAGTACTATGTGCTCTAGCTCGTTCATACAACACTAAAACTGACTAAAACAGCATACAAGCCAGAAGAAGATGGAGAAAGGACTACCTACATACATGAAAGGGACAATAATTATTTCATGTTGATGAGATCTTCCAACACAGAGTGCACTCATGCGTTGAGTATCTGTAATGCGTCGTGTCTCGATTGTCTCGTCTTGTACAGTCCATCTTCATAAATCAATGTCCATCCAAGCGAATTTTCTCAACCTTACTGGGGCCACTGGACAGTCATTTTCATCAAATTTTCTTTCTTTTAGTTCTGCCGCTGACTTCCTTTGGCTCCATTTTATACAGTGGCCGCCACTACCGCAGAGCACAAGCAAAGAGCCACCAACCTGTGGGGACGGTGTCCAGCAAATTTACACTCCGAGGAACTTGCGTCGTCTATCTGTTTTCGCGACATGAACTAGAACATTTTGACTTGACTTGCATCATACCACGCGACGAGTGACATCTAAAGGGTGACATCTGCCACAAATGCCACATTACCTAACCTTTTTACATACCTACCACATTTACACAGACTATCTACGACGACGGTTATGGCTTCATACTCATTCCTACCAACAAAAAATAATTTTTCCATAGCTTGCTCTAATGCAGATAGCCGTGAAATTGATTATACCTATCTCAATCGATAGGCTAAAATGAGAAATATGTACCTTTAAACTTCCACGCTACGTCAAGCACATGCAAAATGCAGGATTGGCAACAAGCACCCGAAACATTCTTGAATTTTTCTGTGTAGATCCCAAGGTCCAAGTTTGGCTGAATCACTTTTCTCTCTTTCTACAATACCAGAGAGGTTTGGAATTATTCGAGTGCTTTATTATTGCGCCCATATTGTTTATCTCTGCCCACATTTTAACACAAAACAGTCAAAACACGTCAACACGTCAGTTTTTTTCTCAAAACAGCTGATTGTCGATGTGCTCTCGCCCGAGTTCACCACGTCGCGTTAGCGAGGCCGTACGAGGTCTAGCAACGACTTCCACAGCCTACCAAGCGCCATCTGTTAACGTACCTGGGTGTCAATTTGCATGACGTCACGCGAAATTTTTTAAATTTTTTTAGGGACCTGAATGAACGCAAAAAATAAAATAAAGAATATGTGAGCTCCACGAAGGCTCTAGTACTTAAATTCATTTTTTCCCAAAACTCGTGGAATACCCCATTGGGCGATGGCCGTCTTCGCATTTTCAGAACTCTATTGAACCGCTTAACCGGATTTACTTGGGGGGGGGGGGTTATGGAGCAATGTCGATCTTTTGAATGCCGTATTCTTTCACCACCTTCTGGAATTTCATGTCGAATTTTGGTTCGTTGTCGTGATAACGGTTGAGCATCGGTGCCCGTTGTTGCTTTTCTGAGCGGATGGCATTCAACCCAATCCATGAATCTATCTTGGAATACATCGGTACCGATCGACGTAACGGTCCGACAAGATCCACACACGCCCTGTTCTTTAAGCCGTGGGCTTGTGGCAACCGTATTCTTACCACTCTGTTTCCCTTCGAGTGGGTTGTGCTTACTTTTGACAATTCATACGTGATCTCATATGCTTCATAGTTCCCTAGAATATTCCAGGTCAATATATTTTAGCCGTTCTTGATGTTGTTTTGCTTCTCCTAAGTGTCCTACTGTAGAGCCGTCGTGATTTTCTATCATCAATGTCTTACTCCGACTCTTCTGTACACACCGATTTTTTTTTATTCGTTCCCTCCTTCCTCGTATCAACTTGAGATTGGGATCCCAGATACAGTAGTTGTGATGTGGGTGTCCCGTCATGAGGAAGTTGAAATTCTAGTCTTTCATTAAAATTGACGAAAACGTGAATCCGTTGTGTAACATTTTTGTAAGTAATTAACGAATCAAAACGGGACACTGCTTATTTGTCACGCTTCACGACAACTTTGGTAAAAGTGATGCCTTTCCCGGAAAAATGCAGCGTTTAAAACTACATTAATTAAGAAACTTGCTGCATAAGCGAAGTTTTGAATCTGTTGTAACTTCGCGCCTATATTAATTCTGATGGTGGATCTCAAAGTCATCGGGGAGGAACAACCCGGAGACAATTAGCATCGGCTGCTTTCTTTACCACTTTAGTTAATTAGTTCTATGTTTCGGTACGACAACCGACTAAGGAAATACGACATCTGCACTAAGTTTGATTACTTTTCCGTCATCTGCCATAAAAAACAACACGGAACGCGGAACAATCATTGCTTTCGCTGTTTTATTTTATGAGCAAATGGTTGTGTGATTCAAGGTAAGTGAGTCAAATATTTCCATCTCAAGACATTAGTTTTATAAAAATAATTCAACATAAATTTAGCAAAATGAACAACAAAGATATCTAAATAGCATACAAAGTGATTCATGAGTGACCTTACATAGGCTAATGGGAGATAGAGAACTTCGAGGCGAGTCAGAATCCACAGAATAAATTTTGTTTTCTGTATTGGTTACGAAGATCCAGGGTAGCTATTCTTGAAAGTGTGGGAGAAATTCCCTGGGAGTTTTATATAATCCGTAATACACTGTTGTAGCAAAAGTTGCCTAAAAAACACGATTTTAGGCAACATTCGCTACATCAGTGTACTGCGGAATGTATTTCACCCCCAGGGAGTTTCTCTCACACTTTCAAGAATAGCTACCCAGGTGTTTTGTGTGTTTAGTATGAAACTTTGATGAGCGATATTTCTGAAACGGCTCGAGATATTTTGTTGAAATTCATCAGTGATATTTCTCTGTTGGAACTTATCCAGAAGCTATACCGAGTAAGTCAAAATCCAGGGCCGGGCTAGAAAAAATGTGCCCCTTTGTTATTTGGTCAAAAAGTACATTTTCTGACCGCTTTTCTGAAAATCTGCTATCTGATTCAAAAAGCTGAGAGAAAATGCTTCAAGAATCACTCTTCAATTTAGATGGCAAACCTAAACCGATTCGACAATTGAATTAAAAGTAAAATTTGTGGGTAAGTTTCTATTATCGACCAGACATAATCGACTCATTGTTTGATTGAATTCATTTAAATTTATTTTTTTGGCTTGTCTCTAATGAATAGAAAGGTTTGGTTGAAAGAAAAACTCCATAGCCGAAGATTTTTTTTACGACCAGATCGAGTCTTATTTTGTGTTTCACTCTCGATTTTGTCATTAAAAAAAAAGGTCGGCTCTGGAATTTTTCTTTCAACCAAGCCCTTCTATCCAACAGAGATAAGCCAAAGAATGAATTTGAATGAATTCAATCAAACAATGAGTCGATAATGTCCGTATAAAAATGGAAAGTTACCCAAATTTCACTTTAAATTTTATTGTCGGAACGGTTTAGGTGTGTCATCTAAATTGAAGAGTGATTCTTGAAGCATTTTTCTTTAGCTTTTCGAATCCGATAGCAGTTTTTCAGAAAAGCGGTCAGAAAATGTACTTTTTGATCAAATAACAAAGGGGCACATTTTTTCTGGCCCGGCCCTGGATTTTGACTTGACCGGTATGGCTTCTGGCTCAACAGTTGCAAGTTTCAACAGAGAAATATTGCTGGTAAATTTCAACAAAATATCCTAGATGTTTCAGAAATATCGCTTATCAAAGTTTTATACGAAACACACAAAACACCCTGTATCTCCGTAACCAATAGAGAAAACAAAATTTCTTCTGTGGATCCTGACTCGCCCTGAAGTTCTCTATTTCCAATCAGCCTATGTAAGATCTCTCATGAATCACCCTGTATAATGTGTGAACGACAGATGAACAAGGTAAACAAAAAAGTTGCAGTTTTTCTCGATTATGCAAGAGATCTTGTCTTTGTCTTTTTGTTCGCGGCTCCAGACGATATCTTATGATCGAATCAAGTTTTATTTTGATCTCAATGGTCGATAAGTGAAGAATCTTCAGCCGCTATCACCAAACTTTTTTCTTCTCGCTATAAAGTAATGATAATAACCTACCCTCCAAAGTTCACGTTTAAAATCAGAAAATCACTCATGGATGGTGAGAATTTTCATTTTAATCTGTTTCCTGTTTATTCTAAAATTAAAACTAAAATTAGTTAGGCCTTTCCGTTTTTCCAGCAGCCACGAGTTCGTGGAGGGTTATCAAGTTGATTTTTCTCCCAATTTCGCACAAATTCTAAGTTACTGACAATTTATAAACCTAGTAGTAGTACCAAGGTATAATGCAACGTTATTGGTATATTTTTCATAATCTATAACTGATTTCACTGAGTAAGAACTCACCTGTTGTATATTGTATATCACAATGTGAAATGCGAAATGGTAACCTTCAACAAGAATTATCTAATTCCACTTTGATGATTCTCGTTTCCTTTTAGACATTTTTATTTTTTGCTGCCCTATAATTCAAGAACCAAACCAAACGAAATGTCCCGTGAAACCCTGAGTCGGATATGGGAGAGAGAGTTGAGTAGAATTATTATCAAAGGCGTCTACCGTTCTCGGCGAGATTTTTTTCTCAACCTTGCTGAAGAAGAAACATACATTTTTCTGTCTGAAAATATCAATCCTATAGTAAAAGAAATGGGAACAAAATCATTTATGCTTTCCCTGCTACCTACTGTATTCGCAAAACGGCAATATAGGTAATTAGATTTTAAATTATTAATTCAAATTGGATTCGTCGTAGCTCAATAACAATTTTAGGAGCGCACCGTTTAAAGCCGTATTTCCTTTTCTCGGCTCAGTGTAGGGCTTTGCTTACGTTTGCTTTTTAAAATTTTCAAAATTTCATTCTCAAACGATTCAGATATAATAAAGTTTTGTCTCCCAAAATATGAAACATCATCGCACGCGCCATTTCAAGTAGGCATAATACCTATTTCCTATAACAGGCTTACCTACCTACTCCCGCGATGTTCTTGATTTAATACATTTCAGGAGGCTCGATCGCAACGCCGAAACCTAATTCCACCTTTTTTCGTCTTTTCAATCTCTGGATAATTCCCCTTGACGTAACCGCTTTTGGTTGATTTATTGTTTGAATTCCATACCTGAATGGATTAAACGTGGGTAATTACTGTAGGCCGCCCACAGGCTCGACTGTTTTGCTCGAACGAACCATTTTCACTTGAGTGCCTTCTATGGTTTTTACGGTATCCTAGTCCTGATGCTAGTTGAAAGTACCTTGCATTTTTTGATGAGAAGATGCCACTCGGTGGAAATGTTCTTTGCATCGTACTCTTCCGATCCAGAAAGGTAGCCATCAGCGCCATCCATGCTGGCGGCGTATTCAGGGTGATACAGAAAAAAAAAGTTGAAACATTATATTTAATTAACCGAAACATGTGTAACTCACCATATACATCAACTATTTTATGCTTATGAAGTCACAGCAAACTGTCCTTGAAATGTCTTTGAAATGTAGGGGAAAACCAGAAAAAGAAACAGGAACACTCTTTTTTCCATAAATGAGTAATTCTTCGAGATATTGACACAATACTTGGTATTTCTACAAAAAGTAATGTTAGAAATGATATGAGCTGAGTAGCCAATTTCTAAGCCAACTATTTCCAGAAATACGATTGTCAACTTTTTTTTTCCTCTTGAGCACCATATTGAATCTGCCCTGTGAGGCATCGTTGAAAAAGTGATTGGTTATCACAATAATGGTAACATGAAATCATTGCATCGCAAAAACAACCTCCTCATCATAATTAAGTGACCTCTTCGGCGGGAAAGAATTGTCATTCACGTATTTTTTGGCTCTTCAAAGCTTTAGGGCCCATGATGACATTTGCAACATCTGAAATAGTGGAATATGTTACGCATTATGAACCTTGATGTACTTTGAGGTAGCCTACCAAGTTTCACCATCATCAATTGAGAGGTTTGTTCTTAAAACCTGTTTGAACAAAATTTGTGTCGTTTTTTCATGAAGAATACAAAATATTGGGTCTCTCGCCCTTACTTGATCCCTCACTGAGGATAGCCTGAAACCGAAAGTCTCCGAATTTTTCATGATAATGGTTCAGTGGGAAGTGCTCTTCAATGTTTAGTTGTCAAAAATCGCATAGTTGCGTTCAGATTCCAGGCAGAGAGCGACAAAGAAGTACATGCACTAAAAAAAGACATAAATTACAGTCGAGAAAAACTAGTCCAGAGCTAGACTGAAAACTGTTTGGAGACCTTGCTTTTCATAACATAAATGAGCAATTTGGTACACTGTTAGAGCCTTAAGTTAGTAATGTTTCAAGCCTTTCACCCACGCTTAAGAGTCTTACAGAATCTGTGTATTGCGGGAAGCCTATCTAAAAGGGACATTTCCGGGATTTCTCCGTTGCATTAAAAGTTGTGTCTCTTTTCATTGCATGAACTTCTTTGTTGCTCTCTGTCTGGAATCTGAACACAACTATGCAGATTTCGACAACCACACATTGAAGAGCAGTTCTCAGTGAACCATTAGCATAAAATTTTTGGGAGACTTTCGGTTCCAGGCTTTTCTCAACGAGGGATCAAGTAAGGGTGAAAGATCCAATATTTTGTATTTTCCATACAAAAATTGAACAAATTTTATTCAAACAGCTTTTAAGAGCAATCCTTTTAATTGATGATTGCAAAACTTGGTAGGCTACCTCAAAGTACATCAAGGTTCATAATGCGTAACATATTTTACCATTCCAGATGTTGCAAATGCCATCATGGGCACTAAAGCTTTGAAGAGCCAGAAAATACGTGAATGGCAATTCTTTCTCGCCGAAGAAGTCACTGAATTATGATGAGGAGGTTGTTTTTACGATGCAATGATTACATATTACCATTCTTATGATAACCAATCACTTTTCCAACGATGCCTCACAGGGCAGATTCAAGATGGTGCTCAAGAGGAAAAAAAGTTGACAATCGTATTTCTGGAAATAGTTGGCTTAGGAATTGGCTACCCAGCTCATATCATTTCTAACATTACTTTTTGTAGAAATACCAAGTATTGTGTCAATATCTCTAAGAATCCCTTATTTATGAGAAAAAGAATGTTTTTGTTTTTTTTTCTGTTTTTCCCCTACATTTCAAAGACGGTTCAAGGTAATCAAGAACTGTTTGCTGTGACTTCATGAGCATAGAACAGTTGATGTATGTGGTGAATTACACGTCTCCACATGCTTCGGTTATTTAAATATAATTTTCCATTTTTTTTTCTGTTTCACCCTGTATACGCTGCCGGCATGGATGGCGATGATGGCTACCTTTCTGGATCGGAAGAGTATGATGCAAAGAACATTTCCACCAAGTAGCATCTTCTCATCAAAAAATGCAAGGTTCATTCCATTTTATGCAACTAGCATCCGGACTATCCCAGTGATCACAACATCGTTGATAAGACGTTTGAAATAGGTAGAAAACCAAAGTCGGGAACGTTAAAAAAAATAACGCCTAATAAGCGGCCAGAGTCGCGCGTTTTATAACGTTGTTGTCAGCCAGGTATTGAACGTTTATAAAACGATCCACTGCACATTGACCAGAGTGATTTGAGAACAACTGTGCTGTGATTAATTGTTTGAGACACGTCAACTTCAACCTTTTCGAAACGTCTTCGAAACTCCAAATCAACTGTGTTCAGAACGCTTATTAAATGTTTATGAGATAATACCATGCACAGAGTGATAATACCTTCACTGTTGCTAAGGCATCAAAGTGCAACGTCTTCAGAACGCAAAATCTAACGTTTCAGAAACGTCGGAGTGAGTACCACAGGTGAATACGGACTTTAACGTTTGAATCATAACGGTAATTGAACAGGTTTTTGTCAACCATTTACGTGATGAACCATTTACGTCACGCTTAAATATACCTCGATTTGTACCTTGATAAAATGATAGAACGCGTCATTGAGCGACTGTGGAACGTTGAACAGTCATCACCAAAACGATTTGCTGAACGTCTTTTGAACGTGATCTTCAGCGATCAGCGTTTGTCAAGTGTTGAGTTGAACGAACCGCTCTCCCAAAGTCGAGCCTCTAGAACACAAAAATGAATCGAGTCATTATGAAACGACTAGGGATGGCAACGATATATCGATATATAAGAAATATCGATATATTCCTTGCAATATATCGATATATTTATATCGTTTTTTCGTTCCAATATATCGATACAAATATCGATATATTTCTGGATATATCGAAAACTGTCCGACTCGACTTTGTCAAGCTTCTCGTACGTAAATTATTGAATATTCGAGGCTAAGCTGTGACTGTGTTAAAATACAGGAAACTACGCTTCGCAGTAGGTACTTGGCGAATTTTGCAAATGGGGAACTATAGTGGCAAACGCCTGAAGTAATGGCGCCCGTGTTCCATGCACCCCAGCTATCATCAGTGTCATTTTAAGCGTACATAACCTCAACCTTGTAATTGTCATTTCATTTTCATTTGTCAGCACTCAGCATATAATCGGCGGTTTGCGTCACTTCGTGAGTAGAAAAGTAGAAACGCCGACAAGCCAAAAATCACGGTGAAAAAATTGGTAGTGACATGTTGTGTATCAGGCTGCAACAGTTCCAAAGGACCATACCTTTGCAGTATGCACCAGCTCTTTTTTATTCTCTCTCAGTGAGGCTCCTCTCCGCCTCAATCTTCTTTTGAGCACTTTCCACTATCCGTACATTTGATAGCATTTCTTTAAGGTGATGTACGATAACTGTCAATATGGGTGCATGGAACACGTCGCCCTCTACAATCTGCTTTGCCTATAGTTCCCCATTGCACTGATGCGGTGACCAAGTCTGGAAGTTTCTAACCCTTCGGAATTTTCTAACGATTTAAATTTAGTTTGTTATTAGAAAATTATAAAAAACAAGCTTTTTCCTGTCTGTTTCAGACTATTTTTTTTTTATATTCAATCCTTCCTAAAAATTATCCACATCGTGATTCGTGAGCTACAGCTGCACCATCTATCGAACGTAACTTATACTCGGTGATTTCTCGGTTCTTGGAATCACCGAATTTTAAAACAGTTTTCATATTTAATGACAACATGGTAGCAGAAGAGTTTCGAAATGGATGTGAAAAATGGCATTACCCTGGTATAGTTTCTAAATTTGAGAATAGCTGGTACGATTAACCAGGCGGTACGATATACCCTACTCTACCCTACGTTCAATACGTTTTATCGTTCAGTTCAACATTTATATTGAAAATTTGCAAAATATATCGATATATGGAAATATCGATATATTTCTTGCAATATATCGAATGTATCGATATATAGCTTGCGATATATCAAATGACCAATATATCGATATATTTCAACTTTTTGCCATCCCTAGAAACGACTACATCCAGCCCAGTACAACTAGCAACTAGCAGGTAGCTAGGCGTCGACCACTTCCAGTTGGATTAGATTGAGACTGAGTTATACTTCTGTATTTCCTTAGATTGGCCTTGACTGAAGAGGTGAGTTAGAAGTCAGGGCGCCCTCTCTTCTTCTGGCCATGACCTACTGCGTGCCGATTATTACCAGCGAATCTCACACAGAAATTCGAAATCAAATATATCGGCAGTCGGCTGTCTTGGAATAAATGAAAGCTTTGGAGGTAAATTCATAGTAAGCGTGAATAATACGTGATATATCCCGTGGAAGTCGATTGATACTAATTCAGTTGTCAAAGGTTATTACGGATCGAGCTACCGGAAACGCGAGTTCGAACTTTCGTTTTTACAACGCGAAATTCAGATAGATACACACAAGACGATAATGTAATTATAATAAAATAATATCACCCAACAAAGATAAGAAAGGATATACGTAGATTTACTTTATACAAATTTTCACAACCGTGCGGTCCACAAAAGCGGTCGGATATCTTGCCAATACACGTCAATGATTTTGCCAACTTGATCATGGAAGACTCGTTCAGCGACGGTGAGAGACTGTCCTTGTCTTGTCCAAATCGTTCAACGGAAGTACTGGCTTGCAAAATTTGACGTTTCGAGCGTCTGGAACGATCTCGAATTGGTGTAGCGGCTTGAGCGGATTGAGTAAAGTTTTCAGTAACAGTGGCTACAGATTCAGGGGCTGTTGTCGACACCACAAGTGTATTTCTCAAATGCATTCGGCGCTTATATGAGTATGTGTGAATGCGATGGATCTAAACGGATCTATTCACGTATACAGACGTATACACGGAAAGGATTCTCAGAGGATTCTGATGGCCTAAAATCAATAAGCATTTTAGCGGACGGATATATGAAGAGTTTGGCTTACCGTTTGATTCGTGAGTCAATTTTCAACAATTACAATTTTCTACGGTATTCGTACTATACTGCATGTACGCGTAATCGATAAAACTGTGGAAATGAATGTATTATGATTTTGGTCGATTTAATTGGAATATATCCAAGCGAGCACGCGGCACCGCTTTTCGACGTGAAATCTCAACTCAGATGAATGTTCTTTCGTTACGGAAAAAGCTTATCGCCCCTTATCGTATTGCTAAAAACTTCTCTGCTTGTATTTTTGGTCCTACTTCAGCTATGTTTTACCTCCATTCACAGGGCCTGATTGAATTAAATACCGATTGGACCAGTACGTACGTCTTCCGAATTTTGGCTCGTAATACGATGACCAATAGAGCGACTTCGTGTCGGAGTGTTTATCGGCAGACAGGTTAGCGGTGGCTCAGTGAGACCATGGCCGATTATTTTGCTTGGTGGTAGTGGGTGGTGATGGTGGGTGGTAGTGAATGGTGGTGGCCTGGTGATGGAACTCGCAAACTAACTATTTGCGTTTTTTTGGTAAATAAACCGTCCGTCAACGAGTTCTTGGGAGATGAAACTTTCTCAAAAAGGCCGCATACCATCTACAGGCTTTTTTTCATCCTCGTTCTGTAATCATCTTTCCTCGAATATCAGTGACGTTAGCCAGGTGTGTCCTGCCCTGCGGCCATCTAGTAAAATCAGTGCTGCTGCTGCTAGCTATCGGGAAAATCCCTCGAATACTGCGCTGAGCTAACCCGAAGATTCTTAGTACTCAGTTTTGTCCGTAAGTTTTTGTAGAGAGAAGAAAGAAGAGACTAGTAGTGTTTGATTTTAAATTTCTTTCATCCATCCACCCCTCGCACTGATAATTTTTTAGTTGAGAACTACTCAGAAAAATCTACGTGACATCCGCTTTGCGGATAAAATCAGTCATAAAAAGTTGCACAAATGTGAAATCTTGTCCCTGAAATTGCGTGCATATTCCGATTCCGGTCCAAGCAGAGACGAAATTCTTAATTATTATTAAGCTCGGTAGCCAACGGGTAGAACTCCTCTCGCGTTGTTCCAAGAGCTCCAGCCAATTCATCTGCCGGGTTTTCTCCCTCGACAGAAAGTGCCACCGTTATTTTGTAATTCGCGATTTTGCTTGGTTAGTTCAGAGCCACACGCTACAATATCTGAATTTCACTGTTGTTATGATTTACTTCGATTTCTCTTTTCTTTTTGATCAGATGATTCCGGAAATGATCCATTATCCAAACTATTTCTTGAATAATTTTGTATAAATTATCTATACTAGACACAAGTATGTTCCAAATTTCATCAAAATCGGTTAGTTGATACGAAAGTGGCGAAAGTCTATGGCGGGCCAAGACGGCGTCACAGTTGAAAAACAAAAATGCCTAATGACCACCCTTCCGGACATCGGCCATCCATCAAAAAAAGTTGCAGACCTCTAACTTCATTCCTAAAGGAGGAGTTCAACTGCAAAAATTTCTACACAGAGACGGACGGACAGACAGACAGATTTGATCTTAGAACCTATAGTTAATCGTACCGGTGAAATCTTAAATTAAAAATGCTCAAACAGTCCGATGACAGACAGACAAACTGGCCACAATAGAGCTAGAGCATTTTCTATTTTCGAGAGAGCAATTTCCACGGGCGGTTTAAGGCGGGATTTGGACCCGCGAACTCCATTTTGTAATTTGTGACCATTTCCGCTAAACCGTGCTGCTGACGTAGTTTTAATTGGACTATCACAGCTTGACTACATTCAGGTTAGAAATCCATCGGAGAATGTTCTATAATTTCTTACTGAAAACAATTTTGAGAAGCGCTTATATGCTCATGTTAGACTGCGATATATACTGCACCACTGCTCTGCACATCCCCTCTCCTGCGGTCCCACTCCTTCTCCTCTGATGGTCCATGGTAAGCTATACGCCAAGCCTCAAGCGACTCAACCTGAAGAACTCTCAATAAGTGAGTCTATGAATCTAATCATTAGCACAGAAGTCTATAGGCACGTACATTTTAATAATGTTTGCCATCATCTTGGCTCGCTATATCATATATACTATTTTATTCTTAGTTATTTTTTGCTCCTCAACAACTAGACATTATTTTTTTGGAGTATTCGCTATCTATGTATATCATTGCCTAGCTACTTTAGATGTTCCCCCAACAACACGAACACGGTGGGTTGCGCTTGTCGGGAAGGCCCACGTGTAGGTGTTTTACCATTTGCCCCTCAATACACAAGTAACGCACATGCAGGGTTATAAAATCAATCAGTTGAGCCTATGGTGTTCATATTCAATAATGTTCGCCTACGTTTGTAGGAAAATGTTTACTACAGCGACGTATTTTGGGTTGCAGACATTGAGAAGGAAGGTATTGAGGACCCTTGAGGCTTCATTTTCCGTACAAATTCAGGTAGGAGCAATATAGGCCCACTCAGGTTGAGTGGGATAGCCTCCGGCTAGACTTCGCCATGATGAAGACGCTTTATTATTATCATACACATCATAGTTCATGCAAAGCTAATGTAGGTGAAACTTGTTTTCGGTTATCAGCGTGTGAAAAAATCTCATATTCCCCAATATTCTCTGAAACGTACAAATCAAAGTAAAATTTCATGCCCATAACATCAACATGAAACTTTTTCATAAAAAGCCACCGCTACTGCCACTTACGACTTCGCTAACGGTTATAAAAAGGAGAAAGAAAAAAGCGCAATAAATTACTATTCGCCTAGCTTCAGATTCACCATACTCATATACTTAGATTCTGATCCCTTTAAAATTTCCGCATTTCCGGCCATTTCCACACAACTCACGTATATCAGCCGTCAAAAGCTTATGGAAGAAAATCAACACCCGCCTTGCTTCTTTCCAGAACCAGATATTGAGTAATAATGTTCTTTAATAATTTACGCTCGATCTGCTTGAATGAAGCTATGTCTGATTCTTTCACCTCTGTTGACACCTGTAAACGAACTGATTTACTATGTTTTGATGGTGGAATTGAAAGTCATTGTCACTCTTTTTATACGAAAAAGATCCTGACATTTTGACACAACGAAAAATAAAAAAATCTGATCTTTAGATAAAGTAGATAAGGGTACTCATTTAATTATACATATTTAATGGGGCAGAATGGGGCTGTTGAAAAACGAAATTGAACGAGCCACTGTGGTCCGGTTAGTTACAAGTTCCATTCCTGATCGAATCAGGGTGTTTTTCACGTTAATAGGTATGTTGTTGATTTAATAAAAGTGCAAAAAGTGATGGATCGAGATAACTGATAAGATAAAAAACCATGTTATTTATTTTGCTGCATACGGGATACAGGTACAACAACAAAGATGGTGTTATATTTTGATTGACAACATCATTCAGGTGCTTACATGAAACTTGTACTCACGACCCATGTAGGTAGCCAAATTTGAATAAAAGAAGTAGGTACTTAAAGTTAATTTCAACAGAACCTGTCCAGTAATTAGTGAAAAAGAAAAGGTGTAATTAACCATGTTAAACCCAACAACCATCTGATTTTATCCGCACGGAAATCGTTCGTAAAATTCTATTTCAGAACTTTTACAGGGTTAAGGTCAGTAAGTAAATGGTCCCGTAATGCATAATACATAATATCAGGTGCTCAAAATTGATTTCGTCGCCTTTTAAAAATAGGGGTAGCAACTGGCCTGCGCCGCTTCACTGAAATCATTTTGAAATACCCAAGGATGTCTATATTGTCTATATATAAACTGGATAGGAAATTTGGCCGATTTTGAATTTTGACGTAAAAAGCTGAGGCCAAGACTACCGTGCCGGTCAGCGATAGGTCAACTCTAGGACTGCCAATCTAGACATCTATTTTGATTTACATCTTTGGTATCTATGGCTCTAATTAGATACCTACGTTTGTTCCTCCCTAGTAGATGTCATGTTCACAACGAAAAATAAATCACCCTGCAGCCTGATGCAGCAATACTAAGTTTCCGACGATACCTTCGAAATAGAAAAATAGGCCAATTCGTCACCTCACTATAGCCGCCATAGATCAATGGTGAACAAATAACCTGACGGAAACGGACTTAACCAGCCGTCAGCAGCCATCACTGCCCTCAGTGTCAACTTCATACTTCCCATCAGTCACTGTGACGTTACTGTTTTCCAGTTTAGTTTTAACCTCCATTTTCGAAAGGCGGCGAGACAATTCATTTTGAATTGAACACCCTGTACCTACAATCTAATGTACTTGATTTCGACACAAACAGCCGTGTCATTCAAATCAACCCAGTATAGACAATACAAATAGAGAAGACACATCTCGTCACGGATTTTTACGGTTGCGTAGGAACCAGGTGAGTCCATCATTCAAAGAAAGGTTGGCTGATTTTTGATGCCCCAATTTCCGTGACGACGGTGGTGATAACATATGGTCTTCTCTATTTGTATTGTCTATACCTAGATATCTAGTCATGCCGTGTTACAAGATTTCCTGTGGTTTTTGCTAATGCGATCTGTTGGTACGCAACGAGGGAACGAGGTAAGCAAAGACATAATATTCAACACTTAAAATTTTCATAACTTTTCTCTGTGCTGTCGTTACGTTCCGTCACGTACCTCTAGGTAGCTTTTTTTTGGACAATAAAATCTTTCCATCGTCCCCGCAAAAAGCAACTCTCGTAATTTACATTAAACCAAAAATGTAATTTGTACGAGTTACCTCTTGGTAATGGCACCCGGCGTGACACAAATATTGTAGGTAGGTACTTTATTAACACGTTATTAAATTTTTCTTCTCGCCGCAGGACTTTTTAATTTTTTCATCAGAGTCGAAAGAGAGAAGAGACACTTCTGCACGATTCACTTTCAGTTACAATTTGCTTGTGTTCACTGCGAGTGTTGGAGAAAATACGCGTTCTCTGAATAAACGCAAACTTAGTTTCCGCGTCTAGGCTTTAGGGTAATAATTTCCAGAAAGCTTGCTGATGAATGATGGCTCCAGTAAAATTATTGCTTCCTGACAAATTATTTACGATCAAACGTGCTACATTAAATTTGCATCTTATGGAAAATTGTCGTCACTTAGAAATCTACATACGGATATATTCTGCAGTAGGTGCCTATCTACGCTTTATAGAAAGAAATATCTAACTTCGCTGGCACCTGCATACTGATGCCTAAGGAGTAATAGGAGTATAAACTGAACGTCAATTGAAGTGGGACAGCAAAAAAACACCAACTTTGGTTGCTTGTTACTTCTGATCTGAATGGGAAACTTTATAAATTCTGATAGTGTTGGGCTACCTCACATTCTTCAACAATGAACTTTGCGTATCACTTCTCTACCTGACCACTTCTAGGATTCTATACACTATGGACAGGGAGCTGGTGCCTCAATACTTACGTCATAAGTAGAGACCGAATTCTAGGCAAAATGCCTTTTTGTTTCTGCTTTAGGCATGTGCATGAGACCTTGAAATAATTATTAGTGTTGAAAAAACATTGCTTTTGACACCCCTTTGTTTTTGCCTAAATGCCTAAAACTGGCAAAATCGGATTTACTGTCCTAAAAAGACCTTTTTAACGGCCTAAAATAGGCTTTTTCGATTTTTTAGTGGAAATGATCCACAATGTTGAAAAAAATATCCATTTTCTAATTTGTTCCATTCAAACTTTGGGAGTAATTGATGTCAACCTCTTTGTTTGAAGTCTAATTTGTCTGAAATTATTAAAACTCGGGTTTAGTGTCCTAAAAGTGCTTTTTTTAACAGCCTCTACAATAGATTTTTTCTATGTTACGGTTGAAGTGATTCACATTGTTTTGTATTTTGTTCAGTACTGTATGTCAATTTAATTCATTTCGACACCGATTGGTAATTTATGTAACAAGTACGCAAAATCAATCCTTAGCGGATAAATCCGCGTTATCCCTAAAAGCGAATGAGCCGCCGAAGCATTTTGCGTACTTGTTGCATAAATCATTTTTTAGCATGAGCTTTCCACGCACCAATTTGTGTCCTCTATATCGGCCATAGTGAAGTTGCATGCCTATTCCGTTATGTAACTACAACAACTAAACTGCTAAATCAACAATGCAATAACACCTTGAGAGAATCTTTCAGATACAGTTCGCAAAAATTCGTGTTTTGTGGATTCAAAACAGTCGGCAAAATGACTATTCCAGGGAGACAATACTGAAAAATCAATAATTTGCTTTATTACAAACGAAAAATGTTTCCGGTCTATTTTGCCTATTTTAGTCGTTACGGCCTAAAACGTCCTAAAATGCCTCATCAACAAAAAATTCCCAAATCGTACACCCTGTATTTTAACATGGAAATCGATTCCGTCTTTCATCCTGTTTACAAATATACAGGGTGGTCCAGGTTATAGTAGCAATAATTCACCATTCGATAGTCCATCAAAAACTAGGTTGACATGCATGATTCAATTTTTTTCTAAAACGCTTCCTAAAGGTGCGTTCAGTCAGCTTATTTAGCCGCAAGTTTTGATTTTAGTCAATAGCGCAGCATCGCTTATTGGCTGATCTGAGGAGGCTGGTTTATGACAGCCAATGAGCATCGCTGCGCTTACGACTAAAACTAAAACTTGCGGCTAAATAAGCTGACTGAACGCACCTTAAGAGATACAGCCCTTCAAAGTTCACTTTTTAAAATCTTCTTTTTGCAATAACTCTCAAGTCATCAAAGCGATTTTGACCAAAATTGGTACAAATACTTCCGAAATAAATACCCGTCACTTGACGTAGATAACTTTTGTCAAAATTGTCCAGTGGCGTTGATACGAGAGAGTTGTTTTACTTCTCACGCCCTATTTTCTACGCCACTGAATATTTTTGGAAAACTATATTTTTTTCGAACTCTTTGTTCAATTTTGAAAAAAAAGTTACTCCTGTAAAATTTTGATCAGAGGCTTGATTTTTGAGATATTTGAGTTTTAAACTCTGGAAAACATCTCAAAATCGTCACTTTCCAGAGCCCAAATTGTTTTTTTTTTCAGGAAACGCCTCGTTACTCAGCAAAAAATGGCAGTAAATCATCAACTTAAACGACCTAGAAAACTTATTCCAGTTGAGGAATCATGAGTTTCCTTGGATTTTAATTTTTGAGGCCTTCGAAAGTCGCGATTTCGAAGCGTTTTCCAAAGTTTCAAACCCAAATATCTTGGAAATGAAGCCTCAAATCAAAATTTCACAAGAGTAACTTTTTTTCTGAATTGAATAAGGAATTAATTACAATTTTTCAAAAATATCCAGTGGCGTAGAAAATACGGTGCGAGATGTTGAACAATTCCCCCGTATCTACGCCATTGGACAATTTTGACAAAAGTTATCTATGTCAAGTGATGGGTATCTATTTCGTAAGCATTTGTACTAAATTTGGTTGAAATCGATTCAATGACTTGAGAGTTATTGCAAGAAAAAGATTTTTAAAACTGAACTTTGAAGGGCTCTATCTCCCTTAGGAAGCATTTTGGGAAAAAATTGAATTATGCATGTCGACCTAGTTTTTGATGGACCATCGAATGGTGAATTATTGCTACTATAACCTGGACCACCCTGTATATCACACTTAGTGGGTAAGTCAACAAAACGCAAAACGCCTGTGAAAAAATTGATAAATTTTGGTCTTTTTTTGAAAATTTCAAACTTGTCTTATGGACCGAAAGCCCCCAAAAATTTTGTCTCACGACCAGATTTTTAATTTGGGGAATGTTTCCACACATAATCCAGTTAGTTCCATTCATGTAACTTATGACGTGAATTTTTGGCCATTTTCTCGAAAATTGACAAGCTCATACCAGCCTAAAGCCCCCGATCTGACATGTAAGACACAGCAGTTTTTGACAACCTTATCAACGCACATTAGACCTACAGGGTTAAAATCATGTACCTTATGACGTAAGTTTTGAAGCACCAGCTCCCTGTCCACTAGGTGTGATAATTTATTATGTCGTTTTTTGCTCCAACTTTGATCACCTGTTATTAATGTTACGGAATTGGTTACCTGTATGTGTCCGAGTGTTACCTTCGGGAACATTCCACGAGTTCTCTGGTATATTCCAGCAATTACCATTATTGTCCGCCAGTTGAGAGTCGCCGCGGGTTCTAGAAACCTTCATCAGATTAGTGTATACTCTGACAAGCTCTGATATGAACTCATTATGAATTCTGGCTAAATTCGGATTTTAAATATTTGTGTTATTGTCATAGTTTAAGTACTTCTTATTGTGATGTTTGTATTATATTTATATGTTACATTAGTTGCACTTTAGTGCTAAACTTTATATGAAGACGCCAGCTATAGTTGTAAAACTCAAAGGCAATAAAGTTAATTGATTGATTGATTGATTGATTGATTGATTATCGGCTTCAGGTCCCGCAGGTTTTTACAGGCCTCTGGAGTTCCTCAGGGTTCTGTGCTGGGTCCTCTGCTTATTATCCTTTTTATAAACGATATAGTTTTGAACATCAATGCAAGGTACTTGTTTTATGCAGACGACTTGAAGGTTTATAGTGTGGTGTCTTCCCTCGCAGACTGCAGGCGCTTGCTGGCGGATCTCAACACAGTTGTCGCTTGGTGCAATGATAATGGCTTGCCGATGAATGTGGGAAGTGCAGCGTTATGTCCTACAGAAGAAAACATGCAAACGTCGTTTTCGACTATACTTTGGGGGGAGAGATATTGCAGAGATCTCGGACGGTGAAGGACCTTGGGGTAGTTTTTAACAGCGGTCTATCCTTCAAAGAGCACATCGAGCTCAGCATACAAGAGCCTTGGTTTGGTGCTGAGAAACTCGAAAGCATTTTCCAACGTTGAAACACCGAAAGCCTTGTATGTTTCTTTCGTCCGGTCTAAGCTTGAATACGCCTCTCTTGTCTGGAGTCCGATATATGACTGCTTCATCAATGATTTGGAGAGAGCTCAGAGGAGATTTTTGAAAGCGGTTTACTTTATACTGGACAACCAATACCCTCCACGTGGCTCCCTTCAGGAGATCATGTTGGAGCGGTTCAATTTGTCATCTTTGAAGTCTCGAAAAGCATTCCACTCAATCCATTTTCTCTTTGGACTGTTTAGCAACGCGTTGGATTGCCCTGATTTTCTTGGCGCTGTGAGTCTCAGTATTCCTCGGCTTTCCTCTAGGTCACACAATTTATTCCACCTTCTCACAGCTAGAACCAATATCCTAGTGCCATCTCCTCTCTATCAGATGATTGCTAATTACTCTGCTTATGAGAGCGAAGTTGATCTCTTGAACTGTTCTCTGTCCGACATAAAGACCAATGTTCCTACCTAAGTATGTGCCGCCCTGGATTTGTCTATGATATCCCTCACCCTTCAACTGGCTCTTCTGCCTGTTGGGTGTAGTACAATAATAAATAAATAAATGAATAAATAAATAAATTATGTAAGATGGTGCATTTATCTAATTTTAATCAAAGCTCTGTATAATCCGTGAAAAAGTTTGATTTTAAAGGCACCTACTCATCAATCATTATCAAGTCCTCTCACCCTAGCTGTCCATTCTTCGTGCAACCAGTCGATCCAACCCCTCCATGCTCTTTCGGAGTCTCCAGTGAATTTCGCAACATTCTTTTCAATAGGAAGCTTCGATTGGAACACAATTTTGTACCCATAGGGTAGATACCCTGCTTCGTGACAGTAGGTATCTTCCTAGTGGACTTTCTAGTCGGGACGACTACGAGTGACAGAAAAAAGAACGAAAAACAAAAGGTCGAAAACAAAACATCGAATGATTGAGGTCGAAAAAGAAAAGGTCGAATTTACAATATATTGAAAGTGATGATGACGAAATTCATATGGTCGAAAATACATAATGTCGAATAACAGAATGTCGGAAAACAAAAGGTCGAAAAACAATTGGTCGAGAAACAAAACGTCAAAAAGCAATAGGTCGAGAAATAAAAAACGCGAAAATCGAAAAGCAATAGGTGTATGTACAATTGTTAGAAAGACAAATAATGTGAGAGTTTGGGACGGGAAAAAGAAGAACCGAGTCAAAAATAAACTAGCCCGAATTCATTCCTGTGGAAAAACCTAATCAGGCCTTGAAAAAAAAATTCTGAACCTGACAAGTATCACGTACACAGGTTTACAAGGCTAAGTTGATTTTGCGTCAAAAACCAAATCAGATAAAAAAAAAAACTGAATCTGACGAGGTCTGTGTAGTGTGTACACCGATTTATGAGTATAAGTCAGTTTTGCGTCAAAAAACCGAATCAGGTCTGCAAAAAAATTACTGAACCTGACGAGGTCCATGTACACAGGTTTATAAGTCCAAGTTAATTTTGCGTCAAAAAACCAAATCAGGCCTTCAAAAAAAAACTACTAGACCTGACGAGGTCCATGTGCACAGCTTCACGTTTCAGGGTGGATTTTGCGTCAAAAAAAAACGAATCAGGCTTGCAAAAAAATCACTGGGCCTGACGAGGTTCATGTGCACAACTTGACGTTTCAGAGTTGATTTTGCGTCAAAAAAAAACAATCAGGTTTGCAAAAAATCACTCAACCTGACAAGGTCCATGTACACAGGTTTAAAAGTCTAAGTTAATTTACGCTGACGCTGATCAGATTTGAAAAAATTACAGTTGTTTCAGTGGCCTTGCATTATACTTTGAGAGGTGATTTCTCTCTGAAGAATAAGTCGAAAAGTGATAGTAAAATTTTTCCTCAAGTGCTCTCTGCGGCTCACCAGCTGGGCACCTAATAGCCCAGGCATTTTAGGTCAAAAATCGACAAAACCTAGAAATAATTCGCCCAAGGCTGAATTTTTGCACATTGACAGTTTGGACCTAGTACAACAACATATCAAAATACCCAAACTTTCCCCTGTCCGCGTCTTTGATTTTCAGGTCCTCAGGTTCTTGAAGTTGCATCGCTGATCTGCGACTCAGGCCGTAGCATTATTCTTGGACCGATCAAACTCAGGCTGGGCTTGAATTGAAGAGAAAAGACCAAACAACGATTTTCTGGTGCGAAAAACCCATTTCCGGTACGCGGCAAGCCGGCAGACCCGCGAAATTCAAAATGAACGCTGCTATTCGCGACGACTTCTTACAGAATTCTTGCTTTGTATCGTTTGTCACCAATAAACAGTGACAAACCAGAAGTCAGTGCATTCACCAATTCTTCAGCTTTCCAAGTATGTATCTATGGTGCCTGTGGAAACACCGATTGCAGATATAAACCCCCAGACTAAGCGTAGGTCAGGGTGATGCGATCTCTGTTTTGCGCCATATGAGGCGATTGTTGAAACCCGTCAATCCATTGAATGCAAATACATCGTAATTCGATGTATTGCATATCCCGTTGATATCATTTTGGTACAAAAAGTGTCGATCATTGTTGAAGGGTGCTCGTGGGGGGGACGAAGCTCGGCTAGGTGGTTCTTTTTTTTCCTGGGCCATATTGAACCGATCACAACAAGTTTGGTATCTTTTTCGACTGAATTCAGTGTCGTGAACTCGAATCCGATGTGTAAGTTTGAATAAAATAAGTTTGAACAAGTTAACTTGAAAAATCTTGTTTTTTCTTTGACAATTTTGACGATTTTTTGTCTACTATTCGATGTGTTCATCTTTGGAAATACTTCAAGGGCCATTAGAATGAAGTGTATTATTCACGAGAATCATCCACTCGATATATAATTTGGTTTCTCGAGTTTCAAAAATCGATTTTACTTGAGCCGGCGCGGCGCAGCGTCTACTAATTACCTGAACACTACAGCATGCACCTGTAAATGAAAATGGCCTCAACTATTGGTTGAATAAGAACTAATCTTTGAGAATGCGGGGATCTGAGCAGAATTGAATTCCCTATAACATTCGCCGTAAATTGCACTGCAGGGTTTTGAGTTATTTGAGGGTAGAGGTAACAGCTCCCATTTGAAATATAGAGTATGAATCTTGCACAAATGTTATGCCCCTCCTCGAATAACGAATAACTCAAAATCCTGCCGTGCGATTGAGGGCGATTTGAATTATGTTATAGGGAACTCACTTCTGCACAGATCCTTGAAGTTTGAAAGATGAGTCATCATTCTTTTAATAGTTTGAGTTATTTTTATTTGAAGGTGCATGCTGTAGTGTTCTGGTCATTAGTAGATGCGGCGCCGGGCCGGCTCAGGTTGAAATCGATATTTCAAACCTGAGAAACAAAATTTTACATCGAGTGAATGATTTTCGTGAAGAATACACTCCAATCTAATGGCCCCTGAAATATTTTCAAAGATAAACACCTCTAACAGTGAGAAAAAAAATTCGTCAAAATTGTCAAAGAAAAAACAAGTTTTCCCTAGTTAACTTGTTCAAACTTGTTTATATCCAAATTTACACATGGGATTCGAGTTCAGGAGTTTGAATTCAGTCAGAAAAAATACCAAACTTGTCATGGTCGGTTCTACATAGCCAGGGAAACAAAATGAAACACCTAGCAGAGCTGCCCCCCCCACGACTCCCCTTCAAGAATAATCGACTTTTTTTGTTCAAAATAGTATCAACCGGATATGATGCGTCAAATTATAATGTATCTGCATCCAACGGATTGACGGGCTTCATCCACTCCATTTTTATCTGCAATTTTTCACCTCCTCTCCAATAACTCCAAACCCCCCGGGTGCGATTTTTGGCGATTTTGGATATGTACCGTATAAAGCACTCAATTTTGAACATAATATCAAATTTTCAGGACGTCCATATTTTTTCCGAGGTTGAAATCTATCTTTCTTGTACTACATGGCGCAAGACAGAGATCGCGTTACGCGTTACCCTGACCCGCGTTTAGTCTGGGGGCTGTATATTTGCAATCGGTGCCTCCAAAGGCACCATAGATACACACTTGGAGTGCTGAAGATTTGCTGAATGCATTGACTTATAGTTTGTCACTGTTAACTTTTGACAAACGATACAAAGCGAGCATTCCGTAAGAAGTCGTCGCAAATAGCAGCGTCAATTTTGAATTTCGCGGGTCTGCCGGCTTGCCGCGCATTGAATGTGGGCCACTTGCACCAGAAGATCATTGTTTGATCTTCTATCTTCAATTCAAGCTCAGCCTGAGCTTGATAGGTCCAAGAATAATGCTACGGCATGAGTCGTAGATCAGCGATGCAACTTCAAGAACCTGAGGACCTGGAAATCAAAGACGCGGACAGGGGAAAGTTTGGGTATTTTGATATGTTGTTGTACTAGGTATAAACTGTCAATGTGCAAAAATTCAGCCTTGGGCGAATTATTTCTAGGTCAAAACCTAATTTGACTGGGCTATAATGTGTGCCCGGTGCATAGCATTTTTATATTGTAATAAACAAAATAATAACCTCGCCGGTTGCTTTCTGACTACAGAGGCAACATGGCTTCAAACCCAACTCAAATGAACTCATCCCAACAGTTAACTCAATCTTCCAGTATCCAAAAAACATACTCAAACGCAGCAAAGTCTCGCCCAACAATTTGTTTCCCAAAAAAGAATCAAGCGATAATTATGAATGTAAATGATAACTTGAACCGTGACGATTACATTAGAGCAATAGCCGACTTGGTGGGACCAAAAAATATACATTTCGCGTCCAGGATATCTAACGATAGGGTGTGCATTTTCTTGGCTAGCGCAGAAATGGCGGACGAGCTTACAAGACAACATAAAACGGTGCAAATAAAAAATATTGAACTAGGTCTGAGAAAACTTATAACGCCCGCAAAGAGAATAATAATTTCCAATGCGTACCCAACAATTCCACACACAGTTATTGAGGATGGTTTGAGGGAACTGGGATTAAACCTAGTTTCTCCGGTCTCTTTTCTTAGAATGGGCTCCCAGGATGACGATTTTAGTCATATACTAAGTTTCCGAAGACATGTCTACGTAACGCCTGATGATACCAAAGAGCTTCCATCCTCTGTACTGGTACAGGATGAGGATGTGACCCAACGCATCTTTCTAACATACGATGAATTTAAATGTTTTTTATGTGGAGAACCAGGCCATGCAGCTAGTAGCTGTCCCTCGAAAAATGTCCCTAGCACAGTAGAACCCAACAACCTTGAAAATACCACCCTTTCACAAAGTGATGAAAGCGATGCTAATGAAAATGAAACCTTCCAAGAAACGGTCTCCGCTGAGGTACACATGGAAAAGGGTAAAACAAATACAGGAAAGCGCCCCCCTCCTTCTGAAAGTATAGAGTCACCTCAAACACCAACAGACCCTGACCCACCTGTTTTTTCTAATTTTAAAAAACCTTCAAACAAGCCGAAGAAACAAAAGTTTGAATCTCTGTCTATCGAAGATACCACACCCACAGCAACTCTGCGAAAATCAGTATCAACAGAATCAATAGACTTCGACATCGCTTTGGAACCCATAAAAATAGAAATGAATTCCCATCCCCAAAAATACCTCATGAACTACGACTCTTTTAGAACTTTTTTGGAGAATACAAAGGGCTCCCAAGACTTTCAGTCGGAGGCTTTGAATTTCACAGACGATATTAATAGTCTAATTCTTATGATGCACAACCTTTACCCTTACCTCACTCAAAGGGGCATGAAATCTAAATTCACAAGAATCAAAAATAAACTAAAAGGAAATAACCTATCACTAACATCTACACCATCCCAGTCCCGAATAGGTTCGCAAAATGACATAGCCTCTATACATTCCGATACAGAATTTTAAAAATGGACACATTTTTAGTTCATTGGAATCTGAATGGGTTTTATACCCATCTTCAGGACTTCCAATTAATGCTTGCTGACTCTACTCCTGCTATAGTATGTCTACAAGAGACCCATTTTAAAAATGATAATTGTTACAATTTAAAGAATTATGATAATACGGTTAAAAACCGAATTGATAGAAACAAAGCCAGCGGTGGCGTAATTACATACGTAAAATCTATCCACCGTAACAGCCCAATTCCCCTTATCACTAATATTGAGGCTACAGCCACTTTAGTCCATCTTAAACGGACTATTTGCGTTTGCAATGTTTATCTGCCTCCAAATGCTAAAGTTACCTTACAAGAACTTCTCGACCTCTATAATCAACTTCCCAGCCCATCAATCCTTGTAGGAGATTGGAATGCCCATAATGTAATTTGGGGATCTGATATCACAGATCAACGAGGATTACTAATAGAAAAATTTCTAAATGACACAAACCTAGTGCTCTTAAACTCTGATGGTAAGAAAACTCGATTGGATTCATTTTCAGGAAAATTTTCCGTCTTGGATCTAGTTTTCTGTCATCCAACACTAGCTCCATTTCTTAGCTGGGACACATTATCATCCTTGTATGGCAGCGACCACTATCCCTGCAAAATCAGTGCAGACTTTGAAATACTACCTTTAACACATATGTATTCATCGAGCAAGTGGAATCTGTCTAATGCTCGTTGGGAAAATTTTGGTCTGAGGGTTGAGGAAGACCTGCTAAAGCAAAACTTGAACATGACACACTTAACAGTATCTAGTATCGATCAAACTTTATCTTGCATAACCGAAACTATAATAAATGCAGCAAACATATACATTGGAAAAATCACAAATAAAAATCATACTAAAAAGTCTGTACCCTGGTGGAATTCTGAATGTGCAAAAATAACAAGGGAATACAAGTCAGCTTTCAATAAGTTCAAGCGACAAAGCACTACCGAAAATCTTCTCTGTTTCAAAAGACTAAGAGCTAAAGCGCGGTTCATATACAAAAAAAGCAAAAAAGAGTCCTGGAAAGATTTCACCTCTACGATCAATAACACCACCCCCTCGACCGTTTTGTGGAATAAAATCAAAAGGATGAACGGAATAAATAAACAAAACCATATCCCTCCCCTAAACTCAAATGGACAATCTTTCACAACACCCGACGACATTGCAGAAATCCTAGCAAAAAGTTTCCAAGATGCTTCGAGCGATACAAATTACGACAGAGATTTCCTAAATATAAAAAAACTCGCAGAAAACAAAAACACCCAACCCATTCCGGACGGCGAGAACCACCCGATCAACAAACCTTTCACCTTTGAAGAGTTTGAAAATTCACTTGCCACGTGTAAGGGAAACTCAACAGGACCGGATGACATCCCTTTCACAATGCTAGAAAAACTATCCAAAAACGCAAAACATTGTCTCTTGTCCTTTTATAATCACATCTGGACAGGTCAAATTTTTCCATCCCAATGGCAGGAAGTTATAACCATCCCTATCTTGAAAAGCGATAAACCAAAACATGAACCATCTTCTTACAGACCCATCTCACTAAGTTGCTGCTTGTGCAAAGTAATGGAAAAAATGGTGAATCGTCGTCTTGTATGGGATCTGGAAAAAAATAACACACTAAATCCACACCAAAATGGTTTCCGCCGTTTGAGGTCCACAAATGATAATATAATCAGCTTGGAATCAGAAATTCACGAAGCCTTTGCCAACAAACAAAAAGTCCTTGCCATATGCTTCGATCTCGAAAAGGCATATGACATGACCTGGAGACACAGAATTCTTTCAACTCTTACTGACTGGGGCTACAAAGGCAACATCTTAGCATTTATTACTAACTTTCTGACAAATCGCCGCTTTAAAGTAAAAGCAAATAACGGATTTTCATCACTTAAAATCCTTCCAAACGGTGTCCCCCAAGGTTCCCCTATAAGCGTAACCCTTTTCCTCATTGCCATAAATTCTATCTCAAATTCTGTTAATCCTCCAGTCAGGATTAGTCTCTATGCGGATGACATATTGATTTACACAAAGGGTAGGGACCTAAAACTGATGGAGAGAAATCTTCAGACCAGCGTTTCAGCAATTGAGGAATGGACGAAATCGTCTGGTTTCAAGTTTTCCCCCGCAAAAACCAAGTGCATCCTCTTCAGTCGCTCTCATGCCAGAGAATCTCCTAACCTACAGCTTTACAAGACTCAAATTCCAGTGGTAGATAACATTAGGTTCCTAGGACTTTTGTTTGACAGCAAGCTTAAATGGATCCCTCATCTCGACCACTTAAAAAAATCTTGCGCAAAAAATTTGCAACTGATGAAAATTATCGCTCATCACAAATGGGGAGCAGATCACGACAGCTTATTAAAAATCTTCAGAAGCCTAATACGATCAAAGCTAGATTACGGGTGTGTGGCATACTCATCCTGCAGAAAGTCCTATTTGAAAAGAATCGACTCCATCCAAAACACCGCCCTCCGTATTGCTTTAGGTGCCTTTTGCACAACACCCGCAAATAACCTTCACGGACTTGCAAACGAGATGCCGCCATCATACAGAAGAAAATTTCTTACATTGACCTATGCCTGCAATATCAAGGCTAACCCAAGTCACCCCAATAATTCTATTGTATTTTCCAACCGCTACAAGGTGGTTTTCGAAAGAAATAAGAACTTGATACCTCCATTATACGAGCGCATAAACCAATTGCGGTCTGAACTCTCCATCGAGTTCCCGGATGTTCACCCCAAAAACTTTTTTAACTCCCTTCCACCTTGGCAGCATCCACCCCTAAACATCAACATTGAACTAACGCAGTGGAACAAAACAGAAAACGCAAGCTCCTCAATAAAAAAAGTTTTCAAAGGTCTAGCTGCGAACTACCACGATTATGGTTTTATATACACTGATGCCTCCAAAATCGATGACGTTATCGGAGCCGCTGTGATAACACCTGACACAGTTTCAAAATTTCGTCTTAACCCTGCCTCCAGTGTTTTCAGCGGTGAACTTTTTGCCATCTTCAGAGCTATCAAATACGTCACTGGTAACAACAGACAGAAATGGGTGATATGTTCTGACTCCCTTAGCTCCTTACAAGCAATCCAAGATTCTCATTCGGTGAACCTACTGGTACTGCAGATCAGAGAAGAGTATATGTTGACCACCTCACAAGCAAAAACTGTCATGTTCATGTTTATTCCTTCTCACGTCGGCATAGAAGGAAACGAAAATGCCGACAAAAATGCAAAAGATGCGGTAACATCCAACAGCTCCGAAATAATCGAATCAATTTCCCCCTTAGATGCAAAACGATTTTTCTTGCAGCATATCGAAGCTTTATGGAACAGGTCTTGGCGACAAGATGGTGGCTGGTTACATATGATAAAACCCTCTCCGACCGACACTATTTCATTTCCCCTAAATCGTACTGAACAAGTGATCTTTACACGAGTGCTTTTGGGACACACCAAATTGACACACAGTTATTTGCTATCCAGGGAGGATCCACCAGTGTGTAACAGCTGTCACCAGCAACTATCCATTCGTCACATTTTTACTGATTGCATAGAATACCGACACGAACGTGAAACCTTCTTGGGGCAACAGCCTTTAAACGTAATGAAAACAGATCATAATACTGTTCTTCGATTTCTAAATGAAACAGGTCTTTTCAGCAAACTATAGCCCCTGAAGAATTAGCTAGATTCGTTCCTATGTATGACCTATATAATATTACCCAATTTCCCCCTCCGTGGTCCTCGTTGTTTGTCTGAACTATAAAGTCGCCTTTGACGGACCCCTTGGCGTGAAGTTTGTATCCCTGTCTGTGTGTACCAAACTGTCGATCGTCCTCCATCATCGTGAAAAGGATAGGTTCCTAGTCTTACTGTTTTTGCCATTTGTTTTTTTTTCTTGAATTAACTTGCCCTTGCTAATAACCCTTAGCGGTTGATGCAGGATATTAAAATAAAAAAATAAAAAATTTTCGATCTTCTGTACTTTCGACAATAGTGCTTCCGATGTTTTATGGTTCCGTGATTTTGTTTTTCGACTTTACGGATTCGATGTTTTGTTTTCGACTTTTTGTATTTCGATCTTTCTTCCGTCACCCGGACGACTACATAGAAGAATCTTGCTGCTTTAAAATTTGCATGATTTGCCATGTACCGATTGTTACGGATTTCGCGTTGGGTTCTTTTATTATTGAGACTATACGGTTTTAAAACACACATTGTTTATTACTGCGTACTGCTATAAAATACACGTCAACAATTACTTGCGCTTAGGTATATTGCTTCAATTTCACGCTGTTATCACTCTGGTTTTAATACTGGTCTGTGGGCGATCCATGGTGCTTATTTATACTTCCAAACCGTGTTCTGGAATCTTCATTGGGTTGCATTGGGTTTCGAGGCGACTCCCGAAAAATCCTACACCTTTCACCTGTATTACCGCATGTTCCGGAGCGACGGCACCTCCACCAATTCGGCTGATGTTTCCTTTTCGGCTATTAAGTCTCCCATGTTATTCAAATCGCCAAGCCATTGCATATGTTCTCGAATGTCCAGAGCTTCGCACTTGTAACACAGCAATCTGATGCGAACAGTCTGGAAAGATCAGGTGTACTCTAAGATGCCGCTCGCCGTCTCGTAACACCATTTAATAATCTTGAAAATCTTGAGTTATAAATAACATGTATCCTCTGAACTGAAACGAATAACTACTTGATTAAACGAACTATGAAAGAATGCCAATGCCAAGCCCCTGCATGAACTTTTTTCTGCTTTCGGAACACGAACGTGAAATTAAGCAGTATTTTTTTTCAGTAAAGCTCATTCTCTGTTGCTTTTCCTCAATATCAACCACCCTCTTTATGCGTGTAGGTAGGTAGGTATACCTAATTTGCGCTCAAAGGTCGCGTCACATACACTACCTACATCAGAGCATCATAGACGCAATTACGTATTAATTAAACTCCCCCGTAATAATTTCATGCGGAACTAACCAACAGACACATTGTGCTCAAACTGCCAAATGAAATTAGGTTTAATAAAATCTTCATTGTTCCAGGCCATTTCGGATCTGCTCCTCGGCGTATTCTGCATGCCATTCACCCTCGTGGGACAGGTGCTGAGAAACTTTATATTCGGCGCCGCCATGTGCAAACTTATCCCGTACTTTCAAGGTAAGGTCCTCCACAGGTATATGCGAAAACTACCCTGCCTAACAGGTGAATTTACTCGCGAGAACGAGAAGCGCGGATTAACATTTCGAAACCGTCTGGAAATGCCACCGTGTTTCTAGTCGGTGGCATAATATTTGCATCGACATCTCGGGGCCTCGAGGAAATACGCTTGAAATGGTCATATAGGCACCGGTATTTCAAAATACTCGTGGCCCTTGAATTCGCGTTCGCTACTTTGTGTACGATAGAATTCAGAGAATTCTAGAGGTACAAACCTCACCCCTGAGAATGAGAGATCGTGGTTTTTGTTATTTATTTGTTATAGAATAAAACCTTTAAAATGGTGGTCAGATTTCCCGTGTAAGTATAGGTATCCTGTGCCGTGCCTACTGTAGAAGAGACGCTGCCAATTTCTCGGGATAATTGTCTAAGTAATTTAGATTGCGTCTTGATGAGGATCATGACTCATGAGGAGCAATCAACGTGGAGATCCCATCATCGTTCCCGAAATTGAGATGCAATCAAAGTAGACAATGACCTATGAGGCGAATCAACCCTTGGAAATAACGAATTCCGTCTAGACTAGATTTATACATGTAAGACTCGCGTGCAGTGAAAGGCTGCGATAAAATGAAATATTAGATTAAGTGGTTATCGCCGGAGTTTTCACTCGACGGCCAGCACCTCATTAGCTGCATTAGGTGCTAGATCGGTGGTGGTGAGAATGAGGGCGGATTTAACTGCCAGAACTTCCGGATTGCAGAACGAGTTACCCTCAGTCGAAGCAAGTGGGCATCATCTTTCGACTGCAGAAATCGAATACCATTAGCGCAATTTCCTCTGTAATAAAAATGGCTTGCCAGTTCACTGGTTTGCCACGAGGCTTGCCGCATCCATGTACAGACCTCTGAGCAGAGCTCTGCACATTTCTTGATATTATTCATTTTATCTATTTATAAACGTAGATACTTATGCTAGAGCGAATCTAAAAATTATTCCGCGTAACAATTTTGAAACTTTGAAACACATAAGTATCAAAATATCAAAGTAATGCACGACTGGATTCGATTTCTAGAGTATAGGAGAAGAAGTTTGCAATATAAAAAGGCTAACTCTAACTTGTCAATCTACCCAGCAGGCAATCATGTGTGACGGAATTAAAATTCAATTCTCCTTGCAACTTGGAGATCCGATGCAAGTCCCACGCCGATTTTGAAATAGCAACTTCGTCATCTTGAATGCAAGTATACAGGGTCCGGCAAATGGTTTATGAAGTAGTTTAAGAAACGGATGGGATTGCAAATTCTATATCTCACTCAGTTATCATATTGGTGCTGAACTGATGTTCTCTGAGAGAAAACATTTTATTATAATGGTATCAAATTTCCAGTAAACCCAGTGAAACCTCTCGCTCACCTTAGTCAACATCTTGTTCACGCCAAGTTGCCTTCCGGTGTTGCCGTCGTGCATTCTTAGGACCTCTTTCTCACGCTTCTTGGAAAACACCAATTGAACCATCTTTTTCCTACCTTCAGAGCTCTCCCATACTGTCTTCAACAGCTCATTCTTCATCCCCCGAGAATTCCACTGAACTTAAAAAGCTTTGAATTTGGGTGAATTTCGTCCCACTCTGATTTGCCGTAGCCAAGTTCCTTCTTTTCAGCAATGAACCAATAGTCTGGTCTTGCGCTGTTCAGATGTTGAATTTTGAAGTGATAAAATTTTGCAATTTCTCGATCCGCCGAGCGAAGTGGGTGTCGATGAACATTCTACCTGAACCTCGTGTACGTTACGTCAAGTACAGGGTGACTCATTTTCCACGGATTTCACGTTTTATTCGAAAGTCTTTCACGGTAAATCGACCAAATTTCCAACATATGCTCTCATAATCACGTTATTTCAGGAAATCAAGTCATTGCAAATGCAGGGTGATTCAAAAAGACAAGAAATAACTCCACTTGTAACTCCAGATCAATTATGAACAAAATTTGGTTTTCACATTTTTAATCACTCTGTATCCAAAAGCCTTATCATCCAAAAGGTCGTGATTGACAAACAAATTACGAAAATGTGGATGATTTAGGACGAAAGAGTTAAGAAAAAACCATAATTCACTTGGTGACCTATTCTCCGTGCATGGATCGTTCTTCGGAAAGTCACGTTTTATTCGAAAGTCTTCTATCATAGATCCAGTTAATTTTCAAGATATGCTTTGTTGATCACATCCTTTCCGAACGTAAGGCCGTTTCAAACAAATATCAAGTGATTGAAAATGTGATAAAATGTACCTACAAATTGAATATTTACTCCGTGTTTTTGAATCACCCTGTTCTTGAATACCCTAATTTTCTTGAAATACAAGATTGATAAAGCATATCCTGAAAATTTGGTTGATCTACCATGAGAGACTTTTCAATAAAACGTACGACAAAGCTTATCTTGAAAATTCAACTGACCTATTGGATATAGGACTTTCAAGTAAAACTAAGTTTCCTGGGAATGATCTATGGAGAATGAATCACCACGCAAATTCTCGTTTTGTTCAGAAGTTTTCTGTCCCAGATCAGCCAAATTTCCAGAATTGACTTCGTTATTCACCATCTTTCAGATAATGAGACCTCTTCGAATACGAAATGTTTCAAACGGCGAGAAAAAAATATGTGTTCATAACTCATCTGAAATCGTTTCTTGTGTTTTCGAATCACCCTGTATTTGTAACGACCATATTTTCTGAAAGAACATGATTGGTAAAGCATATCCTGAGATTTTGGTTGATCTACCATGAAAGGCTTCCGAATAAAACGTGAAACCCGATAAAATAATCACCCTGTACACGTATAAATTCTTGAGTCTGTGTGTCATCGTGTAGGTACCTCCTTGCTTGGAGGTTTTTCGGGGCTCTCTTCTCACTGATTAGGCCCAAGGCCCAAAAGGTCGAAACATGTGTCTGAGGTCTCTTCCCTGTCTCAAGCGTTTGGTGGTACACAGACTTGAATAAATGTCCAAAAGTCCTCCAGAAAAATTTATTCAAAGTTTATTATTACGCAGAATGTCAGATTTCACCCTTTTCTCTCTTATAAAAATGCAATCCACCTTTCCCATGAGAGAAATCACTTGCGCGCATACCTGTGAGCATATACACCGGCTAGTACAAAAGGCTACTACAGGCAGCTAGTTCTGCCCTCACGGGTATGCGTGAAACTCTCATGGGAAAGGTGAATTGTGCTCCCAGAATCTTCTTGAACTTTCCTCTTATTCCTTCGAGGCAACTCTGCTATTAAGCGTGCGGTACCTTCATCAATTCTTCTTTTTCTTCGAGGCGACTCTGCATGCCCTTGGGCTTCTAGAATTGTCTTGAGCTCTTTTAGCTTCTACTATCTTGTTCTTTCAGAGCTTCATTCACTTCCCCCCTTTCTTCGAAGCTTCTCTGCTGTAGGGCTTCTAGAATCATCTTTTGTTCCCGAATCATGGCCATGGTGCTGAACATTTTTTATTCCCTTTTGCGACATGCTTCTCGTCGTCAGTGTCATATTCACCGATTGAATGATTGAAATCGGCAGACCTATTCACAAATAGACCAAGAGCTAGCAACGTTTTATTTACCTCATAAGCAAAATGCGGTTTGACTTCTGGGGCATGTAGAGATTATGATGGACTTCCATAAAATCTTTGTCTTATGAAAAACACCCCTTGCTTTCTCACAAAACAAGCAAAGAAATGTGCCATTTGACAGCAGTATTCAACAGCGGATTTTCTGGGGTTCTTAATCGATATAAATATCAATTCTATCAGGAATGGATAGATTGAACTATCTTTCAACTAAATCGAACAGGACCGAATCTCGTAATGTATTAGAAACTACCAAAAACCAGACTTTCTCAACTGGCATGTTCAAGCTAGTAGGCTAGGCCGAGCTGTTTGGATCGCATTTGATGGCCGATTCTCGAATCCCGCCTACTAGAAAAACCGGTGCCAACTTCCGTCCGCTTGGAAATCTGGTTTTTGGTAGTTTCTAATACATTTCGGTGTCCTTTTTCATTCAATTTAGTTGAAAGATAGTTCAACCTATCCATTCCTGATAAAATTGATATTTATATCGATTGAGAACTCTAGAAAATCCGCTGTTGAATACTGCTGTCAAATGGCACATTTCTTTGCTTGTCTTGTGAGAAAGCAAGGGGTGTTTTTCATAAGACAAAGATTTTATGGAAGCCCATCATAATCTCCACATGTCCCAGAAGTCAAACCGCATTTTGCTTATGAGGTAAATAAAACGTTGCTAGCTCTTGGTCTAAAATCGACTTGCTCCAAATCAGCAGATCAAATTTGAAAACTAAAATATCCCACTTCTGAAGCTAGTTATCACGGATCTCGGGCTCGCCTATTTCGTTGTTCAAACGATGATTATGCCTGTCTCCGACTGCACTTTATTTCGTATTACTGTGAACAATTAATTATCGCACTCTTGAAATTGTTTCACAATAATCGCCAATGTTCTTTTCACTAGTCCTCTGATTGCATTGATCACCAGCAGAACTGAAACCGTACACGGTTCGGCAAAATGTGAAATAACGAAAAAAATTGTCCACCAAATCTAACACTGTAGCTTGATTCTTCATTATTTTCTGATCCAGAAAAACTCAATTTCAAAATAATTCATCGGTGAATTTGTCCTGTAGACAATTTAATTGATTTTTTTTATTTTAGTGGGTTTTTCTCATGTTCATTCTTTGAGGCTCATGTGCAACTTGACGTTAAAATATAGTGGTTGGTGCCAAATTGTTCCTTAGACCATGATGAGCAAGAATCGCGATGGTGGACATCTGAGACTCACGACTGCGCAGCCGGAGGGGGGAGAGGTTAGAGAACGTGCTGAAGAAGAGAGAACATGTTTTTTGACTCATGAACCGAAAGAGGTGGAATTATCAAATATGGCATACATGCTCACTATTTTACGTCAATGAAGGTGCAGCAAACCGTTTTCGAAAATATCGAACCGTTTCAGAAAAATCTCGATAAACTTATTTTTCTTCTGAGAATGTTATCATTAAAATCCAAATTATTGACGAATTTGAAAGATAAAAAGGTACAACTTACCCAAGTTAGGTTAGTGCTCGGGTTAGTGGCTGCTTTGGCGAGAAAAATGGTCATTTTGGTGTCTCACGTGGTTCTGCACAAGACCAGTGTCACATGATGGCTCATTATGAACCGGCAACGGACGGTTTTTATCATCAAATGTATTAGTTTTTGAAGTCACCTACCAAAACTGTTGAATACGAGTTAAAAGATTATTTGTTGGGAGTTATTTGAACCAAAGAGTGCTCATTTTCCACAAAAAATCGATCAAAAACGAATTCCTGATAGACATAACAAAGCTCTTCGGGGAGACCAATGGCCAAGAATGACCGAAAAAGTCACGTAGGTAGGTGAATAATGGGGTCTTATTTCCTGAAATAAAAGACCAAGGGATTTTCACCAATATGCATATATTTCCAACACCTCTAGCTGCCAAAAATATTATTGTGTAGTTTTTTTGTATGTTTTCAACAGCTAAATTTTCAAAAAAAAGTTCAATTGAGATCTTTCTGGAACGGTTCAGTATTATGAAAAATGGTTTACTGCGTTATCAATGACGTAAAATAGCGAGCTCGTATGCGATATTTCATAATTCCAACTCTTTTGGTTCATGAGTTAACATTTTTTATCTCTTCTTCAGCACGTTTCCTGCCCCCTCCCCTCTTTCGGCTGCCCAGTCGCGGATCTTAGATGTCCACCATCGTGATACTTGTTTGTCATGGTCCAAGGAACAATTTGGCACCAATCACTATACTTTAACTAAACGTTGCAGATGAGCCTCAAAAAATGAACATAAGAAAACCTACTGGGATAAATGAAATTTGGAATTAATTGCCCACAGGACAAATTCACCAATGAATTATTTTGAAATTGGGTTTTTCTGGATCGGAAAATAATAAAGAATCAAGCTACGGTGTTAGATTTGGTGGACAATTTTTTTTGCTATTTCACATTTTGCCGAACCGTGCGTAGCTTACTTTGTTGCGATAGCCCCGTTGCTTAAACAGGGTGGTCTAAGTCTTGTTGACGACAGAGCTCGGGATATTCCTGGCGGACTGATAAGCTGTATACAGGGTGTTACACTTTTTTTGGTCAATATTTTAGGAGATGGTAGAGCATAAAAAAATAAGTAGGACTTTCTTGAAAAAATGTATATCGGAAACGCATTATAACGGAGATAGAGGCTTTCGAGTTTTAAAAATGGTTTTTGTGTTATAATTCCAAATTTAAATACTGGATTTTGACCAAATTTGGCACACAAAGTAGGTTGATGCATACCTACAAGCTGGTCACATTGACTTCTGTCATATGTGTAGAAAAAATATTATTTCTTTTTTGCTCATTTAAAAAAAAACAGACAAAAAAAATTGACAGAAAAAAGTCGCAATTGCCAGAATAAAGTGGCAATTGACAGAAAAAAGTCGCAATTGCCAGAATAAAGTGGCAATTAATAGAAAAAAGTCGCGATTGCCAGAATAGAGTGGCAATTAAAAGAAAAAAGTCGCAATTGCCAGAATAAAGTGGCAATTGACAAAAAAAAAAGTCGCAATTGTCAGAATAAAGTGTCAATTGACAGAAAAATGTCGCAATCGCCAGAATAAAGTGGCAATTGACAGAAAAAAGTCGCAATTACAAATACCTAAATATCTTCCATGTCCGCTCTGTGCCTTCGTACACTCAAGTGCCGCCTGGGTGGCAACTAAATTTGCTTGGTACATTGGCCTGGCTTTGGGCGTTACTCCTTAATGGCCGGTTCATAACATAACATAACATTTTTTGTTTTTTCACAAATATTTCAAAACGGATCAAGCTTTTCTTGAATGGCTTCAGCACAATTAGAAGCATACAATTGCGAATCTATATGGTAATTTTTATATATCCAGCTCTTTTGGCTTCTGAGATAAAAACAAATGTTGCTTTTTATTATGTTTTAAGAAGGAAACCAGCCGAATTCATAGCCTGCAGGTAAAAAAAAGAATAAATAAAAACTCCTATCTCAGGAATCAAAAGAGCTGGAGATGTGAAAATCCCCGAGTATATTCCTGATTTCATGCTGTTTGAGGTGCCGTGAACCATTCTGAAATATCTTTAACCGTTTTTGAAATTTTCTAAAAAAACTGAAAAATTTACCAAATCCTTTTTTTCTCAATAAGTTAGTGATTTTTCGAGATTCTGAAGTATTATATGATCATCATTTATAGTCTATCCGCTAGCTACTATTCTGTATTTTTTTAGAGGTCGAAAAGGTTTTTTTTGGAATAATAATCAATTAAGGTCCACAGAATCAGATTTTTTTGGTGGCAACGCTCAAAAGCGGTGCGATCACCCCGTGCACCCCCATGGGGGCCAGCACCCAGTCGTTCGAATTTCAGTTCTGTACCTCGTAGGATCGACACAGAATTTCAAAAAGTTCAGGATGTCATGAAAAAAACTCCCTAAAAAATCATCCACAATAAAGATACAGCCCTTCAAATTTCAAAAAATGCGATTTTCGTGGAGGTACAATTTCCACAATTTTCAACCGATTTTGCTGAAAATTTGGCTAGGCCCCTCTGTAACAAGCATCTAGAATGGGGAATTTCAATTTCTTGATAAGTTGTCCAGTGGCGGAGCAACTGGAAATTTTGACATAATCCCGTCCCTCCTCATTTCTATCAAGTCCATGGTCAACTTTGGACTCTGAAACTTTCACTGTGTATCGAATATACTGTTCAGCTACGATGTTCCCAAAAAAATTAGAATCAGAGCTGGTTTTTGGGTGTAATGTTGAATATGGAAGAGGTGTATTTGCTTTCATTTTTTTTTTGCTGAATATCCTAGTATTATTTTTATACCAAAAATTTGTGTTCAATTCTTTTGATTTTTTTGGGAACATCGTAGCTGAACAATGTATTCGATACATAGTGAAAGTTCCAGAGTCCAAAGTTGTTGAAAATTGTGGAAATTGTACCACCACGAAAATCGCCTTTTTTGAAATTTGAAGGGCTGTATCTTCATTGTGGATGACTTTTGAGGGAGTTTTTTCATGGCATCCTGAACTTTTTGTAATTCTGTGTCGATCGTCCGAGTTACAGAACTGAAATTCGATCAACTGGGGGCTGGCCCTCATGGGGGTGCACGGGGTGACCGCACCACTTTTGAGCGTTGCCACCAAGAAAATCTGATTCTGTGTACCTTAACTGATTGGAATTCCAAAAAAAAACCTTTTCGACCTCCAAAAAAATACAGAGTAGTATCTAGCGGATGAACTATTAATGTCTATAATCAATTTCACGGCTATCTGCATTAGAGCAAGCTATGGAAAAATTATTTTTTGTTGGTAGGAATGAGTAGGAATCCATAACCGTCGTCGTAGAAGGTTTGTGTAAATGTGGTATGTGAAAAAGTTGGGTCTTGTGGCATTTGTGGCAGATGTCACCCGTCGCGTGGTGTGATGCTCGTCAAGTCAAAATGTTCAGTTTATTTGGGGAAAACAGATAAACACGTGTTCCTCGGAGTGTCAATTAGCTGGACACCGTCTTCACGGGTTGGTGGCTCTTTACTTGTGCTTTGGTAGTGGCGGCCAGTAAACCAGTGTGTTAAATGACGCCAAAGGAAGTCAGCGGCAGCACTAAAGGGAAGTAAGACTGATAGTAGGAAGTACTACGTGCTCTACAACACTAAAACAGCATACAAGCCAGAAGCAGATGAAGAAGGGAATATGTACATACATGAAATGGTCAATAATTTCATGTTGAGAAGATCTTCCAACACAGAGTGCACTCACGCGTCGTGTCTCGACTGTCTTGTCTTGTACAGTGCAACTCCATAAATCAATGTCCATGAAAGCGAATTCTCTCAACCTCACTGGGGCTACTGGACAGGCATTTTCATTAATTTTTCTTTCCTTTAGTGCTGCCGCTGACTTCCTTTGGCGTCATTTTATACACTGGCTCACTGGCCGCCACTACCAGAGCACAAGCAAAGACCCACCAACCCGTGAAGACGGTGTCCAGCAAATTTACACTCCGAGGAACACGTGTTTATCTGTTTTCCCCAATAAAACTAAACATTTTGACTTGATGTGCATCACACCGCGCGACGGGTGACATCTGCCACAATACCTAACCTTTTCACATACCACATTTACACAAACTATCTGCGACGACGGTTATGGATTCCTACTCATTCCTACCAACAAAAAATAATATTTCCATAGCTTGCTCTAATGCAGATAGCCGTGAAATTGATTATGTGTCTATTATTTTCAGAAAAAAGGTAGTCAACTGTTTTTTCTTTTTGGCCGCCATCTTGGATCCGCCTCCTGTGCAAATAATGAAATCGTATAATGGCAATTGTTAAGATGGTCATATGAAATCATCCAATTGCAAAAAGAAAAATTTTAAGTCAAGGCAAGAACTTCTTCGCTGAAGAAACGAGTTTTTAACACTTGATGGCCATTATCATGGGTTCCTAAGCTCGGATTTTGGGGGACTTTTTATAGCTTATTTATGACCATCGGAGGAACGTGTGTACAAAATTTCAACCCTCTACTATTTTTTCCGAAGTGGAAAGACATAGTGACTGGACTATATATGAGCGTTACACTTGGTGTGTGAACTCAGCATAATGCGACTTCTAGTCCTTAGTATACGACATACGTTATCGCAATCACATGCCACCATGGCTAGAGTTCTTTTTGCCAACACTGCACTACTGCAGTGTGCACTTAATGCAATTTTCTAGTAAGTATATCGTAAGTGCATAGATAATAGTACGCCGTGTAGGGTGCAGAAGGCGATTTTAATCTGAAATAAAGTAAATTGGCACTCCTTAACTAGTGCTTGAAGTCTAATGATACCTAGGCTCTCGTTTTCTCATGCAAAGACTTTCCGATAATAAAGTTGTTCCAGCCTTATCCACACATAAAAACCCATTCCCTTGTCACTTTATTTGGCGATGCGGGCGAGACTGTGAGCTCTAATCGCCTAATTCAAGAGATCTAACGTGAGCATGGGGCGGTGCTTTGAATGTTAAGATATCATTGCAGATTGCAAGACTTACGGGTACCCAAATGAATGAACAGCAGAAAAACACATTACATTCTTCACTTACCCTTCATAGCATGGAGTTAATTCAGCTAAGAAATTACATAGAGCCGGCGTGACTATTCGTTCGGTACGGAAAGGCAACAACAAGAGTTTATCGGTAATCTAATTATTTACGGGTGTAAACACCAGCGTAACTTGAAAGTGATTTTTCAGTCCATAAAATCTGCGATAGACCGAAAGAAAGGACAGTACCTACAAGAAAAAAGTTTGAACGGCCGAGAATCGATCCTGGTACCACATGGGTTGTTGAGGAGCGTAATGCTACCCAGTGAGTCACAACTCTTTCCAGGCGATAACGTACGATCTTGATGGACTATTACCGTCTTAAGGCTAGATTTCGAGTCGGAGATACGCCCGCGCAAGTGTAGTTAAGTCCGGTCGCTATGACGCGAATCCGACGCGATGATTGGCTTATCGATGCCGTTAATGAGAGGCGTAAGTTGCGCCACTAACTTGAAATTCAGCCCTTATAGCTCAGTCAATCTAGACTTTATATCATAAATACCGGGAACAAATTCCCCTCAAAGCTGGTTTTTGGTACAGTGAGTCCTTAGACCATGAGAACTCACTAGTCAACTTTCTCGGACTTTCTCGCGTGTGCTTCATAGTCCTCCAGGTCTTCGGATGTTTCGAGTCGCTGTAAATTGCAGTACTTGCCTGGAATTCGCACCATGGCCTCAAAAATGAACCGATTAAGTCGTTATTCCACACAACATATCCCGTTGATACCATTTTAGCACAAAAAGTGTCGATCATTGTTGAAGAAGGGTCGTGGGGGGGGACGAAGGTCGGCTACAGATATCTCCCTCCTCAAATAACTCAAAACCCTGCAGTGCGATTCATGGCGATTTTGTCTTTGGCATAGGGAATTCAATTCTGCACATATTTTCGAACTTTCAAATATGAGTTTATATTTTTAGCGCATTTTCCATCTTGATGAAAATCGCTATTGCAACCGCTTTGTCCGTCCGTCCGTCCGTCCGTCCGTTCCTTGAACTCCTCCCAAACTGGACGACCCAGCTCTCTAATTTTTTCGCTATTACATAGCTGCCACTCCCAAAGGAGGGCTAGGCTATATTGGATGTCTATATTGCGCCGCCAACATAGAGAAAACCGCCCCCGATAAACTTGAAATAACATAATATTGCATTTTCTACCAGACCTAATGCTCTGGTGTTCTCATTTTCTTAATAATACATAATTGCCACTTATAAACGTAAGCCAAAAAACATTCCGTCTTCAATATGCGCCGCCGACATGAGAAAACTGCTGAAAACCGCCCCCAATCACTTTAAAATGAAAAACATAAACCCGAAGACATAGCGATCTGATTCTTTCGGTATATAAGTAGCTGACTAAAAATGGGAAAGGATAGGCTACTTTTGATATGGCGCCGCCTCCAGCTTCCGCCCCCAAAAGAAAAAAAGTGCAACTTTCAACAATTTTTACTGATTCAGCTGATAATGTTACCTCGAACATTTGGAAACTCTTGACTCAACTTGTGCAAGAATTTCTTTGCCAAACTCCGCCGCTCCCACACGCCGCCCCCAAAGTGAGAGATAGATGTAAAACATGAACCTGAAGACATAGCGATCTAATTCTTTCACTATATTGATAGCTGACTAAAATTGGAAAAAGATAGGCCACTTTCAATCAGCCGCCGCCTCCAGCTGCCGCCTCCAAACCAAAAAAAATGCAACTTTCACAATTTTCACTGATTGTCATATTCCCCTCACATTTAGAAACTCTCAACTCAAACTGTGCAACAGTTACTTTGCCCAATGCTGCCGCCCCCACACGCTGCCCTCAAAGTGAAAGATGAATGAAAAACATAAACCCAAAAACTTAACGATCTAATTCTTTCGCTATATGGATAGCTAACTAAAAATGGGAAAGAATAGGCTACTTTTGATATGGCGCCGCCTCCAACTTCCACCCCCAAAAGAAAAAAAGTGCAACTTTCAATAATTTCCACTGATTTACATTTCAATGCTACCTCAAACATTCAGAAACTCCCAACTCAAACTGTGGAAAAATTTCTTTGCCAAACTCTGCCGCTCCCACACGCCGCCCCCAAAGTAAGAGATAAATGTAAAACATAACCCTGAGGACATAGCGATCTAATTGTTCCGCTATATAGATATCTGAATAAAAATGGGAAGAGATAAGCCACTTTTGATTAGTCGCCGCCTCCAGCTTCCGCCCCCAAACAAAAAAAATGCAACTTTCACAATTTTCACCGATTGTCATATTTCCTTAAACATTTGGAAACTCCTTACTCAAACTGTGCAACAGTTACTTTGCCGAATGCTGCCCCCCCCCCCCACGCTGCCTTCAAAGTTCAAAGTAAGAGATAAATGGAAAACATAAACCCGAAGACATAGCGATCTAATTCTTCCGCTATATGGATAGCCGACTAAAAATGGGAAAGAATAGACTACTGTTCATTGGTCGCCGTTCCCAGCTCCCGCCCAAAAACAAAAAAATATTGATGAGTGAAAAAAATTTTCATTCAAATCTATTTAATTGGCAATTCTGATAACAAAATATCACAATGTGTTTCGAATGAAGAAAGTGGGCAAGGAATGGTGTTCTTCTTTCAACCAAATTTCTTTACGTTTACAATATGCCTCTTTGAGAAAATGCGCTACTGAGACTCACGCACGTGAAGGCATACTCACTTGTTTCAATAGTTTGAGCTACTTTCATTGAAGGTGCACGCTGTAGTGTTCTGGTCAGTAGTAGAGGGCCGGCTGAGGTTCAAATCGATTTTTCATTCTCGGGAAACAAAATTACTCATCGAGTGGATAATTTTTGTGAAGAATACACTTCAATGGAGTGGCCCCTGTAGTGCGGCGGTTAGTCAAACCTACCTTGCATTTTATTCTAGAGCATTCAGACTTGGCACAGTTGCAGTACATACCCCCAGCTTTCTCTCAAGAAGTGGAAACAAGGTTGCAACCCCGGAAGAGCAGCGGGTTGCCTACTTAACAGGGGTAGATTTCAAAACCTCAACAAATCGTCCGTTTTGGTGACTTCTATGGACGAGGATCGGTCCCCCACTTGGCTTTTACTAGTTTAAGGCATATGTCAACCTTGACGATGGGTCGTGGAAGCGGCTTGTCTACCTTCCAGGGGCACAAACAAATAATACCGGAATCATAGTGTTTCCATCACCATTTCCAATAACTCAGTTATCTTTCAAGATATTTGGATGAAATTCGGTAGAACCATAGAGAGTAAAGTCAGGAAGAGAATGCCGTGTGCTGCCACCGTCCTTGCCTGCTATATTCGAAAATACGACAGTCAACTGTTTTCCTCCTTATGGCCGCCATCTTTAATCCACCCATTATTGAATAACTGGAAAATCAATTGGCAATACAAATCATGGTCTTAAGGAATAATACAGATGCAAAAATAACTATACCCAGTGAGCAACTTCTTTTTAATTAATCAAAAAGAGCTGTAGGACCATTGCACACATTTTCACAAGTTTCACAGAGCTTTGGCGCTCACCATGGTCAAAATGACCATTGGATAGATGAAGGAGGGTGTTTAAAATTATCCTCTATCTTTTTCGAAGTGGGATACAAAACCATTTTGATTTACAGTCTTTCCTGAAATAGCCCGAAAATATTCAGAAAAAATGGATAATTCACTATAAAATTTCATACTTTTTAATAGCCGGCATTATAGTCAATTGAAAAGAATTTACTCACTGGGAATGGTTATTTTTGCACTTGCCTATGACAATTATCATTAGTATACAGATCAACTTCTCGCTTATTCAATAATGGGTGACTTCAAGATGGCGGCCATGAGAAGAAAAAGAGTTGACTGTCATATTTTCGAAGATAGTGGACAGGGACAATAGCAACAAACGGCATTTCATTCTTGACTTTACTCTTCAAAGGACTACCGAATTTCACTAAAATATCTTAGGAAATCACCGCGGAAATTACTGATTTGTGAAAAAATGTGAATTTCCATAAAACTGACCAGTAATTTTAGGATTTCTCAGAAACGGCTGAAGATATGAAGACGCGATTCATTTTATCGTTACAAACATCAAATTGTGATTTTATGTTGTGCCTTTCATGACTCCAACTTTTTTGGTTCAGGGGTTGGAATTTTTGAATTATTGAACACCCTGTATACGACGTCTGCAAAGAGACTCACCGTGACATCACCTCTTAAAAGTTGCTCAGGGGCCTAATGATTATTTTGTGACAAGTCTCATCGCTTGATCATTCTTTGCAAGGTTGTAGCCCCGTAACGTCCGGACTAACTGTGATTCCGCTGATTTCTCTTTGTGTCTCTGAAAGATTGGAACCCGATGCCACAATTCATCACCATGGTCGATATATGCCCGTAACTAATGAATGTCAAGTGGAGGACCGATCCCGGCCCATGAAAGTCACCGAAACGAACGATTTGTTGAGGTTTTGAAATCTACCCCTGTTAGGTAGATAACTCGCTATACTGCTGCTCTCCCAGATTTGCAACCTTGTTCCCACTTCCTAAAAGTAAGCTGGGAGTATGTACTACAACTCTGCCTAGTTTGAATGCTCTAGAATAAAATGCAAGGTAGGTCTCAAAATCGTCCACTAACCACCGCACTACTGGAACATTTTCAAAGATGAACACCTTCAACAGCTGGAAAAAAATTGTCGAAACTGTCAAACAAAAAAAACAAGTTTTTTCAAGTTTACTTATTGGAACTTGTTTTTATCCAAATCTCGATCCAAATTTACACATCGGACTCGAGTTCAGGAGATTGAATTTATTCGGAAAAGATACCAAACTTGTCGGGATCGGTCGAGGGATCAGTTTTATATGACCAGGAAAACAGAAAGAACCACCTGGCCGAGCTTTGCCCCCCCCCCACGACCCCCCTTTAACAATGATCGACACTTTTTGTTCTAAAATAGTATCGTAGAATTACGACTTGATCGGATCATTTTTGCGGCCGTGATGCAAATTCCAGGCGAGAACTGCAATTTACAGTGACTCGAATTTACGAAGACCTGGAAGACCATGAAGCACACGCGAGAAATTCCGAGAAAATTGAGAGGTGAGTTCTCATATTCTTAGGACTCACTGTCCCAAAAATCAGCTTTGGGCGAATTTGTTCCCGGTAGAAACCTACGTTTACTGGGCTATCAGGGCTCGATTTCATGTTGGAGATACGCCCGCGCAAGTGTAGTTAAGTCCGGTCGCTATGACAACATATCAAAATCCGACGCGTTGATTGGCATATCGATGTCGTAAATGAATGGCGCAAATTGCGTCGCTGAAATTCAGCCCTTAGTCCTACCGCTGCCTGCCGCTACAGAGGCCGAGCTACACACTTTCAATAATAATGTCACTTGTATTGAATCTTTCGCATAACTGATATTAGATGTTGTGTTAGTTTCATACACCAAGTTTAACGGTCAAGGATTAAGAAGAAAGGCGTAACGAGTAAGAAATTGATGAACTTTTATGTTTTGAGCTTTATTTGTAGCCCATGGTCCACCTAGTTTACTGTTATTTTCCAAACCTGCAGTCCATTTCTTAACTCTATTCCTAATTTATTATCCTGATGTATAAATAAAAGCCACGCGTAGTTATTGTTGAGGCGTAACCCATAATCCTTAATCCTCACCCGTTAAACTTGCTGTATAAATCCAGCATTAGTGTATTAGTAAGTACCTAACTAATAAAAAGAAGGCCGTTATCTCCAATTTTCGATATGTGGGTCTTCCGAGTAATAGAATCAAGATTTCAGAGGAATCAGGTAACAACATTTCCTCTCTCAGATTATTTTTATTTCCAGCCGTTTCCGTGTCCGTGGGAGTATGGACCCTGGTGGCGATCTCCTTGGAGCGCTATTTCGCCATTTGCAGGCCGTTGAAGTCTCGTCGCTGGCAAACGCAGTTTCACGCTTACAAGATGATTGCAATGGTCTGGCTGGCTAGCTTGTTCTGGAGTGCTCCGGTGCTCGTCGTGTCCTCCCTCAAGGCGATGAAGGGTCGAGGTGGGTTTTATTACTTCTACAAACTGTGTGATGCGGGTGCTCCATATTAAGCAGATTTAAACAATCTGTCCAAATTACGCGCTTTTGGTCCTTTGACAATAAACTTCACGAATTCGCCGATCTTTGTGCCAAATTGAACTGAATAGTTCGGTTTATGCAGACTGCGTAGTTCAACGTGTGTTAGTATGTGGGTGGGTGTGTGTCACTTGGGCTGAAAGATTTGTGGGACATTTGACCTCAATGCAGGGTTTCAAGGGGAAAAGTTAAGCAGCAGCTAGTACAGATTTGCTTTAGAGTGAAGGGGAACAATAACTAGACACTATCAATCTAAATAGAAAAGTATTAAGTAGTATTGGAAAAGGCTCAACGGGTCCAGGGATCCAATTACAGAGCAATGTAGGTAAAACTCAACCTCAACAAATATAATTTTAACGCCTTTGATAGATTCGAGATTTCACTTTATTTTGAATTCAAAAGGGCACAAATGCAGAGAAGAATGGCCTAGCGAGAGCAGCGAACAGTTCTACCAGCTCTTCTTAGACTTTATGCTCCTTTTCGTTCCAATGCTGATAATGAGCTTGGCGTATTCTCTAATCATGAGCAAGCTGTGGAAAGGGCTTCGCAGAGAAATTCAACACAACACGTCATGCCAACAACAAAGTAAGCTGTTTACTCACAAATCATTCACTGTACATACCATTGTCTAGCAAATCTCTCGTCAGTTATCACACTATACCTGTTAATTGTGATCTAATCGATAATTATACATTTTTTCAACTGACCAGATCTCACCAAATCGCTTCCATTTGCCCATACCGTAAAATAATAAAAAAGATTCACCTTTTCACAACAAATGCATGATTATGATCCGACGTTGTCTAACTTCTAGATCCTTTTTCAGTGCTAAACAGATCGAGCAGCTCGCCGACCATCAACGACACCGTAATGGGCAAAAACAACAATTTGCAGTGCAACTCCGAACCTTCCAGCATCAATGCTTCCACCAGGCAGCAGCAGCAACAACAGCAGCGTCTCGTGCCGCCAAATCAAAAGAAGCTTTTGGTGTTCCAGGCCAACCAGGATCCGCGCCCCAATTCGCAGAAGCCCGCGAAAAAGACTGAATCCGTGAAAATGTGGTTGATGAGGGGTATAGTCCAGGTTCGTTTGCCCGGTTCGTTCAAAAACGGATACAGTCAAACCAGAAGCACGCTGGTGCCTCGCTGCGAGTTGACCACACCTTCTTCGGATCAGAGCTCCTACAACGGCCACTGTACCCTGGAAGACGGCAGCTGCGCCACGTCGTCCATCGACGAGACCACGTACCATTTTAGCAGGCACGCCATCCGGTCCAACTACATGGACAAGAGCATCGAGGCCAAGAAAAAGGTGACTGCAAAAATGTGTTGCTTGCTTGTTGCTTGTACGGTATGATAAAAAATTTTCCTCTTCCAGGCAGGCTGTGGCCTGGCCAAAATCAGCCTCGTTTGCCTGCCAATGACCAGGACCACAGCCTGCCTTGAGAAAGAAAGTTTTTGATCATACGGTAGTTTGTATACACACCCAAATGATTCAGGGATCACCCTGAAATTTTGTCTCGGTTTAGTTTAAATGACAGTTTCTCGAGAAAACATCCCCCGATTTTGTAAATTTTCGTGGTTCTCGATAGAGTAACCTTTTGACTACAAGGTACCACCTTGTACCACCCCATTGTTGACCTTATGTACGATATACAGGATATGGCACTGGAAGGAGCGCAAAAATGACCTTACTCCAGCAAATAAGGTCCCGGTTCAAAAAATGGGGCCAGTGCCGGCTAAATTATGCATTGAACATTTTGGGGCCCAACTTTGCTCCCCCCCCCCCCCAGAATTCCCCCTAAGGGAATTTTTCGTTCCCCGCCGGGTCAAATCAAAACTCTGAAAATGGTCTGGAGAATATTTGTAATAAATGGCATTGCGTCACTCAAAAGTGCACGAAATTTTAGTGTACCGACTCCACTATTTAACCAGAAGAGAATGAAATCAAAACCACACCAACCTGTTGGTATATGCATGTTCGAATGTACAACTTGCGTAATGTACTAGAAGCGACCCTTATTTACTGCAAATCCTCTGGAAAAATAGAGCATTATAATCAACTTCATGGCTTTTTTCATTAAAGGAGCTATGAAAAATAGTCTTATGTTGGTACAAATTGTACGATGACTATGGTAACGTCATAGTAGCTAGTTGTCTACCTACTTGTGCTATGTTGAATGTGACACTTATCACCGTGTCGAGGCGTCATGTATGCGAAAATGAAAATTTTCAAGAATACGCGAGAAATCCTGAGTTTCCTTGGGGTGCTTTGCAGTGTGGATGAACGGGGTATTGTCTTCAATGGTCGGTGACTCTTCGTCAAGGCTATTTGGTTTTTGGCGGCCACTGAGAAAAAGATGCCGAAGATCGGCAGTACCTACTGGGATGAAAAGGCCTACCGCCCAAAGGCTCCATCTTCTCATGCACATAACTTAGTAGTGAATACTACCTACTTGAGCTTATTATACTGGAACGGCAAGGAAGGTATAAAGAAGATAAATACTTAGGTACGGAAGATGAACAATTCATAGTACTTACGCGCGTGTCTCGTCTTGTACAGTTCAATTCAATAAATTACTGTCAATATTGTCCGTCTAAAGAATAAGTTTTCTCTTGGGCAGTGGGTTTTTGCATTACATTGCTTAACGGCATTAGGGATTTTTGGCATCATTTTCTCAGTGGTCGGCAAAAACACAATAGCCTTGGCGAAAACCAACCAACAAGTAAAGTCAATGGTCGTTATCGTCCACACTGCGAAGCACTCCAAGAAAACTAACGATTCCACGCGTATTCTCGAAAATTTTCACTTGATGCATATTTAAAGGGACCAATAAATACCCAGTCGGACGTTCTCATCTACTGGGCTCAGCACAATATTATTATTTGATAGATACTTCCAGGGATCGAGGAATTCTCGATATTGCGTCACATTTTATATTAGATATTTCTGAATATAGTGCAACAGAATATAATTATGCAATGTAAGTTCCTAGAATATTTACTTCGACAAATCTTCGCACAAGAGACAAAAAGCAAGAAATTCCCGCCATTTCAATCCCCCCTTGAAATATTGTTACGGATTTTGCACTGGGCTTTTTATAATTGATAGACGAACGTTTAAACACACCCTGTTCATTACTGCGTAGTGCACACTTCCAAATACACGCAAATATTATTTCGCACTTGGGTTCATCCCTTTGGTCAATTCCGCCGATTGCTCGCTGTTGTCACTCTTTGTTTAAGACTGGTATCGGTCGACACCGTCTGTGGTTATATTACTCCGATAGTTACCTCCGGGAACGTTGTATCGGTTCTCTGGCACATTGACCACGGCATGTAGATTCGCGACTACTGTTGAAACCGTCTATCACGTTCGCGTGTAATACCGCCGTGCGAAGCGGCACCTCCGCCGATTGGCAGATGTGTTCTACTCGCACGTTGAGGTCTCCAGTTTGTTCAAACGGTCCAAAACCTAGGCGTTTGAAACGTGTATTCTCACCCTCGACCTCGATATACATGTTTGTACGGAAAGCAGTGTATTCAACTCTAAAAAAGTCATGTCCCGTTCAAGTCGTCCACCGCGAAACACTGGCGTGACCAGATCCATGGATAGGGGAGACCGAGGAGGTTCAGTGGATGTTTTGAATACTCTACTGAGAGACCTAAAGCTTGAAGGTATCTCAAGCAGAACCGCAGACAAAAGTTTTTCGCCATATTAATAATACGTTCCGACAAAAAATGCGAAGCTTGGGGAGAGGGGGGGAGGGATTTATTTCCATTCATCTCCTCGTAGTGGGTACGCCTCCGTCGGGAAACGCACGAATTGATGAGAAAGGACTACGTTTCCCGCGTGGTGTGTTAGCTCATCCAGAGTTAGTGAGCTCACCCGTGAAAGAAAATACACAAGCAGGCCGAAAGCATCGTGTATTCACATCCAGGGTGATTCATGAGTAACCTTACATAGGCTAATGGGAGATAGAGGACTTCAAGGCGAGTCAGGATCCAAAGAAGAAATTTTGTCTTCTCAATTGGTTGCGAAGATACAGGGGTTTTGTGTGTTTCGTATGAAACTTTGATGAGCGATATTTCTGAAACGGCTAGAGATATTTTGTTGAAATTTACCAGTAATATTTCTCTGTTGAAACTTATCCAGAAGCCATACCGGTTGAGTCAAAATTCATGGCCGGGCTAAAAAAAATGTGCCCCCTCGTTATTTGATCAAAAAGTACATTTTCTGACCACTTCTCTAAAAAACTGCTGTTGTATTCGAAAAGCTAAGGAAAGGTGCTTCAAGATTCACTTTTCAATTTAGATGGCACAACTCAACCGTTTCGACAATAAAATTAAAAGTAACATTTGTGGGTAAGTTTCCATTTTCATCCAGAAATAATCGACTCATTGTTTGATTGAATTTACTCAAATTCATTTTTTGGCTTGTCTCTGTTGAATAGAAGGGCTTGATTGAAAGAAAAATTACAAAGCCCATAATTTTTTTCAACGAAAAATTCGAGAGTTGAACACAAAATTAGACTCGATTTCGTTGTAAGAAAAATCTTCGGCTATGAGATGATCTATCAAACCTCCAAAAAAAGCTACCTTTTTCGAAGGTCTTGGGCATGCAGGTGTTTTCTACCATCTACCTCTAAAAAAGAACAACTCCTCAAAGTTTACGTTCATGAAATATAAAGGGTGTCTCAAAAGTAACGCCCCTATTTTCTTTCTCAATAACTTTTGAAATAAAATAAATATACTCAGTTGGTTTTATGAAAAGTATGAACATTCAAAATTATGTGTGGAACAAAATATCGGCCAAGTGGCCACCACGCTCCCTCTGACAGACCTCCGCGCGTCGCACTGCATTTTGCATAACGTCTTCACACAAACCAGGCTCTATATCAAGGATGGCAGAGCGTATCTTGGGGGCCAGTCCACATGACCGCTTTTTGCAATCAAGCGATTGGGAAACATTGCTCTCAATAAAACCATCGTTTCACGAGAAGTATGGGGAGTAGCTCCATCCTGTTGAAACCACATACCCTCTAAGCCATTTTCAGCAATTTTCGGCGCCAAAAAGTTGTTAAGCATTTCTCTGTATCTTTCACCAGTGACCGTAACCGTTTGCTTTGCATCATTTTCAAAAAAGAATGGCCCAATCACGCCGCCAGCCCAAAAACCACACCAAACAGTTACCTTGAGTGGATGCATTGGTTGCTCGTGAATGACTCTTGGATTCTCCGTGCTCCATTGACGGCAATTTTGCCTGTTAACGTAACCACCAAGGTGAAAATAAGCCTCATCGCTCATAATGATTTTTCTCCAAAAGTCATCATTTTCTTCGATCGCGTTTAGCAACCAATTGGCGTATTGCAGGCGACGTGGATGGTCTGCTGGTTTAAGTTCTTGTGTCTGTTGGACCTTATAGGCTGTCAAATGAAGATCTTTTCGTAAAATTCTTTGGGTAGTAGCGCGTGATAGCTCTAATTGCTGGGAACGATGCCTAATCGAGGTCTTTGAGCTCTCGGTCACATTATCGCTTGTTCTTGCAACATTTTCTGCCGATCTTCCGCTACGAGAGCGCCCTGATCTTGGTTTATCTCCCACCAAACCATTTTCTTCAAATTTTCGTACTAAACTTCGGATGGTTCTCATATCAGGCACTGCGTTTGGACCAAGCGTTGCACGCAGTTTCCTGCGAGTCGCCGCAATTGATCGTTGACTTTGGAAATAAATTTTCAATATATTGGTTCGTTGTGGCACTGTGTACCGCTGGTAGTATGATAGTATATACCAGGTGTATATACTATCATACGGTATGAGTAGTGTGAGACCTCAGTGAATTAAGATATGATGTAATTCACTTCACATTAATGACATGTCGCAGTCCCGACATCAAAAATGGTAAAAAATAGTGATTTTTGGTCTTCCCTCCCCTTCTTTTTGCGGGGTAACAGGGTCCCCTCGTTAGATCATTTGGGAAGGGATTTTTCAGCACTCAATCAGGCAATACGCAGGGGTTTCTTTGACGTGTTCTTCCCATGTGTGCCTGTCAGCGAATACGTCACTATTCTTTTGCGTTTACTGACAGTTTGATGCGTTTTATCATTTCTTGTTGTGCTTTGTTAATCTAATTATGTGTTTATTTTGTTGTAAATTTCTGCATTGTCAAATGATTTGTAATGATTGTCTTGTTTTATTTGTGTTTGTGTTTTATCATATCATGTCATTTTGTCACTCTGTCAGTTTATTGTTGTGAGGTGTTTTGAGAAAAGAAACAGATTCATCAAAAACTTTGCTAACGATTCAAATAAAAACTTCAGTTTGCTTGCCTTCATTCGCGTTTCATTAGTAAATTTCAGCCTCATCCCCAAATCCACGTTCTCATCTAGAGTAAGAACTACACAACGTAGGGAAAAGGTAGACATCGTAGAAAGGGGGAGGGGGTAATGCAGTGGCGACTGGTGCGGGAGGGCTCAAGGGCGGCGCCCCCCCAACGCTTAAGGCGACAAGGGATTTTTATCAGTAGGAAGACATGTAATGCATTTTATTGATCATACTTATTCCAAAAATTTGGTTCAGTGCAATATTAGTCAATTAATATTATAACAAAATAATTCTAAGCGATCGCACGGTCGAAGAAGTTCGTCTTGGGCTCCGCATTCGGCGCCCATCGCCGATGCGGTGATGCCGGGGTGCACCCGCGCAAAACATGTGCCGTAACCATGGCAACGCGAGACGCGGCTCCCGCTCTATATTGCAGGTGATGGGCTCCGTCACCCGAGCCCCCAGCCGATTGAAATAATCTATATAATTATTTATGTACACTTCGATCAGTTAACAGTTTGCAAACATAAAGATAGTTGACCTAAAAAAGGTACCTACATTTAGGTCATCAGGCCTACAAGAAAAAGTAAATGCAAAAAAACAACGGACGTCCGACTACAGCATTGATTTACTGAATATAAAGCAAATCGAACCCGCAAGAATAAAAGTCGTGGTGCATTCACACGTAATTTTGACAAAACAGTAAATGCTCAAACTCCATGGTTGTGATGCAGATACGACAAAAAAAAGTTTTTTTCTCGAGTTTAGTTATTTCGCGAGCTGACAACTGTTCTATCTGCACTTTTTGTGGAAAATGTTTTTCGAACTTCGAACCAGCAAAACATGGACGGAATGTTTCATGATATGAACAATTAGATTAGAAACGGAAAAGGAAAAACTTCTTCTCTTCCTCTAGTTTCTGATCTAATTGATCAAATCAGGAAACATTTTGTCCATGTTTTGCTGGTTCGAAGTTCGAAAACCATTTTCTACAAAAAATGCAAATAGAACATTATAGTTCTCAGCTCGCGAGTTTGTTATTAACTTGAGCCCTCCTTGCAAAAAACTCACGAGCCGCCACTGGGGTAATGACGATCAAGGCCAAACGTCGAAAAGTGGGTTACATTACACCATGTAATCTCGGGGCGGGTAGTAACCTAGAGGGCGTTGCTCAAGACCTTACTGCGGGATATCTGCACAGAGACCACTTTTTTGAATGTCTGCCCAAGACATCTGCTCTATCACTTCAACTCATCCAGAAAGTGACTACCAGCTATATGTTGCTACAAGCAGGTTATCACCCGCAGCGAGCGATTTTCATCCGGCTGTGCATTCTCCTTGAATAAGCAACTAGGTGTAACAACTTTCAGTATCTCGCGAGTCGCATAGAGTAGGAACATAAGGCTGAGTGATTATCCACAACTACAACGCAACACTAATTTTCTTTTCCTCTCCTTCCTTACTTTCTTCCATCCTTCTTTTCTTCTTTCCTTCTTTCCTTTCTTTCCACTCAATTCTTTCCTTCCTTTCAAGTGCATAACATATACGAGTAACGCTTGGCTCTATAGTTTAAGTCACCATTTCCTATATGCCAAGGGAAGTGCGTATCCCCCTTGGTATGCGTTCGGGTAACCACAGTAACGTGGCTCGTAATCTTCGTTAAACTGCACATTTCCTTGATGGTCTTAAGACTTTATTTCCGTACCATTTTATAATCATGCTGACGCCTACTAAAAATATGGTTTAAAACTATTACAATTTCCAGGTGATACGGATGCTGTTCGTGATAGTGGCCGAGTTCTTCATCTGCTGGGCGCCTCTGCACATCCTCAACACGTGGTACTTGTTCTCCCCCAAAGACGTCTACTTGTACGTTGGCTCTACTGGAATTTCACTGGTGCAACTCTTGGCGTACATCAGCTCATGTTGCAACCCCATAACGTACTGCTTCATGAACCGCAAGTTCAGGCAGGCCTTCCTGGCCATCTTCAACTGGTACAGGTACGTTGCAAGAATACCGAAGCAGTCCCGAGAGCGAAGCTAATTGGGTCAATTTGTCCAATTCCAGCGTATGTTATTGTTGCGCGTGTATGAACAGCGAGTCCGGAAGGATCGGCGCTAAAACCACACAAAGGAACGGAATCCACAAAATTGTCCAGAACAACTCGGATGTTTCCTGCAACGATTCGACGATATACATCGGGCGTGCTAGCACCATCGGTCGTTCTGGTAGGTATTATTTTTTATATTCTTATTGTGTGTGCACCGCGGCGGCATAGTTCCAAGTTTTCACGTCCCCAAGCAGTTTGTTACACGTATAAACTTCGAGCAAGTGTGATAGCTACCTAGTACCTACCGCTCATTTTTTTTATTACTTCGGAAACAAACTAAGAGGCTTCACACCTCCGCATCTACTTGTACGAGCTTGGAAGCATCTTAAGTTTGAAACTTTCGCTGCATGCTGAAAGTTTTTGTGAATTCATTATGCGCAAACAAACCGTTTAAACGTCGAAGTTTCACAGACGTGTATACTTTTCTTGCATTGTTTTTTCTCTTATTCTAATGTCAGAGATTTGAATTGTTGCCGCATTTTCAGAAGTAGTCGTCCTGGAAGCCGAAGATCGTGTTTAGCAGCGGCTCGGAGTGCGCGTTCGTTTCATCGTCAACCAGTGGCACAAGACTGGCCCAGGTCGTGGCTGCTGACCCTGACGATGAGTCCTTCAGATACAGAATCACGTGGGTCCGTCCTCCACATTCCCAGGGGCACTCGCCGGTGTCCACGCAATCGAATAATCTGTACTCGTAAGTGCGGTGACAGATATGTACAAAATCGACAGGAAACTACACTGCCCAGCTTCCTTATGTTATCGATCACACACACACTGAATTTTTAATTCTAATCAATCATACACCAAACACAATTATTGCAGATCGTTTGATAAGTAGAAGCACTTTTTGCGTTTGAACAACGAAATACAAATGTCCATTTGTTTTGCTCAAAAAGCCAACTTTTGATATGTGCCAATTTATGTGCGCTTTTCGTGCGAGTCTTAGGTCAGGTTCACACAGCAGTTACAGGCCGTGATTGATGAATTGTATTGTACCAATGGGAGCTACCTAAGTTCAGGCCTTCTCAAGCCTAGTTCTGAATAGCTAGCTAGCTCCTATGTAGCTTTATGTATGTAGGTTTATGTAGAAATTTGTCGTTTTTATTTCTGTCCTTGTTCAGATAATGTGGGAGGGAAATCTTGAGGCGTAGGATGATTAAAGAGTCTCAAATTTCTTTTGAAAAAGGAAGCCTCAAGATTCCTCTCCCACTTTATGTAGAAATGTTGAAAATCACCATCGAGCCCCTAATAGTTCAGGAATTAGAAATCAGATTGACCTTAATGAGAACCCTAATTTGACCAAGGATTTACTCCATTTGCAACAAGTTGGAGCTCCACCTCACTATGTCTAGTTTGTCAATGGTTAGATATAGGCTTTCTGATTTCAACATTATTCTAGTGGGCTGTGTTTCTGGTCACCATTGGCCGATTGCAGCCCACTAGAATCATGTAGAAATCAGACAGCCTATATCTGATCATTATACAGATCGGTGGATTGGCAGAAAAGGAGCCATTGAAGGGCCTTTCAGATCACCGGACTTGACTCATCCAGACTTCTTTCTGTGAGATCACTTGATCTGTTGTTTTTCAAACTCAGCCGGAGTCGATTGAAAAACTGCGGTAGAATTACCGAAGAATGTCGCGGGCTTTCAAGAGAAACCTTCGAAAACGTTCGACAAGAGATCGAGAACAGGCTTTGTGTGAAAATAACGGCAATCATTTTGAACACTTATTGTGAATATTCGGTTTTCTTCTTGGTTTGAAGTAGTTGAAATTTGATTTATTATGGAGTGAATTCATCTAAATCAATTAAAATAAGTGTAAACCCATTAGACACTTTTTTCCAAAATACTTGATCAAAAACTACCTAAACAAAATATGAGATGATTGGTACCACTGGAAAGCATTTGTCAAGGGCTCTCCAATGATGTATCACGAGTACGGGGTAACCATTTGAAAAAAAAAATAGTGGAGGGGGCTGGGGCTCAGACTGGGTGGGGGTGAGTCACTGACTTCACCATTATGGTTTCCCCTCCATTCTGTCGGAACGGTTTTGGGTGATTCTCGATATCTGCTTTTGTTTCAGACTTGCAGGCAATTGTGAATTTTGAATTTGACACCCTGTTCACGTATTTAGGCAGAAGTGTTTTCATTTTATTATTACTGCTATAAGAAAACATTAGTTGTTGCAACGTTGCAACTGAAGTGGATGTTGATTATATTTCAACAGAAAATGCTTTAAATTAGCTCCACGGTATTGGACAAATTCTGTATTGTATTGTGTGAACCTGGTACCTATAGTGTCGAAAACTGCAAAAATATTGTCCATTATTTGTGGTCCATATAAAAATATGTATTCATCTGTGACGAATCAAGACGTGAAGAATAAGATAATAAATTTAATCATTTGTGGGAAAAAATGACTGAGAAAATAGTGAAATCATAAAAATTGAAAATGCCTTTCTAATGAATCAGTGATTTTTCGTAGTAGCACCTTCAAAATTTCAGTCGCATGGCATGAATGTTGTTGATTCATTAGGTATGTAGATTTGACATGATATCCAAGACTGAAAATCACGAATATGCGACCTATTTTTTTACTGAAATCAGAAATTGTAAATATCTAATATCTTCTATCTACAAATTCTATCTATGTATTTTGAATTGAACCATGTTCTTATACCTGTACAAATTGTTGTTGTTGATACGACGAATAATTCGAAAACAATGAAAATCGTATATTTTAGCTACCTACATAAGATACATAGATATGGAATATGAATAATTTCATTATACAGTGGAACAGTTTTTTTCTCCCGTCTGAGGGGAAACTTTGGTCTTCCTTCGTAAGTAAATGGCTTTTGGCATACATTTGATCGGGTTAAAGTGCTGACTAAAACTGCAATTGGAAGAAAGTTTGCAAGCGTTTCCCCTCAAATAGGGCGTGTTTAATTCAAGAACACCAAACTTCAAATAACCCAATTTTCGTTCCTTGAAATCCATACCACATATTGATAATATTGTAACATAATTCGTGGAAGTTCAAGTTTTCAATAAATTGAGAGAAAATGTTAGTGCTTATCAATTTTAAACAACCTACATCTTGAACTTCAAAGACACCAAGGTACGGCTTCTACGCCATCACAAGAATTAACGCATATTACAGGTAAGTGTAATTAATACACTCTCATTAAATTATTGATTGACTAAACTTAGCGCCTGTCTACAGTGGGGTTCAAAAGAGGTTCAGAACGGCAAGGATTGATCACCCCCGCCTAGTGCTTTCCTATTGAAATATCCCAGAAAAAAGGTTGTATAAAATTACCAAATACAAAAAGTAGGGAAGAAATGTTGGAAATAGATATTTCTTCATATAAATACCTCGAAGGGAGAGCGCCTAGGGGGTGGTTATTTTCGAGTGAACACCCTGTACCTATACATATCAAATCCGATTAGTTTTCAGGCTTTTTATTTCATCATATCAAAAATATAATTAGGTAGGTACATCAATTCAACTTGTACATGCAACATCAGCGCAGTCCTTCCACGGATTCCACGTGTACTTGAAGAGTTTCGGGTTGGCTTGTTCGATTTCAATTTGCGATTCGATCGGAGGCAATTGTCCTTTTTTGTAGTCCACCAAAGCACGTTTCATTCGCCTCACGACGCTGGGAAAGAACTTGGCCAGGTCGTTTTCTTCGCAAGGGTCACTCGGTATATCGTACAGGCACACGGCGCCGCCTAGAAATACATAGAATTAGGGTGATTGGAGGAAACAGAACCACCTTTATTTGTTTTAAAGGTGGCACATAACACGATGACCCCAGGAGTGGATTCATATACGTACTGGCGGGATCGCAAGGGTTTTTCTTGGCTTTTTCCGGCAGGCACTTGACGATGGCCTCTCTCCGCAAACTTTCGTACTCGATTTCTGTTAGAGGAGCGTAACTAGCCTTCTTGATGCTGCGTCCTGTGGGACTTTCGCTTATTGCCGACGTGTTGTAGGGCTGCTCTTCGATATTTTCGTTCAATTCTTGGCCGAAGTAGTCGTTGTAACTTCCATTGCCGCTGGTTCCTGGTGTGAGGCATCACAAACAGAATTAAAAGTTTGGCTCCCGATATTCGGTAGGATTAAACACAAATATTCCGAAGCTTGTCTTCAGCCATGATGGATCGGCAAGATCACGACCTTTTGGACGTGGGCAATCGAAATATTGAAAAGTACTATTAAATTATGTACCTACAATAATATTCCATAAGAAACTGAAGGTGGGTACAATTTTTGGAACAATCGAAATAGTGCGTAGTCTCCAACATAAATGATGTGAAAAATACTGGAGTCCTCCCAGCAAAACCGTGATTCGAGCGACTTGAGATATTTTGTTTGTCAAGTTTTCCGAGTAAGTTTCCAAATCTGATTTTTAGAAAATCCCCAAAGCTTCGCGGTTGGTTGCACTAGTGATATTCAACCCAATTGTCACAGACACAGTGTCGTTCAGGAAACTTTTGAAATGCATTTTTCGCATATTTCCACCGCATTGAACGGAAAATGTTTGCAAAAGAAAAATATATTTAACCTCTTGAATTAAGTATGATTTTTTGACACTTTATCCTGGAAAATACGATGACCTCGTTCCAAAAAAAGAGTTGCAAGGGAAGCAGCTACCCTTTGACCTGCTCCAGCCAAAAAAGAGGCTCAAAGCCCTGAAGAATTATTGGCGAACAAGGAACGCGCCGGCGCACTGACATAGGCAACAAGATTTACGTGTAAAAAGTTTAATAATCCAAATTTGAAAGAGCCTAGTCGTTGAAAGTTGCTTATTGGACCGAAATTGATGTGATCTCATTCAATTTGCCATTTGCTGCCGTATTGGGGCTCGCGCGAGAAGAGTTTATGGGGACACTGTCTCTGGCCGTCAAGACAAATCCCGAATGCTGTGAAATTCTAAAGGGTCTCTGCGCGATTTTGGCGTCTGAATGAGTTAACACGTCTTGCGGCCTTTGAACTGCATTTCCACGCTTGACACGGTCAGTTTTTTTCAAGATTTCCACATTTTCATGTCGGTTTGACAGGCAAGATGATTTTATTTTTGGACAAGCCAGTTTGACACCAGATAAGAAAACGGTAGGCCTACAGTACCGAACTAGAAAAATTGCCCAGGACACCGGAATCACAGTTCCGCTTGTAGGATTTAAGTTATTGTTTTTTGATTGCGTTAGGCATGTGCGCCTGTGAACACCTCTGTACCTAAGAGTTCTTCCAACGACTATTCTTACCGACTAGCAATTTCCAGTTATAGAACCGCAAAGCGGCCGTCCTGGTGGCGTCATCGATATTTAGCAAAATATCATTCCTCGCCGAAGGCAAATCATACACCAGGCTCGACCACTGGTCTATGCCGTCCAGGTCCGGATCGAGCAGCCCCAGATCACCGCCCGCAGCCGTGTACAGTGTGGGCAGCCAGTCCGTTATGTGCATGAGATCCGTGGACACCCTTGAACTCTGCACCAACAGAGGCGAATAAATACAAGCCACCGTTCTTATCCCGCCTTCAAACAGGGTATCTTTGATGCCCCTCAAAGGATAATTAGAGCCCCAATTATGCGAAGGTCCCCGTGTCGGTGCACCGTTATCCGAAATGAACACCACCACAGTGTTCTGGAGGACTCCTTTCGCTTCGATGGCTTCCATTATGGTGCCGACGCTGTCGTCGATCTTCGAAACCATGGCTGCGAAAGACAGAGAGCTTTAAAGTAAGTACATCCGTCCATCAACTTGCCAAAGTAATAATTACCGGCGTAAGTTCTGCGATGTGGGTCTGGAATGTGCTTGAATTTGTTGATGGTTTCCTGGGGGGCCTCCAGGAGTTTTCCTTCGTTTGCGACGTGGACGCCTAAATGAGCGAGCACGAGGAACAGTGGCTTGTCTACGCTACTGTCTTCGATTGCTTTTACTGCATATTCTGTGAACAAGTCAGTGGCGTATTTCCCAACGTCTTCCCAGTCGGGGTCTTTATCTTTTCGCAGGTCAAATCCATTGTAGTCAATATCATTTATCTGTGAAGAAGATTCATAATCATAAGTAAAGTAAAGCACATAGACAAAGATTGATATAGCCGTATTAGCACCCAGCGAGGAAGGACTGAAAATAGTAGCTTTGAACAAAATAGAAGAGGTTCTTACAGAGGGCTACGGTATGGAAATCAACAAAAATAAGACTCAAGTTTTAGTATGCAAGAGACGCAAAGATAGGGTTAACACGAGAATACAGGTTGGAAACGAAAGGGTAGAAGTCGCGAATTTTTGCTATTTTGGGCAGTCAAATCACTCAGGATGGTAGGAGTAGGACGGACATCAAGTCAAGAATAGCACGAGACAGAGTCGCTTTCAACGCGTTCCAAAAGAAACCACCCTTATGGTCAGGAACGATGAATTTAGCAGTTCGGGGAGACTTTTAAAAACATACGAAACATAGGCGGTGAGTGAGGCAGAGATGAGAAAAAATTGGAAGCGTTTGAAATGTAGTGCTACTGGTCAGGGAGCTGGTGCCTCAAAACTTACGTCATAAGGTACATGATTTTAACCTCAATGGTCTAATGTGCGTTGATAAGAGTTCCTTTGCTTAGATGTCAGAGCGGGGGCTTCAGGCTGGTATATAAGCTTGTCAATTTTCGAAAAAGGGCCAAAACCTACATCATAAGGTACAAAAATAAAATCAATGGAATTTTGTGTGGCAGCATCCCCTTAATCGAAAATCGAGTCGTGAGGCAAAATTTTTGGAGGCTTCCGGTCCATATGACAAGTTTGAGATTTCCAAAAAGGACCAAAATTCACCCCCTCCTGGAGACTTCCTCTTGGCCATAATTTCAAGAATGAAAATGGTTTTTACATGATTTTTTATGCAGGTTTCGAATCTGTCTACAAACCTTTTCAATGGTATATCACTTACAAGATACAAGATGCAACATAAAAAAATTTCTCAATTCGGACATGGTTAATCAGCTTCCCATCCTGACTACAAATATATCACACTTATGGGTTAGTCAACAAAATACCTGTGAAAAAATTGATAAATGTGGATGTAAGTCTTGGTCAAGTTTTTGAAAATTTCAAAATTGTCTTATGGACCAAAAGCCCCCAAAAATTCTGTCTCGCAACTCGATTTTCGATAAAGGGGATGTTCCCACACAAAATCCCGTTGGTTTCATTCACATGTTAGTACCTTATGACGCAAATATTGGCCCTTTTTTGAAAATTGATGGGCCTATACCAGCTCAAAGCTCCCGGTCTCACATGTAAGACAAAGCAATTTTCAACACCCCTCTCAACGCACATCAGACCTATAGGGTTAAGATCATGTACCTCATAACGTAGGTTTTGAGGCACCAGCTCCCTCCCTGTCCATACAGGCGCATGATGAAAATACATAGATAGGTAGGGTCAGCAACAGAGAATGCCAAAAAGAGTAGGGGGGAAAAGAGAATATATGGAAAACAGTAAAGAAAAGGAGAAATAGGATTATGGTAAGGCACCTTCTGAGACACGAAGCACTAGCCCACTCAGCATAGCATGTCATGTTTCATAAATGAGATGATCTCAATCATGTCACAAAATAACATCACAGTGAACGTTACTTCCACATCTCTGTGATGTTCATCCGCGATGTTATACGATGTAATGTCTGAGAGATGTTTCGAAATGAACTTAGATTGAACATCACACATGAGACATCTACCGGATATCACATTGTTACTGCTTTCAACTTGCCGAAGTGTAACATCTCACTGACGTCAATGAGATGTAGTCACTGAGAGATTTTTCAAATTTCGCGGGCTGTCATCGTTAAGCTCTGTGTGTCGGAAAATATTCAATAAATAGTTTTGTCTTCTATTCCATGTGTGTGATGCCAGAACAGCCTTATGTCTTCATGTTTAGTGTGAGGCCCTGCGGGCCCTCTTATGTCTTCAAGTGTCGTTTGGAACAACTTTTGTGTCTTCTTGTGCTTGTGGCTTTCGGAACTAGTGTGCCCTGTTTGTGTCTCCTTGTGTTCTTCAAAAGCCTACTGGGCCTTCTTGCATTTTGTCGTGACTTTCGCACCTTTGGTGAACCCTTGTGTCTGCTTTTGCGTTATTCGGAATCCCAAAATGGGCCCCTTTTTTGTTTTATTGTGCTTTCGAATACTTTGATGACTCCCGTTCATGTCTTATTGTAATGTCCGGGGCCCCAACGGAGTCCCTTGTGCCTTGCTGTAACGTTTCGAGCCCCAGCGAGGCTTTTTGGGCTCGGTGTATCGTTTGGAGTCCTAATGAAATATTCCGAGAAACATCCCTGAACATCAAGTGCGCTGTTTAAATATACTGTAGTAGACAAGTTGGTAGCTTAGACGAATCGGCAGCAGTGCCTCTAACCATCACCTGTGGGGATCCAGGTTCGAATCCTGCGGAGGACGCCATAGAAGAATAACTTCTCTTAGGGACAAAACGTGTTGTATAGATTGTAAAAATTAGTAAAAATAGGTGCAGAACCTCCTGTGACATAGAACTATGTTGAAAAGTGGTGAAAAATTAATATTTATTCAAAAATACACATCCAAAATGCGACGTATCATGTACGTCAAAAATTGATATCCACGCGATGTGGAATAGCGATGTAGATAGTATGTCACATTTGGACATCTTTGAGATATCTCATTCATGTTCTAATTACCCGGACATAAGAAGTAACAGAGATGTCCACTTAACATCGCAGAGACTTTTTTTGTTAACATCGCAGTTGTGACTTGAACATCTAAGTGATGTCACAGAGATGTTTTCTTGCTGAGTGGGAGTTCGAGAGATACGAGAGGTGGAGGTGGGAATAAAGAGACGCAGAAGTAGACCCAGGTTAGATTACTGCTACCCAGATAGCTTGGGACGTAGGAAGTTCGACCTTCAGGAAAATGTGTAGGTTAGCACAGAGTGGGAGGGATGGAGATACGCATCCAACCAGTCTTAGGACTGAGACCTTTGTGATGATGATGATGGTGAAGATGAAAGACAAATTGCCCCTTGCATCCGGTCATTCGGTGGACCGTTGGACTTATATTGCTTCCGGTCATGGGTAGCAAGAACCTGATCTGCTTACCTTGTATGTGGATACGTAGTCGTAATAGTTGGTGAAGCCGTTGTGATAACCAAGAAAATGGTCGAACCCTCTGGATGTCGGCGTCTCGTTCCATCTGGAAGAACCCATGTTCCATTTTCCGATCAGGTGTGTCGTGTAACCCATAGGCTGTAACATTCCCGTGAAGAGATCTCCCACTTGCATTATCCCCGTCTTACTTTGAAATATTCCGGTAGGATTTTTCCTTCGGGCAGAGCCCTCGCTTCGGCTGCTGTCAAAGACGGCCCTTGCATGCCCAGCCTCATCGGATACTTTCCCGTAAGCAAGGCAGTAGTCGTCGGCGACCCGAAGGACTGCGAGTAATGGCTGTTGAGGATGATACCGTTGTAAGCCAAAGCGTCGATGTTTGGCGTGGGGATTTGGTTGCTTCCATGGAATCCGACATCGTTCCAACCCTGGAAATAAACGAAATTATTTAGCAATATTCATTTTCCTGCGATCTTGATATGCTCTTAATACTAAACTGTAACATTCTCTCATTCCATCTTGATATTCTCTCTCTAATATTTCAAAACCGAGGTCAAAACAATGTCAAAGCTGGCGGTGGAGCAAGGCAAAACAGTGTATTTATCACTAAAAGACCGCAGTCGTAGGGAAAGCATAGTGTACAACTATCATGGAAATGCTCATTTCTTCACCTGCATGATTTGCAACCCTCATACTTTCGGCTAGTATTCAAACAATAATAATATGCTTGTAAAAAAATTGGTTCAATTCCGCTGTGCTCTTTGTACAATATGGTATTTCTCAATCATCACAAGGAAAACTTTAGAGGAAATGATGTTGAGAAATGAAACAAATCTCTTTAATTGATCATACTGCGAAATAAAACAAATCTCCTCAATTGATCATATTAATACCTAATAGTAATAATAATAGCTACATCAGTGATGTAGATGGCGTATCAATTGATACAGAAACAGCACAACAAGTAGTTGGTAGCTGAATATTTAATTGACCTCAACCTTGTGTTGAGGAACCAGTTTATGACAGTGAGAAAAATTTTAATTGTTACAGTTAGCGAACTTGCATTGTAAGCTAGATCCTAGTAGGAAATACTGGCGTGCGTAATATTTAAATGGATGAAATTTAGATTGCTATCAGTCTTGTATATGGGCGGGTAGGTAATCATATATAATTATTCATAGATAAAAATAAGTTATACACCGCTAGATGGATTCCTATAAGAACTTTTAAATGGCTATATGCTATATTTATGTATGCAGACTTTTTTCGCAGGAAACATCATTGTGACTAATTTTGAGCGTTCCATTGATGTTGATGTTGTATAGTATACCTACTTAGGTAGGTATTGTACGTATCTTCTATTAATTCATACACAAAATGCTAGTTGCATTAGTTCAGCACCTACACAACTAAAGAGAGAAATTACATCTGTTTGGACCAACAATCTGGTGATTTTTTGTCGTCAAGTTGGACATTCAATCTGAATTTTGTCGCAAGAAGGATGAATTTTAAATCTACAATTAGGTGAAAATTGGGCCACAAGATGCAAGTTACCCTCCTGAGGACCATAACGCAAACGTAATGATGTGGCGAAAACTGAACAATTTTGATTAAATTTTCCTCCAGAGAACCCTTTTCACTTTTTTTTCTTGAAATTAAATCTTCTATACTCATTGACCCGAGAAGCGACACTGGTGGGATGAACGATGCAATCTTTTCGCACCGCGAGAGCACTTCTCCAGAATTAAAAGTATTGTTCTGATAGGTACCTACCTACTTTCAAGGATTTTATGAAATCTAAATATTAGAATAAAATAATCACAAACCGATATAAGAAAATGGAAGATGCATAGGGTGGCTATCAATTTATAGGTATCCTAATAGGTAGATCGTGATGCAGTACGTTCAACTTTGGTGTGATTCGAGTGAGTTATGATTTCCCGAATTTCTAGTTTCCTAAGGCGTCGCGTGACGAGTCTCCTAAGTGACTCGAATTACACTTTAGTTCAACGTACTATAGATATCCCAGTTATTATTTTGTTTTCAAAAATTGCACCGACGCACTACCAAAATTTTGACAAAATTTTATGAAAAAATCAAGAATTGAAATTTGGTATTTGCAAACTATATGATCCTCGTTCACAATGTTTAACTTAATGTTTTCAATAACATCGAATTGGACCTCGAATTTTGGAACACGCCCTAGCCAGTTTAAATAGCATCAGCCAAACATTCCGCCCGTTTGGCCAGACTCCTCTCAAAATCTGCGGGACAAAACCGTCCGTGTACCTGAAGGCTATAACTATTTTTATTCTTTGTATGCTTTTCCTAATTTCTAGGAGCAAGCGATTTACCTCTCGGTTTTATCTTTTCCTAATTAAACTATCTAAACTGCGGAGCAAATATGTTGTCGCGAAGGAAAAATTGGTCCGACTTTGGACCACAACAGCTTTTGAATGACACCATTTCGATTCTGTTTTGAAGGTTAGTGAGCTCAATCTTTCTGTTATTCACCTTCACGAGGTGAAGATCAGGAAGCTTCATGTAAAATATCTACAGGGTGAAATGTAAAACAGTGCAAAATTTTAGCAAATTCAACGGACTCCCATTTTCAGAATAATTTTTGTTCTAATTATGATCCAAATGAAAAGAGTTTTGGCTTGCGCCCAGTTTTGAAGTTTTTGAAATCGAAAGTCTGGTTCTGACTTTATGATTTTTTTTCTTTTGGAGGATGCTGATTTATCCTATCGCTACAAGGAAGTCTGTTACTGTAACTCTGATGGTGGGAAGTTGCAATTCACGAATATTGTTTCTTAAACGGTTCTCAGCAACTCAACTCGCAGACCATCTGGAATACCTTGCTGATCTATAGTTCGATAGTTCTATCACTTTGAAACATGTTCAATATGGAGAATACAAGATGGCGACGGGGCATCAATTGTCGAAAATTGGATGTATCTAATTGAAGTTCACATCGCCTGCAAATTTCACTCGAATCAGGCCACTTCCAGAGAAATCCAAAATGGCGAATCAAAGATGGCAGCCGAATGACAAAAATCATTGGTTACCTTCATATGGTGGAACGTACACATTTCATTGGCGTTTGCACCACATCGATATCTCATTTCGTTGAGGCATAATTCTCGTAGTTCTATCACTTCGAAACATGTTCAATATGGAGAATCCAAGATGGCGGCGGGGCATCAATTGTCAAAAATTGGATAGATCTTGATGTGGTTCATATTGCCTGCAAATTTCATTCTAATCGGATCACTTTTAGAGAAATTCAAAATGGCGGATCAAAGATGGCGGCAGAATAATTAAAAACCAAAAGTCAACTTGACATCCTGGACATATATGTACTATTGATCAGCGTTTACACCACATCGATATCTTTCTTCCCTGAGAAGTTATGCCGGGTACGGACTGACGAACGGACGGACGGACGAACGGACAAAGTGAAGCTAAAAGCGCCTTTTTCCCATTTGTTGGGAAAGTGCGCTCAAAAGCAGCTCTGCCGTGAGCAACTTTGTTCAGATATATGGAGCTAGGGAGCTATGGAGCTCTGTCTCGACTCTCGAATATCTTCCACAATCCCTTCTTTACATACATAATGTGTTAAGTTAGTGATGATTCTTATTTATGAAAACCAACTGGATTGTCGAGTTTCTTGATGCCGATGCCACGGAAATCTCGCGAGTTGAGGACGAAAAGACAAGACACAAGCCTGATTGACTAGCGTTTTATTCCTATTAATTTGCATCTGCTGTCCAGAAAACTAGTTTATTCACTTACTTTCAATTTTTCCTCGCTGTTTATTATACATTTCACAAAAAACTCAATTCTAAAAAAGTTGCATATATTTTTAATTTTTTCCCAAATTAATATGAAGACCAAATTTTTTTTTCTCAATTAGGTTATATCCGCATACATCAATAATGAGTATGGCCTCCTCTAGAATTGAGAATAGCTCTGCAACGTCTAGGCATTCTTGATATAAGGTTATCAATGTCTTCTTGAGGAATTTTTTGCCAAGCGACATTTAGCGCTGCGAATAAATCTTAGCGATTTCAACGGGGCAAACCCATACGTAGCACCTTTCGCTGAATTGTATCCCACCCGTGCTCAATGGGGTTTAAATCTGGGGACTGCGCTGGCCAAAGCTAAACAATAATTTACTGGTGTTCCTGCAAAAACCCATTAACCAACCTGCAGGTATGAGGTCTTGATGCAGGTATGAGGTCAATGAGGCATTGTCTTGCATAAACGTAAAATTTCTACCAAAATCATTCGTAAAGGGCAAAACAGTAGGTTTAAGTACCAAATCACGTTAGCGGGCTCCAGAGTTAGCGATCCCTCAATTGAAACGAGATCGGTTCTTCTTCCGGACTATTTAGGAACGTACCACAGTCTGTGCGAAGGAAATTTGTACGGCCGTCAAGCAGAGGAGTAAGAAATTTTCCCAAGCAACAAGCTACTCGTTGTGTATCCCTGGCCAATTAGGCATTTCCATTGACGTCACAGCAGTGTTGCCAACTGTCCAGAATTGCCTGCCAAATTTGAACCAAATAATGTTCGGGAACAACCGAACTACAGGGCGCTTATGGAGTTCCAGTTTTTGCATTTTTTTCCTCGGCTACCTTTTTGAGTTTGAGTTTGAAACTTTCGTATCAAGTTCAAAACAATGTCCTTAATGCGCCTGCAAAATAAGTAAGCCCAGCGTTTCGAGAAAACCATGAATTTCTCATTCTTTCCTCAAAAAAAGATTCAACCACTCCAAACTCCAACCCATATTTCACGTTCATTGAGCCCTCTACATCTCTAGCCATGCTTTCTCCATTGCTTTTGACAAGCCTAGATGTTTGAATTGACAATAGTTTCCATTTTCTACTTCACTGTAGTTGTAATATTCGCTGAGAAATGCTGAGATATAAGCACATGTGAACCAGATGGGATCGGATCCGAGTATCTTCTGATGTACAAAATCGTACACCTGACTTGACAATCTTGAATTTTCAGTTGATGGCTTCATCGCGTCAAGACACATTGCTTAAAAAATCCTCAAATTTCTTCTTGTAAGCAGGATTTGAGGTAAAATTGTGGTCAACTTAGAAATTCCTTGGTCGCTGAATTTTCCCATTTCGAGATCGCCACAGGTCATAGTTTTTGCCACAGCCATACTCTCTGAAATCAGAAGGGCGCTTAGTAATGGATAATTTGTGAATTCATCTCACATTTATTCTGTATTCCGACAATTTAGTCAGCTTTTTACCTTATCGGCAGGATAATTAACTGGCATATTTTCTCCTTCCCAGATGTCTTTAAGTCGCATTTCTTGGCACTTTGATATACTTCCTGAGATGCTCTTTGACGAAAATGATTTAAGCACTCCACCAAACTTTCTTGTTTATTGAGCTATTCGGGGCAGCGAATCTCCAACTATCAGTATTGATCGAAGCGCCAGAGTTTCGTGAACAATTATCACGCACAAACTTGCTTCCTACTGTATCCAAAATCTCAAAAAAGTACTTTTTCTCCAATCATAACAACGCGGGTTGTTCCCGAACTTTTTTTTTTGAGGTTATAAATTCAACTAGGTTGGCAACACTGACAAGCTCGTGACGTCATGTGGAAATGCCTGATTCTATACACAAAAATTTCAACAGCAAAAAGTCTTAGGTCCAAGTCCTATTCCTATTCCAATTCCGAATCAACCCTACCCTGGAGTTTCACACTCCAGAGTGAGGCACTTGTTGATTGACCAAATTTATCCGAGCACATTCCGAGTGGTTAGTGCCTGGTCTTTATCTAAGGTCGGCTATTCACAGAATAACATGAAAGTTTCACAAATATATTAGCTTATTTCTCACGAGACAGTTATTCTTTGTTCAATATTATGCAAAACGGCCGCATGATAATTAGAACGAGTCAAGTTTAAAGCAAATGGATTTTTCCTCGAATCCCATTTTGTGAATCAGTGTAACATTTCCAACGCCTCCGCAACTTCTTAGAACCGATATTTCCATCTCCTACTATGTTCCTCATAATAATATAATTTCGCAAATACCAGGTGTCTTTCCATCTTCAAATAAAATTATTCCGTCGACTATGCTGGGTTCATAGACCAAAATAAGGCGTAAGGTGTAAGGAATACCGCCTAATAAGTGCCTGGGTGGCAACTGATTGCTAGGGTAATTGGCCTAGTTTTTAGGCGTTATTCCTTAATCCTTAAGCGTTGAACTTGGTGTATGAACCCAGCATAACTACGATACTGCGAGGGATGAATTTGGTTAGGTCTGTTTAAAGGGTTCTGTATGTTCTGTACTTTCTGATACAGCTGAACTTGCAAACCGGTTACCGTTTTGAGGTCCCACAAGAAGATTAAGACCAGTTTAACAGTATGACCTGACAGCATAAATGATGCCGAGGCGTAATTCGATTGAATTGAAATTTAAAGTTTAAACGTTTCACTCTGCGGTGAGTCCATTAGTTTTTGGATGTCATCTGTCAAACGGAAGTCTCACTTTCACAAAAATAACAGTATAGCTCTGTCTCGCGGAACTTGAATTGCGATATGTCGTTTGAAAGCGCTTGAAAAACTGTATTCAGAGCAGTTGTCTAAAAAAATCAACTTTGCAAATTTTGCTGTTTAATTATTCAAAGTCCATCCGATGGAAATGAACCAAATTTGAAGAAAGCAACACAGCAAAAAAATTAAATTCAGTCTGCGGGTGAAGTTTTCCACCATTTCCCAGTCGAGCGCTACAATTTTTTGTATTTTTTCCTGGCCGTTGGTACTTTCGTTACCACACTAGACATCCGCTGACCCAAGTTTTGATCAGGATGGATGACCCGCGTTTGGTGCAGGACTCAACTCAGACCAGACGTACTTTCCTGCTGGGGGATCGGCTTTTTTAAAAAAATTCCTGATAAGTATTGAAAGTAGACTGCGTTGGGCGTCATGTAGGTAGGCTCATTTTCAAATGCTACCGTTCTTGGTTTTCCGGCCGTGATTTTCCAAAATTAAACTTGTAGGTACATTTGCGGCCTCATAGAAGTTTACACAGATCACAGATGACAATTGTATGGCCAGGCTCATTCAAAATTACGTCAATATTGAACTAGCATGACCACTCGATCGCCGTCGGTGTAAACTTTTATGAGGCCGCAACTTTACATTCCGTGAATATAAATAAACTGCAGTGCAAACTTCAGCCTGCGGTAAGTCCTGTGAAATATTCTTTTTAGGTGCAGACCTAGGCCACGAGTTGAAGGGGAGGAATTTTTGAAATCGGACCAATATCGTGTTTTCCCTTTTTAATAACTGCAAATTTTGAAGTTTTTATCCTGTGAACAGACTTTCACGATTTTTCAAACAAGAGATAACTGTTTGTACTGTATTGTCTGAAATCATCCTTAGTTTTTTTCAATTTATAAGAGATAACTGATTCTTGAACATTTTCTTCCGGTTATTTTTCTGTGTGTTGTGTGTATTATTTTTTTGCAGAATTCTCCGAGAGTTTTCTGGTTGAAAGTGTAAAACCGGCTTATCGAGACCGAACTCAAATGATGGAGCTTAAAGTGAAGATCTCTTGATTGGTGATTTTTCCAACGAGATGATTTGGAAACAGCTTTGAGAATTTCTCGGAAAATTCAGGGGACTTCTCATTTTTTGTTCAAGTATTATAGCTGATAGCTGTATTACACTACACAATCTCTTGTACAATTTCTTGAACAATCTGTCAGTTAAATAATTGAGTTCATTGTTTTTTGACACTATTTTGGCAGATTGTTCAAAAAATTGTACAAGAAATTGTTATGTGTAGTGTAATACAGCTATTATGCAAATATGCAAATATACGCTGCAATTTGTTTTCAATTTCTCTATCAAATTCTAACTTCTCATCCGAAGGGACGACCCGAACATAAATGTTCACAGGTTCCTGGAAACCTACTAGTCGGGAAAGTATTGTGGCGCCACAACTGATTTTTTCTTAATTTTGAATGCTGAATTATTTGTAAAACGAGAGTATCATTGGACAAACCCTTCTAAAACAGCGAGGACGACTCCTACAGATGAAACAGACTGAATAAAGTGGGCTCCTACATAGTACGTATCGTGAAATACTACATTATGTCAACTAATGAATTAGCTAAAATAACTTTAGTTAATCCTCTAACCGTAAAAAAAATACAAACCCGGTCCTCATTATTGGTCTCTAACCTGACCACCGTGACCGTGGGGTCAACAAAATTCATTGTTTTTATCGCTTGTTTCAAGTGTTGAACATTACAATGTCGTTGCATTGATGGGAACTGTCCCAATTCACTACATGTACTTCTTTTCATAGTGTTACGTATTTCGCGTACGGGTTCGTTGATAATTGAGACGATCGTTTTATAACTAACAGTATTTATTACTGCGTACTACAATAAATACACGCCAACAATTATTTACGCTTGGATATATCGCAGGTACTACTTTGCTTTTATCGCACTCGTTCGCTTCCAATTCAATAACTGCCCGTGAGCCGACGATTGATGCCTCATATAGGTCCGACTAATCCACCTCGAATACCATGCGTTCTCCAGCAGATTCCACAGTGACCTGGCATACGATTTCGCGACGACTCCCAAAAAATCCTACACATTTCGCGGGTCATCACCAACGTGCGGTGAATACGGCACCTCCGCCAAAAAGGACAGATGTGTCTTAACCCACCGCCAGAGTCTCCATGTATTTTAATTCCAAGCCACCACGTATACTCTCGAAATGTCAAGAGTTCCGCATTTTTGTACACTGCAACCTAATGGAAGACTCTAGAAAGATCGCGTGTTTACCAGAATGCACGGGAATTGCCGTTCTAACACTGCTCCCCTCTTGAGCCTGTTCGTCTCGAATAGGCTCATCTTACTCCCCGAGTAACGTGCAAGGCGATCAAGGTGGACAACTTTCATCTTAGCTCTCGGGGCTCGCTGGATTCTGTACACGACGTCATTGATTCTCTTGACTACCGTGTACGGTCCTACCCACGACGGATGCAACTTTGGAGACCTTTTCTTCTTGCCTTGAAGATTGTACAACCAGATCAGGTCACCTGCTTGAAATCCCGTGGAGTTAGCTTTCAAGTCGTAGCGGTAGCGCGTCTTCATTCGGTCGGTGGTGACTCGAATTCGTTTCCGAACCAACCCGTGGATGTCGCGCATTCTTTGCCTCAGGTCGTCGACGTACTCGGGGATGTCTTTAAGATCATTCTCCAGCGTGCCAAATTGTAAATCGCATGGGAGGCGAAGCTATCGGCCAAAAAGAACACGTGCCAGTGTTTCCCCCGTGGTGTCGTGGATGGCAGCGCGATACGCCATTAGAAATATTGGCAGATGACGATCGCTGATGCTCGTCAACGACCTTCGACAGATGCTGTTCCATCGTCCTGTTGAACCGTTCAACCATTCCGTCGGACCGTGGGTGAAGGGGCGTCGTCCTGGTCTTCTGTATCCTGAGTAGAGTACAGATACCTCATAACAAGTTGGATTCGAAGTTTTGTCCCCGGTCTGAGTGTAATTCCAGAGTACTCCAAAACGGCTTATCAAATTGTCCAGCAACACCCTTGCCACTGTAGAAGCCTCTTGGTTGGGTAGGGCGTACGCTTCCGGCCACTTGCTGAAGTAGTCCATGGCGAGGTTCATGGCAACCAGGATGTATTTGTTGCCATCTTCCGTTGTCGAGAACGGGCCAGCCACATCGATCGCGATGCGTTCAAAAGGCGCTCCAACATTGTAAGTCTTCAGCTTCCTTCGGCTGCGAGTTCTTGGTCACAAACTTCGGACTGGCGACACCATGTTTTCACGTCGTTCCGGCAGTTCACCCAGTAGAACCGCTCGCGCACCTTGGCCAACATCTTGTTCACCTCAAGGTGGCCCTCCAGTGACGCCATCGTGCATCTCCTCCAGAACCTCTTTCATTCTCTTCTTGGGAAGCACCAATTGAACCATCTTCTTCTTCCCATCGCATCGGGACTCTCCCAGACTCTCTTCAGCAGCCCATTCTCTATCCCCGGGGAATTCCACTGTGCGCAAAGAGCCTTGAATTCGGGTGCTTCACCGGAGATCTCGGCCCACTCTGGTCTGTCCTGGCCAAGTTCCTTCTTTTCAGCAAGCGTACCGATGGCTGCGGGTCCTCACGCTGCTCCTTCTTGAGCTCAGCCGTAGTCCAATTCCTTGGGGTTTAAAAACGATTGCCTTGACTTCAACGTTCCCATTCTGTTGGTCTACCCTTTTGCAGTGTTTACAGTCGTCGTTGCATGGTCTTCGAGAAACAGCATCCGCGTTGCCATGACTTCTTCAAGGGCGATATTGGATTTTGAAGTCATATTGTTGAAGTTTCTCGATCCACCGTGCCAACTTTCCCTCGGGATTCTTCAACTGCAGTAGCCACTTCAGGGCAGCGTAGTCAGTCCTCACCAAAAATTTCCGGCCATAGAGGTACTGGTGAAAGTGATCGACAGCTTTCACTATGGCCAGTAGCTCCCTACGCGTCACGCAGTAGTTTCTTCCAGGTTTGGACAACACCTTACTGTAGTACTCCACTACTCGCTCCTGGCCCTGCTGGTGTTGTGACAGCACTGACACTGCGTGCCCCAAAAATTTGACTTGCGTCTGGAAGAGCACGCATTTCTTTGGATTGAGCTTGAGATGTGCACCTCGAAGACATCGAAATACCTCTCGGAGGTTCTTCAGGTGTTCTTCAAACGTTCGACCGATGACCATTACATCGTCCGTCGTCGAGGTAGACTAGGCAAGTCTCCCATGTAAGTCCTCGCAAGACGCACTCCATTGGACTCCCAAACGTGGCCGGTGCGGTACAAAGTCCGTAGGACAGTCCACCGACAGGACACCCGACCGACGCTGACAGGGTGTCAGTCGGTGAAGGGGGGGGGTAGCATCTTTTTTCCAAAGGGCCTTGTGACATGAATTTTCCCAGGCCCCAGACCCTCTTCAGTGTCCCAGCACGCGCCTGACCATAACTATACATCAACTTGATTTGTTGTTTGGAAGAAAATCTAAATTTTGATAAGGACTGATGTAGTCCGGATGTGTTGTGATTCATTGATTGATATGTTCAGATTCATTTTTATTGTAGACCTTTAATAAAGAATTAAATACATCTATCCGAAGCGTCGACCAGGGAAAAAAACCGGCTGTGTCGCGTCAAAGCTTTCCCGGAAGTAGCAAGGAACGGACGGAAATTTTTGTTTAGAACGTCCCTTCAAGTGAGAAGTCGGGACTTGAGAGAAAGATTGATACAAATCTGAAACATCTTCATAACGTTTAGTTGAACAAACAACGGTGAAAAATTTTAAGAACCTTTGAATTTTCTAGAAAACCTCGAAGCAACTTCCAAATTACATCACTATAAAAATCGTAAATCAAGGCTTCATTTCGAGCTCCATTGGTTTCTCCAGATTAACCGAGAAAAATAGGAAAATTGTTACCTCAACATTAGGGGTGGAAATATTTTGTATGTCAAAATTCATCATTTAAATCACAGAAGCCATCCATCTACATAATTTTGGAGAGTAATCTCGAATCTTATGATGGTAGATGGGAGTTGGGAGTGAAGGATGGGGTTGATATTTTTCTCTCAAATGAATACAATTGGCTTAAAACACAACTTGAAAAGAGACCCAAATAAAAAACTTTTGTTCACGTCATAACATAATTTTCAAACTGTGTAAGAACCACCAACTTCAACCCCCTGTGAGTAAAAAACTGTCCATTATTCAAATTTGGGACTCACGGTATTTAGATTAGTATCTCATCTCATGAGCTACAACATATGAAAAATTCAGAGAATTTGACCGGAAGCCATTTTCCATAAGAATCGTGCGGGGTCCAAATTTCTATAGGTTTCTAGATACTAGTTGGGAAAGTATTGTGGTGCCACAACAATTGTTTGTATAAATACTTAGGCACCTAGATCGAAAGATAGGTGTTTACTTTTTTTACTAAGGTAATAATAATAAATCATTGCAGTCATTAGTCATTACTCATTAGGTACTAAAGTATTATCTGAATAAGAAATAATTGTCACGGATGTTGCTACCAAGAAACGGACCATAATTGGTTCACATTAGTTTTTTTCACGGTTATTAACTTGTAAACAATTTTAATAAACGGAACTAATCGACCTTCGCTCTTTTGACTTACTAGATCATCGGCGACAATAACCACAATGTTCGGTTCTCCCACACCAAGAACTATTCCAATGAGAGCACTTATGATCACGAAACAAGAAACTCCAATCATAACACCACCACCCCCGGACCGTCGTCCTCTTGGAGGAACCATCTTTTCGGATCCTGCTCGACAACCGATCCAGCGGAAGGATATGGTTTTAGTCGAGAACGGTCAAGATAGCACTAAAGTCTGGAACCAAACACAGTGCTAATTTATACACCTTTATCTGATGATCAATTAAATCTCCCGGCAAGAATCACCCGCCACGGCCACCTTCGTTAGCATGTTCAACTACCTATGAAGTTCGTTGATTTGCGGACATTCCGCTCAAGATAAACAAGTTTTTTATTGTTTCGAAATGACTGAGGTGGCTTCTTGTGATTTCATCTAAATTTACAGACAATTATTTTATTGCAGCAGCAACTCAGCCAGTAGCAGGCGGCCGGGGATCCGCGTTTTTATTGTACCTGCCTAACACCTAGGTAGGTGCTAGGTAGTAGATAGGTACCCACACACGTATGGTCTGCACTTATGGTAATTTGGTATGTGCACTGAGATTTTGATCTGATGGTGAATAAGTGGCCAACAACAAGCCAAATTTTTATTATCATTATAAGGAAGTTGTGAGATCTTGAACCTTTCACACCAGACAAAACAATCACATGTACAAAGTGTGTTTTCCTTTGCAGATAATGAATGATGACTTGAATTTTTGGAGTTCCTTCCTTTGCTTCTTAACCTACAATTATTTTGCTTTTTCATATTCAATGGATGGGTAATCCATGCCGCGCCTTATCTTCGGCATAGAAAATATCCTTGTTATCTGACTTAAGTGTAACTGAAACAGATATACCTAGATGAAGTTTGATGCCATTGATCTTTATCTAGGTCTACTATTTCAAAGATTGTTTACGATATTCGCTGGAGACTTCAACTCAGGGATGAGCCACAAACCCCTCACTAATTCTCATCTGTTGAAACCAACCAGCATTCATAGCCCAAGCATTTTAGTAGAAAGATTGTGCTAACCCGTAACAAATTCGCGCAAAGCTAAATTCTAGTATACAGGGTGGTCCGACTTTTATGTCAATAAATTTAAGGATCGATAGAGAATGAAAAATGAAGGGGACTTTCTCTAGGAAACATATTTGAAAAATGCCTAATAACAGAGATACAGCCCTTCAAAGTTGGAAATAAATAATCGTTTTTTCCGCATAACTTTTATACCGTTCAACCGGTTTGATTCAAAATGGAACCAAAAATTATCCCCTGTCGAACAATCATAACATGTTCCATAAAAAAGTTTCAGGGGCGTAGACATTCGGGGGTGTCCCTACTTTTCCTCCCCTATTTTTCACCTCCCAAGTTATTTTTGGAAACTGTTCATAATTTTGAATTCTACGTTCAATTTAGAAAAAAAAGTCACCTTTGCAAAATTTTGATTAGAGGCTTCGTTTAGGAGATATTTGACTTTCAAACTTTGGAAAACATCCCGAAATCGCCACTTTCCAGAGCCCAAATTGTTTTTCCCTGAAAATTTCTCGTGTTTTGAAAAAAATGGTAGTTTATCAACTTAGAAATTCTAGAAAACCTATTTCAGCTGAGAAATCATGAGTTTTTTTGGATTTTAATTTTTAGACCTTTGAAAGTTGTGCTTTTGAGATGTTTTCCAAACCTTCAATCCTAAATATCTCCCAAACAAAGCCTCTAATCAAAATTTTGCAACAGTGATTTTTTCTTTTAAATTGAACGTAGAATTCAAAATTATGAACAGTTTCCAAAAATAACTAGGGAGGTGAGAAATAGGGGGGGGGGAAGTAGGGACACCCCGTAATGTCTACGCTCCTGAAACTATTTTATGGAACATGTTATGATTTTTTGACAGGGGATAATTTCAGTAAACCTTTAGTTCTATTTTGAATCAAATCGGTTGAACGGTCCAAAAGTTATGCGGAAAAAACGATTATTTATTTCCATCTTTGAAGGGCTGTATCTCTGTTATTAGGCATTTCTCAAATATGTTTTCTGAAGAAAGTCCCCTTCATTTTTCATTCTCTATTGATCCTTGAATTTAATGACATAAAAGTCGGACCACCCTGTATATGTTCGATCGGACCTACGGAACAACATAATAAAATACTCGGACTTACACCCTCGTGCGTCCTTTGATTTTTATCCTCAAACGTCACGTTACAAAAATTACTCAGATGTCTGACTCCCAAACTGTTCCTGCAGGTGAACGGAGTATCTGAACGATATTAGATATGTTTCAAACGAACGAGAGAGATTTGTTGTTAGTGCTTAATTGTGTAAGGGAATCCTTGTAACTCTTCCGATTGGTGAGTGCTGCGGGAATGGCGGTTGAGTGTGGATTTATCGCCTGGATATTTCAGGAAAAAACATGTGAGAACCTTGAGCAATGTCGCACAAAAATTACGACAAGTTTGGTATATTTTCCGACTAAATTCAATTTCCTGAAATGGAATCCGATGTGTTAATTTGGATTACAACAAGTTTGAACAAGTAAACTTGAAAAAACTTGTTTTTTCTTCGACAATTTTGACGTTTTTTTTTCACTGTTAGAGGTATTGATCTTTGAAAATATTTCAGGGGCCATTAGATTGAAGTGCATTCAGGGCCGGCAACAATAGTAGTGCTGACGTGCTCGAGCACCACACGCAATCCGAAGAGGTGGTGCTGAGCACCACATGTTAAAAATTGAAATAATTTTCATTCCATTACCACCTTGAGTAATTTTGAGAATTAATGTTGATTTATTTATATTTTACCAATTTCGATAATTTTTGTTTCATTTTGAAAGTTTTATTTATGTATTATTACCTAAGGAGCTTGTGGTGTGGTGGTCAGCGCGTTCGACTACCACACCAGAGGTCGTGGGTTCGAGTCTCACTGTGGGCGCTCGGATTTTCGTCTCGAAAACAAGCTCTTTGATTTAGTTGGAATGCTTGCTAAATGCAAGACGCGCCTGTATCGCAGAGCACGTGAAATACGAACGATGGTGCCAACCCCATGCGATGTTGGTGGTTGTTGAAAATTCCTACTTTGTGTTGGAACACACAGGGGCTCGGCAAAATTTCGGGTATAGTGGGGGGAAAAGCATTCACCGGCGTCGGTCTTAGGCCTTGTTGCGGAAATAGGCCGACGGTCAATAAACGAATAAAAAAAGTATTATTTCCCATATTATATAGTCTATTCATTTAAATACGAGTTTGAAAATGACGTGTATTTGGATAAAATTGTTTTTTTTTTCAAGTGGAAACTATGTAATGGAACTTGAGAAAAATCGCCTGTGACGCTAATACCCCCCCCCCTCAGTCCTTTTTCGGAAATATTCAACAGTCAGCACCACACGTTTAAATCCAAAGCTGCCGACCCTGAGTGCATTCTTCACGAGATTTATCCACTCGATTTATAATTTTGTACCTCGAGTTTGAAGCATCGACTTGAACTTGAGCCAGTACGGCGCGTCGTCTACTAATGACCAGACCAGACCACCACAGCTTGCACTTTTAAATAAAAATAGCTCAAACTATAGAAGAGGTAGGGTAACAGGGGAAGAGGGGGAAGAGGTAACAGAACCCATTTGAGATATTATGTAGCATGAATCTTGCCGAAATGTTATCCTCCTCGTCGAATAACTCCTTCAGTGCGTTTCACGGCGATTTTGTCTGTGTTATGGGGAATTTAGTTCTGCACAGATCTTCCAATTTTCAAAGATAATTTATTATCTTTGCAATAGTTTGAGCTACTTTCAATCAAAGGTGCATCTGCAGTGCAAGAAGGATCCTCCGAGACCAAACAACCACCTCTAATCTACAATCCACAATCTGAACCACTTCCTTTTTTTATATACGGGACAATGATACGGGTCATTCAAAAAAGATGTCCACACTCATTTTTCTCAATATTTGTTAAAGCTAGCGAGTTGCGGTAAAGACCGTTGGATTCAGCTGGTTTTTCTGATCAAATTTGATATGTCAACAAAACTACTCCACTAAAACTCTGAGTATGGAGGCACCTCAAAATTTTTGGCGAACAAACGAATGAAGACGAGGATGACTTCTTCAATTAATTCTTGTTATTTAACCTATGGGCACAAAAATGTTTCTACAAAGTTTATTTTTGGTTCAAAACTGGCTTTTATTTTTTAGGTCTTTCTTTCAAAAGGTCTATTTTTGAACTCTTTCTCAATCATTATTGTACATTTCGGATATCGCGAAAATAGAATATTTTGCACATTTGTACTCGAACGGGTGTCCTTTAGCAACACCCTAGCGATAGCCCGACAGTTTGGAATCACCTGTATTTTAAATTGATAATGATAATTGATAACTGATTGACAAGGACAAGTGGAAATGCCCGTCCAGCATTATTATTGAAAATACCTAAATACAATTTCGCAATGGACAGGTAACTACATTTAATGAATTGAAAAATGTGACGAAAAAGCCATGATGGCATCATAGCTTATTGTTTATTATGTGTCCAGAACTCGTATTAATAGATTTATTTTCTCGAGAAAAAAGTCGAAAATGCTTCAGAATAAGCACTCTCAAACCTTGGATAGATTTTAGGAGAAGGAAAAAATCACTTTCACGAAAAAAAAAATTGTATCTTGAACGAGATTCGAACCAGCGATCCATCAATCGGAAAGCAAAGCCTTTGCCACTGAACTATTCCGGGTGACAGGCGCGCGTTCCAATATCTGTGTGTTATACTTATAACGTAACTGTCATATTTCAGAAAAAACGCCCTCAAAAGGGGGACGCCGACACGGGATCTTAGGGGACTTTTGGTATGTTATAGCAGACACTCTTTACTGTCGTTTTATAAAAATTTGGCCGACCATAAATTAGTTCACGCTTTGACTTGAATAGCGCACTTAAAATACCTGGGCTATATTCTATATTGGCTGTTCTGAGGAGGCTTGTTCATACAAGCCAATGAGCGTCGCTGCGCTTGCGACTAAAATTAAAACTTGCGGCTAAATAAGCTGACTGAACTCACTAATTCAAGAAAATTAACTTTTGTTAAATACCGATCAATAAATTACCCAAATACCACAAATACAACCGTTATACAACGCACGATGACAATAAGTGACAGAAAAACTTACAATCATCCAGAGCCAGAGTCGAGTCTGCGTTCTGTGAAAAATACTATATTTTGAATTTGCAAAATGCAACAGGTCGTGCCTGGTTTATGCTAAGTAATTGTTTGTTAATTTCTGAATACTCCCTGTGATTTTAGCAATGATATACAAGCGCTTGTTAACGACGTCTCTGCGGCTATAACGAAGAGTCCTACGAGTGGTTGAGAACAGGGGATTTAGGATTTTGAGGAAGCGAGGATGATGGTCCCTGAAAATTTTCTGAAAATGAACACCTCCAACAGTAAAAAAAAATTCGTCAAAATTTCAAAGAAAAAACAAGTTTTCTCAAGTTAACTTGTTCAAACTTGTTTTCATCCAAATACCTATACACATCGGATACGAGTTCAGGAGATTGAATTTGCATGCAGGACAAAGAAACAAAGCTAGGGTTAAGGATGAAGTATGTATGTAGTTAAATTGGTGAAATAGGCAGAAATTTACCATTTATGTCTCTTTCGAAAGCTACAAGGAAGTACCGTATGTTCGTTAAAATCATGAATTAGGGCAGGTTATGGAAGTGAAAACGTATGTCGTGAATTTATCTATAATCAAACTCGAATTTGATGTCAACATGATGAGCCGTCGTCATGGAATACATTTTGGACATACGTTTCGAAGTTCACAGCCTGTCCTAATTCATGATTTTAACGAACATACGGTAGTTTGGATTGAGCCTAAAGACATTCCTAAAATCAAAAAAAAAATTAGAATAAAAAATATATATTTTTCGCTAAGAAAAATTTGCTTAGCAACCCCTAGTAAAAGGTGAAGTAGAAACAAGTATGTACTTCTTTTATTCATACGACTCAAGGTATGCAGAGTTTCCGGGAACCCAGGGTATTCAAGCAAAAAATGGGTATAGGTACTAAAGACAAAGGAACTGAACGGGCGGTTAAGTGACGAACCCGCGTAAATGGTGGAGGTGCTGCATTAGAAACGGCCAAAGAATGGTGGCGGTGTGGATGTGTATAAACAATCAATAATTGTTGCCAAGACCTCATCACGAATCCCTGCAAATTGTTTGTTTGTTAGCGAATAAAGTAATGTGAAAGCCCACAAATCATTCAAAACAATCAACGCCACTGTTTTCAATAGTGATTATAATATGATAAATAGTAACTCATTGCTTTTTGGATGAGTCTATTTACAGTGATTTACAGCATGCACCCCTCCCCTAACGGTAGTAATTTTCCTTCCAAGAAATATCTCTTGTTTAAAAATGGTTCTCGTCATTAAACATGATATCGAGAAACAAACTTTGTCATAACTGGTGCTAATATCTCACACTCTGCCATTGAAGATCTTCGTTTATTCAATTAAAACAGTCCATCTTCGGGAGAGTTCAGTGATGTTCAATATAAATAATTTCGCCTGAAATTTCCGCGAACAAATAAAAATATTAGTGCTGAACATTTTGTTTTTTCGGTGTATATGGCACTTTTTCCAAATCTATTCTGTGAAATATCAATCTTCGCCAATATCTCGGAAACGGTTTAGAGATATCGATCGGAGTACAGTTTTCAGCTATTGACGTTTCACAGAAATCGAGTTCGGAACACCTGTCTAGTAGGAGAAACAACTAAAATCAAGCAATGTGGGTGGGTAGGTAGCAATTCCAATTAGGTACGTACATTGCTCGGTATACATTGTAAAAAATAAACCTAGATGAATAAATTCTAATCGGCAATCGACCTGGTTTCCAGCCCCAAGCTAGATGAGTAGGTCACTGAGAAAAAATCTAAGGTTGAATTGAATGCATCGTAGATTTGGCATAATGATATTAATAAATGATAAGCAGTTCATTACCACCCTTGATGTATAATAAGTATGTAGTCTAATACCTAATCATTTGCTAATTTTTTGAATGAATTTAAATCAACCCACAATAAGTTTGTGGCGTCGTAATTATTTACGACCCTTGTATAGTGATATCTAATAACCGCAATTGGCAATCAGACAACCAAACGTGACCCAATAATTATTAATATGTACTTAGGTATTAAGTATTTAGAAAAGCACTAATTCCATAATACTTGACTCTTCGCGATTTACGCCGGGCGTCCGATTCCATTCAGATTTAGTCGTATCGTTTCCTGACTTTCCTGGCATAGTGGCATGGCGCAACAACCACAACAACGCGCTAATACCCTTGACAAACTGGAAAACTTAATGATCATTAAGCGTAAATTACGATATAAATGACCAGTGTGTCACGTCGTCATTTACTTATGATCATTTAGAACGTCATTTAGGACCTTAATGGTCATTAACTAAGAGTAACCATAATCGCCGAATAATCGCCGGTGGTCGTGCATCATCGCCGTGATTTTTGAATATCATTGGCCAGCTTTTCTGCAATGAATCGCGATATATGTCATTTGTCATCAAGTCCGTCATTTCAGTCATTCAGACACGTATTTCTGGAATGGAAGAACTGGATTTTGTGTCTTGCTTCTTGCATCAACATCTCTTGTACCAAATTATGAGATAACGCCCGTAGTGTGCACGTATAAGCACGTAGGTACGAAAAAATAAAATTTCCAAAAACAAAGAAATAACCACCTATTCGCGGAATTTGGATGATACGAACATTGCAAACAGGCAGCAGGATATACATTGGCGGCACTTTATTTTTGGGCAAAGTCGAATTTATTGATGAGGAGATGGGTTTCCGTAAGTATCCGTAAGTATCTAGTATCCATATTAGAACAATTGGGTATTTCTCTCAGTGTATAGGTAGGTACCTACTTATTTAAAATTAAAATGCACAAACATCAGCATGGAAGTGTCAACATCACGATAACACGGAAGAGGTTAGTATTTACCGAATAACGCTTCAAGGAACCTGCATCCTGATGCATGTCCCAAGTCTCATGTTCCCAAACATTTATTCTATTGCACAACTCGCACTAAGTATATCTCCATTTGTTTTTGCTAGACGTGAACGTGCCGCGAATTTCAAGATTCAACTATTCACTAACTGCAATAATTACTTTATGCAGATGAGACTAAACTAGGTTTCCCGCTTTTTGACACTCATTCGTATGTACAAGTTCCAAAAGCAAAGCTCTAGTGTGTGAAATTCATCCGGTGAGTTGTTCTTCCATCATAATACGCTACCTCTTAACCACTATACGTCTTCCGCCTCGTCCCTAAGCAAGCGAATTCGTCCGCTAAAGATGCATCTTGCGTACTTGTTACATAAAATACTATTTAATGACGGAGTCATATTGATTATTGGTGAAATACTCGGTGAAATAAGCGTTGCGAAATCAATCCGTGTGGGTTTATTCCTTGACGGATTCTCACAATTTTGGTCTATTTCGAAAGCTACAAGGATGTACTTTAGTTTGAGCCCATTGGCATTTTCGAAAAAAAAAAATTGACATTTGAAAAAATTATTTTTGGATTTTAGAAATACCAATGAGCTCAAACCAAAGTACATCCTTGTAGCTTTCGAAAAGGACCAAAATGGTGAAGAGTCCGTCAAGGAGTAAACCCACACGGATTGATTTCGCAACGCTTGTTTTACCAATTCAACACCGTCCTTAACGAAATTATACGAATTAATACAACTCCCTTTTTTCTAGACTGACACCCTCACTGACACCATTCATACTTGTCAAACTGTTTGTGTTTGGTTTTCGGAATTTTCGGACTTTATAAAAGACTGCCCGCGAATTCCAATAAACAGTTAACGCAGTCGAGTGTTAACGTTAACACACTACTTAGGAATGGATTTTCTTCTGACCATGCTAGTAGTTTGACCACTGAAAATTCTCAAATATTGAGAAAATAAATCCATCCTACGTTCTGTTTTGTGAAACTGGGTGTTCTGTATCTGTCGCCAACTTACTGCAACTAACCAAACGAAATTTCACTAACCACAACCAGTGTGTTAAACTACCACAGCTTTGGTGGAACCCGAGGTGTGTGAAAGAAATTATTCTCTGAGCTATTATTCCATGAGCTACCCGAGCCGAACCGCACCTGACTAGCTTCGATTTAATTATGTCACAATGAATGAAAAATATGAGAAAAGTAGATTTTCTGCATTATGTACAAATTATTTATATTATTGTGCTATTCAATGGGAAAACCCGCAATAACCCACGGCTGTCCACATGTGTGAGGATAGAAGATACCTACCTACCTGTTGCTTGGAGCGAAGGTCGTGTGTGACTTCAGTCAATTATTTATTACAAGAAGAAAACATTTTTTACCCTCAAAAAATGTTCAATTACTACCCAAAAGGACGTCATAAAATTTTTACACGGTTTCCTGTCCTCATGATGTCTTTTTGTGGAATGTTTTATTTTGTGTCGATATAGGTACCTATATACACACTTGCGAAAGATTGGAAGATTTTCACTGATGATGATGACTGAGCCCAACAGAGGCAATAAAAGTGTGGTTTTATAAATATTAATGAAGTTGTGCATACTACTATTGTTGTAAAGCGCAACCATTGTTCTCTTTGAGATGACTTTATTACAATAAATCAGGCATCTTATAGGTCTCATAATCATAATCCTTGTAGGAAATTAAAGAAAATAAGCAAATGAGTAGGTAGGTAGGTATTCACCTAGGTATGAATCGTCGTTAGGATTGCACTATGAATGGGTACTTAGTTTCTTTTCATACTAATTTCTCCAAGGTTTCAGGTGTGAAATGTACAAATTGGGATTGTGAGGATTTGTAGGGCAAGATTGATCTTCGAGATCTGATATGACGCAACTTCGCTTAAATTGCGTTGGCCAAATTTAACTAGAGGTATAGGTAGGTAGGTTAATCCTATCTTGTTCTCAAGATATGTCAGATTTTTTTGTGCAAGATTTATGTTGTGGTTTTCAAGAAAAATATATTTCCTCGGCTAATTCGAAGGCTTTGAAGCTTGGGCACACTGATTGTTGAAAAGGTATTCACCGACTAAATAGGTACCGATCTAGCTATGCAGGCTGTCCCAGAAAAAGGTGAAACTATATTTAGAAACCCTTAAGTATCTTACTCTTGAACTGGTTTAAAAAAATTCAGCTCTGTAAACGAAATATTTTACAGCTCATTGCTGAGGTCGCTGAGTGCCTTTGCACTGATGAGCCTCCAATAAGGGGCAAAACACGTGTAGGTATGTGGAGTTTTGGATCAGAGCGTCTGTTGATGGAGAGTTCGAGAACTCTCATTTATTCATACTTACCTACAGCTCTTCAAAGTCTGACTTTTTTCATTGTTTTCATTCATTGTTTTTACTTCCCCGACCCACCACCCAACGAGAAGGGGAAGTATTGTGAACGCGCCAAAAAAATTTTTTCCTGATTTCGACGGATATATCCGTTTTGAGGTCTCCTATGAGAGAGATTAAGACCATATCCAGAATGATCTCTGTCTGTATGTACCGTATATGTTCGTTAAAATCATGAATTAGGACAGGCTATGGAAGTAGAAACGTATGTCGTGAATTTATCAATAATCACTCAAATTTGATGTCAACATGATGAGCCGACGTCATGGAATACATTTTGGACATACGTTTCGAAGTTCAAAGCCTGCTCTAATTCATCATTTTAACGAACATACGGTAGTTATGTATCATCCATTTCAAACTTAGAAAACCACAGTGCCCTATGATATTTTTTCTTCAAGTTGGATTATCTGATAAGTTGATAGATTGATTGGGTGGTATGCATAAAAAGTAGTAGATGCTACTACTACGGAAAAAAGTATCTACTTTGTAGTATCCTCTATTATGTATTTAGCATCTACTTCAGTTCCGAAGCATATGCTACAATAAAAAAGTTTCTACTTCAATACGGTGTAGTAAGTACTACAGCATCGTAGTATATACTACACCATTTCCAACTGTATTTGCGATAATATCAAATGTATTTCAGATTAGCGATATGTATTTGAGAAAACACCAATTGTATTTTAAATATGAGAAATGTAGTTTAGAATTCGCCAAATGTATTTTAATTATGAGAAATGTAGTTAAGAAATTTCCAAGTGTATTAGATTTGGGAAATATAGTTTAGAATATGCCAGTTGTATAATCGAATATTCAAATGTAGTTGAGAAAGTACCATATGAATTTTAGAACAAGGATATGTAGTTTAGAAAACGTGAATTGTAAGTGAGAAACCGCCAATTGTAGTTGAGAATTTGGAGTTCGTTTTCCTCAACAACGTTTGCTTTTTCATCACTGTTCTACCCTGAAAAAATATCTGAATCTGAAATACATTTCAAAATATCTCAAATACATCTCATCTTATCTTAAATACATCTAATGTTTTCGAAAATACAATTGGCAATTTCTCCATTGAACTTCGTGGATCTGGAATGCATTTAATTTTTTCTAAAATACATTTGGTAATATCTCGAATACATTTCGTTAATCTGAAATACATTTCTTATTTTCTTTTTTCTAAAGTTTTCTGAAATGCACTGGCAATTTCTTAAATACATTTGGTTAATCTTGAATACATTTCATATTTTCTAAAATACATCTAAAGTTTTCTAAACTACAGCTGGAAAAGGTGTAGTGAGCGAATTTACCTTAGTTGCAATCCAAACTAAATTTTCTCTGTTACACCTGAAACTTACACACAATAACAAAAATAATGTAAAATAATACACAATACACAATTTTACACAATAATGTAAAAATAAGGAGCTCTAAAATTTTCACGTCCAACCGCGAAGATCCAAACGGCAAATTTTAGAATAAATATATGCACACAGCACCGCGTACATACCTGAATAATTTTTGATATACAGGATTATTCAAAAGTCCGGAACAAAATTCATAATTTTGTACCATATTTTTTCGAGAAAAAAAAACGCTCGAACAGGGCGATTTCTAAAAAGGGCAAGCGGTTATTCCATGACACGTATCATGATTTATCGTCAACCCCTCAACCCCTAGCCACCCTTAGCATTTTTTTAAAGGCACCCTGACTTGGAGGGGGGAGGGGGGCTCGTTTGGAAAGCTTGTCAAAAATTGTATCCAGATTTACAATTGAAAATTAGATCGAACGTTTCACCATGAAGTTTTGAGGAGCTCCAGGGTAACTCAAAAGTTCTGAACAAGATTCATAATTTCTTACCATATTTTTTCCAAAAAAAAACCGCTCGAACAGCTCGATTTTCAAAAACGGTAAGTCGTTTTTCCATGATACGTTTCATGATCTACCGTCAACCCCTCAACCCCCAGCCACTCTCAGTATTTTTTTTTCATGTGTCATGATCTACCCTCAAGCCCTCAACTCCCAGCCACTCTCAATATTTTTTTTTTAACTTTTGAATAACCCTGTATATTATCGTCATAGGTTCTCCGCTCTTTGTATGTTTTTACAACTGATGCACCCATAAATTTAGCCATGTTTTTGACGAGAAGTATGGTCGAGAAGTTGCTATAACAGCAACTTCGCTAAAAATGGAGTGAATACTACGAATTCATAGTAGATACTACAGATTCGGAGTAGATGCTTCAAAGGCGAAGTAGATTCTACTACGTACCGTTGTATATAGAAGCATCTACTACCTGGGCATAGTAAGTACTACGCTAGTGTAGTACATACTTCTCTTACGAAGTAGATACTTGTAGCATTAGTATCTACTACTTTTTATGCATACGACCCAATATCTTACCTACTAGATATAATGAATCGAGTTCCACTAAAAGTTTGAGAAACAATCGATTATTTTGATTATTCGCTTGTCCAGTAGGGATTCCACAATCTAGGAATTGTGTTGGAAAACAATCGATTAATCGAAATAATCCTAGGAAATAATCAATTAATCAAAAGTTTCGCAGACCCCTAGTTTTGATAAAACATGGGGTAGGTAGTGTTAAGTGCATATGTCCTTATCTAAGTAGATTGTATAATATGAGCTGAGCACCCCCACTGCCCTTCCAGGTAGCTTGGGCGAACCCCTCACGGGATCTTACTGTATTCGCAATGTTTTGTGTGTGCTGTGCACCGCAGACGAAAGATAACCACTCACCAGGCAAGATGTGCCCTTCTGCTAATAAATTGTTATTCAGTTGTTACTATACCAATCGAAGAGTTTGATTAACCCCCCCGTGGGTGAAACCCCACATTTTCTGGTCCCATCGAACCGGATGGTTGAACCAGCGGCAGAGTAAAGCAGTTCGCGAGTGTGATTAGTGATTCCGATCACTGAATCAAGTGATTCAAAGACAAAGTTTCTTCGAGACCAGCGAGTGCCAGTCCCGGAGTACCTACATCAATTCAAGCAGAGTGTGATTGAGTGATCCACCTAAGAACAATACGAATTAAGTAATTCGAGCCAGTTTCTTCGAGACCAGCGAGTGCCAGTCCCGGAGTGGTCCTTCGACGTTGCCGAAATTACAGCAGAAGGTGAGTGGGCTCAAATACTTATCCTTTCGTTCACAATTTCCCTGACCTCTAATTGCGGCCAGCAGGTACATAATCACCGCTTAAGTTAGTTGTGATTCTCTATTTCACCTAATTAATTATTCAATTTGTAAGTAGGTACAAATTGTACAGTTTGTTTGTAGCAAACATTTTCGTATATTTGATCAAAATCATACATCATGTCCCTCAGACAGTTAGTGCAAAGTCGTGGTACTATTCGCGGAAAGTTGACGCGGATCATGTCATTCAATGAAAGGTGTGATGCAAACACACCACTTGAGGAGATCGAGGAAAGGCTAGCCATGTTGCCAGTCATTCTCAAACAATACGAAGACACGCAAAATTCCATCCTGAGCACGGATGAAGTAACAGAAGCCGCGGTAATCGCAGAACATGAACGGTTGCATGAAGTGTTTGAGAATGACTGGTACAAGGTCAAAGCCGCTCTGAATGAACGGAAAGGTTCACGAATTAGAGTAATTCAATCCGTGCCACCAACCAATGCGAACAATCAGCACTATAACGTCAAACTCCCTGAAATAAATTTGGTGGAGTTCAGCGGGGTTTATGCCAAGTGGCTCCCGTTCCATAATTCCTTTAACAGTCTGATTCATGAAAATTCAAATTTGAGCAGCTGTTCAAAGTTCCATTATTTGAAATCGGCTCTTAAAGGCGATGCCCTTAAGGCCATAGAAGCGATAGAGATTTCAGATGCAAATTATATTGTTGCGTGGAATCTTCTGAAAAGGAGATTCCAAAACAAAAGATTAATTGTCAACGATCATGTTCGATCAATTTTGAATATCGCGGAGGTGCGCAAAGCCTCAGCCACCGCGCTATACGCACTGTTAAACGATCTAAAATGCCACCGTGAGGGTTTATAATCATTCAACATTCCTGTTGATGAATGGAACGCGATCATCGTACCTATAATGTCGAAAAAATTCGATTACGAAACGTTGAGGCAGTGGGAAAACACGCTGGATGACGAAGTTCCTACGCAGGACGCCCTCGTGGCCTTCCTAGAAAAAAGGTGCAGATTTTTAGAAGCGTTAAGTGACGCGAATTCTACTCCCAAAGGTATACCGCCTTTCGCGCCAAACACACACCACCCTAAGATTGCTAACAATAGTAATTTTTCAAAGTTCAAATCGAGTCATGTGGCTACCGCGCAACGTGACAAGTTTCAATGTTACTTGTGTAAAAAACCACATTCAATAGATTTTGCCCAGAGTTTCTTCGATTAAGCATTGGCGACAGGGTTAAAAAGGCAAATTCGATGCTATTGTGCAAGAATTGCTTGCGTAAAAACCACGCAACGACCGACTGCCGGTCTCGAGCAAAATGCTCCGAGTGCAATGAATCTGGTCACAATTATTTGCTTCATGAAGCCCCTAAAAACACCAGTGTCTCCGCGACAAGTGAATCTAGCGAGAATGTCGCTACTCATTGTTTTGCCGACGCCAATGAAACCGTATTGTCCACTGCCGTGGTCCTAGTAGCCAACAATAAAGGTCAATGGATTTCGGGTAGAGCCCTGCTCGATCCTGGATCACAAATGAATTTTGCAAGCGCTGCGTTCATTAGAAAACTCGAACTCAAGACCGCGGCAGCAAACCTCAGAATTTCGGGAATCAGTGACGTAAACAGCGAGGCAAACCGTATGACACGCGTCAAGTTCAGGTCACGAGTCGAAGAATTCGAGGCCATGATGAGTTGCTGTGTTGTCGAGAAGATAACACAAAACCTACCGCGCGTCCCGCTCGGGAACGTTGGCGAAATCTCGCCCGAATTTCCCTTGGCTGATCCAACATTCTTCGAGACAAGCGCCATAGATTTATTGATCGGCGCGGAGTTATTTTGGCAGCTACTTCTTGATAAAAGGATAAAGATCGGCGACCCGTCGCTATTCTTGACCCATACTCGAGTGGGTTGGGTAGTTGGGGGTGCGACAAGCCTGAAGGGAAGCACGAAGTCGGCGGTCGCGACCTGCAATCACGCAGTCACGTCGCTGCAAGATGAGCAATTAAATACCACCCTGACAAGGTTTTGGGAGCAAGAGGAAATTCCTCATAAGCAAAACATTTGGACAGCTGAAGAAATCGCGTGCGAAGAACATTTTGTAAAAAACTACCGGCGAAATGACGAAGGAAGATTTGTCGTGCGACTTCCGTTTAAAAACGAACAAACGATTTGGAGCAATTCCTCGGAATTAGCTTTGCGCCGATTTAATTTGCTGGAAAAACGCTTTTCCAGAAACCACCAATTGAAATCTCAGTATTCCGCTGTAATACAGGAGTATTTAGATTTGGGGCACATGGAATTAGTACCAGAAGTCGAAATCAATAATGAACGGTCGTACTATCTCCCACACCACGCTGTTTTCAAATCTCTCTCCGAAAATTCTGTAAAAACGCGAGTGGTATTTGACGGAACCGCGGGAGGTAACAGCGATTACCTTTCCCTCAATAAAAACCTGATGGTAGGCCCTGTGATACAGGATGATTTGTTGTCAATACTGCTGAGATTCTGCTCGCGTGAATATGTATTTACTGCTGATATTGAGCACATGTACCGACAAATTCTTGTCGATCAAAGAGACACCGATTTCCAAAGAATATTTTGGAGGTTCCATGAAGATGAACCGATAAAAATTTATCGGCTGAATAGGGTCACCTTCGGTTTAAACTCTTCGAGCTATTTGGCTGTTAGATGCATTCAACAATTGGCCCGAGACGTTGAGGATAAGTATCCCGACGCCAGTCTTGTAATACAAAGAGACGCCTACGTGGACGATATAATCGTCGCCAGTAGTAATTTACAGGAAGCTGTAAATTTGCAAAATGCAATAAAAGAAATATTTGCCCAAGGAGGTTTTGAACTGGCCAAGTGGTCTTCTAATCACCCAGTCCTTTTGGCAAATGCCGCACCAGGCGATGTTGGTGCTAGCGTTGTAAATTTGAACAAAAGCGGCATATCCAAAACATTAGTGCCCGATTGCACAAAAAAAAATTTGATACCGAACTTTGTAGTACCGCATCAAATTTTGGTGCGGTATTAAATCGTAATCGCATTGCAGGAAGCAAAATTAGATCCAAGATCAACTAACCCCGGGCCAAGTGTGAACGAGCCACAAAAAGCATCGAGGCGATCGTCATATTGACTTCATGCGGCTGGCACTTGAAAATAACGCCGTCGTAGCATGGTGATGAAGGGTTTGATTTCCGATGCCAAGGATCCAGGTTCGAACCTCATCAGCAGTAAGCCATTTTTTTTTTTGCTTTAACGTGAAATATAAGGGCTACACTTCTCAAGTTTATTGTTCTGATATGAAAAATTGAAAATCTGACATTATTCTTGAATTCAAAGGTAAAATGGTTGAAAAAAAAATTGGCCCCGACGGGATTCGATCACGGTACCACCCGCTTGCGAAGGCGAGGGCCTAATAGTCCGGTGGTTAAGCGCCAAAAAAAGCTCGAACTATGCATTTTGAGCTTAAGCAATGCGCTTTTGGGGTTTGATTGGGGGTCCCTCAACTTTAATTTCAAGAGTTGGAGACATCGGTGCACTCGATGCGGAGGGGGTCTGGGGGGCCCTTGAAAGTTGAAGGTGCGAGGCTTCCCACCAAATCACCATACCACCACGTAATTCCTACTGGGAGGCCATCAAACGACTCTAACCTGTACATTGACAACATTTGTTGCCATGTCCAAATAGTTCTTCACACTGAAAAAAAAAAATTCTTATGACAGATCGGAAAAAACAGTTTTTCTCAATTTTTCATCCCCACAACGAATAAACTGCCAAGTGTGGTGTCATTTTGGAGTAAACGGCATCCTCTGATTTCATTCACCGAGTCAAAATGTTTGTGAGACCACCGTGCAACAAATCACACGCCAAGAAGTGAGCATTTTTGAGCACCTCATTTAACAGTAGTTTCTTGGCTGATACCAATCGATATGATTGATAATTTTGTCATGGATCAATAGCTTGAACTCTTTTGTAACGGTAATGCATGTGAATGAAACTCGGCACGAGCGTGGAGGCCTGGAAAAAAAAAATTTCTCCAGCAGTCGAATTTATTTCACGCCTACTGAGCGTTAGTTTGTTGGGCTCAGGCAGGCAGCGTTTGAATAGGTTTGGAGACAAAATTTTCATATCTGTCTATGCAGCTGTGTAGCATAATTCTGGAAACTGATTTGAGAATCATCAAAGATTATTTTGACAGTCACTAGGTACCCCCATGGGGATTAACTGCAGGGATCATGGCTGATGACGGAGGGCATTCAACTTTTAAAGTGTTATTTTCTTTTTTCCTCTACCAACCTTTAAGGTTGTTATCATTTTGTACGTGTAAGTTTTCTTATGTTTGAAGAAGAAATAATTTTATAAAAACAACCGTGAAAATGGCTGTCAGAGAATAAGATCTTGGACGTTGAATTCCCTCCGCCGTTAGCCATCACCTCTGCAGTTGACCACCATGTGGGTACTAACCGGCAAAACAATCATTGATTATTCATAAATCGATTTCCAGAAAAAAACTGCTCAACTTTTCAGATAGATATGAAAATTTTGTCTCCAAACCTATTCAAACGCTGCCTGCCTGAGCCCAACAAACTAACGCTCAGTAGGCGTGAAATAAATTCGACCGCTGGAGGAAAAAAAATTTTTCCAGGCCTCCACGCTCGTGCCGAGTTTCATTCACATGCATTACCGTTACAAAAGAGTTCAAGCTATTGATCCATGACAAAATTATCAATTATATCGATTGGTATCAGCCAAGAAACTACTGTTAAATGAGGTGCTCAAAAATGCTCACTTCTTGGCGTGTGATTTGTTGCACGGTGGTCTCACAAACATTTTGACTCGGTGAATGAAATCAGAGGATGCCGTTAACTCCAAAATGACACCACACTTGGCAGTTTATTCGTTGTGGGGATGAAAAATTGAGAAAAACTGTTTTTTCCGATCTGTCATAAGAATTATTTTTTTTCAGTGTGAAGAACTATTTGGACATGGTAACAAATGTTGTCAATGTACAGGTTAGAGTCGTTTGATGGCCTCCCAGTAGGAATTACGTGGTGGTATGGTGATTTGGGGGGAAGCCTCGCACCTTCAACTTTCAAGGGCCCCCCAGACCCCCTCCGCATCGAGTGCACCGATGTCTCCAACTCTTGAAATTAAAGTTGAGGGACCCCCAATTAAACCCCAAAAGCGCATTGCTTAAGCTCAAAATGCATAGTTAGAACGCTTAACCACCGGACTATAACCACACGACCAACTAACTTCGAATACTATTTTGGGTTGGCACGCACATTATCTGTGTATGTCAAATACATTTTGTGAAAACAATTTTTGAATGAAAATGCATAAATAATAGCTTGTATGCACATAAAACCTGCTATTATATGCACTTGCAGTAATTTTATGCCGAATCAAACGCACGGATCACCCTGAAACGATCGAATTTCCAACGATCTGTCATTCTGTCAATTTAATACCGGGGTCGAGGTGATATCAGATTTGATGCGGTATTACTGTGTTTAGTTCGGTATCAGATCCTTTGTGCAATCCAAAATGGGCGTAATCAGCGTTTGGTGCGGTATCAGAATAGTTCGGTACCAAATTCTGATCCCATGTCAGATTTTTTTGTTTCTGCACTCCATTTTGTTGTTTAGTCCGGTATTAAACGATTTGATACCGAACTAAATATTTAATACCACGTTTGTGCAATCGGGCATAGGTGTGTTTTGGGACCGAAACTCTGACAGTTTATTATTCAAGACAACCCCGATAGACACTTCCGGTTCAATAACAAAGAGAAAAATTCTCAGTCGCATTGCCGCTTTATATGACCCGATGGGTCTGATAGCACCCGTTGTACTCAAGGCCAAGCTATTGATGCAACTTTTATGGGCTGATAAGAATTTGGGCTGGGATGACGAGGTTTCGGCAGGTATACGAGATTCCTGGAAGCAATTTGCAGAAAGTTTGCATTGTTTGAATGATCTTTCTATACCACGTCACGCTGTGATATCAAATCCGATTGCGATTGATATTTGTTCCTTTGCGGATGCTTCCATAAAGGCCTTTGGCGCTTGCATTTATCTCAGAGCAAGTGATTCCCTCGGAAATTTCCAGTCCAGATTATTGTCGTCAAAATCACGAGTCGCTCCAGTAAAGGTAATTTCCTTACCACGATTAGAGCTATGCGGTGCTCTTTTATCTGTACAGCTAATGCTGACAGTGCAGAACTCCTTGAGAATCCCGATAGCGAACCGGTACTTGTTTTCTGATTCCACCATCGTTTTGCATTGGATTGCGTCGCCAGCCAACGTTTGGCAAACATATGTGTCAAATCGTGTCGGCGAGATCCAAAGAAACACGAAGAAAGATCAATGGCATCACGTAAACACCCGTGAAAACCCGGCCGATTATGTGAGCCGCGGTTTAGAAGCCCATCAATTAGATGGAAACGCGCTCTGGTTCAATGGGCCAAAGTGGCTTTCCAAGAACACGGAAGAATGGAAGTCCACCCCGCTAACTCAAATGAGTTGCCGCGATGTACCTGAGGAACTCGCGGAAAAACGCAAGACAGTTCTTGCCGTGACGGTCCCTCCAACATTTGAAGTTTTAGAGAGATTCTCTTCCTTTGATAAACTGCAACGTGTAATCGCACATTGTTTGAGGTTCATAAACAACGCAAGAACTAAGTCCGATTCCAGAATTGTGGGACACTTGACCGTCAAAGAACTGAGAAATGCCCATGATCGCATAATAAAACACATTCAAAATCGCGAATTCCATTCAGACCTTGCTAATTTGAACCAAGCTCGCAATTTAGCCAGAGGAAGCAAATTGACTTCCTTAGATCCGTTCATAGGAGATGACGGAATCTTGAGAGTTGGCGGTAGAATCAGGCACGCTGATATATCGTACGATAGAAAATTCCCGATAATACTTCCGAAACATCATGTAACGGAACTTTTAATCCGAAAGGAACACGTGTCAAATTTGCACGCTGGGGCACAATCAACTCTATCTTCATTGAGAGCAAAATACTGGCCGCTTTCAGGTAGAAGTTCCGTAAGGAAAATAGCACGCAATTGCGTGAGGTGTTTTCGAGTAACACCTCGAACAATAAACCCCAAAATGGGCGATCTACCCAAAGCGAGGATCCAACCCGCAGGTAGAGCTTTTGCGAACACGGGCCTCGATTACTTCGGCCCTTTGTTCGTTAAACAGGGTAGCTACCGCTCTGCCAAACTGGTGAAAGCGTACGGGGCATTGTTCGTATGCATGGCAACAAAGGCCGTTCATTTAGAATTAGTTGGCGACCTTTCTTCGGCTTCCTTTTTGAACGCGTTTCGTAGATTCATTTCCCGAAGAGGAAACGTCGCGAAAATTTTCTGCGATAATGCCACGAATTTTGCACGAGGCGACAAAGATCTCAGAGAAGCCGCCAGTATTGTTAAAAATTCGAAATTTCGCGAAGAATTTCAACATCATTTTGAGAACACGGAATTCAAGTTCATTCCGCCCCGTTCCCCGAATTTTGGCGGTTTGTGGGAACGTTTGATTAGAGCAGTCAAGATTCACATTAAGAGGGTTTTAGGGAACTCACAGCTGACTTTTGAGGAGATGAGTACCTTGCTGTGTCGTATAGAGAGCATCCTTAATTCCCGTCCTCTAACTCCATTGTCCGATGACGCCCACGATTTCCAAGTTCTCACACCCGGCCACTTCCTCGTATTTGAGTCCCTCACTGCACCAGTCGAGCCTGACCACCTGGAGATTCCTGAGAATCGTTTGGACCGCTGGCAACGGATCGAGCAGCTGAGGCAGCATTTCTGGCGCCGCTGGCACCGTGAAGTCCTTTCACAAATGCAGACGCGCGCTTAGTGGCGTAATTCTCCAGCGGACCAAGTTCGTCCAGGGGCCATGGTGCTGATTGCCGAAGATGGCATTTCTCCATTGATGTGGAAATTGGGCCGTGTTGTCACCCTACATTTGGGCGCCGATAAAGTCGCTCGCGTGGCTACAATTCAAACAGCCAGCGGCGGTGCCATCAAAAGAAGTACCCGCAAGATTTGCGTGCTTCCCATCGAAGAATCAAGGGACTAATTGAGTGCTGCCATGATCAAGTGGTGACAAAGGACTGACAAAGTATCAAAGTGCTAAAGTGTAAAACTTAATCCGCGCTTTTCTAAACTGAAGATTCACAAATATTTTCGTTTATTATATTTTTGATGTGATTACCTTTATTCTTGTTCATATTTAATTACCATATCACTGTAACTGTTTGATTTATTACTACTTTTGATATTTTCCCCTGTTTCTAAATAATACTAAGATATACTCTGTTGCATTTACAATAATTGATTACCGAAGTGTTATTTATACCTACATAAGTATTTTAAGTTCAATATTGACATTCAGTCAAAGGTGGGAGCATGTTAAGTGCATATGTCCTTATCTAAGTAGATTGTATAATATGAGCTGAGCACCCCCACTGCCCTTCCAGGTAGCTTGGGCGAACCCCTCACGGGATCTTACTGTATTCGCAATGTTTTGTGTGTGCTGTGCACCGCAGACGAAAGATAACCACTCACCAGGCAAGATGTGCCCTTCTGCTAATAAATTGTTATTTAGTTGTTACTATACCAATCGAAGAGTTTGATTAACCCCCCCGTGGGTGAAACCCCACAGGTAGCTTGGATTTTTCTTTTGATGATTTCCAAGTACATACTCAGATTGACTCCTAGCAGCTGCTCCTAGATAAAGGGTTTTTCAATTGGGACGGGTCTATTTTGGGAGCCTAATGCGGCCATGACTTTTTGGTGGCGTCTATCTAATATGATGTTTATTATTCTGTCAGTGATGCCAAATCATCATGGCAAGTTACACGTTTGAGCAGCATGTCCAAATGATAAAACTTTACTATTGTTACGTATTTCGCGTACGGGTTCAAATATAATCGAGACGATCGTTTTAAAAGACACACTGTTTATTTCTGCGTACTACAATAAATACACGCCAACAATCATCTACTTGAAATATCGCTGTGATTATCGCTCGCTGTCTCTTCCAATTCAAGACTGCCTGTCGCACTGTTGGACGGTGCTTTTATATGCCTCCGATTAGCGTTGCCGATCTTTCTGTCATCTTCCAGAAATTTCCATTGTGGCCCGGCATAGTTATACGGTTTCTAGACCACTCCTGAATAATCACACACATTACCCGTATATTTCTACCGTGCTCTAGAACCGGCGCCTCCGCCAAAATGGACAGATGTATCTCGATCGATCGTTGGAGTCTCCATGTATCTCAATGCCATCGAGTTTACTCTAGAAATGTCCAGAGCTCCGCGCATTTGTACACTGCGGCCGTGGAAGAGTCCAGAAAGATCGCGTGTTTACCAGTATGCTCGGGATCGCCGCTGCAACACTGCCTCCCTCTTAAGCCTGTCCGTCCCGAATAGGCTCATCGTTACTCCCGAAGTAACGTGCAAGGCGATCAAGGTGGACAACTTTCATCTTGGCTCTCGGGGCTCGCTGGATTATGTACCCGACGTCATTGATCCTCTTGACTATCGTGTACGGTCCTTCCCGCGACGGATGCAACTTCGGAGACCTTTCCTTCTTACGTTGAGGACTGTATAATCAGACCAGGTCACCAGCTTGAAATCCCTTCGGAGTTCGCCTTCAAGTCGTAACGGGTCTTCATTCGGTCGGTCGCTCGGTCGGTCCCGATTCGAATCCGGTTCCGAACCAACTCGTGGATGTCGCACATTCTTAGCCTCAAGTCGTCGACGTATTCGGGGATGTCTTTAGGATCATTCTCCGGCGTGCCAAAATGGCAAATCGCAGGAGAGGCGAAGCTCTCGGCCAAAAAGAACACGTTCTAATGTTTGGCAGTGAATGGCAGCGCGATACGCCATCAGGAAAATCGGCAGATGACGATCCCAGTCTCGATGATACTCAACGACGACTTTTGACAGGTGCTGCTCCATCGTCCGGTTAAACCGTTCAACCGTTCCGTCGGACCGTGGGTGAAGGGGCGTCGTCCTGGTCTTCTGTATTCCGAGTAGAGTATACAGATACCTTGGAACACGTTGGACTCGAAGTTTCGTCCCTGGTCTGAGTGTAACTTCAGAGGTACTCCGAAGCGGCTAATTAGATTGTTCACCAGCACTTTTGCCACTGTAGAAGCCTTTTGGTTGGGTAGGGCGTACGCTTCCGGCCACTTGCTGAAGTAGTCTATGGCAACCAGAGTGTATTTGTTGCCATCTTCGGTTGTCGGAAACGGGCCAGCCACATCGATCGCGATGCGTTCAATAGGCGCTCCAACATTGTAAGCCTTCAGCTCCCCTCGGCTGCGAGTTCTTGGTCCTTTGCTGGCCGCACATGATTGTTCCCATACCAAAGCTCCAGGACCCTCGTCAGCTTGGTAAAGTCCTTCTGTTCACTCTCAGGAATCGTCCGGAGCAGCTCCAATGTCATCGTCGTTCCATCCGTTTGCTTCAGCAGCGGCATCGAACTTCCTCTTATAGGTAGTCCATGGACTTTCCCATCGAAGTTCGGCAGCTTCACACGATGGACACTCGCTGAACTGACCATCGCAGCACTGGCGGCGGTTTTCTGAACATATTGCTCCAGCTTCGTTATGTTGGCCTTTACCGCTTCCACCTCTTTTTCTACCATCACTGTCGCAACCATTTTCTCTTCCAGCTTGTTTACACTGCCGTCGAAATACCGCGTTTGTTGTTCCACAACGGCTAATATTTCTTCCCTTTCCTCCAGGCGTTTCCTTTCCTGTTCTTCTAGCAGGTTCCTAAGTTCTTCTTTGTCTTCTAGACGCTCTTTGACGCGTTTATTTTCCTGTTCTTGCAGAAGATTCTTCAACTTGTCTTGTCGCTTCTTTTCCTCTTCTTTATCTTCAAGACGCTTCACCTTTTGTTCCTGCATCATTGCCATGATGCTCGCCAAAGTGTCCTCGATTCCTGTCTTCGGCATGCTTCTCGTCTCCGGCATTTACAAAGCACGAATATTTCGAACGTCCTGTAGTCGCAGGCCGAATTACTCTCAATTATACCGCTTTCTGACACCAAATGTTATGTATTTCGCGTACGGGTAGGTACCGTTGCGGTCTTTTTAAAGTGGACGACAGTTGACAGATTTTTCAGGATTCTGGCCTGAACGTCGCATGACAGCAAGCCAACTCGTTGACATATTAGGTGTGTTTGGCACTCTCGTGTAGTGTAGTGTAGTGTAGGCAGTGTAGTGCAGGGAGGGCAGCCGGTGTAGGGATAAAATTACACTGTTTACCAAACGCGCCAGTGCAGTGTAGTGTAGCGTTACCATAGTCAAGCGTCACTTCCTCTGACACATGCCATGCCACATGTCATTTTTTATTTTTTATATTCCAAGCAATCGGCCAAAGCGCTTACCAGTGATCACAACAGAGAAAAGAGAAGAGCGTTGAAAATTTGGCCGGTTTATTATTGATTTGTATTTCGAGAAACCAAATAAAAATTAATAACCTCAACACCACTCCGAGAGGATGAACTTTTTCGATTTATTCTATTGTGTAACGCGGTTTTGCCGCATACAGCTAGTGCCGCGTCTACCAGCGTAGACCAAGTGACGCCAGTGGCGGTGAAAGACTCTCGAACCTATTCCGTCTTGCCCAGTCTTGCCTATAAAAAAGGGTCACAAACGATGACCAGGCAGGAGACTCATGCAGGCTCTCCTCGATGGGGCTCTCCGCAAGGAACATAGCTAAAAGACGAACGAGCTGGTCCAAACCTCCCGAGAAACGTCCACACTCTCCAGGCCATCCTCCTGTCCAACCCGCTGGTGCGTTGGCATGGGCGCCCGGAGGGGGGGGCAAGGGGGGGCACTTGCCCCCCCCTGGCTCCGGAGCAGCTGAATAAATTCTTCCTTACGAGAAAAAAAAAATCGAGAAAGGAAAAAAAAAATTCATTTTCGAAAGAATGAACTTTGAGAAGGTAATTTACATTTTCTTGAATTGTTAGAGCAATTTGAAATTTCATTAGGCTTCTAACTAAATTAGATAGCTACCCGTGGTATAAACACTGTAAAGAGCTTTGGATTAAAAGCAGTTTATCAGTTTTTTCAAGATAATGAACGATTGACCTGGCTATTTTGAAGTAAATTTTTATACATTTTGTACAAAATTACAAATTTCAATAAATTTCTCTAAAGTTAAGTTCAATTTTCAAATATTTCCTTATTTTATTTTTATTTTATTTCCTTATTTTTCGCACAATATTTATTATCACCATTATTATTATTATTATTCGAAAAAATTTTCGCCTGCGGCGCCAATCTAAAGGATTTCGCAAATTAGGCCAGGTAGGTATGTGACGTTCTCTAACTAAAGCTATTTGCCCCCCCCTGACAAAAATCCTGCGGGCGCCCATGTGCGTTGGTGACAAACCTCTGCGCCCTGCGGGCCAATTTCCCCTCTCGGCATGACGTGGTGCTTCCTCTACACCGGCCATCTTCTACGTGCTGCCCTTGCTGCTGCTCAATGTGCCGATGCCAAACCTCCACAAGCCTCTACACTAAGTTATCGCTTGAATTCATCTTGACATCCGCAACAAATTTAAGTTTTGACAATCTTCAATCATACACATTTTCCCGCCCCACCACTTTACACTCATTACACCTTCTCCAGACGAAGCACAGTCGGACGAATGGCTACATTGACTGGACAAAAGTATCCCGATCCCATTTCCAAATTCAGAGCGGGTTCGAATCCCAGCTTCGGCAAATTTTTGTTTTGAATTTTTATTCAAGGAGCTCGCCGAGTGTTATACTTTTTTTTTAAAGTAGTTTTCATAAGCTACAATACCACAAAGTTTCATTTCATTATGATCAGTTTTGTGGAAAATATGCCGTATTTAGTTTTCAACACACCATCTCAAAGAAAATTACAAAAAAGCCTTTGTCGCAGGCCGTCGCAAAAAGTACTATAAGAAGATCGAAATAGAAGGATGGTGGATCATCCTGGAGGTATTCTCATGATGACCCACCATGACCCGCTCTTGAAAACCGTGTTCAAAGTTCCGCATCTATAGGGTTTTTCTGCGGTCATATCAATCTGAGTTGATGAACTTACCTAGAGTTGATAAAGTTCGAGACACGGCACGGTACCTAAGAGAACAACTCTATAACAAATAATATTAGGTACGTATCCCGTACTTTATCAACTCTAGGTAAGTATATCAACACAGAATGATATGACCGCAGAAAAACCCTATAGATGCGGAACTTTGAACACGGTTTTCAAGAGCGGGTCATGGTGGGTCATCATGAAAATACCTCTAGGATGATCCATCATCCATCTATTATGATCTCCTCATAGTACTTTTTGCGACGGCCTGCGACAAAGGCTTTTTTGTTATTTTCTTTGAGCTGGTGTGTTGAAAACTAAATACAGCATATTTTCCACAAAACTGACCATAATTAAATGAAACTTTCTGGTATTGTAGCTTATAAAAACTACTTTAAAAAAAAGTATAACACTCGGCAAGTTCCTTGAATAAAACTTCGAAAAAAAAAAATTGCCGAAGCTGGGATTCGAACCCGCTCTGAATTTGAAAATTGGATCGGAATACTTTTGTCCAGTTAATGTAGCCATTCGTCCCACTGTGCGAAGTGTAGGTTGTGCTGCACGGAGTACACTACACTGGCATACCAAACAGCCTGCACGAGCTACACTCACTCGATAACAAACGGTTTATGGCAGAAAAGTGTACACTAGGTTGCACTAGTGCAGGATACCAAACAGACCTATTAGCCGCTTTTTTTCGGTCAGGATCACGGATCATGATTCGGAAATCCGCTGACTGGATTGGTTGGATTGGTTGCACGTGACACAGCCAACCAACCCCGTGAGCGGATTTCCGGATCATGATCCGTGATCCTGACCGAAAGAAAGCGGCTATTGTCGTCCACTTTATTTTGGCCGCAACTGTACTACAATAAATACACGCCAACAATTATTTACTTAGGAATATAGCCGAATACTACTTCCGAGACTACTTCGCTTGTTTCGCACTCGAACGCTTCCAATTCATAACTGACTCTCGCGCTAAGTACGGTGCTTATATATGCCTCTGATTAGTGTTCCCGAACTTTCCATCATCCTTCAGCAATTTCCATAGTGACCCGCCATATGATTTCGAGACGACTCCCGAATAATCACATATCTTTCGCGTGCTTCCCGTGTGTTCTGGTATGTGGCACCTCCGCCAAAATGGACAGATGTAGCTTGACCCACTGCTGAAGTCTCCATACAGTTATATGAGAAAAAGCCTCCACGCGCGCTCTGGAACACACCAGAACGCGCCGCACTTGTACACTGCGATCTATCGGGAAGAGTCTAGAAAGATTGCGTGTTATCCAGAATCGCCGCTCATAACAATATAATGAAACCACCTCGGAAACCACCAATTTAACCTATAATATTTGTAAACATTGACCAGAGAAGGCTAGGCTCAATGCCAAATTAATTAATTCCACTGCGCAAGCCCTGCAACTGCAGACTTAATTTGACTCTTATGTTTTGTTGCTTCCTGCCAAAGGACCCCGCATGATTCCTATGGAAAATGGGTCTCGGTCAAATTCTCTAATTTTTTAATATTTTGTAGCACAATTTGACACGAGCCAAAATCCATCGTCCGTTACCCAAAAAAATGGACAGTTTTTTTTCTATAAGGGGTTCAAGATGGGCTATTTCAAGGTGAAGAAATATGTTCCAACGTAAGTGAGAACATTTCAACGTCCTTTATAACATATATGGCTCATGACAATGGGGCCTTGCAATTGAAAAACTCAACGTGAGGTCGCCACTACTGTAGGGGGCGCCTACTTCGATGAAGCGGCCGTAACCACGGGAAAAACATGGGAGTTTGAGTAGTTTGACCAGTAACTGACAGTGACTGGAGACGTCAAGCAAGAAACAGAGGTTATCCAAATTTCAAATCAAGACATAAAATGACGGACGTCGGTCGCTGAAGCGTCAACGCCGTCAAAATTGTCGAATTTGCCCCCAACGGTCGTGGCGCCCTCGGTGTGGGAAAGTGGCAGTGCAAGGCCCCATTCCCTTTTTCTTATGTGAAAAAATCAACCCCCTCCCTCACCCCCAACCCCTACTTGTGAGTATCAAATTCGAAATTATGGTTGAAAGTCATGCAGATGGTCCTATTTTGTCGAATTATAAATTTTGGCACAAATTGTTTTTCCAACCCCCAAATAGGGGGTGGGGTAGGGAATTTCTGATATTGTGCTTCACCAGTTATGCTGAACAAGATGACCAAAGGAAAACTTATTCGTATGACCAGTTTCCACCCCATAGAGGGTTGAAGTTGACTATAATGAAGCATAAAACATTCTTCCATGTCATAAACCAAATGAATGAAAATAGTGGACTTTCATATTGTCTTGTTTTGTAAAAATGTCTATTCTTCAAAAATAATTTTAACCCCGTCTCTCATCCCCTATCCTTGTTTCTGAACATCAAACCCGAAATAAATCTTGAAAATGTAGGAGAAGGTCTATGGTCGGATTCTTTGCATCTGATTGTGAATCCCCTCTCAAAATTCGCTTTCACTATGCTTACGTTAGAGTGTTAACATAAGCAGGGTGGGATACCTATATATTTTTTTTATGATTTTTGACTAGATTATTATTTAAAATATTGGTGTTCCTATCAAGTTTCAACTTCAAAGCGGGTTAATTATGTTCACCTGTACATAATTCCTAACTTTTTTCTTTTGTACGGATACACCTCTATTTATAGTTTAGATTGAAGAATTTAATGCCATTTGAAGCGAAAGCTGCTCAATCAAGGCAAAATATTATGTCACACTCTTATTCCAGCTACTGCGAGCATGTAAAGGATGAAATAAAAATTAATACAATTTTCAAGATTTATTTCGAATATGATGTTCAGAAACAGGGATAGGGGATGATGGACGAGGTTGAGAGTATTTTTGAAGAATATACATTTTTACGAAACAAAATAATATGAAAGTCCACAATTTCCATTCATTTGGTTTATGACATGGAAGAATGTTTTATGCTTTATTATAGTCAACTTCAACCCTCTGTGGGGTGGAAACTGGTCATACGAATGAGTTTTCCCTTGGTAATCTTGTTTAGCGTAACTGGTAAAGCACAATATCAGAAATTCAGCCGAATTGACCGATGGTTTTTTTTTCAACCCCACCCCCTATTCGGGAGTTGGAAAAATAATATGTGCCAAAATTCATAACTCGACAAAATAGAACCATCTGCATGACTTTCAAACGTAATTTCGAATTTGATACTCACAAGTAGGGGTTGGGGGTGAGGGATGGGGTTGATTTTTTCACAAAAGAAAAAGGGAGTTGTCATGAGCCATATGTGTTAGAAAGGACGTTGAAATGTTCTCACTTACGTTTGAACATATTTTTTCACCTTGAAATAACCCATCTTCAACCCCTTATAGACAAAAAACTGTCCATTTTTTTGGGTAACGGACGATGGTTTTTGGCTCGTGTCGAATTGAGCTACAACATATGAAAAAATTGGAGAATTTGACCGAGACCCATTTTCCATAAGAATCGTGCAGGGTACAGGTCCATGCGTGCGGGGTCCTTTGGTCCCAATCCATCGGATAGATTTTAAATGATTGAATTGTAAAGTTTTGAACTTTGACATTTTTTATTATTTGACAGATGACAGGTATGGCAATATTTTCAACTGTTCTGAATACAGTATTTTATGGGCTTTTAAATGGCATTTCGCAGGTCAAGTTCTGTGAGATATAGCTTCCGTCATTTTTTGATTGTGACACTTCCGTTTGACAGAGGACAGCCAAAAACTAATCAGCTCATTTAACAGCAAGACCCAGTATCCAGGAACCTATGTAAAGTTTTGTTCGAAACGTCCCTTCGGGTGGGAAGTTGGAATTAGAGAAAAAGACTTGAAATAATTTACAGAAAATTGAAAGTTTTGTCAGGAAAATTTGAATATTCCGTGAATACCTCAAATCTTATTCCAAATCATCTTATTGTAAAAATCGTCAATTGAGGGTTCACTTATTTGAACTCCATCATTCAAGTCCGGTCTCGAAAACCCGAAAACCCAGGCCGGTTTTACATTTTCAACCGAAAAATTCCCGGGAAATTGGAAAATTTTTAAAAACCAGTTACCACTTGTTTAAAAAAAATGGTAAAAATCTGTCCACTGGATGAAAAGTTGGAAAATTTGCAGTTTTTCCAGAGAGGAAAACTCGAAAACCGTACGTCCAAATTTTTTCCTCCAAAAATTGGATCAATCTTTTCTCAAACTTTCATTCCCAGCATGTCTGCACCTAAAATGAATATTTCGTGGGGCTCACTGCATGTCGAAGTTTGCACTGCATTTTTTCAAATTCACGGAATATGCAAATTTCATTTTGAAAAAATTACCGGTCAGACAATCAGAACCGTGTCGATTTTGAAAATAGACCTACACGACGCCCGATTCAATCTACTTCCGATATCAGTTGAAATTTTCCAAAAAAAAAAATCGATCCCCGAGCAGGAATGAATTTTTGAATGGAGTCCTGCTAGAAAAACGAGTCGTTCTGGTCAAAACACGGGCGGGAGGCCGTTTCGGGTGGCAACGGCCAGGAGAAGTTTAGAAAATTCATAAAGCCTGATAGTGCAGTAAAGATAGGTTTTGGGGTTGAAAAAATTATTTCATGAAATTTTAAAGCTGTTATCGATTCAGAATTTCATCCTCTACCATGTACTCAAAATCCCCGAAAATCCCATGTGAGCATTTTTCTTGCGGCGCTGTCAAAGTATATCATGTTTGCTGCGACAAGTCCGAAAATTGTATTCTCGCTTTTGTCACATTAGAGCTATATTGTTAGTTCAAAGCTGTTGGTATATACTCCAGGGCATGACCAGAACGTCATCTGGACCGCTGAAATCCTATTTTCCGCAAAAGAGAAGACGCAACTCGCTTTATTCTGCAATTACCAGTTGTAATCGGGTGTGGTTCGGGGATTAGTGGCCAAATTTAATAAAATCTGTTTTTTTTGTGATAAAAGCATGAAATTTGGTAAAAGTGGTCTTCATGGCCCCCTTTTCAAATGTAGATATTGTGTCTCGCCACATTTTGGTTAGGGGGGCTTAGGGACCCCCTTGAAAATTGAAGTTGCAGAAACTCATGCAAACCACCATTAAAATAATTGTCACGCATCTCGAAAAGTAATCATTTGACTTTACGTTAAATCTCTACAAGAGACACACCAGCTGTCGCCATGTGCGCACTGTTCTTCATAATGAAAAAAAATTCTTCGGAATGTCAAAAAAAAATCAGGTTTTTTATAATTTTTTCATGTAATAGACGAATAAATTTATCTTCCGCATATCATTATCCACTAATTCGTATCTGCCGAAGCCATTGATGAAGTCCATTTCTTCATATTGACATCTAGAAGCTACATGTCCAGATGAAACCAGCCAATTCAAGTTCTCAGTTCAGCAGCGTTTTTTTCGATGGTACCAATTGATATGAATGACAATTTATTATTGGGCGGATAGCTTCAACTGTTTTATAATTTTATTGAGTATAACTAGATGAGGAGTGATGCGCAAAAGCCCTGAAAAAATTTTTTTTTACCGCCACCTATCATTGTTAGAATTGCACCAAATTTCATGCTACTTTGGCGAAACAACAGCGAATACAGACTAAAGAGTATGGACAAACGTCAATACGATCTGCAGTTGTCAAGTAGAAGGCACGAAGAATAAGGATTGAGGCGTGGAATACTTCAAAGCACTTAGTTCGAGTGTATACACGGTATAGAAATATTTTCAACACACCCTAGGGGCACAAATTTTATGATGGTGAGCGACACAAAAAAAAAAATTTCCTATGCTTTTGCGCTTGGTTCCGCGTGTAGTCATATAAAATTAGGTTACAAAACGGTTCCAGCTATCCATCCATGCATAAATTGTCGATCATATTGATTTGGAACAATCAAAAAATGCTGTTGAACTTCACACTTGAATTGGCTCAATTCTTCGGGAGCTGTCATCCCTAGAATGACAATATCAAAAAACAGACTCTATGAATAGCTTCGGCAAATACAAATTAGTGAATAATGATACACAGCAGATTAACTCACCGTTTCTTAGATTGAAAAATCATTAAAAACTGTGTTTTTTTTTGACAGTCCGAAGATTTTTTTTTTAACACGAAGAACAATGCGTACATGGCGACAACTATTGTGTCTCTTGTCAAGGTTTGGTGTAGAGTCAAATGATTACTTTTTGAAATGTGTGACGATATTTACCGGTGATTTGTGAGAGTTCCTGAAAGTCCTGAGACTTCAAATTTTCAAGAGGGTCTTTGGGCCTCCCTACTCATAATATGGCGAGGCGTCATGTTCACATTTGGAAAAAAGACCATGAAGACCACTCATACCAAATTTCATGTCTCTATCACAAATCAAACAGATTGTAATAAACTTGGTTACTAACTCTCGGATTATACTTAATCAACACTGTTAATTGGAAATTAAAGCGACTTCCGTGTTTTTTTTTTTTAAAATACGAGTGAGAGGTTTAAACCAAGGTCTGGTCATGCTCTGCAGTATATACCAATAGTTCTAAGCCAACAGTGTAGCTCTAGTGTGACAAAAACAAGAATACTATTTTTGGACTAGTTGCAGCAAACATGATATACTTTGACAGCGCCGCAAGAAGAATGCTCAACTGGGATTTTCGGGGATTTTGAGTATGTGGTGAAGAATGAAATTCTGAATCGATATGTGCTATAAAATTTCATGAATTAATTTTTTCAAGGTTTGGGGTCTTTTATGACTATCTTTACTGCACTATGACTGGAAAATGTTGGAAGACTGCAACTGCAGACTCAATTTGATTCTTTTGTTGTGTTGCTTGCAACTGCCGACTTGATAAATGCCGACTTTTAATCTCAGCAAATAGTGAATGCTGACCTTTCAAACCCAGCATTTATTAAATGCCGACTTCTAAACTCAGCATTTATTAAATGCCGACTCTTTCCAAAGTTTTATTTACTTGTATACAGTATAACATTTAAAAAGTAAATATAAACAATCCTATAAACAAGAATTTAGCGAAGGATATATAAAATTTCGTCTAAAGATCTTTGAGCAGGAAGAGTAGACAGTATGGCAATAGCGTTGCCTCTCTGAATCTCCAAACTGACCCTCTGCGTCAAGAATTCTTTCGAACGAAACTCACTAGTTTTCTCAAAAATTCTACGACTAATTTCCGAAATAAAAGATTTGGCCGACGGACCCCAGGAACCCAATGTCTCTATACCGAAAGGACAAACGATGTAATTTTCGGCCATTTCCGAATATTTTTCGGATTTCATCTCTTCAGCTTTGGCTGCTGCTGCTCCTCCTTTTTTCGACGACAAAGCGATGTTACTTTGACACATAGTGTCGCAGCATGTAGCGTCCCAAACTAGCTGGCGACCATTTCTCCACGGGGCGTACGTCAAACCATCTGGACGTTTACCATCATTTCTTGACATTCCTGGAGGCTCAAGAAGAGACGGCACTCCTGCAGACTTCAGAGCACGTTGAATGGTCTCATTTAGAGCTGCATGGCGGCTGAGTCGGCCAGAAGTTATCTTGTTACATGCTTACCCATGGTATCCAAACTCGTCAACACTGGCTCCACAAAGACACCAGTGACACTCGCAGATCTTGCTCCCCAAACGCAAGCCAACCGCTATCCGAAATGTCACGTTGTCCAGCAAAGTACCTATTGCTGCTGACGGCAAAACGTTTGAAAATGCACCGGATCGCCGACTCTTAAACTCAGCATTTATTAGATTGCAAAATGGTTGGAGTAACGAGATTTGCAGATTGCAGGAAACTTCGACGCATAAGTAAGACACACACCTGCATAATTGATGGCGGAGGAGCCGTACATCGAGATTGCTTTTCTTGTACCGGACTAATTGTAATATTGTATTGGTTTCCGTATCGACGAGTAGGTACATAAGTAGATACCTACCTGTTAGCTATATGGTGATGACATCAGGTAGTTACTTGAGCATAAAGTTGATGAAATAAAAACAAAAGAATTTGATCGATCTCAGCTGATTAACAATTGAACTGAGTCATTCAAAAATTTCGCTTCTCTTCTAATAAGAATATCTCGGAGAAAATTAGCCCGTCTTGAAAAAGGCATTACATATTACTTCAAAGAAGTAATCCAAAGAAAACGGGCCGACCGAGCAACAACCATCGAAATCCAACAGACACGTGCTTCGGATCTACTTGGGTCCTCATCAGTGCCGGAGCATTCTAACGGAGCTGTGCTCGGCGGTCTGAATATCGATATTATCTACAGGGTGTTTCAGCGATGATAGCAAAAAATTCAACTGTGGATGGATCCCGTCAAAATATGACGAAAACCTTTACATGGTGTTCCAGCTAAAACAATCCAGCGCGATTTCCTCAGAAAATATCAAGGCAACAAAAAAAATATTTCGATTGGGGGAAAGTCTGACCTTTAAGCTTTTAAAGGCTTTTAAGGGGGCGTCGATGCTTGCAGGTGCTTTAGTTTCCAAGAAAATGCAATTTTAATCGGGCGAGTCACAATAATTCAAAAATTCAAGCCCGACAGAGCAAAATACTTCAAATGAAAAAAATCCTCTTTCTTTGGGCTTTCCATTGATGTGTCGCTGATGTCTGTACCTGGTTCAGTAAGCCAGATATTTTGTCTTACAGTCCAGCAATCACAATAATCGGAGCTCATGACGTGACCGATCACACACTTGTGGATTTTAACATCAGCCAGTATTCATTGCTATGGTGAGTCCAGGCATGGTAAGTGAAAAAGTCCTAGGAACGGCCAGTGTTCAAATCAACAAGTGTGTAATCGGTGACGTCATGAACTCCGATTATTGTGGTTGCTGGACTGTAAGACAGAATATCTGGCGCACTGAACCAGGTATAGACATCAGCGACACATCAATGGAAAGCGCAAAGAAAGAGAATTTTTTTTATCTGAAGTACCTATGCAGGTACCTACTTTGTTTTGTCGATCATGAATTTTCAAATTCTTATGACTCGTCCTATTAAAACTGCATTTTATTGGAAAGTAGAGCACCTACAAGCATCGGCCTCCCCTCAAAAGAAAGCTTAAACTTCAGGCTTCCCCCCAATTGAAATGGTTTGTTTTTGTTGCCTTGATATTTTTTGAGCAAATCACGCTGGATTGCTTCAGCTGGGACACCCGTATAGGTACCATTTTGCAAAGTTCGGCCTAATAACAAAAATAACTTAAATTAAGAATAGAGTGATTTGTCAAAATTATCTACCGACCTGCAAAGTTTTGAAAGAATACAACCAATAGTGTAGGGATTATTAGGGTCAATAATTTAGAAGCATCTGAAGAAAAGTTGACTCCAGGTGACCCCTTATATGGCCAGTTTATGCAGACTTAAAACTTAAAACTCAACACGTAACACTTAAAACTTATAAAGTTGAAAGTGAGGTTAAACCATTGCGTTCCGTGACGTTTGTTTATGCACCTAAAACTCAAGACTTAACACTTGGGGACTTAATCCGATATCCTTGAGCTTGAAAGTTCGCTACTTTCAACTTTTACAAGTTGAAGTACAAGTACAAGTAACTTTTAAACCTTTTTGATTGGTTCTTTTTGTTAAATCTTACATGTGCATAAACTGCGCCATTTTCCTTAAGTTTTAGGTTTCAAGTTTTAAGTATTGAGTTTTAAGTTTTAAGTCAGCATAAACTGGCCATATCTTCTACGCCACTGATTGGATTCTTTCAAAATTTGACAGGTTATGATAGACAATTACCACAAACCAGTTTATGCTAAACTAAAGCTAAATTTGTCGGAACGTTCCTGAGTTAGTTACAAATTTTTGAAATCTGGAGAAAGTGAACTTTGAAGGGTTCATGGGTTGTATCTTATTTGTTATTAGGCCGAACTTTGCAAAATAGTTCATAGGTTTTCTGATTCATCTGCTTCACTGATGGACTGTGCTCCTGAATATCGCAGCTTGTGATGAAAAAGTCGGCATTAGGCGATTTACATTTAAAAAACGCCACCTGGTGTAGAGCTCGGTCCTACTTGATCGTCGAGGACGTTTTTGCGAGGAAAACATACTCAGACGTCTAGTAGCATAGGTGGGCACTAGTGGATACCTGTAATACCCACATATTGACATGGAAATTTGACAAGTAGAAATAATCTGAAAAAGGGGTTTGCATTTGTGTCTCTTATTTCATGTTATGGTTAGCGTATTTAGCAGGTTTGTAGTAGATCTAGCTCCAGAGGTGCGCAGCTGAAAGACTACGCCCCCAGCAATGCACTACATTATTGCGGTAAAAAAAACAACGTTTACGTCGCGAACACAAAGGCAGCTACGGCGAGCTTGTTAGAATGAAAAATGCGGATCTCCAGCTGAAGTCGAAGCAGGAAATCTTTAGAAAAAAGCGAGGAAAAAAGGTAGGTGGTGGTTGACTGCACGGCCAGCCCGAGGTGATTTTTTCTTGGCTGGCAGGCTGGTCGACGGGCTTGTGTGTTTCCCTCCGTGCGGGTGTGATAGAGTCTATTGCTCTTCCTTGGGCGGAAGCTATGGATGATTTAGAGAAAGGTCTGCGACGACGCTGGTCATCAACATGGGGCCCAATAACGAGCCTATGGGGTCCCAAGGGTCACAGGAACGAAAGTTTGCTTGTAGCGTACTGCACAAGACAGCAAAGTGACAGTTTTGACATGCCACCAATTGACGTAACCACCGCCGTTGCCGGACGGCAACTTACACCAGTTCTAAAAATTAATTCCCTAAAACTTCCTCGACGAAACGGCCATTTTCCCCAATAAGGTCAATCGCCTTTTATCAAATGCTGAGTTTGAAAGTCGGCATTTAATAGAAATGCTGAGTTTAGAAGTCGGCATTTAATAAATGCTGGGTTTGAAAGTTGGCATTTACTATTTGCTGAGATTAAAAGTCGGCATTTAATAAATGATGACATTAGCTGCATTCCTTTTACATGAAATCTCAGATAATCTCACCTCAGTTAGAGAGAGAAAAGCGAGAATTGCATGAGAGGGAGAGAGACACAACTAGCAATTGAAGTGAGAATTCTCAGTTCAGATGATAAAAGGAACGCAGCTATTAATACGAAAAAAAAACACATGGCCCTTCTACGCTTCCACTTGCGCTTCCATAATAATCGCTGTCGCTTTGGCGCTGTATATTTCGACGCTTAAGTTTTCGCCAGTAAGCGGTCTAGCCTATCGGAATATTGACAATGACAATTGACATTTGTCTCCTGTCAAATATCAGAAAACTCAATCAAAAATCCGAAATTATTTGTAGGTTATATTTACATTTCGATTAAATTGAGGCGTATTCGTGCAAAACAATAGGTACTAATTTTAATAATTTACTAATTGAACTGGATAAAGCTGGTGGGATAAAGCTGGAAAATGGACACATCCATCAAAGCCATCTTGAGCGAAGACGACGACAAAGCTGCCGAGGGTGTGAGAGAATTCATAAAAGCCGTAAGAAATCTTGACTAGAACCCCATGTCAAACTTTTCGGTAACATTCTTTGTTTTAGACGTTAGCAACTTTCACATTTCCAAGTCTCAATGAAGATGACATACGGAAACAGCTGTGGAATGGTCTGTGGAGGCTGGCAAGCACCACCAACAATTCACAAACTCTGGCTGATTGTTTTACTGCTATTCGTATCCTCAGGTAAACAAAAACTAGTGATTATAATCGGAGTTGTTTTCCAAACATCACGCATTGCAGTCGTGAAAAAAACTCTTTGGGAGAAATGGTGACAAATCAGTGGCTCGAACTGATCCAACGCCATTCCGGACTCGACGAAGATCCGACTTCTGTCATATCTTTCGATGAAAACGTCGCACAGGAAGCCCAGAAAAGTCTTTGCAACATCGTCTTCAATTGTCACACAATCGCATCGTCCTGCTGCACCAACGGAGTTTTGGAGAAAATCATGAACCGGCTCGATAAATTCAAAGAAAACAGTTTGCCAAACTGCATAAAACTGTACGATATGAAATTACTGTTTTTGCTCACGGCTTTATGTCCAGATATTCGCCCAAAAGTGGCACGCGATTACGATGGAGTGAAGCGTTTAACCGAATGCCTAGATTTTTTGTTGATCAATTCAATCGAAAACACGTCACCTGAGCCAACAGAACCACCTATGGCTGCGCCTAAGGTCTGTTTAGATGACATGCAGGTAGATGTGGCATGCGAAATTTTGAAAGCGCTGTTCAATTTGACGGTTCGAATCGAGGAGGGTGATGACAAAGAGCAAGATCAATGTGCGACTTTGGTTAATGTTTTAAGGAGGTACTTGTTGGTTTCTACTGGTAGCAAAGAGAAGACTTCTATCCTCCAAAGTGACGTCATTAATCTGTTGACTAACATGCCAAGCGATACTTACAAGAATCTCGTAACACCAGTTGAGCCGGACCAGCCCATTTCAACACACTTGCAATTTGAAGGAAAGAACATGTCAGCTTATTATGAGATCATGAACTTCCTGAAAGAGAAATTCACCAATGAACCTGTAAGTTCAATAAGCACAGCATAGGCATTTCGTTTCTTGAAAACTAGCCCAATCCCTCTAAGTAATTTTCATAAGTGTCTAAGTAGAGCAGCGCATAGCGTGTAGTACACCGCTCCAGTCAGGTGAAAACTCGACTGCAGCAACGCTCAGCGCGGCCAAAAGTTGGATGGGAGACCGCCGGTAGGTTGTGCCAGTGGGCCAGCCGCTGGCGGGTCTCATCTGACTCTTAGCCGGCTGAAACTCTTCCTCAGTCGGTCATGGGCAAACCCCCGAGTACATCACGCCTGCAATCGGCAGTACGACAATGTGGAGAGGAAAGCTGACAGCGCAGTCAGGCAGATTGACGAAGTCGGAAATGTAGCATCGCAGGGCGTGGATGTATAGGACATCTACACCTGCGTCAGGGGTTGAAGACAGAGTCCAGGTCAACCGTGCGCTTTTCAGTCCCAGTGCTTGGATGAACCTACCATCCAGGCACCACATTGTGGCTTGGTGACTCCTGCTGGCCTGAAAATGGGTACAATGGGCCCAATAGCGAGGTCTACGTGTCAGGTGGAACAATGTTTCAACTCCCCTCAATGAATCCAGAAGTATCTAAGTAAATATTTTTGTTAGGTAAGTCTTAATCAGTTTAGGTAACAAGGAAGAAATCTTCATAGGCTACAATTACACAATTACACACACAATCACGGAGCGGTGGTAGCCGAGTGGTACAGGTGATGGCAAGCTAAACCATTCGCGCTGCCCTGTGTGGGTTCGAATCCTACTTCATCCATGGATATTTTGTGCTATCCCCGAGGTTGCATGGTAGAGCAGCTTATAGCTGAATGCCGCCTCGTAAAATAAGACAATTGAATAAATAAAAATAAATAAATAAAAATCACCTTTTGTGTGTAATTTACCAATTACTTTTAGCTCATCTTTATTTAGACTTTTACTAGTAACGAAACACAGGTCAAAATTTCTGATAGAATGAAATTTGTCCCATTGATTAAAAAAGTCTAGATTTCAAGATAAAAATTCATTTCCTTCTCACTATTTTCTCGAGCGCACGCCACACATTTTATATTTGGCATCCAACGACAGACACTTTCTGTACAGAGTGATCACGCGAGAATTCCCCCAGACTGAAGGTTTCCCCTTTGAGATTGTTTGAAAAGAGAAAAACTTTTCTTGAACAGTTTTTTCCGTAGATTTCAGAATTGGAAACTGTAATATTTTACAACCTGTAATTTACAGGGTGTCTCAAAAACTTTTTTGTTGATGCACACCCTGTATATTCCAATTGAAACCAATGTATAATATCTAGTTTTTTATTCTGAATACAAATACAGGGTGAGTCATTGATATGGGCGAGCTCAATTATACCTACGCCAATAATGATATCGAAATGAACCAAACGGCACTGCAAACGGGAGGTCAAAGTGCAGTTTGTGAAATTATTTTCTCCATACAAGGTGCCCCATTTTTGCAGAGCAGTTTTTGAACGAGCTTTTTTAAATGGTACTCCCTGTATATTTTTGCATATTTGGATTCGCCCTTCCTCAGGCATTACAAATTCATTTAGTTTTTGCAATTCGCTTCAACTGTTCAGAAGTTATTAATTTTTTTATAAAAATTATTGCGTTTTGTAAGCACTTACTAAATAAATCGCAAGACACTTGGTTTTCAGGTCATCAAGTTGGGACTTTGCTCATGTTTAAGCAATAGCATAGGGTATCTTTTGGCGGTAATATCGCCTATTTCCGTTTCGGTATCACCTTGCTGTGTCACATTGATTTTGGCAAACTTTGAGAGGCCATAACTTCATTTTTTCAAAGAGCACTAGTCCAGTCAATGAAGGGGGTCTAGAGGGAAATGCCGAGATCCCAATTTTTGACTTCAGGGCTGTGTTTGGACTTGTTAGGAGGTAAGCATACCTACCAAAAGTCCCCAAACCTAGGGGGTGAGGGGGGTGCAGGGGGGCACGAAGAAGGTACCGGTTTTCGGTTTTTCGGTTATATCTCGAAAACGGTTGGCCCTAGTCAAAAGTGGTCGTGTAAAAATTGAAGCTGACAAAATTTCCTACAAGACTGATCTATTCATTTTTTCATATTATTTTTCCAGCCCGTCCAAGGGAAAGTTATGTGATGATGCAGGATGCAGAAAAAACGTTCTGACACGATAGCTACCAAACCGGTAGTCTGGTCGACTTGAAATTTGGTATACAGACAGGGTCTTGCTGTTAAATGAGCTGATTAGTTTTTGGCTTGTCATCTGTCAAACGGAAATGTCATTATAAAAAAATGACAAAAGCTATATTTCACAAAACTTGACTTTCAAAATGCGGTTTGGAAGCCCATAAAAAACTGTATTCAGAACAGTTGAAAATATCACCCTATTTGTCATCTGTCAAATAATAAAAAATGTCAAAGTTCAAAACTTTACCATTCAATCATTCAAAATCTATCCGATGGATTGGGACCAAATTTGGCAGGAAGCAACAAAACATAAGAGTCAAATCAAGTCTGCAGTTGCAGTTTTCCACCATTCTCCCGTCGGGCGTTATGAATTTTCAAAATTTCTCCTAGCCGTTGCCACTCGAGAGGGCCTCTCACCCAAATTCCGACCAGGATGACTCGCTTTTGATGCAGCACTCCACTCAAAAATTCATTCCTGCTAGAGGATCGACTTTTTTCAAAAAATTTCAACTGATATCGGAAGTAGATTGAACTGGGCGTCGTGTAGATCTATTTTCAAAATCGACACAGCTTCGGTTTTCCGACGGTAATTTTTTCAATATGAAATTAGCACATTCCGTGAATTTGAAAAAACTGCAGTGCAATCTTCAACATGCGGTGAGCCCCACGAAATATTCATTTTAGGTGCAGACATGCCGCGTATGAAAGTTGGAGAAAAAATTGAATTAATTTTTGGAGGAAAAATTTTCAAAATTGGACCCACGGTGTTCGAGTTTTCCTCTCTGGAAAAACTGCAAATTTTCCAACTTTATTCCATGAACACATTTCCACCATTTGTTTTTAAAGAACAGATAACTGGTTCTTGAACATTTTCCAACAATTTTTCTCCAATTTCCCGGTTTTCCTGCTGGAAATATAAAACCGGCCTCAGTTACCGAGACCGGACTTAGAGGATGGAGCTTAAAGTGAAGCTTAATTGACGATTTCCACAATAAGATGATTTGGAAAAAAATTGAGGTTTGCTCTGGAAATTCAAATTTTCCTGACAAAGTTTTCAATTTCTTGCAAATATTTTCAATCTTTCTCTCAAATTCTAACTCCCCACCCGAAGGGACACTTCGATCAAAGTCATTACTGAAGTCTCTGGATACCGCCGGGAAAGTTTTGTGTCGCCCCACAGCAGATTTCTATTATAGTTTTCGAGCAATACGCTCTTGAAAATCGCAAATTTTCGAACAACTGTGTTTTGGATCACGTTTTTGGAGAAGACGTTGATCTGGCAGTTTTTCTTGTGGCAAAGACCCCAGCTGACCGAGACATTTTGTTTGTAAAACCTGGCCGTGGAAAAGTCAAGACCAACGTATACTCAACCCAAGAGATGCAACAGCTAGGACTAAAGGATAATTATTCTATTCCTACATGCCTTCACTGGCTGTGATTACTACGTCAGCAGCATTCCGGAAGACTAAAGTTGGTTTTATCAAACTATACCAAAAACACCCTGACATTCGCAAAGCCGCTGAAGTTTTGTCTGACTGTTTTGAGATGGTATGGTGCAAAAGCAAAGGAGAGATCTCTTAACCGCCATCGCTACCAAACATGTGTCAAATTGGTAGCGAACATCAAACCTGACATATTCTCTCTCCCACCGACTGAGGGGGCAGCTTATAAGCAGCATCAGCATTCCTTCAGAACCTATCACCAGGTCCAGCAGTGGTTGGGGAACGAGCTGTCCCCTGAACTGTGGGGTTGGGAACGCAAGCCAGGCAACCATCTGGCTCCTGTACGAACCATAGACCCTGTCTAAATACACCACATAATAACATTTCTAAAACGGTATTATTATACTCATTAAAATACCGGGTGTTTATAAACGTTTGTTATCATATCGCCATTGGAATCTCCTATCACTCTTTCAAATCGTGCCTTTCACTGCGACTTTTGGCCTGACCAAAGCCTGCCGCGATCACAGACGTTTTTAAACACCCGGTATAACGCGAGAAAGTGCAATACACCATTTTGTGTCATATGTCTCGAAGTTTTAAAATTGCTCTAACTTTTGATCACATTAAGATAATTATCAAAGAATATACTCATTTTAAAGAAAACATGATGCTCTACCACTTCCTCTGGAGCTACTTTCTTCTCAAATGAGCGGTAAAGAAGTTACGAGGCACAATTTACAAAAAAACGTGTTCCAAAACACAGTTTTTTGAAAATTTGCGATTTTCAAGAGCGTATTGCTCGAAAACTATAACATATATGAAAAAGATTAATGGATCATTCTTGTAGGAAATTTTGTCAGCTTCAATTTTTACACGACCACTTTTTGGCTAGGGCCAACCGTTTCCGAGATATAATTGAAAAACCAAAAACCGGTACCTTCTTCGTGCCCCCCTGCACCCCCCTCACCCCCTAGGTTTGGGGACTTTTGGTATGCTTACCTCCTAACAAGTCCAAACACAGCCCTGAAGTCAAAAATTGGGATCTCGGCATTTCCCTCTAGACCCCCTTTTTGAGCGTTTATTGCCAGGACTACACCCCCTGTTTTTTATTTGTTATTCGTATCAGCGTCAAATTTCACATCTTTTTTACATCCTATGTTTTTTCTCAAAAGTTGATAGTTTGGAAAATAATTCGGTTTTTCTAAAAACTGGAAACAAATTTCATCGATTAAACTTAGCGTGCAATAAAAATCAACTAATTCTGACAACCAATGTCAAAGTGACTTCTATTGTACGTCACTTTTAAATTTTGACAAGAAATATTGTCATTTTAAACAGTTCCTACGATTGCAAATGTAGTAGTAAATTGTATTACTATTGATTTGTTGCACTACCTCAATAAATAATATTGTTCAATTCCTTGTTCCGATATTTTGAGTTTTTTAATTTTTGCATAATAATTTCTTGTCAAAATTTGAAAGTGACGTACAATGAAAGTCATATTGACGTTGGTTGTCAGAATTAGTTGATGCAGTTTGGATTTAGAATTAGTTTGATTTTTAAGTTGATTACTTGATCCGGTGCCATGGCCTGCGAGGTCACCTGACTTGACTAACCCGATTTTTTCTTCAGGGCTTTGTTTACAATCGGGAGTATGAAGCTCAAGTCAATACCAGGGAAAATATGAAAGAATTAATTTGAGAGACTTTCCGTAGCATTCTTCATTTTCACTTGATAATTTTTTGTTAAAATTTAAAAGTGACGTACAATAGAAGTCACTTTGACATTGGTTGTCAGAATTAGTTGATTTTTATAGCACGCTAAGTTTTATCGATAAAATTTGTGTCCAGTTTTTAGAAAAACCGAATTATTTTCGGAACTATCAACTTTTGAGAAAAAACATAAGAGGTAAAAAATATGTGAAATGAGACGCCTGATACGAATAACAAATAAAAAACAGGGAGTGCTATTTGAAAAAATGAAGTTACCGTTCAAAATTTACCAAAATCAATGTGTCACAGCAAGGTGATACCGAAACGGAAAAAGGCAATATTACCGCCGAAATATACCCTATGCTATTGCTTAAACAACCATGAGCAAAGTCCCAACTTGATAACCTAAAAACCAAGTGCCTGGCGATTTATTTAGTAAGTGCCTACAAACGCAATAATTTTTAGAAAAAAATTAATAACTTCTGAACAGTTGAAGCGAATTGCAAAAACTAAACTAATTTGTAATGCCTGAGAAAGGGCAAATCCAAATATGCAAAAATATACAGGGGTGCCATTTAAAAAAGCTCGTTCAAAAACTGCTCTGCATAAATGGGGCACCCTGTATAGAGCAAAATAATTTTACAAACTGCACTTTGACCTCCCGTTTGCAGTGCCGTTTGGTTCATTTCGATATCATTAATGGCGTAGGTGTAATTGAGCTCGCCCATATCAATGACTCACTCTATGTGTCACAGGGTGATTCAAAAGTGTCCAGCCACCTTGAAGCTGCGTAATATGGAGATGAAGTAGAGTGCTGGAAAATTGTTGAAAAAATTCTATGTCTTTTAACTGTGAAGTTATGAAGGGACAAAAGTCGAAGCTTCTATTTTCGTTGTTCCAAAAGATTTTAGTAAACTGTTTATGGAAGAATAATAAGTACAAAAAATCAACCACTGAAGCTGTATTAAATTTTTGTTTTCTATACAGGGTGAGTCATAAAATTTAGTTTTCCCAAAAAAAAAACAAGCAAAAGAATTCTATTGGAATGAATTGTGTTCTATTGTGCTCTACAGAAATTATGAGACCATTGTGACTGTTTGCAGGCACTTTTAAGAAATATTAATTACCAGGATTCATGACTCACCCTGTATACAAAACAGAAATTCATTACAGATTCAGAGGTCAATTTTTTGTACTCATGGTGTTTCCATAAACAATTTACTAAAATCTTTTCAAACAACGAAAATAGAAGCGATCGAAGGACCAACTTTTGTCCCTTCATAACTTCAAAATTAAAAGAGATGCAATTTTTTTTAAATTTTCCAACATTCTACTACATCTCCCTATGCAAGGTGGCTGCACACTTTTGAATCATCCTGTATACCACAGTGTTGAGTTATTTCCAAAGGCAAATTGTCAAAAGATTCACAAAATCCCGTGATACTGACCTAAACTTAATTTGGCTAAAAAACTTAATAAACTTAAACTACTAAATCGACCTTACTCTCTATAAGAGAAATCCACCCTTCAGACTTTGAAGAGTGGCCAGTTTTCAAATGAAAGCGAAATGTTTTAGTCCTGTATGCTTCCAGTTGTTTTTTATTTAGACTAGTATTTTTTTAGACTATAGGCAGACAGCTGGAGGTTCTATCGCCCACCGTGTCGCTTCTATTGAAATGCGCCAATCACGACCGTTTAGTCAGGAAATATTTACGAATGCACATCCTGCCGCCCTTGACGGACGTCCACAGTAGACCTGAAGAAGGGACGGCTCTTCGCAATTGTCTTTGCAGACTGTTGACGACTCCCATAACCCAGCTCAGGGATCTCGTCGCTGAGCTGTTGTTTGTTTTGTGCAAGAAAAACGGTAATTTGCTTTGAACTTTTGTAACTTATCCACTCTGCTTCTGATGATGATAATCAAGGCATTTTTTAATTTTAGTCAACAGGATGATCAAGTACACTGGATATGGAAACGCCGCCGGACTCTTTGCCCAGCGCGGTCTCCTGGGAGGAAAGGCGGATGTCGGTGAAGCTGATTACAGCTCTGACAGCCAAGATAGCGAGACTGAAGAGTACGCCGAATACAAACACGGCATAAATCCCGTTATCGGTTGCTACGAGGCTCCACATCCAAGTGCAATGGAGAATATGACTGAGGAACAGGTTAGTTCGTTTATTCGGCAGAAGTCTTACGACGCGATTCGGTGGCTAAGCAAATTTAGAGCTCAAGTCCTGTATAATTATTATACTAGAAAATGTTTGGCGCCAGGATCAGTTTTTGCGACGTGCCGTAATATTTTCAGTTTTCACACTCACAGCGGTGTTTTTAACATGGGCAGCCCAACAACACTGCCAAATGTAACCTCGTACCTGCGACGTTTTTTTGTGAAAATTCGCCACTAATTAGAAAATCAGCCGGCGGTCTATCGCCAAGTGGCGTTCGTGTTGCTGGAATTCGCACTTGCATGAGGCATTTTTCCTCGTAAGTTCTACACCGTTCGAGCGATATAACATGGTGACTTCTTTTTTTTTGTACAAGTGTTGATACGGGTATTTTCCCAGAATCAGTTCAAGAATTCAGAAAAAAGTTTTTATGAAACGGGAGGTGCGCAGTTTTGCATTTTTCAGCTTGGCACCCCTACTTCACTATGACACCACGTATACATAATATAAAACATTTGCACAAAAAAGAGTTATACAGGATGGACCATGTAACTATACATTGGTTGCTGTGGATTTGTATGTTAAATTATCTGTCATTGTATGTTATTTGGTAATCATCGAACAGTGGTCCGGTGAACAATGGTTTTCAACCTCGTTTTCAACCCTTTTGCGCTTAGCCACTCGAAAAAAATTTAATACATATAAAAAATATACTACCGTCTTAAAGGCGTACCGTTAAACTGGGCTATTTCGAACAGGTGACTTCAAATACCATGTTTTTATTTCATGGTTTTCTCAATTCCGACAAAATACTTAACTTGTTTCTATTATCATTGTCATAGTTATGATATGGTCAAAATCGATCAGACGAATGCTTCTGTCACAGCGTTACTCGCTGGTTCGTGAAAAAATAAAGACTATTGAACTCGGACTGTCCTTTAACCGATTTTCCAAAATGTCGCAAACAAACTATTGTAACTCTGGTATACAAAGTCTGGTCTCAAAAGTATCGCATCCCGAGTCCAGAGCGATGTATGAGATTCAATCAAGAACATAATTTTTGTCTTTCTTTGAATGACTTTTTTCAAGATATGGGGTCAAAGGGTGGAACCGAGGGTGGAACTTTGCTGTCCTCTATTTTCGTTATTCGAAATGATTTCGGGGAACTGTTTGTTATAATCACTAAAAATTATCAACCACTGGATGTGCGCTGGACTTCTATTTATAATACAGGGTGATTCATGAATCACAAACGCCAGTAAAAATTCTTCTGTGGAAATGAAAGTGTCATATCTTGTTCTCAACTATTTTAGGGACCACGGGAATATTTTGCAGGCATTACATAAAGAAAACTTGATTTTTGTGATTTTGACTCACCCTGTATCGTTAGCCAAAATTCAGTGCACACTCACTAGTCGATAATTTCTACTGGTTAGTCTGACACAAACAGTTCCCCAAAATCACTTTAAATAACGGAAATAGTGAGGGGCGAAGTTCCAAACTTAACCCCCCCCCCCAGTATCTTTGAAAATAACCGTCATTTTTTTTTGTATTTTCTATTTTTCCCATTTTCTTGAGTGGATTATTATATTATGCCGTTCTGAACTCGGAATGCGATACTTTCGAAACACCCTGTCTATTGTTTAGAGTGCTTTCAAAATCAGTACGAATGGTCCTACACTCGGTCCTACATAATGTTCTTGAGATGTAGTATGAATCAGATGATAAGTTGAAAACATGCAAAATTATTTTCATTCAAAGAGGTGTGGTGTATTTTAATTTGTCATCGAAATTTTAGAAACAATTTGTGTATAATTCCGATAATCCTATATTAGGCCGCCAAAACTAGGAACTATGAAGGGGAATGATTTGTTTCCTTTTATTGCTCGAATTTACACATACAGGGTGGCCCAACGAAAACGAAACGGACAGATTCTCGGGCACTCGACCTCATTTGTTTGTATACTCTAATATGTTTACTAGAGGGACATAAGCCCCGTCATGGGTTGAAAACAAGTTGATGTGTCCGACTGTCCGGGCTTATTTCGAAAAAATGAGGGCAAATGCCCGAAAATCTGTCTGTTTCGTTTTCGCCACACTGTATAATAGCTAAAATACAAACTTATTTGCATTTTAGAGCTCTGTTCGAATTTGCCCCAGAGATTGAGATTAATTCAAACAATCTTGAAGTATAAAAAAATAGATATATGGCAGAACTTATCTCATTTACTTACTTAGGAGAAGGTTTAATGATATATTATTTTTTGGGGATTTTTTCAAGTCTAATAGAAGAATTATACTCAAAGGGCCGTATTCATACCTCGCTTTTAAGCTAAAAGCGCTATAGGTCATTTCATGGAATTTTCAAGGTCACACTTTTTGCACGGAGCTGAGCGCATGCACGAAATTTTTGGCAGAAAATGACAGTTCTGCGAGTCAATAACAATAACAAACCGACATAACCAACAAAGCGTGAAATTCCAACGTGCTAATTTCCACATGGAAATGAACGTGCATCGTTTAAAACAAGGCGCTACAAAATGGCGCCCTTTTGGGGGCTGCAAATCAGACAGCCGGTACATCATGTTCACTTAAGCGAATTCGCACTTTCTTGGAGGATGAAGCCATCACGCATCACGAAACAGAGCTGGGCCGCTATTCTTGAATCGTGTGAGAAAAGTCCCTGGGAGTTTTATATAATCCGTACTACACTTCTGTAGCAAAAGTTGCCTAAAAACCACGATTTTAGGCAACATTCGCTACATCAGTGTAGTGTGCGGAATGTATTTTACTCCCAGGGACTTTTCTCACATGATTCAAGAATAGCGGCCCATGTGAGAGTCTCTGAGAGAACGGAACTCGCGCAAAAATTTGACAGTTGACGGCAGACTCGCTTATCCGTCAATGTTCGATATCACGCTTGCGCATAAGTTCCACGAAATGTGCTATTAGAGCGATGCGCATTTAGGGGCATTTCTCATATTTCAGTGTTCAAAAATACATTATTGCGATTGGGAGCGATTGTATGTACTTAATTGCAATTAATTTGCGAGTTAATTTGTATTTTTGAACACTGAAATATGAGAAATGCCCCTAAATGCGCATCGCTCTAATAGCGCTTTTAGCTTAAAAGCGAGGTATGAATACGGCCCAAAACGTTCGTTCATTCGAAGTAACCCCATTTTACGGTAAAAAAAACCCAAATGATTACAAATACGATATCAATTGATATTTTAGAAAGAGCACGAAGCCATGAAGCTGGTAGAACTTATGGACAGTTTGACCAAATGCGGTGCCATAAAACCGTGCAGAGTGGGTGCCGACGGAAAACCTCATCCCATAGAACACGTACTTCAGCTGCAAGAAGGTTTACAAAATCAACAGGTTCATGGTCATGTTGACAGTGACAGTGAAGAATAAACAAATATTTATTTTTATTTATGTCTATAATCAACTTATCTGACGGGTATTCAAAATATAATATTGTATCATCAAGTAATATAATTATAATAATGATCAGCCAAATTTATAGTAGAGGTTACTAGTGCTTGAGTGTTCTTAGATTTCATCTTTTTTTTATTGTATTGTAGGCAAGACTGATTTTATTTATTGAAAGAGGACTCAACATAATCGAACTATTATGCATTCAGCTTTTATTTGCAACAAAGCAGGCCTTGGAATTTTGTTTTTACGTTTTTTAAAATTAAAAATACCCAGACACTTCAGCTATTACAGCTGCCAGTCAGTGTCAGTGTTAATACTCTGTCAGCTATACCAGCTGATATGAAGCAATGTTGTCTTTCCCCTTGCCGCTTAATTTTTGTGCTCACATCAGGGTAGGTGCTCACTGTGTTTGATTAAAAAAAAGCCTGATGTTTCTGACAGTTTCTGATGTCAAAGCAGTTACAGAGTTGGTGTAAGATGGATTTTGATCTTTGGGTGTGGTTGAAGGAAGATTGGAATAATGTGAGAAAATCTTTTTGAAGATCAACCAGATGTGAAAGCTGTTATTCTGCCTACACACATTTTGTGAAACTCCTTTCTTCAGTACTTTTTGGCCAGCTACCTACAGTGCTCAGTAAAGCTAGTAGTGAAATGAAAAAATCAATGAAGATGAAAACGGAGCGAGGACCTAGCTGATGAAAGTCCGTTTCAGACAGGATGGCTGAAAAGAAACTAAGAAGCTTATTGCTTGATCATGTTGCGTGCTCAAGTGATGGAAAGTCCCTACCTATCTCCACAAATTTCCGGAGTCCGAAATGTTCAGAGTTCAAGTACCTTGTTTCTAAACGTACTTACCCTAATAAAAATTAATAGGCCAGAGCCATCATTCGTTTCAATTCAAAGGTCTTCACTTTTGTTGTTATTGGTAGATGCCAGTACCAGATCGATCTCTATCGACTGAAAGAAACACGGCTTTCATGACACAGCTTCCTCCTTGTTAAATACAGCCAAATTTTAGATTTCTCTTCTCACTTTGTATAGCACCGCCTGTACAACTTCGTTTGTTCCATTATGTAGAATGAGGAAGAACTTCTCCACTACGCTTGAAGAATGACAAGCGGTTGATAGTTTATGTCATTCGGACATTCAATCAATCAGAAATGAACTTGCAACACTGTTCTGGATTTTGAAGTAAAGCGATAACCCCAAAAAATAATGCATAACCTAAACTGTGGCATTCCACTGACAGCGCTTTTACAGAGTGGATTCTGTCAAACTAGGCTCGCCTGCTTTGTTGCAAATAAAAGCTGAATGCATAATATGCTTTATTCACCGAACAGAAATAGGTCAAAACGAAATACTCCTTACATGCAAATATTCTAATGCAGTTATGGTTCATTCGTTCATGAGATACATGAGTAATGAAAACAGCCGTCACTGAATTGTCTCCCTGCAAAATTACTTAATCTGGTTAGATCCAGTAGAGTATTTTTGAGAAGTATTATCATCCAATAATTTCTGTTCATTGAATGAAGGATAGTTCGATCGCCTCATTATTTTATGGATTTTACATTTTGTGTTGAACACAAACCTCAACTAGCATTTATAAGATAATACCGGTAATCCAACAAAAACCCTGTATAGTTCATTTCCAAACCCAGTGTATCAACCCTCATAAAATTTTGAATGGCATTATTCATCAGGTGACATTATTACAGGATTTTTCTTATTATGTTGCCTTCACAAGGTAATATTTATCTTCTATTGAAATTGTTACCTCTCATCGAATTATTCAAATTAATGAATTGGATATTTTTATTTGTGATTCGGCGAGATTTGTCGTAATTTTTTTGCTGTGTTGGTCGGTCTGTGTTTGTCAGGTTTTTTGTTCTTCCATTTAATAAACAGCTCTGATCAAAATCAGGCATCTGAAAAAAGTCAATAAGTTTTCTGCGAAAAACAGGTAAAAATGGGCTTGTCTCTCGTTTTATTCCGTGTTTTTGGATCCATTGTTATGTCACTATACATTGTGAACATGCATCCAACAGTAGCCAGACGTGAAAATAAGCTTTTGGCTCCGAAAGGTCAGGCCAGGTCCCGTTTTTTCACATCCGTGAGAAACTTTCACAGATTTTGCTGAAACTTGATACATAAGTAAAGTCTGAGGAGTGAAACGTTTGGTTAAAATATTGTTGACGTTAGGCAATCACAGCCTCCACAACTGGAAAAATAATTGTGGAAAATAATAACATTTCTATGAAATGACATGACATCAATTTCAGACCGCGGCGAGGTACCAGAAATAACGAAAATTTTACACAGGTACACATCTGGGAGATCATAATTAAGGGAAAATCAACCCCAAATCGACGTTTCGTTCTTCACATATGATTTTTTGAAAATAAACGGGCGAATCTTGTAAATTTCTCGGCAAATTCGTATTTTATTTCACATCTTTGGGAAAATTTTGACAAATTTGATGTAATCTGATATACAGGTTGGATCTTTGGAAGAAATGTCCAATTCAAAAATATTTGATGTGACTTGATTACAGCCGCCGCAATTGGAAAAATTAATCTCGAAGATAATTAATTTGTTTTAATAATTTGATAGAATTGAAATGATTATTTCAAGGATGCTACGTTGAGAGGTCTCGCGATCTAAGGTCTCGCGTAGACATGACGACAAATTTTTTTCAATATGAACATACCATTTTGGAATTTTAGAGAGTTGACATGCTGTCAAGGAACTGACCTATATTTCGCAGCCCATGACAAAGACTCTTTCACAAAGATATTGAGTGGGCACCGTAACGGCCAAAAGTTTGAAAACATCTGTCAAAACTTGCAATTTACGACTGTACCATCAATTTGAGAAGATAATTTGTTCTCAAAAATTGAAGGACACATCCTCGGAACTGTAAAAGCAAGTAGTTTCCCCAGATCAGCATTTGATTTGACGAGTTTTGACAGATGTTCCCAAGCTTTTGTCCGCCAGTGTACCTACTATAGATATACAGGTGTCTGTTTTTTGAGACTAAGCATAGGTATCTCGCTTATCTTGAGAGATGCAAGTCGGTTGAATTAGAAAAAAAGCTACGCATTTTTATGAAGATCAGTGATCCAATAATAAATTTGACGTATGATTTTAGTTTTTGAGTTTTATTCAAAAAACGGTTGAAGGTGGCCTTTTCTAATCTAGACATTGTCAGGGCACTTTTTCAAGGGGAATTCAAAGCTGCCAAAATCTTTATTCTAGCTTTTAAAGCAACCGAAATACGGCATTGAACTTTTTTCTCTAATATTTTTGAATACGGTATTATTTTCTGGTTACAACGATGTGCCACATGTCACTGTTGAATAAATGTTCAACATTTACGTTTTTAGCGCTTTTTTTTAATTGTTGGTGCTGATTTTCTTTTCGAAGCACTCTTTGAAAAATAGAAATAAAATTTTTGTTCAAAAGCATGAATTAAACACTGGTATGTGACACATCGTTGTAACCAGAAAAAAATATTGTATTTAAAAATGTCAAAATCCAATATGGCGCCCAAAAGAGAAAAAAAAAAAGTTGAATGTCATATCTCGGTTGTTTTGAAAGCTAGAATGAAGATTTTGGCAACATTGAATTCCCCTTATTGGAAAAGTGCCTTCACAATATCTTAATTAGAAAGGCTACCTTCAACCGTTTTTCAAATAAAAAATAAAAACAAACATTACAAATTTCAGTTTTTTTCTCAATATCTCGAAAACTAAAACTGACAAGTCAAATATCTTTTTGGATCATTGATCGCCATGAAAATTCGCAACTTTTTTCTAATTTAACCGACTCTGTATCTCTAAAGATAAGCGAGATACCCATGCTTAGCCTCGAAAAACGGATAGCCTGTATTGGGTAGGTAGGTTAATAAAATCCACGCAATCTCTTATCCAGATGATAATTTTTGTTGGAATGCCATGTAATAATACCGTGCGATCGATGAACAAAATTTTCATTCATAGTTGGCATTGGAAACAAAATTGGAGAATCGAACACAAAATAGGATTGCTTGGATACCTGAATATTTTGACAGCGATGTCAATTTCAAATGAAAACGAAAATTTTATTGATCGCATGATATTCGCGAGTTGTTTGCTACCTGAGGCGCGGCGTGTAAACAGCAAGCCTCAAGCGCGAATTATTTGTAAAAATTTGTACTTTCTAACCTTTACATCATCATCAACATCATCAACATCATCAAATCTTTGAACCTAATTGAACAATAATTGTTTTTTTTATCGGAATACACATAAAAATCTTTCCAATGATGCCATAAAAGATTCAATAGAATTGTTCATCCGTTTTTTTCTTTGTAGAGGCTGAAAACATTTTGGTCAACTTTGAATGTAAATAGGTACTTGTCATAGTGCAGAACCTATTCATCAACTTTCAAGACAAAGCGGCAAACTTTCTTATTTCTTTGCATTTCTACATACAACCTGTGAAGCAATTGAAGCAAATAGCATGGAGTAGAAGGTTTTAATGGAAAAGTTATTGACCTGTGACTTCAGTTTTATTCACTTTCAATTTTTCTTACCACATCAAGTTTACATAGCATAATGTTTATGTTGGCTTAAAGGAGACCACAATACAAAAATCGAGTCTATATTTTATTTGACTAACTTATGGGGAAGGTAGTTCAAGAGTATACGGAACAAATCTAAGTTTTCTATACGAGTCCGATCAGCCGATAAAACGTCTTGAAAATATTATCGTGACGTCACTTGGGAAGATGTTTTCATCTAGATTTTCACCTATCACGTTCCCATGGTCTTGTTATTGCTGTTATTGTCGTTCTGACAAACGTTCAAACAATCAGTAATAATTATGGCAGGCTTGAAACCGTCGTCATCTCATCGGAATCAGGTGCAGGTACGCCCGTGAGTAGCGACAGGTAGCCCGTGAAAATTTGCCCCTATGACGTCATAGTCGTTCTTGATTATAGCCTCAGCGCCCGCCACGAGATAAGTAAATTTACAAGACCCTATGCAATCGTTCTAGTTTTTTCAACTCTTTCATCTGAGACCGACTTGTATTTTGTATTGTGGTCTCCTTTAAGTTGCATTGCAGGTGTTGTATACAGGTGTCCCAGAAATGATATCAGAAGAAGAAACCAAAGACTCTGTATCTGATGACCAAGATTTCCTGCGCAGTTTGTTTTTCGAAATTCTGCTCTCTAACGAGATACAACATCTGAAACTTGAACTTTCTTCTTGTTTTTTGCAAATGATTCACTAACGGCTTGACACACTATGTTCTAAGTTGACAGAGCAATGGTTTGTCTCACTGTCTACCTTGAAATCAAATTTCGAAAAAGAAAATCATCAGCGGTTCCCAAATTGAGTTACATAACTGACAGAAGTGACCGGGAGAAGTCGAATTTGAAAAAAAACTCACAGCCGATCTCAACAACATCTAAGGAATCCATGGTTAGTTATTTTCCACATTTCATTCTGGGACAGCCAGTATAGAAAACTGCATGATGAGGAAAGAAGTTTAGTCTAAAAGTTGATTAATTCATACTCGATCTAGATGTTCCCTGGGTCTATGGACAAACGGATAAATAATAACATAAAACCGCTATTTTTATCAATAGAAATGTGTGTATTTCAACTAAAAAAGTCCGTATATCTTAATTATTAGGTCCAAAGATATGACACATCTTACGTCTTCAGCACTGATGCTGTTTTCTGGCAAACTGATTCTCTAGTATGTGGACACGAGTGGTGCACTATCCGCCATGTCTGTTTACGTTTCATAACTCCCCCATCGGTTACTACTCGCCAATTACCCATACTTTATTTTATATTAAAAATTAAATAGATCATTTTTTTAGCATATTAGCGTTGAGTGAACAGTACAAATAGGCATTATGTTGACCTTTTGTTATTGGCCAACCAGATAACGCCAAAACACAAGCAGCTTGATTTCATTTTTGCAGCCCAACTTTTTTTTCCTATTATAAATGGTGGAGCTTTGAGCTTTTCTCTCGTCTCAGTTTGCTTCTTGTGAAAAATTTTTCAGGAAAAAGAATGATTTCTTCAACTCATTCACTCGATAGTTACAAGTTGCGAATACCATGCCAAAACCAATAACAGTTTCAAAAATGTCACCAGTCGCGCCTCTTTCTATTGTTCACTCAACGATGATAGATACTTATAAATAGTATTCGTTATTTTACTTCATAGAATTCAAAAATTGTTTATTCTTTGAGTGTTATTGTGATGTGTGTGTATGAAAATAAAGGAATATTTAAATTAAATTTCATTATCATTTATTATCAAATTACATATTATGAAGGGTGTTTCAAATTCACCGTAAAAAGTCTAGGATAGTTTGGGGAAATGCTTCAAGAATGCCAGAAAAATACCGAAAAAAATAAGTCTTCATATTTTCGGAAATATGAAGGTCGAAGAGTGGTCGCCTTTATTTTCGTTAACTTCAACGATTTTTGTAATTCTTTGAAACAAACTAAAAGGCATTCTTTTTGAACCGTTGAATTTGATTTGAAATTTCATTTGCTATACAGGGTGTCCGTTTTTGAGGCTAAGCATGGGTATCTCGCTTATCTTGAGAGATACAAAGTCGGTTGAATTGGGAAAAAGTTGCGCATTTTCATGACGATCAATGATCCAAAAAGAAATTTGACGTATCGATTTTATTTTTTGAGATATCGTGAAAAAACAGGAATTTGAATTTTTGTTTTTATTTTTTATTCAAAAAACCGTTGAAGGTGGCCTTTTCTAATCTAGACATTGTCAGGGCACTCTCTAAGGGGAATTCAAAGCTGCCAAAATCTTTATTCTAGCTTTTAAAGCAACCGAGATACGACATTCAACTTTTTTCTCTAATGAGCGCCAGATTGGATTTTGATATTTTTGAATACGGTATTCTTTTCTGGTTACAACGATGTGCCACATGTCACTGTTGAATAAATGTTCAACATTTACGGGGTTTTTTTATGGTTGGTGCTGATTTTGTTTCCAAAGCACTCTCTGAAAAATAATAAAAAAATAATTTTTGCTTAAAAGCATGAATTCAACAGTGGCATGTGACACATCGTTGTAACCAGAAAAAAAAATTGTATTTAAAAATGTCAAAATCCAATATGGCGCCCATATAAGAGAAAAAAAAGTTGAATGCCATATATCTCGGTTGTTTTGAAAACTAGAATGAAGATTTTGGCAACATTGAATTCCCTTTGGAAAAGTGCCTCCACAATGTCTTAACTAGAAAAGGCTACCTTCAACCGTTTTTCAAATAAAAAATTAAAGCAAAAATTACAAATTTCTGTTTTTTCTCAATATCTCGAAAACTAAAGCTGACAAAGCTGACTAAAGACCCTTGAAAAAGTGCCCTGACAATGTCTAGATTAGAAGAGGCCACCTTCAACCGTTTTTTTAATAAAAAATTGAAACAAAAATTCAAATTCTTGTTTTTTCACGATATCTTAAAAACTAAAATCATACGTCAAATTTCTTTTTGGATCATTGATCGTCATGAAAATTCGCAACTTTTTTCTAATTTATTCGACTCTGTATCTCTAAAGATAAGCGAGATACCCATGCTTAGCCTCGAAAAACGGACACCCTGTACAGGGTGTTTCAAATTCTGAAAATCCGCATTCAAAAATGCCTGCAATATAAATCCAGATGTTCTTGAACCGATGTAGCCCAACAAATAACTAAACACCATTCGTTCCCATGTAAAACTTCCTACATACAGGGTGTCCGTTTTTCGAGGCTAAGCATGGGTATCTCGCTTATCTTGAGAGATACAAAGTCGGTTAAATTAGGAAAAAGTTGCGCATTTTTATGACGATCAATGATCCAAAAAGAAATTTGACGTATCGATTTTTGTTTTTAAGATATCGTGAAAAAACAGGATTTTGATTTTTGTTTTTATTTTTTATTCAAAAAACGCTTGAAGGTGGCCTTTTCTAATCTAGACATTGTCAGGGCACTTTTTCAAGGAGAATCCAAATCTGCCAAAATCTTTATTTTAGCTTTCAAAACAACCGAGATACGACATTCAACTTTTTTCTCTAATGGGCGCCATATTGGATTTTGATATTTTTGAATAAGGTATTCTTATCTGGTTAGAACGATGTGCCAAATGTCATCGTTGAATAAATGTTTGACATTTACGTTTTTTTTTTTTATTGTCGATGCTGATTTTGTTTCCAAAGCACTTTTTGAAAAATTCAAATTTTTTTTTGCTCCAAAGCATGAATTCAACATTGGCATGTGATACATCGTTGTAACCAGAAAATAAAATTGTCTTCAAAAATGTCAAAATCCAATATGGCGCCCATAAGAGAAAAAAAAGTTGAATGTCATATCTCGGTTGTTTTGGAAGCTAGAATGAAGATTTTAGCAACATTGAATTCCCCTTGGAAAAGTGCCTCCACAATGTCTTAATTAGAAAAGGCTACCTTCAACCGTTTTTCAAATAAAAAATAAAAACAAAAATTACAAAGGACCCCGCACGATTCTTATGGGAAATGGGTCTCGGTCAAATTCCCTAATTTTTTTATATGTTGTAGCCCAATTTGACACGAGCCAAAAACCATCGTCTGTTACCCAAAAAAATGGACAGTTTTTTTTCTATAAGGGGTTGAAAATGGGTTATTTCAAGGTGAAAAAATATGTTCCAACGTAAGTGAGAACATTTCAACGTCCTTTTTAACACATATGGCTCGTGACAATTCCTTTTTTCTTTTGTGAAAAAATCAACCCCCTCCCTCACCCCCAACCCCTACTTGTGAGTATCAAATTCGAAATTACGTTTGAAAGTCATGCAGATGGTTCTATTTTGTCGAATTACTAATTTTGGCACAATTTTTTTTTCCAACCCCCAAATAGGGGGTGGGGTTGAAAAAAAAAACCATCGGTTAATTCGGCTGAATTTCTGATATTGTGCTTTACCAGTTACGCTAAACAAGATTACCAAGGGAAAATTCATTCGTATGACCAGTTTCCACCCCACAGAGGGTTGAAGTTGACTATAATGACTCATAAAACATTCTTCCATGTCATAAACAAAATGAATGAAAATAGTGGACTTTCATAATCATCTTGTTTTTAAAAATGCCTATCCTTCAAAAATAATTTCAACCCCGTCTCTCATCCCCTATCCTTGTTTCTGAACATTATATTCGAAATAAATTTTGAAAATTAAGGAGAAGGTCTACGGTCGGATTCTCTGCATCTGATTGTGAATCCCCTCTCAAAATTCACTTTCACTATTATGCTTATGTTAGCACCCTTACAGCAGGGAGGGACATACATTTGATTGAATTTGGATTGAATGATTTTTTGCCTGGATTATTATTAGAAATATTGGTGCTCCTATCAAGTCTCAACTTTACAGCAGGTTAATTATGTTTACCTGTACCTGCATAGTTCCTAACTTTTTTCTTTTTCTACGGATACACCTCTACTTATAGTTTAGATTGAAGAATTTTATGTCATTTGGAGCGAAAGCTGCTCAATCAAAGCAAAATAATGTCACGCTCTTATTCTAGCTACTGTGACTATTTGAAGGATGAAATAAAAATTGATATAATTTCCAAGATTTGTTTCGAATATGATGTTCAGAAACAGGGATAGGATATGAAGGACGGGATTGGGAGTATTTTTGGAGAATAGACATTTTTACGAAACAAGATGATATGAAAGGCCACTATTTCCATTCATTTGGTTTATGACATGGAAGAATGTTTTATGCGTCATTATAGTCAACTTCAACCCTCTGTGGGGTGGAAACTGGTCATACGAATGAGTTTTCCCTTGGTAATCTTGTTTAGCGTAACTGGTAAAGCACAATATCAGAAATTCAGTCGAATTGACCGATGGTTTTTTTTTCAACCCCACCCCCTATTTGGGGGTTGGAAAAAAAAATTGTGCCAAAATTGATAATTCGACAAAATAGAACCATCTGCATGACTTTCAAACGTAATTTCGAATTTGATACTCACAAGTAGGGGTTGGGGGTGAGGAAGGGGGTTGATTTTCTCACAAAAGAAAAAGGGAATTGTCACGAGTTATATGTGTCAAAAAGGACGTTGAAATGTTTTCACTTACGTTGGAACATATTTTTTTACCTTGAAATAACCCATCTTCAACCCCTTATAGAAAAAAAACTGTCCATTTTTTTGGGTAACGGACGATGGTTTTTGGCTCGTGTCAAATTGGGCTACAACATATAAGAAAATCAGGGAATTTGACCGAGACCCATTTTCCATAAGAATCGTGCGGGGTCCTTTCTGCTTTTTCTCGATATCTCGGAAACTAAAACTGACAAGTCAAATATCTTCTTGGATCATTAATCGTCATAAAAATTCGCAACTTTTTTCTAATTTAACCGACTCTGTATCTCTGAAGATAAGCGAGATACCCATGCTTAGCCTCGAAAAACGGACACCCTGTATTATATATTTTCAGAAAACTGGATTGTGGAAAGTGTCATGCACCAGTGGCGTACCAGACGGCTGCGAAGGAGCCGATGTGCGATTTTCCACAATGTCTTGTAGTAAACCGTAACTAACACTTTTCTTGACATGTTTGGTATCATTTCTGACCAAATCGCACATCCTGATTGCAAAAATAAGTATGAAATTTTGATAGAAACGCGTTTAAACTGGTTTTATCAGGCAAAACGTGATCTTTTTTCCCTCAAAATTGATGTTTTGTAATTCTAAAGGGTTTTCCAATAAGTATGTCCCAACTTTCAAAATCAACTGCGGCAATGGGGCTCAAAATATAATTGTCAAACATCGACAGTTACCTTTTGCATATCGTGTCAAATCAAAATGGCAAGATATACAGTTCAACAGCACAACAGCGCTCCGAAATCACCGGCATCTACCATTAAAATGCGTGTTCGTGTCAACAACGATTTCCCGGGCGCGTTATTTCGAAGAATTTTGACATCAACTGGCCTCCAAGATCATGCGACCTCACTCCCTTAGACTTCTTTCTTTGGGGGTATGTTAAATCTCAGGTCTACGAAAATAATCCCCAAACAGTTCCAGAGTTAAAACTAAAACGCAACATTCGACGGGCCATTGAGGATATCCCACGCGATATGTGCCAAAGAGTTAATCAAAATTGGGTCGCCAGAATGCATTCAACCAGGCAAAGAAAAGAGAGACATTTGAATGAATTAATTTTCAAAACATAATGAAACTGATTTGTCTACAAAATAAGATTAAAATTCTCGGATTATCATTTGTACTTTTCATTCTATTCCATTTGAAAGTTGGGACATACTTATTGGAAAACCCTTTGGGCTAAATTTCAAGTCCAAGTTGCAACCCGCGCAGCGTGGCGCAAGTAGTCACGTGATCCCTATGTGCCAATGAGCATGCCATTATTGGATCACGTGACTACTTGCGCCACGCTGCGCGGGTTGCAACTCGGACTTTAAATTTGGTCCTTTAGTTCCATCATTGTCCAATGTATTTATAACTATGATTTTGACTTGAACAGTTGGTTTGGGCTATGTCACATACAAGTATCATTTGCTCAATTTTTTCCCGTATTCTTAAAGTCACGGAGTAATTTTGTTTCTTGAATGTATCATGTCAAAGCTTTTATTACACTCAATTTGACTTGGAAGCTCGCTTGAAAGTAAAATTCTGCGGCGCATTTTCCAAGGTTTCTAATTCAGGGGCGCACTTTTCATGTTTTGCCCTAGGCGCAATTTACCCTAGGTACGCCACTGCGTGCAAAAGCGTTTTGCATCGGAATGAAATGCAAGGTTAGTTCCCCTAACGTCCGTACTAGGGAAACAGAAACCTTCGATTTTACAGTGATGATTCCACTTTTCGCTCTTTAATCTACCCTTCGTAGACCAAGCCCGAGCCCGTAGAGGTCTATGGTGTATTCCGCTTTAGATCTGCTGCCGTACTGCCGTAGACGTCCTCGTCCTCCACGTCGCTACTCGAGCACCTGAGATAGGAGTTCCTGTTCGTGTAGATTCCGAATAGTATGTACGAAAGTTCAGCTGTCACCTGTCACTGTCAAGCAAGCTGACGTTTCAAAAATGGCTGCTGTTATTTTTACGGGGGCCCAGCTTTTAAGTGAGTATCGTTCACACTTCCATTTGTCCCATGTCGGAATCAGCCCCCAAAATTCCACCAAAAGCTCAAGTTTCACTCAACCATTGTCATTACAATTTCAAAATAAAAAGGATTACATAACATAACCTATTTGTATCGATTTTAGAACAACAGAACGGAATTATCAGCATCGCTTACGTGAAAGCCAACAGCTACAGCACCGAAAACAAAGCCTACAATTTGGCTGCACTGAAACGGGGCACTGGCGGACGTAGCAGTTTCAATGGTGTTGTCGCAACAGTTTTCGGATGCTCCGGCTTCCTGGGACGTTACGTCGTCAATAAGCTGGGAAAATCGGGCTCTCAGGTATCATTCGGAAAGTTCGCAGCCGAAATGTTTTACAAACTAGACGTTTACAGATCATACTGCCTTACAGAGGTGATCACTACGATGTGATAAGGTTGAAAGTTGCCGGAGACTTGGGACAAGTTCTCTTCACACCTTTCCACTTGCGCGATCAAGAGTCGCTGGAAAAGGCAATGAAATATTCAAACGTCGTCATCAATTTGATCGGGCGTGACTACGAGACTGGGAATTTCAGCTTCGAGGACGTCCACGTCACCGGGGCAAAAAATCTTGCACGCACTGCCAAGCGCATGGGAGTCGAAAGGTTCATTCACGTGTCGGCATTGAATTGCGCCGAGCTGCCGGATCCGATTTTCCTCAAGAACGGCTCGCAGTTTCTATCTAGCAAATGGCGAGGTGAGAAAGCGGTCCTTGAGGAATTCCCCAAAGCTACCATATTCCGGCCGACAGATATGTATGGTCAAGAAGACCGGTTTTTGAGGTATCTATCTGGAAAGGGTGTTGCTTTTTCTTTGGTTAATTTTTGAAATTCAGGTATTACACCCACATGTGGAGACGTCAAGGTCAATGGATGCCGTTGTGGAAAAAGGGAGAGGAGACGATCAAGCAGCCCCTCCATGTTAGCGATCTTGCTGCTGGTATAATGGCTGCCATCAAAGAACCAGACTCTGCTGGAAAAATTTACCAAGCTGTCGGGTATGGGTCACCTAAAATAAAATTAACAGAACCTTGAACAGGGTGACCGTGTCATAAAGGGGACCCGAAGCCGCACATTTTACAGTAACGACTCTACCACCATTCTCTTTATGCAATTCTGAGTCGATCTAGGTCATTACCAGCAAATCTCACAGAAATTCGTTGGCCCTAAGTGACCAGTAGCTCAGAAGGATATTGGGGTGGGTTAACCTTTTAGCTATTCTCGATAGTTCAATAAACACGCAATATTTTTAAGGGCGCCACCTGCAATAGTTAATTGCCTCTAGTGAACTCGCGAAGATGTCGCAGGTCACTACACGAGAATTAATAACTGAATTTGCCTTGTTGAATGTTTTCGCACGTAAAGGTCGATCACACACACACACAGATGAAGAACACAATCACAGGTTATTATTTACAAGTTCTATAAAGATGATATGATAGTTATGTACAATTCAGTTCAAGTTCGTTGAATATAATAGAAATCAAATATAGCGGCGATCGGCCGTCTTCAGGTAAATGAAGGCTTCGGAGACAAATTTATAGTAAGTGCGAATGATACGTGATATATTCCGTGGAAGTCGCTTGATACCAATTTAGTTGACAAATGTTACTACGGATCAAGCTACTGGAAACGCGAGTTCGAACTTTCGTTTTTACAACGCGAAATTTAGATAGATACAACACAGCGATAATTCACATGACGATAATAATTTGGATAGATACAACACAGCGATAAATTGAAATTCGCACGATGATAATGTAATTACATATAATAAAATAATATCACCCAACGAAGGTAAAAAAGAATATACGTAGATTCACTTTCTACAAATTTCCACAACCGTGCGGTCCACAAAAGCGGTCGGATATCTTGCCAACGTACGTTAATAATTTTGCCAACTTTATCATGGGAGGCTCGTTCAGCGACGGTGAGAGACTGTCCTTGTCTTGTCCAAATCGTATCAACGATGATAATGGTATGCGAAATTTGACGTTTCTAGCGTAGCGGCTACCGATGTATTCAGGGGCTATTGTCGACACCACGAGTTTATTTCCCAAATGCACTCGGCGCATATATGAGTGTGTATGACTGCGATGGATCTAAACGGATCTATTTACGTACGCAGACGTATACCCAGATGATTCTGATGGCCTAAAATCAATGAGCATTTTTAGCGAACGGACATTCGAAAAATCTAGCTTACCGTTTGATTCGTGAGTCAATTTTCAACAATTACAATTTTCTACGGTATTCGTGCTATACTGCATGTACACGTAATCGATAAAACTGCGGAAACGTCTGATGATTTCGGTCGATTTAATTGGAATTTACCCATCGGGCACACGGCACCGTTTCCGACGTGAAATTTCGACTCAGAATGAATGTTCTTTCTTCACGGAAAAAGCTTATCGCCCCTTATCGTATTTCTAAAAACTTCTCTGTCTGTATTTTCGGTTCTATTTCAGCCAGGTTTTACCTCTATTCACAGGGGATGATATTCCCTGTGGACTGTGGTTCCTGTGGACCCATGGAAAGGCTGCAGTTTCTTGAAGTATAAATCGAGAGTTGAGATGCACAATCGATTTTCTACAGATTTTGGGGGTCAATCTTGATCAATTAGCTAGAATTCGCCAAAAAAGAAATTTCGTAATCGTAGATCAGTTTAATAATCTTTCTGAAGTCGGCGGGCAAAGATTTGAGTTTGAAAAAATTCGTCTAAAAAAATGTTGTGAGTATTTCAAGTAAAAGTTCTTCTCAGGTTTCATCTGATTGTCTCAGACTCAGCTTCGGCTTCGCTTCCGGCTCGACTGAAATAGTCAGATTCGAGCAAAAAATATCACTATTGAAGCCTTTGCATACAAAATACCACTTTGTGATACGTGGTACCACTTTCAAGTTTAACATTTGAATTACATAGTTCTACATGGTTTTATTTTTCAGCCCGAAGAGGTATTACTTGTCCGAGCTGGTTGACTGGTTCTACAGGCTGACAAGAAGGGACAAGGAATGGGGATATTGGCGCTACGACATGCGCTACGATCCCTTCTTCCAAGCCAGGGTGTCGTTCAACCAAGCGATCAGAATAGCTGGACCCATTGGCGGTTTGCACTGGGAGAGAATAGAAAGAGAATGCTTAAGCGACGAAGTCGAGTCTGAAATACCGACACTGGAGGACTTGGGCGTGAACCTGATGGAAATGGAAGAGCAAGTTCCATGGGAATTGAAGCCCTGGATTCACGGACTGTACCAGGGGCACGAAACTGACGAGCCCTTCACCACGCCGGCGCCACCCAAAGTCGTCGCGTAAATGTTTGTGTAAATAAATTATGAGAAGTTTATTTAATTGATAAGTAATATAAATCTTCAGTCTTACAATAAAATTTGGAACGAAGAGGATAGAATTGATTCGATCCCTATACTACGGCTACGGTGACAGAAAGCAGTTTTTTTTGTGTGAATCTTTTCTGTTTGATCAAAGAAAGCTAATCACACAAGGGAACTGCACACATTAGAGCTTGAACGTATACGCCAACGGGATGGGCATACTAGAGTTGCTAAAGCTACAGAAATACAAGGAGGTTCACGGAGCCCCAAAACGTTACTTGAAGACACAAAGGATCGGGGCGCACTGTTGTCTTGAACAATACAAGAAAAAACACACCGAGATCTGCCTGCATCCATAACCATCAATAACCATTTCGTCGCTTTGACATAGATACGTCAATGTAACAAATAAAAACTTACCGGTTTGGTTGCTAAGGAAAATGAATGGACCAAAAGCCGAGCGTACAGGCAAGCCCAGCTGAAATCGGCCAGGCCAAACTTTCAAAATTCATAACGCCCGTCTGGCGAACGGTGGGAAACTCCGACTTCAGCATTAATTTGATTCTTTGGTAATGTTGCTTCCTGCCGAATTTGGTTCAAATCCATCATATAGATTTTGAATAATTGAATGGCAAAGTTTCAGACATTGGTATTTTTTTATTACTTAATCAAAAGTCAGGTGGTCCTGAACATTGAATAAACTTGAAGATTAAATTATCTCGAAAACTGAATAATCTCGAAAATTGAATAATCTCAAAGAATGAATATACCCACCCTCAAAATTATTCGAATTATAATTTCTCCTTAACATTTTTTTCATCCGTTATTGTAGAACACACAATGAAAAAGAAATCAATTTTTGAGATCAATTTCAATATTTCAATATTTATTTCAACCATCAAAATGTTAACATGGCAGTCAAAAGTAGGTATATACATAAATATAGTTCAAATATTCAACATTTAACATAAATATTTCAGGTAGTTATTGACGACCACTACTTCTCGACTAGCATTTTCTAAGAGTTAGGCAACCACTTAAACAGCTATGTAGGACGCTTCCTTCTTGCCTGTACTTACGTCGTAGGAAATTAGTGGATAAGTAATGGAAAGAAGGAGCATTTTACAGTGGAAATAGTGGTTTCCCCAGGAAACTACGGTCGACGAACGTGATGTTGTGGTGGTGTCTACCTACCGTGAAAAGTTGGTGGCTGAAGTCGAGAAGTAGTGGTCGTCAATATATACCATATTTTACACGCTAAACAAGTATTTACACGTTGACAATTTCACATGTTTCAGTTTTGAAGTTCACACTTCATGTGAACTTGAAACATATCAACATTTCATAGCTTGAAATTTCTTCTTTCCAAAATCTGATATAAGATTCGGAGGCCACCATGAAACATGCGGTAATTGTTGACGACCACTACTTCTCGACTTCAGCCACCAACTTTTCACGGTAGGTAGACACCACCACAACATCACGTTCGTCGACCGTAGTTTCCTGGGGAAACCACTATTTCCACTGTAAAATGCCCCTTCTTTCCATTACTTGTCCTACGACGTAAGTATACATGCAAGAAGGAAGCGTCCTATATAGCTGTTTAAGTGGTTGCCTAACTCTTAGAAAATGCTAGTCGAGAAGTAGTCGTCGTCAACAATTACCAAACATGCTATAAAATGCGTTTCCTTGTTTGGCACACTTTGTCTGATTCGAAGAAAAAAATATAAGTAACTGAAATGTTTCAGGAATATTTTCAAAAATTTCAATTTAGATCAGTCAAACGCTACCTATTCCAGATATGTATTTACAAAGTCACTATTGCAATGTTGGTGTTCTAATTGACCGTTCTAACACTCGATAACAACGTAATCTAATGAGATACACCTAGGTACTCATTTTACTTTCGAATTTCGATGAAGCTTGGAACCGCTACATCGTGCTTGGAGCATAATAATAGGCAACACAACATACAACAATTACCTTCGCTGAGCTGAAGATTTTACAACAGCTGAACCACAGAATAATGCCGAACTCTGAACTGCGACTACACGAACACGCCGTAAACACAAAATCACAGAAATGAAATGCGTTAGGTATTGCGTTCTAGCATTGAATGTTCTAGTAAATTTCAAAACAAATTTGGAAACCACACTCAGATGTAGACTCGGATGTAGACAACCAAACATATTCATATTCATGTTTATTGCACCATCCATATATACATAAAATATCACAGGCTTCGTCAGTCTAAAAACAAAATTAACAATAAATAAATATATATTTTATGTTTCAAAACACAACACAATAATAAATAACATAGATACGGGAGTACCTTTTTACAAACAAAAACATTAGGTACACTAAAAATTCCTGTAATCTGTGAATAGTATTTTCCAACAGAATGGCGACGACTCGATTCTTGAATTTAGTGCGTCTACCACAGTCTTTGACAGAGTCCGGCAGCTTGTTGAAGAGCTTTATACAAATGTGGTTTATGCCGTGCTGGCTGGAACTTAAGGTGCGTTCAGTCAGCTTATTTAGCCGCAAGTTTTAATTTTATAGTCGTAAGCGCTGCATCGCTTATTGGCTGTTCTGAGGAGGCTGGTTCGTAAGAGCCAATGGGCGTTGCTGCGCTTGCGACTAAAATTAAAACTTGCGGCTAAATAAGCTGACTGAACGCACCTTTATGCGATTTCCTGGGATTGCATACTTCAACTGATGTTGTGCTGTAGGGGAACAGTGTCCAAGTTACCGTAATCAAATATGGGTTATTTTATAAAAAAGTACCGAATTTTCGGCAGAGCACCAACATTAAAAATTCATTCTGAAAATTGTGAGCAAATATCATGTAACGATCATGTTCGTTTTCACGTTTATTACTTCTTGTGATACATTCAGTGTTCACAGTCACCTCAATGTCCCCTATCAGTTCGTTTCAAACTACCTACCCTGCTGAAAATGCTCATCAATTCTCATAGGGAAATCTATCTGGCTTTCATGAGAATCTATATGAGTATTGGAACCGGCTTTGCCGCAATAATTCTCATAGGAATCCCGCTGCGTTTTTTGCTCATTGAATCTCATAGATTTCCATATGAATCCACATAAATGCTCATGGATTCTCATTGATTTCCATATGATTCCATATAAATGCTCATGGATTCTCATTGATTTCCATATGAATCCACATAAATGCTCATGGATTCTCATTGATTTCCATATGAATCCACTTAAATGCTCATGGATTCCATATGAATCCTCATGGATTCTCATGAAAACTCATACAATCCAGATGGATGCCGCACTGAATACAACAAATTGTTATACAAAACCAAAACCAAGATGGATTTTGAACTGGATTTTTTATTAGATTTTATCACTTACAAATAAATAAATTCGTGAATGTTCGTGAAATTACATCAATGTCGCACAGGCACACAGAGTGATACTATTGTTTTAGTTCAGTGTTCCAATGATCTCCTAGAACCTGGAATTGAAGATCATAATTAGTTATGTATTTTACTATAGTTATAGGCACTTTACTTGATAGAAATAGTCCTAATCGTCTTGGGGAACCTCAAAATGGAATATATCCATCGAAATCTCGAACCTTTTCTGCATGATTACAATACTTTTCCTTCCATGTTGGTGGAGCGTCGGTAAAGTAAAAGTCTTTACATCTTATAGGTATTAACACAACAAACGTAAACAAACAAACCGATGCGGAAAGGAATCAAACTTTTTTTCAGCGTCCTGTCAGCATTTTGTATTTTCACTGTCACGAAAAGATAACGCACTAGATCGATCGCGCTAGTCGCGCAAGAATTTCCTACGATTCATGACGACTAGATCAGGCGAGCGCGCGGGTTCGCCTAAAATACACCCATTCAGTTTTACCTGGTCTGCGCGCGCATCTGCACGACTCGGTGCCATGATAACAGTGCAGGTGAAATAGTGAAAGATGACATCTTTGGAAAAATCAAAGTACGCGTTGATCCCTGGTACATACCATGTATGCTCCCTGCAAACATCACCTTGAAAGAAGAGCGGTTAAAAGCAACAAGATGTGGTTGGAAGTCCCTGATCGCGGAAAACACGGACAGTAGCTAGTAGCTCCCAGACCCCCAGTTCCTTTGAGTGTTTCTGTCCGCGATAGTGTGACAAATTCTTACAGGTTGGCCTGTCTTCGGCTACTGTCACCTTCTGGGAGCATTCGTAGGCCATAGTCGTAGTTCTCTAGACCCTCGAAGAGTTGCTGTCGGTGACAAAGGATGCAAAGCTTCTTCCATGAGGTTGACCCGGAATACATGTTCTGTAATAGGTGGGAATGCTGCTGACCTGTATGTTTTGCGGTTACACGGTCTCTGCTTCTCCTGCCTTTAGAGGGGTAGCCCTGGCACACATCTTGTTCCATGTTGAGTGGAGGTCACCGTCACCTCATCATTCAGCAGTGAATTCTCGCTAGCGTAAACGTCAAAATGACGGCAGTTGAAGTCTTAATCTACATGCTCCGTCAAAATTGAAACATACAGGGAATATCAGGAACGCAAACCTCATGCTGAATTTCCCTAGATGGTCGTTCAGATGCGCGCGCAACTCACTTTGTGTCTCTTTTCTCACACAGATTTCTGTATAAGTCTGTCTCTCTCGTTTTCACCGAATAGGTCTATTGATGAGATTATATCTGCCAAAGCCGCATAGATTTACAGGATTCACATGTCAATAAGTCAAATAATGGATTTGTATCAGCATTTATCAGGATTGAATGAGCATTTGCTGTTGATTTCTGCCAATGACTGATGGATTCTCATAGGAATCCCAATGAGGATCCATGAGGATTTTCAGCAGGAAATGTACGATAGATTCTCATAGAAACTGTTAGACTTCCCATTTATTATGCGTGCGCCTGATTGATGCTCATGGGGCTGATAGAAACTGATGGATTCTCATAGGGATTCCAATGAGAATCGATGAGCATTTTCAGCAGGGTACTTGACCACGTGATCAAGTTCGAAGTTTGAACAGCGCAATCGCGTCCATCGCCTTGAAGTGGACATCTCTTTTTTTAAGTTTTGAATTTGACAGATAGTAGGTAGCGAAAATGGAAATGTTTTTAGCTGTTCTGAACACATACGTTCTGAATACAGTTCTTCAGGGGATTTCAAATGACATATTGCAAGTCAAGTTTCGTGAGATGTAGCTTCCGTTATTTGTTTATAATGACACTTCTGCGATCTATGACTTCTGCTTGACAGATGACAGCCAAAAACTAATCCGGTCATTCGACTGCAAAACTATGTCTGCATACCAAATTTCAAGTCGATCATATCAACGGTTCGGCAGCTATCGTGGAAGATTACAAACACAGACAGACAGACAGACATCACTCTGGAAATGGTCTTAATCGTCTTGGGGGACCTCAAAATGGTAATGGATATAATTATATCCGTCGAAATCTCAAAACTTTTTTTTCTGCACGATTACAATACTTTCCCTTCCATGTTGGAGTGGGGGCTGGGAAAGTAAAATGGAGTTTTTTCCCGCCGTTAGAACTCTTATGGCGGCTCATATACCTGGCAGTGGCGCCGAATAGACCTTTTTTTGTGGCGCTCGCCATACCTCAAAAGAGGGGGGGGGGTCTGGAGGAGAAAAAAAAAGAAAGAAAAAAAGAAAGAAAAAAAGAAGAGAAGAAGAAAAGAAAAAAAGGAGAAGAGGGGAGGAAAAGAAGAGGAAGAGAGATTTACCCCTGCAGCAAATCATTGGATATTAGGATTATTAGGTATATTGAATCTGAATAACAGTTATTTACGATGTATCTAGGTATAGGCAGGGCTGGGCAAAATACTTTGAAAAATGTATTTAAATACAAAATACAAAATACAAAATACACGATCCAAGACAGTCGAAATACAAAATACAAACTACTTCTTGAAATGCCTTTGAAATACAAAATACAAAATACGTATTTTGGAAAACTAAGAAATTCCAAAATACAAAATACAACCTAGAGTATTCCAAATACAAAATACATTCCTATTGCGTATTTTAACCATTTTATTGGAAAATCCGTAAAATGCAAGTATTTCAATGGGAACACTTCATTGATTCAGTCGCAACAATAAGTAAGTTATTATGAACTATGAAAAGACAAATAAAATAAACATAAAGTGAAGAAAACTTCATATTTAAACCTATTTCTTACTTCATTCATCAATTCGTCAAAATAACATATGTTGATTTCCTTTGGGGACAACCAGCTTTTCGAAAATATTGTCCGACATCCGACATGGAACCTCTCGTGGCTGACAGTAGGATGCACTTACCAGTAAAACGTAAATCGTAAAAGATGCAATCGAACTCATTATCGATCCTAGATAGTGTGCAAAAGCAAGAGATGTCAATGGGGTGAGCATAGTATTACTAGAACAATTTCGGCCCGAACAGACTAAAGAGCATGGGAAACAAATGTATTTTGTATTTTGAAAATCAAAATACTTTCCCGAAAAATGTATTTAAAATACAAAATACGAAATACTAGCTGCCTGAACTATTCCAAAATACAAAATACAAATACTTCTCAATCAAATGTATTTAAATACAAAATACAAAATACTTTTATGTATTTCAAATACTTGTATTTGAAATACCGCCCAGCCCTGGGTATAGGGTATCGTATGATCAAAATATGTAGGTGCCTAAAGGGGTATTCTTGAGAATTGTCGAAAATTTCTAAATTTGAAAGATAATGAGGACAATTTGGTCAGCGGCTTCCCTTTTTTTTTGCTTATTATTGTTAATACAATTATTAATATTCCGACAAAATTTCGCCTGCGGCGCTAATTGCATGAGGGGCTCTTAGGCCCCCTGGCCCGACCGTAGCGTGGAAATAGGGGGGGGGGTCTAAAATTTTCTTCGCCATAGTAACTTTTTATGAGTTCGGCGCAACTGATACCTGGCGGCTTTATGGTGGCCTTACATTGAGCTTGAGCATCAAATGCTGCAGCTTTTTTTTGCTGCCGAGCTCTCATTGGTCAAATGTTGGTCACTGACAGCAATAACAGGCGTCAGTTCCAATCAAAATTCTGCTGCAAAGAAAGCTGCAGCATTTGCTGCTCAATGTAAGGCCAGCATTACAGAACTTCGTTTGTCGCCGGCGACAGTCCCCCACTCCACTGTAGTCAAGTGAATAATTTGAACGACGGGACGACAGAAACTCGTGCCGCGGGAATACACAATATTGCGCGGAAGTGGCGCTCCGACACGGATGTCATGCGAACTAAGAAAACGGTGACAAGTTATCATCGCGCATGTTCAGGGCCGCTATCCTTGAATCGTCTGAGAAAAGTCCCTGAGAGTTTTATATAATCCGTACTACACTTCTGTAGCGAAAGTTGCCTAAAAATCACGATTTTAGGCAACATTCGCTACATCAGAGTACTGCGGAATGTATACAGCACTGATTAAATGAAATATCCCCAGACAATTTCGCGGTAAATTTGGGTGTTATGGTTGAAGTGTTCAATGTTTTTTTTATTTCGTAATCCACGTTTACCATCACGTACATCACTTCAGCGCATACATGAGAACGCATACCTGCAGAGCGCGGTAATTTCAATTTTGACGCACGAAGTGTCACTGTCAATGGCAACTGTCAATCAATAATCGAAATGTAAACAAACAACAAACATAACCTCCTAACCATTCAACGTTTAATATTGTTCAGAATGAAATGTTACGACGTGCCGTGTGGCAGAAAGACGCAAAAAAGATTCAGGTGATACGAAACACAACGAGCTGCAAGGCGATCGACGAAACAAGAGCGTTATTTGGCTAAATCTGTCGAAACGTCAAATCGACGTCAAGCGCTGTCAGCTGAAATTTGCGTGACGTTACACACGCACACCGTATTACAGTGTTGTCAACTTGTTGTCGTGATATAGATATGGCAACGTCCTACTTTCACAGGTATGCGCAGAAACCTTTCGGGAAACGTGGATTTGGGCATTTGGGAATGATCCCTCACATATGTGCTTACATGAATAGGTTGCGAGGGTTGATCCGATTTTTCTATGTAACCACTTCTACTTGAAAAGGACGCATAATCCATTGAGCTTAGTTTGAGAATCACCTATTTTACAGCGTAACATATGGAAAGACTTAGAACGAATCACCATGGAATCACCTCGTTTTTTAGCGCATGCGCTAAGCGGTCACGCAATATTGTGTATTATGGAGGGAGGTAGGGGAGTACAGGCAGATCGAATCCTATTGGCCAGCGACACTGTCGCCGGCGACAAACAAAGTTCTGTAAAGCCGCCATAATGCCATAATGGCCTGACCGGACAGTACCATAATATTTTGAAAGTTGGTACTATAACTTTACGACTGGCGTCGCTGGTTGACAGTGTTGACTAGAGAGACGAGTGACGAAGCTATGAAAGGGATATATCGGTATTCTCTGTCAGCGTCTCGGCATTTCCTGGCCTCGTCAAAATTTTAAACATAGTTAGCTGGGGTGGGCGTGGTTGCTATTGACATGTCATTTCCCCGATTTGTTTACAAATTTGAATTGTCATTATTTTGCATGCCGAAATAAGGCCGAAATCGCCGAAATCCGGGCTAAAAATGCCAAAACGAAAAAGGTGCACCGTGAAGCAGTACAAAAGCCGGGAAGATCTGATGTTTTCCTTGCCGAAGAAACCATCAGGTATAGAATCTTGCAAAATTGATGAACTTCTATTATTGTACTTTTTGGGTTTTTCAGCTGTTCGGGGCCAGTACCTACTGAAATACATAATATACCTACTGCGCTTACGGCAATCACAAATCTATCTTCACGATGGGGTCACCACGTCGACGGTTACTGCATTCAACGATCAACGGGATTTGTGTTCGAGGAAATGAGTTGGATGATGAAACCTACGTTCGACGAAATGTCAGCAGTACTTGAAATACGGTGTACGAAAGCATCTGCTATGTTTGGAATACAATATACATGCCTAAGACAGTTTTTAAGAGTTTCTGTTAAATTTAGTGACAAAATCTGTGTTGAAAGATGAAACGGTCGACTTAATTAATAACCTCAACAAAAATATTGACAGCTCATGTCATGCATTTTGACTGTGACGCAGGGTGGTTTAGTAACAAGCAATTGCACCACACCCTGACGTGCAAATACCCCAGTGCTCTAGCTTTCTCTCTCTCTATACCCTCTCGCTCAATGACTTGGCTTACGTCTCTCTCTGGGTGACCAGATCCCAGGTCTCTCTAGTGTTGACAGGTGGAAACGAAACTTGACGTTTACGTCACGGAGCGTTCGTTCATCTATGGTTCGTTCAGTGTTCAGTGTTGTCAGAGTGTTGTGAATGTGATCAGAGATTTATTCGACACAAAAACTCAGAAAGTTCGAGAAAGCAGTGCCGAGGTAGGTGTTATTTATGCACTTGATACACCCTAATGAAATATTTGAAAGGAAAAAGCGCACATTTTGATTAAATCAACTGTTTAACCTCAATTGTAGGGTGTCGTAAGCTCCATCAAAGGCTTTCATAACAAGAATGGATTTCCAAAACCGGCCCGGTGGGAAAACGGGGGGCGGCGGTGTCGCCTCCTGGTCCGAAACGAACCGAGATCGACGTGAGAGACTACGTCAGCTAGCTCTGGAAACCATCGATCTCCAAAAGGACCCCTACTTCATGAAAAACCATCTGGGCTCCTACGAGTGTAAACTTTGTTTAACTTTACACAACAATGAGGGCAGTTATTTGGCCCACACGCAAGGCAAAAAACATCAAGCCAACTTGGCCAGGCGTGCCGCAAAAGAGGCGAAGGATGCCCCCACCTTGCTTGCTCCCGAGAAACCCCGCGTCGAACCCAAGAAGTTCGTCAAGATCGGTCGGCCCGGCTACCGCGTGACTAAACAGAGAGATCCCGAAACCGGACAGCAAAGCCTGCTGTTTCAGATCGATTATCCGGAGATCACAGACAACGTGATGCCAAGGCACCGGTTCATGTCTGCTTACGAACAGAAGATCGAACCACCAGATCGTAAATGGCAGTATTTGCTGTTTGCCGCTGAACCATACGAAACTATAGCTTTCAAGGTGCCAAGCCGGGAAGTGGAGAAGACGGATAATAAATTTTGGACACACTGGAACAGGGACACCAAGCAGTTTTTCCTGCAATTTGCTTTCAAGAACGAAGCCAAAAAACCAACGACGATAATTGCGAGGCCCGGAAATATGATGGGTGGAGTTCCGCCACCGCCGATGCTGCCCGTTCCGCCGCCGCCGAGGCCCCCCATGTTCAATGCCATCCCTCCTCCGCCACCTCTTATGGGCGCTGTGCTGCCTGTACCACCACCACCTCACTAACAGTTATTCAGCTGTTGATGATTGTTTGGCAAAAAAGAAGTCCATAAGGACTATAAATTATAGTAGGTTTCATTTTATTGGAGTTATTTTTTTTTGCACTCTGGCCTGCTTTTTCAATATTAGTTGCTCAAGTGTAGGTGAAGTATTTTGTAAATAAACGAAAATATCGAACATTGCTGTGTATTAAATTACTGTTGAAGATTTGAGTAAGATATATTGTAAGTTGTAAGTAAGTATGTCAGTTCTTACGCATACGCCCGAGTTTTGAATTATCATAGATTTTCAATAATACATCTACAAAAATTATGAAGTTTGATGTTTTCTGTGAACGCTCTGTATCAAGAAATCGCAATTTTCGACATTGGGATATTGGCGAGTTTCAAGATCGAATACGCCATCTGACGGCCAACATGTAAACGACGTTTGTGCACGGATCAACCGCAGATTTGTGTGGGCTCTTATGAGCGTTGCGGTGTTTGGTGACTTTAACCTATTAGTGAGCAAAGTTATTTTATTCAAAAAATATATGTTTTTCTATCATATTTAAGTGAAAGAGTCTTAAAGAAACACAGCAGAGGCAAAATTTTGAAAATCAATTCATAGGTTTTTTGTATTTTGGGCGTCCCTTATAAGGGACACTGCTCATTGTGGATCAAGTAAGTGACAAGTGAAAAAATTATTCAACTGTAGAATGAAGAAGAATATTCATTGAATAATATCAGTTATAATATATGGGGTAACAGCAATAATCTATTTGGTCCTTTATTATCCTTGAAGCACTGCTTGGGGTGCAACCGCTCAAACCTACATGTTCTCTGGAGTTCTTGTTGAGCTTCTCGATGAGGAGCCTAATTTTGTGAAGCCAATTCTCTCTGAATTGAAATGAATATTTAAAAAAAAAATAATCAAATCTTTTTAGCCCCATGCTGTTCTGCACTATTTTCTGGACGTCATCTTCGCTGGACCAAAACAGCCTTCTGTTGGGATATTTCCCATAGGTACCCCAATAAAAGAAGAATTCCTAAAAATACATATAACTCATCAAGAGTCAAGTCCAAGTTGTCGTTTCTTTGTTGAGCATATCTGTTATTCTCCTCATAATCAAGCTGAGCAGCTCTTCATTCAAAAAAGTTTGAAATATTCAACTGTAGACTAGAGGCATTAGAGCTGGTCCAAAGATAGTAGTTTGGGATCACATTCTATGCATATGTCATTATCTGGGACTTCCGTAGGATTCTGTAGCCATTTTATTTTCACAAGATTTATCTGTGTTGTTAGTTACAAAGAGAAAAACCAGAGGAGACGTATAGATAGGGAAAATATGTATTTCGATTTTATTGTTAGGCTACCTTCTGGGCGCCCTTGTAGCTCAGATTATGGCAATAAGTCTTCATCGAGGTCTTCTTTGTCATAGTCATCATCATAATCATCTTTTTCTTCTTCTTTGTTTATCAATTCCACAAGGCTGATTCAAAATACCGCGTGGTAAGTGGTGAGTGGATATTTCCAACATGTTCATCGTCGGAATGATCACTATCAATGGGTGGCAGAATCAAATTTTGATCAGGAGGTACCACATCGTCATCATCTATGATATCCAGCAGTTATGCGAGTGTCAAATTGCGAAAATGTAGACTTCAAATAGTAGTCATAGTGGGCGGCGTCCCTTATAAGGGACATCACATTATTCCTAATATTTTGTGAAAACTGTACTTCTGAATCACCGTCCAATCAACCGAATCTATCCACTATAGTTATTTTCAAGTAATTCATATGAAAAAACCGCCAAAAGTAGTATGAGATTACCCTATAAAGCAAGATACTTACCCTCCACGTTGCGAGGAATAAAGTTCAGAATCCATTTTGCTGAAACACCAGTTACACTTTTTTACAACAAACAACCGCTGAAAACACTTACCACAAGTCTGGACAATGATATTCGGAGACGTGCGCTCTGATAAACCCCCATCTATTGAAGTTATTAAAACAAATGGCGTCGTCCCTTTGAAGGGACGTTGTCCACTAATAGGTTAATTGATTCCATCTGACTTAACGCGGCGTTGATTTTTTCCAACAAAGTACGTGAGCCACGCACGTTTCATTATCTTGAATATACTAGGTGTCGTCGGTTGCAAAAGCATTGCATTTTTAAATAAGAGTGGCACGTGTACGACGACTGGCAAGCAAAAGTGGCATCAGAATGGGAGGTGGTAAGATTTGTGATTTTGTCATAGTGACAAAAAGTGGCGGAGAATTTGTTGCGTTTCCGAGTGCGAGTCGCGCTGTGGAAACCGGAAAAAGGAAGAGTTACATTTTCACCGTTTCCCGTCGAAAGCGAAAGACGCAAGTTGGGTAGTCAAGATGACAAACAAACTTGGCACTGTGGAAAATATGACTACGAGAAAAGCCTGGGAAGTGTCGCTGAAAATAGGAACTTTAAATGGCTGCATCGAAGAAGCACAGCTGCGATATGTTTGCATGTCCCGGACTGGCCTGCTTTGCAAGTGCATTTAAACGTTCCAATTTGACAGGAACTCTCGCAGGAACTTCTACTACTATTTCTTTTAATTACAATCTCAGTTACCTCGTGAGGAGATTCATACAATGCGCTTGTTTGTAAACACAATCCAAATATGTCTATGTTTGAACTGAAGCTTGATTCGGTTCGCTTTCGACCACACAACACAAGAAATTGTGACTTCAGAATTTCCTCTCCCATCAGTATCCCATCACGATAGATCGAGAATCCGTTGAGGCTTGAGGCCATCCAGTGATTGAAAACCTTCATAACACTCAATTCGCTTCTGCCATTTTCGAGTTCCACCGCAATAGGTACTAATTAACCATGTTTCACGTCTGGAGGACATTAAAAACCGCTTACTACTGATAAGATTTTTGAACGCGCGGGCAACAATCCGTGCCCTATCCGACATGTTTGTCTACATGTGAAGCGCATCAGCAGCGCCACCATCGGTAATGTTACTCGCCAATTGGTCTTTGACTCGACTATCACCATGTCAAGTTTCATCTCTTAGTTTTGAAAAGCGAGGCCACTAACGATTTTTTTAAGGAAACTGAAAATGAGATTTTTTTAATTTTTAGTTGGTAGCACTGCCACACAATTGAAAAACAAAAATACAGGCATGAGACAGTTGAACATGAAAATGCAAAAAAATATAGGTGTTCCATTTAAAAAAATTGACGTTTCGTTAATCCCGTCAAAATGGGACACCTGTATAGTTGAAAATAATTTTAGGCTATAGGTCTCATCAAACCATATAACTTTTCTCCTACATCTTTTTCTTTATCTTGAACGGTAAGACCGCTATGGGATAATTACGCTAGGATAGACCACCCTGTACAGGTGGATTGTGAATCCTTGGGGGGGGGGGGGGGGGGCGTGCGTGGATATACCTTTTGGCCACCGCAAGGGTCCCAGTCAGTTCTTGCGGGGGAGCCCCAATTTTAATGTTACGCCACAGCAGTGTCAAACGGTGGTGAGGCAATAGTTCACGGACTTTCAACAATGGGATGACATGCCCCTGCCCCCTGCTAACCCACCAAGGGGCCGATCTGGAGACGCTTTTCCGAGATTGTACCTTATTGAGACATGGTGAACAAGTATACAAAACGGCGTCGCTGTGTCACAATATGCAAGGTTCAAACTGTTTTTGTCGCTTACCGTCCGGACTAATTTTTGAAGACTTTGGGAGTCAATCACTGTTCCTAACCAGGCTGATTTGCGGCGAGTTGTCTGAATATAATTGTAAAAGTGGCTTATTTAAGAGGTCTAATCCAAGAGAACTGGAAATCTGTGTCCACACACCTCTTTCCAGCCACCTTCACCGTTAGCGTATCGCACGCCCCATCGTGTTCCTTGGCCTTAAAAACACAAACAGCCGAATTCTAAAATGCGAGCTCTCATATTTCCAGGAACTTTTGTTGCATTATTCCCTATCAAATAAATTTCTCCTCAAAGTAGACCTTGGTCTCCTTGCTGGCTACGTTTTTCAGGAATCATAGACGGCTTGAGAAATTTATTCAGTCACTCGTTTTTTATACAAAGATAATCTAAAAACCGTAAGTTTCATCAAAATTTTGCCCCTTTTTCCTTAGGTAAAAATGCAAAGTGCGTGACAAATCAAAGGTAACAAGATAAAAACACGAATAATTTACAAAAAGTTTTTATTTCCAATACAGTTACGCAGAAAGCACACAGGCACCACCTACAGCCTTGATCTTCTCCTCAGCAGATTTTGAGAAGAATTTAGCCTTAACAATAACTGGTTGGTTGGGAATACGGCCTTTCCCCAACAGCTTGTAGTAGCCCTAAGAAACAAAAGAAACAAACTTAATGAAAGAACCTCTAATATCAAATCATAAAACGGTACAAATATGAATTTTTTCAAGCATAGATCAGTAATGTACTTTCAGCATTAAAAAGGAACTAAGACCGCCCGTACATGTTATAATCATGTCAATGCTCAAACCTCTTGAATAAAATGACACAAAATAAAACTTACAGCTTTGACAATGTCGATTACTGGGGCTTTGCCTTCAGCATTGTCCTTGTACTTCAATCTGGTCTGTTCACTGACCAGCGTCCACAATTTGTCCAAATTGATAGCCGGGGCCCACTTGGTGTTGCGACGCAAATGGTAATTCCTCATACCCAGCTTACCGAAGTACCCAGGATGGTACTTGTCAAAGTTGATGCGGTGGTGATGCATGCCACCGGCATTACCGCGACCACCAGGATGCTTACGGTGCTTGCCTAAAATACAAAGTTTCGATTGTAACTACTTATTGATGTGCGAGTAACTGAGATTGTGAATTTTTTACTTCTTTGTAATTTTCAAATCAGATTTATAAGAACATGAATCACGGAAGGGTTCATACCGCCCGTTCGCTTTTCATCATAGAAAATTGAAGATTCCCAAGCATACTGCAAAAAACACAAAAAGACTTACCAATACGTCCGTGTCCATGGCTCACGTGCCCCCTTAGTTTCCTCGTCTTCTTTTTATGGGTGGACTAGAATGAAAACCACGATCATAACCTCAATCACTTTTAGCAACGATATGATGAAATATCGAACATTTTTCAATAAAACATGCAGCAATGTTAAAAGGACTGCATTTTTTATTATTCACGGCTGATTTTGATGAGAGATGGTGAAGATTTTCTCCGGTTTAATAAGAAATACCACCTCGAACAGACTTACCATTTTGACGCGTTCACGAATGACACGAGAAGAGAGATATTTCAATATGGCTGGCACATCAACTGCCAACTGCCCAGTCCAGCCAATATCTAGGGTGATCTGGTGACTTTCTCTTTTCAACTGTAACCGACACAGGACCGGAGTTATCTATGGACCGGAGTAGCCTTCTATGGAGCCATCGGAGCCATCTGCGCAAATCATTTTCCAGTTCCAGTTTTTGATGGAAAACCCAGGCAAACAACTCAGAATGGTGTGTATAATAATATTCTGGGATCCAGTACAGATAACAGCCACACGCAAATCCAAACGAAAAAATAGGCAAATCACTCAGAATGGCATGTGGAATGATAATCTAAAATAAAATTTGCGGATTATCCAGAAATGTTTGCAATAGTAGTTTACAATACGAGTTGGCTGTTACATAAGTGGTTTTCCGACACGAAGCCGAAATTTGCAGAACGAGGGCGCAGCCCGAGTTCTGTAAGAGGCTGAGTGTCGGAAAATATCTTGTGTAACATGCCACGAGTGTTGTACAACATTTTACGTGTTTGTTTTATTGCAAATTGTGAAAATGTTGTAGATTTTGAGGTTATTTTGACAAGTGTCAAGTTAAGTACATAAACTGTAAAATCCATATACAACTTATATAAAAGTCTTTATATCTTATGTATTAACACAACAAACACGTAAAGAAAATAAAGAAAAAAACAACGCCTTGAAAAAACCGTTTCTGGATGTTGTTGTATTGTTGGTTGCCTTGTTGTCTACATCAAAATATGCTATTGTTATTATTGTATATACTTATTTCTGTTTTCTTTTGACGTTGCTGATAATACGAATTACCTACCTGTAATCATGTGTTTCTATGGCAATAAAGTATGAAATGAAAAATGAAAATGAAATCACTTCAGTGGAAAATTAGAGCAGGTACCGGGTACAGTGACTCATGATCCATAGAATACTTCATGATCGAGTAATGACTTACCAACAAAACAATGTTGCGCAATGTTCTGCGACTTCTGCGTTGGCCTGAGATGGGCACCGCAAAGATTTACTCCAAGATTTACATTAAAAAAACGCCACCTGGTGTAGAGCTCGGTACTTGATCGTGGAGGAATTTTTTGAGAGGAACACATACTCCGACGTCTACTAGCCTAGGTGGGCACTAGTAGATACCTGCAATACCCACATCATTGACATGGAAATTTGATAAGTAGAAAAAATGTGAAAAGGGGTTTGCATTTGTGTCTCTCATTTATGTTATGGTTGGCGTATTTAGCTGGATTGTAGTAGATCTAGCTCCAGAGGTGCGCAGCTGAAAGACTACGCCCCCAGCAATGCACTACATTGCGATTGCAGTAAAAAAAGGCAACGTTTGCGTCCCGAACACAAAGGTATAGCTACGGCGAGCTTGTTAGAATGAAAAATGTGGATCTCCAGCTAAAGTCCAAGCAGAAAATCTTAAGAAAAAAGCGAGGAAAAAAGGTGGGTGGTGGTTGACTCTGCATGGCCAGCCCAAGGTGACTTTTTCTTGGCTGGCAGGCTGGCTTGTTGTGTGTTTCCCTCCGTGTGGATGTGACAGTAGAAGATCGAGTTTCTTCGCGAAGAGGCCATTTTCCCCAATAAGTTCAATCGCCTATAGTACGACGACGTAAACAATTCAACTGTAAAGAAACTATATAAGTGTGATCGTAATTTCCCCCTTGGTAGGACTAATCATCGTGAGTAGAAGGCAACAGAGTTTGTTTCGTGGTTGTAAAAAGTGTTTAAAATGTAGCCTTCAAGTGTACTCGACCCCGTTCCACTAATAATAGATTTAAATATGGCGGTGGAATCAGAAATTCACCTTGGAAATAAGAATGTTCATACTAGACTAAAGTATATAGGTTCCAAGTTCTTCTCAATCGTTCCACTAATAAGAGATCTCAATATGGCGGCCAAGATGGCGGCGGAGCCCATTGTACTCCTCCCAGATCAGCCGGACTCACCAAGCTACAATGTGGTGCTTGGATGTTTTATGGTCGGTCCACCCAAGCACTGGGGTCGACAAGCGCGCGGTTGACCGGGACTCCGTCTTGACCCTCAACGCAAAAGTGCGGTTGTGATTTACCTCACACCTGCGGCGGTACGTTCCTGACTTCGTCCGTCCCCCTGACTACGCTGTCGGTTTTCTTCTACACATTGCCGTACTACCGGTTGCTAAGGGGTAGAAAATAAAAATTACCGGAAAATGTTTCTTATCAAGTTATTATAATTATTAGACCATTCAACAGATCGTCCAATTATTCAATTTGACCTGCCGAACCGTTTTTCAAATAAAGGGGAAAAAATAAATCCACGGCAGAGAGAAACCAAACCAACACAATCATGAAGTTTCAAATTGACTCAAGACAAACTTGATCGGGACAGCAGACTCGAGTTTGCGTCTGTTCTGCAATCTTCTACCATCCACTTTGTGCAACGAGGATACCTATTTGATCCACAAGGGTTTTACAGGTATGAGAAAGAAATAGACAATAAACCTTAATCCGGATAAAATTTCCTACCAACTTGCACGTCTCAGGGTTGTCTTTGTTTCTACGCTTTGTACTGTCATATTGATTCCTTGTGAAAAGTACCTTAATGTTGTGTGTGGTTAGTGACATAGGTAGTAATGTTTTCTTTCGCATTGACGCTATTATTATCATGAAAAGAATGTATCATTGACAACTTAATTCAAATTTCGCGGGCGACAGGTAGTTACGATTTGAGAAGCACCAGTGGCGCCATCACTTGGTAATCGAAATCGTGATCAGAAAATTATTTAAATAATTCATCAACTTTGCAATAGGTACATTATTTATTATTATGCCTCAAAAAAGAGTACATGCACAATGATTGTTACATAAATTTTCAGTACCTATAATAATAGCTTTATATCAATACACCCACATTATACTAAATTTTGTTCAACAAAAATATACCTTTTTTTGGGGCTCATTATAAACTTCAATAGTAAATTATTGATTATAATAGGAGCTAGCAGGTATACTGGGTGTAACCAAGAATGTGCTCACCCCCTAATTGAAAACAGTCTTTTGAAACGCCACTCGAAGCCATCTAGGACCTCATGTAAATTTGACGCTGATTCCTAAAAAATGACATTTTTCATGTGATGCCCGAACACGTTCTCAGTTACGCCCAGTATAGTGAAGTATGAAGATTATTTCTTGACTTTCTCTTCTTGACTTGATTCTTCTTCAGTAGATTCCTCTTCATCATCGTCATCGTCGTCGTCGTCGTCTTCTTCATCGTCATCATCATCATCTTCATATTCTTCATCATCATCATTGTAGGGATTATTGTCATCATAATCTCCATAACCACCACAAGCTTCATCATCATCATCATAGGCTTGTCCTTGTCGTCCGAATTTGTGACTTCTCGCTGTAGTATTTATAAAATCATTATAAACGTTATTTACCATTATGTCTATCAAAAAAAAAAGTAAGCAAAGGTTTACATTCCCTGAATAAAATTCAAAGTTTGTAATAACTTGAGTGCGCCAAAAACGTAATCACTTTTGGTGACGCGAGATCCATGTTGCTCCCTCTTTTCAAGCAATGCAATGTGACGTCATGTATTAGCCACAAAATTGACCATACCTACTTTGATACTATGTACTTGGAATTTTTACGATGCCATCAACAACTGAGGCAATAAAGAAATCGTGCAAGGATGCTAACATAATATGTATCTAATAAACAAAACTCACTGGACATGCTAAGATCCTTGGTTTGAGAAGTTTCGTAGCCGCATTTCGGACAAGGAATCGCCTTGTTCTTTTCATACTTGAAGCCCTTCCTACGTACGTGGTCCTCGCAGTAGCAGGTCTTGCATCTCAAACACGAGTACTGTCCCAGCTTGTTGCAAGACTGGCACTTGTAGTTTTCCGATTCGAGCACTTGACAGGAAGCTTGATGTTCAAACTGATCGTCTTCGCAGAGGAAGTTGTTGCAAAAAGAGCAAGTGAAGAGACGACCTCCATGGTCCCACACGCCTCTTTCGCATTCAATGCAAACGGCGTCCTGGAGGGGGCAGGTGCAGGCGTGCGACTGGAGGCACTTCCTGCCGTGGCACACCCAGGCCTCGCAGAAATCACAAATGGCCCCCTGGATAATGAACACAGATTCATTCTCAACCTCAGTGTTATGAATTCAGATTTAATTAATATCCCTCTTCAAAGTGAATAGTGAAAGCACCTAAATACTCCACATACAGAGGAGTGCATGAAAAACGACCGACGCTGTACCATCGTTATTCCTTATCCGATTTTCAAAACTCAAAAACCAGTTTAAATGGTACACTTTATATCTCCTATAATTCGCTAGTGAAAAATAACTTTCTTATTATGATGCTTCTGAGTACTGACAGCCAACTTTTGTTTTTCAAATGGCAACTAGTTATATATTTTCATTTTCTTTTTTGATTCCTTACGCTCATCTGAATGTAATGATGCAGCGATAGGCCATTTTCCCACTACAGTGCGCTTGCGTTCGTTTGTCAAATGAGTAAGATTTCCGGCGCGTAATATGCGATATTCAGCGGCACGAGTTGCGCTGTAGGTTCGCAAAACTAGGGGATGGAACTCATGCGTCTGCGCGAGCTAGGAAAAGTCAAAACCTGCAGATTTTCAGCCATCGATTTAACAAAGGAAAATAGATGACAAGAAACTCCTGACTTCCATGCTAGATTATGTGGAATGATGTTGTCCATGTGCATTGCTGTCGAAGAAATGAATTCCGCGCGTAGTGCTCCGAAAAGAACGAAAAAGCCGTTTCCAGTGTATAACTGGTTGCCTAGAAGGTGATGTTTTTTGGGAACACACATGAAATGGAACTGTCATGTTCTTTCCGTACGGTTTTTGCAGCCAGGCACTCAACAAACTGCCCGTCATTTTTGAAAAAAAAAAAACAGAAAACACAAAACCTCTGATATATTATACATATAACCCGATAAAATTTTAGTTACCATTTGTTTACATGCAGTTTCATGCCACTGACAGACAGAACGGCAACCGTAAGGCAGAGAAGAATACCAGAAGTAGGGCGGTATTTTCAAAAACACACCAACTGATAAACACGTTACCATATTTTCGCTCATTGTGCATCTAGAACTGATCCATCATTGCTGGTCTTGAACACAATGAAAGATCAAGAAACACTCTTTTTTACATAGCTTATTTGAAAGTTTCATTTCCAGCCGTTTCAATGATAGACAATGTTGAAATTACGCTTTTTACATGTGTTAGCATACGGCACTATTCTCAAATCCCCTAGCATGGTTGCGCCAGCGCAGAAATGGCACTAAATTTCGCCTATTGAATATTCGACCAGGTTGGTACAAATGCAACTAGAACATACGCGAAAGTGATGTTAAGTACAAAACTTTTTTATGTATTTGATAGATCATGGATTATCAAAGTACCTACTCTATATTAAAAAAAACCGCTAGCATTACAAAATTACAATATCTTTTTCATAATTAATAACGACTTGCTGTGAATGCGCATGTCAGAAATGCTCATACGCGCCGGTCCGGATTGTAGTGTAGTGACCGTTGCGTTGGGTGACTTTTGGCGTGATTTTGTAATTTCGTTATAATTATGCTCGTAATTATGTTGTTCCAACATTATCCTCACCACCACCAAAGCTAGTTCCTCGATTTCTTGTTCCATTTATATTCATCCACCAAATTTTACTATTCACATTCGATATAAGCCTCAAAACGTATAAACATAGGCAATGATTTTGCAAATGACGAATGACCTTCTCTGGGACATGATATGAACACTTACAACACTCTGGAGATGTAAATGGAAGGATTGCACTACCCTGGGTATATCTGGTTGTCTCTAGTGGTAACTGCCAATTACCTAGCAAAATGCCGATATGTGCCGCTCCTAAAAAGTACAAAAATATTGCCAATATTTTCTATTACGAGCTTCAACTTTGATTACTGTTTGACTTCTACAAAAATATTGATACGAACATTTGGAACAGTAGATGTGTTGACAATTTGTTTTCCAGTTGGGCTTGTAAGGACCATTAGAGCATGAAATTACCATGTAAGGTCCTTCTGCAGTGCAGACAGCTTCTTAATAAGAAAGCTGCTTTTCTAAGCAAATCGCGTTCTGGAATGGCATAACCTTAAAAACATGTGTCAAAACACAGCAGTTGTTTCGCCGTTAACTGTCGTCTGTCAGAATTTGTACCACCCTGCTGACGCTTGCGCTAAGATGGCCTCAAAACGAAAAGGATGTATATCACCATTTTTGTTATCAAACACAAAAAAAAAATTGAACTGCGAAATTTTTACAAATCACAGTAGCATCGGAACACCCACGATATGCACGCAATCCGGTAGGCTGGGTGCAAAATGATGTTCAAAAGCACAAAGTAGATCAGGCGTTTGGCTTTTCAAAATGTAAATGTCAAAATGTTTTCAAAGTTCTAAAAAAGCTGCCCGTTTCTAAGACGTCTTTGTTCTCTATTTTCAGCTCACTGTTTTATATCTTCCTAAGTATGTATTGTGCCCCGTCAGGAAAAAATGTCTTATTGATTTTTCATTTTCACAACACATACCTAAAAAGATGAAAAATAGTAAACCAGAAATATAGAATAAACAAGTCTTAGAGACGGACAGCTTCTTTCGAATTTTGAAAACATTTTGAAAAGCCAAACGCCTGACCTACTTTGTGCTTTTGAACATCATTTTGCACCCAGCCTACCGGATTGCGTGCATATCATGGGTGTTCTGATGCTACTGTGATGTGTAAAAATTTCGCAGTTCAATTTTTTTTTCTTCGTGTTTGATAACAAAAATGGTGATATTGATGTATCATTATATTCAGATAAGCGTAAGGAATCCAGAAATAGATTAAAAAAATAAAGTTGCCATTTGAAAAAAAAAGTTGACTGTCAGTGCTCAGAAGCATCATAATAAGAAAAATATTTTTTACTGTCGAGTCATAGGAGACATCATACCATTTGAACTGGTTTTTGAATTTTGAAGATCGGATAAGGAATAACGATGCTACAGCGGTGGCCGTTTTTTATGCACTCCTCTGTATATCTAGTGGCGGCCAAAAGTTTGAAAACACATTTCGAAACTTTCGAAAGTATTAGTTTTATTTTTTATTTCACCTACTAGTGATTAAATTTAACGCTGAGAGTGAAAGAAGTTCAAGATTGGCTCGTCCTTGGGCCTCAAAACTTACTTCCAATTTCAGAGCTTTTTAATTTATAATTTTGAAACTTGAGGCGCTATGGATTCACAAATCTTTACTGGTAGAGTATGGCTCATTAACCTTGCCATGTCAAAATTTCTCTGCGATTGGATTGACAGTTTTCTTGAAAACGGTTCTGAAAGGGTTTTTAGAAGGAAACAGCCGTTTTTAAGAAAACGGGCCAATCCAATCGCAGTGGAATTTTGACATGGTAAGGATAATATTGGAAGTTTTGAGGCACGACGATCCCAATCTCAATCCATTGTGAATAAAGACTTCCTTACAGTAAGTTGTGTTTTTGACTTAATGAAAGCGCTTTAAACTGTCAAAATTGAATACAAAATTTTCAGATGTTACAAGGTGTCCAAGGAAGGAGGTGGAATAAGAACTACTAAAGCAGCGTTCATAATGGCTGTTAACTTATTCCGTAACCGTAAAACTTCAACAGTTGAAAATCAATGTTTTGGTTCACAATAAGATGTTAACTTATGCCGTTATTGCCGTTCTGTCAAACTTGACCAAGATTCAAGTTCTACATCCAAGATCAAGGGACTAGTAGTACTAGTACCAACTAATACTACTAGCTACTAGTCCTACTATTATACTACCAGTTACCAGTACTACCACCCCGAAAACCTTCAAGTCTGTGTAGGTATATTTTATATTTATAGACCGTGGTCCGTACTGTCAAGTTTACATCCTACATCATACGGCATGCGGCATAAGTTACCGGACATTATGAACGAAACTTAACTGTCGGGACTGTCAGGTCAGGAATGAATCTATTTAAATTTACGTGATGACTGATGACGTTCGTCGTTTGTTTATAGTATGAACCAGTAGTGATGTTCCAGAGGTTCTCCATTCCGCCGTATGTGGCAAGAATTTTAAGAATTCAACCAAGAATTAACACAAGAATTTTCCACAGTTGCTACAAAATTTTAAGTAGAAAGTCAATCCTATTGTTCGGTACCGATCGTAACTAGTTCAAATTCTAATTGATTTTTAATTTTAGTGGTTTCATATAATGGTAATTGCATATATACTTGCGTTAGATTCTCATAGTTATACATAGTAAACTACACCCGGTAAGTCCTCGTTTACACTAATTGTGGAAGTCACTTTGTTCCTTTTTTTGTAGTTTTTTTTTAATTTATTTTCGATTGTCTGAGTCGGTCCTTCTGAGGTTTAAGTCCTTCAATTGAACAAGCTGGACAAAGACAATTGTCGAAGTTGCCGAAAACACTTATTATATTATTAATTGTCCTTTTCACTGTATTTTACTATGCAACGTGTCGTTTCATTCATCTTCCAGCGTTGCCTACCCGACCGCCTCAAGAGTGCAATTTGGATCAAGTCGCATACACACGTCTAAACTATCATAGCTAACTGCAATTCCTAATTTAAAAAAACACCCGGTATCATCAGTTTCGCGGATTTTTGTCATTACAGTGAGCTACGGAAAAATGTGTTGTTAGTACGAATGGTATTTCCGAGGTGTTACTTCTCTTGGTATTTTTCGAGATTACTTAGCAAAAATAGGGAAACGTGAGTTTTCTTGTAGTGAAAATTTGCTGTGATCGATAAGGGATATCGTCTCCACTGGTTGGTGGTTCTTCGCTAATGCTGTTAGGTTAGTAGCGGTTAGTAGAGCTGGAGAAAATAATGCCAAAGCGCGACAGTACTTGAGAAAATGTTATGAAAATGCCCATTATCCAGTGGCCCCAGTGAAGTAGAGAAAACTTTCTTCGATAGAGATTAATTCATTGAGTTAAATATTAATTTATGGAGTTGGACTGCAAGAGGCCATACACATGCGTGAATGTGTTGCAAGGTTATTTCAACATGAAACTTGTTCATTTGCTGTAATCATCTTTTTATTTTTACCTGCTTGCTGTTTAGTATAAGCTAGAGTAATACCCTTGACAGACTGCACCTTAATGATCATTAAGTGTATTGATCATTAAGTGTAATGATCATTAACGTCAAATGACGATTGCGAATTTGGGGGTGACACACTGCAAATCGTAATAAGCCTATGAGCTTGCGCCGTAGCGCATGAATAAGCGTCTAACGCCACATCAATTTTCCCTAAAATGTCAATGTCAAATTGTCGAATGGTCCGGAGTATTGGGCTATTATTGCCCTTATTATCTATAATTATAATACGGGGTGTTTATAAGAGACTGTGATCGCGGCAGGCTTGGGTCAGGCCGAAAAACGTAGTAACAGGCGCAATTGTAGTGATCGAGAGCGGATTCCAAAGGCGATGCGATCACAGACGTTTATAAACACCCGGTATTAATTTCATATTTTCGGTGAAGTGTGAGGTGGTATTTAGCTTAGATTCCATTCAATCAAGAAAGCGTGGTGTGAACATTGCAAGCGATAACAAAGTAATTACTGGTTGCATTGTTGACACCGCATCATACTATCTTTATTTGTTGCCAAAATATATGTTGAATTTGTACTGAGTCGAAAGAAATGGAGGAAAAGAAGAATAAGAGACTGATGATTTAGTCAATAACCTGATCAAAATCGCATAGCCCCATAGTCTAACCAACTTTCAAGCGCGGTCCTGGTTTATGTGCGCGGCTGGCAAGTGGCAAGGCAACTGACAGATGCATGTTATAGTTCATTATGTTTGTATCTATCGTGTGTACCTTCCATTTCGCTTGCTTTTGCAAAATTTCACATTTTTCACGACGGACGTTCTGGAAACCTATTATCAATGAATTCGACTTTGCCAAAGACAGAGTACCACCAACCGATACTGTGCTACAAGTTCGCAATGTTCGTATCATCCAACTTTCGCGAACAGGTGCAGGCGGTTATTTCTTATGTAAAGCGAGGAAATTTCTCAATTTTTCGTATGTGCTTATGCGTGCACGCTACGGGAATTATATACCTACCTGTCTCACAGATACTTACGGGTAACCCATCTCCTCATCAATAAATTCGACTTTGCCCAAAAATAAAGTGCCGCCAATCTATATCCTGCTGCCCGTTTGCAATGTTCGATTTTTTCGTACGTGCTTATACGTGCACACTACGGGCATTATCTCATAATTTGATACAAGAGATGTTGTTGCAAGAAGCAAGACACAAAATCCAGTTCCTCCATTCCAGAAATACGTGTCTGAATGGCAAACTGAAATGACGGACTTGATGACAAATGACAGATATCGCGATTCATTGCAGAAAAACTGGCCAATGGTATTCAAAAATCACGGCGATGATGCACGACCACTGGCGATTATTCGGCGATTATGGTTACTCCTAGTTTATGACCATTAAGGTCCCAAATGACGTTCTAAATGATCATTAAGTAAATGACGACGTGACACACTGGTCATTTATATCGTATTTACGCTTAATGATCATTTAGTTTTCCAGTCTGTCAAGGGTATAAGTAGTAGTCACTACTCAGTGATAAGCATCAAAAGGGGCTTTTGGCCACAGGGCATTTTCATTCCATTTTCTTCAGTATTTCCGCGCTTTGACATCACTATCTTCAGCGGTCGCCACTAACCTAACAGCAATGGTGAAGGGCCATCAAGCAGTAAAGACGATGTCTTTCGTCGACCGCAGCAAATTTTTCCCAGTAAGGTAGAAAAAACGACCTTCAATTGACAATATTCTATTTAAAATCAATTTATGGAGTTGGACTACAAGAGGCGAGATATGCGCGTGAATGCACTGTTCTAGAAAAAATTCAACATGAAACATATTCATTTGATGGATGTACCATTGCGGTCAAAATAAAGTGGACGACAGTTGACAGATTTTTTGTGATTATGGCCTAGACGTCGCATGACAGCAAGCCAACTCGTTGACTTTGTCGTCCACTTTATAATGTCCGCAACCGTGACGCCTTATTTTTGCCTGCTTGCTATTTTAGTACAAGCTAAAGTAGGTAATAGTCACTACTCAGTGATAACCATCAAAAGTGGCTTCTGAGCAGACGGCATTTTCATTCGATTTTCTGTAGTATTGCCACGCTTCGGCATCACTATCTTTAGCGGTCGCTACTAACCTAACAGCAATGGCGAAGGGCCACCAAGCAGTAAAGACGATGTCTTTCATCAACCGCAGCAAATTTCCCCCTGAGGTAGAGAAAACTTCCTTCGATTGACATTAATTTATTGAGTTGAACATCTATTTATGGAGTTCAACTGCAGGAAGCGGGACACGCGCGTGAATGCACTGTTGTAAAAAATCTCAACATGAACTTTGTTCATTTGCTGTATTCATCTTATTTTTTTATTGCTACCTGCTTGTTGTTTAGTATAAGCTAGAGTAGGTAGTAGCCAGCGCTCAGCGATAAGCATCAAAGTGGCTTTTGACCAGAGGGCATTTTCATTCCATTTTCTTCAGTATTGCCGCGCTTCGGCATCACTATCTTCAGCTGTCGCTACTAACCTAACAGCAATGGCGAAGGGCCACCAAGCAGTAAAGACGATGTCTTTCATCGACTGCAGCAAAAGTTCCTCCTGAGGTAGAGAAAACTTCCTTCGATTGACATCAATTTATTGAGTTGAACATCTATTTATGGAGTTCAACTGCAGGAGGCGGGACACGCGCGTGAATGCACTGTTGTAAAAAAATCTCAACATAAACTTTGTTCATTTGCTGTATTTATCTTATTTTTTATTGCTACCTGCTTGCTGTTTAGTATAAGCTAGAGTAGGTAGTAGCCAGTGCTCAGTGATAAGCATCAAAGTGGCTTTTGACCAGAGGGCATTTTCATTCCATTTTCTTCAGTATTGCCGCGCTTCGGCATCACTATATTCAGCTGTCGCTACTAACCTAACAGCAATGGCGAAGGGCTACCAAGCAGTAAAGACGATGTCTTTCATCGACTGCAGCAAAAGTTCCTCCTGAGGTAGAGAAAACTTCCTTCGATTGACATCAATTTATTGAGTTGAACATCAATTTATGGAACTCATCAAGTTAGAGTAGGTGGTAGTCACTACTCAGTGATAACCATCAAAAAAAGCTTCTAAGCAGGCGGCATTTTCATTCCATTTTCTCAAATATTGCCGCGCTTTGGCGTCACTATCTTCAGCGGTCGCCACTAACCTTAACATCAAATGGTGAAGGGCCACCAAGCAGTAAAAACGATGACTTTCGTCGACCGCAACAAATTTTTCCCAGAAAGGTAGAGAAAACTACTTTCAATTGACAATAACTTATTAAACATCAATATATGGAGTTGCAGAGAATGCAATTTCAACATGAAACTTGTTTATTTGCTGTATGTATCTCCTTATTTTTGCCTGCTTGCTATTTTAGTATAAGCTAGAGTAGGTAGTAGTCACAACTCAGTGATGATAGCCATCGAAGGTGGCTTCTGAGCAGACGACATTTTCATTCCATTTTCTTTAGTATCGCCGCGCTTCGGCATCACTATCTTCAGCGGTCACCACTAACCTAACAGCAATGGCGAAAGGCCACGAAGCAGTAGAAACGATGTGATTTATCAACCGCAGCAGATTTTTCCCAGTGAGGAAGAGAAAACTTCTTTCCATTAACATTAATTTATTGAGTTACACATCAATGTATAGAGTACAACTACAAGAGGCAAAATACGCGTGTATCTCCTTATCTTTGCCTGCTTGCTATTTTAGTATAATCTAGAGTAGGTAGTAGTCCCCACTCAGTGTTGGGCATCAAAAGTAGCTTCCAATCAGAGGGCATTTACATTCCGTTTTCTTTAGTATTACCGCGCTTCGGCATCACTGTCTTCAGTGGAAGAGACGATGTCTTTTATCAACCGCAGCAAATTTTCACTCCAAAGAACCTCATGTTGTCCTATTTTTGTTATGTAGTCTTGAAAATTCACATTCAGAATGCATGACAGAATGTAAGTCAGGATTGGGATTCACTCTGCAAGTATCCTGATCCTATTCTCAGTTCCTTCCTACATTAAACTTTCTTCGAATTATCAAAAAACTCTTGAAAAAAAATTAGAAGTAGTCTAGTAGACAAGTTCCCTATTCCTTAGGTCACATTGTGACACAGCATCACAGAAGAGTAAAATGTCCTTACCCACAAATTAGAATGTGAGGTCTCCCTAGGAACAATAATTATTCCTTGATCCAGAGTTTGAACCACCCCGTTCTGTATTCAAGTCATTACACTGCCAGGCTTTTATTTTGGTAAAAATATTTGTTTAGCTGGGTGCTTTATATTCACTGAGGACTAAATCGTTATACCTAGATTGATCTAAAATTTGTAGAACTCTATACGCACCACCATGCCCATGCCGGTCGTGTAGACTCCAGGATGTCGGACGACACAGTCTCCGGTTTTCAACATGCACTTTATTTTGCCGCATTGTGCACAAATTGGTAAACGCTGCACGCTCTGGCAGAAATAACAAAATGCACGGCTTTTCTGTTTGCTGGAATCATTGAAATTAATAAATTAGTGAACACGAGGGCGGCCATCCCGATAATTCCTTACCGATGGCACTTCTCGCATTCCATTGCCATGTTGCAAGGATGCTCCGCCAAGGCCACATTTCCCCTGGCGGCGCGGATCTCCTTTTGCCGTAGCTTTTGCTTTTCGGCTTTTTTTCGCTGGCCAGTCTTCTTTTTCGGCATTTTATTTCGCAGACACTACCTCGTTTTGTCACCAGCTCACCACATCAAGCCAGGGAACCATCAAACGATAACCTAACCTCTCAACTTGACATTGCGGACTTTTGTGGGGCTTTTCTTGGGAACTAACGGTTGCGGTATTTTCGCCCGACACTGGGTTATGACCCTTATCTATGGTTATGACCATAGATAAGGGTTATGACCATAGATAAGGTTATGACTGGGTTCGCCCGACACGAAAGTCAATGTTAGACTGTTGGCAGCATTGTGACATTTCGACTCGAAATTCAGCGGGAAGGATGCATTTGTTGAAGGGACGGCAACAAGGCAATGTGTCGGGCGAAAATACCCGTCACCACCCCGTCACGTGACCAAGGCCAACACCACGGTGGAAAACCAGTTTCAGGGGCAGGTTTCCAAAACCCAAAAATCTCATTTGCGTTCATCCATCTATGGGTTTTAGATGGATAAAAAGATAAAGGTGGACTTCAGTGTCAAGAGCACTCGAAAGCTCAGTGGGTTTTTATTTCACACAACCCCGGCATATGATAAGAATAAAAACCAAACTTAAATACCTAAGGGGCAATAGACCAAGGGGTGCCTCGGCTTTTGCCAATATTGCCATGTTGGTGTCATGATCATAGAGCAGGGTTTCTTGACCTTTTCCTAGTCATGGACCCCTCTCAAAATTTTAGAGAGCTTTATTTACACCGGACCCTTAATTTCTCGAAAGTAAAACGCGGTTTAACATTTTTACCACCTTTGCACCTTTTATATTGTTTTCGCTTATAAACTTTACATACAGGTGATTTTTTAAAAAGGACCCACCCACACCTCCAATTTCTCGATGTATTTTTTTTGCGAGAAAAAAGCTGCCACAGGTCGATTTGCTTTTTTGAGGGGGGCTTTTTCACTAACACGACACACGTTATTTTCAATATATCTTTCCCCTCGTCTTTCCCTTATTCGTTCCACGACCGTCCACCCTTTTAGGTATTAGGGTGACTATATACCCTTTTTGGATTTCAAATGGGAATAGAGGTCGAACGTCGAACTGCACATCATTTTTGAAGGTCATCTAAATTCCCTTTCACAACAATTTCGAAAAAATTAAAATCAAACAAAGCCCGCGCGTTCTGAAATAGGTATACCTACAGGTGTTTGCAAGTTTGGGGTAGAAAATTGAACAGCAGGGTAAGGAAATGTTCCAAAAGTGCCAGAAAAATATATTCAGAAAAATGTTGAAAAAAAGTATGATTTTTATTTTTTTAAATAAAATAAATATCAAGTTCGAGGGTCAAAAGTTGGTCCTTCGACCCCTTTTTATTTTCGTAATTTTGAAAAAATAATTCAGTAAACTTTTTTAAGTTTACTAGATCCGCCTCTATATTTTTTGCTAGTGATGTAAAATAGCCGCTATTTATATTTGAGGATATATATCCGGAGTTTATAGCTGCTATATAGCAGGCTATTTTGGCTATTTCTGGAATTTTTTTTTAAAGTGATTTTTTGTATTTGTATTTTTCCGGTCATTTTGACACCAAATACAAAGATGTTGGAAACAATTGAATAAATACTAAAAAAAAGTATTTATTGTGTCCGATATTGCACAAATGTGGTATCAAATTTTAGCTTGGCTCCTATCGAATCAAGGCATCAAATAAAGTGAAATTAAAAGAAAAATCCGTTACCCCAGAAGAAATTGATGTGAAATCAACATAATCGAAATGAAAATGTAGTTTTAGGCGATCATTTTCATATCAAAATAAACGGGATATAATACTCACTTGTCACTTTTTTCAAATTATTTATTGCGCGGGAAAAATCGGATTTATAGCCGGCTACAAACGTTTATATCTAGCGGCTATTTATGCTATTTTGGATATATATCCTGCGGATATAAATCCGACTCACATCACTATTTTTTGCAGTTTTGTGTTCAGCTTTCTCAACTGTCTTATAATGGCTCTATTTTTTTTTGTGTTACTGTAATATGTAGGATGAGCGAGAGGAAATTATTGATATGATATTCTGGTATGAAGCCAGATATTCCACGATTCCACTTTAGATTTCTTTTTGCGCTTAAGCCATTTTTCTTTGTTCGACAATATTCAGACTGACTAACTGAAAGCTGCGTACTATTTGGCTTGTCTCTTATTCATCACGGCCGACCTAGTTTTTGAAAAAAAAAGTCAAAAAAATTGCAAATTTCGTAAAAACTTCCGATTATGTATTTCGAAAAGTGTATGAAGTTTAAATGTGGTAAAGATGAAAATTGAAAAGTTCAATTTTTTGTGAATTTTTTCAAGCAAACTGTGAAAATGCGATTTTTTCAGTTTTTAATTTTTAGTTGCTAGTACTGTCATACAATTTAAAAACAAAATACAGGCATAAGACAATTGAAAAAGCTGAACACGAAAATGCAAAAAATATCTGGTGTTACATTTAAAAAAATTGACTTTTTGTTAATTCCATCAATATAGAACACCCGATAGCCGAAAATAGTTTTAGGTCATAGGTCTCATTAAAACCATGTAACTTTTTTCTTACATATTTTTTTCTACTTGAACGGTAAGACCGCTATGGGATAATTACGCTAGGATGGACCACTCTGTATACAAGAAAGTACACCGTATAAAAAAAATCATCTTAATTTTTGAGTGTGAAATATTGAAGGTAGGTATACTTTTACCCTGCTGCTGCAGTGGGCATTGTCATTCCATTTTCTTCAGTGCCACCGCGCTTGAGCATCATTTTCTTCAGTGGTCAGCAGGTCGATCACCACTATTCCCAACAGCATTAGCGAGAAACCGCAAACCAGTTGACGATTTTCGTTACAATGCTGGAACATTTTTTGACAAAAAACAATTATCAACTGTTTTATAATTTTGAGAGACGTAGAAAATTAAATATATGCCTATTTTTTTGAAAAAAGTCACTGAGAAAGAAAAATATTTTTTTTTACATAATTGAAAAACTGTATTACATTTTCTAACACACACTCAGTACACCGTATACAAAAAATTGAGTTTTCATCTAAATTTTTGAGGGAGAAATATTGAAGATACTCCCACCCTGCTGCTGCGGTGGGCATTGTCATTCCATTTTCTTTAGCACCGCCGCGCTTGGGCATCATTTTCTTCAGTAGCCACCACTATACCTAACAGCATTAGCAAAAAAACGCCAACCAGTTGACAGCTGAGTCTTTGTAAAGTTCCCTGGAAGGTCCGCTACAACGTACGACTGGAGAGTTTAAGCGCTATTTCTGGGACACCTGTATATTCCACAAAACTTGATAAACACTTTAGGACAGGACAGAACTTTGAAAGTCACTACAGACTAAATAGTGTCGGACCATAGAATACCTAACAGAAAAAATCAACATGCGGGAGGTTTGGTCATAATGTATGATATATGGAATATGTGGCTGAAACATAATAATGATCGATGATGGTTTATGGCTATATGTCATGTCCAAACTATCCCACAGTAGCAATAATCTTTCAAAAAAAGTTATTCCAAACTAAAATAGATTGTTTGCTATTTCTGCTTTTGTACAGAGAGCCCTTTCTTCCTCTTCATGGGTGAAATGTTACCTATTAGAATAAACCATGGAAATGCATTTTTTCAACATCTATCAAAACAAAACATTTTCAAAAAAAAGAAAATCAAAATTTCGGAGCCATCAATTCTCTTTTCAAATTGACCTCAACGATAAATTTCTGTTGAAAACGAAGACTCAAGGGCGCCGATCGTTTGCTGGAAAATATGCCCTCCACGCCTTCCTGAAAAACAATAAGTAGGTATATATAGACCTTCTCATATAGGCGGTTCCCTTTACTCGCAGCTCGTGCGCAGGTCTTCCTATAGACTAAATAACTCATTGGTTCAATTGGCTGTTTAACCGGGAGCGCTTATCGATCGGGCTGGCTGGGCTTGGGGTTGACGATGGCGCCAATATAGGTGAACCTGCGCCCCGAGGACCGCTATATCCTTTATTCTCTTTTCAAATTGACCTCAACTTTATAATTTTGGGATTTGAGGCGCTATGGATTCACAAATCCTTACTGGTTAGAGAATGGTTCATTATCCTTGCCATGTGAAAATTTCTCTGCGATTGGATATGATGCTCGATATGATGGGTCGTTTTCTTGAACGGTTCCCAAAGGGTTTTTGGAAAGGAATAAAGAACCGTTTTCAAGAAAATGACTAATCCACTCGCAGTGGAATTTTGACATGGCAATAAGGGATAATGATTAATGACCCATTGATCTGTTATTATCTACCATTAACGAATTGTGAAACTGCATAATAAACGACTCCTCAAGTTTAAAAATTAAACATTATATAACATCAAAATTGGAAGTTTTGAAGCGCGAGGATCCCAACCTTGAAACGAAGCTTTAATTGACGATATTTACAATGAAATGATTTGAAAAAGACTGATTTAAAGTTTTCCCGGAAAATTCAGATTTTCTCCGGCAAGAAGAAAACACGTACGACTAAAACATGAAATTTTAGTCTGTAGTCCAGGATTTCCACCATTTCCCGGTCGGACGCTACGAATTTTCAAAGTTTTCCCATGCCATTGATTACTCGATTGGGATGGCCATTGATCAGATTTTAACCAGAATGACGCGTCGTTCGGTGCTAGGCACTATAGCGAGAAGAAACCCTTGCCTGAGGAATGAGATAAACTTACTTGGGAGAGGAACTTTTTTTCGAAATATTCCGACTTAAATCGAAAGTGTATTGCATTAGTTTTTTGATTCCCTTGAGCTCCGCCACTTGAAACTCGTGAGCAAAGGAAATTGGTACCTAAACAGATCTGTGATATAAGATATATACCTACGCTACTTTTTGATGTGTTTTGAATTAGCATATTTTATTCATAGGTGTTATAATGTATATGATCAATTATTGATAAACGTATTATTCATTATTTTTGGGGAAGGAGGAATTTTTGAAATCGGACCAACGGTTTTCGATTCCTCCCTCCTGGAAAAACTCCAAATTTTCCAACCTCTGATCTCGTAAACAGATGTTCACCAATTTTTTTTTTTGAGCAATATGTAACTGGTTCTTGGTCATTTCCCAACTATTTATTTTCCCAATTTTCCCGTGATTTGCTGTAGGTAGAATAACAATGGCGATTTAAGGATGTGACGCAAGAGACTAAAAGAAGACTCTTAACATAGATCGGATCCCAGATAAATCATCTAAATGTCCGATATCACAAAGTTGTAATCAAATTCTATCAAATTTATAACGTGGAATAAAATGCAAACCCAGTTAAGTACTTCAAGAAAAAAATTACTGGATGATAGCAAGATATATTCAAGTTTAAGCTTTTCAGAACAAAATACAATTTGTTATTAGCACGTCAAAATAAATATAATGAAGTATAACATAAAATATAAATAGATAATATATAGATATAAAACAATCACAGCCTTATCACTCAGGCGTGACAGTAAATCTGTCACTTAGAAATCCGTCTATTGGCGAAAATCAGCGGCCACCAGAAGGCGCTGAACGCAGTCAAACATTAGAGAGACCTAAATCAGGGTACCTAGAGAGACGAAGCTATGAAAGGGATATATCGGTATTCTCTGTCATTATCTCGGCATTTCCTGGCCTCGTCAAAATTTAAAACAGAGTTAACTGCGGTGGGCGTGGTTGCTATTGACATTTGTCATTTCCCCGATTTGTTTACAAATTTGAATTGTCATTATTTTGCATGCCGAAATCGCCGAAATCCGGGCTAAAAATGCCAAAACGAAAAAGGTGCACCGTGGAGCAGTACAAGAGTCGGGAGGATGTGATGTTTTCCTTGCCGAAGAAACCATCAGGTATAGAATCTTGCAAAATTGATGGACTTCTATAATTGTACTTTTTGGGTTTTCCAGCTGTTCGGGGCCAGTACCTACTGGAATACATAATATACCTACTGCGCTTACGGCAATTACAAATCTATCTTCACGATGGGGTCACCACGTCGACGGTTACTGCATTCAACGATCAACGGAATTTGCGTTCGACGGAATGAGTTGGATGATGAAACCTACGTTCGATGAAATGCCAGCAGTACTTGAAATACGGTGATCGAAAGCATCTGCTATGTATGGAACACAATATACATGACTCGAACAGTTTTTAAGAGTTTCTGTTAAATTTAGTGAAAAAATCTGTGTTGAAAGATAAAACAGTCTACTTAACCTAAACAAAAATATTGACAGCTCATGTCATGCATTTTGACTGTGACGCAGGGTGGTTTAGTAACAAGCAATGGCACCACACCCTGACGTGCAAATACCCTAGTGCTCTAGCTTTCTCTCTCTCTATACCCTCTCGCTCAATGACTTGGCTTTCGTCACTCTCTGGGTAACCAGATCCAGGTCTCTCTATCAAACATGGTGGCCCAAGAGGCCTTGACAAATAGGTACCCAGCGCACAGCCCAGCGCAGTAGCGCAGTAGCACTCGACAGTTGACAGTACCTGACAGTACCTGACAGTACCTACTCCAAATCATAAAAATATTGACAGTTTTGACAGTTGAAAAATAATTAATTTTTTTTGTCTTCCTTGTTTACCACATCTTCGTGAATGTGAGCGAGTGAGTGTTGTAGTTTGACTTGAATTACTGCGTTAGTATACGCCGATGGACACAATGCACAATGCAGCAGCAAAAGCCGATACGTAAGTTGGTGAAATGCTGGCCGAAAAATGCAATCTCTGAATGCTTATTTACGTTACAGATGTTAAGTTGTGTGAGCCCCTTGCACACAAGGTGGAAATACTAAGCCCCCACAAGACAAGGCATAGGTACAACAGGACGCATCACGAAAATAAGCCAACAATTATCGTTTAGGCCAGAAAGATGAACATTCTTTTGGAGTAATCGTACGACTCATACATTGACTGTAAAGTAAAATTTCAGTAGCTAATAAGCATTTACCGCTGTCTAGAATAATAAAAATCATAGTTTATCAATAATAATTGAGTATTCTTCAATCATAAGTTTAATCAAAGCATCATCGGTTGATATTAGAACAATGATATTAGGTAGTGGTTCTACAATGGAAAATATTTTCATATCGATTAAGTTGTTCTAAATCTGAACTGATGAGGCGAGTGACGGATTCTGATTTGCAGGCCAGGTATCGTCTCTCAATACCGCTGGCGTTGATCTCCAGGCTCTCCGGCTGCTCTCACTGGCTTATCGGAGATGGCTTCACGAGTTCACAACACTGTTCTAACAACTAGGCCACAGAACCTAGCCTCCAAATGGTTTTCAATTATCCATTTATGAGACATAACAAAGCACAAGAGTCTCAGTCGCAGTGAGCCCCAGTCACCCCACACACGATTAAATGACCTGCCTCAATGACTTCTTCGCACTTTGTCAAGTCGAGAGGGGGCTGATTTGGTCACCAACATGACCATAAATATTGGGCAAATGAATCTGTATTATCGGCATTTTCTAAAACAAAAATAAGTTAGAGATACTGCTACGAAATTCCATTCCCAACGAACCCACAGTTCTTGGCCCACTGTTACGCTTTCACTGACAGCTATCACTGTTAACAGCTGTTGTGATGTAAATGCGCACTGCGTTTACTACCTATTTGTCAAGGCCCCTTGGGCCACCATGTTTTATTGCGTACAGCGCTACCACGCGGAAAAGATTTTCGCCAATACTGTTATAAACTCCCTCACCGCTGGTTCAGCTAAAAGTTTATGAGAGAGCCAACTTTAATCTGAGTTAGTTGCTAAGCAACTGGCCATGCTATTGGCTGTGTCATAGCATCTAACTCAGATTAAAGTTGCTTATAAAGCTTTTGGTGGAACCTGCAGTCAGTTAACAAACTTTCAAGTTTTTTTTTCAAGTTGATTGGGTAGGTACATAATTTTTCTTCATTTTTTGTCTACAGCTTCAACTATGAAAAAGCTTCCTGCTACCGAATCTCCTACATTTTTTGCATATAGTCTTGACTACACTCTTCAGCAATATGAGGATCTTGTGTATCTTCGGAGAAACTCTATGAAAATTTGCATGATATGCTGTAAGGGCAGCTTCTCTGGTTCCCATTTGCCTCAGTCTTCGAATGGAAAAAATGGCTGAGGACAGAGTTGTGTTTAGTCTATTGATGTGGGCCAACCATTTCAGATTTTGTTGTAGGTGCAGTCCAAAAAAATTTAAGGCGTTTTGAGTGGTACCTTTGATTTCAAAAGTAAGGTATTGTGTTTTCCCTTGATTTAGTTTCAGCCTGTTTGCCTCGAACCATTCATCTACTTCCAACAAGTCTGTACTGATGCAATATACATCCTTATTGTAATGTGATGACTTCATGCCTCCAACCATATTAAAAGTCTCTTGCTGCCACTTCTCGGATAACAATAGAATGTGTGGTGGTTGCTTTCTGATTTCTTAGGTAGTGTTTGAGTTGAATTTGGACTTGAAACCTGGTGAATGATTCTTCAGATGTTGGGAGTTGTTGTTCCATCCATATATGGTATCCAAGTTGGCTTAATGAAGTGTTGTGGCCAGGTTTGTTCCAATACATTTCTCTTATTGTTGTTGTCAGCTGTTGTTGTTTATTATACACAGTGGACAGTGGTCTTGATTTGTATGGCTTGCGCCAGATAGATGGCCAGAGATGGGGGGGGTTCTATGTTGTCTTCATTCCTTTCCACTTGGGCGAACATTCTGTCGGGTGGAAATTTGTCGGGCGAAAATACCTGAATCGAACTAACTTGTTGGTGTTGGCAACGCTTGTCATCTGACATCTGTCACTGTGACACCTGTCACTTCAACTGTCAGTTGCGAAGTCGAGGGGACCTAACCTCACTTTCTCACTGTTTTAAGTGTTTCCATTTTTCAGATTTTTTTTAATGAGCTCGTAAAATTTCCATTTACAATGCATTGATATGCTGCTTATCGACTTCTCCAGGACATAATGTCGCTGTCATCGTGCAGGGACTTATTCCCTACAAAAATAAGCTTTGTTATATTTGTATCCTACATACTTCTTTTTGTGGGACAAGGTAATGGATTCCCATCAACCCTAATGTATGTATCGTTTATTAATTATCTATTATTGATTGTGATTGTAGGTATTCTCGTTACGGCCTCACAGAAGTCCAACAATGAATATGACTATAATATTGTGACTGTGGTTCTCTTGACTGAAATCCTCAAACTAATTGTTTCATCATTCTTGTATTGCAAAGAGTAAATACGCCCTATTTAAGTATTTATTCATCTAATGATTTCGTTTTGCAGTCATTCTCCCAAAGCACTCGTCAAAGAAGTGGTTGCCAACAAAAAAGTTTTGTTCCTGTACTTTGTTCCTGCACTACTTTACTGCTTGTATAACAATTTAGCTTTCATCAATCTATCAGAGTTTGATCCTACAACATACTATTTGTTGCTCCAGCTAAGAGTGGTCGTCACAGGAGTTTTATTCCAAGTATTACAACTCTTGAGTGTGTATAGCCTTCAGTCACATTACTGTGATGGACCTAAATTAAAAAGAACACTGATTAGATTTTGGACAAACAACATTTTAGACGACTTCGATTTTATGATCAAAAACATAAACGTAGAAAAGCACCTTTCGTGCATAAAATGACTGTCAGTAGATTTTTTATTCAAATTGTAAACAGTATTCAAAAGAGGTTTATTTCGGAAAAATTGAATATTTACCTGAAAACTTACCTACAAATTTTAAAATAACCAGTACATATTACGGAGTTGTAGTTGTAGGTAAGGTACATCATACTAATTGCCTTGATGAGGTCAAATTACAATCAGTGTCTTTATAATGCCAGCTCCACATCTTGTGAAATCGAAGGCAAATGTCTTACAAAATGAAAATTATTCAAATTTCAGATCATTTTCCACAAAACACTGAGCAAGAAGCAATGGCTGTCGCTAATCATACTGACTTGCGGATGCATGCTGAAACAGATCAACTTCAATCCAACCGAGCCGCCGCCGGCAACAAACAAATCTACATCAGTCACTTTAGGACTGAACGCAATTTTAATTCTAGTACAAATATTCTGTTCTTGCCTGGCCGGCGTTTATAATGAGCATCTCCTGAAGAAGGAAGGTGCAGACCTAAATATTTTCATCCAAAATGTTTTTATGTACTTAGACTCGATCGTGTGTAACGTGATTTTATTGGGAGTGCAAGGCCAGCTGGCCTCCGCGTTCACCCAACAAAGCCTAACCAAAGTATTCCATTACAAAGTATTGCTCGTGATGTTCAACAATGCGGCCATAGGTATCGTGACGAGTTTCTTCCTGAAAACTCTCAATTCAATCCTGAAGACGTTCGCTAGTGCCTTGGAGCTGGTACTGACTGCTATTCTAAGCTTCGTATTTTTCTCTATACCCATTTATCTCAATACGGTGCTGGCCATTGGTACTGTCATGTATGCTGTGTACTTGTACTCACAAAATCCTGTAGTCAATGTACAAGTCAAGAGCGTCAAAGATCACCAGGAGAAAGTTGACCTTTTGAAAGCCGAAGAGGTATGAAGCTGAAATTGTCTGTGAATTTATAATGTGATGTAACGGCCATTCTAGTGTTTTTTAGCCTAATTCAGACAATATTTATATAGTTTGTTATATAATTTTTATTACAGAGAAGATAGTATTTATTGTGAATTTTATGTACCTAAGTATGTTCAAAACATATAAAATATTGTACCTAATATATGCACAAAGACGTGTTGCGCTTGGTTGCATCGGTGTAAATAAAAAATGTTACACTATACATACTAGGCACTTTGAATTTGTACCAGAAATGTAGGACTACTACAAAATGCCATGAAAATGCATGATTTTACTACCTACCTAAATAAACTGCTCGCAAAAAAATGGACAACATTGGAAAATCAGTTCACACGGAATAACTCTGTGGACTTGAAATTCATAAGAGTACCTACCTACTATCCTACTATGTATGTTAGTGAATTCTACATAAAACTCATAAAGGTAACGATAAAACAAGCAGTAAAGTCCTCACGTGGCGAGTTACTAAAGCGTTCTTCTCGCAAGTAGTCATAAAAAAGTGAGTGTAGAGTGAGAAATATTAGGTAGGTAGGAAAAAAAGAGCTAATTAACCTTCCCATATCAGTGAGTCTATATGGGAAATACCCCAAGTTAAATTGTAGAATTGTCATAAAGTCTTGTCCGTGAAAAATTGTTTTTCCACTGTATTAAGGCTTTGCCATGTCATGAGTCCTTTAAAACATACCATGGGAAAGGTTTTTCTAGGTTTTCCTTATAAAGATTTCCGAAAAGGCTGTGTGCATTGACGACGAAAATTACAAAACACTGTTCTGCGCATGCGCGGGGCCTGTACTCTGGGTCGCGTTCGAGAACTACACTATTCTGCGATTCTTGCATTTTTGGAGTGGGAGTATCAAGTAAGGCAAAGTAACTACCACTTTCCGAACGATTTTCGCTGTGCTGGAAACGTCACTCTCAATCTCACTGATTGGCGATCGCAGTGCTGTTTAGTTTCAAAGTAAAGTAAGCTTTTCTGATAAAGTACCCATTTTTATAGGTACTGCCTACTATGTAAGTACCCAATCGAAAGATTATAGTCAAAATAAAATAAAGTCTGACCGAGAAATATGTGGGGTGCTGAGGTGCGCATGACGAGTAACTTTCACGGCGCTCGGAGGTGCTGCGAAATTTGTCACTTCAACGCGACACGTTTTGAGTTCTCGAACGGTTTACTGCGTTGCCAATAGTGCGCGCAGAAGAGATCTCGAACGGTCATTTCTGCAACAATCGCAGAATAGTGTTAGTTCTCGAACGCAACCCTGTTCCAAAGATTCGGATAGGTATATTTCAAACATTTACAAGGGTTTTCCAATGTTTCCAACCATTTTTGTAATCATTTTTCTTTGAAATTTTATGCTTTATTGTGTTTCAGAAAAATACATGAAACATTGAGCTGAAAAAAAGATTATTCAATCAGTCACTGAAAAAATCTTGTCTGGGGTATGAAAATGTATATCTCGTAAAGAGATATCACAGATGGTATCCATCGCCAACCGATTTTTTCTGCACGATCACAATACCTCCCTTTCCATATGTTGGTGGGGGACGAGAAAACGATATACTCGTGCAAAATACAAAATACGCAAAGATTGCCTACGTGCGGTATAGGTCACGGGAACAAAAATAGCGCCCTAAAGATGGGTATATGGGTATATGGTACGAGATATTAGGATATTAGGATATTAGGAGCGGTGGTAGCCGAGTGGTACAGGCAATGGCAAGCCAAACCATTCGCGCTGCCCTGTGTGGGTTCGAATCCTACTTCATCCATGGATATTTTGTGCTGTCCCCGAGGTTGCATGGTAGAGCAGCTTATAGCTGAATGCCGCCTCGTAAAATAAGACAATTAAATAAATAAATAAATAAAAAAAAAAAGATATGGTATGTACTTTTCACTAGTACTTATTAATACAATTTTCTTCTGAGTAATGTTAAAAACAAACGAATCTTCACAGTGGTACAGTTGGGAGCGGAATGATTCATACGGCACCGCCAGGAAGTGGGCTGGATTTCAGAAATGTTAGCTGCTAGGATTGTCCTTGAATACCAGTTTTGTTGACAGATTGATCGTAATCAAAACTGGCATTCAAGAACGATCCAAGCAGCTAACATTTCTGAAATCAAGCCGACTTCCTAGCGGTGCCGTATGAATCATTTCGCTCCCAACTGTACATTGGCACGCTGTCATGCGCTGGCGCGAGGCGTCTTATGTCAATTCAATCGAAAATAATGCGCATTGCACTGTTGCCACGTCAGGCATACTTGCAACGTTTCCATAGCGGGTGCCAAGGTGACGTATGTTCCGGCGACCTATTTCTTGTTTTTAGCCGGCTTATTCCCGTTTTGAAAACGGGGGTTTTAAAAATTTCGAACAAAATTTTGTCCAGGAAGAGAATCCAATTTCCTTGAATTTGATGTATCTAAAGTAGGTATTGTCACTTTGAATTTTTAAGGTAGGGTGGAGGGAGCGCAAGGAGAAAATTTGGGTGGCACTTTTTCCATAGAAAATTTTCTCTTTTGATGCTGTGCAGGATGACGTTGACTGCATTGAAAAGGATTGAACGGTCATAGGCCAGTCAAATAAGGAAAGCTGGAGGGAAAAAACTGTTGGAGTTTTGGAAATTTGACAGTAATGTCCGGTAAGGTGTACTGTTAAACATACTAAAAGTCCCCAACTCTACCTATTGAGCTCGAGCCGCCATCTTGGAAAAATGGTCCTTCGATCCAGTTTTCTGTTTATATTCCGCTAATCATCGGAGATATTCAATTCAGTTTAATAAAAAATCAAGGCTATAAAAATGTCTACAAAAATTGTTTAATACCGATTTTTTTCTCGAATCTGTTGAAATTAATTAAATTAAATTAACATATTAAATTCAAAATTTGTGAAGATGTTGGCAGTCTACATCAAAGCTGAACGTGACAGTTGAGATAGAAAAAAAAATTGCGAAAATATTTTTTCATTTTTTTTTTAAATTAAGCAAAAATTTGGTTTTCGAGTTTCACATTTTCAACAGGGCGGAGTAAAGGTTTCAATCGAACATCAATCAGTTTTGATATTTACATATTGTAAGACAAGATTTCATAAGTATTGTGCCTTCACGAGCTTCTGGAATGCTCGATATGAATTAAACTGAAAGAATAATAGCTAAGTCCAAAAAGTGCTGTCGATTGGTTCTGAAGGAAACATTTCGAAACAAAAGACATCAGCAAAGGATATACAGGAGGTCCAAAGGTTATTCAACTGTATATGAGCCCCATATTGATGTGCCTTATCCAAAATAGTACAAAAGAATTATTCAAAATGTGAAAATCCACCCTGTATAACAAAAAGTAACGATAAAAAATGGAAGTAGTAGATCATACCTGGTGCCAAAAATACAGCTTTTACATTGCTGGAAAAAAGAACAAAATTATTTGATTTGTTTGAAAGTTATTAGTCCTCAAACTTGACTCCACAAATTTCAGCCAGTCAAATAGGGAAAAGTAGAGAGAAGTAACGGTCGGAGTTTCAGAAATTTGACAGGAATGTTCGCTAAGGTATACTTATAAACATTCTAAAAGTCCCCGCCTCTACTTATTGCGCTTGAGCCGCCATCTTGAAAAAATGGTCCTTCGATCAAGTTTATTACCATTTTTCCAAGATGGCGGCTCGAGCACAACAGGTAGAGGCGGGGACTTTTAGTATGTTTATAAGGGTGCTAGGACAATTCGTCCCGCGGACAATTCGTAGCGGACAATTCGTCGCGGACAATTCGTCCCGCGGACAATTCGTCCCGCGGACAGTTCGTCCCGCGGACAATTCGTCTCACGGACAATTCGTCCCGCGGACAATTCGTCGCAAGTGAAGGCTTCGGAAGGTAAGGGGGTTATATTACACATGAAGACACAAGGGGGCTCAATAAAAAGATCTAAAAATCATGAGCAAACACAAGGGACTCCGACAGAGATCCGAACGCCACGAAAAAATGCAACGGGGCTCAGCAAGGCCTCAAACGATATTGAAAACATAAGGGGGCCTTATGGAGCTTCGAGAGGGCTCCGAATATCACATAGAGGCCCAAGGTGCTTACTACTGCTTCGAAAGCCACGGAAAGATGTAAGGGGGCTCAGCATGCAGGGCTCAAAAGACGTTGAAGAAACAAGGGGGCCCACGGCAGCTACGGATGACACAAGAAGGCAACAGGAGGCTCACTGGAATTCTGATAGTCGCATTGAAGAACATAAGGGGGCTCACTAGGGCTCCAAACTACACTCATGGGAACGAGGGGGCTCACTAGGGTTCCAAGCTACACGTATGGACACAAGGGGGCTCACTAGGGCTCCAAACTACTTTTGCGGGCACAAGGGGGCCCGATAAAGCTCCGTATATCACATGAAGGCACAAGGGACTTACACTAGGGCTTCCAGCAATTTAAAAGCGCACAAGATGGCTTACTGGAATTCTGAAAGTCACGAAAACACATAATGGGGCTCATTAGGGCTCTCAACGACACATAGGGCACAAGGGGCTTAACAAGAATCTGGAAATCACGGGAAAATGCAAGTGGGCTCCGTAGAACTTCATATAATATTGGTTACACAAGGGGGCCCGAGGGGCTCTTCACAACAAGAAAAGGCAAAAGGGGGCTCACTGTATGATACTCTGAAAGCCAACACAAGTGGACTGATTGGGGCTCCAAACTACACATAAGGGTACAAAGGGGACCCGATAGAGCTCCAAAAACCATGGAAATACAACAAGGGGGCCCAATGGAGCTTTGTATAATCAAAAAAGGCAAAAGGGGGGTGACTGGGTTTCTGGAAGCCATTAAAAAACTAAAGGGGCTCACTAGGACTCCAAACTACACTAACCGGCACAAGGGGGTCCGATAGGGCTCCGCATATCACATAAAGGCACAAGGGAGCCCAAAGAGCTTTATATAACAACAGAAGGCAAAAGGGGCTCACTGGAATTCCGGAAGCTACGAAAAAACACAAGGGGGCTCATTAGGGCTCTATACTACCTACACTTGAAGACACAAGGGGGCTCGATAGGGCTCTGAATATCACATGAAGGCACAAGGTGCTTACTACTGCTCCGGAAGCCACGAAAAGATGTAAGGGGGCTCAGCACGGCTTCAAAAGACGTGTGAAGAAACAAGGGGGCCCACTGACGCTCCGGATGACATAAGACGGCAACAGGGGCTTACTGGAATTCTGATAGTCATGGAAAAATACAAGGGGGCTCACTAGGGCTCCAAGCTATACTTATGGACACAAGGGGGCTTACTAGGGCTCCAAGCTATACTTATGGACCCAAGGGGGCTCACTAGGGCTCCAAACTACACTTGCGGACACAAGAGGGTCCGATAGGACTCCTTATATCACATGGAGGCACAAGGGACTTACACTAAGGCTTCCAGAAATGCAAAAGCGCACAAGATGGCTTACTGGAATTCTGAAAGCCACGAAAACACATGAGGGGGCTCGTTAGGGCTCCAATGGACACATAGGGCAGAAGGGGCCTATGGAAAATCCAGAAATCACGGGAAAGTGCAAGGGAGCTCCGTAGAACTTCATCTGATATTGGTGACACAAGGGGCTCTTTATAACGAGAAAAGGCAAAAGGGGACTTACTGCATAGTACTGAAAGCCAATAAAAACAAAAATGGACTGCTTAGGGCTCCAAACTACACATAAGGGTACAAGGGGACCCGATAGAGCTTCAAAAGCCACGGAAATACGACAAGGGGGCCCAATGAAGCTCTTTATAATCAAGCTTATCTGCTTGCACAATGGGGCCAGATAGGGCTCCGAATATCACCTGAAGGCAGAAGGTGCTTGCTACTGCTCCGAAAGTCGCGGGAAGATGTAAGGGGGCTCAGCAGGGCTTCAAAAAACGTTGAGGAAATAAGGGGCCCAATGGAGCTCCGAATAACACAAGAAGGCAACAAGGGGCTTACTGGATTTCTGATAGCCAGACAAAAAACAAGAGGGCTCACTAGGCGCCAAACTATACTCTTACGGACACTAAGATGTCCGATAGGACTCCGTATATCACATGAAGGCACAAGAGACCCAGGTACACTGGGGCTTCCAGCAATGCAAGAACGCACAAGCCACGAAAACACACAAGGGGGCTCCTTAGGGCTCTAAATGACGCAGGGCTCAATAAAAATCAGAAAGTCACGGAAAAATGCAAGGGGGCTCAGTAGGGCTTCAAATGATATTGGTGACACAAGGGGGCTCAAGGGGATCTAAGGGGGTTCATTAGGGCTCCAAATTATATTTATATAAGAAACAAGGGATAAGGGGTCGAATATAACATAAAGGCACAAGGGACTTACTACTGCTCCAAAAGCCTATAGGAAAAGTGCAAGGGGGCCCAACAGAACTTTAAACGGTATTGAAGAGACAAGGGGGCCCCATGGAGCTCTGTATAACAAAATAACGCGAAATGGGGCTTACTGATACCTACTCCGAAAGTCATGAAAAAACATAAGGAGGCTCAACGGGGCTCCAACTACACCTGAAGGCACAATGGGGCCCGATAGGGCTTCAACATGCCATGGCGGCATAACGCTGCTTGCTGCTCCGGAATTCATGGAAAATTCGAGGGGGCTCAGCAGGGCTTCAAGTTACGTTGAATATAGAATAAGGGGGCCCAGTGAAGCTCTTGATAACACAAGACTGCAAAAGGGGCCGTATGGAAATCTGAAAGCAATGAAAAACATAAGAGGACTGATTAGAGCTCAAAAATTACACTAGAGAAGATAAGGGGCTCAATAGGGACCAAATATCTCATGAAAGTATAAGGGGGCTTACTGGTGCTCCCGTCAGTGGGTGCTCCCAAAGCTTGGTGTGCTAGCAAAAATTCTCGGAATGATGCAAGGGGACTAAGCAGAGCTCCAAAGACATGAAGAAACCAGGGTGCGCAGTAGGGCTCCAAATACTACAAAAAGGAATAAGGGGACTTACCAAAGTTCGAAAAGCAACGAGGAAAGACAAAGGGACTTGTTAAAGTGCAAAACATTATTTTGCGACGAATTGTCCGTGAGACGAATTGTCCGCGGGACGAATTGTCCGCGGGACGAATTGTCCGCGGGACGAATTGTCCGCGGGACGAATTGTCCGCGACGAATTGTCCGCTACGAATTGTCCGCGGGACGAATTGTCCGGTCACGGTTTATAAGTATACCTTAGCGAACATCCCTGTCAAATTTCTGACACTCCGACTGTTACTTCTCTCTACTTTTCCCCATTTGACTGGCTGAAATTTGAAAAGTCAAGTTTGAGGACTAATAACTTTCAAATAAATCAATCAATTTTGTTCTTTTTTCCAGAAATCTAAAAGCTGTATTTTTGGCACCAGGTATGATCTACTACTCCTATTTTGTATCGTTACTTTTTGTTATACAGGGTGGATTTCAACATTTTGATTGATTCTTTTGTACTATTTTGGACAAGGCACATTAATATGGGGCTTATATACAGTTGAATAACCTTTGGACCTCCTGTATATCCTTTGCTGATGTCTTTTGTTTTGAAATGTTACCTTCAGAACCAATCGACAACACTTTTTGGACTTAGCTATTATTCTTTCAGTTTAATTCATATCGAGCATTCCAGAAGCTCGTGAAGGCACAATACTGATGGAATCTTGTCTTGCAATATGTAAATATCAAAACTGATTGATGTTCGATTGAAACCTTTACTCCGCCGTGTTGGAAATGTCAAACTCAAAAACCAAATTTTTGCTTAATTCAAAATAAAAATTAAAAAATATTTTCGCAATTTTTTTTTCTATCTCAACTGTCACGTTTAGCTTTGATGTAGACTGCCAACATCTTCACAAATTTTGAAGACAATATCTCTAGCCATAGACAAAAAAATCACTTATTTTTTGATTTCTTTTTTGTTAATTTAATCTTAATAATTTCAACAGATACGAGAAAAAATCGGTATGAAACAATTTTTGTAGACAATTTTATAGCCTTGATTGTTTATCAAACTTAATTGAATATCTCTGATGATTAGCGGAATATGAGCAGAAAACTGGATCGAAGGACCATTTTTCCAAGATGGCGGCTCGAGCTCAATAGGTAAAGTTGGGGACTTCTAGTATGTTCAACAGTACACCTTATCGGACATTACTGTCAAATTTCCAAAACTCCAACAGTTTTTTCCCTCAAACGGAAAAATTTGTTCTAATTTGACTGGCCTATCAAGAATATTAATTGAATTTAACACTCAGAGAATTTTAGGATGAAGGGGAGGTGGGGTTAAAAATTTTATAAATATTTTTTTATAAAGATAATTTAATTCTGTTTAATTTGATGTATTGCAAAATAGGTGGTGTCATTTGAAATTTCAAAGATGGCTGGGTGGGGGCGAGGGGGCTATAAAGATAGAAATTCGCCAATGTACGTATGTTTCAGATGTTCCCCTCGATATAAAAATCATGGATGTCACGAGATCAGTCACGTCAAGGGAAAAAGGATGAACCGAAAAAAGGATGCTAAAAGCGCCCCTAAACACTCATTAAAAAAAATGTCTCCCTCGAATATGTCATTGATTATTTGTCCCGTAATTTCTGGAGAAAAAAATAACGGGGTACAGGGATTATTGGTATATTGATAGGTGCTTTCTTTTTACAACAAAACTCACTGATCCGATCTAAGTTAGAGAGAGAAAGAGCGGGAAATCACATGCGCGAAAGTGAGATACCACTAACAACTTAGGTCAGAATACTTAGTTCAGGTTGTAAAAGGAAAGCACCTATAATTATTATTGCACAGAGTTGGTGCATTCAGTCAGCTTTTTTAGCCGCAAGTTTTAATTTTAGCCGTAAGCGCTGCATCGCTTATTGGCTGTTCTCTGAGGAGACTGGTTCATAAGAGCCAATGGGCGTCGCTGCGCTTGTGACTAAAATTAAAACTTGTGGCTAAATAAGCTGACTGAACGCACCTTAAAAGCTGTATTATAGCTGTATCACCCTATATACACAATTTCTTGAACCATCTGCCAAAATAGTGTCAAAAAACAATAATGAACTTATTGATTGTTGATTTGACAGATTGTACAAAAATTGTGTAGGTAGTGTAATACTGTATTACACTACACAATTTCTTGTTCAATTTCTTGAACCATCTGCCAAAATAGTGTCAAAAAACAATGAATTTGATTGTTACAATTTGACAGATTGTTCAAGAAATTGTGTAGTGTATACAGCTATACAGGGTGTCCCGAAATTAATGCAATAAAATACAGGGAGGTAGACAATTGAGAAATAAGGGGACTTCCTAAGTAAAAATACTCTCGCAAACGTAATAACGGAGATACAGGCCTTCAAAGTTGGTTTTTTAATACAGTTTTCTTTGCATAACTTTTGAACCGTTGAGCCGATTTCATTCAAATTGGAACCAAAGTTTACTAAATTAGGTCTCTATCGAACAATGATAAGGCATTTTATCAAACATTTTCGGGGGCGAAGATAATAGGGGGTACTTTCCCCCTTTTTTTCCTATTTTTCATCCCCTTGAATATTTTTAGAAATTGTTGCAATTTTTGAATTCTACGTTCAATTTAAAGTAAAAAGTTACTTTTGCAAAATTTTGATTGAAGGCTTCATTTTCGAGATATTTGGGTTTGAAACTTTGGAGAACATCTCAAAATCGCCACTTTTCAGGGCCAATTTTTTTTTTCCTAAAAACCTCAATGTTTTTCAGCAAAAATGGTAATTTATCAACTTGGAACACCTAGAAAACTTATTTCAGTTGGGGAATCTTGAGTTTTCTTGAATTTTAATTTTTAAGGCCTTGAAAGTGTTTTTTTCGAGATGTTCTCCGAAGTTTCAAATCCAAATATCTCAAAAATAAAGCCTTGAATCAAAATTTTGCAAGAGAAACTTTTTTCTTTAAATTAAACGTAGAGTTCAAAAATCGCAACAATTTTCAAAAATATTCAAGGGGGTGAAAAATAGGGGGAAAAGAAGAAAGGTACCCCCTATTATCTTCGCCCCTGAAAATGTTTGATGAAATGCGTTATTATTGTTCGATAGAAACTTATTTTAGTAAACTTTGGTTTTAATTTGAGTAAAATCGGCTCAACGGTTCAGAAGGTATGCAAAAAAAACTGTTTTGAAAACCGAACTTTGAAGGCCTGTATCTCCGTTCTTACGTTTGCGAGAGTATTTTTATTGCGGAAGTCCTCTTATTTTTCAATTGTCTACCTCCCTGTGAATTTTGTTGCATTAATTTCGGGACACCCTGTAGTAGCAATAATTCACCATTCGATGGTCCATCAAAAACTAGGTCGACATCGAGGTCGACATGCATAATTTAATTTTTCTCCAAAACGCTTCCTAAGGGAGATACAGCCCTTCAAAGTTCAGTTTTTAAAATCATCTTTTTGCAATTACTCATCTCAAGTCATCAAAGCAGTTTTCACCAAATTTGATACAAATACTTATGAAATAAATATCCATCACTTGACGTAGATAACTTTTGTCAAAATTGTCAAAAATATTTTTGAATTCCTTGTTCAATTTAGAAAAAAAGGTTACTCATGTAAAATTTTGATTAGAGGCTTCATTTCCGAGATATTTGGGTTTGAAACTTTGGAAAACACCTCGAAATCGCGACTTTCAAATGCCTAAAATCTAAAATCCAAGAAAACTCATGATTTCTCAACTGGAATAAGGTTTCTAGGTCGTTTAAGTTGATTTACTGCCATTTTTAGCTAAGAAACGATGCGTTTTCAGAGAAAAAACAATTTGGGCTCTGGAAATAAGTGGCGATTTCAAGATGTTTTCCAAAGTTTGTAACCCAAATATCTCGAAAATTAAGCCTCTAATCAAAATTTTACAAGAGTAACTTTTTTTTCTAAATTGAGCAAAGAATTCAAAAAAAGTATAATTTTTCAAAAATATCCAGTGGCGTAGAAAATGAGGTGGGAGAAGTTGAACAATCCGCCGGTATCTACGCCACTGGACAATTTTGACAAAAGTTATCTACGTCAAGTGATGGGTATTTATTTCGTAAGTATTTGTACCAAATTTGGACAAAATCGCTCTGATGACTTGAGAGTTACTGCAAAAAGAAGAATTTAAAAACTGAACTTTGAAGGGCTGTATCTCTCTTAGGAAGCGTTTTAGAAAAAAAATAAATTATGCATGTCGACCTAGTTTTCGATGGACTATCGAATGGTGAATTATTGCTACTATGACCTGGACCACCCTGTATACAGGTGTCCACGGTTTAAGTTGAACACGCAAGAAAAGAAATAATTCACATCAATCAAAGAGAACAGCAAAGCAATGTTATTATTCGCTGGGAATGCTGGGATTGGCCGGTTTCTAAATGAATCATCGATCGCGTGATTCACCCTGTAAGTAGTTTGTTTTTCGTTCGCCATGTGTTTTGGTCTCTGATGTAGGATCCGTGGATGTAGGCCACAAAATCCGTGGTAGAGTGGGAAGCTGCGCCGTCGTCCCCCAGTCCCCCGGATGAGGTGCAGCGCCTGTGCAGAGCGCAAATGCGCACAACAAAGGCTTCTGGTCGAGGTCAACCTGCCAGCTGTTTAGCACTGACTGTGCAAGGCGAGTTTGTTCCCCCAGCTGATCTTTGTTTTGTTGTTTGCACGGTGCATCCGCCCCCGGAGCCCCCGTAATTTGCGTCTGGCCGAACGGGCTGCGTTTTCAGAGGGCATGCCAAGCTGGCCCGTCCGCTCACGACCGATGCAGTTGCAGGTGCGATCAGTGGCCCTGTTGTTCGTGACGTAACAGCCTAAATGATATCCAAGGAGTAACAGCACACACGAAAACAAAGCGCCGCGGCAAAGGTGGAGAGAAGAGCGGAAGTAAGGGGGAAAGGAGCGGCGCAAAAATAAGTCTGGCCTCTAGCAGCGATTCGTCCGGGGACGACGGTGGAGAACCGCCTCGTAAAAAGACCCGTAGGACCATCGAAGACCCAGCAGCCGTCGAAAACGCACCACCATCCACTGATTCGCGGTCGACCAAAGTGACCGGAGACATGCAGGCCAGTAACGGGTGCGTGCAGAACGGCGGCGCCCCATCCAGTTCCAACGGGGCTGCCAGTGAAAATGGACATCCCGATCAGCCAACGGAGCAGGCTTCTCCGCTGCCTCGGACAAGTCAAGAAGTTGTGCGTCTCATCGGGCAATATCTCAAACAAGAGGGCTTGAAGTAAGTACCCCAAAACTGTCTTGTCATTGAGGACCCTATTTTGACACCTGTCATTGTGACCTCAGCAGCACACCATGATCAATCCATGACTTTATTATTCACAAAAATAACTTCTATCGGCATCATTATTCTCCAGCTAAGTATTTCTCTAATTCTCATCCCACCTCATTGTTCAAAGCTTGAACAATAGAATTGAGAAATCAGCCTCATCAATAGTTTCATCATTGCAAATTTAATTAAAATAATGGTGATATGACAGCTGTCAAATGTGTACAAAAATACAACTTTTCATGCTGATTCATGCTTTGTTTTTCCACTGTTTCAAGTCTTCCATGCCCTTGGAACTAAGCTCTTTGTATGGGAAATTGGAATTAAAATTCATTTTTCATGCTGTTTGAAATAGAAAATGTATTCAAATGGTTACGTATTGATAACGCTAAATTGTTGAAGTGTTTAATTCAATGGTTTATGTAATTACTAATTATTTTAAATGGATCTTCGCCTCGTTTTCATGCTCCAAATGAATTTTGTGTTTTGGAGCGCTTCTTCGGATATTTATGCAACCATGAATACTTAGTGTTGGTGTTGCGTGTGAAACCTCCATCAGATGGCGCAATGGTATTCCCGCGCGGTATCGATTTGATTAGGATTTATTTCATGTCTCTGGCCCATTCATCTTCTTTATTAATTATATTTAATGTGCAGGCAATATGACTGGAAAATTTAGTAATTATGTTTCTTTTATTTCCAAGCAGGAAAACTTCCATGTTCCTTTGTTTCTTAGGAATGTTCTCACTTTTCTTTTCCTACAGAATACGCATAATTTGAAAATCAAAAGTATGCGACAAAAGTCAAGTCCCCGCGAATTTTTATCCCTGCGATCTTGTTCTTAGACTAGGTGGTACTGAATCAAGAAAGTGACTTGGGCTAAAATCACGCAGCATTTTATTTTCTAGCGCATTTTCGTAAGAAAATGACGCTTATATGGCCGGTTTGTCTGTCTGTCTGTCCGTCCGTCCGTCTGTCCGTCCGTCTGTCCGTCCGTCCGTCTGTCCGTCCGTCTGTCCGTCCGTCTGTCCGTCCGTCCGTCCGTCTGTCTGTCTGTCCGTCCGTCTGTCCGTCCGTCTGTCCGTCCGTCTGTCCGTCCGTCTGTCTGTCCGTCTGTCTGTCTGTCCGTCTGTCTGCCTGTCCGTGTAGAAATTAAGAAGTTGTACTCCTCCTCGAGGAATGAAGCTAGAGCCTTAGAACTTTTTTTGATAGATAGCTGATGTCTGGAAGATATATAGAGCCCTGGAACTTTTGCCAATGGATAGCTTAGATCCTCGTGGGTGGCCAGTGGGCAAATTGGATTTCATGGTTGCGCCGCCATCTTGGCCGCCATATTGAAATTTCTCATTAGTCGAACGATTTTCATGAAACTGGGAAGTTATACTCTTGTCTCGTATGATCATTCTTATTTTCAAGCTGAATTCCATGATTCCGCCGCCATCTTGGCCGCCATATCGAAATTTCTTACTAGTGGAACAATTTTCATGAAACTTGGAAGTTACCCTTACCTTGTATGAACGTTCTTATTTTCAAGGTAAATTTCATAATTTTCAAGCTGAATTTCATGATCCCGCCGCCATCTTGGCTGCCATATTGAAATCTGTTATTAGTGGAACGATTGTTATGAAACTTGGAATTTGCTCTTGTCTCATATGAACAATCTTATTTTCAAGGTGAATTTTATGATTCCACCGCCATCTTGGCCGCCATATTGAAATCTGTTATCAGTGGAGGGATTGTCATGAAACTTGGAACTTACTCTTGTCTTGTATGAACGTTCTTATTTTCAATGAATATTTCATGATTCCGCCGCCATCTTGGTCGCCATATTGAAATCTGTTATTAATGGAGGGATTGTCATGGAACTTAGAACTTTACTCTTGTCTCGTATGGACATTCTTATTTCCAAGCTAAATTTCATGATTTGGCCGCCATATTGGAATTTCCCATTAGTGGAACGATTGTCATGAATCGTGAAACTTACTTTTGTCTCGTATGAACATTTAATTTTCAAGCTGGACTTCATTCCTATCAATGACAGTCCTGGAACCAAGAAAATGCGCTATTGAGACTCACGCACGTGAGGGCAGATTCACTTGTTTATGATTTTTGGTGAAAGCCACAATTATGAAAAAATTCCAAGTCGTTACGAAGTGATACAGTGCGCGTCAGACGTTTCGAATAATTGAAACCAATATTGAAAAACGCTCCCCGTTTTCAACCAGTGACGTCATCGATATTTTTTTAAATAGCAACTCCCCATTTTAAGCGCATTTTCGTAAGAAAATGACGCCTATATGGCCGGTTTGTCTGTCTGTCTGTCTGTCCGTCCGTCCGTCCGTCCGTCTGTCTGTTCATCTGTCTGTCCATGTAGAAATTAGGAAGTTGTACTCCTCCTCGGGGAATGAAGCTAGAGCCTTGAAACTTTTTCTGATGGATAGCTGATATCCCCAAGGATAGCCAATGGACATTATTTTTTCCATCCATATATAGTCAACATTATTATTATCAAAAAACAAAGATTTCCTGTGCACTTCTAAGAAGTTCAACTCCTCGGGGAATGAAGCTAAAGCCTTGAAATTTTTTCCAATGGATAGCTGATGTCCCCAAGGGTGACCAGTGGGCATTATTTTGTCTATAAATACATAGTTATCATTATTATTATCAAAAAACCAAGATTTCCTGTGTGTTTCTAAGAAGTTGAACTCCTCCTCCTCGGGGAATGAAGCTAGAGCCCTGGAACTTTTTCCGATTCATAGCTTAGATCCCGAGAGATCCTCAAAGGTGGCCACTGGGCAGATTGGATTTCACGGTTGCGCCGCCATCTTGGCCGCCATATTGAAATTTCTTATTAGTGTAACGATTTCCATGAAACTTGAAACTTACCCTTGTCTCGTATGAACATTCTTATTTTCAAACTGAATTCCATGATTCCGCCACCATCTTGGCCGCCATATTGAAATTTCTTATCAGTGGAACGATTTTCATGAAACTTGGAAGTTACCCTTGCCTTGTATGAACGTTCTTATTTTCAAGCTAAATTTCATGATTTCGCCGCCATCTTGGCCGCCATATTGAAATTTCTTGTTAGTGGAACGATTTTTATGGAACTTGAAACTTACCCTTGTTACGTATGATCATTCTTATTTTCAAGCTGAATTTGATTATCCCACCGCCATCTTGGCTGCCATATTGAAATCTGTTATTAGTGGAACGATTGTTATGAAACTTGAAACCTGCTCTTGTCTCGTATGAACAATCTTATTTTCAAGGTGAATCTCATGATTCCGCCGCCATCTTGGCCGCCATATTGAAATTTCTCATTAGTCGAACGATTTTCATGAAACTGGGAAGTTACCCTTGCCTTGTATGAACGTTCTTATTTTCAAGCTAAATTTCATGATTTCGCCGCCATCTTGGCCGCCATATTGAAATTTCTTGTTAGTGGAACGATTTTTATGGAACTTGAAACTTACCCTTGTTACGTATGATCATTCTTATTTTCAAGCTGAATTTGATTATCCCACCGCCATCTTGGCTGCCATATTGAAATCTGTTATTAGTGGAACGATTGTTATGAAACTTGAAACCTGCTCTTGTCTCGTATGAACAATCTTATTTTCAAGGTGAATCTCATGATTCCGCCGCCATCTTGGCCGCCATATTGAAATTTCTCATTAGTCGAACGATTTTCATGAAACTGGGAAGTTATACTCTTGTCTCGTATGATCATTCTTATTTTCAAGCTGAATTCCATGATTCCGCCGCCATCTTGGCCGCCATATCGAAATTTCTTACTAGTGGAACAATTTTCATGAAACTTGGAAGTTACCCTTACCTTGTATGAACGTTCTTATTTTCAAGGTAAATTTCATAATTTTCAAGCTGAATTTCATGATCCCGCCGCCATCTTGGCTGCCATATTGAAATCTGTTATTAGTGGAACGATTGTTATGAAACTTGGAATTTGCTCTTGTCTCATATGAACAATCTTATTTTCAAGGTGAATTTTATGATTCCACCGCCATCTTGGCCGCCATATTGAAATCTGTTATCAGTGGAGGGATTGTCATGAAACTTGGAACTTACTCTTGTCTTGTATGAACGTTCTTATTTTCAATGAATATTTCATGATTCCGCCGCCATCTTGGTCGCCATATTGAAATCTGTTATTAATGGAGGGATTGTCATGGAACTTAGAACTTTACTCTTGTCTCGTATGGACATTCTTATTTCCAAGCTAAATTTCATGATTTGGCCGCCATATTGGAATTTCCCATTAGTGGAACGATTGTCATGAATCGTGAAACTTACTTTTGTCTCGTATGAACATTTAATTTTCAAGCTGGACTTCATTCCTATCAATGACAGTCCTGGAACCAAGAAAATGCGCTATTGAGACTCACGCACGTGAGGGCAGATTCACTTGTTTATGATTTTTGGTGAAAGCCACAATTATGAAAAAATTCCAAGTCGTTACGAAGTGATACAGTGCGCGTCAGACGTTTCGAATAATTGAAACCAATATTGAAAAACGCTCCCCGTTTTCAACCAGTGACGTCATCGATATTTTTTTAAATAGCAACTCCCCATTTTAAGCGCATTTTCGTAAGAAAATGACGCCTATATGGCCGGTTTGTCTGTCTGTCTGTCTGTCCGTCCGTCCGTCCGTCCGTCTGTCTGTTCATCTGTCTGTCCATGTAGAAATTAGGAAGTTGTACTCCTCCTCGGGGAATGAAGCTAGAGCCTTGAAACTTTTTCTGATGGATAGCTGATATCCCCAAGGATAGCCAATGGACATTATTTTTTCCATCCATATATAGTCAACATTATTATTATCAAAAAACAAAGATTTCCTGTGCACTTCTAAGAAGTTCAACTCCTCGGGGAATGAAGCTAAAGCCTTGAAATTTTTTCCAATGGATAGCTGATGTCCCCAAGGGTGACCAGTGGGCATTATTTTGTCTATAAATACATAGTTATCATTATTATTATCAAAAAACCAAGATTTCCTGTGTGTTTCTAAGAAGTTGAACTCCTCCTCCTCGGGGAATGAAGCTAGAGCCCTGGAACTTTTTCCGATTCATAGCTTAGATCCCGAGAGATCCTCAAAGGTGGCCACTGGACAGATTGGATTTCACGGTTGCGCCGCCATCTTGGCCGCCATATTGAAATTTCTTATTAGTGTAACGATTTCCATGAAACTTGGAAGTTACCCTTGTCTCGTATAATCATTCTTATTTTCAAACTGAATTCCATGATTCCGCCACCATCTTGGCCGCCATATTGAAATTTCTTATCAGTGGAACGATTTTCATGAAACTTGGAAGTTACCCTTGCCTTGTATGAACGTTCTTATTTTCAAGCTAAATTTCATGATTTCGCCGCCATCTTGGCCGCCATATTGAAATTTCTTGTTAGTGGAACGATTTTTATGGAACTTGAAACTTACCCTTGTTACGTATGATCATTCTTATTTTCAAGCTGAATTTGATTATCCCACCGCCATCTTGGCTGCCATATTGAAATCTGTTATTAGTGGAACGATTGTTATGAAACTTGAAACCTGCTCTTGTCTCGTATGAACAATCTTATTTTCAAGGTGAATCTCATGATTCCGCCGCCATCTTGGCCGCCATATTGAAATCTGTTATTAGTGGAACGATTGTTATGAAACTTGGAACCTGCTCTTGTCTCGTATGAACAATCTTATTCTCAAGGTGAATTTTATGATTCCGCCGCCATATTAGCGGAGATTTCCTGTGTGTTTCTAAGAAGTTGAACTCCTCCTCCTCGGGGAATGAAGCTAGAGCCCTGGAACTTTTTCCGATTCATAGCTTAGATCCCGAGAGATCCTCAAAGGTGGCCACTGGGCAGATTGGATTTCACGGTTGCGCCGCCATCTTGGCAGCCATATTGAAATGTCTTATTAGTGGAACGATTATCATGAAACTTGAAACTTACCCTTGTCTCGTATGAACATTCTTATTTTCAAGCTGAGTTTCATAATTCCGCCGCCATCTTGGCCGCCATATTGAAATTTCTTATTAGTGGAACGATTTTCATGAAACTTGGAACTTACCCTTGTCTCGTGTGGTCATTCTTATTTTCAAGCTAAATTTCATGATTCCGCCGCCATATTGAAATTTCTAATCAGTGGATCGATTGACATCAAACTTGGAACTTATTCTTGTCTTGTATGAACATTCTTATTTTCAAGCTGAATTTCATGATACCCCGCCATCTTGGCCGCCATATTGAAATTTCTCATTAGTGGAACGATTGTCATGAAACGTGAAACTTTATCAATGACAGATCTGCACTTGGATCTGCACTGCAAGAAAATGTGCCTAGAAAATCACAAGGTTTGGTGTCTTTTTTGACTATTTTACTGCACTATTACGTGTTTTGAATAGGTTTCGATCACCGGCTTATCTTACAGGTACCGTGAGATCATAAATGATCTTGGTCATTTGATCAAGGGTGTATAATGTATTATAGATTTGAATTTGAAAACATTTGTCTGAGCTGGCATCGTCCTTTTCACCAAGGGGGGAGGGGGCTTCTCCAAAAAATTTCCACAGCTGTGATTTTTGGTTTACAGGTTTTATTTGAATAAAAGAATAGTTATTCTTGCAAAATTTTGATAGAGTCTCCTCTTATGAGATAGGTACTCATTATCATCTTGGAAAGAGGTTTGTTTAGCCGGTGGATCGCGTGATTTTCCCAAAACTAAATATTTATATCCTGTACACTTTTTATTTTCAGTAGAACGACTTCTTGAAGCAAAATTGAAGTGACAAGCTGGAACGCTAGGAGAATACGGCTGATGGCCGCTGATAGTTTCACACCAAAACTTTGCAGGTGCCATCAGACCTAGCCGTAGCCCCCCAGCTTGTCACTTTATTTTTGCTCCAAATGTCATTCTACTGAATTTAAAACGTGAACATCAGTACTTTTGAAGTGTTTTTTTAAACATCCAGACTCGATCTCATGAACTGTGCAAATGATAAAGATTTTGTTAGAGCAAGTTTTTAAATCGATCGTTGATCGTTGTAAAAGTATTGAGACACAAATTAGTACGTATGAATCCATAGTTGGGAGTTACCATGCCTGTAAAAGTTTGGCCACCCTTTTAAATTTGTTCTTTGAGACCCTCAGAGACATTTAGGAAGGGTGGCCAAAGTGAGTCTCTGGGAAGTTTTCTGCAGGACACCGGAAACAAGATGGCGGCTCAAAAATATCGGAAACAATTATAACTCGGCCTTTAGTTGACCTACGAATGAAATTTCAACGGTTATATTTATGTTCATCCTTTTGTTGAAGAGCATAGATAATAAAAAAAATAATGTAGGGTAACAGCACCAGTAAATGAGGGAACTACATTTTTTCACAATATTTTGCAACGTTTTTTTCTCGACTGCACTGACTGCACCTAATGTAATGTACAATTGTTTCTGAAGGCCTTTGAAGGCAATTTAGACATTAAGACAGGTGGCCAAAGTGAGCCACCGGAAAGTTTAACACAAGGCCCCGAAAACAAGATGGGCGACAAAAATATCGAAATTAATTATTATAATTCGGCTTATATTTTATATTCGACCTACAAACGCAATGGAAACGATCATCATTGTTTAATCTTTTGTTGATGAACATGATAATTACCTACCTAAAACTCTCAATGCACCAGCACACCAGCACAACAGCACCAGTAGTGAATGATATATTTCCAAAAAAAAGTCGAGTTTTTTGCAATTTTCTTCTTTTGAGCAATTTGAATCAGAGTAACTCGGGTCCTTTCGACTCTCAAATGAATACAGCTTTTAGCCATTGTATCCACGGATTGCTGTATCTCTTCAGTAATGAATAAATATTGTCACGATGTCTGAAATAATTCGAAAGTGCAGGAAAGCCAAAAAAACAATGGATTGAGGAGATGTGCAAAGAAGTGGAAGATGAGTGAGACGTAGGGAATACTGACTTGTTTTAGGGATATCGAGCCAAGTAACACTGACATCAGAAACGAGGCGGAAGATATTTTGAGCGAAATGAAGAAAAGGCAGACAGGTGGGAGGGATACCTACTACTTGCGATGGAAAAATTATATGGGGGACAGGAATGATTAGGAAATGAACTAGTAGGTGCTGGAAAAAGTAAGAAAAAATGGAATATATGGAGAACAGTGAAGAAAAGAAATAATGGAATAGTAGGATACCTTTTGGGACACAAAGGACTAGCTCGAGATGTACTTCAGGCGGCGGGGGGGGGGGGGGTAATGAAGAGGAACAGATGTAGACCCGGGTTTGATCACTGCTCTCAGACAAGCAATTGGGATTAGGATATTTGATATTTGACCTTCAGGGGAATACGTAGGTTAGCACAGGATAGGAAGGGATGGAGGTACGCATGCAACTAGTCTTGGAAATGAGAACTTATTGGTGATTATGATAATGATAATGATGTCTGTCTTGATCCCCTTGTGCTATAAAACGAGCGTTTAGTTCAGTTCCAATCATTCGTCCTTTAGTTGAAGATTTTGTTCACTTGTCGTAGCTGATTATAATTCACCTATTTCATTCTTGTTCACTTATGACAAGGAATATCTGACTTATGCGATTTCATAATTCTGTGTACATGGCGTATAGGCCGATGGTCTAGTTATTGTTATTTCCAATCCCGACATTTTTTATGCATGCATGCGGTCATTGCCGAGGGAAGAAGGAAGAACGCTCCAAGTATTGAGCAAAAATGCGGAATGCGATCATTCACTGGTGCTGTTACTCTACATGCAGATTTTGAAATTAGGTACCTGTATTCATATAAGCAAGAGATAAAACAATAAATAATCGGACTAATTGCGATTAATATATATCGTTTAATAAAATAATCGTTGAATTTTATTCGTATAGGTCGTATAGGTCGAATATAAGCCGTTTTAAGCTACTATAATCCGATAGTTTTAACCGCCATCTTGTTTTCGGGATTATGCAGAGAACTTCCCCGAGCCCAAGACTCACTTTGGCCCTAAACAGGACAGGGATATACACTAGGTGCAGTCAGTGCATTGCAAAAAACTCGATTTTTTTAGAATTTAATCATTTACTACTGGTGCTGTTACCCTACATTAAGAGTTTCAAGTAATTATTATGTTCATCAACGGAAGGTGAAATACTGATGTTATCGTTTCCATTTTATTTGTAAGTCAAATATGAAATATAACGCCGAATTATAATAAATAATTTCGATATTTTTGTCGGCCATCTTGTCTTCGGGGCCTTGTGTTAAACTTTCCGGTGGCTCAGTTTGGCCACCTGTCTAAATTACCTCCAAACTCCCTAAAAAACAATTGTACATTACATTAGGCGCAGTCAGTGCAGTCGAGAAAAAAAGTTACAAAATATTGGGGAAAAATGTAGTTCCCTCATTTACTGGTGCTGTTACCTCACATTATTTTTTTTTATTATCTATGCTCTTCAACAAAAGGGTAAAGATGAATATAACCGTTGAAATTTCATTCGTAGGTCAACTAAAGGCCGAGTTATAATTGTTTCCGATATTTTTGAGCCGCCATCTTGTTTCCGGTGTCCTGCAGGAAACTCCCCAGAGACTCACTTTGGCCACTCTTCTTAAATGTCTCTAAGGGTCTCAAAGAACAAATTTGGAAGGGTGGCCAAACTTTTACAGACATGGTAACTCCCAACTATAATAACACCAAGATTCATACGTACTAAATCACCTGAAGAGAAAAAAACTTCGCAAAACCAAAAAGGAGTTAAATCGAAAACTATAACTAAAGATTCTTGAAAAATGGATTAGGTATAACTTTTTGATAAAAATTGGAATTCTTCAATAAAAATTGAAATTTTGAATTTTGATATAACGTGTGATGAATAATACGAACGTCTTCATTTGGCGTGCATTAATCTTGAGTTCAAATAAGAGATCAACTCCCCCACAAAAAAAAGTCGCACGCCAACTTCAGGACGTTCATCTTTGACCTCACTGTATACCTATCAGATAGGGACTCGTCCTAACTGCGGTGATGTTTGCAGTAAGACCCTCGATGTATTGATCTCCGAATCAGGATGTCGCTTGGAGCATCCGGCCGCCACGCGGTTCCGCACGCACGTCCTCGACGGCGACTGGACCAAGGCCGACCACGACCTCCAAGAATTGCGCAACCTTGTCGGCGTGGAATTCAAACAAATTGTGGTAAGGATGTGTCGCACGTTTCCCATTCCAATGCATTTACTGTACCTTTGTAGTTAATGAAGTTCTTGCTGCTGGAGCAAAAATACTTGGAATACCTGGAGGACGGACGGGTTCTGGACGCTCTGCACGTGTTGCGCAACGAATTGACTCCTCTCCAGCACAACACGGCCAGGGTGCACCAGCTCTCGAGCTACATGATGTGCGCCACCACTGAGGAGCTTCTCGAGCGCACAAAGTGGTAATTAATTTATGCCGCTTTCTGTTGTATTGTAAACATGGTTGAAGATTTCTTCGAATAAAATCTCCATTTAGCAGATACACGATATCAAAAACAAACAAGCTATTTGCATCGTGATGTGCACATTGACATTGGTTGATCATTTCTAGGGAGGGCAAAGGAGAAAAGTCCCGTACGAATTTGATGCTCAAGCTTCACACTTACTTACCAGCCAGTGTGATGTTGCCACCAAACCGTCTTACTACTCTGCTGAGCCAGGCTCAAGAGCTGCAAACTTTGAAGTGCACACACCACAATACGGGCAGCATTGTTTCTTTCGATACAGACTCCTTATTGTCGGACCATTTTTGCGGTGTTGACAAATTTCCAACCCACACTGTTCAGGTAAGTACTTTTCTCTCACATGTATAACATGAAGTGTTTTGAATCCAAGTAATAAGTAATTAATTAGTATAATTCAAATGTAGTTATTGCGCATGAATTGTAGAAAAAAAAAAGTTTTCAATGACTGACAAAAAAGTGCATTCGAGAAAATATATGTTCATTCTTTAATTTGAACATCAAAGTCTGAATTAAGTTTCGCGCGACAAAAACCTAATGGTGCTATTCAGTAAAAAAAGAAACATCGATATAAGCGCTACATCAGTGTAAAATGACAAAAGTAATAGGGCCGTATTCATACCTCGCTTTTAAGCTAAAAGCGCTTTTAGTGCGATGCGCATTTGGGGGCATTTCTCATATTTCACTGTTCAAAAATACAGATTAACTCGAAAATTAATTGCAATTAAGTATATACAATCGCTCCCAATCGCAATAATGTATTTTTGAACACTGAAATATGAGCAATGCCCCTAAATGCGCATTGCACTAAAAGCGCTTTTAGCTTAAAAGCGAGGTATGAATACAGCCCATAATGTTTTGCATTGTCACATGTGTCATTTTACAGCCATACAGCGCTTACATCGATGTATCTTTTTTACAGAATAGCACCATATATAGCGCACCATAAGTGACTTTTGGTGACGTCATTCCGCGTTAGGATCTTTTTTGTTCGCAAGGTCACCAGCCTTGTACTTGCCAGTCACTTCTCAATTATTTTATAAATAGTATCCTTTTAAGCGCACTTCTCTAAACGGGAAGGCGCTCATGTCCTTGCTTTGTCCGTCCGTCATAGCATCTAGCTCTAGACGAAAGAATTTTTGCGAAAAATTTCAACTCCAGTGGGTAACTCATGACTTTGGGAGCCTTGGGAAGAAAAATACTGACGAAGTAATGACAAATAATCACAATAATAACAATTTAGTGTGACGTGGCATCGCCGATAAGTGCTGCATTCCAGAAGCCGGCCAGATCTATAAAGTTGTGACATCCGGACAAGTACCTGTTCTTATCAAATGACAATAATACATACTAGGTCGACCCGTGGGCTACGCCGTACGCCCCCGTGGGCTACGCCCTACGCCCCACGTTCTTTTAGTAGCAAATTTTTTATAATAGGTAAAGCAGGTTGTTGTACCTACCATATGATCAAAAACTTTTCTACTTGCGGTAGGCTGTGGCCTGGCCAAAATCAGCCTTGTTTGCCTGCCAATGACCAGGACACAGCCTACCGCAAGTAGAAAAGTTTTTGATCATACGGTATTTCGAACGGCGCCGGCGGGTTGTTTCACACATGTATTACAATAAAAGCCAGTTTTTCAGTCTCGGGGTTAACTCTTAACTTGGTTTTGTTTATATGGACTTGATCGTTGCAACAATTGTTTTCATAGCGAGAAATTCTAATTGAAAGAACAGGTGAGATTAAAAAAAAAAATACATGTCCAAAACAATCTGTCGTCCGAAAGATACCGGTCGGGTTATAGAATATCCCAGCCAAAAATATCCCGCCACAAATATCCTGGCAATAATATCCCAATCAAAAATATCCTCGCGACAAAATATCCCATGCCAAAAATATCCCCGCCAATAATATCCCGGCCAAAAATATCCTTGCGACAAAATATCCCAGCCAAAAAGACCCCACCCAAAAATATCCCCGCGACAAAATTTCCTAATCTGAAAATATCGCAAGGAGGTAACAGCTCTTCAGCCACCGGATCTAGGAAAAATCGCCACAGGAAAAAATGTCCCCCACAATACGTCTCGTGAAAATTACGTCCCAAGGAAAAGACGTCCCAGGGAAAATACATCCCCAGGAAAATACGCCCCCCGGAAGAGACGTAATGTGGGTGTAATTTGCAGGGGACGTAATCTCCTGGGTACGTTTTTGGGGGGATGTTTTTTCCGGATTCGCAATTACTTATCTGGTGGGTCTGACAAGGACGATACTTGAGTAAAAAATGTACCTACTTCTTATCTGGTGTGTCTAAAAAGAAGGACGATACTTGAGACGACAATAGACTCGTTATCGGGTGGGTCTGAAATTCTATATTTATATCATTATATCTAAATATATATTCTGTAATATATCATCTATATTTTTTCCCGGGACATTATTGGAGGGGATATTATTGACAGGTATATTTTTGGCCTGGGATGTGGTAGGATATTTTTGGCTGGGATGTTTTGTCGCCGCACCAAGATACCAACTTTCCCCTATTAAAAGATATATTTACCTACCTAAGACATCATTGTGGTTTGTGAAGAAAGGATCAGGTGTAACTTGGTAGATACATAAAACATAGGTACTATAAAAAATAGGTATTTGATAAAAAGCGCAAGTCCACATTTGTCATTTCCCAAAATAAGACTGTGAACTTTCCATTCCACAATGACCGTCATTCCTTATTTCATTTTTCGATATACATCGTGATGCACTTTGGTAGAAATAATAAAAGTGATGTTGAGAATGGTATCCAATCGGTAGCGGCCGCCACAAGAATGGCCAATGCCGTATAAACAGGGTAATACACAGAGAATAATTGTAAATTTATAGATTACGACCATGGTGAAATAAAAAGTCGACAGCCATATTTTTGGAAATAGTAAATGTGGCTGTTTGCTTTTTATTGGAATCAGATATGACTTTTCAAGATTTTTTGAATCACCATGTAACTACACGGCGTCAGCATGGTGGCGGCGCCGGCTTTTTCAAGAGGGCCCCGCCAATATGCCTACCGAGTCGCAATGCTGAATACGAAAAAAAGCAATAGCGCCCAGACTAAATGAGATATATACTAATTTAAATAATTATACTGATAATTGAAGACGTGGCTGGTAGATGACGATCGATTGTGTTCCCAAGTTTTATATAGTAATACAGGTTTCCTAAATTGAGCTTCTCTTTCTGGCCCGTGACGTCACGTTCGATTGCGCAGTAAATCGTCGCAGTCCTAGTGTGCCAACATTGCCCCGATTCCATAAGCCGAACGTGTGTTTTGATGGTGTTATTATTAGTACCTATTTATACAGTTTTCACAAGTAGTCATGGAAAATAAATGTTGTGGGCCACTATGCAAGACCACAAGTTATACAGCGAATGTGTCCCTATATAAGCATGGATCCATAAAATACGACGTGACACTCGAAGAAGCAAAAAGAACCACAAGCCCTTCAGCGTTACAACAGCAGGGAGCTTCCTGCTTAGTTCATCAAGTATCATTAATTCAAGGGTACACTTGGCCACATTTTTGCATTAAACACTTCTAATTTATAGTGATGGCCATAATACACCATAAAAAATATTAAAAGTGGGACATGGGACACGCATTTACCTGGGCCGCTATTCTTGAATCGTGTGAGAAAACTCCTTGGAAGTAAAATACATTCCGCAGTACACTGATGTAGCGAATGTTGCCTAAAATCGTGGTTTTTAGGCAACTTTCGCTGCAGAAGTGTAGTACGGATTATATAAAACTTCCAGGGACTTTTCTCACACGATTCAAGAATAGCGGCCCTGTGCTTTCTGCGCACGTCCATATATCGTTGATATATCAATTACAAAAATAGTTGTATACGCGCATCAAATGCCTCTCTGGCAAATTCTTCTCTGCGGAATATTTATTTGCAGTATCCATTGAGAAGTTAGTTATATTTTTTAGCAACTTTCCCAGCATGGTTGGCTTCAAAATTCAAAAAATAAAACGCACTTTCAACACGGTGGAGCAATGTAAATACAAATGGCGCGATCACTCATGGCACACTGTGCGCAGAACATGCCTAAAACAGCTGCGCGGAATCGCGGATTCTCCATCTCTCTTTTGAGGAAACCTATATCAGACACGGACACGGGCCGTTTTATGTGGTGCTCATAATGCTTGTAGCTATAGAGAGCTTAGGAGGAGAAGTGGACCGCACCGAGTTCCGTCTTGAAATGGTTTGAAACTCAAACACAGAACCGCCCACAAAGCAAACCAACTAAGGCGTCAACATACTGTGACCCTAAAAAACATGAAAAAGTAATTGGGAAATTAGGCAATTAAATAGCTTAAAACTTATAATCATATCAACCATGTGAACTCTGCACGGAAAGCGACGAAGCGACGGACGTTCTTCAACTCATGTATTCCACTGGACCACTGGTCGTCCGAGCCAAGCGTCTAAAATACAGCTAATCTCGCATTTTCGTCGCACATACGAAACATCACAATATGCTGACACTCGAACGTTTGTGCAATCGATGACTGAAATTAGAGGAGTGGGGACGGCTTTTAATATATAGATAGGGAATTATATTTAGAAGAGAATTTGAACTTTATTTCAACAAAAATTCCACATCGGTGCGACTCACGGGTCAGTAGTTGAGAATTTTAGAAAATGACCCCGAAGCTACACAGCTTGGCCGCCAATGGATTGTTCGCTGCTTGCTGGCGCTTGAAAGCTTCTCCGAACGAGACGAAATCCTAGACAGGAAAGATTTCAACTCAAATGGAAATCTCATGGCCTTGGTACGCGAACCAAGAAAAATCTTGGCAAAATAACAGTAAACAATTACAATAACATTTTTAGTGTGGGGCGGCGTTGTCGATTGAAGGTTGAAATTCACAATTGGATTTCAGAAGTTACGACATGCGGACAAGTACATGTTTTTAAAGAAATACATGCACATGTACGGGAGTTACATTCAGAGAATAATCTGAACTTTCTTTTGACAAAAACTCTACTTCGATACTACTCCCGGGTCCATAGTTACGAACTTGTTCCCCTCACGGTGGCTGCCACTCGTGTTGTTTGGTTATTCAACTAAAGGTGCCATTCTGTACGGCCAGAAAAAAATTGTAAATTTTTGTTATTCACAGTCCCAACACCCTCTTCACAGTGGAGGTTGACAGTCCACTTTAGTTAATGCTGACTTGGATTTGAAACACCCTGGTTCTGTAAATCGATTTCTAAAACTGTAACCGTGAAATTAATGCACAGATCTGCAATGACCATTGCGATGAAGTGTGGTACGCCCAGTTTTCGCCCGACGGCCTCAAGCTGGCCACTATTTCCAAAGACACCAATGTCATCATCTGGGACGTGAACCCGGAGACGTGCAGGATCACCTCCAAGAGAATTCTGGACGGAACTCTCTTTGCGGCACCCCACAATGGTATGATGTATTGGAAAAACTTAAATTGTTACGAATGTGTAATTTTGTTGTTTGAATATATTGCTAATTGCAGCGAATGAAGTCCTACAAATCAACACTGCCTCGTTTGTTCAATGGCACCCGGATTCCAACCATATTCTGGTGTGTGGACCTGAGGATACCGGGGAAGTGTTCCTGTGGGACGTCGAAAAGGGCACTTTCGTCAAAATATGCCAGGCACAGGAAGACGCCTTATCGTGCTGCGCGTTCAACGTAGACGGCAGCAAGTTTGTTGTAAGTCGCGTTAATTTTTTTTTCGCTTTCTTCAGTTGTTTCGACAAGTTTATTAACTATTATTGAATCTTGACTACAGACTGGCGGAATCCGAGGTCAGTTTTATCAGTGTGATCTGGAAGGGAACATCCTGGACTCCTGGGAAGGTATCCGTGTGAATTCTCTACACTACAGAAAGGACAACAAGACTGTGCTCGCAGCTGATACTCATCACCGTATCAGGGCTTACGTCTTCGAGGATCTGGTCGATCATACAGTGTAAGTTTGGAGTTTTTCCATTTTATTGTCAATCTTTCAATTCCACTCTGTTCACAGTATTCAAGAAGACCATCCTATCATGTCCTTTACTGTTGATAAAAACGACAGATTAGCTTTGCTCAATGTAGCCACGCAGGGCGTTCATTTGTGGGACTTACAAGACAAATGCTTGGTGCGCAGATACCAAGGACTAACTCAGGGACATTTCACCATACATTCTACTTTTGGTGGAGCCAATCAAGACTTCATTGCCAGTGGAAGCGAAGACAATCTGGTAAGTTATATCTTTATGGCTTTGTCCGCAATAGGTATCCATGGCGTTCTGACTTGAACATGAATTATCCATTTATCTGACGCTCACTAATGGTGGAGTTATGCATAGAAATTTAAAATTTAACATTTAATTTTATTACGTGGGGAACCAATTGGTGAACACTTGAATGTTAAATTTTACATCTTAAATTTCCATGCATAACTCCAGCAGTCGAAATAAGAAATACGATAAGTTCACAGGACTTTTGACATCCTGTATGTTTATTGATTTGCCAAAAAATGCTCAAATGATTTTATTCAAGGTTTACGTATGGCACGTGAATAAAGAAACACCAATAGCGACACTGACGGGACACACGAGAACGGTGAATTGTGTGGCTTGGAATCCAGTGTTCAACCACATCATGGTCTCTGTCTCCGATGACTGCACCGTTCGCGTCTGGGGGCCCAAGGACAAGCTGCCTAAGCCATCAGGTATGATCCATGGCTTTGACATGCTAAAACTCTAACACAACAAAATTTCAGTGTCTTCGTCAAGTAGTGAATCTAGTAATAACAGTATATGGAATGAAATGAGCTCATAGTATTGTGAGTGAAACAAACATATAAGCAAAAGACTGAGCGAAACCGTCGTCGTCATCTCATATTTCAAAAATTACAACTCGAACAAAAGGCGCGAGAATTTTTTTCTTTTAGTTAAATCATTTTTGGGTTTTCGTAACTTTAGTTTAATTATTGCATTATGATTATAAATTTTTATACCTTTTATAAAATCTATCGTCTTGATTGTTGTGAGCAGATGAGAAAAGTGTAAGCGACGCTACGCGCACATGTTGACGGGGAGGTGCAAAAAATCAGGAAATGTTGTTGAAATGTGATTTTGAGATTACTTTACTAACACGTTAATATAATCATGTCTTGTGTCAGAATTGTTTAGTGCGGTAGCGTCGCCATGTTAAGATAGGATATAATGATATAATTATAGTTTTGTGTTCATCAGTAACGTCACGTGCAGTATTTATAAGGTACCGTTGTGTGAAATGTAGCAATAAGAATAATTATTGTTTGTTTAATGATAACATATTTTTAATTATTTAATAAATTACTACTCGTGAATACCCACAGACTTTCGTTATTCTAAAATGAAAATCACAGTGGCTGTTCTCAACCACCACTGAACGTGACTTTTTTGAACTGTGAGATTCTCATAAAAATTAGTGCGGGAAACTCAAGTTAGCTGAAAACATAATTTATTAGCCTTCAACAATATTAACATGACAAAAAAAAATCGTTGTCATGTCTGCCGCGGCACTTCTCATCGTAGCATCCTTCCTGTAACGTCTTTGAAGACTAGTATCCAGGAACCTTTGGAAAATTTTCTTGGAAGTTGGAATTAGAGTCGGTATTTTCATATTGAATAACTGCCGGGTATCCCTAAACTGGAAGGCAAAAAATGTGGAAACAATTATTTTAACCATTGTGTCTATGGTATTTTCCAGATAAAGTTATCTAGAGATGGGAATACTGGCCCTTGAAGAGAAAGATTGAAAATAATTTGGAGAAAATTGAAAATTGTGTTTTGGGAAATTTGAATTTTCCGGGAAAAACATCAGATCTTTTTCCAAATTATCTTATTGCAAGAATCGTCAATTAAGGCTTAAGCTCCCATCATTCAAGTCCGGTCTCAAAAATCCAGGCGGGTTTCACATTTTCAACCGGGAAGTTCCCGGAAAATTGAAAAAAAAATCGGAAAATGTTCAAGAACCAGTTATTTCTTGTTTTTTGAAAAAAAAAGGTGAAAATCGGTCCACCGGAGAAAAGGTTGGGAAATATGCGGTTTCTCGCTACCGTTGCTCCGATTTCAAAAATTTTTCCTTCAAAAATGACTCAATCTTTTCTCCAACTTTCATTCGCAGCATGTCTGCACCTAAAATTATTATTTCATGGGGCCCGTCGCATGTCGCATTTTTTCAAATTCGCGGAATGTGAGAATTTCATTTTGGAAAAATTATCTACCGTCGGAAAATCGGAACCATTTCGATTTTGAAAATCAGTTGGAATTCTATGGAAAAAGTCGATCACCGAGCAGGAATGAATTTTTGAGTGGAGTACTGCATCAAAAGCGTGTCGTCCCGGTCATAATTCGGGCGAAAGGCCCCCTCAGGTGGCAACGGCCCCAGAGGTGAAATGGTGGACAATTATTTTTTTCCAGTTTTGGCGGCCGTGATTGCCTGATGTCAACAAAATGTTGAAACAAACGTTCCACTTGTCAGATACTACCCACATACCAAATTTCATCAAAATCTATCAAAGCGTTCCAAAGATGTGACAATAGGCGGTTCCCTTTACTCGCAGCTCGTGCGCAGGTCTTCCCATAGACTAAACTCACTGGTTCAATTGGCTGTTCAACTAAGAGCGCTTATCGATCGGGCTGGCTAGGGTTGGAGTTGGTGACTGCGCCAATATCGGTGAACCTGCGCCCCGAGGACCCCAGATAAATGAGAATGGCTATAAAACGGACATTTTTATTTCAATAATTTATGGTACACCTGATTGACGTTTCGGGGCCAAAGGCAAAAGCCAAACGCTAATCGAAACGAAAAAATAGGCAAATCACTCAGAATGACGTGTGGAATGATGACCTAAAATAAAATTTGCGGATTATCCACAAATGTTTGCAAAAAAAAATAAGAAGGAACAACGCGTTCAAAGAACAGTTTGTTTCTGGATGTTGTTGTATTGTTGGTTGCCTACATCACTTCAGTGGAAAATGGGGTCTTATACGATTTTGTTTTATTGCTTCAAAATGTTCTACAAGGTGAGTTTGCTAGATGAATGATAATAGTTCGTCTCAAAAGCCTCTACCTTTTATTAAAAAAAAATGTTGAAAATCGAGGCGGGAATAACCCCGATTAAATTTCAACGTCTGATGACGTAGGTGGACGAGTTGAGTTTGCGCAATGGGATGGTCGTAGCTGGAGCCTTGTTGCCAAATAGGTCCCTTCGTTTCGGTTTTTTTGAGTGCGCATGTGTGGCGCGAATTTCATAGTTTCGTACACCGATATTGAAAATTAACACTAAAAAATATTGTAGTGTGCCTAAAATTCCACAAATAATTTGGTTGAATGTTAGATACCATTTGTTATATTCAAAGGAAATGTTTCATTGAAATTAAGTTCAATGATCATTTGTGGAAGTTCAGGAACAACGAAAATGGCAACAGCGCTCAAAACAACAAGACATCGGCGCCAACTGTCACTTGTGACAATTATGATGACATTTCTCGTTTCTACCTGACCTACATTTCATTTGCTTGTGTTTTGACGATAGAACACAACTTGTTGGATATAACTGTACCGAGAAAGAAGTTCAAAAAAGCTAAGAAGAGATGCGTTTACGGTGTGTGTAAAAGTGACAGCCAGAAACCAGTAGTTTGTCAGGCGGCTAGACAGAGCATGCAGCGTTGCCATTCAACTGACAGGTGTACGAATGTTTACAAAATTTGGAGCTTTCAAGCATGCGCACCTGCCCAAACGAAGTAGCCTATTGTGTGACAGGCAGTCAAGATTTGCATGAATATTTTGATATTCCTTAGAAAAAAATCACTTCGACAAAACAACGCGTTAGGTGGTATGTTTTTGGATACAATGGAATACCTTTTTGAGGCATGAACAATCAATTTTGGTGTTTGCAATGGGAGTCGTAGGTAGAATCGTTGAACTTTGTGACCCCTTACCTGCAACCTCCTAAAAACCATTCAAGGAAAATATGTAGTACCCCCCTTTTGAAATTTAGCTGAAGAAGAAGCCTCAGCTAACTCCTTTTACAAAGAAAAAGAAATAGCTCACTACCTCACTGGCAGCAGATCGTGGAGGTATGCAAAGAAAATGATTCGAAGCAACACTTCGAAATGGATGTGGCAGGGAGTGAAATTATATGCCACCATCTAGAGATAGGTGTTAGCAAGAATCTACAGCAACTATCGTCACCATCAGCAACATAGCAATTCGACAGGCAGATTTGGTACTCTGCCTGAAAATTTGCCACACCCAACATGTTCTGTTTTTACATTTTATTCAACTTTATTATATAACATTCAGTTGTCAACTGTATAAAAATTGAAACAAATGAACCTGTTCTTCATATTAAAGCTGGATTCATAGTTTCAGTAAGTTGAGAAATAAGAAATAACAGTAAGAAGTAAGGTAAGCATGCAGTAAGCGTTAAGCGGTATGAAATGATTCAAAGTTTGCAAAAAGTAAGAAATAGGCATACGCAATAGTTGACGTTGTTGACACCATAATATGACAGCTCAGCTGTTTACTTGATAGTCCGAGTCCACTTTTTCTCTGTGTTGAGTACACATGTTGAGTATGCGAGTACATAACCTCTGTGTTGTTGTTTTTACCACGAGTGTTTTCCGAAATTTTGATAATGAATTTGATAGATGACGACGAAGCTGCAGCTATTGCGGGAATTCTACTAGGGTGCTCTGTTTTGACAAATAAAAGAAAAGCAACAGAGAATTTCAAAATTCACCAAGGAGTGCACACGAACCCGCACCATATGGCACGATGCTATACGATCAGGGCCGCTATTCTTGAATCGTGTGAGAAAAGTCCCTGGGAGTTTTATATAATCCGTACTACACTTCTGTAGCGGAAGTTGCCTAAAAACCACGATTTTAGGCAACATTCGCTACATCAGTGTACTGCGGAATGTATTCATCTCCCAGGGACTTTTCTCACACGATTCAGGAATAGCGGCCCTGTAAGCAATAGGTCGCGAGAACATAACCGTCACCCTGGCACCCGCTATGGCAACGTTGCAGGCACGCCGGCACTACGAAGCCGAGAACGAAGCGCCTCTTGCCAGCTTCTTGCCCGCGTTTGTGCATTGGGGGGTGCCAAGGTGGCGCAGTAGAGATTCGCTCGTTTTTACTCATTACTCAGCCAAATCTTGAGTTCAGCGCAATAATTTTTTTAATACAGCGACAATTCTCTGATAATTTATCCTTGTATTTATTACAACCAAAGAAAATTAGATTACCAAGTACTAGTGAAGATAACATCATACCTTATACCCATCTTTAGGCAGCCATTTTTGTTCCCGCGACCTATAAGCAGTAAGAAATGGAATTGGACCATAAGTATCTGAATCTATTGGTGAAACAATAACACAAAAACGAAAAGAGCGCACCCACGTTTCTTTTCCGGAAGACAATAAAACTTAACTTAATAATAATGACCTCCGATTCCTCCGGATTATTTTTTCGTCCACAGATTTGTCTTTCGATGGAAAGCCGGAAGCCTGAGAACTGCTCGGACTATGCAACCAACAATACTTTGAGCTGCCGTGATGGTGAGTGCGCGGCCTGTTTTACCGGCATGAACCCCATGACTGAAACGTCAAAATTGTCACTTTGTCATTGTCAAATAATTTCGAGAAAAGTGCTTGGGCTCGTATTTTTTGCGAAATCAACAATCATCCGCTAATTAAATTGAGCTTTTGCAAAGAAAACAGGAAAAATGACCGCCCAGGGTGATGCTAAAAGGTCCCAAGGACTGGCGTACAAAGACAAAAGCAAACCGGCGGATGTTCGCAGCAGCAACATTAACGCATCGAAAGGTTAGTTTTCGGCTAAAAAACAGGGTGTTTCCCCTCAATTTCGATAATTTTGCCCCATTTTCGACCTGTCCAAGCACAATAGGCCTTCGACTTGTACGAGCTCAGTTGAATTTTGTTGTAAAATGAGCTTGTGTTTTCAGCTGTTGCTGATGCTGTCCGCACCAGTTTGGGCCCCAGAGGCATGGATAAAATGGTAATGTTACCAATATTCAAAACGCCTTAAGCCTCGAACACTTTTTTTTAGATCCAGGCCAGCAATGGCGAAGTAACAATTACAAATGATGGAGCCACAATTCTCAAACAAATGAATGTTATCCACCCCGCAGCCAAAATGGTACAAGATCGTTTTCTTATGGTTTGCAAATTATAATTTTTAAAAATTTGCAGCTGGTAGAGCTGTCAAAAGCTCAAGACGTTGAAGCCGGTGATGGAACCACAACTGTCGTAGTCATAGCCGGAGCTCTTTTGAATGCTTCTGAGCATTTGCTGCAGCGTGGAATCCACCCAACTGCCATTTCAGAATCTTTCCAGAGAGCCGCTGTTCATGCCGTAGAAGTATGTGCAGTTATCTATCTAAAGTTTTGATGATGTGTGATAATGTTTCAATTTTTTAGATTTTGAAGAGCATTTCAACTCCAATCCAGCTCGATAACCGTGAGCAATTGATCAAAAGCGCATCAACTTCTCTCAATTCCAAAGTGGTGTCTCAACAGTCGAGCACTTTGGGTCCCCTTGCTGTGGATGCTGTCTTGAAGATTGTCGAACCGGGTCACGAACAAGTCGTGAACCTGTCAGATATCAAAGTCATTCGTCAGTTGGGTGGAACTGTTGAGGATACCAAGTTGATTGATGGTCTGGTGTTCCCGCAGCGATTGGCCAACATCAGTGGCCCCAAAAAAATTGAAAAGGCAAAGATTGGGTTCATCCAGTTCTGCATTTCACCACCTAAGACTGACATGGACCACAACGTTATTGTTTCTGACTATGCGGCCATGGATAGGGTTCTGAAGGAGGAGAGGACGTATATTTTGAATATCGTCAAGCAGATCAAGAAGGCTGGATGCAACGTTCTTTTGGTATATGCTCTTATTATATTTTTCTCTAAAAATCATTATGAATACTGTCATGTTTTTCTGAAAAGTCTGATTTGTTTTTTGAAAAAATTGAGGCTGCATTTGCATGCCTAAGTTACAACAATTGAACAACAATCAATTTGGGACGATAATTCTACAGGCGTTTCTCTGATCGCACTGAAAAATAACTGGTTAACACAACCTTATACATAGAGCCGGACTGCTGGTTGCTATATCAAGAAATTGAAACAAACGCACCCCCATGCAGTTACAGATTGGCAGCCATCATGATACATTTAATGTCAGCAGTTCTCAATCAAGTACTGGGCTTTTCACTAATGCTGTTAGGTTAGTGGCAGCTTCTGAAGAAAATGGAAAGAAAATGCTCACTACCCAGTGGCCTCAATGAAGTTGAGAAAACTTCCTTAGATAGACAACAATTTAAGGAATTGGGCTGCACCAGGCAAGACCCGCGCGTGAGTGCACGGTGCTAGAAGCTTTCTTCGCCATAAAACTTGTTCATTTTCTGTGTTCCGGGTGATCATTTAAAAACTATCCACCTGCAAGAATTCTCGATTCCTAGTAAATATTTCTTCGAGCAAGAACTGGTCGATTTTTATACGAGGGGGACATCTAAATCATAAATTGGCGAATTTCTATCTTCAGCCCCCTCGCCCCCACCCACTCCAACTTCGAAATTTGAAATAACACCATCTACCTTGCGATGCATCAAATTAAGAGAATTGAATTCTCTTGATGAATAAAATTTTTGTATTATTTAACCCCACCCCCTTCCTAAAATTCTCTGAATGTCCTATTTTATATTCTCGACTCTCTCAACTCTTTTCAATTTAGTCAGCGTCATCCTAGGTAGCATCAAGAAAAAAATTCTTTGCTCTCTCCCACTTCAACTTCAAAATTTACCAAGACACCACTTTGTGATACAGCGAATTGAAGGGAATTGCATTCTTTTTCTGAAAACAATTTTTTCAAAATTTTCAATCTCTCCCCCATTAAATTAAACATTCGAACATTCGGAGTATTTTAGGAAATAAAGGGAGGTTTTGAAATTGAAAAAAAATTTTTCAAGAAAAGAAATAAACTTTTCAATTTGATGTACCACATAGTAGGTGGTAGTATCATTTCAGATTTAGAAGTTGGGATGGGGGAGAGCAAAGAGGTAAATTTGAAGAGCACTTTTTCCACCGAAATTTTTCTTTGATGCTATTCTAGAATGACGCTGACTAAATTGAAGATAATTAGTTGCAGCGGTACCCTTTTTGATTCTGCATTTTGTGATCCTGCAATGAAATTTGGCATTATGCAAACTACGTAAAATTTCAAGTGATTTGATAAGCAGCACTCAAAAATTTGCCCATTAGGGGGCGACTGGGGGGCCCTCAAAATTTCAAGATGTCAGAACTTTTACCATGCACCTTTCAGTACCGCCCTATCTACCATACAGGACTTGAACATCTTTGTTTTTTGACCATCTAAAATTTTTCGTCATGTCAATTCCATTCTTCTTATATAAAAAAAGCCTTCGCCTGGTCAACATATTGAAAAAAAGTTTTTTTTTTTGACCACAAATAGATTGTTGAGTAGTTTTTGTGTAATCATCGATAAATCCGCATCCCCTTGATTCATTTATGCGAACAAAACTTTTCCAGTGCTATTTTTCAACAAAGGAGTGACCTCAACTCACCATTATTTTCAACATTACCTTTTTCAATGTTTACTAATATGTATAGCTTAAAGTTTTTTCAAAGGTGATGATGATGATGAAACTTTGAAAGCCTGTACCTCCGTTACTATACGTTACTATACGTTTGCGAGGGTATGTTTATTGATGAAGTCCCCTTATTTTTTAATTTCTATCTCTCTGTAAATTTTGTTGCATTAATTTCGGGACACCTGTTATAGCCCTTTAAAGCTGGAAATTAAAGTAGTTTTTTTTTAGCGTGACTTTTAAACCGTTCAACCGATTTTGTTCAAATTTGAAACAAAGTTTACTTGAGCGAGGCTCTATCGAACGATAGTAACGCGTTTTCTAAAAATTATTCAGGGGGTAACAGGGCCCCCCTCTTTTTGCCCCTAATTTTACACCCCTTCGAAAATTTTAAAAAACCGTTGACATTTTTGAGTTCAATGTTTAGTTTAAAAGAAAAAGTTACTGTTTCAAAATTTTGATTGGAGACTTCGTTTCCGAGAGATTTGAGTTTGAGAATTCATAAAACATCTTCGGAAACACCACTTTCAAGTGCCTAAAAATTAAAATCCAAGAAAAGTCATGATTTCTCAACTGAAATAAGCTCTCTAGGTGTATTAAGTTGATTAAACCACCATTTTGGCTGACAAACATGAAGTTTTCAGGGAACAAAATTTTTAGACTTTTGAAAGTGAGGATTTCGAGATGTTTTTCAAAGTTTCAAACCAAGATATCTGAAAAACGAAGGCTCTAATTGAAATTTTACAAAAGTACTTTTTCTTCTAAATTGAACATGAAGCTCAAAAATATTATCAATTTTAAAAAATTTTTAATGGGGGAAAGAATTGAGGGTCAAAAAGAGGGGTAGTGCTAGTTCGCGACAAAATTTAGGATTATACTGCAAATTGTGATAGAAGCAACAGATTTGGCACAATTATTCCTTGAACCAAAACGAACAATTTGACCCGTTGCACTAACCGATTAACCGCTGGGGGGCCGAGATTTCAAGGGGGCCAACTAAAAGACAACCATTTTTTTTTTTGAAGCATCAAATGTCGCTACAGAACTATGCCAGGGGACGTTTCCTAATCAAACAAATGTATGGATCATGATTTTGTCACTGCAAGGTGCTACTGTAGCCAGTATTACCCCCATGTTGAATTTGGGATCTTTCTTGAACTGGATGGCAGTGGTGTCCGAAGTGGACGTGTGATATGTCATTTCCAATATTTTCAGGGTCTGCGAATGTGATTCTGCTGACGAAATTTGAAATATTAATAGTTTTTTTAATGCACTCCGAATTGCCACTTAATCGGCTCTGGTAATGTTATAGCATAAATTTGATATGTAGATTACGATTCCGCAACTGTCGGAGCGACGCGACAACCGGAAGTCAAGTAACAGCCACCATATCTGAATTCAAATACTATATCGTTTCTTTGGCACTGATCGACAGAAGGGGTGTGGAATATCATTTCTGAGGTTTCTGGGGTCTCGGAACTCATTTTTGAAAGTGAAAATGTGATCAGACCAGGATTGGAGAAGCTGGTCAAAATATGGACTTTTTTATCAAGGCACCCAACTTCATCATTACATCATGCTTGGGGACTTTTCTTCATAAATAAACTATGCAGGTCACGATGCCGCTATTGCGAAAGCGATGCGACAACCGTGAGTCGAGTTAAATTTGGCATATTCAAGAAACACATAATATTTTTATCTAATAATAGTGGTCATCAAATTGAACGTGCAAAGTATCTTTTCGTATAGTCTCTGGGTCCATGAATTCGCGTTTTTACATGCTATCTGTTTTTAAATGAATTTGGAAGGAGGGGGAGAAAATGAAAAATTAATTTTTTTTCAAGCACTCTGGGATGCTTTTGAATCAAGCTTGCTGACGTAGCATGAATTGGATATGTGTGTCACGATTTTGCCACTGTCAAAACTGTGCGACAACCGGAAGTAAAGTTATGGCCGCCATTATATGAATTTGAATATGAGTAGTATCTTGTTTCTTTGGCATTGGTCGACAACGGTGGTGTGGAGTATTATTTCTAAGGTTTTTAGGGTCTCGGAATCCATTTTTGAAAGTAAAAATGGGGTTGGAGCAAAATTAAAGAATAGCCCCAAAACACGTGTTTTCAAGCCAATTTTAACTCGACTCACGGTTGTCGCAGCGCTTTCACAGTAGCGGCATCGTGATCTGCATAGTTGATTTATGAAGAAAAGTCCCCAAGCATGATGTGATGGTGTTGGGTGCCTCAATCAAGAAAGTCCATATTCTGACCAGCTTCTCCGATCCTGGTCTGATCACATTTTTACTTTCAAAAATGAGTTCTGAGACCCCAGAAACCTCAGAAATGATACCCCACACCCCTTCTGTCGATCAGTGCCAAAGAAACGAGATAGTATTTGAATTCAGATATGGTGGCTGTGGCTGTCGCGCCGCTCCGACAGTAGCGGAATCGTAATCTACATATCAAATTTATGCTATAACATGACCAGAGCCGATTCAGTGGCAATTTGGAGTGCATTAAAAAAAAACTATCAATATTTCGTTCCCTCCCCCCTTCCCTCAAATGTAATTAAAAACAAATTTCTGGCTATTCTCTAAAAAAATTACATTCCATAAAGGCTCTGTTACGTTGTTATTACCTAGGCAACAGCCAATTGGCGACAGGAATTTTTACATAACAGAGCGTTTATGAATGTTACTTTTTACAGAATAGCACTATACTATACTAGCACTGCAGAATCACATTCGCAGACCCTGAAAACATTGGAAATGACATATCACACGTCCACTTCGGATACCATTGCCATCCAGTTCAAGAAAGATCTCAAATTCAACATGGCAGTAGCGTCTTGCAGTGACAAAATCATGATCTAGACATTTGTTTGATTAGGAAACGTCCCCTGGCATAGTTCTGTAGCGGCATTTTTGGTGCTTAAAAAAAAATTGTTGTCTTTCAGTAGGCCCCTTTGAAATCTCGGCCGCCCGGCGGTTAATCGATTAGTGCAGCGGATCAAATTGTTCATTTTGGTTCAAGGAATAATTGGGCCAAATCTGTTGCTTTTATCACAATTTGCAGTATTATATATTTCGTGAACCGCTAGCACTAGGGTGCCTTCTATTATGTACGCCCCTGGATAATTTTGATAAAACGCGTTATTATCGTTCGATAGAGACTCGCTCAAGTAAACTTTGATTCAAATTTGAACAAAATTGGTTGAACGGTTCAAAAGTTATGCTGAAAAGAAGATTTTTCATTTTCAACTTTGAAGGGAACATCTCCGTTATTATGCACTTCTGAATATAATAGTAATAACCTATAATATTAAATAATTGTTTTAAATGTATTCTCAGATCCAAAAATCGATTCTGCGCGATGCCGTTTCGGACTTGGCCCTCCACTTCTTAGACAAGATCAAGGTCATGGTCGTCAAAGACATAGAAAGAGAAGACGTCGAATTCGTGTGCAAGTCCATCGGTTGCCGTCCCATCGCCTCGCTGGACCACTTCACCCCTGAGAATTTGGTGAACGCTGAACTGGTGGAGGAAATTGGAGTTGGAGGCAGCAGGATGGTGCAGATCACCGGGGCCCAGAATGCCGGCAGGACCGTCACTTTGCTGGTCAGGGGTTCCAACAAGCTGGTCCTCGAGGAAGCCGAACGCTCCCTTCACGACGCCTTGTGCGTCATCCGATGTCTGGTGCGCCAAAAAGCCCTGATCGCCGGCGGCGGAGCCCCCGAAATCGAACTGGCCCTGCGACTGGCCGCGCTGGCCGACAAGATGGAAGGCATCGACGCCATCTGTCTTAGGGCGTACGCCAACGCGCTGGAAGTCATCCCGTTCACCCTGGCCGAAAACGCCGGTCTCAACGCCATACAGACGGTGACCGAGTTGAGAAACAGACACGCTAAAGGTGAAGTATCTGCCGGGATCAACGTACGCAAAGGGACCATCTCGGATATTCTGGAAGAGAATGTCGTTCAGCCTCTGTTGGTCTCAGTCAGCGCCATCAGTTTTGCTACCGAAACCGTCAGGTCCATACTTAAAATCGATGATATCGTAAGTTCTTTCTTGGTGATAGCGGAAGGTATTGTGAGCTAATTGATTGTTTATTTTCAGGTCAACACTCTGACATAGATCTGGTGAACTTCCTGTGGCGTTTTCTTTTAGCTAAGCTCTAATAATTTATGTTACTGCTGCTTCTTTCAATAGCGCTGCTTGCGCATTCAAAACTAACTTTTGTACTGACACACGAGTATTAGAGAAACGATCGATTAATAAAAACACATTTAATATTTGAATGTTATTTTGTTACTTCATGTGGTTTACTAATTAGCTATTCAAACTGAAATGATCATAGCCATACCACACACCAAACGACCCCTTTATGCCTGCAGCTCAAACCGTAAAAGTAGTTGAAAAACCGACTAACCGGCCACTTTATTCTAACTTTTTCTGACCAATTTTATTTGAAAGTACATCATGTGAGAACATCCCAGGTAAAAGATCGCCAAAATTCGCCTGGCGGAATGGCGGAACATTCCCAAATGGCCTCTTGAAGACCCTAAGAAAACAAATTTATCGTACGCCGCGACTTTTTCTCCTGTTTTTTGGGTACCTAAACTATGACAGGTAGGAAAAAATTTTCAGGCACGATGTTGTAGAGCATGAAATTTATCTACAAAAAAGTCCTGAGTAGAATAGAATATACTGGGTGATCATTTGAAAACTATCCACCTGCAATAACTTCCGATTCCTGGTGAAGATGTCTTTGAGCAAAAACAGGTCGATTTTTATATCGAGGGGGGCATCTAAAACATACTGTGGCGAATTTCTTATCTTTAGACCCCTCGCCCCCACCCACCCTAACTGGGTAAAATCGAATGATACCGCCCGTTTTGCGATAAGTACAGCGAATTGAATGCTCTTTCAAAAAAAAAAATTATAAATTTTTCAACCTCACCTCCCTTCTTCCTGAAATTCTCCGAGTGTCCAATTTAATATTCTTGACCTCTCAATTCTCTTCAATGCAGTCAACCTCTCATCTTCATCCTGCATAGCATCGGAAGAGAAAATTTTCTGTGGAAAAAGTGCCACCCAAATTCACCCCTTCGCTCCCCCACCTCACTTTAAAAATCTAAAATAGCAATACCTACCTTATACATAAAAAGAAACATTTTTCCTTGAATACTCCAGATGTCCAATTTATTGGGGGAGGGGTTGAAAATTTCGAAAAAAATTGTTTTCAGAAGGAGAATTCAATTCTCTTTAATTTGATGTAGGTATCACAAAGTAGCACAGTGGGCCAGAAATCTCAAAAAGCGGCCAAAATACCCCTTTTCAAAGGCGCGGCAAACTACCTGCAAACAGCACAAAAGAAGGGTGAAATAGTTGTTCTTTACGGGACACTTCTTATTATTTGGTAAATATTGCCGACCATTTATTTACAGGCAGCCAAAGTGGTAGGTTTGAGAGCTCTCAACGTCTGAGTGAAACACGTGGTTTTATAGCGGTGATTCCCAGCAATATTTTCGCATCTACGCAGAAATTTTTCCCAAAGTGAAATATGGAGGATATAATTCAAGGTGAGTACTTCATTTTAGTATTTTTATTTGATCAATGAGTCATGTTTTTCAATACGAAATCGTCATTTGAAGATTGCGTGTAAATTGGAGTAGTCATGCATAATATTCAATATTTCAAGTGAGTAACAAAAGAAATCCTGCGTTATCCAGCTCTCATTTCTGTACTAGGATGTATATGCCGATCAGCTTTTAAATTCAGCACTAGAACGGTAATTTTCTTACGCCAAGTTGGCAATTCTGCGATAATTGGGGATGCTCAAATTTGTAATGTTGGATCACTTTTTCCCTAGATGACCTTGAATTTTTATTGTCAATCGAGTACAGCGCTGTTGCAAGATTGTATAAACGTTCAAGGCGTCTTGATTTTGGTAGATTTTCGCCAGTTTCAATGGGCGACTGGTGGAATGTTTTTTCCAAGGTTTTTTCAAATAAAATAATAAATTACGTTGAGGAAACTGTTCTAATTTTTGGTCAAAAATAAAGGTCAATAGCTGATATCTAAAATTAATCTGTGCCTTTTAAATTTAACACTAGGTGATAGATTTTACAAGCTCTCGAAGGTAATAATCGAAAATTTCACAATTTTTCTGAATTAATTGCTATGCCTGTACTAAGGATACAATATTAGTGACAACGTAAATCAACTTATATAGTGCAATAGTACCTAGTATCACTATATGTAGGTACTTAAGATACATTGATACTATAACTAAATATATACAACAATTCTTGAAAACCTGTGAGATGAATTAACTTCAGCTACAGCATTCGCTCGAAGATCTATAGTAGTTGCAGCGGTACGCTTTTTGATTCTGCATTTTGTGATACTGCAATGAAATTTGGCATATGCAAACTACATAAAATTTCAAGTGATTTGACCCGCAGCACTCAAAAATTTGTCCATTAGGGGGCGACTGGGGGCCCCTCAAAATTTCAAGATGTCTGAATTTTTCCCATGCGCCATTCAGTACCGCCATATCTACCGTACAGGACCTAAACAACTTTGTTCTTGACCATCATAACATTTTTCGTCGTGTCAATTCCATTCTTCTTATAGAAAAAAAATAATTTCTTTGCCTGGTCAACAAATTGAAAAATATATTTTTTTTGGACCACCAATAGATTGTTAAGTAGTTTTTGTGCGATCATCGATAAATCCGCATCCTCTTGATTCATTTATGAAAAGAAAACTTTTGCAGTGCTATTTTTCAACAAAGGAGGGACTTCAACTTCCCTGTCGGAAATTTCATATAAAAGCCTATTAAAAAAAAATTATATGATTTCTATATGTTCTGTATACGGTTAGTGCATTTGCAATTTGTATATAGAATGCCTATAGAATCATATGGAGCTCCTATTTGGGAATGCTGATAGATTCGACGTGAAACGGAAAAGCCAATACATTTCTATATGGTATTACATATAAACGCCTATTATCAAATAGCACATAGGGAATTGCAAATAGGTCTCTTGCATGAATATCACATACGAATCTGTATTATGAATTCTAAATAAAGTCGAAGACAAGCTGCTTCAATGGGGGTATACTCATCCTTTTTTTTTTGCAATCAATTCCCTAATCTCGTTCTCACTTGCTAAAAACCGATAAACATGACTTATTGAAAAAGATCCAATTGCACTTGTCTAGGTGTTACCTCCCACATGAGTAATTGTGGCTTGAAGATATTCGTTTTCGAATTTCACCATATATTTCTTGGAAAAATTAACGTTTTTCTCATCGAATCTCCGTATGCGGGAGATCGGAACGATGCACTTGCAATTATCCTCGATAAATCTTACGTATGCAAATATGACGATGACGGCCTTGACAGGGCAGGACCCTCGAATAGGTCTCACTATAAAATAACATTTTGCAATGAGCATAAACCAAAGCAAACACAAAACTCAAAGATGCCAAAAAACTAACCGCAATGAAAACTGTAGCACCCTGTTGCACAGTGCACACCAACCACACACGCTGAGGAAACACAGAGTCCACAGAGCGGAAGCACACGTTTTGACCTGGTTGTGACTTTTGACCGTTAACAAACAAAACCCAAGGATGACAAAACTGACGAGACGCAACGGCGGCACAGATACTTGATACTTCGGCTTCGGCGAAGTGGCGAAGTAGAGCCGACAGTAGGGAATCTGCATTATCGGCAGTCCTCGGCAATTCCAAGATAATTTAATTCTATTTGCATTTTCAAATAGAATTGGATTGGTATATTCCTTATAGGTATTTCCAAATACAATTCTATATGAATTTATACGATTCCAGTGTGATGAGAATTTTTCATATAGAAACCTATTACATTTATTTTGTAATTCCAAATAAAGGATTAAAATTTACTTGTTCATATAAAAGCCTGTAAGCTCAATAACATATAGAGCTAACCCTTCATATAGATTCCTATAAGTTCAGATAGAAACATATGGGGAGCAAATACAATTTCTATATGGCATTTCTAACAGGGTTACCATTATTTTCAACATCACCTTTTTCAATGTTTCACCCCGGTAAGTATGATTATTGTTATACTAATATATAGCTTGAAGTTCTCTTTAACGATGTGGATGATGAAACTGCCTCATATTCCACCTGGGAGCCGTACATAATAATTTTTCTGCAAGGCCGTCAAATTTGGCATTTTTGATTTTCTAGCGGGAGCGGCCAAAATGTCAATACACATCACTTCGCCCAAGAGCACCGGTTTGCTCTAGCGGAAAACGATATTCACGTCTAACAATTTTGCATTTTGTGATACTGAAATGAGCGAGGGGTCAACCACCATCTGCAGTCAGTGTACAAATTGTCTGCAGTCATGCCTGCAGTCCTTGCAGTCATGCCTGCAGTCTTTGCAGTCATGCCTGCAGTCTCTGCAGTCATGCCTGCAGTCTCTGCAGTCTCTGCAGTCCTGCCTGCAGTCTCTGCAGTCTCTGCAGTCATGCCTGCAGTCTCTGCAGTCATGCCTGCAGTCTTTGCAGTCATGCCTGCAGTCTTTGCAGTCAAAGCCGGCTTACGCATGCGCGCTATAGTGATTTGTTGTATCAGTGCCAGGCACGAGTCCAGTCATTAGGTGGCGGTTTGTATTATCTCTATAATTCGTAGGTATGGTGTACCTATATCACCCCCGCATTGTATATATTAATGTAAGTCGAGATGTAAGTATTTGAGAAAAACTTAATTCAGTTCAAATGTTCAGTGACTTTTGTACACGATCCATATTTGTTTTTGAATTGCATATGTGCAGCTCAACGATATACCCTCGACGATACCTATAATATAATCGAGAATATAGAGCAGCCGAGGCCCGAGTGTGCCCCCTGCCGCCTGCTGTCTTTGATGCAGAGCCCCGTGCCCCGTGGTAAGTTATATTACCTATACCTACATTATTTACTTCGATATTTATATGTTTAGCTCTCGGTTTAGCTATATGTATCAACAATTTCCTCGACAATTTCATACAAAGACGAGAAAAAGCAAGTATATAAAAGTGCGAGAATTTGGCACGTTAAGTACTTAAATCAAACCTGTCAAATTTCCAAAACATTGTCTAAATATTTGGAATGAATTCGTGTGAAAATAGGCCAAAAACAAGCGAAGTTTATCGGAAGTTTATAGAAGTAAATTGAAGAAAACGTGGAAAAATAATGTTGCAAGACTTTGTAGGTATTAAGGTACACCGGGGTAAGTGTGACCCATAATTTCAATAGTTTCACACGGTTTCACCTTCTCCTGTGATAACTCCGCTATTTAACCGCCAAATAAAATAAAATTTTGGATAGTAACAACCTAGCATGTTTTGAAGCGATAGATTAAAATGCAAAGCAGAATGTTGACGGGTTTTGTGGTTGTTAATTATTTTATTTTTTATTGGGTCATCGGTTTGCCTGCAACTTGGGGCAAGTGTAAATGTTTGGTGTAAATTAACACAAACTTATTGGAACTGGACGGGAGCAAGTGCAAATAAAAGAGAAAACAAAATATTATTTAATTTTTTAATAAGAAAAAACATTCAGTTCACATTCTCATCAACAAGTGATGTTGAATAGAAACTGGCCTCTCTTGTGAAACTTAGGAGGAGGCAAACTCGGAGGCAAATAAGTGACGGGAATTTCATCTTGATATGGGAGCGCACAGCCGAATGGACATCGCTCGCAACGGCTGATAACCGAATGCAAGCAACATGGCTTGGGACCCGATTTTGGATGGGTGGCTCCGCAGCTAGTGAGTGAGAGCACTCGGGCGGGCATCCGAAAAAGTGGTCTCTGATTTTTCTTTAAATATTTTTATCTGAATCCCTGATAACTTTTGACTACGTACCCGCGAGGAAATCCGCAATTTTTTAATCACCCTGTATGTATAAATCTGCTGTTTATATTAACTTTGCTTTAATGTCGTCGATCTCACGTAGAGGCGTATCTGGCAATTTGGTAATCGTTCAGTTTTGTATGATAAAATGTGTATTGTAAGCTGTTTGTGCCTCTACTTATGGGAAACCAATTCTGAAATGTTTTTCTTTTCTCCTGTACATTTTTTTTAGCGTTTCTTTCATAGTTTAGTAAAGAAAGGGTTTTGACTCGGGTTTTGAACATAATTTTTATGTGATACCTATTTTTAATGTTAGATAGGTACGCCTCTATGTGAGATCGATGATGATAAGCCATAATAAAAATTATGTAGGTAGGTATCTTACGGTACCTTATGTAAAAAAGAAACCATATAGCAGGATAAATGAAGCAGTATCGTTGTATCGTCGTTTTCGTTATAGTTATCGTCAATAGTTATCATTGTTATACTTACAAGAAAATTATAGAATTTGTAATCGTTGGTTTATATCCATATTTTATTTTTAATGAACAACACTAAAAAACATTTATCATTAAACTTATGGGGGCCGTGTGGCAGAGAAAAAGTGCACCGTCTTGACTGGGATTCGAACCCAGGTCTTCCAATGTCCGGTTGGGGGCTCTTACCACTGAGCTATCGAGGGAACAACAATCTCTCTGCTACACGTCAATATGTGCCGCTACAGTATATTCTCGTCTCGACTCTCGTTATAGCCGTTTTCCTTTTACATGTTTCCCTTAATGATCTCACCTCATTTGAGTGAGAAAAGGCGAGAAATTGCATGAGACGGACAGAGACGCCACTAGCAACTTACGTGAGAATACTCAGGTCAAATGGTAAAAGGAACGCGGCTAATCTGCATTATAGCGTTTTCGATTTACTTGCATTATACCCTGGTTGCGAACAATTTGGCGTAGTAATGTCATTGGTTGCAAAATTCAAATCAACTGTGAAACTGCTCTGAACTATGGCAGGCTCGGGCAGGCTGTGGTAAAACGAACTCGCTCTGAGCTCGGACAAAGTAAACAGTTACAAAAGTCAAATTAGCCGTTCCGACCGTTAAGATAGTCGGTCTGCAGTCACGACAGTCATGCCGACATAGCCATTGCAGTCAGTCTGCAGTCATCGCAGTCACTTTGCAGTCTCTGCAGTCATTGTGCAGTCTCTGCAATCTCTCTGCAGTCTCTGCAGTCACTCTGCAGTCATCCTGCAGTCTCTGCAGTCACTCTGCAGTCTCTGCAGTCATCCTGCAGTCTCTGCAGTCATCCTGCAGTCTCTGCAGTCATTATGCAATCTCTGCAGTCACCACAATCTTTGCAGTCAGTGTACACATTTTCACAAGGTGGTTGACCCCTCGGAAATGAGAGTTGGTGCGAAAATACCGCAACCGGTGCTCTTGGGCGGAGTGGTGTGTATTTACATTTTGGCCGCTCCCGGTAGAAAATCAAAAATGCCAAATTTGACGGCCTTGCAGAAAAATTCATATGCACGGCTTCCAGGTGGAATCTGAGGCCGTTTCATCATCCACACCGTTGAAAAAAACTTCAAGCTATATATTAGTACAATAATAATCATATTTTTAAGGATAAAACATTGAAATAGGTAATGTTGAAAATAATGGTAAGTTGAGGTCACCCCTTTGTTAAAGAATAGAACAGCAAAATTTTTGTATTCATAAATGAATCAAGAGGATGCGGATTTATCGATGATCACACAAAAATGACTCAACAATCTATTTGTGGTCCAAAAAAAATATATTTCTCGACTTGTTGACCAGACAAAGAAATAATTTTTTTTCTGTAAGAAGAATGAAATTGACATGACAAAAAATGTTATGATGGTCAGGAACAAAGTTGTTTAGGTCCTGTACGGTAGAGAAGGCGGTACTGAATGGTGCATGTGAAAACTCTGACATCTTGAAATTTGGAGGGGCCCCCAGTCGCCCCCTAATGGACAAATTTTTGAGTGCTGCGGGTCAAATCACTTGAAATTCTACATAGTTTGCATATGCCAAATTTCATTGCAGTATCACAAAATGCAGAATCAGGGTCATTTTGCTAGCGTACCGCTGCAACTATAGGCAAACCACAGAAAAACTGCTCGACGTAGCTTTAATGCAAAAAAAAAGGAAAAGATGTCAGCGAGGCTGATATCAGTGCCATCTTAGGGAACAGAGGGTAGAGTAGATGCAGCAAGTGGGCGAGTGCGAAGTTGACGATGGAGATGTTGAGGAACTACAGGTCTAGCTCAGATGCAGTTTTTGATAGCCATTGTCCGCGGACACCTACTCCGCGACGATGTGGTTCATGGTCTGGTTCTCAGTTCCACACTCAGAACTCGGATCTTCTACATATCCTCACTGATAGAACTGAAATCTGCATTTTCCCTGCCCTGTTCGTATCCTATTGAATCCATACTTTCCTTGGAAAGGAGAAGCTCTTCGGATCCTCTACAATCGCTCTGTTCTTGACGGCGGCTTCAGTATCCCATATTTCCTTCCAGTGTCTTTTCATCTCGAAATCTGCAGCATGGATTTTTGGCTGCGATGTTCAAAATTGGCAGCCAGAAAGTCTGGGTAGATTTGACAACTCCAGCAATGATTCTCAATGCTTGGTTAAGAATGACGTCAATGATGTTGTGTGTGTGTGTGTGCAATTCATCCAAACAGGAGCGTAGTATTCCGCTGTCGACTAGACCAAGACAATGGTGGATATCCGAAGAGTAGTGGCGTCGACACTCCATGTAGTTCTCGCAAGTCTCTGAACCAGGTTCATTCGTGTCTTCGTCTTGGCAGTGAGTCTCTCCAAGTTGATATTGAAGGATAATGTTTGGTCGAAGGTCCCACCGAGATACTTGGAGTGGGACTGTGCTGCAGATGAAGTCCGGCCATCAAAGCTGACATTGAGGTGACGAACTGCTTCTGTCGTTCAGATGAATGGCTCTAGTCTCTATCTCCAGAGAGTTCGGATTCAATCCTCATTTCTGAAAGATGACAAAATTCTGTTGGAAAATCGTAATACATATTTATTATGTGCAGAAATATCATAGTGAAAAATCACAGAATCGGCGGGTTTTCATTTTGCACATCTGTGTTATTTGTCCAAAAAGTTCGTTTTCATCAGTTTTGACAAAAAAATACAAGATAAAACTTTGGATCAAGTTTTCATTTTTGGCTGGTCATAGTCTACTCACTGTTCGACTGAATTGGTTCAAATTCATTTCATGGCTTGTCTCTGTTGACAGAAGGGCTGGCCTAAAAAGCTAAAATTACAGAAGCCAACTTTTTTCAATCGAGTCACATCGCAGGTCAACCATTAAATTTGCCTCAATATGGCTCGAACCCGATAACAGTATTCCCAAAAATGTAAATTTGACCAAATAACACAGGGATACATTTTTCCGGATGTGCGGCCCTAGACTTTGATTTACCCAGTAATTCTTGACAAGTTTTAACAGAGGAATATTGCTGGTAAATCTAAACAAAATTGAAATCCCCTATCTGCCATTGGTCTATGTAACGTTAATGAATAACCTTATAGCGTGGAGACCTCAGGTGATAATAAGCGCCGCAAAGCAAGAGCGCCTTTCTCTGGTGGTGATTCATGCGTGGCCCCAAGCCGTTGGCAATTTGTGGAAATTCCCTGGAATCCCGTGGCTATCCATTTAATTTGAAGAAATCGTATCCGGTGGAAATCCCGTGGTAATCCCGTGGCAATCCATCACAATCCGTTGAACGTTCTGATGTCCCAGTAATTCACCCGAGGATTCACCCCATGATCATTTGCATCTGAAGTCAACTTTAAATGAAAGAAAAAATTTACATGAACTTAAGTACTCAGACAAGAGTGTTACTCGTACTTACCTTATAAATATACAGACAGAACCATGAATATAGCAATAGCAGAACCGAGGGCAGAACACTTGATGAAATTTTCCCAGGAATGTAAACAACTATGACACTCACCTGACATCAGGACAAACAACGGCCAAGGCAACAGGGCAGCGGATATGATGCAAGGAGACGCCAGAACTGGCATTTCTTGTCAAAATTTTCTAACCTCTTTGAGCTCAGCCCGTTTTCGCGCAACTTGGTCTATGAGCGTCCGTTACACTCTAGGCAACATGGCCAACCGCGTTTTATTTTCTGCTGAATTTAAAACGTAATCGGCATATAGCTTGGTTATTAACCTAACTATACATAAAAAATTGGCTGCCCCAAGCTGCCCTCAATTTTTTTAAATCGATTTATTCCCGGCGCGACCGGCCGACACAATACGCGCGATCGCGTCGATATAAAGGCGCATCGCGATAATGTTGAAAAAGACACGATACAGTTTTGATATCTAATAATTTAATGAACTTTTGTAACACAACATTTAGACAGTTCAATTCACAATTTTATTCAATTTTTACAGGAAATAAAAGCAAATATTCTCGGTCTGACTTATACAAAATGTGGCAACGAAGTTCCGGAAAAAGTGCTTCCGACAAGAGCAAACACATGGAAGCCACAATATTAGCTTCTTTTGACGAAGAGCACTTGCAAAATAGCAAAGAATATTTGATAACAAATATTCGTAGATTTTGCAATGTACTTTCCACAAAATGGGAAGATTGCAATAGGACGGAAACCACATTTTGGTCTCTTCGGATCCGTACATAGTATATAACAGGAGTAAGGGTTTTACCCCAGACCAGAAGCACAGTGGACCTCTTGCTCAAGAAGTGCTGTAACTCCTTTCTGCACCTGAAGAAGTGGTCATGGAAGAGACCCCCGAAGATGTACGATCATCCCCACCACTAACGTCCACTTCGGAAGATACACCCGATTCTGACAACAGTGATTTTGAGTAAGCGTGAATTTTCAAATAAAATATGAATTCAGATTTTTTGATGTTTCTATTAAAATTTCAACCCCTATTTTCAAGTTGGATTTTTCAACTGTTTTTTCGTCAACTAACAGGATGAAATCTAAACGAATAAAAAATTTCAATATTTTACTTGGTTACTTCAACTTCCAACCCCTCAAAACCACCCTAATTTTTGGAACAGAATTTTTTTTTGTCAATTCGCGGGTTGAACTCTAAACGAATCCAAAATTTCAAAATTAATTTCAGTTATTTTGATTTTCACCCCCTAAAAACTACCCCAACATTAGGTGCTTTCCTTTTACAACCTGAACTAAGTATATTCTGACCTAAGTTGATAGCGGTGTCTCACTTTCGCGCATGTGATTTCTCGCTCTTTCTCTCTCTAACTTAGATCAGATCAGTGAGTTTTGTGCTGAAAGGAAAGCACCTATTGTGGATGGATTTTTCAAATTATTTTTTCGGTTACTAGCGCGTTGAATTCTGAACGAATCAAAAATTTCAAAATTTTACGTGGTTATTTAAAATTTCAACCCCTAAAAACCACCCCAATTTATGAAACAGAATTTTTCAACTATTTTTTTGTTAATTCTCAGGTTGAACTCTAAACAAATCCAGAATTTCAAAATTTTATTCAATTATTTTAGTTTCCACCCCCTGAAAACTACCCTAATTTTGTCAGTAGAATTTTTCAAGTATTTTTCCAGAAATCACAAACTTATTTTGGACCAGTTCCATAACTTTCAGAATTTTGGCCAATTTTTAATATTTCTGGCCCACTGTGAGTATATACAGGGTGATTCAGAAATGGCGCATTTCCTTTCGGGCACGTTATAGGCGATTTACATTTAAAAAACGCCACCTGGTGTAAAGCTCGGTACTTGATCGTCGAGGACGTTTTTGCGAGGAAAAAATACTCCGACGTCTAGTAGCCTAGGTGGGCACTAGTGGATACCTGTAATACCCACATATTGACATGGAAATTTGACAAGTAGAAATAATCTGAAAAAGGGGTTTGTATTTGTGTCTCTTATTTCATGTTATGGTTAACGTATTCAGCAGGTTTGTAGTACCTAGATCTAGCTCCAGAGGTGCGCAGCTGAAAGACTACGCCCCCAGCAATGCACTACATTATTGCGATAAAAAAAACAACGTTTACGTCGCGAACACAGAGGTAGCTACGGCGAGCTTGTTAGAATGAAAAATGCGGATCTCCAGCTGAAGTCGAAGCAGGAAATCTTTAGAAAAAAGCGAGGAAAAAAGGTAGGTGGTGGTTGACTCTGCACGGCCAGCCCGAGGTGATTTTTTCTTGGCTGGCAGGCTGGTCGACGGGCTTGTGTGCTTCCCTTCGTGCGGGTGACAGAGTCTGTTGCTCTTCCTTGGGCGGAAGCTATGGATGATTTAGAGAAAGGTCTGCGACGACGCTGGTCATCAACATGGGGCCCAATAACGAGCCTATGGGGTCCCAAGGGTTCACAGGAACGAAAGTTTGCTTGTAGCGTACTGCACAAGACAGCAAAGTGACAGTTTTGACATGCCACCAATTGACGTAACCACCGCCGTTGACGCACGGCAACTTAGACCAGTTCTAAAAATTAATTCCCTAAAACTTCCTCGACGAAACGGCCATTTTCCCCAATAAGGTCAATCGCCTATAGTGGACGTTAACGGAGCATGGGAAAAATAATTTAAAAAATTAATCGGCTTCGATTTGCAAGTTATTAACAAAAACAAATCTGTCCAACCTGGCAGCATCGCATTAGTACCTACCTGGCACCTTTAGATCAAAGAGGTACATCACAATAGCATTATTGTATTGTTACCCTGGAAACTCCGTAGAACCTGCCAGACCATACCAAACATACTTGCCAAATGTATTTTCACGGCACTTTTGAGGAAAAGACGAAATTTGAAAATTGAAAATACGACTCAAATCTCAATTGCAAGAGAAATTTTCAATCGGGAACTACTAACGACATGTGACTTTTCCCAAGTAACAATGCTTTGCTTTAAAATCATGCACACTGAAGAAGTTAATTTCTCAACTTCACCTCTTCATAACTTGAAGGATAAATGAGCCAATTTTTTTTTACTATTTTTTCCGTGCTCCCTCAACGTCTCCCACAACGTACACGGGAGGGAATGCGCCATTTTTGAATCACCCTGTATGTATAGGTGGTGTTTTGTTAAATTTTGGAGTTGGGGTGGGGGAGAGCTGGGGGTAACTTTAAAATGAAAAAAGAAACAATGTTCCTCATCTAAGTAATATGAAAAAAATTACCATTAAGGGAAAACATTGAAATTTTTGGATTTTAGCCCTTTTTTTTGCAGCTATATTTTACAAACAGGAATTGGGGGCCCCATTAGATGATTGAGGCCCTGAGGCCCGGGGCGGACCGCCCCCGCCGGCCCCCCTCCCTTAGTCCGCCACTGAAATTTTGCATTTTTTTCCTGGGCTAGAGGGGCCGGGAAAGTAAAACTGTGTCGCGCGAAAGCAGTGTCGGCTGAAAGCACCCTACCCTACCCTATTGTGTCAAATCAAATGACAATAATGACGGATGATGTCCGATGTCGGAGAAGTGAGAACTGTCAAACTGACGTTTTGTTGAAAACAAATATCAGAGATCAAATATCAAGATTTGTACGTACAGAATAATTATTAGTGCTTCACTTCAACATCGTGACGAAAACGAAATAAATCAAATTTAATTTGACTAATTGAGCGAATCTATCTTTTGTATGGTTATCGTTTTTGAAGCAGTGACTTAACCTCACAGAATGAAGGTTTGCAAGCTATGTTTACGGCAAAGTCCTGTGTCGTTGCCCTTGAGGGCCTACCGCGACATGATAAGGTCCCTTACAACCGTAGAGGTACAGTAAAAGCCACCACGACTTCGACTATATTACTATCTGGCACATTTTTCAAATTTCAGGTTGGCGTCACAAGTACTGCTTGCCTCAAGTGCATTTTGAACCTCAAACTCGCCTTTAATATTCAACAGGAGATGACCAAATGCCTGAAAGAACTGAAAAAAGCAGTTGAAGTCAAAACTGACGAGGTGGAAATTGAAAATGTGATGGCCAAAGCTAACGGTACTAAGGTAGAAGTTCCAGATGTATGTGAAGAGAAATGCTTTATATGTGGAAAAAGGTATAAAGCAGACGGCCAAATGAATGATCACGTCAAAAGTCATTTTGAATCCAAGTCGGTGACTTGTAAACCTTGCTCGAGACCCTACAAAACATTTGATTCTTATAAAAAACATGTTGAAAAGCAACACGAGTGGTATGAAGTGTACGAGTGTGAAAAATGCGAGATGTGCTTCAAATACACGCCTTTGTACGAAGTGCACGTAAAACACGCTCACAAACACAAAGTGGATGTTACAAAGTCAAGTGCAAAAGTAAAAGCTAATCAAGTGAAAAGTTCAAAAGATGCTCCTGTCGAAGCTGCAGTGGAAGAGACGCCGGACAATAATAGAACCAAATGTCAGATGTGCGATGAGGACTTTGGCAACGTGGAGAAGTACAGGCGACATGAGTCTTTGAAGAAGCGCTGTGGGGTATGCCGCATATCGTTTTGTCTCTCCAAAATTATGGAGCACAGATTGGAACATAAAAAAGAGGCAAAGTCTCGGAAAGCGATTTGTGAAATTTGCGGTGTCACTTTAGGCAACAGGAAGACCTTGCAAACGCACTTGAGATTCAGGCACAGGCCTGCTGCATACAAATGTAAAGAATGTGGGATCGTTTATAAGCAAAAAACGTCATTGAAAGTGCACATCCGAAAAGAACATGTTGGTGAGTATTTAGGGCCTTACTAGTTCACAGAAAATATTCGTACCAAGTGCAGTGTATGATAGCAGCAACAGACTAGGTAGACTACCTTTGTTTTTTTTTTGGCCAGGTTGAAGCTCTCTTGCTTTTTTTTTGTAAAAAATATTCCAATCATGGAATCATTCAAATGCAGATTGCATTACTGGAATGCGCTTCCACAAACCCTGCGTCTATTGTTGAGTGGAAAATTCAAGTTGAAAACAAAATGTGATGTGGCTATGTAGTCTGGATGCTAGTTGCATAAAATGGAATGAACCTTGCATTTTTTAATGAGAAGATGCTACTTGGTGGAAATGTTCCTTGCATCATACTCTTCCGATCCAGAAAGTCAGCCATCAACGCTATCCATGCCAGCGGCGTATACAGGGTGAAACAGAAAAAAAGTTTGGAAAATTATATTTAAATAACCAAAACATGTGGAGACCTGTAATTCACCACATACATCAACTGTTTTATGCTTATGAAGTCACAGCAATTTGTTCTTGATTACCTTGAACCGTCTTTGAATTGTAGGGGAAACAGACAAAAAAAAACAAAAACACTCTTTCCTCTATAAATAAGTGATTCTTCGAGATATTGACACAATACTTGATATTCCTACAAAAAATAATATTAGAAATGATATGAGCTGGGTAGCCAAATTCTAAGCCAACTATTTCCAGAAATATGATTGTCAACTTTTTAGCGCATTTTCCATCTTGATGAAAATCGCTATTGCAACCGCTTTGTCCGTCCGTCCGTTCCTCGAACTCCTCCCAAACTAGGCGACCTAGCTTTCTAATTTTTCCGCTGTTACATAGCTGCCACTCCCAAAGGAGGGCTAGGCTATATTGGATGTCTATATTGCGCCGCCAACATAGAGAAAACCGCCCCCGATAAACTTGAAATAACATAATATTGCACTTTCTACCAGACCTGATGCTCTGGTGCTCTAATTTTTTGAATAATACATAGTTGCCACTTATAAACGTAAGCCAAGAAACATTCCGTCTCCAATATGCGCCGCCGACATGAGAAAACTGCTAAAAACCGCCCCCAATCACTTAAAAATGAAAAATATAAACCCGAAGACATAGCGATCTGATTCTTTCGGTATATAAATAGCTGACTGAATATGGGAAAAGATAGGCTACTTTTGGTTAGTCGCCGCCCCCAGATTCCGCCCCCAAACGATAAAAAGTGCAACTTTCACAAATGTTACTGATTGAGATGTTCGCTTAAACATTTAGGAACTGCCAACTCAAATTGAGCAAAATTTGCTCAGCCGAACGCTGCCGCTCCCACACGCCGCCCCCAAAGTAAGAGATAAATGAAAAACATGAACCCGAAGACATAGCGATCTAAGTTTTTCGCTATATAGATAGATTACTGAAAATGGGAAAAGATAGGCCACTTTTGATTACCCGCCGCCTCCAGCTCCCGCCCCCCAAACAAAAAAAAGCAACTTTCACAATTTTCACTGATTGTCATATTTCCTTAAAAATTTAGAAACTCCCAACTTAAACTGTGCACGAGTTACTTTGCCGAATGCTGCCGCCACCAAACGCTGCCCTTAAAGTAAGAGATAGATGAAAAACACAAACCCAAAGACAAAACAATCTAATTCTTCCGCTATATGGATAGCTGACTAAAAATGGTTAAGTATAGGCTACTTTTGATATGGCGCCGCCTCCAGCTTCCGCCCCCGAAAGAAAAAAGTGCAACTTCCAACAATTTTCACTGATTTGTATGTTAATGTTACCTCAGACATAGATTAGCTCCCAGCTCAAACTGTGCAATAATTTCTTTGCCAAACTCTGCCGCTCCCACACGCCGCCCCCAAAGTAAGAGATAAATGTAGAACATAAACCTAAAGATTAACGATCTAATTCTTTCGCTATATGTATAGATGACTAAAAATGGGAAGAGATAGGTTACTTTTGATTAGTCGCCGCCTCCAGCTCCCGCCCCCAAACAAAAAAAATGCAACTTTCATAATTTTCACTGATTTGTCATATTTCCTTACACATTTGGAAACCTCCAACTCAAACTGTGCAACAGTTACTGTCCCGAATGCTGCCGCCCCCACACGCTGCCCTCAAAGTAAGAGATGAATGAAAAACATAAACCCGAAGACATAACGATCTAATTCTTTCGCTATATGGATAGCCGACTAACAATGGGAAAGAATAGGCTACTGTTGATTAGTGGCTGCTCCCAGCTTCCGCCTCCAAACAAAAAAATATTGATGATTGAAAGAATTTTTATTCAAATCTGTTTCATTGACAAGTACCCCATTTTGATAACAAAAAATCACAATGAGTTTCGACTGAAGAGAGTGGGCAAAGAATGATGTTTCTTCTTCAATCAAATTTCTTTACATTCACAATATGCCTCTTTAAGAAAATGCGCTACTGAGACTCACGCACGTGAAGGCATACTCACTTGTTCACTTATCTTACTCATTTATTTCTGGAGTACATTCCATCAATATCGAGTGACGAAGCTATTAATAATTAAAATTGAAAAAGTAGCCAATTAGGTATTGCCCAGTTGCTTGTTACAGTGTTGGGATTTTCTACGGGACTGGAGATACAGTCCAGGCATTAACTCTGCAATTACGACAGAGGTCTTATTTTTCGCGGACTATAAATATTGTATGATGATACCGGACGGGAACCGCTGGCGCTTGCAGGTAGCGGCGGCATGCGGTGAACTTCAAAGGGGAATATTCAAAATTGATTTCGGTCGATACTATCAATGATATTTGAATTTTGAAAAAAGGTTAATATACAATATTTATCACAGAATAAAATGACTACCTTTAATTTAAAAAAAAATGAAAATTTGAAAAAATCAAATTTTTTTTCCGAAAAATACAAAAAATGAAATTTTTGACTACAGCATCAAATAGTTATATATTCTAAGAATAATAACGTTTGAATTTTTAAAATGGGTATATTTAGTGAATTTTGAGAATGTTATTAGTTTCCGCGCCATCTCGCGTCCCAGAAACACATTATTTTATCGTCCCCTTTAGCCTTAAATGTTTGGTTGCGTTCCAAGATTTTTTGAATTTTTGATGCAATATACCCGAATATACCCAAACATTTAAATTTGTAAAATGTTCAGTATGACATTATTGGCGAGTTTCAAGATCGAATACGCCATCTGACGGCCAACGTGTAAACGACGTTTGTGCACGGATCAACCGCAGATTTGTGTGGGCTCTTATGAGCGTTGCGGTGTTTGGTGACTTTAATTGATTCCATCTGACTTAACGCGGCGTTGATTTTTTCCAACAAAGTACGTAAGCCACGCACGTTTCATTATCTTGAATATACTAGGTGTCGTCGGTTGCAAAAGCATTGCATTTTTAAATAAGAGTGGCACGTGTACGACGACTGGCAAGCAAAAGTGGCATCAGAATGGGAGGTGGTAAGATTTGTGATTTTGTCATAGTGACAAAAAGTGGCGGAGAATTTGTTGCGTTTCCGAGTGCGAGTCGCGCTGTGGAAACCGGAAAAAAGAAGAGTTACATTTTCACCGTTTCCCGTCGAAAGCGAAAGACGCAAGTTGGGTAGTCAAGATGACAAACAAACTTGGCACTGTGGAAAATATGACTAAGAGAAAAGCCTGGGAAGTGTCGCTGAAAATAGGAACTTTAAATGGCTGCATCGAAGAAGCACAGCTGCGATATGTTTGCATGTCCCGGACTGGCCTGCTTTGCAAGTGCATTTAAACGTTCCAATTTCACAGGAACTCGCAGGAACTGCTACTACTATTTCTTTTAATTACGATCTCGGTTGCCTCGTGAGGAGATTCATACAATGCGCTTGTTTGTAAACACAATCCAAATATGTCTATGTTTGAACTGAAGCTTGATTCGGTTCGCTTTCGACCACACAACACAAGAAATTGTGACTTCAGAATTTCCTCTCCCATCAGTATCCCATCACGATACATCGAGAATCCGTTGAGGCTTGAGGCCATCCAGTGATTGAAAACCTTCATAACACTCAATTCGCTTCTACCATTTTCGAGTTCCACCGCAATAGGTACTAATTAACCACGTTTCACGTCTGGAGGACATTAAAAACCGCTTACTATTGATAAGATTTTTGAACGCGCGGGCAACAATCCGTGCCCTATCCGACATGTTTGTTTACATGCGAAGCGCATCAGCAGCGCCACCATCGGTAATGTTACTCGCCAATAAGCTTGCAAAAGAACTGGAACCTCAAAGTTTCAAGTCAGCCTGCAAAGTTTGTCAACTAAAACCTGGACCACCCTGTATAGTAATTTGAAATTGACCAAACGGAATAATTGTATTCACTATTCGCAATTCGCGATATGCGATATGAACTACTAACTAAGATTAACGCGACAGGATGTCGCCTAAAATTGTTATATTTTTGACGCGCGGTGATTTTCATTTCTATTGGTAGGTCCGTCTTCCTAAATAAAGTGTCATTTGGTGCCATCCAACATGGACCTCCAAAGATGTTTCAGTGTCATTCATTATCGCTTGAGTTATAAACGAAAACACAACCTGCTTTTCCGGTATCTTACGCCGTGGGGCAAAGACCTTCCATCTTTCAGTTTTGAGTGTAGTGGCCAGTTTCTCATCAGCAAAGATTCGTAGGTACTTACCCTATTATAAGATCTACTTTTTTCATTCATCATCTATTGGGCGCCAGCACTTCGATCCATTTTTTCCAGAGAATTTTATCACTTGGGAATGTATGCCTGAAAGTACTTGCCCAACTTTTCTAGCTGAGTTAGAATTATTGCAATAATATGGAATACTGCAAGGTCAATATTGAACCATTTTGAATGTGATACTGATTGCTGATTTCAGCCGCCGGCGCCGTCGGGTTGATGGCGTTTACTTTTCTCGAATTTTCACCTGTTAGCGTGTTTTTAAAACTACCAATCAGGAACAAAGACGCAACTAAGATAACGAAAGGGTCTATTCAAACTTTGATATTCAATAATAATTATAGAATGAGCATATTTAAACCATTTGTTCACCGGACATTGTTGTACACAACGTGTAATAATAGTTAGTAGGTACGTCATTAGACAGGAAAGTGAATCTTTACAGGACGAGTAGGAATGTTCCAAGACTGGTTCCTGGTGTAGTTGCGTATAAAGTTAACGAATTTGTGGCAATTGACCAGTGGAAATTTGGCTATTATGTAGACATTTTAGTACTTTGCATAGTGGGTTGCGCTAGACATAATGATTGCACTCGGGCGTTCAAGTTTTCATTTTATCGGGATTACTCAACCCAATGTACTTTTTACAGGTGTAGCGACCTACGTTTGTGAGATTTGCGGCAAAGGTTTCTTCCGGAAATCAAACATAAGGCATCACATCGACGTGAAACACAAAAAGTTACAAGGGAGCGTTTGCAAGTTTTGCAATAAGACCTTCAGCACGAAAAAAGCCATGCAAAGACACGAGAGGCAGCACACCAACGAGACGCCTTACAGGTGCGACGAGTGCGGAGCTGCTTTCAAACACAATGTATCCCTGAAAGGACACAAGAAAACTAAGCACGGGATAGAGGAAGAGAAAAATTGCCCTTGTACCATGTGCGATAAAAAGTTTGGCTCTAAATACGCCTTGGAGACTCATGTTTACAGGGCGCATTAACTCCCAACGCGCGCAGTTCATGGTTGGAGTCATCATCGAGCCCAACTTTGAACTCTCTTGAAGACTCGAAAGCCGTATTTGGTGACATTAGAAGTCGGTTGAACGTCAGCCATGAGTTGTTCAATACCAAATAAGGCTTGAATTTATTTGACTGTGTCAATATTTCAACTCCACTTGTTTCAAAGTGATATTTACAGTGCAACAGTTTTCTATTTTCTATGTTTAGAGCTAGGTACTTGGTTAAAAAATAAATATATAATTCGTTACTGGAATGGTTTTTGTTGTTTAATGCCATGTGATCTTCAGGGCAAATTCAATACAAATCTTGTTTGTGTATCAGTCAATGAAGAATTCAACCCTAGTGTGATTCTAGCTAGCTGGGAGTCTCGCCACTTAACTGGCGATCTGGTATCTGGGGTTGTTTCTTGACACGAAATTAACATGGCGCTTCCACATCAACCAGAAGTTGAACCAGTGCAATGCAAGGCTAGCCAAACTATACCCTCTGATGAATAAAAAGTCCCCACTAAATGTCGAATGCTCGCTGTTACTTCATAAGTCCTTACTCCGTCCTCTGTTCTCCTACGAATGCAGTGTATGGAGTAATACATCAGAGACAAATGAGAACCAGTCCATCTCCCCACCTTGCGGTGTGTATTATAGGAAGCCTCGCCCGAAAAAAAGGTTTTCGCAACAATAAATCATTTTGGTACATTATTACAGAAAGTACACATAAAACACGTACATACACACATACAATAAGTATCGTTATTGTTTTGTTGCTAGCTTGGAGACTGTTTGAAACTTGCTTGACAAAAAATTAATAATAATGGTACCTACCCTAAAACTTCAATGAAGTGATATCGAAACATATTTGCCAAATGTGACCTGAGATAAAATAAGTAGTCATTAATGCAAAAAAGGCAATGAAAGGAAAAGAGAAACTGTATGTGACACGTTAGGCAGCAGTCACACTGGAGCCATCACCACCCACTACCACCCACCACCACCCACTACCACCAAGCAAAATAATCGACCATGGGGCATGGTCTCACTGAGCCACCGTCCATCGTCCACCGTCAACCACCGTGTTCCCCTCCTGAATTTGACATAATCCTGTTTTATATAATCCGTACTACAATTCTGTAGCGAAAGTTGCCTAAAAACCACGATTTTAGGCAACATTCGCTACATCAGTGTACTGCGGAATGTATTTTACTCCCAGGGACTTTTCTCACACGATTCAAGAATAGCGGTCCAGCTCATGACAAGATTGACAAGTTCTGTGATTGCAATGATTTCGTCCGATGACTCAGATACCGACGAAGTTGTAGCTTTATACTACATCTCGAAAAAATCCGTAAAAAACGCCGGAACATGAGGGTGCGTCAAATGTTTCTCGATAGAGAACAACTAGGAGAATTTCATCAATTAGTGCCGCAGCTTGTTGATGATGAAGAACAATTTTACAGTTATTACTTATTACCGTATGAACAATAAATGTTACAACTTGTTTGTGACAAGAGTGAAACCTTTGTTCTCTTCGGGATCGACATAGGTACACATTGTATGTTGTATGTATACACAAAATGTTTGTTCTGCATGCGCATCAAGATGCGTATTGTTAACCACCGACCACTGGCCACCACTTTGGAAATTTCAAACACATGGCCACCGGTGGTCACTGGGCGGTGGTAAGAGGTGGCTGCAGTGTGACCACCATCATTACATTGCGTGCGTTTGATTTTTGGTTGATGGTAGTGGGTGGTGGTGGGTGGCTCAGTGTGACTGCTGCCTTAGAATACCTCTCATCTGCGATTTGCGGTAAAAATGGGAGATTATTCGACTAAACAGGTCAAAGATTGAAGTGGTCCACCCCAAAAACTCGCTGAGGTTCAAATGAGGATATCGTGACGAAAAATGAACCGATTTGAAAAAAGATGGTGTTAATTATTCAAGTGTTCTTCTGACTGCAAGTTCCATATTTGGATATCGTGTTTGCTAATATACTGTATGATATACAGGGTGACAAAAGTAGGAGTGAAAAGTGGCCCATTTTTAAGCGTCCATATTTGGATATCGTGTTTGCTAATATACTGTATGATATACAGGGTGACAAAAGTAGGAGTGAAAAGTGGCCCATTTTTAAGCGTGTGTAACTTTCTAGCGCATTTTCGTGAGAAAATGACGCTTATATGGCCGGTTTGTCTGTCTGTCTGTCCGTCTGTCTGTCTGTCAGTCTGTCCGTCTGTCCGTCTGTCTGTCTGTCCGTGTAGAAATTAAGAAGTTGTACTCCTCCTCGAGTAATGAAGCTAGAGCCTTAGAACTTTTCTTGATAGATATCTGATGTCCCCAAGGGTGGCCAGTGGGCATTATTTTTTTTATCGATACATACTTATCATTACTATTATCAAAAAACAGACTTCTAGGAAGTTGAACTCCTCCTCAGGGAATCGAGCTAGAGCCTTGAAACTTTTCCGATGGATAGCTAATGTCCCCAAGGGTGGCCAATGGGCATTATTTTTTTTTATACAAACATAGTTATCATTATTATTATCATCATCACAAAACAAAGATTTCCTGTGCACTTCGTAGAAGTTGAGCTCCTCCTCGGGCAATGAATTTAGAGCCCTGGAACTTTTCCCAATAGTTAGCTTAGGTCCTCGTGGGTGGCCAGTGGGCATATTGGATTTCATGGTTGCGCCGCCATCTTGGCCGCCATATTGAAATTTCTTATTAGTGTAACGATTTCCATGAAACTTGGAAGTTACCCTTGTCTCGTATGATCATTCTTATTTTCAAACTGAATTCCATGATTCCGCCACCATCTTGGCCGCCATATTGAATGAAACTTGGAAGTTACCCTTGCCTTGTATGAACGTTCTTATTTTCAAGCTAAATTTCATGATTTCGCCGCCATATTGGCCGCCATATTGAAATTTCTTGTTAGTGGAACGATTTTTATGGAACTTGAAACTTACCCTTGTTACGTATGATCATTCTTATTTTCAAGCTGAATTTGATGATCCCGCCGCCATCTTGGCTGCCATATTGAAATCTGTTATTAGTGGAACGATTGTTATGAAACTTGAAACCTGCTCTTGTCTCGTATGAACAATCTTATTTTCAAGGTGAATCTTATCATTCCGCCGCCATCTTGGCCGCCATATTGAAATCTGTTATCAGTGGAGGGATTGTCATGAAACTTGAAACTTCTCTTGTCTTGTATGAAGTATGAACGTTCTTATTTTTAAGGTGAATTTCATAATTTGGCCGCCATCTTGGCCGCCATATTAAAATTTCCCATTAGTGGAACGATTGTCATGAAACGTAAAACTTACTCTTGTCTCGTATGAACATTTAGTTTTCAAGCTGAACTTCATTCCTATCAATGACAGTCCTGAAACTAAGAAAATGCGCTATTGAGGACTCACGCACGTGATGGCAGATCCACTTGTTTAAAAACAATGTTAGATTTCTCCCAATTATATTTTTGAGAACCTCTCATCAATATCTTGAAACGGTTTCTGACATTTTACCGCCTTCTATTTCTTGTACAGGGTGTTCGCTTATGAAGTATACACTGCTCCTTGAAGACATCCCCTCAAACATAATTTCAAAAATTGAAAACGATTCTGATACAATTTTTTCCGTTGGCTTTTAATCCGTTGACAAACATTTTCTGCAACATCGAAAATATTTCTTTAATTGGACACCCTGTATTTTGATATGTGAATCGATTCCGCTTTCCATCGTGATTATAAATATATATCACACTTGATAGGTAAGTCAAAAAACACGTTTTTGAAAAATTTCAAAAAAAGATTTTTTTCAAAAGTGACTTAGTGAATTTTTAATCATTTGTCTATTAATTTGGGTGAATGAATTTGTTTAAAGTTTGAAACTTTTACTAAACTGACCTTGAACCGACAAACTTTTGAAAAAAAAAAGATTTTTCCATATTTTTGAAACTTTAACAATTTTTTTAAAAGGTGTTCTTCTGTATAACCTATAAAGTGTGATATATATTAATAATCAAGATGAAAAACGGAACCGATTCCCATATTTAAATACAGGGTGTTCAATCTGAGAAAATTTTTAGATGTTACGATGTAAGCAAAATGTTCCAGAAAAATATAGTGAACAGATTCGAGACCTACGGAAGAAATCATAGAAGAATCGTTTCTATTTTTGAAATTATGTTTGAGGGGAAGTCTCCAGGGAGGGGTTATAATTTATACGTGAACACTCTGTACAAAAAACAAAAGGCGGTAAAATGTCAAAAACCGTTTCGAGCTATTGCTGCGAGGTTTTGGGGTGAACCACTTCAATCTTTGATCTGTTTAGTTTGAAAGTTGGAAAGGCACAAGCAGAGCAAATGTTTGGAATATGTTCGAATATGGAATATGTTGGATATGTTTGGACCTTTTCGATGTAGAAATTAGGGATGAATAGTTTCATCTCCATCATACCTATTTTACGTTAATACCGTTTAGGGCGGTCTTAGCCCCATAACTCGGCTAGCCCAAACGGGTGCCTTGTTTTTTTTTGTAAACAGCAAAAAATATCTGATTATTTCTGTAAAAGCTCAGCTTTATACGAAAAATGCCCACCTCAGTAACGTAGTGCATTTTGCATAGTAAATATGAGTGGCATGCGCGCACCACTTCTTCACAGTTGTTGGTTGCGTCAGAAAAAAATCATATCTCAAAAACTTCAAGTCCTAGATCAAAATTTTTTGTTTTAAAAAATTCTGCAATACTTTGGCTCTAATCGCTTCGCTGGTTGTATATAGAAAACTGAAAACAAAAACTTTCCCCGCTGATTGAAAATCATGATCTAAGACCGGAGAAGTGATGACGTCACAACATGGCAACATGGCCGGCGGTTGACATTTTCTGGAGGCCAACGTCACATGAACGTGACGTTTCTATATGTTTGGTTGTGTTTGGCATGACATTTTCTGTAGGTTCACAACAAAAGTCACAAAAGTCAGTGCAAAATGGCAGTGAGCATTGCTGAAATCATAGATGCTGAAATTGCCAGCCTAAGAGACAGCCAGCGTCATACAGGCGGACTTGGTTGCAAAAAGGCCAGACATAGCCCAACAGAGATCTGCGCAAAGCTGCACTCAGAATCACCAGTGCCTACAGAACGGTTCCGCATGATGCAGCACGAGTGCTCTCGGGTATCCCACCCTTCGCCCTGATGCTTGCGATTAGAGGAAACAAGCCTAGGAGTGCCCACCAGCAAACCAGAAAGCAGAAACAAGGCCACAGAGCAGTTCGTCGAGCAGTGGCAACGGCAGTGGAACGCCTTGGTTCAAAGTTGGATGAAAGAAATACTGGGGAGCCTTAAAAGCCTCAGCGTCAGGACAACGCGGAACACGCTCGTTTTCATTGTAACGGTCCATCAAAGCAGCGACAAGACCTCAAAGAAAAACTGGGCAGGAGAATCGCCGTCGACAATCTCGTTCAGGAGATGCTCAGAGGCAAAAAGCAATGGATCGCAGTCTATAGTTAGCAGTTTTTAGTTTATAGCAATATAGTTTCATTTCCTCCACCTGTTATAGCCCAAAATATGAATCTTTTTTGTTATATCCATTTCCGTTATTTACCTTCGCAAAAATTTGACAAACACATGACAAACACAAACAGAGAAACGTCAAGTGCATGCCACGTGCCGTGCATCCCACGTTCATGTCACGTTTGACGTTGGCCTCCAGAAAATGTCAACCGCCGGCCATGTTGCCATGTTGTGACGTCACACTTCTTCGGTCTATAATAATGAACCATTGTTTCTCAATCGCTGTCACACTGTAACAAAGGTCTGGATATGTACTTCAAAAAAAAAAAAATAGACACAAAGCTTCATTAGATCGAAAGATATGATGATGTAAATTTGGTAAATATGCGTTTTTTCTATTTTCGATGAGTTTCGCGATTTATGCATTCTTTATTGTTGTAGAAGATTGTTTATATTTGACCGATCATCTTTAAACGTCGTCGGTGTCAACCCGCAATAGTTAAGATTCGATTAACGAAAGAATGAACTTGATATGTTCAACCGTTCGGAAGATATAGAGGATTTAGGTGAATTTTGTTAGGAAACGAGGAACGAGAAACGAGGAAAAAAAAATCACGAAAAAAAAAAAAACAAAAAAAAAGCGGCCACAAATAGCCTCCGCCACTACAATTGGCGAGGCTTAAAAAATTGCAGACCTTTCAAAACAAAGTCCTGAGAGTTTCTGTCGGCACCGTGGTTCGTGACAAATCGTCAAATTCATGAAGATCTGAACATGCTGGACATTGAAACATTCCCAGGCAAGATGACTGAAGATGACAAAGAACTTTTTAAGAGGCATCGAATTGTCCGACAGCGCGGTCCACCCCTGCACACAAAAATTCAGCCAAGGCGGCGCGGCGCTCACCCCTCCCCGCTCTCAAAGACTGTCTACGCCCTTGGACAAGCATGCACATAATATTTATCGTAATCATAATAAGCAATAATTATTATGCATATGTGTTGGAATGTTGCCGGAAGCGAATTTACGGATTACGAATCAATCAGGACTTAAAGCAACCAGGCAGCAGACTTTTTACACTTCTACAGTGAAGTGAAGTGATCCGAATATTCCGAATCCGAATCTGAAGACTTGGCTTGGTGATGAGTGACGCGCTAAATTCAAAACTGTTCATATTCAACAGGTGGTATGTAAATTTGTGTGCGGCGATTGCGGCGTTTGTGTTGTGGCTTTTTCATCTCACTTCAACAATAACGTGCGGTAAGAAATAACAAACATAATTTTTTATTGACCTTAATTATTATTTACGAACATCCTAATAATACGTAAGTATAAAAAATTCACTTGTTATTGATAAATTCAGCGGTGTTGTTCTCGGAGAACCTTTGCGTCCACTTCGACTCCATGTGCAGTTCACTCGGGCAGTTTCTGTTGGCGTCTTGGTGCTTATTGTACCGTTTGAGACATTTGAACAGGTTGAGGAAGCTCTTACGAAAAGCGCAGTTCATGAAGCAGTAGGTGATTGGGTTGCAGCAGCTCGAACAGTAGGCCAGCAACTGGAAAAATGTGATGGCTTTGTAGCCAAAGTTGTTGTAGATCACGGAGGGGTCGAAGAGAACGATCGTGTTGATGATGTACAAGGGCGTCCAGCAGATGAAGAACTCGAGGACGACGGCGAAGAGCATTTTTATTACTCTCTTCTTGTTGAGGAGGCTTCGTTCTGCGTTAGTGCGACGCAAGCAGCTGTTGCTGTTCGGAGGGTGCTTTTGGGAGCCGTTCAGGGGACTGGAGGAGTCCTGGGACCAGTGGTGGCGGAGCTGGCGCCAGGAGGGGGGGTGGATGGGGGCTCGCGTCGACGAGTTCCGGCAGCCCCATCGGGACCGGGTCGATCCTTGGAGGTTGATGTAGACTTCCACGGAACCGTTCACTAGAAGAAAATGAGATGGCGATTAATTTGGATTCCATTTTAGTATTTCTTTTGGTCGTCGTTTTATTTCTTTGCGTGGTTGGATATACACAGATAGTGGGAGCGGTACGCAAAATCATACTGCATTTCAGAGTAGAGTAACGTGATTTTGCATGGGCATACCTTGTACCAAAACAAGCGATTTGACCCGCAGCACTCCATATTTCGTCCCTTAGGGGGCCCATGGGGGCCCTCCAAATTTTCAAGATGCAAGAATTTTCACAAAACCATCATTGAATATCGTCATATGTGCCATAAAAGAAGCTTACGGGTCTATTAGAAATATTTTCATCAACTGTCGTCGTGTCCGTCTCATTCCTCACACTTGAAAAAAAAACTCTTTGGCAGAGGTCAAAAAAACTGTCTTTATTTTTTCTTATATGCCAGGAAACGATAAATTCATATGTTTTGTTGCTTTTCCAAGTAAGTCGCATTCCGTAAGCCTAATTATAAAGAAATTTTTTTGAAGTGGTATTTTCCAAAGAAGTGGTGACGTCTTCATTACACCTTTTCCTTCACCTTTAGAAAGAGCATTTCTTTCTATGTCCCCACTGGATATCACTCGTGATTTTTGCAGGAATAGACACCTCGAACTCTTTTTTTGGTGAATTTGACGCTACAAGACTTTAAAACACTCAAGGAAGCCCAAGAAGAATTTTTTTCCGCTGTGCCGTCCAACTTGCGGCATGTTGATTTTTTAGTAGGGGAGACGGGCAGGTACATTTGATCTAGGTCAGGTGATTTGGTTTCAGCGGAAAATATACCTACTCATATCTAACGACTCTGCGCTTTGTAGTAGTGCAAATAAACACGGCATGGAAGTATATTTTACTCTAAAATCAAACTGCCTGCGCCTGGAGCGTTCATAAATTAAATGAGTCAAGGGTGGCTGTGAGTTTGAAAACATCTGTCGGAACTAGCATCGTTCATTTGATGTCTGTAATTTTTTGGTTATCGTAATCTGTCAAACCAGCCGCAGTTTTCGTTTTCGGAACATTTTAATGTGGTTTTCACGGCAGGACACAAAACCTACATGATCAAGAAGTATTTTCGAACTTGAAGTATTCTCGTGCACTTATGGCAGATCAGAAATCAATAATATGGGACGTAACTTGTCAAAGTTTGACAAATTTATTACAAAAGGATTACGCTAGTTTAGACAGACGTTTTTGAATTCCCAGGCACCCTTGACCCATTTAATTGATGAACTCTCGGTAGTAGGTACCAGTACACCTACTACAGTATACAGGGTGTTGACTTATTTTTCAATAAATTATCTTGTAATTAGTATAAGTAATACTAAATAAGAGCAATAATTTCTAATAAGTCTTCTTTTCAGCTATTTTAATACTTTTAATATTACTGCAGCTCACAAAAGTCTCATCAGTCAATTTATTGTTATGATCGATTTTCATGTTTTTTCAGCATAAAATGCCGTTTTTCTCGAAAGTGGTTGACTTTAGAGCTTCGGACCAAGAGTACCTTTTTTGCTTAGAATTGTCCGGGGAATCGGAAAATGTTATCAAGTATTGTATTTATCTCAGTGGCGTGGAGGTAACCGGGGTTAATTGTTGGGTAATCCCAATATCTACGCCACTGGTTTTTCAACAAAGTAATGGCCAACCCTAAATGAAAGCTGATTAATAGTATATCAATCGTACCAAGTTTGGTTTTCGTGAGAATTGTAGTTACTAAGTTATAGCAAAAGAAGATTCTATTTTCCAATTTTTTGACACCCTGTAATTCGAAAACTAAAGCCCGAAAAAAAAAAAAAATTATTAGAAAAATTTTCTTGCATTTGACCAAAGAATACAACCTTACAGTTAGAGCACTTAAACCGTGGACACCCTGTATAGTCATGAAGAAAATGGTCTCTTAGCTTCAGGACCGCTATTGAATTTTGAAAATCCAATAAAGGTAAAATGGCGAAGATAATGATCAGATCACAGTAGTCTTAGTACCGTCATATTGAACTTCCAAGATTGTGATCCGATTTCAGTGAAACTTGGAACATCACCAGATATTTTATGCCTATGCTAGTCGTTGATAAATTATCAAATGTCAGTCAGTGTCACTGTATATACTGGTAAAATGCCAGGAACTCATCAAAATGCAGATGCCACAGCCACTGTGAAGTTAAGTGCAGTACTCTCAACATGATTGAAAAAGACAAAAAATCATAGTAGCACTCTGGAGTAAAAAAAGTTTTTGATCATACGGTGATGCCTTGTAATAATAACCTAACTTTTATTGCAGTGCACATTTTGAAGTACCTACCTACAATGAAGATTGAGGAAAGAGGAAAGGTGCTTCCAACCTGCTATGGCAGCTGGGACAAAGGAAAGGTAGGATTTTTTGCTGGTATTTTAACGACAGATATGATATATATGCCGATCACGTTTTAAATTCAGCAGAATTAAAAACGCGGTTGGCCATGTTGCCTAGAGTGTAACGGACGTTCATAGACCAAGTTGCGCGAAAACGGGCTGAGCTCAAAGAGGTTAGAAAATTTTGACAAGAAATGCCAGATCTGGCGTCTCCTTGCATCATATCCGCTGCCCTGTTGCCTTGGCCGTTGTTTGTCATGATGTCAGGTGAGTGTCATAGTTGTTTACATTCCTGGGAAAATTTCATTTAAGTGTTCTGCCCCCGGTTCTGCCATTGCTATATTCATGGTTCTGCCTGTACATTTATAAGGTAAGTACGAGTAGCACTCTTGTCTCAGTACTTAGGTGCATGTAATTTTTTTCTTTCATTCAAAGTTGACTTCAGATGCAAATTACCAAGGGGTGAATCCTTGGGTGAATTACTGGGACATCAGAACGTTCAACAGATTGTGATGGATTGCCACGGGATTACCACGGGATTCCCACCGGATACGATTTCTTCAAATTAAATGGATAGCCACGGGATTCCAGTGAATTTCCACAAATTACCAACAGTTTGGGGCCACGCCTGGATTACCACCAGAGGAAGGCGCTCTTGCTTTGCGGTGCTTATCATCACCTGAGGTCTCCACGCTATAAGGTTATTGATTAACGTTACATAGACCAATGGCAGATAGAGGACTCCAATTTTATTTAGATTTACCACCAATATTCCTCTGTTAAAACTTGTCAAGAATTACTGGGTTAATCAAAGTCCAGGGCCGCAGATTCGGAAAAATGTATCCCTGTGTTATTTGGTCAAATTTACATTTTTGGGAATACTGTTATCGGGTTCGAGCCATATTGAGGCAAATTTAATGGTTGACCCGCGATGTGGCTCGATTCTTTCTTGAAAAAAGTTGGCTTCTGTAATTGTAGCTTTTTAGGCCAGCCCTTCTGTCAACAGAGACAAGCCATGAAATGAATTTGAACCAATTCAGTCGAACAGTGAGTAGATTATGACCAGCCAAAAATGAAAACTTGATCCAAAGTTTTACCTTGTATTTTTTTGTCAAAACTGAAAACGAACTTTTTGGACAAATAACATTATACATCACAAATAAATTCTGTGATTTTTCACTATGATATTTCTGCACAAAATAAATATGTATTACGATTTTCCAACAGAATTTTGTCATCTTTCAGAAATGAGGATTGAATCCGAACTCTCGGGAGATAGAGACTAGAACCATTCATCTGAACAACAGAGGAGCAGATCGTCACCTCAATGTCAGCTTTGATGGCTGGACTTCATCTGCAGCACAATCCCACTCCCAAGTACCTCGGTGTGACTTTCGACCAAACATTGTCCTTCAAGCTCAACTTGGAGAAACTCAGTGCCAAGACGAAGACACGAATGAACCTGGTTCAGAGACTTGCGAGAACTACATGGAGTGTCGACGGCACTACTCTTCGGATATCCACCTTTGTCTTGGTCTAGTCGACAGCGGAATACTGCGCTCCTGTTTGGATGAATAGCACACACACACAGCATCATTGACGTCATTCTTAACCAAGCATTGAGAATCATTGCTGGAGTTGTCAAATCTACCCAGACTTTCTGGCTGCCAATTTTGAACATCGCAGCCATGTGGAACTAAGAACCAGACCATGAACCACATCGTCGCGGAGTAGGTGTCCGCGGACAATGGCTATCAAAAACTGCATCTGAGCTAGACCTGTAGTTCCTCAACATCTCCATCGGCAACTTCGCACTCGCCCACTTGCTGCATCTACTCTACCCTCTGTTTCCTAAGATGGCCACTGATATCAGCCTCGCTGACATCTTTTCCTTTTTTTTTTGCATTAAAGCTACGTCGAACACTTTCTCTGTGCTTTGCCTATAGATCTTCAAGCGAATGCTGTAGCTGAAGTTAATTCATCTCACAGGTTTTCAAGAATTGTTGTATATATTTAGTTATAGTATCAATGTATCTTAAGTACCTACATATAGTGATACTAGGTACTATTGCACTATATAAGTTGATTTACGTTGTCACTAAAATTAGATCCTTAGTACAGGCATAGCAATAATTTCAGAAAAATTGTGAAATTTTCGATAATTACCTTCGAGAGCTTGTAAAATCTATCACCTAGTGTTAAATTTGAAGGGCACAGATCAATTTCAGATATCAGCTATTGACCTTTATTTTTGACCAAAAATTAGAACAGTTTCCTCAACGTGATTTATTATTTTATTTGAAAAAACATTCCACCACCAGTCGCCCATTTAAACTGGCGAAAATCTACCAAAATCAAGACGCCTTGAACGTTCGTACAATCTTGCAACAGCGCTGTACTTGATTGACAATACAAATTCAAGGTCATCTAGGGAAAAACTGATCCAACATTACAAATTTGAGCATCCCCAATTATCGCAGAATTGCCAACTTGGCGTAAGAAAATTACCGTTCTAGTGCTGAATTTAAAAGCTGATCGGCATATAAGTATACCTACCAATACCATCATCACCATCGGTGGCAACGAAAACTCGTATATCGCGTTCACTTTTCATTTTCACAGTAGAATGACTTTTTGGAGCAAAAATAAAGTGACAAGCTAGAGCGCTTACTGGGAGGATACGGCTGATGGCCGCTGATAGTTTCGTTTTTATTCGTAAATTTGTTTTCAAAGTTTTACACTAGGGATTACATGGAATTCGTTCACCTTGTGATCACGGGGATTTTCCAGAGAAACTTTGCGTTTTGTGATAAAAGCATGAATCTTGGCATATACGCTCTACAGACTGTCCTTTACTATATACGAGGTGGACACACGACGGAACCGCCTGGTAACTGTCAGAATTGCCATTTGCCTATCTTTCAGGGGCAAAAACTGAAGCCGGTCATCGGGTTGGTTCAAAAGTGACGTATTTCAATGCAGTCGAGGGGTTGACCACCTGAGACAAATATGTACACCAAAATCGCCAATTGCCCGGAAATTGCCAGAAAATTACCACAATTGCCAGAAATTCGCTCACGGTTGTATAGACAATACAAATAGAAAAGACACATGTCGTCACGGATTTTTACGGTTGCGTAGGAACCAGGTGAGTCCATCATTCAAAAAAAGGTTGGCTGATTTTTGATGGCCCAATATCCGTGACGACGGTGGTGATAACATATGGTCTTCTCTATTTGTATTGTCTATACACCAAAATCGCCAAGTGGTCAACTCCTCGAATGCAGTAGACCTTCACAGTAAAACTTCACCACAACAGATGTCAATATGACAGAAGGAGGGGAAATGGGAGGGGATACTATTTATTACTAAAATTACATAACAGGTGGGTCAACTTTATTTTCCATTCAACATTGGTCTCGACACTGGTCATAGTTCGGTATAGATTTATTGCTTTTCTGATAATGTACAAGGGCATCTTAAGCAGTCACTAATGACAGTTAAGACATAACTTGGCGTAATCGCCCTCTATAAGTACCTACTTACCTATACATGCAATCACGAATCACGTTACGAAGATTTCAACAGTTCTCTATCTCATGTCACTGGAATTCCGTTCACCAGATGAATGAATAGTCTATAAACTAGTGATTGTTACAAAAATAATAATTACCAGTGTGGTCTCTCAGAGCCCTTTCAGTCCTCATTCCTCTGCATAATGTCCTTGTAATGAGTGAATAGGTCAGGGCCAAGACCACCAACGGAATCACCAAAAGCACCACATCAAGGAACAGGTTGTAGGCCTTTTCGTAGTCTAGGGACGGCCAGTCTTCTCGACACTTGAAGTTACCTAAACAAAAAAGATGAAGGATTGAGCTTCATTGAATGTACTTTAAATTTTTACTGTGATTAACAAAAAATGGTACGTGAGTAGGTACCTAAAAAAGTACCTACTTACAGAGTAGTGCTTGCTGGGTGGAGACGTGAAATAGTGAAATGGGGCATAACAATAAATTGAGCTCCTTGCTCGGTGTGCCCCGTCGAAATTAGGAAAAGGGCTTATTATTAAGTTATTTCGCATAACTCGCACTTTAATACTGGGCCTGGAAGCAGGGGGTTTTTTGCGTTGGCACGTCTGAATGGGCCCATTAAAAGTTGCTGATGGTTGCGCAAAGTAAGAAGTTTGCAGCAGGATTCGAAAATATTATTTAATACTGCTGGCTGCTGCCGTTGCTGCCATTGCCAAGGGATAGAGGGAACCCACCATCAGAGCGCCTCTTTTAATTGGATTAGGAGAAATGACTGTCTTTCGTTGTATCCAAGAGCGATGATAAAAGTCACGTCATCATCGTCAAAAAGTTCGAAGTAAGCAGGTATTGATATTTATTTCGGATTCATGAAAACATTATCCCAAATTATGGTGTAACCGAAGAAGAAGCCAGCGTGTCGAAAATTGAAACTCTAGACCCACTTCGATTGGGGTGCAAACATTTTTTGTAGTTCTCCAGGAGTTTCGTGTTGCTCTGGAAGAAAAAGTTATTGACAATAATTCCCGACGGCAAGCTCGTGGTGTCATGTTTCCCAACGTAACCTAAACTTGTTCTCCTCAAAGGGGATTTACCTTCACCTTCAAGGGTAAAGTAAATGTTCAGACAGGTAACACAAATAATACTTTCATAAATGTATTTCTGTTTTTTTTTAATCTTATGTTAGGTGTATGCACTTTGAATGTGTACAACACGAGGTACAACGGGAACAAACTGCAATAACAACAAAACGCTGCAATATCTCCAGTATATTTTTTAAAGTTTTCTTCTTATCAGCTGTTTTTGGTTTGGATGTGGATTGTGGAAGCTTGCCAGTGTGGCGTAGTTTAGTCAGAAGGTTCAGACATTAGTGTTGCTGTATTCCAGAGAGCTTTGTCATCCATCCGCTAGAAGTCGGGTGCGTCTATTGACGATGGAGATGCTTGATGGAGCTTTTGGCCGTTTGTTCTGGAACTGCTAACGTGAGCCGGAATCTATTCGACAGCTGAGTTACCATCTTTCACTATTGAGTACTTTTCGGAGGAGCCTCGTCTTGCTCCTGGCTTAGTTGCCACCTGATTTGAAATTTAAGAGCTGCGATTTCGAACTCCCAAGCGACCGATATGATACCTCTAAAAGTACCAGTGCCTTTCGGACGATCAAGCTGTCAGTACTGGGTAACCATCTCATTTTATTTTTAATTTCTCCTGTCAACTGGTGTTTTTTTCCCGCCAATGTAACCCATGCCAAACTCTTAACGCTATCTACAGCCGTCTGTGAAAACCAGGCGTCGGATTTTGGCGGGGTATTTTTTTAAAAATTTTCGCCGACGAACCGCAGTGCAAGTTGACGATGGGAAATTTCCGAAATTTCTGCCGAATTCGAGGGGATTTTTCGAAAATTCATAATTCATTCCAATTTTTTCCAGGGAACCGCCGCTTCGAGTAGTCCATTCCAAACATCTTGTCACGTTTTTGCGGCAAAAACTCGGCTTTTCGGGGAGAATTTCGAGAAATTTGGTGTGGAATACCGACCGGGGGGTTTCCGGGGGCTCGGTTTCGTCCGTTGCGGGCCATTTGGCGGGGCTTTTCTTGAAATTTAGCCGGAAAATGTTGAAATTGGGTCACGGCACGGCCAAAGTGACAGAAACGTCAAATTGACGCTCTGGGTTTTGGAAAACTCAACACCTCGGGGCATTTCAACAATGTTTTTGGAAAAAATGACCCTGTCAGGGTGCGGAATGTTACCGTAGCGGCCCAGGAGACCCGTGGGCGTTTGCCAGGCACCAGAAACACAAGGTCTCCTTCAAATAATAAGGCATTTCGCTTAGATTTCGCGGGCCGTGTCTGACATTGACGGGGTAATTTCACAAAAAAACAGATGAGTTGATGTTGATTTGGGGCCAAAACACATCAGGGGGGTACTCACGATCTATTTGCAATTTCCAGCGGCTTCACATTTCGAGAAAAGGGGCCTTTTCGGTCCGCCAGAGCAAATTTCATGTCGGTTACAGGGGTTCCTTGTCGCGACTTGTTTTCTACGGAATCCATGAAAATTCCATCGGACCTTTTGGCCACACTTCCAAAAAGAGTCCGTGTTTAGATGTGCGTCCTTGTTTCGGAGTTTTTCTTGAAATTTTTTTCCAAAATATCACTACAAACATTGGCAGCATTATTGAGCGTCGCAGTTGTGTTGTGACATTTGCAAATGTCAATGTAATGTCACAGCAGTGACGGCACACCATCAAGGCGATTTGTCGCGAACCATTTGGGCCTGTTTTTCGCGAGTGCTTTTAAATACGTTGGAATGATGCTGACGTAGTTATGGACGTTTTCGCGAGTAAATGCAATGATGAAAGCGGAAATCGTTACATGACATTTTTCTATCATCATTACCACAACATCCGATCGGGATTTTGAACCTATGCCAACTTGAAAATGATTGTCTGAATGCATCTGTCAAATTTCGATTTTTGACGTTTCGAAAAGCCGCCATATTGAACTCTTGCATTTTTCAACCTATCCGATTGGGATCTAGAACCTATACCCACTTTGGTTGGACAACTAAGATGCATCTGTAAAATTTTGATTTTTGACGTTTCAACAGGCCGCCATATTGAACTTTTGCATTTTTCAACCGATCTGATTGGGATTTTGGACCTATACCTACTTGGAGGTTGGCGATCGAAATGCAGCTGTCAAATTTTGGTTTTTGACGTTTCAAGAGGCCGCCATATTGAACTTTCACATTTCTCAACTGATCTGATTGGGAATTTGAACCCATAGCCACTTGAGATTGGCGATCAAAACAAATCTGTCAAATTGTGATTTTTGATGTTTCAAGAGGCCGCCATATTGAATTTTTGCATTGTTCAACCGATCTGATTGAGATCTTAAATTTACACTTACTTGAGGATGATGCGATCAAAATGCATCTGTCAAATTTTGATTTTTGACGTTTCAACAGGCCGCCATATTGAACTGCTGTATTTTTCAAGCGATCTGATTGGGATTTTAACCTTTACCCACTTGGAGGTTGGCGATCGATATGCAGCTGTCAAATTTTGGTTTTTGACGTTTCAACAGGCCGCCATATTGAACTTTTGCATTTTTCAACCGATCTGATTGAGATCTTAAATCTACACCGACTTGAGGTTGGTGATCAAAATGCATCTGTCAAATTTTGATTTTTGACGTTTCAAGAGGCCGCCATATTGAACTGTTGTATTTTTCAAGCGATCTGATTGGGATTTTAACTTTTACCCACTTGGAGATTGGCGATCGATATGCAGCTGTCAAATTTTGGTTTTTGACGTTTAAAGAGGCCGCCATATTGAACTTTTAAATTTTTCAACTGTTCTGATTGGGAATTTAAACCCATAGCCACTTGAGATTGGCGATCAAAACGCATCTGTCACATTTTGATTTTTGACGTTTCAACAGGCCGCCATATTGAACTTTCGCATTTTTCAACCGATCTGATTGGGATTTTAAACCTGTACCCACTTGGAGGTTGGTAATCGAAATGCAGCTGTCAAATTTTGGTTTTTGACGTTTCAAGAGGCCGCCATACTGAACTTTCACATTTCTCAACTGATCTGATTAAGAATTCGAACCCATAGCCACTTGAGATTGGCGATCAAAACGAATCTGTCAAATATTGATTTTTGACGTTTCAAGAGGCCGCCATATGGAATTTGTGCATCTTTCAACATATCTGGTTGATATAACAAGCCTTTACCTACTTAAAGTAGATAATCGAAATGCATCTGTCAAATTTGCCATTTTGACATTTCCAAGGCTGCCATATTGAACTATTGTATTTTTCAACAGTAGATTGTATTGAGATTCAACAAATACTTAGTCAAGATGGACAATCCAAGTGCATTCGTCAAATTCGACATTTTGGCAGTTTGAAGCCGCCGTATTGAACTCTGGTTTTTTTCAACCGAATCCAATGAGTTTTCAAACCTAGACTTGGTTCAGATGAACAATTGAAACGTAATTGCCAAATTTTGAATGTTGCACATATTTTTATTCCATCTAAATTTCTACTACAAATATTTAGGAAGGCTCCTAAATAATACAAATACACGGTTCTGCTTTTCCTTCCACTACACAGTGTCTTCCACGACGGTACCTTCTTCCGGTTTAGGTTTCCATAACACATATAGTCGCTTTCATTTTCAAAGCTTCATCATGTTTCCAGTATTTTCATTAGTTACCTTGAAGAAAAGTAGAAATACGTATTAATAAACAAAATAATGGTGTATCGATTTTCCCCGACAACTCTTCACTGACCAGACACTACCCACTGACATGCGTTCCGTTCACAATAGAACCCTACAAGTTGAGGCAGAAATTTCAAAACACGCGAAAAGCAAACATTTGCTCGGATTCATGTTACTCTTACACAATCAATTGCTCACGCCTTTTGGAAAACTTCATCTGACCAAAACACTATCGACGGACATGCATAAAATTACTAAACTCGCCAAGGGGAAACCTGACATCTGCCTAAAACAACCGAAAATCAACATCATGTATACAATTCCCTTTCCACTTGTCCGGTGTCAGTGGAACAAATTTCCTGGCTACTTTTCAACCTACCCTTTTACTAATGGCGCGATTCTTTAAAAAATAACATTCCCTAAAAGCATAAACATCCAATGCCCGACAGGATTTTTTACATAACAGAGCGTTTATGGAATGTTATGTTTTACAGAATCACACTATAAGCCTTTATCTATTCATCAAATGAGCTCATCTCTCATATTATCTAGCCTAAATTAGGTCATTGTATACAATGGGGTCTTGTACAATTTTTTTTAATCCTTTACAGACATAGCAACATAGTATCTCAGAAGCAGCTACTTTTCTTGAAAAAAAAGTTGAAAATTGAGGCGCGAAGCAGAGCGGTTTGATTTCAACGTCTAGTGACGTAACTAGATGTTGCGTGTTGCTATGGCAACGATGCTGTCGTTGCTGCTGATACGCTGCTCTCATTACACATGCTTTGTTTTCATTCGCGCTAACGCTGCGCGTGATTTCACTTGATTTAAACCGATAGACTGGAAGAAGCGAAACTTCAATTACTTTTTTCTCGACCGATTTTTTTTATTTGTGTTTTAGCTGCACAGTTGCTAATTTTATCTATTTAATGAAAGGTCCATACCAATGAAATTGTATTTCGTGATTCTTGTATACGACCCTATTCTGTGTTTTTACTCTTTGATATCTAAGTAGGTATATTAGCCCAGGCATTTTAGATCAAAATTGACCAAAACCTGGAAAAAAATAACGTAAGTCTGAAAATTGGTAGAACGTTTCTACTTCAACCCCTTAACCACATACTGAAAGTCCTAAGAAATCCTATGTCCGCTTCATCGGTTTTTGGTGGCAAAAAGGTGTAAGTGACAATAATTTAGAAACTATCTATTAGAATACGCGATAAAGCTTCTATACAGCTGAAAATTGCTGCAAATGGTCTCCTTGGCCAGTTGAACAACATATTGGAAGTCCTGAAAAATCCTATATCCGTTTCATCGTTTTTTAGCGGCAAAAAGGTATAAGTGACATTGCTTTGCAAACTAATAATTAAATCACGCGTTGAAGTTTCAATACAGCTGACAATTGCTGAAAATGGTCTCCTCGGCCAGTTGAACAACATGTTGAAAGTCCTAAGAAATCCTATGTCCCCTTCATGCTTTTCTTTTCAGCGGCAAAAAGATATAAGTGACAAAGTGACATTGTTTCAAAAACTATTCAAATAAACACGCGGTCAAGTTTTCATACAGCTGAAAATTGCCGAAAATGGCCTTCCCGGTCAGCTTAACAGTATATTGAAAGTCCTAAAAAATACTATGTCCACTTCATCGGTTTTTGGCAGCAAAAAGGTTCAAGTGGCATTATTTTGGAAACTATTTATTAAAACATGAGTTGAAGTTCCAGCACAGCTGAAATGTGCTGAAAAATAGTATCCTTCGTTAGTTGAATAACATACAAAGTCCTGAGAAATCCCATGCCCGCTTTATGTTTTTTGGCGGCAAAAATTTATAAGTGATATTATATTGTAAACTATTTTTTTGAAATACGGGTTAAAGTTTCAGTAGGTACAGCTGAAAATTGCTAAAAATGGTCTCCTTTGTTAGTTGACTGTACCAGCCCGAGTATACTATTTTCAGCAATTTTCAACTGTATTGCAGCTTAAACACATATTTTGAACAATAGTTTCAAGAAATGATCTTATACATTTTTGCCGCCAAAAGACAATGAAGCGGACATAACATTTCTTGGGACTTTCAGTATGTTGTTCACATGATCAAGGAAACCAGTTTCAGCTATTTCTAGATGAATTGGAAGTTTCCAAAACAATGTCACTTATACCTTTTTTCCGACAAAAAAAAACAATGAAACGAACAGGGATTCTTCTATTTTTAGTGTTTTGTTCAGCTGACCAAAGAGACCATTTTCAGCAATTTTTAACTGTACTCATCGAAACTTCAACCAGTATTTTAATAAATAGTAACAAAAGAAAATTTCACTTATACCTTTCTGCCGCTAGAAACTGATGAAGCGGAGAGAAGATTTTTCAGAACTTTCAATATGTTGCTCAACTAATCAAGAAGACCATTTTTAGCAATTTTCAGCTGTATCGAAACTTGACCGCCTGTTTGATTGAACAGTTACCAAAACAATGTCACTTACACCTTTTTGCCGCCAAGAAACAATGAAGCGGACATAGGATTTCTCAGGACTTTCAGTATGCTGCTCAACTGACCGAAGAGACTTGATACTTTCACCTGTATCAAAACTTCAACCCGTATTTAAATCAATAGTAACAAAAAAAATGTCACTTATACATATCACTTATACCTTTCTGCCGCCAAAAAACAATGAAACGGACATAGGATTTTTAAGGACTTTTCGTATGTTGTTCAACTGACAAAGGAGACCAGTTTTAGCAACTTTCAGCTGTACTGAAACTTCAACTCGTATTGTAATAAATAGTTTCCAAAATAATGTCATTTGAACCTTTTTGCCGCCAAAAACCAATGAAGCGGAGAGCGGATTTTTTAGGACTTTCAATATGCTGTTCAACTGACCCAGAAGATCATTTGCGGAATTTTTCAGCTGTATTGAAACTTCAACACGTATTTTAATTAATCGTTTCTAAAATGATGTCACTTACACCTTTTTGCCGCCAAAAACCGATGAAGCGGACATAGGATTTTTTAGGACTTCCAGTATGTGGTTAAGGGGTTAAAGTGGAAGCGTTCCACCAATTTTCAGACTTACGTTATTTTTTTCTAGGTCAAAACCTAAAATGCCTGGGCTATATATAATCTTATTTAACACTTACTTTTTCTACTTTTAATTCTATAATTGGTCCTCGAATGGTTGGATGTTTTCTTTGCCTTTTTCTGTATATGAAAATTTTATAAATAAATAAATAAATAAATAAATATTGCGCCTCTAACTCCTCTGGCTAGTTTGTTGTTTCCTTCAGCGTCATGTTTACGGCGACATTTTGTGATGTAAATACTAAATATGTCTTTTTTATTGATAGCCTAGAGTAAACTCTTCGGCCGTTCGAATCGCAATTTTATATCATACAGTTATATTTATTTCACTACTTATTCAAAATCTTCAGACGCTCTTATATTGATGGGTAGCTACGTTATACTTGTAAGTACAAAATAGGTACGTACCCGGCATAATGCAGAGTTTAATAAACAAATCTGTGTTTCAACCCATATGCCGTTCACGTTTTAAATTCAGTAGAACGACTTTTTGAAGCAAAAATAAAGTGACAAGATGAGGGGCTACGGCGAGGGCTACGGCTACTGCAAAGTTTCGGGGCGAAACTATCCAGTGGCCATCAGCCGTATATCCTCCCAGCGCCAGCGCTCCAGCTTGTCACCTAATTTTTGCTCCAAAAAATTATTCTACTGACTATATAACGCATAGGCAACTAGACTATATTTCAGCCAATGAGATGCACGGATTCGGGGTACCAAGAGGATATCACAGCGATGATAAAAAAACAACTGAATTTATCACCCATTTCGGCTAATTTACCTCCTGTCGGATTGATTTCAGTTTGAGGTTAACTTTTATTTTGAATGTGAACTGTTGAAAATACATAAAAAATACTAATGGTCTGTGCTAGTAGGATACTAATGAAAGAGTTTAAAACGTGATTACTTACCCCAAAAGGGGGTTCTTGTACAAAATATATACAGATACAGCATTCGTCTGTGGTGTTGATGTGGACACAGGCATTCAGATCAGAGAAATGTCACATTGGGTGGATTTACACGGGATCTGCTCGTAACATGGAAAATCATGTCCATGCAATACGCTTTACTAATGATGGACGAATCTTTAATTGCTATTTTGTATAGTTTAGATTTGCCTTGAAATGTCTGATGTAAGTATACAATTCAATTTTTCCAATTTGTTGTATAGTCTTGCTAAATTTAACTCGTGGTATGATTATTAATCGATGATAATTTCGAATAGAATCGTGTCTGCAGATTCAACGACTGCGGAGCACTGCGGTAGCACATCCATTATCAGTGGATGATAATCATACCACTTGTTATATTACTACTGAAAATAAAAAGTGAACGGAATACACCTGAAATTATCTCATATATTTTACTTTATTTTTAAGTTGTGTATATTATAATATGCTTGATAATATGATTGTGTTTCTTTTATCATGGTGCTGTTCTTATGTGTTGTAAAAACTTATTGTATGTTTTTACTCATTCTTTTCTGTGTAATTGGCCGTGCACGCCGTGCAGAATGAACAACTTGAATCCACTTCAGTTCTATTCAAGCGAGATTCCTGTCGTTCATATTTAGAGTTGCTAGGCAGGAGACAACAGAATAAAGTATTTTCACCATCTGCAAAAATATGCTTTTATCAGAATGAAAATGATACCCCCACTATGAGAAGGTTATCGCGGCCAAAAAAAACAAATCCGAACGGTCTATCCATTTTCCCATTGTAAACGATGGTTTTTGGTTTTATACCATCTAGTGGCTCGGGCAATGTCAGGTACAATGTTCAATGTTTTCAACAGGTTCAGTGAGTTTCTATATTCAATAGCTATTCTATGGTAATATAGGTACTTATCGACGATTTTCCCTGTCACCAAGGGCAAGCTTTCATATTAGTACAGGAAAAATAGTAAAGAAATCGGCGAAACCTCGGAATAAATATGGACGTCCTGAAAATTTGATATTTTGTTCAGAATTAAGTGCTCTACAACATATCCAAAATCGCCAAAAATCGCACTCGGAGGTTTTGAGTTATTGGAGGGGGAGTAAAAAATTGCTGGTAAAAATGGAGGGGATGGAACCCGTCAACCCATTGGATGCGAATACATTATAGTTCGACGTATCATATCTCATTGATACCATTTTGGCACAAAAAGTGTCCATCATTGTTGAAGGGGAGTAGTGGGGGGGCGAAGTTCTGCTGGGTGGTCCATTTTGTTTTCATGGCCATGTAGAACCGATCACGACAAGTTTGGTATCTTTCCTGACTAAATTCAATCTCCTGAACTCGTATCCGATGTGCAAATTCGGATTAAAACAAAATTGAACAAGTTGACTTGAGAAAACTTGTTTTTTTTTGACAATTTTGACGAATTTTTTTTGTACTGTTGGAGGTGTTAATTCTTAGAAAATTTTCAGGGACCAATAAATTGAAGTGTATTCCCCACAAAAATCATCCACTCGATGTATAATTTTGTTTCTCGAGTTTAAAAAACCGATTTGAACTTGAGCCGCTGCGGCGCGTCGTCTACTACTGACCAGAACACTACAGCATACACCTTTAAATGAAAACACCTCAAACTATTGGAGAAATAACAACTCATCTTTGAAAATTGGAGGATTTGTGCAAAACTGAATTCCCTATACCATGAGCGAAATCGCCATAAATCGCAATGCATGATTTTGAGTTATTCGAGGAAGAGTATAACACTTTGACAGGATTCATACTCTATGAACTGTTACCTCTCCCCTTGAATAACTCAGAACCCTACAGTGCGATTCATGGCGATTTTGTTTATGTTATAGGGAATTCAATTCTCCACAGATCCTCCAATTTTCGAAGATCAGTTCTTATTTCTTCAATAGTTTGAGGTGTTCTCATTTAAAGGTGCATGCTGTAGTGTTCTGGTCAGTAGCAGACGACGCGCCGCGCCGGCTCAAGTTCAAATCGATTTTTTTAACTTGAGAAACAAAATTATACTTCGAGTGGATGATTTTTGTGGAGAATACACTTCAATTCAATGCTCCCTGAAAATTTTCTAGAAAAGAACACCTCCAACAGTACAAAAAAAATTCGTCAAAATTGTCAAAGAAAAAACAAGTTTTCTCAAGTTAACTTGTTCAAACTTGTTTTCATCCGAATTTGCACATCGGATACGAGTTCAGGAGATTGAATTTAGTCGGAAAAGATACCAAACTTGTCGTGATCGGTTCTACATGGCCATAAAAACAAAATGGACCACCTAGCAGAGCTTCGCTCCCCCACTACTCCCCTTCAACAATGATGGACACTTTTTGTGCCAAAATGGTATCAATGGGATATGATACGTCGAACTATAATGTATTCGCATCCAATGGGTTGACGGGCTCCATCCCCTCCATTTTTACCAGCAATTTTTTACTCCCCCTCCAATAACTCAAAACCCCCGAGTGCGATTTTTGGCGATTTTGGATATGTTGTAGAGCACTCAATTCTGAACAAAATATCAAATTTTCAGGACGTCCATATTTTTTCCGAGGTTGAAATCTATCTTTCTTGTACTATATTTCCTCATTGTTGTTTCCGCCACACGACATCTGTACAGGCAATCACTGGAAATTGTACATAACGAGAGCGGATGCCAAAATTGGTACGGCGTTGGACTCCAATATGCATAACAAGCAAACATGCATGCAGAGAAAAAACCTGCCACTCAAGTAATTCTTAGGTACCTAACTTAAGACTGTACGGATTTTTTTTAATAGCGATACCAACGTGTAGGTTGAGGTTGGGGCATTAGGTTATTACTTGAAATCCCAGTTTATAGTTTACCGCTGTGATCCCGTAAATATTGAGTTGTTTCAGTTTAAGGAAAAAACACAAAGACATCAGAAGAACCCTTTTGTTCCTCTGGCTGAATTTGTACCATTTCAGATTAGTTAAACAGGCAAATGCATATTCTTGCTGAAAAATAACAGAACAATCACATTTAAAAGATGAGCAATCGAGTATAGTGGGGTTGGTAACCATTCTCATACGGCATTTAATGATACAGAAAATTCCTTCTGCCTGAGTGTTCCACAAGGCCTAACAAACGATATCAGAAGGGGAAGCACAAAAGCTTCCCCTTAGGGGGGCCGCAGGGGGCCCTGTTGAGTTGACGGTCCAAGAACTCCTACCAAACCATCTTTCAATTTCGTTGTATCACTATAATGGGGATGATGTGGCTCCATCGTGAATCTCGATGGCATTGGTCGCCAGTCTCTTCCATCCTTCATGCTTGAAAAAATAATTTCTTCGGGAGGTCAGAGAAATCACTTTTAATTTTTTTATATATACAAGAGGACGCAAAGGTGGCATGTCTTGTGTCTCAACCTGTCATATGGCATTTCCAAAATCCTACTATGAAGTCAATTTTTCGAATTCTCAATTTTGGGTTGATTGGTAGGCTAAGAAGTCGGTATTTTTCAACATCCAGTTCAGAGGTACTTTTTTCAATGTCCAACTGGATGTCACTGAACAAATCGCAGGGGTGGATAGACTGAACTATTTTCTAAACATTATGTTGAGGAAATCAGTCCTAAACACTACATGGAGAATACACAAATTATTTTTCTTTCGGTCGGTCGAATTGCGATGCCTACTACGTCCGTCAGGGAGAACGCTGAGCATAGCCAGACTAAACTAGAATGAAAACAGCCTAAACGAATTCAAAACTGCCTGAAACACTCATTATGTTGTTCGACATTCAATTCTGAGTCAGCACTCAGAGTTTTGGTCAGTTTTGAATTTGTTTAGGCTGTTTCCATACAAGTTTAGGCTGGCGATGCTCAGTGTTCTCCCTGACGGGCGTAGTAGGCATCGCAATTCGACCGACCGAAAGAAAAATAATTTGTGTACTGTCTATGCGCGGTTTAGAATTGATTTCCTCGACATAATGTTTAGAAAATAGTTCGGTGTATCCACCAGCGATGATGATTTCAATAACCTCCAGTTGGACACTGAAAAAAGTACGTCTGAACTGGATGCTAAAAAATACCTACTTCTTAGCCTACCAATCAACCCAAAATTGAGAATTCGAAAAATTGACTTCATAATAGGATTTTGGGAATGCAAGTTAAGTTAAGACACAAAACATGCCAACTTCGCATCCTCTTGTATGTATAAAAAAATAAAAAGTGATTTCTCTGACCTCTCGAAGAAAATTATTTTTTCAAGCCTGAAGGATGGAAGAGACATGACCAATGCCATCGAGATTCACAATGGAGTCACATCTTTCCCATTTGAGTGATACAACGAAATTGAAAGATGGTTGGTAGGAGTTCTTGGACCGTCAACTTGACAGGGCCCCCTGCGGCCCCCCTAAGGGGAAGCTTTTGTGCTTCCCCTTCTAATATCGTTCGATAGACCTTGTAGAAAACTCATGCAAAAGGAATTTTCTGTATCATTAAATGCCGTATAGTACCGTTTTTTTATGTGTACCGACCCCACTAAGTATAACGTATGGTCCGAAAGTTTTGGGAAATTGTTCAAAGCTAATAACTTTTTCTGAATAGTTTTTATTTTTGAACTTGATATCGCAAAAATTAATCATATATAACAATAACAAATTCATATTCAACATATTGAAAATGGACCAATATCTTCGATGCATCTCAATTTTCTTCTGCCATGTACCATACTTTTTTGTATCAATTTCTCAAATGCGAAATTCTCTAATGTTATTGAAAAATGTGACGCCGTAATTGGTCTTCATTTGCAGCTTCCCATCCCTTGTCGTATACTATCCTGCTCAATACTTAACAAAAATCTTATATTCGTCGAGCTTGCGGTACATTGGGAGGCAGAAGCTCTGAGAAATTAATCCCTTGCTGTTGTCCAGAGAATGATCGAACATGGCAGATGAAAACTGAGAGCCATCAAAGATAATGGCTCATCTTCAATATGTTAAATATGAATTCGAAATTGTTGAAGATGATGCTAGCTTTTGCAATATTGAGTTACAAAATTAAAACTATCCACAAAAAGTTATTAGCTTTTAAAAAAATTCCCAAAACTTTCGGACCATACGTTAATTATCACCAAACATCGTACATCATTTTCCAGTTTTTGTCCTACCGCAAAGAAAAGGCAAGAGCAAGAGAATGCAATAAAGATGGACGAGCAAAATTTAAATAACTCTTCCGTAACCAAGTGTGGTTCCTGAAATTGGGAAAAATTACAAACAAATCTCGGCGTTACAAGGGAGCTAGAATGATTAGTTATTATCATTGGGAAAACTACAAACTCTAGCTGGGGCCCTATTTTCTGGAAAAAGGGAGCGCATTGACATCATATCGCCTAGTCAAACATCGTATCAAAGCATGAATTCGAACCAGTCAAAGCTGGACGTGATGCGAAGTGATGCGTTCCTAGCTTTCGAAAACCCCTGGTGGGCGAAGAGAGTAAAGCTGGGTTTTCGACTCTTTGTGAACAATTATATTGAAAATATACCTAAAAATGGTACCTATATAATATAATCCTGCATTTTGTGATACAAACAATAGTGCGGAGGTTAACGGGATCAACCTTGCTTTTCATTCTGCTGGGATGAAACTTTGCATGTGATGAGTACATATCCTCAGGTCACTTTTAAGAAGTGGTGCTCAGTTGGGACCCGTGACAGGGCCACGGTACAAGAGGTTGCCCTACCTGACAGGGGCGGTCTCTGGAAATTCCTTAAAAATGCAGTTTGCAGTGGCGGGGCTTACAATATTTTGGTCAGAAATGATCCCTTGCCTTGTATGGATGTACCTACTCTGTGATAGTGCAAGCGGTACACCAGGATTACCCGTACGGAAAAATACTACTGAAAACTACAGAAAGAAACTACTTGGAAACTACTGAAATTGCCAGTAGTTTCCAAGTAGTATTTTGGACCTACTACTGCAACAGTAGTAACCACTACATCCAGTAGTAACTACTCCCAGTAGTAACCACTCCCAGTAGTATTTTGGACCTACTACTGCAGTAGTACGACTACAGCCAGTAGTAACTACTCCCAGTAGTATTTTGGACTTACTACTGCAATAGTAGGTACGACTACAGCCAGTAGTAACCACTGGAAGTAGTACGTACGACTAGTAGTACCTAATAACTACTGTCAGTAGTCCTCTGTAGTAGCCCCCCGCCAGTGGGGCGTAGGTAGGTTATTGGGTAGGTAGGTACCTGTAACAATAACCATGTGTTGGAACACTGATGCCATCGCATCTCAATCTAATCTAGGCAAGGTAAATTTCTCTATTCAAGCCTGTTTTTCAGAATTCAAATAAACGGACACGTACCTCTCAAAAATCGACTGTGTAGCATTATCCTTGAACGTGACGAACTCCCATATTATAATATTTCAAGGTATATATGGGGGCAGGTACTCACCACTCACAACCAGCACATTTTCTCGTAGGCAAAAATCTTTCATTTTTTCCATTTTTTGGCCTAGTACCGAGCCTAGTACTTACATTTTTGCTTCCTGGCAATTTTGTTATGATGTCTTGTTTGACTTCAAATCTTTTATAGGGTGAAGTTTTAATCCAAGACTGAAACCAAACCTGGATGGGTTTCTCATCTTCATCAATAAATTGTGCAATGAAACACTTCTCACGGTCAATTATTTCTAATGAATAATGGGAGCACACACACAGCATATATACTTATAAATAAAATGTAGAACATTGTACTTCATCAAATAATAACTTATTAGACCAGGAAACGGTGAACTTTGATTTCAAACGAGTTTGCTTTGGCTTGAACTAACACAGGAACGCAGGAGCAGAAGAAAACCGTTGACAGTTGAAGTTTTCCTGTCAGCTGTCAGTGCTGCCAACGTGGCAGCTTATCCCCAGATTTGTGAATGAGACCTTATCTATGAATGAGACCATAGAATGAGACAATAAGAAGATGAAATCAAGAAACCATGGTGAAAAATCATGGAAAATATAATAAATTGCTAGAGAGAAGAGGTTCTAAACACCCAATAAAAATTTCGATTCCATTTATTACACTAGGCCGTGAATGTTTTACTTGGAATGGTGATACTTCCAAATTCCGTGGTTGTTGTATTGGTGTTGGCGCTCTGTTTGTCAAGTCAATGCAACGTCAAAAACTGTCAATTTAGGCCTCGGGGCCTCCCCGCACCTCAAAGTGCAACTGCAGCAAGTCAAACAGATGATTAATCCATAAAAAAAACAAGAGGTTGAAATATAACGAATAAGCGAGGAGGGCCTTATAAGTATAAACGCGGTATAATTACACCACAGAGAATTACACTGATAAATTGTATTTTATTCACCTACTTGTGAATTCTGTGAAAAATGGTAACCCACTTAATATTTGTTGGAAAATATCTGTGTTTTATTCACTAACCAATATACGTTATTCAATGTAGGTACCTATGCGCAAAAGTAATTTCCATCAGTAGGTAGTTGAATAATGAAACTACTCAGTAAAGAATAGTCCTCAGTAGTAAACACACCAGTGATTTTAGTAGTTTCAGTAGTCACTCCAAGCTGACTACTGAACTCTACTGAATCTCTCAGTAGTTGACTACTGAAAACTACTGAAGATATATTGATCAAGTAGTAGTTTTAAGTAGTTACTACAGAAAACTACTAGCGATAAAATGATGTAGTAGTAGTAACTACTGAAAACTACTGATCAATAAGTGTTCAAGTAGTTAACTACTACAGAAAACTACTAGCGATGTAGTAGTTTTGAGTAGTTCACTATTGAAAACTACTGGTCAACTACTGATTTTCAATAGTATTTTTCCGTACGGGTATAGAAAAAAAAGTGGCATTTGATGATACAAGCAAGCCACTTTGCATATTTGTTGTCTAGACCCATTAGAAAAATTTGACCCGCAGTTCCTAAAAATTCATCCCTTAGGACCCGAGATTTTGAGAGGGGGAGGGAATACCATAAAAAATACCAAACTTTTTCATCTAAGCCTGCTGAGGCGTTTTTGGTGTCAAAACTCTATAACTCAGACCTCCTCGATACAATGACAATGTCAAAACTCTCGTGCGGTCACCGGAAGTCGAGTAGGGTCGTCATCTTTGAAAATTAGAGCTGAAGGTCAAAATTACAAAGTAAGCGTCAATTACCCATATGTTGGGTATCGATTCTTAGGTTTTCGGGGTCGCTGAGAACGTATGAAATGAAACAAAAACGATCAGGTACACCTCGCGCCCATATGGTCTACCTATAGGCCCAGAAGTCAGGCAAGCGAGAAAAATCGTACAAATTTTCGAAAGTAGAAGTGAAATAATTATGTGAAATAGCTTCAATCTGTACTTAGTGATGATGTTGTACCAGTTGTTCTATGTGAAATTCATGGTGTCCACCTGTGAGCTGTCAAAAATCTAAAATGGCGCCCATTTAAATCACACAGGGGAATAATTTATCGTGATTTTCTTTAGGGAGCTTCTACGTGTCACTAGCTAAGCACATGTTGTTCATCAGTGAACAACGACCAAGAAAGTTCCTCACATTATTGGTGGTATCTTGCATCGTTGAAAAGATATCCGCCGCGAAACAGTTTCAGGACCGTTTTTGGACAATAGATTGAATACTTGAATAGGAAGAATAACTTTGCATGTATAATTGGAATAACCGACCTAAAGATATTTGTTTTGTTTTATGTAGTCATGTTTTATGGTTTAGATTGCGTGATCTGTCATTCCTGGTATATGGGGAATCATAAATCCAAGATGTCCGGCGCTGTAGGGTTATTCAGAAAATTTCAAGCTAACTTTGTCCAAAAGCGAAGGGGGAGGGGAAGAACTTAAAATGAAAGGTCTACAAACGGTAGGTTTTGATGCATTTGGTCCAAAGCGCAAAATATCCAAAGTACAAAAGATCCAAAACGCAAAATATCTAAGTCAAGTACAAAAGTTCCAAAGTACAAAAATCGAAATTACATAAGAGCTACAATTCGAAAGATCTATAGAACAGTTCGTACAATGTAAAAAAATGTCAAAAATATAAATGGTTTTGAGTTTCCTCACTTTTCTTCAAATCTACCAGATGAGAAAATTGCTTTTTTTGACTCACCAGTTGAGGAGTTGGCTTTTTACTCAAGTTGCCTCCTTTCCAAACCACCAGAAGTAGTTGGTTTTTGACTCAGATTCCTCCTTCTTTCCAGACCCACCAGATGAAAATTGCTCAATGATTCAGGTTTCCTATATCTTTTCAGGCCCTCTAGATATGTCTAGACTCTAGAGTCGTTGACTCAGTCTTGCTTAGTAAGTTTGAACAAAAAGACTAAACTCGAGTCAAAAAGCAGCTCCTTATCTGGTGGACTTAACACAAACGGAGGAAACTCAAGTCAAAAAGAAATTCCTGAACCAGTGGATCTAAAAAGATGAAGGGGGAAACTTGTGACCCTTTCTATTTTTGGTGGTTTGTATTTCTATTTTGGACCTTTTTTATCTGAGATATTTTGGATCAAAATCATTAGATATTTTCTTAGACTTTTTAAAAGATCTTAGATATTTTTTTCGTCACTCTATTTCTTCCTGTTTTCTGCAAGAGTGCAACATTATTTAATAAAACGGTAGCAGAGCGAAAGATTTTTTCATTTGTTTTTATTATGTAGGTGTTATTTTTCAATTTAAATTTCATGTACATTTACTCCAGGTATTTGGTTATATCTCTCAAATTATTAAAGAAATAAATTGTGAGGAACTTTTCAGAAATATATCAGTAATGTACAGGTGCTGTAGATATTTATTATTCATCCAAATCCAACAATAAAGCTGGTATGAAATTTTCAAACTTACAGCGGTGTACATCTTGGATTTATGACCCTCCAGGCATATAGACCAGCAACTCGACCAGCAATGACAAATCAGACAAAATACGTACATCATAAGACATGATTTCATAGAACAGACAAAATATATTTAGGTCGGTTATTTCAATTATACATGCAAAGTTTTTCTTCCTATTCAAGTACCTATTCAATCTATTGTCCAAAAACGGTTCCGAAACATTATCGCGGCGGATATCTTTTCAACGATGCAAGATACCACCAATAGGTAATGTAAGGAACTTTCTTGGTCATTGTTTACTGATGAACAACATGTGCTTAGCTATTGACACGTAGAAGCTCCCTAAAGAAAATCACGATAAATTATTCCCTTGTGTGTTTTAAATGGGCGCCATTTTAGATTTTTGACAGCTCACAGGTGGACACCATGAATTTCACATAGAACAGCTGGTACAGCATCATTACTACGTACAGATTGAAGCTATTTCACATCATTATTTCACTTCTATTTTCGAAAATTTGTACGATTTTTCTCGCTTGCCTGACTTCTGGGCCTATAGGTAGACCATATGGGCGCGAGGTGTACCCAATCGTTTTTGTTTCATTTCATACGTCCTCAGCGACCTCGAAAACCTAAGAATCGATACCCAACATATAGGTGATTGAAGCTTACTTTGTAATTTTGACCTTCAGCTCTAATTTTCAAAAATGACGACTCAACTTGACTTCCGGTGACCGCACGAGAGTTTTGACATTGTCATTGTATCAAGGAGGTCTGAGTTATATAGTTTTGACACCAAACACGCCTTAGCAGGTCTGGAAGAAAAAGTTTGGTATTTTTTTATGGTATTCCCTCCCCCTCTCAAAATCTCGGGTTCTAAGGGATGAATTTTTAGGAACTGCGGGTCAAATTTTTCTAATGGGTCTAGACAACAAATATGCAAAGTGGCTTGCTTGTATCATCAAATGCCACTTTTTTTTGCGTACCGCTAGCACTATGATATTTCCAAGCCCCCCCCCCGCACTCAAAATATCGCGGATTGTCCATCAATCAGGCGTAATTAGCAGAATTCAATGAACAGCTTACTAGTAGGTACGGACGCTGGGTGAACCAAGAACCCATTTCATTCCGATGCAAAACGATTTTGCATGTGAGTAGTAGGTACCTACAGGTAACTTTTAAGAAGTGGTGCCCCGATGGTACTCGCAGCTGGCGTGCTTCGTAGGAGGTCGAAGGTCCAAGAAATTACCATTTTTGAAATCGTTGCTTTTTCATACTTTTTAAATTGGGCTACATATTTTCAAGGTCGAGGAATACAATGCAGTAAGTTTGTAGAAAGTGTCATGCACCAGTGGCGTGACACTGGCTGCAAAGAGGCCGAGGTGCGATTTTTCTCAAAGTCTTTTGGCAAACAGTGACCAACACTTTTTTGACATGTTTGGTATCATTTCTGATCAAATCGCACATTCTGATTCCAAAAATAAGTACAAAATTTTGATAAAGACGTGTTTAAATAGGTTGTATCAGAAGAAACATGATTTTGTTATCCTCAAAATTAATTATTTGTAATTCTCGTTCCATCGTTGCCCAATGTATTTATAACTATGATTTTACCTTGGACAGTTGGTTTGGGCTATTTCACACACAAATATCATTTGCTGAAGTTTTTTCCCATTTTCGCAAAGTCACGGAGTGATTTTGTTTCTTGAGATATATCATGTCAAACCTTGATTTGACGAACCGTGCTGTTTCACAGAAAAAAATAGCCTGGGACCAGAATGTAGCTTTGATTTGGCACTCTATCCATTTCAAGGCATGGAAATAGTTTCCTCTATCAAACAAAATAGAAAAAACTGGAATCGGAGCCGTATTTTAGTCATGACCTCATTTTTCTTCTGATATTGCGGGCTTCTGAGATGAAATTTCTTCATGATGCACGTTTTGAAACAAAACAACCGTGTGACTCTGTAACAGCGATAGAAACTTCTAGTGTTATAAATTCTTCTACAAAGCAGTTCAGTTGTACAATCTGTGTCAAAATTGTGATCGTGGGTATTCTGAACCTCGATCGCAATGGAGCCACAAAACGACGAATTCATAGGTCGAAAATTGCGTTTTTCACGAAATTTATCTCGCATCGCTGGAAGAAAAATCATGTCATAACTGAAATACGGCTCTGATTTTAGTTTTCTTTGTTTTGTTTGATAGAGAAAACTATTCTTATGCAATGGAATGAATACAGTACCAAATCAAAATTTACACTATCGCCCTAGCATAATTATTTGCACGTTTCATCAAATCAAACTTTGAAATGTTACATCGCAAGAAACAAAATTTCTCCGTGACTTTGTAAAACAGGAAAAAATAAGCAAATGATATTTGTGTGTGGAATAGCCCAAACCACCTGTCCAAGTGATAATCATAGTTGAAAATACATTGGACAATGATGGAATTTGAATTACAAAACATCAATTTTGATGATAAAACAAGTCATGTTTTTCCTGTTAAAACCGGTCTAAACACGTCTCTATCAAAATTGTATACTCATTTTTAAATCAGAATGTGCGATTTGCTCGAAAAGATACCAAACATGTCAAAAAAGTGTTAATCACGGTTTACCATAAGACTCTGTGACAAATCGTACCTCGACTCCTTCGCAGCCGTCTGTTACGCCACTGGTGCAATACACTATACAGTATACACTTACTGGAAAATTATTGCATTGTGCTCCTTGACCTTGAAAATAGATAGTCCAATGAAAAAATGTATAAAAAGCAACGATTTTAAAAATGGTAATTTTTTGGACCTTCAACCTCCTACGAAGCACACCAGTCGCGGGTCCCATCGGAGCATCAGTTCCTAGAAGTTACCACTTACGTGTAAATGCGTTATGCATCGGAATGAAATGCAAGGTTGGTTCCCCTAACGTAAGTTGTTCATTGAATTCTGCAAATTACGCCTGGTGAATAGGCAGCCCGCGCCATCTTCGGCGCAGGGGACTTGAAATTGTCACAAACTATACTCAGACAATCCAAGGGATCATTTCTGACTGAAATAGAAAAAGCCCCGCCACTGCGAATTGCATTTTAAGGAATTTCAAGAAATCTCCCGTGCCTGGTAGGGCATTCTCTTGTACCGTGGCCCTGTCACGGGTCCCAACCGGGCACCACTTCTCAAAAGTGACCTGATGGTATGTAGGTACTCATCATATGCAAAGTTTCATCCCAGCAGAATGAAAAGCAAGGTTCGACCTGAAATCGACCTTTAACGTCCGCACTACAAGAACTTCGGCCTGATTGTTCCTAGAACCAAAATGAATAATTTGGCCCGTTGTTCTTTTTTGATTACCCTCTGCTGGTCCAGGATTTGGGGGGTACAAGGGGGACATGACGGGTACGTTCTTTTACGCAGTGGATGCAGCAGTTTTCGCAGATAACCGTTTTTTTTTACACCGACTGCGCAATCGGCTGCTCAGCAATTTCCGTTCTTTTACTATCGTTTGTTTGTTGATTACGCAGCTAAACGAAACTGATTGCTGTAGATGCTCTCCTGCTGCTCTCTCATTTCCCGGCAGTTGCTTGTTCTCAAGAAAGCGAGAAATTTGCAGGTGACAGCAGTTCTGACTGCAGCAGTTACTGCGTAAAAGAATCCACCCGACACTACTACTTTTTGCTGCAAGCACCGAGGCAAGCACTAAACACTGCTATCGAATCATGTTTGATGTCATTTCTGAATAATTAGAGCCTGCTGATCACGATGTCGTCACTGTCAGAATGATGCGCCTGTCGGGAGACAAGGTAGAGCTGTCAGATTTGCAGTGGACATCGAAGGGGATGTGTGGGGTATCATTTCTGACATAATCGAGGTCTGCGAACTCATTTCTTTGTGTAAAAATGTGATTGGTTTGAAATTGTGAAAAATATGAAGGGTCAAAATTATGATTATCGATTTTCAAACATTTACGATTTACATTGGACTGAGTTCTGTTGCACTTTTTATTAGTCTGAGTCAGCGAATTATTATGCCGTCATTGCCGAGGCGCTGCGTTCTCCAGAAGTCGAGCTATGACGAATAATTTCGAATTGGAAAAAATCCTGAAACTGGCTACATTGACCATCAACGGAAGTGTGAAATATAATTTCAGCCGCCTTTAGACTCATGGAGCTAATTTTTTTTGCATAAAGATGAAATTCTTTCAATATTAAGGGGGCTCATTGAACTTAGATTTTTCGCTTTTTTCTATGCAAGCACTCTTTTGAATCCTTGAAAAAATACATTTCAGCATAAATTGATGACGCCGATGCGATGCTGTCATCGGCGAAGCGATACGTCAACCAGAAGCCGAGTGGGGGCAGTAACTCTTTGTACTTGGGGTACGCGTCTGGAATTTGGTTAGATTGGTCTTGAAATATGATGTGTTGGGAATCGTTTCTCATGTTTTTCGGGGAGAGGAGGTCATCTCCCATGTACTAAGACCAGCTACACCTCCGCTTGTAACTCAATTAAAATTTTGCATTTGTAATTTTTTTCAATTGTGTCGAAGTTCTTGTTTGTATCACAAAATGCAGGATTGTTCCAAATTATGTTGTGAACCGCTAGTACTAATACACTTTCTATTTTCAGTAAGTAGAATGAATTTTTGGAGCAAAAATAAACAGTTTCCAAATCAATTGTATAGGTATCTAACATGTAACGGCTTCATTTATTTTGCTTCAATCGTTGCTTTAATGTTATGTGGCCTCCCGATATACTTCTAGTTTCTATTCCACCTCCCTTTGCATTACCGTTTTTCACTTACTACAAATATCAAACCTAGAAGGCTAGTTCCCATGAATACGACAAACAAGCACCATATGATAATATCATTTTTCAGCTTATCCAGTAAAGCGGATGTGTTCCTATAAAATACAAAATGGCTCTCATGATCAATTGATCAACTTCTAGAAAAGGATAATGCGAGGGGGTAGTGGATATACCGACATAAATATACAATTCCAGCGATCGATGATGAAAATGCTCAATTTTCTCACATTCTCTTGGAACGCTTCATCATAGAGCAAATCTATATTCCGACTGTTGGGGGTTTGGCAGATCTGTTCAATGTTTTTTGCGTAATATATTGTCAAGTGAAATTGGTAGCGCAAGTGTAGCACAGTGTAGATGAAGTTGAAAACTGTACATAACGTGGGAAGTAGTGAAGCCATCAAAATTAATTTGTAGAAAATGCGCAGCCATTTTTGCTGTTGAGGAAACCATTCTGTAAATATATTGTATGCGTAGAATATTTCAGCTTCGTTCTTGTCCTGGAACACAATATTAATATGCAATAACAGCCCAACCAAAGCAGTTGTTATTATAGCGCAGGTGAAGAGTTTCGATTCCCTCAGAATTTTTGCGTAGACTTCTTGACTGGCGCTGTTTGCACTCCAAAGTTGGACTCTATTCAGAATTTCGACCATGGAATTGTTAGATCGATACAATAAAATTATTATAATTTGGACCTTAAATTAAATATATATTTTTTCAAAGCGTTTTCTTGAAGACAATGTAAACAGATTTCTCACAAAAATCATTCCAGTATATAGAGTTGAATATTGCATAATTATTGTGGTGTTGCAGAAATTGACAAACATTACAGTTTGAAGTATAGTCATAAGAAAGTGCGATGCAAAGATTATTGCCATTACCACCTTGGTTACCCTGTAGTGTAAAACATCCATAAACAGAAGCCTTACGAGGCGTAGTACGTCATCTGAAATAAGTTAATAGGTCCCAAATGATGCGATAATACATATCACCCTGATGTATAGTGCATACTGGCCACTTGACTGCCAGCCAGAAGGAATTGAAAAAAATATTTGTGAAGATTCACCTTTCATTGGTGCACAGTGGACGAACTCCATGGCTTGACTAAGTTAATCTTGTAATTTTATTTTTCTTTATAGAGTGGGCTTAATGTAGGTATGGGAATCATTGTAAATATTGAAATATTAGAACACCCATTAGAATTCAAAATTAAAGAACGGAAAAGGTTAATCATACAAAATTTTATTCCATCAACCGTTTTGAGCGATAACGGATAAATCAAAGATTTATTAAACCCAGTCGGTAGCACGGTGAGCTCGGCCTCGCTTTCAAAGGCGAAGGTCCCGGGTTCAAATCCGCACTGGGCCAGATGGACTTTTTCACGCGTCTCTTAGTACTGGGGCATCTACTATCGTGCGGTGATGCCCCGGGAAAAGGGATGAAACGAGAAAGCCATCGAAACAAAACCCCACTGATAAATCCCCCACTGATCCAAAGATGCAAATCTTACAGTACTTCGTTGTTATAGTCCTCATTGTTATCGTTAAAGAAAAAACACCGACGGCAAAAACCTGCTAATAACCTAGCTGTTGATGCAGGGCAAAAAAACAAAAAGATTCATTTCGAATCATTGCCAAGGCTGCCACAGAACCTCTCATTGCGGACACTATAATAATGATAGATAATATTTGTAACAGCAAATATTTGAAGAAAGCGCTGCTCATCTAGGTAAAAACAAATTCGAATTGAGGAGCTCAGCCGTAATGTGCAATTATTATCATTGTTTTATTCACAATCACTATGGTAATAGACTCATTACTGACTTTTAAAAAGTTGGAAAAAGACGCTTTGTTGATGATTTTTTTTCCGCCTCCGAAATCACTTTCCGCCCCGGTTAGAGGGTGGAAAGTGCATGGCCTCCTTGATTGATTGACAATTGACAGATTGATGACGGAATGACAGGTGTGGAGGGGCTCGAATCAAAGAGTCAAACGCAGTTTTGTGAGGTTAAGGTTAAGGGTATTTGAATTAGAAACAGGTCGAAAAATTACTACATTTTCTGATGAAATGGAAGAAAGCGTCATACATCACGTCCCTGAAAAATGTTCCATCTATCTGCAGAGGAAATACGCAAAAAATGTGTCTCAAAACTGGTCCGGACGACTTCGTGTTTCTTCGTGAGTTACTGTGCCAAATGAAGTCTAAGCAACCAACTGCGAAGTTTTGGGGATTTTCTATATTTCACGTTTGGAAACTTAGAAACAAAATCTCGCAGCCGACTAGAATCACGGTAGAAGTGAACACACTATAATATGCGATTTGGAAAGGGTTAATAGCGGCTGATGGAACTTTTCTTCGGCTGCAAGATGCTATGTCGACTCCTGTCGTCATTGTCTTTGCGCATGATATACAGGATGCCAAAGGAAGCAGTGTTGAAAGGGTTATATTATTCTAAGTCATGCAACTTTTTGGAAAAAGGTCCATATTTTTTCTTTTCAGATTTCAAGAGCGGTTATCAATATCTCAAAACTGGTTTTAACTTTTCATCATATTGTGTTTTCTGGAAGGGCTCTTGATTTTTTTCGGAACTTAAATTTTTTATATAGGTACCCACCGATTCTGTCACCGGTAGATATATGGTTTTTCCTTGAAAATTGGCAGGAACGTACACAATTACGTCTGTATCTGTTCGTCACTGTCCTGACATGGTAGTGTATCTCAGTTTTGGTATTTTTCGCATGTTCTTTTCAGAACATTCTTCATGCTTAACTGATGATAAGTATTGTTATAAATTTGCGTTGAGTACTTTTGTGATAATATCGAGAGGCAAACGCGCAAACGCTTAAACACACATTATTTATTACTGCACACCAAGTACTAATTCACAAATCAATTAAATCGTCGTACTCAGATATCGGTTTATTTAAGTTAGCTGATCTGCTAACCGTCGCTGCGAATTCATATATACCTGCTTCTGGTCGTACTGCACCTTCCATCCTCGCGTATGGTATTCGAAAATATTCAAGCGTTTTTCGGTATGTTCAGGCATTGGCCGCCATTACATTCGTCGCGGCCTGGGGAAGTCCATCGGAGTCCACGTTCCACCTACATTCTGGCTTGCTCTCGAGCACGGCACCTCCACCAATTGTGTAGATGTGTCTTATTCGTGCGTCGTGATCTCCAGCGAGTTTCTATCAATATTAACTGGCAAATCTTGATGAAAATAGCCCATCTTTTCTCATTATTTCCGAAACACATGTGCCAGATAACATCGCCAATTTGCATGAAAACTTTGCGAAAAAAAGACATGCATGATTGCAAAAAATACCAAAACTGAAATACGCCATTATGCCAGGAGGGCGACAAGTATCATAAACAAGCAACTAAGTGGCTGTAATACTGACTTCGATGTCAAAGTCGGAATCAGCAATCAAATCTTGGTCGGAAATGACCCTCAACTGACATTGTACAGTTCTACAACACTTATGCCCGTGTTCATAGTCGTTCTCATGTTGCACCTTGTCCAAGTTTCACGTTAAATCAAGCTGTAGCTGTAACTTTATTTTCGCTATTCTTCTACTAAATTATGCTTTCATCGACTGGGCTAGGAATGCTACAAGCGCGATTCAATCAATTTTCAGACCATTCGCTAGCTCAATCCTCAATCCTTCAGCTATTAGTCCGTATTTATTCAATACCTACGAGTACCTACATGAAATATTCCACATAATATACTGGTCACAATTTGAAGTGGGTCACCCAAAAAATTGCTCGGTTTTGAATCTCTGTCAATCACTCGAAAATCATCAGATTTTGAAATGACTTACACCAACTTCAAGATAAATCTTCCTACTTTCACCACCTGCAAATGCTTGTTAGCTTGTGACAGCGATGTGCTTAATACAGGGTGGTAAAAGATACCTTGCAGTTTTGTACTTTTTTGAAATGGTGCAGGAACTTTTGTGGCCACCATATAATTTTGAAATTTGCTGTATGCGGTAGTCAATCGTTTAAGGAACTCATATTTTTAGCGCACTTTCCCAAAAAATGGGAAAAAGGCGCTTTTAGCTTCACTTTGTCCGTCCGTCCGTCTGTCCGTCCGTCCGTCCGTACCCGGGATAACTCCTCGGGGAAGAAAGATATCGATGTGGTGTAAACGCTGATGAATAGTACATATGTCCAGGATGTCAAGGTGATTTTTAGTTTTTTGTTATTCTGCCGCCATCTTAGATCCGCCATTTTGAATTTCTCCAAAAGTGATCCGATTGAAATGAAATTTGCAGGCAATGTAAACCACATCAAGATCTATCCAATTTTCGACAATTAATGTCTCGCCGCCATCTTGTATTCTCCATATTGAACATGTTTCGAAGTGATAGAACTAGGAGAATTATGCCTCAACGAAAAGAGATATCGATGTGGTGCAAACGCCAATCGAATGCGTACGGGACCACTATATAAAGTTGACCGATGACTTTTGTCACTTGGCCGCCATCTTTGATCCGCCATTTTGAATTTCTCTGAAAGTGGTCTGATTTGAGTGAAATTCGCAGGGGATGTGAACTTCAATTAGATACATCCAATTTTCGACAATTGATGTCCCGCCGCCATCTTGTATTCTCCATATTGAACATGTTTCGAAGTGATAGAACTAGGAGAATTATGCCTCAACGAAAAGAGATATCGATGTGGTGCAAACGCCAATCGAATGCGTACGTGACCACCATATAAAGTTGACCAATGACTTTTGTCACTTGGCCGCCATCTTTGATCCGCCATTTTGAATTTCTCTGAAAGTGGTCTTATTTGAGTGAAATTCGCAGGCGATGTGAACTTCAATTAGATACATCCAATTTTCGACAATTGATGCCTTGCCGCCATCTTGTATTCTCCACATTGAACATGTTTCAAAGTGACAGAACTAGGAGAATTACGCCCCAACGAAAAGAGATATTGATGTGGTGAAAACGCCAATCGAATGCGTACGTGACCAACATATAAAGTTGACCAAAGATTTTTGTCACTTGGCCGCCATCTTTGATCCGCCATTTTAAATTTCTCTGAAAGTGGTCTGATTCGAGTGAACTTCGCAGGCGATGTGAACTTCAATTAGATACATTCGATTTTGGACAAATGATGCTCTGCTGCCATCTTGACCGCCATATTGAACATGTTTCAAAGTGATAGAACTAGGAGAATTATGCCCCAACGAAAAGAGATATTGATGTGGTGAAAACGCCAATCGAATGCGTACGTGACCAACATATAAAGTTGACCAATGATTTTTGTCATTTGGCTGTCATCTTGATCCGCCATTTTGAATTTCTCTGAAAGTTGTCTGATTCGAGTGAAATCCGCAGGCAATGTAAATTTCAATTAGATACATCCAATTTTCGACAATTGATGCCCCGCCGCCATCTTGTATTCTCCATATTGAACATGTTTCAAAGTGATAGAACTAGGAGAATTATTCCTCAACGAAAAAAGATATCAATGTGGTGCAAACGCCAATCGAATGCGTACGTGACCACCATATAAAGTTGACCTATGATTTTTGTCACTTGGCCGCCATCTTTGATCCGCCATTTTGAATTGCTCTGAAAGTGGTCCGATTTGAGTGAAATTCAAAGCATCAAATTCAATTCAAAGCATCAGTGAAAATGATGCTCTGCTGCCATCTTGGCCGCCATATTGAAATTTCTTATCACTTAACGATTTTTATGGAGCTGGGACTCACCTTTGTTTCGTATGATCATTCTTATTATTCTCCAGCCAAATTCCAACATTCTGCCGCCATCTTGGCCGCCATATTGAAATCTCTTATTAGTGGAACGATTTTCATAAAACTGGGTACTCACCCTTGTCTATAGTACGATCATTTTGATTTTTAAGCCAAATTTCATGAATCTGACGTTATTTTGGCCGCCATATCGAAATTTCTGCCCAAATAACGGTAGAACCCTAATTAACATCTTGCGTTCACTAATCTTTCAAAATGGAAGTGCGCTACTGAGCTTCATGCCCATGAGGCATATTCGCTTGTTTTAGTTTGATGCTCTACGTTGCTTAGTTACGAAAACATGTATTTTTGTCTTATTTAGTTACTTTATCACGTTAATTTATACGAACTTTTTTTTATTATATTTGAATTATGAGCAATGAAAATGAACGGGGCAAAATATTTCAAGGACCTGGTCTGGACCGCGCTACTTTTTGGTAGGATCTAAACAAACCTTTGAACAGGTTATTGATAGTTGCCACAGGGATTTCTCTCCACTTCGCGGTTAGAGCATCCAATAAGTTCTTGTCTTGTGGTGAGTTGTACTGGTAGTGCTGACACGTCTTCTTTGGGGAGCATCTCATATGTGCTCAATTGGATTGATATCGGGCGATAAGTTTAGCCATATCATTAAGTTGATTTGATTATTCACGAAAGATTCATTCCTAATATTGCAATGTAACATTCATTATTATTGTTATTGTTTCAATTTTCAGAGTAATTTTTGCAAAACTCAGAGAAAAACTGTTTATAGCAACATTAATAACTGTCAAATTAATCGACTCAACTTGAATACCTACTTGATCAAATATTTGAGTACGTGAAAATTAGAAGCAGTACAGCGCGAAAAATCACCTCATGAAAAAAAAAAATCGTATTTCTGTATTTATGCAACCTGGAGCATTAGGCTAAGAAACAATGAGTTCCTTATACTATTGGTTACCAAATACAGCAAAATCCAAAATTACAGGGTGGCCACGAAAGTTCCTGCACCATTGCAAAAAAATACAAAATTACAAGGCATTCTTTATCATCCTGTATAAAACATATCGCTGTCACGGGCCAACAACCACTTGCAGATGGTGAAAGTAGAAGGATACATCTTGAAGTTGGTGTAAGTTATTTCAAAATCCGATGATTTTCAAGAGATTGGCAGAGATTAAAAACCGAACAATTTTTTTGGTGACCCACTTCAAATTGTGACCAGTACGGGGTGTTTATAAGAGACTGTGATCGCGGCAGGCTTGGGTCAGGCCGAAAAACGTAGTTACAGGCGCAATTGTAGTGATCGAGAGCGGATTCCAAAGGCGATGCGATCACAGACGTTTATAATCACCCGGTATATTTCTACAAAGTGTTCAATAGACGGGTGCAAAATTACTGAAAGTTTGACATACTCCCTCTTCAAGGAACTTTTTTTTTCTTGGATTTCAACATCATCGGCAAGAAGGTAGAACTCATACCTCGGGACGGCTCTTGAATTTGCGGTTTATCTCTCCAATCTACAGATTGACCTCAAAAAGTCAACTTTTTGGTGTTACAGCTGTAACTTTCTTTATCCAATCCTATTGAATAATGCACGCGTTATCACGCTCATACATGCCTGCATTTTTCAATAAGACTGAATAAAGTATACTTAGTATTCTACTCGCGGGTAATGGCTATTACTCATTCGGATGCTTTCCAACACTCGCCAAGGCTCGTGTCGGCAAACTGCATCCATATGAGTAAGAAGCAATCATTACCTGCTCATTGAATAATATACTATAGTCGCTGACCGATTTTCGAGAATTCAGGCTCATTTTGAAGCTAAAGCTCCAGGTAGGATCGTAGGATCAAAATCAATAACTCAAGTTGAACATTAAGAATACAGGGTTGCATAAAAAGTGAACAAAACTGAACTGTTTTTGGAATATGAATTGGGAGGAGAATTGGATGAAAATCAACTTGCCCTCGAAAGAATCTGTGTCCATTCTGAACACTTCAAGGTATCCTCTTCTTGCATGAGACCTGAATGGTTGGTGAAAGAAACCAAATTACAACCGCATGTTTTCGGAGGAGAATCGGGGACTTGCTCACATAAAGCTGCTCGTAACCAACGTTACAAAAATCGGAACAATCACTCACTTGTCGATTACTGTTTGTTAGTGATTATCAGGCTTTTGTTACTTTGGTTACGAACATTTTCAGATGCACAAGGACGATATTTCTCGTTCAAAAGCAAACAGTTCAAATGTGGCCTGTAACCCAGCAGTTCTAGTCCCATAGAAGGAATAAGCACCTAGAAGTGTTGAGAATGAATGTACTCCAGAAGGTAAGTTGATTCTCATTCGATTCTCCTCTCAACCTAGATTCCGAAAGAAGTTCGGGTTTGGATCACTTTCCATGCAACCCTGTATCTTGAATGTCTGCGTCTTGAGTTGATTTTGATTTTGATATTCCTGCCTGAAGCTTCAGTTTCAAAATGAGCCGAAAATTTTGAGAATCGAGCAACGAAAATATAGATTTTGACAATAAAATTGGAATCAGCGACGCGTTACTTTAGTCTGAAACGACCCCCCATTTCCATGTGTACTGGACATTCTATGGAACAAATTTTAACGCCCCCATCTTAAGGCCGCTCTATGAAATTACGCAACGCAACCGCAACGCAGAGCGCAACTTTTCTGATTGGCTCGCAAGCCTTTCGCGTCGTTGCGATGGCTTTGCGAATACCTTGCGAGCCAATCAGAAACGTTGCGCTCTGCGTTGCGGTTGCGTTGCGATTACTGCAAATTTTCATGGAGCGGGCTTAAGAAAAATGCCTTCATTTTGAACCTGGGGGCCTGGAAGGTGTGACAAATAAGTGCTGGGGGGCAAATCGATCCTTTTGGTCTAGGAATAACTCTGCCAAGTGGCTTTTGTCACCATTTGCAGTAGTTTTTTGTCTAGCATATCGACTGTAGTCAAAAAATGCGTAGTCCAGGTAAAATCTAGCTCTGGTCGGCTTTGGTCAACCGGACCAGTGATGGCATGACAACCAACATAGCGCTTTTGGTATGCTGCTAGGAGAACAAAAACTGCGAGAAGGAATGTGTCTGCGAAAGTTCATCGTCCAGCTCCGATGTTGATTTAGAAGCAGTTTTTGGGAGAGAGGAAAACGAGAACTTCGCCCGTGAATGCTCTGTCTTGAATTACAGGCTAGCTGGCAAAATTGTCCAGCAAACTTTTTTTTATCAACAGCAAATTCGGCTCTAAAATGAACATTTCCCCAGAAAATTCTTTGTAGGCATTAGAACTGTCAGCAAGAGTAGCGGAGTCGCAGAGATATTTCAAACGTACCTACCTAATTTCAGCCATATCGATCGTTAAAATCTTGCTCTGTGTGGAATTCTAAATTTTCCCAGAAATGCCTGCGTAGCGAAAAAGTCTATTAGGAGCCGTAAAGTTTGCAGCACACAGCTTCTTCGTGCCCTGTCGAGAGCCTCTTTGCGTGAATTATTTAAAGTATTTGTCGGGGATAAATCCTGTTTGATGTTGAAAAAGCCGTCGGCGAAGTTCGAAAGCGGATATATTGGCGGCTTTGTTGTGTGTTGTAACCCATATTGATTTACTGCTGTTGCATCTATTGTATTTTGTGCTTTATTAAATCCTTTCGAACAGTCCTGCATGCTCTTCTATCCGAGCGGTCTTTCTCAAGTGGTCCTTTTCATTATTCATTCACTTCTTTGAAACGTCAACATTTCGCGACACGTGTGTCAAAATGGAAGATTACATAATACCAAAATTTCTAGTGGCTGGTGATCTGGCAGTAAAGTTTTGCAGAAAGTGGGTAGCTCAACAGGTGAGTATCGATACCTGTCCAGTTCGAAGGGAACTGAAATACCTATGTGATTTGAAATTATTAAAACTTTTGATTTTTCAGGAGATCGATACGGAAGATTTAACCTCGACATGGACCTATGTTATCTTCTTGTTTTTGTTGTTCTGGATTTTGGTATACGTCCTCTCCAGGCGGTACGCTTTAGAGAAACGTAATCAGTGGATAAAAATGTAGGTACGTGTGAAAGCTGTCATTTGAACGTCAAAATTGCAAGAAAAACCACAAACAACCGTCTTTCCGAAAAGTGCCCGATGTCCAAAATTCCAGTAAAGTGCCCAATGTCTAAAATTCCAGTGGCAATGATGAAGCTGAAGAAACCGTAGAACACGTCATCGTGAGAAGAACTAACGCATCCATAGCAGCCGCCAGGCGAAATGTGCTGGTACCTCTTGACCGCTCTTCTATTTTTGATTGCATTTGTTATTTACTTTCTAACTCGAAGAGTTGTGGTTGATTGAGATAAACACCAGAAATGCAGTAAGTCAAATAAACACTTGTGCTGTTATTCTAACGGTGTTCTTTTTGTTAACAATAATAATAAACTAGAAATGTACGTTATTAATAGATAAACGAGTATAAAACGAGGTATAAAATAAGGTTACCTTGCTTTGTAGGTTTGAGCTGGCTCAAAAGGGCTATGGGAGCCATGCAGACCAGGCTGCCCAGCCATATCCCGGCAATCAGTTTGTATGCATGACTGATTGTCTGCCACCTCAGGGACCTCAAGGGGTGGCATATGGCGTAGTAGCGTTCAACTGAAATTGCCACCAGGGTCCAGACGCCGACACACACCGAGCAGGCTGGAACAAGACGACAGAGTTAGAAAAAAGTCCTTCAATAAAAGCTTCGAGCTTTAAAGATAATGAAAACCGCGCGCTTCATTAACGTCCCATTTCGGTAATTAAGGAGCAGAGAGATGGCAGGAGAGTGTAAGGAGTGAGATAATAATCCTCCTTGTTTCAGATCTTGTACTCACAAGAGTTTTTGTTGGAGAATATGCTCCAAGTTTCCAAGAGGTAATGCTAATTTAAATATTACAACGGGAGATCGTTACACTTTTTTATAATGTCTCAATTAAATTATGGTAACTTGCATGCTCAGGTCTTTTATTTCACATTTGATTATCATCTTTTATCGTTTCAAGAACCCAGTAATCTTTAGTTTGTTGATACGATCAAAGAGAACAGGTACTCGTGTTTGCCAGAGTTGGACTTTGCGGGTACCTATAGCTTGACTTTGAGTGAGCTTTTTTTGATCATTTGAAAACTATCCACCTGTAATAACTCTCGATTCCTAGAGAAGAGATCTTTGAGCAAAAACAGGTCGATTTTATATCGAGGGGGACATCTAAAACATACATTGGCAAATCTCTATCTTCAAAAATCTACCCTTGAGAAAGATGAAACCTCTTATCATTTTTTTTTTAAATTGCAAGAGTTACTATGCACTGCAAGAGTTCATGACGGACACTGATGTCGATCAAATCTGTGATTTCGATCTGTGATAAATTACCTACATGTATAATCGATATCATTGTGTTGTTTTTATATATACATATTACATAGTTGCTATATTTATTTATTTAGGTATTTGTTATTTATTTGTTCATCTGTTACTGCTATTTCTTTCTCAAACATGACAGTTCTACACCTCCTGTAAGGTTTAACAGAATGCAATAAATATTTTATTTCATCTTATCTTCAGCCCCCTCACCCTCGCCTACCCCAGCTTTGAAATTTCAAACACTACCTATTTTGCGATAGTTATATCAAATCAAACAGAATTGAATTCTCTGTCTGAAAATATTTTTTTGATTTTTAACCCCACCAACCTTGTTTCTAAAAGTCTCTGAGTGTCCAATTTAATATTCTTGACCTCTCAATTCTCTTCAACGTCATCCTGCACAGCATCGGAAGAGAAAATTTTCCGTGGAAAAAGTGTCACTCAAGTGACACCCACCTGACCGTAAAAATCTAAAATGACAATACCTAAACTTTGTGATATATCAATTTGAAGGAAATATTAAATTCTATTCCTGAACAAATTTTGATTTTTTTTTTAAATCCCTCTTTCCCTCCTAAATTATTTAAAATGTCAAAATTTCTTGAGGGCGGGGGGGTCGAAAATTTCAAAAAAAAATTGTTTTCAGAAAGAAAAATTAGTCCCCTTCAATTTGATGCATCACAAAGTAGGTGATGTTTCATTAAATTTTGGAGTTGACGTGGAAGAGAGCAAAGGGGTGAATTGGAGTAGCACTTTGTCCACCGAAAATTCTCTTCTTCGATGCTTTCTAGGATGACGCTCACTGAATTGAAGATGACTGGGGGTCCACACTGTAGAATGGGACACTCAGAGAATTTTTAGGGAGAAGTGGGGTATAAGGTTGAAATTTTCCAAAATATTTTTCCAGAAAGAGAATTGGGGAGTGAGGGGCGAGGGGGCTGAAAATAGAAAGGACCCCGCACATTCCTTGTGGGATTTGGCCCCTCGGGTGATTTGCCCCAAATTTTAGTATGCTGTGGCCCTTGCTGAGGTGATTAAACTTTGACATTGCGCAAATCCTCTAAACTCAACGGTTCACCCTCTAGCTAGGGGTGCATGATGAAATGCCGGTGGTCGCAGAACTAATTTATTGCTATTGCCGGCTTGAATGAGCAGCAGATGGATCTGTTTCGATGCCATGAGGTGCTTCTATGGTTTTATCTGCCATAACTTCGAGCTGGTCAAAATTTGCTCATAAACCCCTATTTTTAGAACCACCCCTAACATTTCGAAAAATCACTGAAAATTCAAAGTCGAATAACGATCAAAATAAACGGGAAATTTTGTAGAATTTCTGACATGGTATGTCAAAGGTGTTGCTGATCAATCATTCCTTGCGCACCAACCCCTAAAATCTGATGATCACTCTCCAATAAATAATCAACTTCTGCTCTGCGCTTTTGGAAACAGATTGTTTTTTGATAAGTTGAAATGAATTTCAACTATTGTGGCATATAGGAAAGGGTGGTCCTCATTCATCCCTTATGTCCACCCACTCTTACCTTTATAGCCCCTATACCTTGCATTTTCCCCAGAAATAACTAGTTCAACACATTTAACTAGAAAATGTGCAACGAGTACTTCCATTGCCGATTCGGAAAAAACTACCCTGGGTAGGTATATGGGTTATAGGGGTTAATGTGGGTGGACATGAGAGATCAATGTGGACCACCCTTTTTCAACACATAATATGCTTCGATAGTAGAAATTTCATTTTGACTCACCAAGAAACAATTCATTTCCAACAGCAGAGAGCAGAAGTTGTTTATTCATTGGAGAGTGAACGCCAGATTTTATAGGGGTTGACATGCAAAGAATAATTGATCAGCCAACGAACACTTTGAACAAACCGTATCAGAAATTCAACAAAATTTCCCGTTTATTTTGGTCGTTATTCGGCTTGAAATTTTCAGTAACTTTTCGAAATGCTGGGGGTGGATCTAAAAATAGGGGTTTATGAGAAAATTTTGACCAGCTCGAAGTTATGGCAGACAAAACCATATAAGCACCTCATGGCGTTGGAACAGATCTATCTTCTGCTCATTTAAGGCGGTAATAGCAATCATTTAGTTCTGTGGGTGACCACCGGCATTTCATCACCCCTGGAGGGTGAACCGTTGAGTTTAGAGAAGATTTGCGCAATGACAAAGTCTGATCACTTTAACAAGGGCCGCAACACACTAAAATTGGAGGCAAATCACCCAAGGGGCCAAATCCCATAAGGAATGTGCGGGGTCTCTTGGCTTGCACGTAGGGTTTATGGTAGGAAAAAGAAAATAAAATTTTCAACGTAATCTGTCAGCGAGAAATGTCACTGTTAAAGGGTGAGAGGAAATTTTAACCAAAATTTTGATTTTAATTTCCAATAGCTCATTTCGAAGCCCTTGAAAAACTCTATCCATAACGTGTAAAGAGTTATGACACAAAAATTATATTGCATTATCACTCAAGGCAATTTTACAGATGATTTAAATTATCCTGGACGACGTTGCAGGAAGGATGTTACCTCGGATGTTACGATGAGAAGTCCCGCGGCAGACATCTCGACGATTTTTTTTTATTGAAAGAGGTGAAATTGGTGAGTTCCTGAATCGCAGCCGGCAGCTTATTAAAAAGCAGTATCGTCATAACGGCGGGTCCGCGATCCACTATATTCCACATGTTGTGGCATCCTCAATTATTGGTGCTTTGGCCTGAAGCTGTACCCACTCGCAACGCGAATATTTGTGTGATTGCGTCTGTAACACATGTCTGTAACAGACACTGGCGAGGATGTAGAGGAACGTCACCGTCACTGACAGAATTCCGAGCCGCTGGAAATAAGGATCTCTTAGAGAAGAGTCAAGATAACGTAGATATTCCAGCTAAATGACCATTCTCTGCCGAACGGATTTTGGAATGGCCATTACAGAAATGACGACAATTTTACAGTCATTGTGGTTATCTGCTAAATACTGATATGCAGGCTTCGAAAAACGCACCGAGGGTATAAGCAATAAGCAATGCAATAATATAATGCAATATAATCAATGAAAGGTTTGAGAGCCACTGCTTTCCAATATTCCAATTCATCAGCTGCAGCAAGTTGTCAGCTTTATGGAATCGGTAAAAAATAGGAATCGCCCAAAAACTTATCCTTCAATGCGACAGAAAATTCGGCTCCACTGCCGGAACTAAGCGGTTTCACGCTGAACCAGGAAAGGAATTGCCAAAGTCATAGCAGTGAAAGAAATCTTAATGTTGAGGGTACACTCGAGGGTACACTTTCAGATGCATTGCCTTTTTTGTGGAGTCTTACAAACTAAGAAATTCAGTAATAAGCATTGAAGTTTCTGAATTTTTCCCAGATTCTTGGAAATAAATCATGTTTCATCAACCAACTGAAGTATTCTATTTATACTCATGATTTTTATCTACATGTAGCCATCTTCCCCGATTTTTTCTGTTCAACGGTTACGAAGAAAACTGCTCTTTTCAGTTTGACATTTTTAGGCTAAGTAAGGGAGCCCTTAAAGCGGCTTCACAGAGCTTCGACGTGTCGTCGGCGACATTCCCCCACCAATCTTAAAAATGACACCACAGCTGTCGCCGGCGACAGAAGACTGCGAAAATTGGTGTCGCTCGCAACCTCGAACGAGTTGGCGGGATTTGATAGATTGATAGAAATTCATTTGCCAAGCTGACAACGCACGTGCTCTAAAATGCCAAACAATTGCCAATGTTTCCCAAAAAATTGTTTCATCTGATTCCACGGGTATATCTGCTAATAATTCGTCTTTTCCTTGGAAGTGCCTTGTTGAAAGGCGATTTGCTTCGGAAAATGTGGTTGTTAAATGGGCGCTTTTCACCTGCTTCTCTATATCTGGTCTCGTGGGAACTGTAACGTTCATTTTTTGATCTAAGACCACTCGTGGTCATTGGCTGAATTTAGGTCCCTGTATTTAGTTTTCCTTCATCTAAGTAATTTCTTTCTTTCTTTTAAAATTTCGCTTTGCCAAATTATAATACCGTAAATTATTACTGGAGGTACCTGATAGGAGTTTATCGGACCGAGCGAAAAAAGCAGCTCGTCGAAGAAGTGCGCGATAAGGTCTGAGGCGCTAATAAAAAGTCTGGTAGATGGTTCAAGTTTGAAAATTTCGACGCTCGAAGAGACTTCTGGAACTTATTGCAGCTGATACTTTCGCATTTTGTGATTACTCCAGCTGGAGGATTTGTAATTATCAGTGCAGTAGAAATCGGTTATTACCTACCGGATAATTCCGTCGTCGTCTGTTGTATATGCCGAATTTTGGAGCTAGTATTTTTCTCGAACATCTACGGTTTCTGTGCGGTAAGGTTTGTTGAATACCTATTGCCATCGAGTGTAACTTATAGTTTTTTTCTTTTATTAGCTGAGTTATTGTTGTTGGATACATCTCACCGGTTTTTCCGAGGGGCGTTGTGGATCCGATACTTGGTACAATTTCTTGTGAGCCATATCTGCGGAATATTGAGGTAAAGGTTGATAGATGTTGTCATTTAGCGAAAATCACGTTTTCTCCTTTTTTTTAGATAACTTTATCCTGGAATAGTTGGCCGTTGTGTGCTTTATTATACGTGTTACCGTAATTATTTCTGGACCCAATCACTACCGTTTCTTTTCAACATCTGAACATTTAATTGGGGTAAGATACCTCATCTTTGCCATCAAGCAAAACCATAGCGAAGTATTCTTTTTTAGTCTTTTTTCTTTGGGGTGCGAGGAAGTTTTCGTCCAATTGGAGCCCTGGTGTACCATTTGTTTCCGTTCCACTTTTCCTTTTTTTTGTGGAGGACCAAGAGGATTTGACATTCTAGCGTCAAGTAGGAAGGATTTAATCCTGTCGGGACTTTCCCAGGATCCAAGCTAGGTGGCTAGAGATAAGATCCGCCGATTTGTCAATTCCAAAGAATCCCCTTAGATTGTGCGCCGTGTAATTTTTAGTGCGGCTTAATATTTCATTATCAGATAATTAATTGTTATTATTACAAGTGAACGGTTACACGTTATTAATTAAGTAGTGCTGCAGCTGTATGTACAGTTGAGTTTTTCGGTTGATCGGTGTAAATTCGTGTGTAAGAATAACGTAGCAATTTTCGTTTCAAAATTATTTTAATCACGCAGGAGAATAGGTGCTGGAGTGCAGCATAGACAGGACCGGATTGGGCAGCGGTGGCCAAAAGTATTTCTTTCGTGCACGAACGTCTATACCCGAAAGGTCGATAGTTATTTTTATCTATTTCCTAAGTAAATTGTTGAGTTGCCTTGATCTACCCCGTCGCGTGCGGAACTTAGCCCTTCCCCTTTTGCGCTTTTCAGATATAGTTTCAGAAATTTTGCAGTGAAGTAACCGATTTTCTGAAAGCTTGACTCTCGAGTTTTCTGTAACAACATTTAGCCTCAATCACAATCTCGTCTTGTTCATAATCCACGTTCAATTATTAAAACTGTACTTTTTTCATAGTTGTTTTTTTGTCTACAGTGGTAGGTACTTTTTTGTGTTTTTTTGAGTTGCACAATTTTGTCGACTTAGGTCCTCCGACAATCGCCATATTGAGGCCAGGACCTTGGCGCCCTTCTCCGAATTTAGGTCTTTTTTTCGGAGACCGAACTCACGCCCTTGGCCGGGCACAATTGTCCAAACTAACCGGGACCAACTCTTTTTTTTGTTTTGTTTTTGTTTTCTTCATATAACTGTTTCTCAGACGGAAAAGTTTGTGACAATTTTTGGCGCTAACAACGTGGGGCGCAGGCGCAGTGTACATTTTTTGTTTTTCTTTTTTCTTTCAGGTTGTTGGTAATTGATTGTGATTGTAGGTTTTAGGGGGTGACTCAACTCGTTATTCATAGATACATTGAGAGATTTTGCGATTCTTTTTCAGATAAGGGTTCAGTGTACAGGGTGTGCAGTTATTATACAGGGTGTTAGTAAAAACATTTCGTGTTGCGCAGTAGGTTGTGCATGCGCAGTTGATTCCTTTTAAGCGTTTTTAGATTGAGGGTTTTTTTTTTACTTCCTGGCTGTCGAGGTCGAGTTTTTTCTCTTTCCTTCTCTTGAGTTTTTTTAGGTTAAGATATGGCGACTGGTACGCAAATGCAAATGAGGCACTTGCTGAAGGATGAGTTGCAGTACGAGTTGAAGGTTAGGGGGAAAGATCCTACTAATAAAACCGTCGAAGAGTTGCGAGCCGAGTTGTGTCCGTTGATTGCAGCCGAACGATCAGATCCTGAGTCTGTTACTTACCCTGCTTACACTTACAATTATGAGGTCGAGTTGAGACAGGTCGGGGCCAAATACAAACAGTTGCTGGTAGACATTAACAAGTATCAGGATCCTAGGTCGAAGCTAAGCCATAAACGACTGTACTCTCGTATATTGCATCTACTGGGTAGAGTTAATAGAGCACCGCTAGAGGGAGATGATGTTGAGGCCGAACAATTAGAAGCGAGAGGTTCCTGTATCAGTAAGCTGACGTCGTTGTTGGAATTGTTGGACCAGTCAATGGCGACAAAGGCTAGCCTAGGGGTGCTGAATTTGAGCGCGGTACTTGCAGTGGATTCGGCCGGGGAGGTTAGCAGTGATGATGATGCTGAGCAGGTGCGGAGTGCCCCTTTGAGTCACGGCACGCCCAGACAACTTGTGGTAGGGGGTAATCATGGTGTTTCGGGACTCTTAGGTACTCAAAGCCGGAACCTTACTCCACCTCCTGCGACTTCTGCGTCTTCGGGTTTTCAAGGCAGGTCCGATCCGGTTTACAAATGGAACGTGAAGTTCTCTGGTGATTCATCCGTGATTTCATTTTTGGAAAGGGTAACAGAGCTTAGCGTCGCGCGTGGTGTTTCGGAACAGGAATTATTCACTTCGGCTGCAGATCTTTTTGAGGGGAAGGCCCTTAATTGGTTTCGAGCACAGCGTTCCAGGTGTCACTCGTGGCGGGAGCTGTCCGATCTCCTTACGCATCATTATCTTCCACCGGATTATCGTCACCGTTTATTTAACGATATCCTGAGCAGAACCCAGGGACCAGATGAGAAGATTGTGGACTTCATTACAGCCATGACGAGTCTGTTTGAGCGTCACGGGTTCATACCTCGAGATGTGCGGTTGAGCGTGTTGAGCCGTAACTTGGCCCCTTTTTATTTGGAGCAGTTGGGCGTGGTACACTCTGTGGAGGAATTGGAGGAGGAATGTCTGAAGCTGGAAACAAAGAGATATCGTGTTGTGAACTATAAACCTCCTTCGCGACGACAAAAGGATTATGTTGAGCCGACGATCGCTTGTGTGAATCTGGTTGAACCGTCAGGATCTGGTTCTGGGAGTTTCAAGAACAGTTTTTCTTCGAGCAGGTGTTTTAGATGCAATAAGGAGGGGCATATCGCACGTTTCTGCAGTGAGTCAGCAGCTTTGCGTTGCTATGGATGCAATAAGCCTGGTTTTACGAAGAGGAATTGTCCAGACTGTACTGCATCGTAGGGGTAGTTCGTTAGTCCTGTCTGGCCGGTTACTTCTTGTAATCGCTACGGTTATCTGGGTAGCCCGTACAGCCAGCGACCTTCAGTTAGAGGAGATTGTATTCTCGATTCACTCTAACACAGTCGTCCATCCGGGCTGTAAAAACTCTCCTGTCTGGCCGGTTACTTCTTGTAATCGCTACGGTTATCTGGGTAGCCCGTACAGCCAGGGACCTTCAGTTAGAGGAGGTTGTATTTTCGATTCACTCCTCTAACACAGTCGTCCATCCGGGCTGTATAAACTCTAAACCGCAAGTCCTGCAGCTGTCTATCTTAGCTGGGTGGTTTCTGTTAATCTGAATGAGGGAGTAGGTATTTGAGCGCCAAGATATGGAATTTATGGTGTATTTCTTGGTGTACTCAGCCGTTTCGGGATTCGCTCTCCGACACTTCAGAGACAACAAGTCTGGCATTGGTGACGTATTGGTCTTAGTCGCAACGGTAGTAGTGTTGTAGTCGTTGGTCGAGTACGTTCAGATCAGGTGCGTAGTGTGACGTTCATCTGATGCTGGCGGTGTGTTGGCTGCAATATTTGCGACGTTGTCGATGGGGATCCTACGAGTGCCGGGTGATCATCTAAGTTCGTGAAACTTGTATCGTTGCTAGTAGTGAAAGTTTCGCCTAGTAGGATGGTTTTAGGGAAGCTTTCGCACCATTTTGATTGGGATAAGATGCACATGCAAGTACGTAGCGTTCTTGAGCCGAACGAGGAGTTTAATCACTTTGGTCTTTTCTATGTAGGTACTTTAGGAGTTTCTGTACCCTTATATCGAAATGTTGTTGTCCATTTGTTCTTGTATTGTTACTTTTGTATTTGGATGTGAACAGGTTTAGAGTGTGATTTTTTTTTTCAAGTAAATCACCCGGGAGGTAAAGGGGGGGTTATGTAACGTTCATTTTTTGATCTAAGACCACTCGTGGTCATTGGCTGAATTTAGGTCCCTGTATTTAGTTTTCCTTCATCTAAGTAATTTCTTTCTTTCTTTTAAAATTTCGCTTTGCCAAATTATAATACCGTAAATTATTACTGGAGGTACCTGATAGGAGTTTATCGGACCGAGCGAAAAAAGCAGCTCGTCGAAGAAGTGCGCGATAAGGTCTGAGGCGCTAATAAAAAGTCTGGTAGATGGTTCAAGTTTGAAAATTTCGACGCTCGAAGAGACTTCTGGAACTTATTGCAGCTGATACTTTCGCATTTTGTGATTACTCCAGCTGGAGGATTTGTAATTATCAGTGCAGTAGAAATCGGTTATTACCTACCGGATAATTCCGTCGTCGTCTGTTGTATATGCCGAATTTTGGAGCTAGTATTTTTCTCGAACATCTACGGTTTCTGTGCGGTAAGGTTTGTTGAATACCTATTGCCATCGAGTGTAACTTATAGTTTTTTTCTTTTATTAGCTGAGTTATTGTTGTTGGATACATCTCACCGGTTTTTCCGAGGGGCGTTGTGGATCCGATACTTGGTACAATTTCTTGTGAGCCATATCTGCGGAATATTGAGGTAAAGGTTGATAGATGTTGTCATTTAGCGAAAATCACGTTTTCTCCTTTTTTTTAGATAACTTTATCCTGGAATAGTTGGCCGTTGTGTGCTTTATTATACGTGTTACCGTAATTATTTCTGGACCCAATCACTACCGTTTCTTTTCAACATCTGAACATTTAATTGGGGTAAGATACCTCATCTTTGCCATCAAGCAAAACCATAGCGAAGTATTCTTTTTTAGTCTTTTTTCTTTGGGGTGCGAGGAAGTTTTCGTCCAATTGGAGCCCTGGTGTACCATTTGTTTCCGTTCCACTTTTCCTTTTTTTTGTGGAGGACCAAGAGGATTTGACATTCTAGCGTCAAGTAGGAAGGATTTAATCCTGTCGGGACTTTCCCAGGATCCAAGCTAGGTGGCTAGAGATAAGATCCGCCGATTTGTCAATTCCAAAGAATCCCCTTAAATTGTGCGCCGTGTAATTTTTAGTGCGGCTTAATATTTCATTATCAGATAATTAATTGTTATTATTACAAGTGAACGGTTACACGTTATTAATTAAGTAGTGCTGCAGCTGTATGTACAGTTGAGTTTTTCGGTTGATCGGTGTAAATTCGTGTGTAAGAATAACGTAGCAATTTTCGTTTCAAAATTATTTTAATCACGCAGGAGAATAGGTGCTGGAGTGCAGCATAGACAGGACCGGATTGGGCAGCGGTGGCCAAAAGTATTTCTTTCGTGCACGAACGTCTATACCCGAAAGGTCGATAGTTATTTTTATCTATTTCCTAAGTAAATTGTTGAGTTGCCTTGATCTACCCCGTCGCGTGCGGAACTTAGCCCTTCCCCTTTTGCGCTTTTCAGATATAGTTTCAGAAATTTTGCAGTGAAGTAACCGATTTTCTGAAAGCTTGACTCTCGAGTTTTCTGTAACAACATTTAGCCTCAATCACAATCTCGTCTTGTTCATAATCCACGTTCAATTATTAAAACTGTACTTTTTTCATAGTTGTTTTTTTGTCTACAGTGGTAGGTACTTTTTTGTGTTTTTTTGAGTTGCACAATTTTGTCGACTTAGGTCCTCCGACAATCGCCATATTGAGGCCAGGACCTTGGCGCCCTTCTCCGAATTTAGGTCTTTTTTTCGGAGACCGAACTCACGCCCTTGGCCGGGCACAATTGTCCAAACTAACCGGGACCAACTCTTTTTTTTGTTTTGTTTTTGTTTTCTTCATATAACTGTTTCTCAGACGGAAAAGTTTGTGACAGAACATGATTCTGAAAATTCAAATTCATATAGAATGTTACCATAGAACTGATGGAAAAATAAATAAAAAATCTCAATAATAAGTTGGGGCTGTTTTAATAGTCCATCCGCTAGGTACTAATCTGTATTTTTTCAGAGGTCGGAAAGGTTTTTTTTTTTAATTCCAATCAGTTAAGGTCCACAGAATCATATTTTTTGGTGGCAACGCTCAAAAGTGGTGCGGTCACCCTGTGCACCCCCATGGGGGCCAGCCCCCAGTGGATCGAATTTCAGTTCTGTAACTCGGAGGATCGACACAGAATTACAAAAAATTCAGAATGTCATGAAAAAACTCCCTCAAAAGTCATCCACAATGAAGATACAGCCCTTCAAGTTTCAAAAAAGGCGATTTCCGTGGAGGTACAATTTCCACAATTTTCAACCGATTTTGCTGAAAATTTGGCTAGGCCCCTCTGTAACAAGCATCTAGAAGGGGGAATTTCATTTTCTAGATAAACTGTTCAGTGGCGGAGCAAGTGGAAATTTTGACATAATGCCGTCCCTCCTCATTTTTCAAGTCCCTGGTTAACTTGTGACCCTGAAACTTTCACTATGTATCGAATACATTGTTCAGCTACGATGTTCCCCAAAAAAAAAAACAAAAAAATTAACACAACTTTTTATATAAAAAGAATACTAGGATATTCAGCTAAAAAAAATGAAAGCAAATCCCCCTCTTCTATATTCAACAATCAACCCAGAAACCAGCTCTGATTCTAATTTTTTTGGGAACATCGTAGCTGAACAATATATTCGATACATAGTGAAAGTTTCAAAGTCCAAAGTTGACCAGGGACTTGAGACATGAGGAGGGACTGCATTATGTCAAAATTTCCAGTTGCTCCGCCACTGGACAATTTATCCAGAAAATGAAATTCCCCCTTCTAGATGCTTGTTACAGAGGGGCCTAGCCAAATTTTCAGCAAAATCGGTTGAAAATTGTGGAAATTGTACCTCCACGGAAATCGCCTTTTTTGAAACTTGAAGGGCTGTATCTTCATTGTGGATGACTTTTGAGGGAGTTTTTTCATGACATCCTTAATTTTTTGTAATTCTGTGTCGATCCTCCGAGTTACAGAACTGAAATTCGATCGACTGGGGGCTGGCCCCCATGGGGGTGCACAGGGTGACCGCACCACTTTTGAGCGTTGCCACCAAAAAAATCTGATTCTGTGGACCTTAACTGATTGGAATTCCAAAAAAAACCTTTTCGACCTCTAAAAAAATACAGAATAGTACCTAGCGGATGGACTATAAGGGATGGGAATATAAATAAATGTAAATATAAATATAAATGAATAACTGACGAAAGTTCTGATATTTCAGATTTTTATAAATATTCAACACAAAATTGAAGGACAAAATTACTATTGAATTAAAACATAATGCTTGAATCATTTCAAAATTTTCGTCGATTAATTGGGATTTTTTTAAATATTTTTCCATCAATCTTGTTTCAACGTTCTAACTATATGACTCTAAATTTTCAGAATTTTTGTTGGTTATTTAGATTGTCACCTCCTAAGACAACCTTTAGTTATTAATGAGATTTTTTATGATTTTTCTAGTAATCACAACGTGAAATTTGACAACTTCACAGGGTTACAGGGATTTTACACCCTAAACTTTGGGGGGCTCCTGCAGCCCCACTAAGGAATGATTTTTTTCTGCTCTGGATGGATCGAGGATCGAGTCTAGGAACCCTGAAGACAAATCCTGCCAAAGAAAACTGCTTCTTCATCAAATAAAATGCCGTATTCTTCCAAATATTAGAGTATACCGCGGCCACTAGAAGGAGAACGGGGACTCCAGGCCAACAGACGCAAAGAGTGCTTTTTACTGCATTGTATTTGTGTGGTTTTCGAAGCAGCTAGTTCCGAGCCAGCGAGAGAAAACGGTCCTGCGGCCTGCGACAGTCAGTAAGCCAATTAGTGCAGAAATGAGAAAATGGATACCGAGTTACCTATTCAGTTTTTATAGTAAAAAGTTGTGTGATAAAAAGAAAGATGAATGAAACTTGAGTTCGAATCGTGTTCAGATTAATACCTCTGTAAAACTCAGCATAAATAAAATAAGTACCGGGTGATCATTTGACAACTATCCACCCCCAATAATTTTTGACTCCTAGTGAAAATTCCTTCGAGCAAAAATAGGTCGATTTTTATATCAAGGGGGACGTCCAAAACATACATTGGGAAATTTCTATCTTCAGCCTCTTCGCCTCTACCCACCCCAACTTTGAAATTTCAAATAGCACTACCTACTTTGCGATACATCAATCTAAAAAGATTAGAATTCTCTTATTGAAAAAATATTTTTCAAATTTTCAACCCCACCCCCCATTTTCCAAAAATTCTTTGAGCGTCCAACAAAATGTTCTTGGCCCCTCAATTCTTCTCACTGCAGTCGACGTCATTGTGCATAGCATCGAGAGAGAAAAATTTCCGTAGGAAAATGTTCACCAAAATTCACCCCTTAGCTCCCCTCACCACTATTTAAAAATTTGAAATAACACCACCTTCTTTGTGACACATCAAATTGAAAGTAATTGAAATCTCTTTCTGGAAATATTCATTTAAAAATTTTCTAAAATTCTCCTCCTCAAATTCTACAAATGTTCAATTAATTGGAGGAGGGACTGAAAATTTTGAAAAAATTGTTTTCAAGTAGGTGGTGTATTTTGAATTTTTAAATTGCGGTGGGGGAGCTAAGGGGTGGATTTTGGTGAATTTTTTTCCAGAGAAATTTTTCTCTCTCGATGCTATGTAGGATGACATTGACTGCATTGAGAAGAATTGAGGGTCAAGAATATTTAATTGGACAGAGAATTTTAGGAAAATGGGGATTGAAAGTTTAAAGAATATTTTTTTAAGAATTCAATTTTCTTTAATTTGATGTATAGCAAAGTAGGTAGTGTCATTTGGAATTTTGGAGTTGGGGTGGGTGGGGGCGGAGGGGCTGAAGACAGATATTCCCCAATGTATGTTTCAGACGTCCCCCGCAATATAAAAAACGACCTGTTTTTGCTCGAAGGAATCTCCACTAGGAATCAAAAGTAAGGGGTGGATAGTCTTTTTCAAATGATCACCCGGTATATTACAGATAGCTACACTGCCACTCATGCCGGCAAGGCTGCGATAGGCGACAATAGTAAAAATAGTCAATTTAAAAAAAATCTGCATCACGTATGTCACTAAGAATATCTGGATAACTCAATATGATTTCTGGTGTTTCTGCAGAAGCGACGTTATTTCAAATGAACCTGGAATTTTTTAAACAGGTTTCGCAGAGATTTATTTCGTGGATTGGGTCCAGCATGGTCCCAAAGTTTCGAAATTAAGTCCTACCAGAAAGTGACAAGTGGGGTTTTTGCAAAAAACACCTCCATTGTACAAAATGAAATTCGCCAGTGAAGCTACCATGCCAGCCTTCTATTGGAGTGTTTCATGACAATATAGGTACGGTAATATCAGTCCAGTTTGGGTACAGGTCCATGGGACTAGAGCAAAGGTTTTGGAGACATCAGTGTTTAACTTTCAAAAAGAAAAGAACATGTTGAATTTTTTTTTACCTATCCCCGAAAAATCGGGATATCAATTTGGACAAAAAGAAGGGGTCAAGAAAAGATAAGGCTACAGGGTGTTCGGGGTGAAATATCTCAAAGAAGAAGCGATTAGTAAAGAGCGTTTACAATCTTGCGTGAACACCCTGGTACAATTGGCCAATAATAGTCAACTGTCGTCTGTTGCCGGTGCTCTTTATAGGGAGTATTAAAAATACGGAAAAAAGCACGATACTAATTTCACACCCGGTGTTATAGCCAAAATTGATATTGAAAAATTGCTTTTCCAGTCAATTCCCTGAAGAATGATCCTATAATTCAGAAACAAGTCATCTAAATCAGATAATAAATCGCTCTAGAATAGTTTGCTTCAAACTCGGATAAAAATTTAGTACTACGTTAATTTGTCCGTCAGCATAAATACAAAACAGTAAAAGAAATGAATTTAAGCCTTGATTTATTGCCGATGCTGCGTTATGTGTTTGGACCTTTCTGCGAAAACCGTAGAACTCAAATTTGCTCTTGTATCTGGATTGGAATTTCCGATTGTTTTCATAACTCCGGCGAAACAGTTGTACAGGAGAGGAGCCATCCGCCGCGGAGAAATTTACCGCGAATTTTTAATTTCCCAACCACCGCGCGACTACTCTTCCTGACCCTCCGTAGCTTGCTATTGAATAAAAATTAATTCTGCCGCCAGCTACAGCCACAGTCGCAGTCATTTATTAATAAATTCCAATTACCCTCGCCCTGTATTACTACACCACATTTCCCCCTCCCGATGCTGCTTCATCTGCTTCATCAGCCACCATTGCGACGACAACCACGCGGATTTATTATTGTTTCGGGGATTTCCCGCTTCAAGTGTAACAACTGTGCGCGCTGAAAAATACCTTCTTTGTCACGCTGTGAACGGCGCTGTCTCCAATTTGTTCTCTTATGATGAGAACGAGGGAGGCAGGGCAGATGAGATGAATTTTGCTGGAAAACTCTCTGCCACGATTCTAGGTAAATGATGGAAATCGAGGACCCAACTGCAACTGCAGGGCCTTTCCGACAGATTTCAAACAAACTGGGTAGGTAATTTGATCGATTTTGACGTAAAAACACTAAAAACAGTCGATGTGTGCTGTATGAAGTGAAGTGTGTACTTAGATGAGAGGTTGCTGGACAGTGATAACCGAAAACCGAACTGAACGGAGGCAAGGTAATTGGCTTGAGCAGGTCAAGAAGCTTATTGCAGTATCATAAGCTCCCTTTACCCCAACCTTGCGTCCTCAACCCACTTAGAAAGTAGCTCGGAAAGAGGTAGCTACCCACCTAATTTATAGAAAATGCGATTTGAAGTGGATAGTTCTTGCAAATTTAACTGTTGTGGTAGTTAGATAGTAGTAGCAGTGATAATTTTATTTTCGCTATTTTAAACCCACCCTTGCCGTCTATGTATGACTTGTTCAGTTGGAACTTGACAAGAGTGCTGAAGATCAAGAATAATAAAATACTTCCCTAACGATTTCGAGCTCCACAGTGCCGGTTTCAATTGAAAATATATTTCTGTCAACCTGGTCCCTCGACTAGTGGATTTTTGATCTAATGACGAGGAGCGACACTAGAAGTAACTCAAGGCGACGACAGGTACTTCAAAGATTGCAAGGGCCAAAACTCCAAAGCCTTCAATGCCTTATCCCGGTAAAGGCTAGCCCATAAACCAGTTGGATTAGCTACAGAAGCAGTGTCTGGAGTTGTACGACCATCACCACCTCTGCCTCCTCATTTTACAATTTTTACATTCTACGATCACGGTCACCACATGCCGATTTTGATTTATTTTTTCGCAGAGATATCCAGATGATTAAAGCAACCAGGTCGAGCGGTCATGAAAAATACGTTCTTTTTTGTCGTGCCGTGAACGCCGCTGCCTCCAATTTGTTCTATTATGATGAGAGAAAGAAATGAGAGTCGGAGAGGGATGAGCTCCGCTGTGGAGAACGTCTCTCTGCCGCGATTTTCCGCAAGGCTAAATGTGGCGTCACGCGTATTTTTCTGTGTATATCGCGTGCTATGTTGATTCGGGGATAATCCTCAATTTATGGACGATATATAAGAGCTGATATGTGGATTATGCCGTTTTGTGTTTGCTCTCGAAACTATGCAAATGTTGAAAAGGGCCCTAGAAAAAATTATATCCCGCAGCAGCAGTAGGAGACGGAGGATAAATTATGGCGGCGCGGCGGCGTTGGTGGAGGCGGCGGCGGTGGCTGGGAGAGGATAAAGACGCCGCGCCGACGATTATCCTGCATTCTGGCGTGCCAGAGGTGCGTTGAAGTTAGGATTTGGGGGGTCCTTAAATCCTCGAATACGACAATTTTCGTAATTTAAGGCCCCGGTTCGGATTCTTTATTTGCGGGGCTAAAACCTCGTTAAAATCTCGTATAAAGTTACTCAATTTTTACACGTCTCTAATGTGAGAAGCTTGAATAACACATCTACTTACTCGTAGATAGTATTACAGTTGACATGGAGTTGTCATTTTTAGTTGAATTCTACACTGATTTATTCAATTATTTGAAGTAATCCGGGTAGGTACTGTGGGAAAACAGCCTTCCCTAAATTAACTATTTAGCTGTGATACCATGAATGACCCTACGTTGTGTTTTATTTTTGTTGTGCCGTAAGTTTTTTAATTACCTTTTACTTAAGTAATTGAAAACAAATTTCTACCTACCTCAATTTCCCGTCGTGTTAGCACCCCAGTTATGAGATAGTAACCTCACGTTCTTTGAAAGAGGATGATTTAAATGAACGTTGAAGAATGAACAAAGTCACTTAACTATACCTCACCTTTATTACAAGTTGATCAATCATCGCCAATTTAATTAAGTTTATCTTGATAATATTCATTACAGAGTTTCCAGGCGTGCTGCAACCAGCTAACTATAGTAAATTCAAGTTTACATTTGGTTTCTGAAAGAAAAGTACACCCTCATTACATTACGTGCGAAACCCTGAGACTAATTAACTCAACCCTTTGAATTTTATTCCGTTTCGCATTAATTCTAATTTTGCAGAACTATTGGTGAACCAGTTTCCTAACGCAGTTGAGTTTTAATTCCCTGCTTAATTAATGAGGACCTCGTCGATATTTAATTTTTAACCCTTCCTTCTTTCCAGCCCATTTTCACTTGTACGAAATGAAATCTCGATTATTTAGTTGCACTTAGAGAAAGATTGTTGTTCACTGAGTATTGTCTTGGTATTTCGAAATTATAGCCGTTATTTTAATTATCGATCAAATAATTGACATAAAAAAATTAGTGTTCCATCAATAAATTTACATCCGGCTGGTGCTGTAGTTTTGAACTTACAGACTTATCCACCAGCTCTATTTCACGTTGGGTTATACAGGCTGTCCCGAAATTAATGCACCAAAATTCACAAAGAGATAGAAAATTGAAAAACCAATTTGAACAATGGCATTTTATCGAACTCATTAGAGGCGAAAATACTAGGGGATACCTTCCCCCTTTCCCCCCTTTTTTTTTACCCTCTTGATTTTTTTAGAAATGGTTCCCATTTTAGCATTCTATGTTCAATTTAAAGAAAAAAGTTACTCTTGCAAAATTTTGATTAAACGCTTCATTTTTGAGATATTTGTGTTTGAAACTTTGGAAAACATCTCAAAATCGCCACTTTCCAGGGCCTACATTTTTGTCTGAGAAACTGTATGTTTCTCAGCTAAAATGCTGGTTTATCAATCTAAAGCACCTGTAATTCTCATTTCACTTGAGAAATCTTTAGTTTTCTTGAATTTTAATTTTTGAGGCCTTTGAAAGTGGTGTTTTCGATACGTTTTCCAAAGTTTCAAACCCAAATATCTCGAAAATGAAGCCTTAATTCAAAATTTTGCAAGAGTAACTTTTACCTTCAAATTGAACGTGAAATTTAAAAATTGAAACCATTTCCAAAAATATTTAGGGGGATGAAAAATAGGCGGGAAAGGGAGAGGGTACCCCTTATTATTATCTTTGCCCCTGAGAATATTTGATGAAATCCGTTATAATTGTTCAATAGAGACCCATTTTAGGAAACTTTGGTTCAAATTTGGATAAAATCGGTTCAACGCCAACGGTTCAAAAGTTGTGCAAAAAAAATTGAATAAAAAAACAACTTTGAAGGCCTGTATCTCCGTTATTACGTTTGCGAGGGTATTTTTATCCAAGAAGTCCCCTTATTTTTCAATTTTTTTTTAATTTTTTTTTATTTTTCAATTTTCTACCTCTCTGTAAATTTTGTTGCATTAATTTCGGGACACCCCGAGTGTCCCGTGTAAGTGAGTTATATAACTTCGCTCAAATCTGTAATCAGGTGTACAATTTATCGCAGTGGGCTTCTAATTATTTACCTGAAATATGATGTTATCTTTCTTTCTGTCTTGGAGCGTTTTCGAAGCGATACTGAATTTTCTGGGCATTGTTCAAAGAGGTTCTCTTTGGTATGGACACTAGCTTTAATGCTCATAAACTCCTTGTCGTGTGAAAAGGGTTAAATCTTCTGTTTTATGAGGTGAGCTAACACGTGAGATTTTCGTCCAGATTTGATCCAAATATATGTCGAGAGCGCTGGATTTTCAGCAGAACTGACCTAAGGAATCAACCTGACAGAGACGAGATCTTTCTAAAGGATTAGTGAAGCTTTCACTATATTCTGACGTCTTGAAGGTAGGTAGACAATATACAAAAATACTACCATCAACTAAGGTATTACACGAGACGCTGAAACAAATTGCCTAAACCCAGGAGATAAGTTCGTCTCGCTAAAGTTGCAATCTACTCTACAATCATCAGTCTAGTTCTAGTTAACAAAGATTGAGCAGTTGCCTCTGTTCTACATTTAGTATTAAAAAATACCCAAAATACCAAACAGGACTTGAAATCATGGCATATAATTTGAGAGCTTCTGAGCAAATGGGGAAGACTTAGAATAATGACAGATGATGTGAGAGTTCTGGACGAATTTAGGAGACTCAAAAGTGACAAGAGGTTTGGTCTTCAAGTATTTTGTAGTACTAAATTCCAAGCAACAGCAATGGCCTGTCACCTCATTTAATTGATCGAATCACCGTCCTCGCCATTTTTGATTTCCGGTCTCACCTCTCTCCAGCAATTTTCCAGTACGCCATGAAATAATTGAATACACTCACGTTGGACGGGAGGGATGATGTCCCTTGGGTTCGACTTTCACATACATATCCAAAAATATACAAACTGCGATAATGTTATTTGGTGTCGCAAAATTCACCAAGGCCCTTTAATTCTCGCTAGCGCAATTTCAATGAGCATCAACAAAATGAAATGCGGTCTGCTGTTCCGATTTTAAATAATGATTAAACACACTCGAGGTTTAAAACTATACCATTATGTTGAATTTCCGGAAGCGACGAATTTTAGCTTTATAAATAATTATGAAAAAGTCCGTTCCCCTACAACACCATTCCTCAATGAGGCGGAATGTTGAAATAATTCAACCAGGCTCAGATTCATCCACCATTGTGGAGGTCTTCAAGGATACGATTTTGTATAGCTTTACAAATTATTACACATATAGTCAGAAACCTAAAGAACACTAGCTACCCTCCTCTTGGCAGGCATCTCATACGATTACCAAAAAGATCACGATGTACATAATATACTAGATCTGAAGAGCCCATCGGGCAAGATGGAAGTTGTTCGTTTAGATCTAGAACATCTCTTGCGCAGAACGAAACGACGCGACAATGTGCCACTTAGAAAGGAACGCCAAACAGAAATAGGAGGAAGGGGGCAATTTTACCAGACACCACTGGAGACTTGCAGGCTACGATGCCAGATTATTCCCAGGAATCAACCTATGACTGATTAGTGCATTGAGTTCGACGTAAAATAGATATGGAGCAATTACGGAAGTATCGGAGCGTCAGTCGTATGAACAGTGGATATCAAAGTATGTTTTTAAAATAAATAAATAATGAATAAATGTTTTTCTCCTTATCGGCTTTTCTTGCCATAGGAGTTTGTCCGTTAATTTATCAATTATACAAAGTCAGAAAAGTGCAAATTTTGGACAACACAATATCCAGACTTTTCACCGGGAATTGAACCCGGGACTTCCGCGTCGCAGGCAGTCACTCGATCGCCTGCGCCATGCACGGGGCCGTCTATCAAAGTATGTTTTTACCGAGGTTTCCACTTATGCATGCGAAGTAAGCAGTTGCGTTTCACTCTATGATTTATTCACCTAATAAATATGTAGAACGAACAATGTAAAAAATGTGCGAAATTGTCACTTGGCACTTCTATCGAATTTAAATTCCCGCCTACCAAATCTGTGACAATATTTACTGCGTGATGTTCCATAAATTATGTTTTGGGTTGGGTATACGTTCAACCATATCGAATTTAATAACACAGTCTGTTTGATTCTTTTCGTTCATGTTTTGTTGTTGTTGCAAAATTGTGCTTGAAATTGAACCGGTGATCTTGTATAGAAGCAGGAATAAGTGTATGTCGATGGAAGTGTGCCAAACTTCTCTATTTTATTACGTTGGAGGCCAGCGAAATTCAAACAGCTTAAACGCTAAACTTCCAATTTCCAGTTGCATCGAGGATCCAGGAGCTAAAAACTTCTTCCATAGATCTCCCACTAGATTGGACAGAAAACCAATCAAACTCTCTCCCGACTATAGCGTAAATTAGAATTGCAGGAAGTTCTTTCTCGGTCACTTCTTCGACAGTCCCCGTTCTCCTACGCTTGCTTTCGTCCTTGGGACGTCCTGCGGCCCGTGGTGTAATAGAAAAAACATCGACCGACATAATGCTCTCTAATAAAGCTTTCAAACACCACGCGTGTGTGTTTATGCAAACAAACCCCACTTTAAACGGCAAATACACGTGTTCTGCATACAAATCTCGTCGTTATCCTGTCGAGCGAAAAAAACAGTGTCGCTAATTCAACCATTAGCGGAGAAAAAAAAGTCGCCCCCGTCTGGATTGTTGGAGAAGATTTTGTGTGAAAGTAAGTCTGTGTTATAACGAGGAGCCCTCTACGAGAAAAGCAAGCAGACGTGATGCTGTGATTTTTACGCCAAAATCCTAGGCACAAACGTGCCGGGTAGTTTGTTTAACGTGAAGCAGGGCACTACCTACTTGTATAGAGAGTAAAACTCGTTATTTCCGTTCAAGTGAATAATCCCGGATTCACCTGGAAGTAGGTGGGCTGTAGATTAACTCCATTAAATTCTCGTGGTGTTGAAAAACCGACAATTATCTCTAGTTCGCGATGAAATGGATTATCGAGGATTCATTTCCATAATCCACTTGTTCGCTCTATCGCAGACTATTTATGGATCGTCACATGTCATTTTAACTTATTCATCAAGGCTTCCTTTGGTTCGGTTTTTGCTCTTCTGCCAAGGATATTTCAAATGACATAGCTGTTGGCCTAGTTACATCACATTAAAAATAAAACTAATTATGAGGTTGAAAAATTCAAATGGTTTCAATAAAAACTTCCTCAAAGGCACGGATAACGTCGTGCCTATACTATAACTAGTATGACAACTATCGTGTGATCAATTGAATTCCTAATTTAGGCAGGCTGCCGCCTGGTCGAAATGAGGGGTGCGGAGCTGCATTTGGCTAGAGCATAGCCTGCCTGAATTAGGAATCCATTGATCACACGATACTTTGCGTTGAGTTCTTCATTAATTGAAACGTCAAAAATGTATATTCACACACTTTTTATTTCTGCGTTCTACTCTGCAGTTCAGAATCAAATAAGTTTCGCCGATGGCAGTTTCGTCAAACATGGGTTTTCGGTGCCACTGATGGGAGCCTACTTTTTTCCAGCAGCCCAGCTCAGGCCCACTAGCTCTCCTAAACTTTGGCGCTACTGGTCGGATTCCTTCAAAACTGTTGGTATAAAGAAGCTCCCGGCGTACATCAAGTTTCAAGTTTCTACCTCGAACGGCTCCTCCGACAATTCTGCGGGTTCGTGTCTTATCTAGTCGGAGTCTCCAGCCAACATCGCAACACTTTGGCGTAAGCCGTTTTTTTGTTACCATTAACTTCTTTTTCACTTTGGTTGATTAATACGGAAATATGTTTGCACAAAAGAAATATAGGTACAGTAGCGACCGAAAGTTCGAAGAAACTTTTCAAAACTTTACAATTTTTAAATTTAAATCGCACACTTCGTGAAGGTGATCTGAAGAAGCTATTTTCTTTTACAATTCCGTAGATGCCTCTTTCAATTTTCGGCAGCATAAATTATCTTCCCAAATCCTAATCGTACGGTCGTAATTTGAATTGAAAAATTGACAAGATCGACAGGTGTTTACCAACTTTCGGTCGCCACTGTACTTTATAAACGAAAGTCGCCTATTATTAGAACATCAAGAATCTGAATTACCAATCTGCCTCCACGTTATTTTTAAGCAGGTCATTTTTTATAGCTGCGACTCCATCAGTTATTAAGTTAATGTGGGTTGGAGTTTCCTCCACTTTATTTTTAAACGGCGCCTCCGACAATAGACTCTTTCCTGCGAAAAGCCAACTTCGTGCTCCACTCGAAGAAAACATACTTCTTCAATTAGGGAGTTAATATTTTCCGACACAACAGACAGTCCTCCTTCTAGAACAGCGGAGACGACGGCGAGCTAAATTAGCCGCCTGCGACAAAACCTCAGACTCCTCCATCGTCGCACCCTCTCCGACACCTCTTCCATTCTAGCGGGTAGGAGAGGAAAAGGGGAAGGGGGTTATAATGGTTCAGAACGAGAGAAGGTGCGGAGGGGGAGGTTAAACGTCACAGGAGGACCCCGCAAGGACGATACAACATGTAAATTATTGCTCAGGATGATTGATGTCGAAGACGATGCGCGCTTGTCTGCCATCGTTAAGGCGCCTACTGCGTGAAGATTACCGAACACACAATAGTTTGCTTTCATAATTCAGGAATTCGAGTTTCAACAGTTCGGCTTGCTGATGCCGTTAATAATTGCTTAGGAGATGAGTTCTGGAGCAACAAAACAAATGCGTTTACTAGCAATGGATTTCGAAGAACATTAAAATTTAGGTAGATGCTCAGTAGGTACCTAAGCAAGTTCATGATTAAAATTTAATGTGATGCGTATGTATTAATGGGAGGTGAGACTCCTATCATCAAGGTAAAACACCTTGGAAAAGTTCTAAAGTCAAAGTTGATGTGATAATAATATGGGTTGGTAACCGGAGTTGGTTCTTACAGTTTTCGTTATTCATGGATTTGATTTCATGAAGTATTAGGGACAAGAAATTGTTTGAAGATTTTTGTAACGCTTCATCATATTCTGAGCCAAAACAATAAGGGGCGAAACACGTGTACCCATGTGGAGCTTCACATTAAAAATAGGTGTGGTCTTTTTTCTGACATTGCAATGTTTGAGATATTGTTTGATATTTGTCCACTTTAATCGAGTGAGAGGCTAGAGTGAATTACAAGGATGTTATTTTCATTTTCTAATTCAACCAAACTATTCAGCGCCGCATAGCTGCAAACTCAACTGATTCGAACTCGAAACTTTAATTCACTTAACGCAATTACCTCTCGCAACTCCTGGGAAATTTCCCGGGCAATCCTTATGGAGGCCGCGGAATTAGGTATCAATGGCACAAAATTTTTCACGGCACCCAGTCTCATCCTGTGCCCTCTATCAATTTATGGCGATCCCTCTGCGAGCGAGCACCACTGGAATTTTCAGCAACGCCAGCTGAAATTCAACTTCCGCTTCCTCTATACCAATGCCGTTTCTGGCTATCATTTTTCATAACCGGTGTCGAAGTGTAAGCTTCCCTCCACTGGATGGGAGACAAAGAATCTGGGCATCTATACGTATTTGTGGGGTGGTATAGGTGGTAATGAGAAAATATCGAAGTTTCGAATCACCGTTCGTCTTCATTCCAGTCCTTTGAAGAAACTCGCAATAAATTGTTTTATAAACCGCTCGCGCCCCATTCTAAAGGTTGATGTCACAGAGGATTTTTTTTCATGAATTTTAAAATGAAAATTTATCTTTATGAAAGGCACTACTGTAACGAATGTGAGAGCACTCCACAAACAGGTGACGTTCACAAGCATCTCGGTTACATGTCAGCTCCTAGGTATCTATTGTGCTGTTTTTGAACACATTCATGTCTCATTAAAAAAATTAAATGACAAAATTCAAGATTCAGTAGATAGATGCATATCGATTACCTTATTACCTAAAACTACGCTCTTTACGTGTACCTATATTATTTCATCCAGATGTTGTACGATAAAGTACATACGTCTAACCGTTGAGTGAAAATATACAAAGAAGTTTGGTAGCATTCGACATATTCATCAAGCTTTTGGCATAGGCCGGTAGATGACGCCACGAAACAAGCAACTTTTGAAACCAGTTTAGCGGTGGATCGTTCTCTAAGATGAATGATGAAGTACTGGAAGGACTTCGTTCTGGTGTCAGTTTGTCTTCTCTTTCCAATTTTTTCCAAGGAAATAGATCCATAATCCTTTTAAACTATCGTCCTCGTGAGAATTGATACCGTGGTGGGTCTTATGATTTTTCACTCACCGGTTCAACCCTAGTTTGATTCGAGTTGGCTGGGAGTCTCGTCACGCGACGCACTTGGTAAGGAGAAGTTCGGGAAATCCAAGGTCACCCTCATGACACCAGGATTGGACCGGAATGGTCTGTGCATTTTTTGATCAAAGCATGAAATTTGGCATACTTGTTCAGTAGACCCTCCTTCGTAATTCCAGATGTGGCGCCACGCGAGATTTTGCGCCAGAGACACTGTATTGCGGTTAATATACCTGCTAGGGGTAATATCTGCAAGAATGGTTCCTCGCCGGTCTCTGGTACCGCAGTCGGTATTTTTTAGTTCTGTTTAGTTAAAACTACCTATACAAATGAGTGACGAGTACATTTTCACAAGCAAAGTTCCAAATGCTGTCTTTATACGTTGTTATAATACATTTTAAGGCATACTTTGTTTTAGTACAGGAAACATGGTAAAAAAATTGCCAAAACCTCGGCAAAGATATGAGCGTCCCGAAAATTTGATATTCGGTCCAGAATTATGTGCCCTACTACATATCTGAAATTGCCAAAAATCGCACCACGAAGCTTAGAGTTATTGGAGGGGGGGGGGGGGGGGTAAAAAATTGCAACTCAAAATGAAAGGTATAGAACCCGATGGAACCCGTCAATCTAATGGATGCGAATACGTCGTAGTTCGACGCATCACAACCAGTTGATACAATTTTGGCACAAAAAGTGTTGATCGTGGTTGAAGGGGGGTCCTGGGAAAGGGCGAAACTCGGCTGGGTGGCTCTTTTTCTTCCTGGACCATGAGGAATCGATCACGACAAGATTGGTATCGTTTTCGACTAAATTCAATGTCCTGAACTTGAATCCGATGTGTGAATTTAGATAAAAACAAGTTTGAACAAGTTAACTCGAGAAAACCTGTTTTTTCTTTGACAATTTTCACAAAACTTTTTTTTGCTGTTAGAGGTATTCATCTTTGAAAATATCTCAGAGGCCATTGGACTGAACTGTATTCTTCACGAAAATCATCCGTTCGATCTGACTCTTTGTTTTTCGAGGTAGGAAAAATCGATTTCGACTTTAGTCGGCACTGCCCAGCGTCTACTAATGACCAGAACACTACAGCATGCACCTTCAAGTAATAACTCAATACCCTGCATTGCGATTTATGACGATTTTGTTTATGTTATAGGGAATTCAGTTCTGCACAGATCCTCGAACTTTCAAAGATGAGTTATAATTTTTCAGATAGTTTGGGTTATTTTCATTTGAAGATGCATGGTGTAGTGTTCTGGTCAGTAGTAGACGACGGACTGTGCCGACTAAAGTTCAAATCGATTTTTTCTATCTCGAAAAACAAAGTTACAGATTGAATGGATGATTTTCGTGGAGAATACAGTTCAATCTAATGGCTTCTGAAATATTTTCAAAGATGAATGCCTCTAACACTGAAAAAAAGTTTTGTGAAAATTGTCGAAGAAAAAACAAGTTTTCTCAAGTTAACTTGTTTGAACTTGTTTTTGTCCAAATTTATACATCGGATTCAAGTTCAGGACATTGAATTTAGTCGGAAAAGATACCAATCTTGTCGTGATCGATTCTTCATGGCCCAGGAAGAAAAAGAGCCACCCAGCCGAGTTTCGCCCTCCCCCGCGACCCCCCTTCAACAATGATCGACACTTTTTGTGCCAAAATTGTATCAACGGGATGTGATGCGTCGAACTACGACGTATTTGCATCGATTGGATTAACGGGTTCCATCGGGTTCCTTACCTTTAATTTTGAGTTGCAATTTTTTACCCCCCCTCCAATAACTCAAAGCCTCGGGGTGCGATTTTTGGCAATTTTAGATATGTAGTAGGGCACTTAATTTTGAACAGAATATCAAATTTTCAGGACGTTCATATCTTTGCCGAGGTTTTGGCAATTTTTTTACCATGTTTCCTGTACTAAAACAAAGTTGGCCTTAAAATGTATAAAAACAATGTATAAAGGCAGCATTTGGAACTTTGCTTGTAAAAATGCACTCCTCACTTATTTCTACATGTAGTTTTAGCTAAACAGAACTAAAAAATACTGACTGCGGTACCAGAGACCGGCCAAGAACAATTTTTGCAGAATTTACCCCTAGCAGGTATTTTAACCGCAATACAGTGCCTCTGGTGCAAAATCTTGCGTGGCGCCACATCTGGGATTGCAAAGGAGGGTCTTCTGAACACGTGTGCCAAATTTCATGCTTTGATCACAAAATGCACAGATCATTCCATTTTTGGCCGTTTACTTGTATTGAGCATCTCACAAGCGAGCGGTACACGGAATTATCGCAAAAAAAATCGAGAATCCCATCAAAAACCAGTATTTTAAATTTAGATTATATAATTTAGATAATATAAAAAAATGACCTTTTTCATAAAAAGAATCGGGGAATCGGAGGAATCGAACTCGCGCCCTCTGGACACACGCCTCGCGCCTGTTGCAGCCAAGGAGTGTCGCAGCAGGTAAGGTTGGAGGTATGACGTCTTTCACCATCAAGCTATCAGGGTATTTCCGTCAACCGGCCAAAACCGTCATTAATAAAGGACGCGAACAATTTCTCTTATCCTTTGAAGAGCAATAGTGGCCTAAAGCCCCGGCTACCAGCCGGGAAAGGTACGTTTTGGTCATCAGCAGGTGTATGGGACTTCATTTATTAACAACGTCTCCTTGTGAGAAAATTGGAAATCCAGTAATGGAATTAGTGACATTTCAACCGTCATTTTGACATTTTAGTATGTTAACTTGATTCAAAGTATTTGGGTGTATTGGATGGGGCTGGTGCAGCTCAAGATTTCTAAATGGACCCCCATTTAATCTTTTGTGGTCAAATTTACATCGCTGTCAAAGAATTATTCTGCTTTATAAGTGTAGGTGAGAATTTCATTCATAACTTTACAATTACTGTTGTTGAAAGGAAGTTATGTAGGATTTTTATTTTTATACATCTCACTGCTAGGGTGAGGCCTTCGATAAGGTTATATAAGAATGTCAAACCCATACTATCGGTTGAGAGGACATGACTGAGGCCAGTCCTGTAGGGGCGAATTATTGTTGATTTGCTTGTTAATCAGAGTTACCGTCAGTTCCACAAAAAAAGATGATCAGCGATCAAGGCTGATTGCTGCAGATTAACTGAACTTTTTTCTGCTGAATGCTAGGCGATTAACCCCAAAAAATGCCTGAAATCTGTACTAGACCCATCATCTTTCCATTATTGAGGAATAAACCAGCATTTTCATTGATCACTCAGCTACAAATTGATAAACAAAATTGCGAATAAACTAATCTCGTATTATCTTTTTCGTGGAACCCACGGTTAGGGTGGTATAGAAAGCAGGTTTTTCGAAATTGTGATTAAATCGTCGTTTAAATTCGTAGTGTTTCGTGGTCCGAATGAACTGTGCGTTATAATAACGCACGGCTCATAACGCACAGGTTGGGTAGGTTGACGTAATTGACAACTTTCGGGCCTACTATAGCGTGTGAAAGGAGTCACTTTCGTAGGTGGTCGTAGGAAAAGCTATTATAAGCTATTCCTAATGGCTTATCGGGCTGTCGTCGACGATGAAATATGAGAATCTCGGATAAGTAAAATTTTTGGTCGTGAACTTCGTCTTCCTCATGGCTCGCAGTTTGAGTTTGGCAAACTAAAAGATAACCTAAGAACTATTCCGGAGTACGTCGATGATCCAAGGCAACGAATGGGCATTGTTCATGAGATAGTACGATGATGGATCCGGTGTTGTGACCGTCTGGATGAACCGATGAAAAGGGGATACAATAACTTAAAGGCTTACCTACTGTACACAATTTCAAGCAGGTGACCTTGTGTGCCTATACAATCCACAACTCAAAAAAGGAAAGATAACGCAAAAGATCTCCAAAGCTACTACGTGGTAAAAGTCTTTATCGTTTCGTCCATCAGGTTGATTCGTTATGAAAACGTCCTCACTCACAAAATTACCAATATATTTTTTTATATAACACAAACATTATATTCATTTACTTTAGGTCAATTATTCTAAAGTAGGTGTGGGTAGATGGGTCTCATCTATATATTTTCGATGAGAGGCAAAAACTCATTAAAAGCCAATCTTAAATTGAACGAAATTAGTCTTTGTTTGTTCCCTACGCATTAAAGCCCAGGACTTAGCCCAAATCAAGATTAATTTCTTTTTAGACCTTGGACGCCTCGTGGAAAATTACGTCGGTGCATTTTCACCTGATGCACACTCCGGTTTTTTTTTCAGAAACGCGCGCACCCTCCATTTTCCACAAATTTTCACCGACTGGCAGATGGTAGACTGAATAAATCGCGGAAAATTAAAATCATGGAAAGCGAAAGGGACGACCCAGAGAAGCGAGTCTGGGGTCTAACTTTGATTTGCATACGGGGATTGAGCAATTGATATTTTAATTTCGGTCCCTGGATCCCCGCTCTGTCCCGCGTTGCTATCATCCTTTTCCATCGCACACTGTGCCAGAGCAGAGGACCAACCAGGACTGGCGATGAACTCGTGAAAACTCCCGCTCGCGCAATAATTCCATTTGAATACATTATCTCTTGTGTTTCAACACAGAGGGCGAAAATCAATCAGATGCAATACAAACTGGAGAGGCTGTTTGAGCTTTGACAGGCCCGCCGGAGCCTGCCACGTAGAGTAGCTATTAGAACACTGCGCTGGAGCTTGCTCGTTCCCCGACTGGCTTGCTCCTCCACCTCCCTGAACTGACGGCGAAAGTCCTGAAATGTCTCTCGTTTGCTTTGTGCTAATAACATCATCATAATAGTTGGCGGTGGGCGTATAATGAGGGCAAAAAGCACCCCGGGCCCATTTAACTGTCAATTTGAGATCAATAATATGTTGGCGGTCGCATTGTTTATAAGTACCTGGGTGGCGAGATAAAATCGAACTGTCACTCTCTCCACACGACAACAGCCAGTGTTTTGCACAACAAGGGAAACGGGACATATTTCAGGTTTTATCGCGAGTTTGATGCTAGCCCGCATTTCACGTTATATAAGGCAAAAGTCGTACCTTTGATAACAACGAAATATTCGAAATGATCACTAAAATTTCCGCATTTCTTTCTGCACATTTTCGTTCGCTGAAAGTATGCAACAATCTGCAAATTTTGGGGAACACTTTGAAGATAACTTGTAAAATAACTTAAAATGTTACTCTACGAGCGTCAATTTACTGCACAAAAAATGCCATGCATGTATCGGTACGGAATACGGACATTTCACCGACACCCAGTTCACCGAATCGCGGATTCACCGGAAGCACAATTCACCGACAAAACATTGACCGACTCGTCCATTAACCGACAAGATTTATGACTGACTCGCCAAATCACCGACAGGACATTTCATCGACTCGCTGATTTACCGACAGGTAGGACATTGTGCCGACTGATTTTCGCCTCGAGTCCTTTTTAGATTAACCAGAAAAGGAGTTTACCTCGGAGTTTACTATATACAATTATCTAAGTACCTATTCATTTTCAAAGCTGTGATAAATTGCAATAAACCTGAAGTTGTTTCGACTTCTAATAAGAGTCGGACCACTGCGTGGACAAACAAAAATATATACACAGAAGTGCTGGTAACATATGGTCCGAAAGTTTTGGGAAATTTTTCAAAAGCCAATAACTTTTTTGAATGGTTTTAATTTTTCAACTTAATTTTGCAAAAATTAACATATGTATATGACATTACAAATTCATATTTAACATAATGATAATGGATCATTACCTTCGATGGATCTCAATTTTCTTCTGCAATGTTCTGTCATTCTGTGGACAACAGCAGGATCAGTTTCTCTAATGCAAAATGCTCTAAGTAATATCTTTAAAAAATGCGACGAGCGACGCCGTAATTGGTCTTCATTTGCAGCTTCCCATCTCTTGTCGTATATACTTTTCTGTTGAATACTGACCAAAAATCTTTTATTTGTCGAGCTTGCGGTACATTAGTAGGGAGGATCTTGGAGAAATTGATCCTGCTGTTGTCCAGACAATAATGGAATAATAACATGGTAGTTAGAAGAAAACTGAGAGCCTGTAGTGTATCCTGGTCATGGCATCACTTCTGTAGTATATCCTGGTCACGGGACCATTTCTGTAGTATATCCTCGTTTTTGATGTTGGCAGAGATCGTCGTTGTCCCTTCCCTTCCCAACGTTATTTACCTTTTTCCTACGTTGTGTGAGTTCTTACTCGAGATGAGAATGTGTCGTTGGGGATGAGGTTTGATTCTTGAATGAAACGGGAATGAAATGCAAGCAAAATTAATGTTTATTGAAAATCAATTAGCAAAGTTTTAAATGAATTTGTTTCTTTTCTCAAAACACCTCACAACAATAAACTGACAGTGATAAAATGACACAACATGGACGAAGAACAACAAAACACATAGCAAGAAAAATCATTACAAATTATTTAGACAATGCAGAAATTTACAACAATAAAATGAACACAAAATCAGATCAACAATACAAAACAAGAAATCACGAAACATGCCAAACTGTCAATTTGATCGCAAAGGAAAAGTGACGTATTCGCTGACAGGCACACGTGGGAAGAACACGTCAAAGAAACCCATGCGTATTGCCTGGTTGATTGCTGAAAAATCCCTTCCCAAATGATCTGTACAAAAGTCGAGTGTGAATGAGTCCTGATGAAATGACAGAGAAGTCATTCCAGTAATGCATTGATCAAGTCAGTGTGAATCGGTGCTTGAACCTCTTTGAAACGTTTGCTTCGTTTACAAGTTATTTACACAACAACAAAAGGAAACTCGCTCGCTTACGCTTTGGAGAAAACTTTACGCTTAGCAATAATTTTACAATTTACGAACAAAAAGAGTCAAATTGAGAGATAAGTAAGCAATAAATAAATGATCAGTGAACAAGTACATAAATCAGCAAGAAACAAAAGATAAGTAAACAAGTGGATAAATAAACAAGACACAAATGATAAGTTATGGTGTAGGTGAATAAATAAGAAACAAATAAGTGATAAATAGGTAGATAAATAAACAAGACACAGGTGAGAGATGAATAAGTAGAGAAGTTGAAGTTGGTCATACTCTTAGTAAGCAATTGGAAAGAAGAAGTATCTATAACGTATTCGCCCGAAATTCCCCAGAAGTTACCCATCACAAACCCCACAGATACATACATACAAAACAGAAGAAGATTTAGTAAACAGTACAGGCAAGGGTGCAACTCGAGCCAACCTGTGGCCCTCGTTTCGTCGGCTTATTTGGAATTGAAACTCCAACGTGAATCGAAAAGGTAAATTTGGAGTCAGATGTGCTTTTGTGATATCCTGATGGGATGGACAAGAAATTCTCATGAAGCCTATATTTAATGAGGCCCACACGTGGGATCAACCCACTCAAGTGCCTGCCGGTGAGAGAGCCGAACAGTCCTCCCATCATACTGAACAGAGCGGGTAACAGCAAAAGAAGTGAGATCTCCTTCAAAATTGAGTGTGTTTACATTCGTTCCCGAAGGTAAACACTTATTTTCGTTAAATCCAAGATAAGTGACATTTACAGTTGAGCTTGTGAATTGACATTGTCGGTATTATTGAGGAATGCGAATTGCAACCACAATCATTGAACACTTTCATACTTCATTCGAGTTCCAACATTCAGCGTACACATTCCTGGTGAGGAGATTCCGTGATACTACCGAATATGTTCATAAATGACTATACCCGTCAAACAGGGCAGTAAAAAGAAACAAACCCGAGTCTAAAGCAGCGGCAAAAGAATGGGAAACTAATGTGGCGATTCCCAAAAAATGTACCATTCCATGAACGCTCCATTACACTAGCAAACCAATAGCCGACAGAAATTCTTTTAAATAACAGAGTATCTACAGAATGTCATCCTTTATAAAATTGCATCATGAGTAGGAACAGCAAGGGATCCCGGTAAACATTATGGAAAAGAGATTACATAATTCCCCCCAAATAATAAAATGTTAGTAGACTCAACAAGGCAGTTTCACACAAGTAGGTAGACTCCCCCCCCCAGGACACGGAGAAGCGTGCAAGTCTCCTTTCCTTCCTTCACTTCCACGTATAACCCGACAATGAACAATGAAATGTGAGTGAATCATAAAAAGTACAGTTCTCTACTTAGCGGCTGATTTTGGCGTAGCAGAGTTTCTTTTTGTCGTCTTACTGTTTGTGATGTAATTTGTGAAAAAAAAACATTCGAGGTGAAACCTCGAAATACGCGTGACAGCGCAGTTCTGAGGTTAAGTCATGAGTGGGCAAAGTGCACGCCCGCTGGACTACGGCCTTTGCCTTCAAAATTCAGATCATTTGGAGAGTAGATAAATTACACAAAATTCAAAGCAGTGCAAAGCACCTTGATTTCAAAGGGGGAAAACTGCGGGTTATGCAATCCCGTTGAGAACAAAGAGAACAAAGAATTTCGAGTTATGTACAATAATTTTGCGGACAAAATAGGTATCGAAATGCATGATTTGGTGAGTGGGTGGAAGCCAAAATTACGGTACAATAATCAGTGAAGAACTAACCTTACATTCATAAAAACGACGTACACTTGTTGCACTTAAGATCACGTGTCCTTCACCACAGCTGATTCTCTTCTCTGTGTGTACGCGGCTGCCGCTCGCGCGCCCGCGCCATCTCTCTCTCCTATCGGCAAACGCCACGAACGTCAACGACCGTACCTACTTCAGGTACCAACGTACAAACAAAACAAAGGGAGAATACCACAAGCCATCAAAGATGATGATCCGTCATTAATATAATTAGATATGAATTTCATATTGCTATCTTGTATCAATCAGTTGAAAAAATTGAAACTATTAAAAAAAAATTTGATTGATTTGGAAAATTTCTCGAAATTTCCGGACCATACGTTAATAGCAAACTTTCTAGGAACGTGCGCTTAAAACTATCGGCACAGGGTATTATTTTTGTTTGAAATCTCCGTTTTACCCGAATATCTTGATGAAAAAGTATGGAAAACTGTTACTAACCAAATTGTTTAAGCAAACGCAGCAGAACATTGCAAAGTAAGTTTCTACTTCTGTTTTCTGAACTTTTGAGAGTAACATGATGACGATTAATAATTTGATATGTAGGTACCTACAGGTGAACGCGTAAAGTTCTGCGCGATACTTCTCCCTGTCTCAAGTTCCAGTTCTGAATTTATTCTTAATTAGCAGAAGCCTCATCACCTTAAAGGTGAGCTAATTGCCTGAAACCTTCCGAGTTCTAAAACTGAAGCTTTCAGCATTACCATTTTTAGTGTACACAAAAAGGAAGTTTTTAAGGGGCAATTAAGAAATTGTCAAGGAAGTGCGGATCCTCTCAGAAACCGGCGCGTGTCGGGGTCTGATGGATCGTCAATTCGGATATGATACGATGCGGAACAGAGTAAAGATATCCATTAATTTTGATTTATGGAAACGCAAAATTAAATTCATATTATTGTTGCCGCGGGAAACCCGTCTCTTTTGTGAATATTTGACGTTGATGTACAAATCTTCCATCTCCAATTTTTAAGATTTTCGTAAAACTTTTGCGTGAAGCTTACGCATGGAGTATTCTACTAACATAAGCTTAGCTCGCCAAAACTATTACCTAGAAAACCGGTAACTATTTTTTTGTTACTTCAAGTACTTACCTGCTTTCTTTTTCTAAATTCTGTTTCAAGCATTAGTTTTTTTTTCGAAATTTGAAAACGTGCCCAACTGTTTATCTCATGAACGTGGCCAGCGGTCACCAAATCACTGATTGTTGCTCAACAGCACCAACTTTTTTTTAAATTACCAGAAAACCTCACATGGCCTAGTTCAAGTTAAGACTGTATATGCAGAGTATATCAATATTTCTCCCTCATAAATAAAGGTGAAGAGATATAGAAATTTTGATGGGATTCCATTAAATGTTTGTTCACCTTGTTTCCGTTTGGATTACCCTATATTTTTTTAGGAGCCCAAGAGCCCTAAAGCTCTAGAAAAGTTTCTGAAGGATTACTGGGTCATTTTTTGACAAACAAAAAAATTATCAACTGTTTTATAATTTTGAGAGACGTAGAAAATTGAGTACAGAGCCGTTTTTTTTTAAAGTTGTTGACAAAAAAAAAGAAACATATATTTTTTTTTATATATTTTTTATTTATATTTTTTTCACATATTGAAAAACCGCGCTGTACTTAATTTTGTAATACACTCACTACACCGTATAAAAAAAATTGAGTTTTTATCTCCATTTTTGAGGGAGAAATCCTTTAAATAGTTTTTAACTACTGAGAATACAGCCGTAGAGAGAGAAAGTCAGAAATCGCAAAAGAAAAAGCGAGACACGACCACAAACAATTTAGGTAAAGTATAGTAAGTCCAGCTGAACTGTGATTCAAGTGAGCCGGGCAAATTTTCTAGTTTAGCATTGTAGGCTTGCCACCTTTTGAATTAAAAATGGAAAGTTCTATTGATGCTGGAAAATGTTGATATTTTCCTATAAACAAAAATTGTTGCCATTCCCGGTTGAACCGGAAAAGCGGAAAAGAACGGCCGAAATTCAAATTGAATTTCTTGCTCATTGTTGCAGAGTTCGGACACACATCCTTCTCTAAGTTTGGAATTCCTGCAGCAAAATTACTTTTCAAAAGAAACAATCGACAAAATAATTAACTCTATACTGAAAAATTCCCTCCAAATTTTTCATCATCATATATACGGAACTTGAACATTTATTTTTATTTCTATGTTCGTGATTTATTCTTACGTAACCATTTCTCCAATTTACCTATTGTATTGTTATATTGACTGTTGTTATACTGAACTATTGGTCACCTGCAATTTACAGACAGTTCTTTGTTAATAAAGTTGTATATACCGGGTGAGCCATAAAAAACCGTGCTCTGAATTTTTCCCTCTGAAATTTTTATTCCTCCACCGATTTTATCGAGCTTTTCAGCATTGGATATCCGCCATATGCTCATTTCTCAACCGATTTTCTCAAATTTAGTGGGTACCAATGACTAGCCAATTGGACAGGCTACCTTTATCATAATATGACAAAATGACAGACCTGTCAAAAAACAAGATGGCGGAAGCAATTGAAAATAGAATTTCTTTTGTCGTTATTGCTTTTTGATAAAAATGAGCGGAAAGTCAAAACCAATCATCATGAAGGAATAGACTTCCCTCGACAATCCAAGACAGCAACCAGTCAAATCGGTTCATCTAATGAGGAGCTACGGCAAGTTGAAGCGAAGCCTATTTTCCGTTTTTCTATTCCAACAAGTAGCCCAGGCTTTTTAGTCGAAAAAACGGCAAAACATGAAACAAATTAAAACACGGTCAATCTCTTCAGTTTTGGGTTCACTAGACTTTGCTGTATAACATACAAAAAGTCCCCAACTTTCCCCCGTGTGCGTCATTGTTTTTTGGACAGGCAAAGATGAAGACACCTCAAAATGCACTTTCCGCTTAAAAATGCTCTTAGTTCTCAACCACCCAATCGATTTCCCTTATCTTGGTCTTGAATGAAAGATAATGAATCAAAGTGAATGATATGGGATAGCTTTTGTCCGAAATTTGACACTAACAGACTTAATTTCTTGATAATGACACTTTTTTTGTGCTTTTTTTTTCTTATGCTTCAGTTAACATCTTACTTTTGCATCGACCACCAAATATCACTTGGTATTATTATATGCAGTAGATTCCCTACAGTTTCAGCTTCAAAATGACGTATCTTTTAGCTCCATTGTGAATTGTCCAGCAATTCCAATAAGGATTCTATGAAGTTACGTCAAACGCATTATGTGAGGAAAATCACTTCAACATTATTAACCTAGACTTTGATCTGTGATAATTGATCCTACGTTCAATATGCACAGCATCGTACTGACTAAATGTGGTCTGGTAGTACTCGTATGAGTAGGTACTAGGTACATTTTCGCAATTTTCCTCTATGGTTTTAGCGCTACTACTTGTAGCGCTTATAGTTTGTTCTTGTTACTGCCGTCTGCAGTATCCGGCAATATCTCAGCTACTAAACTTCGGATTGCGCTTGGGTTTTTGCTAGATGATAGCATTGTATAACTATTACTAGTAGGTCAACCTCGAGTTTGGGATTTTGTCGCTAGATGTCGCCTAGAGCAATTAGCTCGCAAGAAATCATCAGCGCATATGAGAAAAATTAAAATTTCTGTACCAAACCATCAACATCTATCAGTAAGTTGGGCGCCACGTTGAAATTTGAAGACAGCGTGATTTATAACTAATTTGAGCGACCAAACGACAAATGCTGAGCACGCCACCTGCCCGTGCTTTCCGCAAATTGCACAATTTGAACGGAGGCTGGCCTACTAGGAGTAGTTATACAATGATGATAGCTTAGGTACTCTAGATGTACAAACAACAAAGATATTTTATTTCATTATTCGTCCGTCCGTCCGTCTGTGTGTCTGTCATTTCACGCAATATCGCGGCTCCTAGACCTCGAATTAACCTCGGGTTTTTGCTAGATAATAATAGCTAAGGTACTCTAGATGTAAACAAACAACACGGTGGGCTACGCGGGAGCACCCACGTGTAGTTGGTCGCATCTTCCTCCAGCTCCGGAGACTCTTTTGAAGATAGTGTCTTGCAACTGCAAGAAGAACTGCGGTCTGAAATGTAGATGCAGGCGATCTTCCTTGTCTTATTCGCAAATGTGTAAGTAAGTTCTGTAGGGGCACAACATGTGAGAGTCTACCCCACCTTGTTGAGTATGACCCTGAGGACGATCTATAATTTTTATAAACTTATGTTTTTAGTCCATTTAGGTGCTAGATAACTTTGCTATTATTTTAGATGGGTATAGGTACTATCGGTAGGTATTCCAGGTAACTATCTATTTATTGTTTGGAAATCAACAGACGAGTTTTTAACGAAACTAATATTGGACAAAATAAGCTTAGAGTACGGATGGTAAGCTAGATGCGATTTTTTTTGACTACTAGTGATCTTGAGATTATAATAATAATAATTTGGTATTTTTTGCAAAGCATGGCTCTAAAAATCTTCCTGTGCTGTGCTAGACTTCCAATACATTATTAATATATAAATACAATGTTAAAGCTCTGTTTTGAAAAGATTGTGAGCATTTTTGATTGAAAAAAATTATAATTTGCGCTTGAAAATTGTGGATTTTTAATTCACGATATTTTCACGTTGAATACATCAATGATCGAAATTTCGAATAGGATCGATAACTGCAACTATTTCACGCATTTACATCAGGCATTCGACATAATTATCATTTCTTGAATACTATAAAATCGAGTTGGTTTGATGTTCGGTGTAAGCCAGCTTGAAACTGAAAAATGTGGCTATACCCGCGGGAAAGTTGCTGTTGTTATATTTTTATTATTTTAATGTAGAGTGTTCTCTCTTCGGAAGCTAGAGAATTGTTTTGGCTATAAGAAGGAACCTTTAAGGATGAAATCAAAGCTATATTACAGCTACAATACATTTTTTTCAACTGCGCGGAGATATTTTTGAGTGACATTTAGGACTTTGACATTTTTTTCAATAAATTATTTTTCTCACCTTGTAACCACTTACGTCTCGTTTATGATATGATAGTCTTATGCAGAAAAGTCCATATAATTAATCCAATCTTGAATCCAAATGATTGATGCCTCAAACGCAAAAATAACCCAAATTGAAAAACCGGCTTTATTTTGGTCCCAAAATCACGTTTTTCTGCCGAAAATTGCTCGAAAGATTTTTTAAACAGAATTTAAATGTCATATTCGGATTTGCGAGGTCAAATTTAGTGGGAAACGATACCTAGCATGCCAGTATTGTCTCGATATTATTGAAAACCAAATTTCTTGCATAGGTCACCAATTGCCCCCTTCCCGAGCTCCCCTCACGGGGACTATAGACATCTAATTTGTCAATAAGCTTCACTTATTACCCACTGTATCCAAATATAATAAATTAGAAGCCACTGACTAGACTACTCTTGTCCTAGAATTTTTTTAATGAAAATTTTGACCCCCCCCCTCAAAAATTATGACGCACACGGAGGAAAGTTGGGGATTTTTGGTATGTTGTTAAGTAAGGTTAAGTGGGTACGATACCGTGACGATTGCACGTGGATTAATTTGTTTCATGTTAAATGCTAAAAAGCCTGGGCTAAAGGACGAATAAGGCCCATTTTCAATAGTTTCCGCCATCTTGAATTAAAAATGTTGGCCATTTTCTTATATGAAAATGGCAGCATGTCCAATTGGCTAGCCATTGATACCAAATTTGGAAAAATCGGTTGGAAAATAAGGATATGGCAGGCAGGATTCCAAAATTTGGGTCATTTATGCGGGAATTTAGGAACCGGTAGGTAGGCTTCGCTTTAACTCGCCGTAGCTCCTCAGCAGATGACCCGATTTGATTGGTTGCGGTCTTGGATTGTCAAGGAAGGTCTATTTCTTCATAACAATTATGAATAAATATAATTGTGGTTTTGACTTTCTGCTGATTTTCATCGTAAAGCAATAAGGACAAAAGAAATTCTATTTTCAATTGCTTCCGCCATATTGGATTTCGACATGTACGCCATTTCCTCATATTGAAAAGATAGCCTGTCCAATTGGCTAGCCATTGATACCAAATTTGAGAAAATCGGTTGAGAAATGAGCATATGGCGGATTGGCGGACAGGATACCTAAATTTGGATCAATTATGCGGAAATGAAAAAACGGAAAGTAGGCTTCGCTTCAACTCGCAATAGCTCCTCAGCCGATGACCCGGTTTTACTGGTTGTGGTCTTGAATTGACATGAAAGGTCTATTCCTTCATAATACATTATTGGTTTTGACTTTCTGGTAACTTTCAATAAAAAAAAGCACCGAGAACAAATGAAGGCCTAATTTTAATTGTTTCTGCCATCTTGAATTTTAAAATGTCGGCCATTTTAAAATACGGAAATAATAGCCAATTCAATTGGCTAGCCAATGCTGGAAAGTTCGATTAAATCGGTGGCGAAATAAAAATTTTAGAAGGAAAAATTCCGAGCACGGTTTTTTATGGCCCACCTGGTACCTATGTATGTTATATTATAAAAAAAAAAACACTGGTACTTAGTCTCTTCACGAAACAGTTTATTCCAAAAGTTTGTATTTGGCTGTATTTACCCTGTATTTAGTTCAGATATTGGTAAACTTCTAAACAACGTCACTCAGATAATTCGAATCACGGTTCTGCTGGACGTACCACAGAAGTATTGATCAAAGCAAAGCCAAAGCTGCAAAAAAAGAGCATCTGCTGTTACAATATTTGTTGGTGACTCCAATTCAGGAATAAGTCACAAACCCGTTCTATTGGCGGAGGAGCCGTTTTGAGCTTATACTGAGTTCATCGCAAATCTGATAACGTTTTCTGGAGCTCAGGAGCTCCTGCTATTGGAACTAGCGACACATACAGGGATATGCTGCAATGGAGTATTTGCCACTAGAACTTTCGTGGCGTTCCTGGACAATTAAATTGTACAAGAACATTCTAGAATTTATTTGAGGATTTAAAAGGAGCGACACCAGCCGGGCCGGAGCAGCTCAGTGACGAATACGGTACGAACACTGCGATGGGTTTCTAATGGGCGAATTCAAAATGGCGGCCATAAGAAAAAAAGCAGTCGACTGTCATATTTTCGAAAATACGGTGACAACCATCACATTTTATTCACGAAGTCATTCTTTGTGGAAATGCAAAGTTTTATCCAAATATCTTGAAAAATCACTGAATTATTGGAAAATGAGAAAATGTCCATTTTCATGAAACCGACCACTAAATTCAAAATATTTCAGAAACGGCTCAGAATATTCCAACACGGCTTGTTTAAATTTGATGAGCATTGAATTGTGAATTTATTTACATGCTGATTTCCATAACTCGAACTTTGTTGGTTCATGAGTTGCAATTTTTATGTTTTTGATCACCTGTATACGGCGTCTGCACGGACCAACATCTTGGCAACACCTCTTAAAATGAAGGCATGGGTATGTATAACATTCGTACCAAACGGCACTGCTTAATCATTAAATGCAAGGTGGTTGGCGCCTAACATCCGGACTACCAAGGAAATCGGTTTCGGTCCGGCCGCGGCCCTGCTTTCTGTTCTTGCGCAGGCTGGTTTCTGGTACGGTTTTTTCCCCCCAGTGTTCTTTCGAGGATTTCCCTAAATGTTTCGAGACAAGGCTTGAGGCGAAGTGATGTTATTCAATTTTATGTAAGGCTCTCCACAAAGGCTCTTCTACTTCAATTCTCCAGTAAACCGCCTTGCCGTGACATACAATGAGCTTCAAAAGAAGTTCGATATCTTTAACTGCAGTGCGGCTGATATTAAGTGAATTTTTGATTGCGATGCAATCGATTGTATTGTTTTTCATCTGTGATGATGGGGCAGTTTATCTTTTTTAATGTATGTGGTCCCGCGGTGATGCTATTACCTCATTACCTACTGGACTTGATAGTTTGTTACGTGCCCTCATACTAATAATACTAATACAAAACTGTAATAATAGTAGTACGCTGTAATAAATGGTGTGTGATTGTGCATTTGACATATCAAATGATTGAAGAACCCAAAGGAAATTTGCAACAATATGCTTTTCTCTTTGAGTGAATCTTTTGCAGTCACCGGATGCTCACAGTATGCAATTAGCCGCATTGTCCTCGCTGACGACTGACAGTTTCTGACAATGCACCTTTTGTAATGATAATGAATAAAAGGATGCGACATTGAAGTTATTCTCAGGCGAGCTTTGTGCATGCTTCCTGGTGCGCTATGTTATTAAATTCTCGAAAAGTCATTTTGTCACCAAGAATGAAAATTATTATAATGAAAAAGTAGGTACGTTCCGTCGGAAAGAACTGGAAGAAACGCATCGGCATTACATGTAAATTAATCGTTTTTGAGCAGGACAAAGTTGCACGGTCTGCTGTCAGGCGGGCAGGCAGCCCGCGTGACGGAGAGGCTAATCTGAAAAGTTTAAAACACCGGGCAGGTATCGGAAAAAAATTAGGAAATTTCAATAAATTATCCTTGCGGCGGAACGTCACACGGAATGTAAAGTCTAGCTGGCTGGCTGGCTCCGGCTGACTGGGGGATTCCCCCCTGCTACAGTTCCCGACGCCCGCGCAAAAAATTACTCTTGCGCACGCCTCTCCTCCCCGAAGAGTTCCATTACATGCAAATGTTCCAAAAGGTTTGATGAAATCCCCCACTTTTTTTTTTGGTTATTTATTCCTTTTGTTCGGTCCTTATCCTGTATCTTGTTTTACGCGCGAACACAAAGGAGTCGAAAACGGCAACGTCCTGATGGGACGGCTTGCGGCCTTGCGGGTCAGACATTTGAGAAAGCAATCACGAGAAAATGTAAGTTGCTGTCACCAGGAATAATCGTTTGGGAATTGTGTGTAAAGCGACGCGGTTTCCAGGTCGTAAAGAACGCTGACATTTAATGCTCATCATTCTGTTTGTAGCTAAGAGCAAGAAGATTATTGCAGTATAATAGGTAATCAAACTAATCTAGTGAACCAAAGTTACCATTTCTAAGCTTTCGCCTAGTAGCTCCGCCAAAATTGTATTACCCTAAACCCCGCCAAGCAACGCTCTGACGTCTTATAGACAGCAGACAGCGGTAAAGTCAGACCTCTTTCACCCGCTTCTTGGGAAGCACCAATGGGGTCTTTCCACATACTTCAAACTTAAATTGCTATATTACCCAAGCCTAGAGAGACGTCCGACACCAACAATCACTGGGCGCCGCCATATTAATGCGGCTATTTGGCCATTACTTCGACCTTGACAAACGGTAACAGGGGCCCGGCCAGCAAAGAAAGTCACATCACATCAGAGCACAGTACAGATCATCGATAATTATAATAGCATGGCAGTTGCAGAGTCGCAGAGATACCGCACGGCCCCCATGATGTGGGCACATAACTTTACGTTTCATTTACTTGGAACTCAGTGGCTCCCACCGTCCAACTTGACTTGACCTTATTCAATGATAATTTGCAGTTTTGAGACCACCACACTCAATTAAGCAAGGATCATTGAAACAACTAGATAGATTCTGGGTAGTATTGAAAAAAAATAAGCATAAGCATTTGCTTAGATTTCGGAGGAGTTGCTAAGCAGACTTTCCCTAGCAACGCCTATGAAATCTAAGCAAATGCTTATGCTTATTTTTTTTATTGACACCACCCATTGTGAAACTACAGCTTGAGGTTTGATTGAGTTCCGTGGCTCTGAAAACATTCCGCAGTATCTAAATCGCTCGGCCCACTTGTGGGAAACTTGTGGGAAACTTTGGATTGTTTCCTTTTGTCTGTACGAAATTACCTGCGCTATTTACTTATTGCTCCAGTTTCTCTATGTACAGTTATTATTATTAGGCTATTTTGGTTTGTTTCACATTCGTGTACCTACAATTAGTGTGAATAATTTGGTTTTTAACGCCATTGGCGTACCTGTGTGTCATAATCTTTGTGTCAGTATTCAGAGCCCTCCGCCTGTTCCAGTTCTCAAATATTTTCTTGTTGAATTGAATTGCATTGAAATATTTTCCCTTTTGTTTGTTTATTTACTCACTGGAATTTTGCAAATGGCGCTGGCGAGTATGATCGAGCCTTGATGTACCTATTTTACTAATATTTTCTTGAATACCGTGGAAGTCGTTCCTACTATCAACCACTTTTACCCAGCCTAAAATTGACTTTTATAACGTTCACTTCTGTCTATGTGTCAGGGGGCTTTTACCGTCCAAGCAGGTTGTACGGTACTTTTTGCTGGGGAGTCACGTTCATTTATTTTGCTTTGTTTGCTATGAGATGGTTTGATGCTACCTGCCAGGGGAGGGACAGGGTCAGCCATGGTAGATACGAACGGTTGGTTGCAACTTAGTCGCTTGCGGCTCGTGTAACAAGGCACATGTCAGTTTGTGTGGAATAGGTTTTCTTACAGTGTCCTTGAGTACAGGTTTGCAACAGGATTACCCTCATTGTGTAGTTATAGTATTTTGGATAAGTTTTCTAGTGTTTTATTATGCCCTGTCTACTAACATGTCTTCAGTTGTTGCCTTTTGAGTGTCTGTGTGAGTTTGGCGTCCTTTTGTTTTGCGTTCCTTTGCGTTCTTATGCGTTGCTTTGTGTTACTTTGCGTTGATTTGCGTTACTTAGCGTTGTTTTGCGTTACCTTGCGTTACTTTGCTGCATTGGAGGAAGGGGAGCAAAGTACTAGTGAGCTTTACATTTTGTCACAACATATTTGAGAACCTTTTTTTTTTGTTCAACTAAGAGGTTTCTTGAACGGACATCTTCCTCTGAGTACCTATTATTCGAATCCGTCACTCTCCTTTTTTCTTGACTTGACAGTTTCACAGTATACTTTGTTCATTCTGCCAGTCACATATTAGTCGTTAGAGCATCAAGAGGCGAACCAAAGCGGGCACAACGTAGGGTTCAGATGATCGCAGGCCAATCACTTAAAATGTTGCAAGAAGGGGGGCGTACACACACTGGAAATTACCGTTATACCGTCCTGATTTATCGATCAAAGCCTTTGACCGGCCGGTAGCTCAGAAGCTTAACGCAGCACAACACCAACCTAGAGGTCCTAGGATCAAATCCGGCCGGCGGCAGCACATTTTCTGAGCAAAAATTTATTGTGACATCGAAATGTATACCTTTGTACTGATTTATAAACTGAACTAATAAAATGTTACAAACTCCTATAATCAGAAGAAGGTTGAGAAGGAGGAAAACAATTTATTTATTTATTTAATTTATTTATCGATCAAAGCCTTTATCAACCATCAGCCGTAAGCAATTTTTGTGGTTATTTTCCATAAGGGTCAATGTACGATATAGTTCGCGCCTCGCGCCGGAAGTGCACTTGTGTTTCTGCAATTCTGCAGTTTTTATGGAAATTTTTCGTTTCAAAGTTTATTTGCGCTAGAAGAGACTGGACGAGGCTAGAATGTGTATTTATGTGATTGTGCATCTATAGTCGGAACAATTTAGCGAACGATGTACGTCAGCGGTTCATTCGTTCATTTCAACTTAAGAAACCTATTTTTTCCTCATTTGTCTCACAAAATACCAAAGTAATACCTTTAACGTATATTTGATTGTGAGAAAAATTGAAAAATATGTTTGACCAATATCGGGTTTTACAATGCCGGTGATATGTTCTTCAGGCTGTCTGCTTAGTGTTGCACACACGATTTTTTCGAAATTAGCGGCCATACGAACGGTTTCAGCTAAAACTAGACGGATTACCTTAGCGGTATTCATGGATGTTCTCAACGCCTTTTCCTCTTTTGTGATCTTCAGTGTCCTTTGTTCAGGGTGGTCCATCCTAGTGTAGTTATCCCATAGCGGCCTTACCTTTCAAGATAGAGAAAAAGATGTGAAAGAAAACAAATATGGTTTGATGAGACCTATAACCCAAAATTATTTTCAGCTATACAGAGTGTCTTATTTTGAAGGGATTACGAAACGTCAATTTTTTTGCATTTTTCTGTTCAGCTTTTTCAACTGTCTCATGCCTGTATTTTTGTTTTTCAATTGTATGGCAGTGCTAGAAACTAAAAATAAAAAATTAAAAAATTTGCATATTCACAGTTTTCTTGAAAAAATCGTAGCGGCCTTGCTTTACAAAACTAAGAGATGAAACTTGACATGGTGATAGTCAAGTCAAAGACCAATATTTCAATGTCAAAAAAATGCGATTTTGCGAAATTGCGACAAAAAAAATCGAACATTATAATTTTCAATAAAGTATCCTAACTAGGTACTATTATTTTCAAATGGCATGCCCCCAATCTTATAACGTTAGCTTTTTTTTATCCTTTTCAATTTTTACTAGGAGTAACCCACCCTTAAACTTTATTTTTTTAAGTTTATCGAGAATTTTCACAAAATTTGCAATTTTTTCTATTTTCCAAAAAATTGAGTTGGCTGTGATGAATGACAGACAAGCCAAATAGTACGCAGCTCTCAGTTAGTCAGTCTGAATATTGTCAAACTGAGATAAATGACTTTACGCGAGGGGAAATTATTGATACGATAATCTGGTATTAATATATATCCAGGATTCCACTTTGTTGTCTTTTTGCGTTGAAGCCACTTTTTTTGTTCGACAATATTTTTACTGACTAACTGACTTGTCTGTCATTCATCACGGCCAACTCAATTTAAAAAAAAAAACAAAAAAAAAGCAAATTTTGTGAAAATGTCCGATTATCTTGAAAAAGGGTGTTCAAGGGTGGGGTACTCCTGGTAAAAATGAAAGAGGATATAAAAGGCTATTAGATAACGTTATAAAATTGGGGGCATGCTATTTGAAAAAAAAAATAGTTATGATACTTTGAAAATTGAAAAGTTTGTTTTTTTTTTGTCAAAAACTTGACCCCATTTCATCCCTTAGTTTTGAAAAGGAAGGCCGCTACGATTTTTTAAAGAATACTATGAAAATGCGATTTTTTTCAGTTCTTATTTTTAGTTGGTAGCACTGCCACACAATTGAGAAATAAAATACAGGCATTTGACAGTTGAAAAAACTGAACAGGAAAATGCAAAAGAATATAGGATGTTCCACTCAAAAAAATTGACGTTTCGTTAATCCCGTCCAAATCAAACACCCTGTATAGCTGAAAATAATTTTAGGTTATAGGTCTCATCAAATCATATAACTTTTCTCTTACATCTTTTTCTCTATCTTGAACGGTAAGACCGCTATGGGATAATTACGCTAGGATGGACCACCCTGTACAGCATTCAGGGTAAATCTGTACTTATCCATCAAGTCCAGGCCGAGTTCAAAGTCGTAAACAGTGTCAGCTGTAGTAAGTTCACTCCTACCGTGATTTTAGTCGACTGTGAGATTTTGTTTCTAAGTCTCCAATCTGAAATTTGAAAACTCTCTACAACTTGGCAGTTGGTTGCACTGCTGTTCGACAACTCAAGTTTGACAATACAGTCCTCAAATTAATTATCGCTCCAATATCCATATGAAATAGGATTACGGCTACATTTCTTCTTTTTTCAAGTCTTCTCAGATCTGGAGGTGAAACATCCACCAGCAAAGATAACCCACCCATAATTTCAATAAGCTTTTTTTTCGGAACTCAAGCCAGACGCACACTTGGCAGTTGGACGTCAAGTCTACAATGTCAAACTGAAAAATTTGCTTCTGAATTTGCCCAGCCAACGGTATAGGAGTGAACCTACTATACCAGGACCTATTCTCGCTGGAGAAATCGTCCAAAGCTAATGTTTCACGTCAGCTTCATGCACCGTACAATGTAGGTATGTAGTAAGACTCTGTGGCTGTGGTCAAGCCACACAGCATGTTTCAATGATGATTCCGACATAATAAACCTCAGAACAGAATGACCCCCCCACCCCGCCACTAATAAAGTATGAATGTGAAATGGGAGAAATTTGTATAACTATCATTCTCGAATGATCAGTAAGTAATGTATCCGATTTGAATTGAAAAAAGGCTCTACTTCTATACTCTCTAGTAGATTTCACTTTTGAAAGTTTTCAGTGACTTGGGCAGTATCAAAATCACCCATATTGGGACTAATTGGTAACCATGATCAGATCTACTTGAGGTGAGGTGAGGTAGTAAGAACAGTCACTGCCTATTAAAAACACGTACAGCTTTGACGCGGAATGTATTGATTTTTGAATTTTGGCTACTCTGTCACTGTGACATCAAGCCAAAAATTCCAAAAGTCAGCACACTCCGCGTCAAAAGATGTAGGTACGCGTTTTCGATGGACAATGACGTACGTTCACTTGATGTAACGTATGGTTACCAATTTAGCATTTTTGAACATGCCGGGCTCAATAAGTGTCAATGTGATGTCGCAGCATGCTTCATTGGGTCATCTTTCTAAAAGAAGTTCAGCGAATTACCTCTTCTGGGGACCGATGAGATCAAATCTTTTTATGGTACAATTCATACAGCCATTGTGAACGTTTCAGTGAATTTTCAAAGAAAAGCAGCATCTCTGGCAGATTCTATATCAAAAATCCCATAAGAAACCAAGAACTCTTTGAAAAAACAAGATACTTTTTAAAAGGCACCATCAACATTTTTCAAATCGGATGTTTCTTTCAGAAGATATTCTTGCTTCGAATTAAAGCAAATTTTAGTCTATGCTTAACTTTTGACGAGCAGTAGTTTATCATACCCCTATTCCTGTTGATGACTTGTACATTTAAATGTATTTTGTAACCGGGAGTGTTGATATCGCAAAACTTTTGAAAGCTGTTGCTTATTCCATACTCTTTCTGCATATTCATGTCCAATTGTTCTTAAGACTAAAATAAACAATTGATCTACCGCCGATTACCCCCTGCTGGTCTGAGATATAGGGGTACAGATATTGTACCCTATTGAACCAGATTCGATTCCGCGTTTGCACAAGTCGAACCTGTAGATCACGATGCAATTTCCACCGGAATGATACACCACTCAGAAAATGCTCTGGAGTCACTATTGAGACGAAGGGTTGCAATCCATAATGTTGGTATTGAAATTGATGCTGGGGCGGAAATAAGTATAAAAGTTGTCTGAAAACATGAACGAAATACCTCATATAGGCAACTTTTATTTTCTCTCTCAGCATTAATTTTAATAGCAACAATGTGAATTTTCCAGACCTCAAAGTGGTTCGAACTTTATTTGATGAATGTATGTAATACCTAAGTGACACAATAAAAAACGTGGATCCGAACATATTGGATGCTAGGATTATCTCTCAGATATTCACAGATTTATATAATCAACTAGAAAATTTGCAATGAAAAATTCAACTCTATTGTGATGCAAGAAAGTGCTGCTGAGAAATCAAACATGGCAAGAATCGAATGTCTCGTACTGCTCGTATCAATATTTTTTGCACTACTTTCAAAATTTTTTTCATTCAAATTGACAAGCCTATACTGTCTAATGGACGTAAAGTGTACTTATTAACAGCTTAATGGAGACCTCAAGTAGAAGTTCCTCTACACCTTGCATTAATTAGTAATTCCTGAAGTGTGTCACTTGAGATTATCACGGAATATGTCCCCAAAATTGTTATATTCTAGGTGTCCTGGATTAGGTCTTAATTGCCTAATTGCGCCACAATATACACGCATCAATACAAAATTGAAGCCTTTCACCCCGTACCTACAAATATCCAACATTCACTGCCATTAGTGGTTACCTAATTATTATCTAAACAGACTCTATCATTAAAGAAACACTTTCTTACGTCTTTGGAGCTACAATTATTATCATAAGAAACGGAGAACTCTATAAAAGCCTCCTCGTTGCTATCAATTTCGGTAATTATGGCACCGGCAAGTATGGATGAACATCTTGATTGTTTATATTGTTCAATTTTTAACTGACATTTGATCTGCAGAAAAATACTTCATACCTATAAAAGATGTAACCAAAATAACGCTGCTCCTGGCCAAAGTCCTGCTGGAGGGCACAGCCTTCTGGCCGGAATTGTCGAGGAGGACGACGAAAATCCTGAACTGGATGATGATTGGTCTTTGGACAATAATAGTGATAGGCCAAATCGTGTTTGTGACGAACAAAGCAAACGATTTATCTACCATTGCTTCTGTCATGTCGGAAATATCAATAGGATTTCAGGTGAATTTACAGAAATTACTGTTTTGTTTTGTATGAGTATACTAACAAAACTTTCAGTTCATCATCAAAGCGCTTGTTCTGACTTTTTATGCAAGGTCACTAACTGACTTGTTGAGAAAAATTTGGGTGGAGTTCTGGCCTTGCAACTTGGCCGAGCAAGAGCTTTACAGTGGCTTGAAGTTTCGAAGTACCGCCTTGATAGTCAGCATGAGCTGCATGTTCCTCAGCGCGTACGTTTTCAGCATGGGTTTCGTGAGTTTCCCGCTCATAAAAGGACTGCGGGTCCTTCCGCTCCAGTCGGTTTATCCGTTCGATTGGAGTTCTTCGCCAACTTACGAAATTATCTGCGTCGTTCACTGGTTCGCACACATGTACATACTCGTGGTGTCGATACTCGGACACGACTTTTTGTTTTACGGCATTTGCGCCAACATCATTGCACAGTTCTTGCTGCTGCAACAGATGATGAGCAAGCTGGGCACGGGTTTTGTCGACAAGACCATTTCAAAGTTGGACCGCAACTCCGAAGAAGTTTCCAGAAGATTCGACGTGTGGAGAAATGATGGTCTGATAGAAAATGACTGTGATGATTTGAGACTTTTGAAGCGTTGTGTTCGGCAACATCAAATTTTATTGAGGTAAGCAAGCACGAATGGAGTAGCAATAACGGGTGTTCATTATTTAAAATGCTTCAGAGTTACTTGTGATTCACGTTGGATTTCATAAAGTGGACATTACTTTTATTGCGTTTAGACTGGCACTCAATAAAAGAAAATGTCCAAAGTCACAGTCAACACGGAAGTAGTTTTCCTCAAATTGTGTTCATTGTGTCCAGAATTGATTCCATCTCAATCTAAAAAACTCGAACCATGCAGGATGGTCCATTTTGAATAATATAAATAGTTGAGGTAAAAACCAACTTTAATGGGTAGCCCGGTAGCCCAACATTTCTCCAAATTAAACATCTCTACTTCAGTACATAAACAAAAATAAGGGGTGCACCTATTCACGCGACGAATGAAGGAATATTGCACCTAGATGAGTATTATAAAACCTTCCAAAAGAGTGGTTATGATGTGAGGTTTTGAAGATATAGATAACATCTTCAAGAGGTATTTTAATAATGAGCACCAATATACGACGATGTTGACGTTGACGATGTACGATAAGACCAGAAAGTCTTCATGTATTAATAAAAAGATTTATTATTATTATTATACAGGGTGATTTGTAATATTCAATTCAATGGTCTAGCTCTGTTGAATCACTCTGTGTGTTCCAGAGAAAGTACGTTCAGCTGAACTTTGATTCGAGTGACCTGATAGATACGACGATACGAGTAGAAAAATACTGTCGTTGACCTAAGAAATTCTGATTCCAAGTTTTCAAATTTGAACTATAGGAAATGGCGTGATTTTTCGATCTATTTCAATCTTCATTTATAAACAATCAAATCATAGTAGTTTGTGATAAAAAGGCGAAGCAGGACAACTTGACGCCGCCGACTTGACGCCGGCCAACTTGACGCGGGACAACTTGACGCCAGGACAACTTGACGCGGGACAACTTGACGCCAGGACAACTTGACGCGGGACAACTTGACGCCAGAACAACTTGACGCTAGGATTTATTATAATTTCAGGACTCTCGTTGGCCAGTTTGTGTCTTTTTGTACCCCAACTGGCCCCCTTGTGTTCTCCTGTGGTTTTTCGGAACTAGCAAGCCCCTTATGCCTACTTCTTGTGTCTTATATTTTTGAGTCCCAATGACCTCAGTTTGTATAACTCGAAGTCACAGCCCCCATGCGACTTTATGTGTCATTTCAAGCCCTGATGAGCCCCTACTTGTGTCTTCGTGTTGTTTTTGGAACTTTACTGGAGCCACTCTGTTTTCACATAGCGTTTTTAAGAACCCTGATAACCCCCTCGATGACCTTCTTGTGTTTTCATGTGAAGCTCTAAATTCTATCGAGCCCCCTTGTATCTTCTTGTGTTTTGGAACCCTGCCGGCCCCCATTCTTTCTTGCTGGAACAATTTGGGCCATGTGTCTATGGTGACGCTTCCAGCCCCGCAATAAGCTTCATTTCGTCTTTTCATGTCGTGGAATCCTAGCGGCCCTTGTTGTGTCTTGCTACGTTTGTCGGAAACGCAACGGAGCCCCTTTGTCTGTACTTGTCGTTTTGAAACCTGATAATCCCCCTCGTGCCTTCATGTGGTGTTGTGTGAGACCCTGATGGACCCCCTTATATCTTCTTGTGTTTCTAGTCCTATATGGCGCCAGGCGCCCCCATTATGCCTTGCTCTTTGTCAATCGGAGCTTCAATAGGCTTTTTTAGGCCTTTTTTTGTGTCTTCATTTTGACGAAGAGCCCTCACATGTTTTCTGTGGTTTTCGGAAAACGCGAGCCACCTCATGCTCACTTTTCTCATGTTTTGGAGCTCTAGCGACCCATTATGTCTTGCTGTGTCAATCGGAGCCCCCCCCCCTCTGTCTTTAGGTACCGTATTGTGCCCCGATGACCCCTTCGTATTTTTTTGGCAGTTTCGGAACACTATCGAGCCCCTTTATATCTTTTTCACTTTGGAGCCTTACTGGCCCCCATTGTGTCCTTTTGTGTCGTTTCGAGCCCCCAATGAACCCTTTGATGTTTTCTTAAGGTTTTCGAAAGTCTAAGCGTGCCCGCTAATGTCTTCTTGTGATGGAGATCTAGAGGCCCTCATTCGTGTTTTGCTAAGTAATTCGGAGCCCCAGTGAACCCCCTTGTGTCTTTATGTGTTGTTACCGATGAGTCCCGTTTTGTCATTTTCTTCGAATGTTTCCTTACTCTATTCCCACAAAATTCCTGGCGCAAATCGTCCGGCGTCAAGTTGTCCCGGCGTTAAGTTGGTCGAAGCAGGACAGCTTGATGCCGGCCATCCTGACACGGGACAACTTGACGCCAGGACAACCTGACCCGTGGACAATTTGATGTGTCGCTTCAGCCTTGACTAGCCCCCTTTATGTGTCTTCATGTTGCTTTTGGAACTCTATCGAGCCACAATCTATCTTCTCAGATTTTGTAGTGCTTGAGTTTTTCTTTGTCAATCGGAGCCCCGCTGAACCCTCTTGTGTTCACTTGAGGTGTTCGGAGTTCTGAGGAGCCCCCTTATGTCTTACTATGTTTTAGAGCTCAAGCAGCTCCCATTTTGTCTTGCTGTGTTAAATCTAAATTCCAGTGGATCCTTTTGTGTATTTATATGTCGTTTTGAGCCCTGATGAGCCCCCTTGAGTGTTCATGTTGCTTTCGGAATCGTAGTATCTACCCTTTATGTCTCCATATGGCGTTGTGAGCACCCTTATTCAGAGCCCAATTGGACACTTTTGTTTTGAGCTCCTCATGATTTTTCGCCCCTCCAGAATTTCAATAAGCCTTGTGCCTTCTTTTATTCTTGAAACCCTACTGGCCCTCTTGTTTCATCAATGTCGATTGAAGCCCTGCTGAGTCCTCTTACATTTTTCTGTCGCTTTCGAAGCTTTAGTAAACATCCTCGTGAACACCTTTGTGCTTTTGTGTAACATTTGGTGCCCCCGTGTGTCCTCAATCTCAAGTACCGTTTGGAGCCCTGGTGAGTCTTTCTATGTTTTTTTACGTGTTTAGAATTCCCGTAAGCCCCTTTTGCCTTCTTGTGTAATCCAAAGCACTATTGAGCCCCCTTGTGCCTTCAATGTCTTTTGAAGTCCTGATGAGCCCCCTTGCAATTTCCCATGTCTTAGGGAGCTTTCAAGCAATCGAAAGCACACTTGTGTTTTCGTCTGGTATTCAAAGTCCTACTTGGTCCGCTTGTGTCCTCATATGCCGAAAAAGCTCCCTTTTGCTTCCATGTGTTGTTCATAGCCCCACTGGACCCCATTGTGTCTTCAATAATAAATGGTGTTTAAACCCCTGCTGGGCTCTCTCGCATTTTTCCCATTTACTTTTGGTGAGCACTCTTGTGCTTTTGTTTGGTATTCGAAGGTCAATCGGGCCCCCTTGCGTTTCCCCCTTGCTTTCGTAACTTTAGTAAGAAGCACCTTTGGGACTTCATGTGATGCTCGGGGTCCTATAGTTCCTACTGGTGTTAAGTTGTCCCGACGCTAAGTCGGCTATCGGCTACTTTAAAATTCCTGGCGTCAAGTTGTCCCGCGTCAAGTTGTCATGTACGCTAAAAAGGCGATCCAAGCCCTGACGAATTGTTGGCGAAATAAGGAACACCACGGCGCGGCGGTCCGTCATCGTCATGGGTGTTGCCTTGCAGCAGGATATACGTAAGAAGTTAATTAACCCAAATTTTGAAAACTCATCTGTCCAAAGTTGCGAATTGGAATAAAACTGATGAAATGTCTTCAGTTTGCCTATGTTTTGAAGAAGCCCGCGTGAGAATCGGCATCGTCTGGCTATCAAGACAAATGCCAATGAAACCGAGCATGGAACGGTCAATTTTCTAAAGAGCTCAACATTTTGATGGCAGTTTGGCGAACAACATAAACTAACTTTTGGACAAGCTAATTTCACACCAGGCAAGAGGGCAAGCCTACAATGCCAAACTAGAAAATATGCCCAGGTCACTCGAATCACAGTTCAGCTGGACATACTGTATCTACAATTTTAATTTCCAGTTTATATGACGATTTTGAAATTTCAGTGTTTGTCGAGATACAAAAGATATTTTTGCCATCAGTAGCTTCCTGCAATTAATTGCAAGTGTGTGTGCCCTTTGCATGGGTTGCGTGCTTATAACAGACAAGGTATTATTTTTGTATTTGTTCTATGTTCTGTCACTTGCCATGCCGTTACTAGCACGGAATGTGTGATATCGAAAAAACTAAATTTGTCTATTTGGTATTGGTCATGATAAAGGCTTCTTGCTTGTCACTTGGAGAAGAATAGCGTTATCATATCTGCAGGGTGTTCCCGTTTATTCTGCCAAACTTGAGGAGGTGTAGAGTATCAAAAAATAAGTGGACTTTCTGGAGAATATGTTTTTCAGGATTGCGTAATAGCGCATATAAAGGCCTTTGAAGTTGATTTCGAAAAATATATATTTTTATAATTCTTGCACCGTTGAACCGGTTCTTCTCGAATTTGACACCTATGTTGACCCGGCACAAGCCTTCGATCTACTAATAATAAATTTCTCCAACTTGACTTCCCCAACCCTATTTTCTATGCCACTGGAAATTTCTGAGAACTATGCACAACTTAGAATTCTTCGTTCACTTTAGAGCAAACAGTTACATTTGCGAAATATTTTGATTGGATCATTTTCCGAGATAGGTAGGTATTTGAGTTTGAATATTTGAGAAACAGCCCAAAACCAACCAAAATAAAAAAATCAGTTCAAGGAAAACCTGTGATAGGTTCGCCAAAAAATTTCGTTTCAAACTCGATATACTAACTGAATATTTTTCAAAATTCAAAATTTTGAGCTCTCTGAATTGTTTTTGGAGTATTTTTCGAAGATTCAAACTCACGTCTTGCTTCTAGACCTAGAGACCTACTATCATAGGTACACATTATGTTATTTTTCCTCTTTCCTCATTTATTTAACGTCGGTTCCATTTCGTCTGCATTTTTGCTGGCCAATCACTGACGCCAGTGAAAATGTTTTCCTCCACTATGTACCGAAAATTTTACCGAACCCCCTATGTGTTCCAACACAAGGTAGGGTAGGGTATCGGTAACAGTAGAATAACGATCACCAGAATCGCATGAGGTCGGCACCATCGTTCACATTTTACATGCTATGCGACACACGGCGACACATTCAGCAAGCACTCCAACTAAACAAATCAAAGAACTTGTTTTTGGGACGAAAATTCGACGCGCCACTGGTGGAGATCATGGCCACGACCCCTAGCATGGCTGCCGGACGCGCTTACCACAAGCTCCTCTCGTGTCATTTAGACTCAAGCTATTTATTGTTAGATTAGTGATCATTCATTACGGACCAGCCTGTACAAATATTCTATAATTTTTTTGCAGTCGGAAACAGATAAATTTGTATTGATACAGTTTGTATCGTACGTTCTCGGTCATCTGATCCAACTTTTCCTGGCATGTGCAGCAGGAAATGAGGTTATGTACCAGGTATGATGGTTTCGGCGTTTTCATGTTTCTTGATTTCAACCGATTGAATTTCAGGCCGAAGCTCTCACCACGTACATTTTCAGCAGCTCTTGGTACAATATCGAGAACGTTAAAACCAAAAAGGAGATAATATTTGTACTGCAACGATTACAGAAGCCAGTTACGGTTTCAGCTTTGGGAATTGCCGACATGAATTATGCAACTTTCATAAATGTAAGTATTGAAGTGACTAAAGCTTGTTCTTGAAGCTTTGCGATCTCGATCTCACGGATTAGTACCTAGTGGTAGACAAGTGACTTCGGATGTTTTGTCAATGTCAAGGATAATGTCATTTGTTTTGGTCAGTAGTAAATGCGGTGTGGACTGGATCCGCAATTCGCGTCTCCAATTTAAAAGAGTTGGACAATCTGATCCTCAATCTGCCCCTGGTCCTTGTCAGTCCTTGTACCTACTATGCAACCAGTAATACTACACACACATCAATCTTTGCACATCACAAATCTACCACCACTGCCACCACAGTTAGTAAGAGTAAAGGTGGATTTATACTCGCGAAAAATAAGAATAAAAATAAAAATAACAATAAGAATAATAGTGGGAGCGGTACGCAAAAGCATACCGCATTTTGGAGTGCAGTAACGAGATTTTGCATGGGCGTATTTTATACCAAGACAAGCGATTTGACCCGCAGCACTCGATATTTCGTCCCTTAGGGGGCCAATGGGGGCCCTCCAAATTTTCAAGATGCAAGAACTTTCTCAAAATGATCATTGAGTATCGTCATGTATGTCATAAGTGAAGCTTACGGGTCTATTGAAAATGTTTTCATCAAATGTCGTCGTGTCCGATTCATTCTTCACATTTGAAAAAAAAATTCTTTCGCAGATGTCAAAAAAACTGTTTTTATTTTTTCTGCTGTGCAAGGAAACGATAAATTCATATGTTTTGTTGCGTTCCCAACTAAATCGCGTTCCGTAAGCCCAAATATGGAGACAATTTTTTCGCAATATCATTTTCCCAAGAAGAGGTGACCTCTTCAGTACACTTTTTTCAACAGCATTTTTTTCAATGTTCCTAGTGGATAAGACTGTCAATTTTCGCTGATATGAGAAGCTTGAACTCTTTTCTTAGTAATTTCCATGCAACATGGCTTCAAAACATACAAGAGAGCCCTAAAACTTTTTTTTTCTGCTGGGCCGTCAAATCTTTGGCATGTTGATTTTGTAGTAGGGGAGACGCGCAAATAAATAGGATCTAGTCTAGGCGAATGAGTTCTACCGGAAAATATACCTACTTACACCTAACGACTCTGCGTTTTGTTGTACTGCAATAAAACACGTCATGGAAGAATATTTTCTGTTGAAACCAAATCGCCTGTGCCTGCAGCCTGGATTGAATACTGGTCCGCGTCTCTCCTACTATAAAATCAAAATATCGTAAGTTGGACGGCCCAGCAGAAAAACTTTTTTTTTGGGCTCCCTTGGGCGTTTTAGAGTCATGTTGCTTCGCAACCACCAGGAAAAGAGTTTGAGGTCTCCATTCCTGCAAAAATTACGAGTGATATCCAGTGGGGACATAGAAAGAAATGCTCTTGGAAAAAAGGTACTAAAGAGGTCACCACTTCTTTGAAAAATACCATTACAAGAAAAATTTCTTTATAATTAGGTTAAGGAAATGCGATTTAGTTGGGAACGCAACAGAACATATGAATTTATCGTCTCCTTGCATAGAAGAAAAAATAAAAACAGTTTTTTTGACCTCTGCCAAAGAACTTTTTTTTCAAGTGTGAAGAATGAATCGGACACAACGACAATTGATGAAAATATTTTCAATAGACCCGTAAGCTTCACTTATGACATACATGACGATACTCAATGATCGTCATGTGAAAGTTCTTGCATCTTGAAAATTTGGAGGGCCCCCATTGGCCCCCTAAGGGACAAAATATCGAGTGCTGCAGGTCAAATCGCTTGTCTTGGTATAAAGTATACCCATACCAAATCTCGTTACTGCACTCCAAAATGCAGTATTGATGTGTTTTTAGGTGTGTACCGCTTGCACTATAAGAGAATGTTGAAAATGAGATTTCAGACTCAAGCGTTTATGCTCCAAAATAAAAAATAACAATAAAAATAAGGAACTGCAACTTTCCATTCACTGTTGCGTATTGAAGATGCGCAGATGTGTCAACAGTGGCGGCGTAAAAGAGTCTTTGAGGGCAAAATGATCCCTTAATTCTGCACAGGTCATCCTCGATGTTATTGAATAAACAAGTTACGCGGTTAACTTACGTGGAATAATATTCTACAATGTGTTTTAAAGCCTTCCGTGGCTTGTATTTCCTTCCGTTAATGGCGAGACCCTAGCCCCTCCCAAAAAATACTTGTCGCCGCTACTGCCCAAGAAATTCAAGAATTAAAATAACAAGTTGAATATTTTCAACTTCTGCTTGAATATAAGCCGAACGAGTGACGAATGCAGTCGAGCTTTGCCGATGACGATGGGGGCTGCTTTTGTGCAATCCGCAGTACACCATGTAGCAAAAGTTGCCTGAAACCGCTTGTCTTTGGGTAGGCAAGAAACTCCCACGGGTTGCTTCGTAAGGGCGGTCCAAATGTGGCGCCATCTACCAGTTATCCTCACAAGTTCTTATCAGTGGTTTTGTCTATTATTGCAATAATTTAGATTGAGAATTTGAAATGTGAAATAATGCGATGTAAAAAATTCATTTGTGTACCTACCTATCCAAGTATTATCTACAGATAAGTGCTACTGTATAACACTAAACAAAACAAGTAGGAAAACAACCACAATAACAACAGCATAAAGCTAAAAACTGTAACTAAAAATTTTGACGACTCTCATTTTGATGCTTTGAGTGACACCTAAGAGCAATGTTACAAACTATTTCTTATTCTTATTTTTATTTCTGGAGTATAAATGGGCAGTTGCTTATTTTTCTTATTTTTATTCTTATCGTTATTTTTATTTTTTCCTTATTTTTTGCGAGCATGAATCCACCTTAAGAGTAGGCATGATGCTGCGAGTAATCATTTTGCTGCAGGCTGCAGTGCACATTGCAACAAAAAAAACTTCGAAATAAGGTTAGGCAGGTACATTATTACAGAAAAGCGTCTCGTCCATTTCAAGCACAGATCTGCCCCTGGTACTTATATCTAATATCTAATGATACATCTAATGAAAAACCAACACACCATCTCTGGCATTTGTTCAGTTATGTCGCATTTGGAGAGGAACAATTTATATTGGAAACATATAGATATCCCGCTACGAAACAACTCTGTTTGTGAGTGAGATCTGGTCATGTTGAAGTTCTTTTTTTGCCTTTTTTTTTTGTTTGAAAACATTGGATTGAAAGGTTGCGTTACTTTTCTTTCACTTTCCGGAACAAGAGGCACAAATAATGTACCAAACAAATTTGGTTATGGTACGATTGATTTCCACTTAACCGAATTGTTATGCTTTTGAGCTCTATTCGATTGTATAGTGCAGATGTCAGCAGTTTTTTGAGTACCTTCTTACTTAATCATAATCACTCACAAAAATTCTAATATTTCAACTCCATTGGTGTCTGTGACGTTATAATTACTTGTTTCAGGTGTTGAAGACTTCGTTTTCATTCTACACAATGCTTTTGAAGGTTACAGAGATTAAAAAGTGACTTCATGGACTGTTCAACTCTTTTATATTTTCAAAATAAAGTCTATCCATTCTTTTCTGGCATTTTGATTTAACTCTGTTGAACTACATAGAATTAAAATGCCATGATAATCATTTAGTCGGCAACCTGCACCACCAACTCGGTTTTCTTATGCAGTACCTATACAGGGTGGCTCAACGAAAACAGAACAGAGGGGTTTTCGGGCATTTCACCTCATTTTTCTGTAAAAAGCTCAGACAGGTCGATTTTTATATCGAGGGGGACATCTGAAACATACATTGGCAAAGTTCTATCTTCAGCCCCCTCACCCCTACCCACCTCAACTTCAGAATTTCAAATGACACCATCTACTTTGCGAGACTTCAAATCAAAGAGAATCAAATTCTCTTTCTGAAAAAAGTATTGTTACCGGATTGCCCGAGGGGCGGAGCCAGTCCTCGTCGCCCGTTCACTATATAAGCCGGTGTTTATATGGTGAACGGGATAGTCCTTCCCTAACCGAAGCCGCCTTTTCGTTAGAGCCAAAGTGACATCATTCGCAGCGCCGAAGCCATGGATTTTGACATCCAAGAAGAAACCATTGGCCCTTCTCAGGGCCAAAGCACCGGCCCCCTCGGGGGCCACCGTACCGAACCACCCGCCGAGAGGGCATCGCCCGCTTTCGAAGCCCCAGCGCTTCCCCCGGCACCTGGAGATCCCCCGGTGCCCTACACCTCGACGCTCTTCTTGCCAGCCCGCCACGCCCGTCTGGACATCAGTATTTCCAAAATTTTTAACCTCACCCCCCATTCCTAAATTTCTCTGACTGTCCCATATATTATGGTCTCGACCCCTCAATTCTCTTCAATTTAATCAACGTCATCCTAAATAGCATCTAAGGAGGAAATTTTCGGTGGAGAAAAGGGCTACCCAAATTCACCCCTTTCCTCTTACCCACCACAGCTTCAAAATTTAACAGACACCACCTACTTTCTAATACATCGAATTAAAAGGAATTGATTTCCCTTCCGGAAAACAATTTTTTTTTCAATTTTCAACCCCTCCCCTAATAATTTGAGAATTCGGAGTATTTTAGGGCTTTTTGAAAACTGTGAAAATATTTTATTCAGGAAAAGAATTTAGTTCCCTTCAACGTGATGTATCACGAAAGTAGGTAGTGTCATTTTAGATTTTGAAGTTGGAGTGGGGGAGTGAAGGGGTGAATATAGGTGGCACTTTTTACACAGAATTTTTTTTCCCTCGATGCTGCGCAGGATGACGTTGACTGTACTAAAGAGAATTAAGAGGTCAAGAATATTACATTGGAAACTCAGACAATTTTAGGAAGAAGGGGGGTGGGATTGGAAATTATTGAAATATTTTTCAGAACGAGAATTGAATTATGGCCCGAAAACCCCTCTGTTCTGTTTTCGTTGGGCCACCCTGTATGTATCTATACTAATAGGTAAACCGAGATGTTCCAGTTGGCGCAATCAATTCTAATATTAATATTATTACCGCATTAAATTATTTGAATCAATATAATTTTCTATTACCTTTTCAGCCCATGTGACACGACACGAAATTTAAAAAAAAAGTCATCATGAGAATCGTATTTTGTAGAGGTGATTTCCGAAAATCATGCATGGTGATGTAAAATACGATTTTCTAGCCGAATCTATTTCGTGATTTCACTTCCTGTATGGAAATTTACCTTCTGGAATCTTCTGTTTCTTGCCCGGAAGGGTACGAGTAGACATTGAGCTTTTTTTTTTTTCAATAATTGTGATGCTATCTTGGCTCACCATATTGCACTTTCGTATTAACTAACCGATTTTGTTGAAATTTGCGTCTTTATGCATACATAAATTGCGTAATATGCTTGTTTTAGTGCTCGATTCTGCGATCCAACGTCATCTTAGACCGCCATATTGAACTTTTCACTAAGTGTCTCGATTGCGATGAAACTTGCAGCATTCTCATGTTTTATAAATATAACAATTATTATTTATGACTGTAGTGCCGACTTCAAGATTTGTCGCCATCTTGGCCCGGTCGCCATATTGAACTTCTTCATAAGTGAAACGATTTTGATGAAACTTGAAACCTATGTTTATCTCGAATAACGATATATGATGCGTTTGAATCAGTTTTACGATTCTTCTTTATTTCAGCTAGCCATATTGAACTTTCCCCATCAGTCTTCTATATTTATAAGAATTTAGCTTGCTCTCAAGTATATTATTCCCATATTCATATGTGATATATTTCTGGATAAATAATTCGTACACTTTAAAAGCGACTTCACTTTTGCGGTATAGGATGATTACCTCGTGATCCTTTCCCGAAAGATTAAAAGTGAACAGATACACAAATTTAACCACGCAAATTCGTTACAACTTATTCCGAAGTGTAATGGATTCTGTGTAAGCTGGCGTTAATGAATTAATCCTTCGATCAACTATTTTTGGCTTATCGAGGCAAAATTCTCCAGGGATTATAAAAGCTTAGTACACGCTTCACACTGTTGGTCTGAAGAATTTGAACGCGTTTCTGCTTTGCTGAAGTAAGGATTTCTTTACATCCCCCCTCCCTTCGCTGCCCCTGTGAAAAAAATCAGGGATCATCTGACAGCGGTCCTCGAGGTTCTGTAGGGCAAAGCGTGGGTGAAGGAAATCGCGTCGCATCAGAATAGTAATTAGAATTGTGGTTTCGTCAAATTGATGTTTGGCGTTGGGGAGACAGAGACGGGAGAGAAAAAAACGGAAGCGACTCGGATGGAAATGGGAATAAATTAAAATTATGGAAGGATGATACGACGAAATTTCCAGAAATAAAGCGGATAACAGTCCGGAGCAAAAACAGTGAAAATATTCCAATTCCAAATTGTGCGCGTGGGCTTGGGCCACTGTGTTGCTGGTTAATTCAGGAAAATCTATACCTCGCAAAAAAATCGTTCTCAATTTGTTAGGCTAATGATCTGTTAAAAGCAATTTGTTTATGTATTCTCGAATGGATTTTTTTCACTGTTCATCGACTTATATGATCGTTGATTGGAGCAAAACGAGAGCAAAATAATTCTATCGGAACATACAGGATGGTCCAACGAGAAGTCCAGAACACCTAGCATTAAAACAATTTGCGTAGTGTAATACAGTAAGTACCTACATTGTGATGTGTTTGAGAGAGGGGGGACTGAGCTGGGCCTCGCTATGAGTTAGTCAACTTCCACCCAGCCGCCTGGAAGGAGCTACAACGCTGCAACCCTTTATAATGTACTCTAAAATTAGCTATATTTTGAAAAAAGGCACAAATCGGTAAAAACCGTAAACCGTATTTACCGCTCGTGAAGATGATTAAAATAGCTTTGAAATGATATGTCAACTACACTATCGGACAAAAGTAGAGCAACACTAGAAAAAAGTACCTAATTTCGGATTTCCAAAATCCTGACGATGACAATCTATTTATTTCACAAGGTTTTTCTTGAAACTCATAGTAGGCTACTGTCACCAGTGACAATCAGTTTCTACCAAAGTCTGGAAGGCCAAGGAAAGGCACGTTATTGGATGGACAGGGGTATAAAACGGGTATCTCAAAATGATCCGCGGAAGTCTGGACCGAGAATTATCGCCGAGATTCCCGAATTAGAAGTTAACCCAAGAACTATACAGAGGCGGCTAGTCGAAGCAGGTCTCTCTTCAGTAGACGTCCGGCTAAAAGACCCCTTATTTCAAGAGGAAATAGGCTTGCTAGGCTACAGTTTTCCCGGGAACATTTGAACTGAACAACTGTTCTGTGTTTTCAACTGAAGACTATGAGGTAAAGTTATATTTAGCGATGAAAGTCGTTATAGTCCGGACGTTAAGGGAAAAAATTTAGGGGTATCTTGCACTTTTATACCAAGCATTGTCACTTTGCATGCCTGTTGCTGAGACCACCCTGAACCAATCTGGATGTGGGGACATCGGCGCAAATCGTGCAGAGACTTTATACAGGGTGGAGTAGTAAAAAATTGTTGAAGAATCGTAAATCTTGAACCATAACCGATGGACGTATGTTAATCAGGATATTGATGACGGATTTTATGCTCATGAAGATGCTGCAAACAGTTTTGAAATATCTTGAAGCGTTTCCGAAATACGCTGGAAGGAGTTGAACTTCTTAATTTTTTTATTTTTTTCAATAAATCGATTGTTCTTGGAGATATCGAGGTGCAACCTAATACTCCGCCGAACAATCATGTTTTCAATGAAACGCGATGTGGGGACATCGATAAAGCCTGCTAGATTGGAAACTAAGATCTTCAACTTTTTTTATCCATCGTGAACGCCATCTTTAAATTGCCCTCCGTGGAATTGTTGGAAAAATAACAGGTGACGACTTTGTTGTGGACGCACACGATCGTTTTATCATGAGAAACCAGGTCCTGAATTGCGCCAATACCCTCTTTGCCGAAGAAACGTTATCAATGTAATTTTTCTTGATTTCTATCCACTTACGTGACAGTCACGACCAAATGGAACTTTGGATCGATGACATGTTCGTGATATTGTAATTCACATTACTTTGTGAAGCCAGTCACTAAATTTCATCATCATCAACCAAGTGGTGTTCTTTTGGCAAACAGTCAAACAAAAAATTTGCTTTGATTTGCTTTGCTTTGATCGAAAAAGCAAAAACGGCAGGGTCACGTCCTCTTCTCAAACCAGATTGAAGAATATCTGTTATCAAAAATGCTTCCAATTTATACTGAAAGGGTTCGGAGGAATGTGTTCCCTAGTTTAAAGCTAAACCGAAATGGATTGTTCCATCCTAGTTCTGCAGAAGAGACGTCAAAAATGTTGCTACAGCTTATCTTTGAAGCGTTTCTGGCCATATTCAACAAAAAATGTTTCAAAGATGAGCTGTAGCGACATTTTTGACGTCCCTCCTGCAGAAGTAGGATGGAACAATCCATTTCGGTTTAGCTTCAAACTACAGAACACATTTCTCCGAACTCTATCAGTATCAATTGAAAGCATTTTTGGTAACAGATTTCGTCCAATTGGGTTTGAGAGGAGGACGTGACCCTGCCGTTTTACTTTTTTCACAAAAATCGAAGCAAACTTTTCGTTCAACTGTTTGCCAAAAAAACACCATTTGGCTGATGATGATGAAATTTGGTGACTGGCTTTACAGAATAATGTGGATTAAAATATCGCAAACATGTCATCGATCCAAAATTTCATTTGGTCATGACTGTCACGTAAGTGGAGAAAAATCAAGAAAAACGAACTTAACCTAACGATAACCGATAACCTTTCTGTGGCGAAGAGGTCATTGGCGCAATTTAGGACCTGGTTTTTCATTATAAAACGATCGTGTGTCTCCAACAAAGTCGTCACCTGTTGTTTTTTCAACAATTCCACGAAGGGCAGTTTGAAGATGGCGCTCACGATGAAAAAAAAAATTGAAGATCTTAATTTCGAATCTAGCAGGCTTTATCGATGTCCCCACATCGCGTTTTATCAAAAACATGATTGTTCGGCGCTCGGCGGAGTATCAAGTTACACCTCGATATCTCCAAGAACAACCGATTTATTGAAAAAAAAAAAAAAAATAAATAAAGGAGTTCAACTCCTTCCAGCGTATTTCAGAAACGCCTCAAGATATTCTAAAACTGTTTGCAGCATCTTCATGAGCACGAAATCCGTCATCAATATCCTGATTAACATACGTCCATCGGTTATGGTTCAAGATTTACGATTTTTCAACAGTTTTTTTCTACTTCACCCTGTATAAAGTATCTGCACGATTTGCACCGATGTCCCCACATCCAGATTGGTCCAGAGTGGTCTTAGTAACAGGCATGCAAAGTGACAATGCTTGGTATAAAAGTGCAAGGTATTTCCCACTAACGTCCGGACTATTATAAAACATTCAACTCTGATGGAATGAAACGTGTAAGACGGCCAGTCAACACCATGCACGTTCGACAAATTTTTGAACGGGTTGGCACCTCGGCTGTGGGGAGGAAACAACACAGTTGAATCAACAGCACTTGACATCTAACATTAATTTGCGAATCTCTATCTTTAACCTCTTTGCCTCCACTCACCTCAACTTTCAATTCAAACGGCACCACCTATTTCATCTCTATCTATCAAATCTAAGGGAATTGTATTCTTATTCTGAAAAAGATATTTTGAAATTTTCAACTCCTCCCCATTCTTCCTAAAATTCTCTGAGTGCTTACTTTAATTGATCTTCGATCCTTCAATTTTCTTTATTGTAATAAACGTTATCCTGCGTAGCATCAAGAGGGGAAAGTTTCCAGTGGAAATAGTGGTATTCAAATTTCAACACGAATCGGGAGCTATTACGGGTGGATACATTCAGTGGCGTATCCAGGGTAAATTGCGCCTAGGGCAAAACATGAAAAGTGCGCCCCTGAATTAGATACCTTAGAAAATGCGCTGAAGGTGTTTTTCTTCAGAATTCTGGTGGGCCAACGACAAATTGGGCCCCCATATTAGGCTATATCTGGATCGGATGGAAAAGTCGAAAGTTGATCGTCTGTTTAAATGTATTGGTTTTGTCGAGGGTTTAGTCTTTTTCTCTCTTTCTCTGTCCCCATTTCTCTTGTCAATTATTGCTCACACGAATCGCGCCCAACAGTTCAAATATCTACATTATCTCATTTTTTCGCATTTCATTTTTTACATTTCTATCTTTTCCCCTCATTTGCGCCCTGTGGATCAAAGTGCGCCCATAGCATGTGCCCCACTTGCCCCCCGTAGATACGCCTCTGGATACATTCCAAATGATCACCCGGTATATGTTACAAATGTCAAATGCTTTGTACTTATATGTCCCTACGGAGAATTGAGGAATGTGCCTGCAACCTACAGACGTTGAATAAATAATAAATGGATTGCTGAAAACACCCGTTCCTGAAAAACTAAGTATCCATCGACTATCCAGCCAGTCGCTAATAGTCAACCGGACCCTTCGATATACTTAATTGCCTTTTGCGTCGTTCAAACTCCGGTCTTCTGGACTGCCAAATGGTTTCAGGCGGGACCCTCATGCGTGGCCCGGACGAAAAAACGCAATAAATGCTAAGTGGCGGCGTTAAACTCGTCGTCACACGTTCCGGGTAAAAAGCTTAATTCGATTTTGATCCCTTATACTTTTCAGTCAGACAGAAATCGAACCGAAAGTGAACCAAAAAGCCTCTCTGCTCCACCTCATCCTCCACACGCGCGCACCCCGCACACACACACATACACTCACACATTTGACTTGCTAAGGAATAATGCGTTTCCGATATCTTTCAGGGGGCGGCATAAAAGAGTGGCTGCTGAAATATAACGGCGAGTGTCGCAGATTACGTCTGGAATTTTTATTCGGGGAGACTACTTGTGGAATAATAATAATAATAATAATCTGACAATATCTATGGATATTTCTCATCAGAATTCATTTATTTATGAAGGGAAGACAAGTGATGTAATCTTTTGACTGGCAGATTACAGACTTCGAGAGTGCTCTGAATACATTTTCGAAGCAAGAAAAATGCAAAATACGGATACAGCGCGGCGCCTATAAATCATAATAGGTAGTACGGTCACAGTACGGTGGTTAAGCGCCAAAAAAGAACTCGAACTATGCATTTTGAGCTTGAGTAATGCGCTTTTGAGGTTCGATTGGGGGTCCCCAAACCTCAATTTCAAGAGTTGGAGACATCGGTGCACTCGATGCGGAGGGGGTCTGGGGGGGCCCTTGAAAGTTGAAGGTGCGAGGCTTCCCACCAAATCACGATACCAGCACGTAATTCCTACTGGGAAGCCATCAAACGGCTGTAACCTAACATTGTTAACATTTGTTACCATGTCCAAACAGTTCTTCACACTGAAAAAAAAAACTCTTTTTGACAAACCCCCAGACGGGTTTGTGGGGACGGTTCGAAAAAACTGGAGATCTCAACGTGCGAGTAGAGCACATCTGACGGATTGGTGGAGGCGCCGTTACAGAGCGATATCAGTGACGTCGGCGAAGTTGAGCTAGCGATATCCAATTGGAGAATAATAACTGACGTGTTTTTAGTAGTATCCAGTGATAAACAGAGTGTGTTTCAACGGTAGTTTTTCAATTGAGAAAGAATCCAAGCCCAAATCCGTAACATTATTATGCATTTTTAGAAAATATTTTCTGAGGTAGATCGCCTTATTTCAATCATATTGTTACGAGTACCGAGCCTCGCGTGCATTCGAGAGCACACGTGGTCCTTCTATAGACCAGCGTTCCCCAACTTTTTTTTTCGTTGAGCCTCTGCGGATTATAAATATTATTTTTATGCCCCCCCCCCTTCAATTTTTTAATTACAAAAAATTACGAAAAAACCTCGGAAAAAACGCACATTATTTTAACGCGCGCGGTTCATGTTGAGTTGTGACTTGTCAAAACTTGTTCAACAGCAACCGACGACGTCGAGTCAGGGTCGCCAACTGCTTGAAATGCGAAGGCACCGTTACGCTGATAAAAATGCACCAAAAAAGCACTAGATTCTCGTAAAAGAACGAGGAGTCGAAGGCGAAAATTTTTAGGATTATACGAGGGACCGTTGAGCAAAATGCCCCTCCTTTCGAATTTTCAATGAATGTGATATTGTGATGTTCAATTTATGCGTTAAATTATTTTTTCTTTCGAAAATGCAAACGTGTTCCACCCCCATTGACATTTCCCTACGCCTCTCTGCTTGAGAACTCCTGTTTTAGACCGTTCGATTGCAGCGTTACGAGTTTCGAAGCTCTAATGCATTCGACAGCATACGCGTAGGATCTGCCCCGTCCAAAATAACATGAGAGATATCAACAGGCGAGTAAAATACATCAGCCCAATTGGTGGAGGTGCCGCTTCGAGAACACGTTGGTGATGCACGCAAAAGGTGTAGGATTGTTCGAGAGTCGCCTCAAAGCCATATGCCGTGAACAATGTGGAATTTTCCAGAAAACCGCTGGACTGTTTCAGAATAACAGTCGGAGGTATACATATGAGCTGGGATCGACTGACGGGCCAATTTTAAATCCAAAGCGACAACGAGCGGATCGAATGGCGAAGTTGAAGCCATCTACCTAAGCGCGAATAATACTTGACGTGTATTTTTAGTTGTACGCAGTAATAAACAGTGTGTATTTTAAACGATCGTCTCAATTGTAAACGAACCTAAACGCGAAATTCGTAACATTTGGTGTCAAAAGCGGTATTCAAAAGCGGTTTAATGGGATGTTTTCCTGACAGGGTCTCAATAGATGTCCTTGGTAGTTCCTAAGGGACTAAGATACATTCAATTATCATAAATTGGCGACACTGACGCAGTTCGGCTGCCATGATATTTCAGCGGGATTTTTCATTATCAATTTTTCGGGAACATTTTCAGATAAGCACTTCGGCGAAGTGTTGAATTCAAAATTAAGTAGCGTCAGTTGCACTTTCTTATTCCTTGACCTTACAGGCATGATTTTGCTGCAGCTCACGTTCGTTGTGATTGTTCAACGAACAAAGAATGGCCAGCGAAACTCAACACTTCAGACTTTGAACAGTTAATTTTGAACGACAACAAGCGGTCGGTTGAGTTGTCAACATACAGAACACAAATGTTCCCAAGCCCCTTACGAACCACTAGGGACATCTAGCAGAGTTTCTTCAACTACGCTGAAAACATCCCATTGAGAGTAATTCGGCCGTTAGGAAATAGTAAAATTGATAAGTAAATGCCAGAGATGAGGAGCATGTCGAAGAGAGGAGCCGAAGACATTGTGGCTATCGTCATGGAATTGAAGAGGGTTCTAGAAGAGCAGGAGAAGGAGGGTATGGAAAAGATAGAAAAAGAGAAGAAGCGTCTAGAAGAGCTGATGGCGGCTATGGAACAGCACACGCATACCTCGACGGCAGTGTGAGAAAGTTAGCAGAAAAAAATTGCAATTATGGAGGCAAACATGGTGCAGCTAGAACGACGCGTCCAGAGTACCGCCGTGAGTAGTACGGTGGCCCCGATGGCCGCTTTGACAGGTATCCATCATGGAAATTGCCAAACTTTGATGGACAAAACCCATAGTGCCCAGGTGAACGGATGGAATGACGACGATGAAGCTAAGGCACTAGTCCTTGCTTTAAGAGGTCCAACGTTGAAGCTGTTGTTGGTTTCGGTGGTTGGTCCGGAAGTTGAAGCTTCCGGAGAGTGAGCAGAAGGACGAAGTTTTTCAAGATTCTGGAACTCCGCTACAGGACCATCGTAGACGACAGGTTCATCGAACTAATTTTTGGGCAAAAACGCAGTTGAGCGGAGAGAGCCTACAGGAATTTGGAGCTGTTTATCCAGAAGCTGGCTCTTCTAGCGTACTCAACATCCCAGCGCACCTCTTGACAGACAATATAAGAAATACCTTCGTCTATGGAACTCGAGACCAAGACCTACGTGAGATGGTGATGATAAAAAAACCCAGTCGAGATCAGCGACGCACTGACTCAGGCGATCTGCATTGGCAATGGTCGAGTTCAGCAGACCGTTTCATGGTGGAACGGGGATATGCCATTCAAGAAAGTCCCCAACCGAGAGAATGCAATCGTACAGGAGAAAGACCATGTTGCTTTAAATGTAGAAAAAACGGACATGTGCAACGCAATTGCAGGCAACGATACTCTTATCCAACAGAATGTTCCATGCTGGAACGGGGAGCTGCTGATCGAGCAAGTCATCAATTGAGAGACAGCAATCACACAGGAGTGAAACCGCGTTGCTTCAATTGTGGAAAAGATGACCATCTGCAGCGTAATTGTCGGCAACGGTACCGTTCAGCAGACCGTTCCATATTAGAACGGGAAACTGCTGATCGAGGAATTCAACATCATCCTGAAAAGAGTCATGGCAACACGGATGGTCCTTCTCGAAGACAACGCAACGACAACTGCAAGCACTGCAAGAAGGTAAACCAGCAGAGTGGGACAGCTGGAGTCAAAGCACTCGCTGTAGAAACCCTAAGCAATTGGACTACGGCTTGACACAAGAAGAAACAGCGCGAGAACCCAGTCATCGGCTCACTAGCTGAAAGAAAGGAACTTGACCATATTTTATTAATCATCAACTTTTGATATTTTGATGATTATCGTTTTTTTTTTTGTTACATCAAATTCTGATACCCGAATCACGATATTGCCCACCCCTATCTCTGGGGGGTTTCTCAATTCGTCGTTTCTAGCATATATTTCTAGAACGAAAATATGACGGAACAGCACAATCGACACTCAAGCTTAACATAGGTAACAGGCGAAAGAACTTTAATTTTTTTATCTTGAAATTTTTTACTGCGTCTTCCAACTTTCAGCTTATAAAAGCAGCTGGAATGTTTGCCTTAGCCCGACTGCTGAAAGTATGGGAGATGGATAATGTGTTCCATTTCCAAGCGTTGCATGTGCTCTGGAAAGTATTGTTGCTTAGATAACATGCAAAATAAAGTCCGGCTGCAATTATTTAGAAACTTCCCGTAGGTATACTGAGATAATATTGTTCCGTGCATACGAAACTTTGGGAACTTCTTCGAAGAATCCAGAGGCTCTTATCTCGCTGCGATTCCGACGAGCAGCTCCAGAGAAACGGCCTCGTGTTTTATGGCGATTCGCCCAGATGCCGGTCCTGGCAGCTTCTCCGCACTCGAAATTAATTCTGGCGTCACATTGATTGGAAGGGTCAAAACGGCCGTTCGAGATAAATTCCGTCCCAGGACCCTCCTCCTCTGCGTGTCTGTTAACTACGTGGAAAACTATAAATTTGATGTTCCCTCAGGTCCAGTTTTACAAGGACAATTTAGTAAAATCGGGCCACGGACCCGGCGTGTTTACGGGGCCAATTTGTACATTATTGGCGCGGCCATATTTCGGGCAATTTCCCTTTAGGCCTGAATATTTTATGTCTGCGCCTCGGTCGTTTCACGAAGCCGCCAAGTATGGGGGGACGATTAGCGCACAAATTCTCAGACATTGACGACTGCGACGGAGGACTTTGACAATAATCAAAGTGTTTAGGGGATAATTGCTAACAAACAGGCCACATAGCGCACGGCTGTAGGAAACAGCAGGTTCTAATCATAATTACTGTGGTGTTGTTATTCAATTGTGTTGAAATATCACGTTTTACCTCTCATCCCAGATGTCTCTTCTTCCCTATGTTAAGGCTGTAACTTGACTGAAGAGAAAACTTGACAAAAAACAAGCGCGATGAGAGGTCCTGCTGTGAATTTTTTTTTTATTGGTAACAATAATTCTTAACGCGTGCGCTCGCGCCATAATGCAAGAGCACTTGAGAGGAGATCCCGAGAGGAAGATTTTTCACGAAGTGCACTGCAGCTTTGGGAACAAAATTCATCAGTCAGCCTAGTTCGTGCACTCGATTTTCATTGTTTTCCGACAGGAGGACAAATTATTATGCTCGTGCTTCCGCAGTGCACTTTTTCACTGTAGGTATACATCACAAATGCAGGATTTCCCCCAGAAATGCACACCGGCATTCCAGGCCACGAAATACATGGTGATCTGTTCTGGGAAAAGTGGTTATTTTCTAAAGCTCCTCTCAAAAGCTCGAATCGACCAAACTAACTCGAACAAACCGCGCGTATCGCAGGCAGCAAATTTTCCCCGAGATCCATAGTTACAATAAACAGAACCCCCGTTCAAAGATTATTCGCCGGCCACAACAGCACACAGCATCGGATCCGCAAAAATTTATGGGTATCCTTAATCAATAAAGAAAAAATCCTCTTGAATGGGAACAAATCGCTTCGGACGTTTATTCCATCCGCTTCTGCGGGCGTGGGTGATAAATTATTACCTTTTAGGGCTCAGACCCAGCAACAATGGCACTATTCCCTGCCAGGAGGTTATACAAGTTCTTCCCTTGTGATCATTGTGAATTGTTTTATTCGTACCACTTACATTTTTCAGACAATATTCTCATTCAAATTTTTCTCTGAATATAACTTCGTACATGTGTTGATGTATTTCCATAAGAACACATGTCTGCACGTCGTACTATTCAAATCCATTGTGAACTTCAGCACTTGATCGGCGATGCCGCCCTACACGAAAGTGCTATTATCGTAATTGTTTATCGTTATTTTGACAAGATTTTTCTTGGTTAGGGCACTAAAGTCATGAGATACCTATTAGAATTAAAATATCACTTGTTCAGGACTCCGTCTCGTTAAGAGAGGGTTTTAAGTGCCAGCAAGCAACGAATAATTCTTTGCGGTCATGTCGTAGCTTTGTTTTTTTTTCAAAAATTCGTAACTATTGACCCGTGGGTCGAACCGATGGAATTTTGTATTAGCATAGAGTAATTAAGTATTTGTATAGATGCATTTTGATAGGAACAGATACTTGTCTGCATGTCATAGCTTTTTAAGATTGCTGCTTCACGTATTTCATTAGGAATATCTGGATGCTTCAATATGATTTGTGATACTTTTGCAGGAACAACATAATTTCAAATGCGTCCTATTTAGAATTTTCCTACACTCTGGTTCCGCACAGATTATTCCGGTGAATTGGGTTTAGCATGGTCCCAAATATCCTCAATCAAGTTTTACCCAAAAAGTGACAAGTGGAGTTTTTGCAAAGAATGCCTTAATTTTTTTGAATCGTTATTTCGTCAAAGATTTGACTTGGTTTGGGTCTCAAGCTATCCATTGTGGAGTAAAAAATTTATCGCCAAAAATTCCAATCGGTCAATTTTCTATACTCATAGCTACCAATTTATCCAGTTAAGTGGCTTGAGCGATCGGCGATCGCACAATGTTTTGATAGCACACTATATTATTCAGTTCCAATTATTGTTTTATTACTGTGATTGTGTCGAAGCATACAGGGTGTGCAATAAAGTTTCTCATGATTTCAAATATTATAGCTTTCGCAAACGCTTTTTTGCTTTGGAAAAGTTGATATTTTGAGTTTTTGCCTCGTTTTTTCTGAAATTGTTGAAAATTTAGTATGCACAACTAGCATTTTTGATACCATTTTAGAGAAAACTTGGCACCTGAACCAAACATCATTAGCAATTTTTTGGCCATAATTTTTAGTATATGTACATTCGAAAGACTCGTCAACTATAATATCACCATCAGCTATGATTTTTTTTTACGACTTCCTGTATTTGCTGAAAATGCAAGTTCTTAGTAATCGATACCAATAATTATGGCTTTAATAATTACTGAGTAGATTTTATCACCCCAAGCTGAAGCGAAAAATTGATTAGCTATCTCCCCCAGTTCCATATACACACACAGTAATAATTAATTAATACCTATACAACATCAAACATAAAACATGATTTAGGTGTTGTAAATTTCCAAACAAAATTGCGAACATGGGGAATTGATTATTATACTAGGAGCATAAACATCAGGTGCATGCGAAATTCAACGCCGATAATATTGTTGTTGAATCATTGAAGTGGATTCAGCCGTGATTATAATTTAGTTTTGAATTAAATAGGTGCACAAATTTGTTTATATCAAAGAATAAAACAAATTTGTTTTGAAATCGTCACAGTGATAAATCCTTAGAAAATAAGCTCGCGACCATCCCGGCTCTTTCTAGAGAAATCTAGATTTCCGCGTTGCATTCGGGAAGCATCAAGAGACTTCAGCGGTAGGTCACGACACGTCGAGACTTCTGGTGGAGGTGCCGTAGAAGGTACGCGTATATTCTCGACGCAGATACCAGAAAAATCCTCGTGTGCTGGAAACACCAACAGGAAGCACCCAGAACCTTCGATTCCACTATAAGAGAGGAACTCGACCTGACATCAACAGAGTTTGAATCGAGCGATCGTGGCGTTAACATCTCAAGCGACATTGTGAATATCTAAGCGATTAATAATTGTGTGCGTTATTTAGTGGTATCGGTAGTAGTAAATGAAGTGCAGTTTGTTTACAAGTGAATCAGTCCGTTTAATTTCGAAATAGGCGAACCCGAATAACGTAACAATAGATTCTTCTGCATTGTGCGTCGAGTGAAGACACCAGGGGAGCAATTGGAGGGATTTTGTTTCCGTATGGCGAAGCTTCGGATGGATATCTCGATGGATATTCTAAATTTGATTTTCCCCTGGATCTGATGCAATCTTTCATGCAACACAGAAGCAGTACTGGAATCTTTCCTTTCCCCTATAAATGCGTTACAGGGAAGTGTTTTATAAATCTTACCCGGGCATTTCCGTTACGTATCGTAAACAACGCCGACTTTATATTACCATAATTCCAACCACACTGCACGGTGCACACTTCTTGTAAGCGATAAGCCCGAATAAGTAATTCTCGGCAGGGATCGAAGTAAATTGAAAATTGCTTCCACTACAATAAACTTCGCTTCGCTTGCGAAGGAAGCGGCAGAAATAGTTTATGGCTTTCATATTTTCACTTATGCGGGTGAGTATTAAAAAAAACGTGTTATTAAAGTTATAAGCGATAAGGAATAACCATCCACTCGTGGAAGCGACATTTAACCCCCCAGGGCGCCATCAGCGTGTACAACAAGGTCACTAGATATAATAAATCTCACAAGTCTCGTGTACGTCTTAATGTCAACAATGTGGCAAACTTGGCGAAATATCCTCCTCGGCACAACAAACACACGCAGATATTGTAACACAGATGCCATGAGAAATTATTATGCCTTCCAGCCTCAAGTTCACCCTCAAATTCGCCTTCCATATATGCAGAGTTTGCCAATATACAAACCCCTTTATGTGACACGACCATGAGTAGAACACACACACACGCATCTTGAAAGGAGCCAGAGGGAGAGAATTGTCTGTCTTTCAAAAGGCATAAACGGACATCCTGCAGGATGATGGTTATTACGAATCGAAATTAGGTATGCACTGATATATTCTGTGCGAATAAGGGCTTCGCAATCCGCCGGTTTGAGCACTTAAACTTTAGATTGAATAATGTTATTCTTGCTTAAAAAACTTTAATCAAACGTAGGTACCTACATATTTTGCTGTTATCTTGTTGGACAACTTTTTGACTGAATATCAGTGTTACTTGAATAAAATATCAGCGGCGATGAGAAACTTCTGCTAATCAGTGGCTCCCAAACTTTCTTCTCATGATACGTTTTTTTGCGGCTGAACTAAGCCGACCGCAAGCGTTCCGGAGATGAACACACATTATTGTTGACGCAGACTTCAATTTAGGAATAAATAATATATCAATATGTGCTTTTTCTTTCACCACAATTTCACTTCGCCTCATCTCAGCTAGAGACGTAAATAATGGCAAATTGCTAAGCAATGAGTGAGACTGAGAACTGAGGTGAGAATATCTGACATTTATGGTAAAAGGAATGTAGCTAATATCAACAAATAATACAAAAATCAATTGCAAATTCCAAGTTTCTTTGAGATTTTAAGAATTGATGTTAAGTTATTCACTATGGTAGTGCCCATACTGACTGGGGACATTTATTGTTCGGCCTGGGCCACCGATTAGCAGTCCAGTTCAAGGTTCAGGTGCAGCAGGTCCATCCTAGTAAGCACAACATCGTTGATAAAACGTTTGAAACAGGTAGAAATCTGAACGTTGCCATCGGCGAAAACGGTTAAAAGCTAGTCCGCACGGGCGATATACCGCTGGATCGATTTCCTGTCAAAAATGTCCAACTTTCAGCGAATATTCGCAAAAAGTTGAATCCCCGCCAACTTTTAGCGATTGACCGCTGTTTTCAAAGTGTCAGCATTGACACAGCATGAAAATGTGACGTTAGGTTTTGCTAGGAAGGAGCCCGGTGCTTATCTCAAGACGAAATAGAAAAACTTGATCACCGATGGGTGTACCAGTCCAAGGGAGAGAGGAAAAATCGTGACTACTGGACGGTGGACACGTATCAGCTTGATTCCAGAGTTATGAATCCATCTGCAGTCTGCATGAGCTTGAGTTGCACCAGAGCAAGGTCGGAGGCAAGATTATCAAGAAAAAAAGAAAACGTGCACGGTTTTGAGTACCATCAAAATACATGTACCTAGGTTTCACGCCACAATTTTTCTTTTATATATTTGTGCCCGAGTTTGTGTCTTTCCCGCAATGGAAGTTTGAAGTTTCACAGTGGAGGCCTTTTCTAAACCTCTTCAATTAGTTGCAAGGCTGAGAGCGGGGTTCACTGTCCACACCGTGTCGTCACTCGTCATCGTCGTAGGTGTGACTGTGATTCTCATGGGCTCGGGCTGCTCATTTCTGTAGTTGATCATTTCAACATGCTCACATAAATCATTGAAAGACACCCGTCGCCAGCATGTATCTATTGCAAAGAATAGTTTCCTACTCAAAAGAAGACCACGTACTTATGAGAATTTTGCTTTTTTATTTATCACAATAACATTAGGTAGGTATTAACATCGTCTTTGATTTGAAGAACACCCGTTTTTTGAAGAATATCCAGACACTACATCATGCAATTCGCGTGACAAACGACTGACAACCGGATCTGACACTTTAAACAACAGACGTGACACTAATTATTCGCTGATTTTCGCCGCTCATGCGGACGATGATTTCAGCGGCAAAAAAAATAGCGGTATATCGCCAAAAACCAGCGGTATACCGCCCGTGCGGACTAAGCTTAAGAAATAACTTCAAATAAACGGCTGGAAGTCGCGCATTTCAACGTTTTTGTCAACAAAGATTTAACGTTTATAAAACGCTCTATTCAAAATGGTTAAAAAACGGCTAGTTATTGGGTTGAGATGCGTCAGCTACAACGTTCTCAAAACGTCTTTGAATTGCCAAATTAATAGTGTTTATCACGCTCGCTAAACGTTTATGAGACGCTGCCGTCAGCCTTCCTAAGGCATCAAATTAAACGTCTTCAAGTGTGTAAAAATGTTCAAAGTTTAAATTTGATTAGACAGTCAAATGCCGCTCGTTCAAATATTGTTTCTGTCACTGTCTTGTCAGACGTCTTTTGAACGTCATGTTCAGCGATTTCAAAGCGTTGAACTAACCAATCTCCAAAAATTCCATCTCTTGAACACAAAGCGAAGATGAATCAAGTCATTGTGAAAACACAACATTGAGTCCAGAACAACTAGAAGGTAAACTGGCTTCGACTAGTTCGAACTTGATGAGACTGGGAGGCTGGGTTATACTTTTGTATTAACTTGGTCTTGGTCAAAGCGGTGAGTTAAAAGTCCGCCCTCTCTCGGCGTGTCCTCGATTTACTGAGGAAACTCACATTTCAGGGCCCGGGCATACGTTCGTTCAACGATCATTTCTTGACAATAATGTAACGCCTTTAGAACATTTTTATCAACAGTAAAATGATACTGTCACGCGTGGCGATTCTCTCGTGCATTCGAGAGCACACGCGGTTCTTCTAAACCGTTCGAACACAGTGTGTTACGATCTGCGAAGCTCTAGTGCAGTCGAGAACATACGCGTAGGTTCTGGCCATTTGATTTACATAGAGATATCAACGCGCCAGTAAAACACATCAGCCCAATTGGCGGAGGTGCCGCTGTACAACACGCTGGTGTTAGACTGTTTGAGAATCACCGCAAATGTAGTAGCGGCGGGATTGGCGGGAATTTGCCAGACAACCAGTGGAAAGTCCCAGAATTACAGTCGGAGTATATAAGCATCGATGGACCGACAGACCAGTATCAAATCCAGAGCGACAAAGCGAGTATGAATCAGCGATATACTCAAGCGCGAGTGATTGACATGTATTTATAGTAGTATGCAGTAATACACAGTGTGTATTTTGAACCTTAGCCTCTCAGTTATAAAAAAAATCCAAACGCGAAATACGTGACAATACTGTTTGCCGCTCGTCAGTTCATGGGTTCAAGCTCTTCTCCTTTCTGTGATGGCATTTAGAAGACGAAATAGGTAAGTAGACTCACATACTTGAATAGCTATACCGCTCATGAACCTATTGCACATTCTGCCGCGCCGCGCAACAGAAGGAGTTAGAGAATGACGCTATCTTGATGGTTAATTTCCAGTATATCTCAAAATACCGAGCTACATAGCTACCAAAAATTGTCTTAAGGGCCGTGAAACTGATCAAACCTTCTGCAATTTCACAATAGCGATCCAGTTTTCTAAAGTACCATTACGTGAGTGTATTTAGTTTTCTTGAAATTACGAAATAATCACATCGAGTTGGATGGTTGGGAGCCACTGTACTCTGAGTAAACGAAACGTCAAGTGACAGCTTTTTGGCAGTGTCACTGTCAACTACGCCGGTAAACATCACGTAGTTAACCGAACTTTTGGATGCTGGAATGATCGCACACCTTTTCTTCACCTGTTAATTCCCACTTGATGTTATTAGTGTTGATTCCAGTTACTTCGAGGGAGAAGCAAAATAATGTCGTGCTTTGTCAAGTGGCCAAGTAGCGAAGTGCTGCCAGTTCACACCACCCAAAATCCCTCAATAACCATCAAGATAGCGGCGCCCATTATTACAAGTGTCGGACGTCTCTCTTGCGCGGTATAGCTATTCAAGTATGTGAGTTGACCTCGTATATGTCTACCCCTTTTAGATACTTGTTAAAAACAAACATTTTTCTTTTTTTCCACATGAAAATTGATATGACTTACACAAGAAACAAGGAAGTTTTGTCATGGGGTTGAGTGGAATAGCTCTGGCTAAACTTCGCCCTATCGACGGCCTTTATTATTATTATTATTATTATAGTAATCTGTAAGAAATAGGGTAGATTTCGCAAAGAAACGGTTTTAAATCGCCAAGCCTTTATCCTCCCAAACATTTGCCATCACTTGTTTATTATGAAAAAAAGAGGAAACGGATAAAAAGCGGTTATTAGTCAAGCTCCCCGGAGCAGTGTGTGGCGCGCTTGAATTTTTTTGATGGCAATTCATAAGAGTTGAAGCTCGAACGAAATAGCCCTCATAAATCCGGCATATTGCACCCACCACCGTAACCGCCCGCACAATGCAAATTTGTGCATTCTACTACATGCCGCCCCAAATTACGATAATAAATAAACAACGGGAAACTTTGGCCATTACGCGCGAATTTTTCGAGCACGGCATACCAATTCCGCCGACGGTGCTACCTACAACTTTATCAAATCAGGTGGAAATTAATGGTGGAGGTGAGCCCTGATAAATTCGTGTTTTGTTCTTTTCGCGAAGGAGCTTTCAAGTGTAGGCAATTTGAGTGCCGTGACGCGTTTACACGACAAAAAATCACACCTGGTTAGGTTTGCATGTTTCTGGTAGAACAAAAGATAATTTACCGTCTTTTTCAGTGGCCGATTGAGTTTTTGTTAGTCCACACAGAAACGCATGCTATCATATTTTTTGTGACTAGAACGACCGGTAATGACAATGAACTCGTAGGTTCATCTTTGATGCCGTCGTCTAATGTCTTTGGAAGCTTTGAAGTTTCTCCTTGACTCGCTAGTAGAAAAAGCCTGTGGGCCTGTCGGACTGTTATCCTCTGGATTCACAGATGAACAACTCCAAAATTTTCCGAACTCTTCGCAGTCGCAAGCCAAATTTCTCAATTATCGCACTTCTGACACCAAATTTACGATTTTGCATTGAGTTTTTTATTTTTATTATTCGAGATGTCATCTGTACAATCACGCAGCATTAAGATGGGTTCCCAGATGCGAATATTCGGACAGAGAATGCGATTTTATATGTCAAATTTTGAATTCGAGGGCTCTGATTGGCCAATATGACGACTTTGACATTAAATTTCGCATATTCTGTCCGAATATTCGCAACTGGGAATCCAGCTTTACTGGTCAGATTTTATTATTGTGGAAATTATCTTCTGCGCCTATCTAAGTAGTAGGTACCTTACGACGCTGGACATAAAATCGGCCTACTAGCAAATCATGACGGATGATGACTCGAAGCAGTACAATTCACAGTCCCGAAGCTGGGCCTGTATCTTGTCAAGAGGCCAAGGATATTGTTTGTCATGACTTGGAACCCAGTGTCTTCTGTTACATGGACGACGTGATTGTGATTCCGAATACATTCGAATTCCGTCTGGATATCCTCTCGAAAGTTCTCGACAGATTTCGACGTGCTTATTGATTTTATTTGATTTAATTTCCTTCATTTTCACCCGATTTGAAATTTTTCTCTTTAGAAATACGTGAATTCATATTCTCTATCCGTTGCTGTCATCGGCTATCGTTTATATCAATTTGTTTGATCGGAATTGAAAAAAAACTGAAAATTATGATGACTTTCAGTCCTACAGGTTTCTTGACTGTTTTGTCAATTTAATTCAAGTTGTATTGATCCTAACAGCATCAGCAGTAAATGAAGTTCACTAAAAACTCAGCTTGCTGGAAAAATAATGGTCACAAGTGATACAGTAGGGAAAAAAAGAGCGATGTTCACGAAGAATGGTAAAATTAGGGAGGAAAGCGCCGTATGTCTTTTTCAGGAAGTGAGTATACGTGTCATTTTTCAGTTACTACTTCTCTGGCCTCTGAAGACACTTAAGTGCTCTGGTACCAATTTCAAAATGGCGACCATTTGATTTTGATAACGTGGATTCACACTCAACTTACGCCTATTTTCGCTCGACTCAAACCGATTTTAATGATTTTTCCTTTGATCAGGTATAGATTGATGTTCTCTATTTGTTATTGTCTGAAATTTGCATGTGTGCCAAAAAGTTTTTTCCAAAAAGCTGAAAAAAAACTAGAAAATCAGTGATTTTAACGATCCCTATTGCCTTAGGTGCTGTGTGCTTCCCCGTGAGAGGCATGTCTGGCATTTTTTTTTTATTATTCTCATATGTATGAAGTTACCGAAATGCTTTGGTGTCACTTTCAAAATGGCAGCTTACCGATTTGGCGGCCACCTGGATTTTGATAAGGTCTTCAATAATGCAAAAATTCCAACTCGGTAACCAAAAGAGTTATAGTGATGAAAGCCACAAGGTAGATTAACAATTCAATGCTTGTTGGGATAAAACAAACCGCATCTCCATTTCTCGAGCCGTTCCTGAAAAATCCACTGATTTATTAAAAAATGTCAATTTTTATGCAACTGACCACTAATATAGGGATTTTTCAGGAACGGCTCAAGAAATGGAGATGCGGTTTGTTTTATCTTAACAAGCATTGAATTGTCAATCTACCTTGTGACTTCTCCATCTCTATAACTTCTCTGGTTACCGAGTTGGAATTTTTGCATTATTGAACACCTTATCAAAATCGAGGTGGCCGCCAAATCGGTAAGCCGCCATTTTGAAAGTGACACCAAAGCATTTCGGTAACTTCATACATATGAGAATAATAAAAAAATATTTGCTAGACATGCCTCTCACGAGAAAGCACACAGCACCTGAGGCAATAGGGATCGTAAGAATCACTGATTTTCTGTTTTTTTCCCGCTTTTTGAAAAAACAATTTGGCACACATGCAAATTTTGAACAATAGCAAATAGAGAACATAAATCCATACCTGATAAAAAAAAATCAATAAAATCGGTTTTAGTCGAGCGAAAATAGGCGTAAGTTGAGTGTGAATCCATGTTACCAAAATGAAATGGTCGCCATTTTGGAACGACGCAATTTTGAAATTGGTACCAGAGCATTTAGGTGTCTTTAGAGGCCAGAGAAGTAGTAACTGAAAAATCACACGTAGGTATACCTACTTCCTGAAAAAATATACGGCACTTTCCTCCTTAATTTTATAATTTTTCGAGAATATCGCTCTCTTTTCCCCTACTGTATCACTTGTGGCCATTATTTTTCCAGCAAGGCAAGTTTTTAGTGAACTTCAATTATTGTAGACGCTGTTAGGATCAATACAGCTAGAATGAGGTTGATAAACAGTCGAGAAACCTATAGGACTGAAAGTCATTAAAATTTTCAGTTTTTTTATAATTCCGGTTGAACAGATTGACATAAATAATAACCGATGACAGCAGCGGATAGAGAATATGAATTCACGTATTTCTAATTAAAAAATTTCAAATCGAGCAAGAATAAAGCGAGTTAGATCCAAATAAATGTCACCGGAAACAAATGGCCGTCATTTTGAAACGACGCCATTTTGAAAGTGGCACCAAAACATTTTGGTATCTCCTTATATAGGACTATAAGAAACGGAAGGTCTCTTGCCCCCTTCACGAAGGAGCCCACGGAATACCAGATGACCCCCGACTAATAACAAAAACGTAAATTTTCAACTACAGAGAAAGAGTGCCTAACCATTCTCTAGGCCTTCGACAGGCTCAGACCTTTTTTGGAAGGAATTCCGTTCATGATGGCTACGGATCATCTGTCTTAGATAATTGCATAACTCAAGAATCTCGCAGCAAGATTGAGCTATTGGACGAATCAATCAAAGCAGCATAATTTCCAGATCGTTCACAGAAAGGGTAAGTGACACGTAGTCTCCGATATGTTGTCAAGGACCGTGCCGATCCTGGATGCTGTCAAAAGGGATCAGACTTTGCCTTTTCAAATGGAAAATTCACCCACTACCGACCCTTGACCCCGAGAACAAGACCATCCTCCTTAGTTACCTCAAGTTACTTAGATTAGAGGTGGTCCTTTGGTATACCTAAGTTCGCCATATACGTAACAACAAACTTCATAAATACGTCAGAACGAAGATCCTTGAGTGATTGAATACACTTGGAGAGAGGTTGCACCGAATACACCGAAGAAAATATTTGTTTTGCATCAGTCTCACGATGTACCCAACCAAGGATAGTTTGAAGTTTGAAATACATTGGTTTGATTGAGAACTCATTATTTTTGGTCAAAAATTAAGCAAGACGTCGCGCGTAATATTAGAATCGCTACAAAAAGGATGACCCCATAGGGCCACTGGTAATATTGGAAGTCACCAGCTTGAGATCAAAATTCTGAAACAAACGTGTCCAATCTACGCCATCAAGTACAACATCTTGGAATTCTAGCTGACGAAATAATTTATGAAGTGCCGCTGAAAAGTGGAAACCAAAAAGAAAAGCACCGTGGAGCCACCCAAGAATCAATCTGATATGATCGCAAATTAATTGAAACGCGGCATCAGGCGGAGCGGAGATTTTCATTGTCTGGGGAATTGAGAAATTTCAGAGACATTAAGAGGCTCGACGGTGCTGAAAATCCAGGATTGATCGTGTCTGCTGCTGCAACAATTTTGCGAAATTCCAGGAGTAGGTAGTTACAAGTGGAGCAGGCAGCAGTGCTTTGCTGCCAGATTGATGGTCGTTGCATCCTGCGACCCACTTTCCAACGGGCTTTGAAAATATGCACCACCACACGAGTTTCGCACTTTTGTACTTTCGTGTCATCAAAGAGCGCAGTTTTTGCCATTTATGTTTGATGTCTGTCTGATGGTGATGATGTTGGGCGCGGATATCTCGATGTGTCTGGGAACTTGACGGGAACTTTCAACAATTCCCTATGATGTGATAGGTGGATAGCTAGCTGTCCTGTGTCAATACTATCAATGCTCCCATTTTAACGGGTAGTTCCATGGAACGAGGATTATAGTACGTCATCCGCTTTAGAGCTTATTGCAATAAATCAGAGATTACTCTCTCGGAAATGTTTATAAAGTTTGATTTTTGTTGATTATCAGAGACAAATAAAATGGTTATTTTCCTGGAATTCTGATAATTTTAGCTGTACCTTATTACAACTTAACCAGTGTGCCATGAACTGCAGTTGTACGAGCGATCTCAGATTTGATGATTGTTTGCTTCCCGACTACAACGTTGCCGATTGTATCGATGTCTGACAAACAAATACATCAGAGACTAAATATTTTCTCGTCACTTTATTCAAATATAACTGGCCTATTAAGCCTACTTTCTTGTTAATGACAGTTGTTTTTAGCTTAGAAGCAAATGTTTCTTAGTAGAGACTTCACTGACCGATAAACGATGAGCCTCTCGCAATATTTTACAATATTGATGGATGCGCCGGTCAAGAATAACTAAGGGTCCTGTTGAACCTGTTTTACGAGATATTTGATTCTGGTAATGCGTCACTATTTCAATGGCTCCTGCAAGGCAGACAAATTTACTTACTTATACACGGCAATGAGAAGTAATGACCTGATTTCATGAAGATTTTCGTCTCAAAGTATTTGATTTTTGTCAGTTCCTAATGAAAAAGCTTCAAGTTTTGTGCTATGAACAGACGGATTGCTCACTGGCTGTATATAGCTGAACTTGAGGAAAGCCTCGTCATTCCCGTTTGTTTGAATTTGGAGAGAAATTCGACGGCGGCGGGGTATTAAAGTCCTCTTTCCGACATAAAATGAACATCCCCATACCAAGATAAGCCATTCCAATATCCCTCATTCTTTCGTCACTTCACTTGATGTGTTGGAGCGATTGGAGCGACTTTGACACCCCGCCGCCCTCGGATTTCTCTCCACTTTCAAACAAACGAAAATGATGAATCTTTTTTGAAGTTCAGCTATACAGCCAGTGAGCTGGTGAGCTCCACCTGTTCAAAGCTTATAAGTTCCACTAGGAACTAATGACATAAGTCAAGCACTTTGAAGGGAGAATCCCCACGAAATCAGGTCATTACTTTTTGCTGACCCTGTACTTATCCGCTCTTCTCATCTACCATTATTGGTGTAGAGGCAATAACTCTTTCTACAGTTTTTTATCGGTGGCCTTTTCCATTGAATCCTTACGCTTGTATTTCACGTCATTTTGGGTCTCCCCTGCCTCGCCTACCATCCAAACTCCTAACCTATTTCTAACACATTTGTCACCAGCCTATCCTCACTCATTCTCACCACATGAACAAACCACCTCAATTGCCAAGTTTCCAGATAAATAGACTGTATTCACTATAACAACAATTACAGAGAACATTTCGAAGGTAGTATTATAGTGTATAAATGAACGATGTATATGTATAACTCAAAGAATAATGTAAATGACAAAACACAAAATAATCAAATCGTCCATCAAAACGAAAGATAATTAAAAAATTCCTCAACAGTGTATAAGCTTTTTTCTAGAAGGTTTGAAGATACTTAAAATGAGATTGCCATTAGATTCAACCGCCTAAAAATCGGCCGGCACGTTTGCGAACTACCTACTCTTGAAAGTCTTATTTATTGTTATTTATTTTTCTTTCAATGATCGCTGCCTCGTCTATTATTGTACCTACGTATTTCATTTTTCAGGTGATTGATTTTCGTATTATCTTATTTCAAGACGGTACCCACTTTAATTAATCTACAGGCTGTTCCGTGATCTATGTGACAAACTTCAACACTAGATAGAGGACTCCAAGATGAGTTGAGACCAACAAGAGAATTTTTTCTTTGACCATTGGTCACGAAGATACAGGGTGTTTTGTACTTTTAGTCACAATTTCCAAAGTGCAATATTTCTGCAACGGTTTCGTATAATCGATTGGAATTTTCATGTTACGTTTCCTCACTGATATTTCATAAAAAGTAGAAAAAAATTCCAGGACTGAAAAAAAAATTAATTAGGTTTTCGTGTCCAAAAGTACGTTTTCTGAGCGAAATTTTGAAAAATAGTTACCATATTCATAAAGCTGAGAAAAAACTCTACACAAATTGTTTACCAATTCTGACGGCACACTTGAGATTTTCGGGCAAAAAAATTGGAAAATAGCTTATGCACTGGAGGCTGGAGGTAAAACTTTTACCAGGCATAAAAATCAAAGTAGTTCGATATGATTCATATTAATACTCCAGTTCCATCATTTTTGTGGACTGCTGTACGTGTAGCTCATATTGAATGACGCAGGAAAAAAATTAGAGTCAGAAATAGTGAAATTTTGATTTTCTTGTTTTCCTTTCACTGAAAACAATTATTTCTTGAACTTGGAGGAAAATTATTGTCGGATTAGGAAAATTCAGAGAAAATACAGAAAGGATCATCAGTGTACTCCTTCGGTACCATTTTACTCTTCATAAAAAATCAGGCTGCAGCTAGTAGGGAATGTTAAAAATGGACTAAAAAGTTAATGGAATAATTATGATAACATTTTATTGAATTAATAGAACGCTTTACAATAACTATTCTTATGAATGGCCCATTGGTCACTGCTTATCTCAGTCTGGATTTGGCAGCCATCTTGTGGCGGGAAAAATTAATTTAAATAAAGAATAAAACAGTCTTAGTAAACATTCTAATTTGATAACATGAGAGCGAAAAACGTGTGTAGGTATCTACCTCTTGTTTTATTCATGAGCCGGTGGATTGTAATTGATCAAAATATCGATCTTTCTCTCCAAAAACGCAGAACAAAGAAAAAGTGACTAATTAAAAAAAATAACACTTCATCTTCGTGAAAATTTTGACTACGCAATTGTGCAACAAACTTCAAATGCCTCTTCTCACATGTGGTGTAGAATGGTGGAAGATTCCTCAATAGGACCACGCTTATTTTGAGGCTGACTGATTAATAAATGTATCTCGATTTCCTCTAGAACGTTAATTAAGTGCAATCTACTCTAAAATTGATGACTTGCATCATGATGGCCACCTCGCTCAGACTTCCCGAACTGACAATCGAAGACTATTACGCATTGACAGATAATACCCAATCATCATCATGGATTCATTTATTCAACAATGAATAAAATAAAGTTCTTCAACAATAACAAATTGATGCTGATTTTTCTTAATTGTCAATTATTACAAACCTCAGAAACTCATGCGCAAATGTCATGAATTAGTTAAAAAGTATCTTACTGACAAAAATTTAGGAAAAATAATACAAAAACTCTAGCTAATAGCTTGATTAGGGAGCAAAAACAATTGATTGAAATTTCAATTAGTACAACCCAGTTTCTTCTTAATTATGCTTTTCGCTAGGCGCTATGCTGTCTAAGTAGCAGATTTGATGGAACTGCAGTATTTAACTAAAGTACGCAACAAAAGTCGTGTCACCCCCTGAATTTTCATCGGATTTCAAAACTGATTATCTTCAAATTGTCTTGGGCGATTTTGGATTCCTTTAAACTGGTGGATAGAACAATTCTTTGACTGTCAGATTTTGCTTTTGCGAAATACGAAATATGTCAAATAAGGTTTGTACAGGGTGACACATCAAACAGTGCCAAATTGATGGAAGTTCCGTGATCCCCCATTTTCTCAAAAATGTTTTTTTCTGAATTCAGAAACGAAATTCATGAAGAATGATGTCTTACCTTGAGGTGATTTTTGATTTTCAGCGCTATTTTGATTTTTTTGAAAAATATTTGTGTCTGTTCATAATCTTCCAGAAAACAGCCGAACTGTTGATCTGATCGATTTGAAATTCGGTATGCAGATATGGTTTTGCTGTCGGATGAGACCCTCAGTTTTTGGCTGTCATCTGTCAAACAGAAGCGTCACTGCCGGAAAATGACAGAAGCATATTCTCATGGAACTTGACTTGCAATATGTCATTTGAAAGCCTAAAAAAAATGTTTTCAAAACTTTTGAAATTTTGTGTCTATCTGTCATCTGTCTAATATTAAAAAATATCAAAAACTCAAAATTTTACCATTCAGTTATTCAAAATCTATCCGATGGATTGGAACCAAATTTGGCAGGAAGCAACACAACAAAAGAGTCAAATTAAGTCTGCAGTTGCAGTTTTCCACCATTTTCTAATCGGGGCGTTATGAATTTTCAAAATTTCTCCTCGCCGTTGCCACCCAAGAGAGCCTCTATCCGGGTTTGGACCAGAACGACTCGCTTCTGATGCAGGACTTCACTCAAAAATTAATTTCTACTCAGGGATCGACTTTCTTCGGATAATTCCAACTGATATCGAAAATAGATTGGATTGGGCGTCGTGTAGACCCATTTTCAAAATCGACACGGCTTTGGTTTTCCGACGGTGATTTTTTCAAAATGAATTTTGCACATTCCCTGAATTTGAGAAAACCGTAGTAAGTGTAAACTTCAACATGGGAATGAACGTTGGAGAAAAGATTGATTTAATTTTTGGTGGAGAAATTTTTGAAATCAGACCTACGGTTTTTGAGTTTTCCTGTATGGAAAAACTGCATATTTTCCAACTTTTGATATATTCCGTGAATAGATTTCCACCTTTTTCAAACAAAAGGTAACTGGTTCTTCAACATTTTCCAACAAGTTTTTTCCCAATTTCTCGGGAATTTCCCTGTTGGAAATTTGAAACTAGCCTGGGTTATCGAGACCGGACTTGAATTATGGAGATTGGAGTGAAGCCTCAATTGACGATTTTGCAATAAGATAATTTGGAAAACGATTTTAGGTTCTCCCCGAGAATTGAAATTTTCTAAAACACTATTCTCAATTTCCTACAAATTATTTCCAATCTTTTTCCCCAATTCCAAATTTTCACCTAAAAGGACGTTTCGAAGAAAATTTCCCATAGGTTCTTGAATACCAGTCAGGAAAGTTTTGGGGTGGAACAACCGATTTTTTAACATAGTGCTGGTGGATTTTGGCAAAAAATACCATTTAAGAATAGGAAATGAATTTGGCATACAGGGTGTTCAAAACAAAAACTCACCCGTACAGTGATTGTCTATTGAGAACGTGTGCAGCTTTTGACTGTATTACTGCAGGTTGTCCAAATTCACGGAATGAGCAAAATTTTTTTTGCAAAAATTACCGTCGAAGAATTGAAGCTGTGTCAATTTTAAAAACAGGTCTACACGACGCTTAATCCAATATCTTTTTGATATCAGTTAGAATTATTCAAAAAAAGTCGATCCCCGAGAGAAAAATGTATTTTTGAGTGGAGTCCTGCATCAAAAGCGAGTCGTTCTGGTCAAACCCCGGGTTGGAGGCTCTTTCGAGTGGCAACGGCGAGGAGAAAATTTTGAAAATTCATAACGCCCGACTAGAAAGTAGTCGAAAGTGCAACTGCAGACTTGATTTGAATTTTCTGTTGTGTTGCTTTATGCCAAATTTGGTGCCAATACAAAGGATAGATTTTGAATAATTAAATGGTGAAATTTTGGATTTTTGACATTTTTTCATATTTGACAGATGACAGATTTTTTAACAATTTTATCATTTTTAATTGACACAAAATTTTAACAGTTTTGAAAAAAAAAAATTGCGGGCTTTCAAATGACGTATTGCAAGTCAAGCTCCGTGGAAATATGCTTTTGTCATTTTCTGGCAGTGACACTTCTGTTCAACAGATGACAGCCAAAAACTGATGGACTCATTCGACAGCAAAACCATATCTGCATACCGAATCTCAAATCGATCAGATCAACAGTTCTGCTGTTTTCTGGGAGATTACGAACAGACACAAATATTTTTCAAAAAAATCAAAATAGGGCTGAAAATCAAAAATCATTCCGAGGTAAGACATCACTCTCCATGAATTTCATTTCTGAATTGAGAAAAATTTTTTTTTGAGAAAATGGGGGACCACGGAACTTCCATCAATTTGGCACTGTTTGATGTGTCACCCTGTACAAACCTTATTTGACATATTTTGTATTTCGCAAAAGCAAGATTTGATAGCCGAAGAATTGTGCTATCTACCAATTCAAAGGAATCCAAAATCGCCCGAGAGAATTTGAGGATATTCAGTTTTGAAATCCGATGAAAATTTAGGGGGTGACACGACTTTTGTTGCGTACTTTAGATCGTATCAAACTTCTTAAATTTTTATGCCCGGTAAAAGTTTTACCTCTAGTGCATGAACTGTTTTCCAATTTTTTTGCCCTAAAACCTCAAGTGTGCCGTCAGACTTGAAGAGTCATTTGCGTAGAGTTTTTCCTCAGCTTTATGGATATGGTAACTATTTTTTCGAATTTCGCTCAAAAAGGTACTTTTGGACACGAAAACCTCAATAATTTTTTTTTTATTCCGGTCCTGGAATTTTTTTCTACTTGCTATGGCTTTTCAGGAAACATCAGTGAGGGAATGTAACATGAAAATTTCAATCGATTATACAAAACCGTTGCAGAAATATTGCACTTTGAAAATTGTGACTAAAAGTACAAAACACCCTATATCTTCGTAACCAATGGTCAACAATTTTTTTCTCTTGTTGGTGCCAACTCATCTTGTAGTCCTTTATCCTGTGTTGAAGTTTGTCACATAGATCACGGAACACCTTGTATTTGTTCGAATCAGGTTGTCTGTTGTCTTGCAATATTCATGACTTCCGTTTTTCTTGCATCGACTCTGAGGTTGTTTGCTTCTAAGGTTTTTGTTCATTTATCTACCTTGTTTTTTGTTCTTCAGTTCTTGTTACGTGTTTCCAAAAAGGAGCAAGTCGTCGGCATGAAGGAATTCGTTCATTGCCACCGGCACCGCTTGCAGTTTCTTGTTTCCTGAATAGTTATCTTCTCTTCTCAAGTTGAGTAAAATCAGTTGAGCAGTTCCAAAGTTATGATGAAGAAACGATTTTTACATCCCATAATTTTAGGGCTGTATCTCTGTTAATCTGCATTTTAGAAATATGTTCTATTTCTGGTTCTACTTCTCTACGATATCTCTACGAAGTAATTGAAAAATATCAAAGTTCGAGACATTTTATTCTTCGAAATGTATCCGATAGACTGTGATCAAATTTGGTATAAAGCAACAAACTAAAATAATCTGAATAAATCTGCAGTTGAAGTTTTCCACCATTTCCCAACAAGGCGTTACGAATTTTTTACTTTCTCTTGGCCGTTGCCACCCGAGAGGGCCGCTCACCCGGATTTTGACGACACACATTTAGTGTGTTTCCTGCTCGGGGATCGACTTTTTTCTAAAATTTTTAACTGATATCAAAAGCAGATTAGATTGGACGTCATGTATGCCTATTTTCAACTACGACGCGTCTCCGGTCTTCCGGCGGATATTATTTACGGAATGTGCAATTGCTTTTTGAAAATATTGCCGCCGGAAAACCACGTCGCATTTGAAAATAGGCCTAAATTACACCCAATCAATCTACTTTTGATTTTTCGTGAAAAGTCAATCCCCGAGCAGGAAAGACCATCTGAGTTGAGTTCTACACTAAACGTGTGTCGTCCTCGTCAGAATCCGGTTGAGCGGCCCTCTCGGGTGGCAACGGCCTGGAGCAAATTTAAAAATTCGTAACGCCTTGTTGGGAAATGGTGGAAAACTCCAACTGCAAATTTATTTAGATTATTTAAGTTTGTTGCTTTATGCCGAATTTGATCTCAGTCTATTGGATAGATTTTGAAAAATAAAATGTCAAAGTTTTGAACTTTGATATTTTTTAATTACTGACGAATAAGAGTTGGAGGGATAAGTGTTCAACTGTCCTGAATACAGTTTAGGGCTTTCAAATAACATAGTGCAAGTCAAGTTTTGTGAAATAAAACTTCTGTCATTTTTTGACAATGAAAAAATAATAAAATAGATGAATAAATGTTTTTCTCTTTATCGGCTCCTCACGCCATAAGAGTTTTATTATCAAATGTACAAACTGTTGGAAAATCACTAATAAGCGCAAATCATGGACATACACAACACCCAGACATCAAGACCAGGAATCGAACCTGGAGCCTTTCGCACCACAGGCGGCTGCTCGACCGCCTGTGCCACGGGGCCGTCGGACAATAACACTTCCGCTTAAAAGATGGCAGCCAAAAACTAATCAGCTCATTTGACAGCAATCTGTATACCAAATTTCATGTCGATTGACTCAACGGTGCAATTTTTTTTTTGGGGACTTTTGACAACTGGCAGCTTCCAAGATGACTCGCTTTGGGGAGGCAGACTGGCGTTTCAGCAACTACCATGTTGGTGGCTATCACCACAAGAAGTATGGTGCGGTCAGAAATGACATGATCTGAAAGGCCGCTACCTCATGGTCCTTTTTCACATATTCATATCGAATAGGAAACCTATAGCTTCAAGTGGATTTTGAACCACTAGTGACTTGCGAGAACTAGCATTTATTCCAGACAAGTTCTTGTGCCCTGCATACTGGGAAGACTTGACCAGAGTTTAGCCAGGGAGGGCTTGGCGTCGGCATCCATCTCCAAATGAGTCTCATCCACCACAGCGCCTTGTTGTGGCAGTTATCCAACTACTAAACTGAAAACTCTCACTGATCTACTGCGCTGTATTTCTGACTGTGTATTGCTTGACTTTGTGATCGAAGCCAAACGTTGTGTTCTACTACACTACGCAATATGCCGTCATGTCCCCGACGCATACAAAGTTGCGTCGTTGCAAAAGTTCCCAGTTTTTGATGAAACGGACCCTAGAAACGCCACTCTCCAGCAATAATTAAGTAGGTACGTAAAAAAATGTCACGTCCGCTCCGAGCTTCCGTGGAATGTAATCCGTATTGCACACACCGCGGAAATTGTGTATGAAAGTGGCACTAAAGCGCCAAAGCTCCGCGGATATAGTGCGTGTGTAAACGTATTCCTGATGCTGAAGGAACGTTCGGTCTTCATGTTTCAGCACCACTTTAAATTGACCTTTCAAAGCGCAGCGAGAGGACGGAAATATTGCTTCACAAACATCCAGCAGTTTGATCGATAAGGGTTCTCAAACTGTAGAATAGTGAAAGAAGATTAAGTGCTCTGCTAAGTAGATGCGTATACATTTTCTTGGTGATTAGTATCGGTCTTCTCGAGAGCCCTTCCTAGGAGTTCCAGGACCCCGGCCGCCTCCTCACTTCAAATAAGATCTCGTCTCCCATCGTGCATTTTTATCTTGAAACAATCGGATTTGGTGAAACGCAAAGGAATAACCAAACTGCGTCCCGCGTATTTCAGAAATTCCGCGAAACTTTCAAGTCCTCATCCGTGCCGCACGCGCGCTCCGATATTATGTTAATAGAATTCAAATTGTGGGTTTACCCCTTAACTCACTTTGTGCGGGTACAAACATACGTACACGTTCAATATCCCGGCCACATTACGTAAATTCACGTTATTCCTCCGGGGAGAAAGCGCGTAATCTCTAAAAATTGCTAATCCCAAACTTTATACTCGATTATTATTTTGATAATCCAATAACGTTTCGCTGGTATGGAGAAGAGCGGCTGGCGGCGGCATCGGTCGTTTCAGACAGACGTCCTTGGTGTCCTGGCTGGCCAGCCTCTCGCCGTCCTGTAACTGAAGCCGAAACTGAGAACCCTTCGTGTTTTTTCCCGTCTTCTTTTCGAAATATAATGAATGGCGGTTTGACGGAACGATTCCATTATTTTTCTTACGCGATCCTGCACCGGAAGTATCGAAAAGGTCCCGAAGGAGGTGGAGGATTATTCACGTCACGTGCGGTCATCCATCATCGGACCCGATGACGGCACATCCGGTCCAAAAACGAATTTAATTGAAGCGACCGGTGCTGCATGGAACAGTGTGTCTAATTCGCGAAAATGCAACAGTGATGCAACAAACTATCGATGTAATATGTAGATAGGGTCCTCTGTCCTGATATTATTATGTAAATTTTGACCGATTTGGTGTAAACTAATGACGACGGAAATTGGAAATTTGTGGTTACGAAGTTGGTAGGCATTGCTAATCGGCTAACCCTGTTTATTTTTTTCATCCGTTTGCAACCATCCACCGTTTCTTTCAACAGTCTGTAACAAAACTCCATTTGTTTGCTGACCGATAAACTTGATAAAATTGTTCCTCTGTCGCCAGCTAACCCAACTTTATTTTGCTTCGGGGTTTTGCGCCTAAGGCCGTTTGGCCTTACCCTTATGACATGCCGAAAAACGGTCGGTTTTTAACGCACTTCTGCAAACAGGAAGGCGCTTGTGTTCTCGCTTTGTCTGTCTGTCCGTCCATTCGTCCGTCCCTCCGTCACAGCATCTATAGTCCAAAACGAAAGGTACCTAATAAAAAGATTGTTGTAAAGTTGTCGTTTCCAACAGTGAAAATTACTTTTCTGGCCTTTATTTGATATACATTGTAGCCTTTTTTTTGTTTTCTCTGTTGAAATTTTAAAAAAAGGTTCAGCGCGGCAGCTTTTCGTCGTGTAGAGGGGTCGTGGATATTAGTGTTTATTTTTGTAGGTACTTACCGTCAGATAATGTATAGTCTTTAAACTGGGCGCCACCTGATTTCTTTATTTTTGGTGTAATCAGGAAAACCTTTTCATGATGGTAGGATTTGGTGTTTGTTACAAAAGATACTTTATACAATAAATAATTGTTGTTTATGAAACGGATGACAAATATTTACAGGAATAAGTTTCAGGAACTATATTACAAAAGGATGAATGATGAGAGGTAGGTAAGAACCAAGATATAGTTTAGGCTTAAATTGATGGGATTTAGGCAGAGTTCACCAGGTAACTTAACTCTTAAGGTATTTTGACTTAATATTATTGATCGATCGATAATATCGGTTTACCTTTTAATAGCTAAGCTTTGGACTTACCTTCTTCCAACCAATTGATACCTGTTCTCGGATAAATACCTAAATATGATTTTATGAATTTGTACAGATAAAAAAAATGATGAAAAAGGATGAAACGGACGTCTAGGAGAATTTTGAAGAAAAGATTATGTACAATAATTATTATCAGTTTGGTTTCACCGTCAAAAGAATACGGCACGGCCGACGGCAACGGTAGTCCAGTGGCACGATAATTATCAATTGCATGCACTGCTGATGATAAACGGTAGATCACGAGACGATCACCAAGAGATCAAGGCAGAATGCAGCGCAGCTGCTGACGTTAACGGTAGCCGAAGAGATAACAGAGGTAAAGAAGAAACAGCGCCAATTCACGCCGAACGCTGGGCAAGTTACTTGGCGGTTTCGTTCTAGACGTTCGCTTGTGGCAGAAACAGAGCCATGTGCGTTACTTTCTCAACATCAATGGCCTGGCATATCATGTCCCATACCATGCACCCTAAAATTGTACTAATAAGTTATTTCCTAAGTAATTTAAGATGTACATACCTCGAACAGAGGGATGGGTTGCACAAAAAGTCTCGAAAACGCTCGAAAGTTCCAAATCTGACGTATCTAATTTTTCTTATTTATTATTTCCCTTCAAAACTTTTCGCATCGCCTACCTAAATTTTGATGAAAAATCCTCGAAATAAATACTTGACTTTTGTCACTCTCCTCATGACGTCTAATGTGCCTACTTAGTAAATTTATTCTATATTAGATTTTGGAATGCTACAACATAACCATTTTATTAGACGAAAGGATAATTTCGGAATCAAGAAGGAATCAAGGAAATTTTTGACGAAATAGTGTTGAGCAGAATAATAACAATTCAGTGTGGCGCGGCATCGCTGATAAAGTGCTGCATTTTACAGATAGACCGTGACCTAGCGGCCTTTGAGAGCTTGTCATTTCTGACCCCACCATACTTCTTGTGGTGATAGCCACCCACGTGGTAGCTGCTGTAACGCCAGTCTCAGGGCCGTTCCTAGGGGTTTGAGCGCAGTAGTATAGCTAGGGTGATTCTGGACCACTTTCAAGGTCATCTGCAGTGGCGCCACCTACCGGCGGGCAGAGGAACTAACATTACCGACATTTACAGAAACCTGCATTACCGGCACTTACAGGAATCTACTTATATTTACAGGAACCTGTATTACCGGCATTTACAGGAATCTACCGACATTCACAGGAACCTGCATTACCGGCGTTTACAGTAATCTATTGAGAGTGGCAGTAGCGCAATCTCCCGGTACAACTGCGAAGCTCCATTTAGCATAGATACAAACCTATATAATGCCAACATCTCTTAGTACCAATGCGAACCCACATTACCATAAATCTGGGGATTAATTACTAGGTGTACATCTGGTTGCATAGTTCCCCTTCTCCTCTCAATTTCAGCATAATCAGGGGTGTAATCAGGATGATGGGGGAAAAAAAAGACAAATGTAAACAATTACTGCTTTATTGGTATATAGCTATATACATGTAAGAAAATTAATGAAATTATAAGAATGGAATATTTAATAATAATTAATCATACATTATACTGCACGAACTGTGAGTAATTGAGCCTTTAGTTCTTTTTCGCACTTGATGCACGCCTCCAATAAGGCCTCAGAATGAAGAAGTGGAATGGAATCGTCAAGTTGCAGTTGAGTACGCAGAAAGTCGTTAAAATTTTCAGGATGTCCATTAAACTGGTGACAGAAATGGTGGAAAATCTAGTGACATTTATGTTTATCGAATCATATTGAAGAAAAAAGAAGCGTAGGGTTGCTTTCAACTACTTTCTCAAGGTCAAGCCATAGGTGCAACTATCTCTGGGTCAAAAATTACGCATGCGTGGGAATAGAGCAGCACATCCACTCAACTTTAGGAATGTATGGGAGAGGTTGATATGAAGGGAAATACACATTAGCTGTTATTGGTTAAAGTTTTATTTGGTTCAGATTAGGGTTACCATAGGCCTTTCTCAGTTTCCAGGACAATAAATCCTCAAAATCCGGACAAAATCCGGACATCCTCAAGTAGGTGCACATAGCATGACCTCGAGCATGACCTTTTTTATTTCTTTTATTTTTTTTTCACTTTTTTCATGAAATTATGAGACAAACTGCAAGGTTAGCAAAAGAAATCGTGCCACAAGGATTGGAAGATCAAAATAAGAAATAAATTGAGGACTTGCCGACTTGATCATTATCGGTTATGGTGGTACGACTGCTGAAAGTCACTGCGCACAACACGACGCGCCAAATTCGAAAGAGCAAAATCAGCTGTTGGGTATGGCGGTATGCGGCATGCGTTGTCCGATAGGTGATAACCCGATGCGTGCGTGATAATTTCATTTTCCCGGACGCTATCAACTTTTCCGGCCGGAATTCCCCGGACGCCTCAAAAACCCAAACATGTCCGGGTAAATCCGGACGTATGGTAACCCTAGTTCAGATTGAACATTGTTATGCATACTTATTTTGATACACACAGAACAATACACGCTCTTTATGTTTACTAGCAGTCGTTTTGATCCGATTCATCCTAATTCTTTCATTACAGGGGGCCCTCGAAGGGATGGAGCTCTAGTGTGTAGTAGTAGGCAAACTTACGTATGAGTTAATAGTAAGTTATTGCGTAAAATTGCGCAATAGTTGAGAAAAGTCTAGAATAGTGTTACTAATTAACACAACTGTTTGGGGAATTGTTCACTAGGTCACGTGATGATTCATTGTATTTTGAGGTTGATGTTGCAACATGCGACGCAATAAGTGTTTATCTCGAAAAATCTAGGAGAAAGCCAGCAAGGTTCCAAAACAATGAAAGTGCTAACATCAACAAGTCCAGAAGTTATTGCGTAAAATTGCGCAATAGTTGAGAAAAGTCTAGAATATTGTTACTAAATGTCACAACTGTTTAGGGAATTGTTCACCAGGTCACGTGATGATTCATTGTATTTTAAGGTTGATGTTGCAACATGCGACGCAATAAGTGTTTACCCCGAAAAAAATTCTAGAGAAAGCCAACAAGGTTCCAAAACAACGAAAGTGCTAACACGAACAAGTCCAGAAGTTATTGCGTAAAATTGCGCAATAGTTGAGAAAAGTCTAGAATATTGTTACTAAATGACACAACTGTTTAGGGAATTGTTCACCAGGTCACGTGATGATTCATTGTATTTTGAGGTTGGTGTTGCAACATGTGATGCAATAAGTGTTTACCTCGAAAAAAATTCTAGAGAAAGCCAACAAGGTTCCAAAACAACGAAAGCGCTAACATGAACAAATCCAGAAGTTATTGCGTAAAATTGCGCAATAGTTGAGAAAAGTCTAGAATATTGTAAAGAAGTAAACAAAAGGAACTTGCAGTCTTGGGAAATAAAACAAGCGAATCAATAGGACAGAGTTTATTTGGGTAGTAAATTGATTAACCAAGTATAAAGTAGCATGCAATTATTCAAAGAACAAATACAGGGTTTCAAAAAATGGTGATTACACTGTGGTAATATCTTATCAAATTTTGGTACACTATCCTCCTCCCCAACATCCACAATTTTAACACATAATTCATCATCACAATATCTCTCAATAATTTCCTCAAGGAAAGCCTTCTTCTGTTGTCCTTTTACAAAAATAATATCCACGTCGGAAGCCAGATGATGTATTATGGAGTAGACTTTTTCATATGGAATATCCCCATCACTGTATCTGAGTCCATGATGATTATTCTCCAGATATATCAAATTTTTCTTGCTCCTTGTGTCCAATGCAGCAAATGGTTTGGATGGTTTCAGATGATAGTGACCGAAATTCTCTGATCCGAATCCTTTAATGTAGGTGATCTCTTTTGCAACAGATTCGGGAATGTTGAATCCTTGTATATCAATGGCGAGAAATTTCATGATGCATTGTTGACGGTTTCACATCAAATGGGCTCAGGTGGATGAGAGAAGAGGTTATGTTGCTCAGCGAGTTGCTCAGCGATAAGTAAAATACTAAGTGACATTCTAGAAGACTCTCAAGTAAGGGAACAAAAGACCCACGCAGTTTTGTAAATTTGACCTCTAAATGTCATTCTAGAACATCCTAAAAAAGTAAACAAAAGCAATTACAAAGTTTTGTATGCAATCCATCACTCTGAATTAAAGTCGTGGCAGAAACAAACATGAAAGTTGAACGGATTGTGCAGTAAAAAAATCTAGAGCAAGAAGATCTCTGAATAAGGTTTGAGGGTATGTGACCCACAATAAACGTACTTGGAAGTGAAGTTTTAGCGTAAACAAACCCAAAAGTTCTTTTAACGAATTATACAAAGAGAAATATCTAGAATTAACAGCATATACAAGAGTGCGCGCCATCTTTCAACATAGACACAAACCAGCATTACCAACCTGAGAACATACAGAAACTGGGAACACGGTTTGAGAATAAATTAGTGGAATTATGCAAGAATGTAGAAAAGTCTGGAAAATTTTCAATCAATATACAAGGGTATGTTACGCGCAAAGAACATACTCGGAAGTAAAGTGATAGCAGAAACAAACAGGGAACTTTAGCGGATTGTGCAATAGAAAAATCTAGAAAAGGAGGATCTCTGAATACTCTGTTACGCAAAATATGGAATATCCCCATCACTGTATATGAATCCATGATGAGTATTCTCCAGCTTGCTCCTAGTTCACTTAGATACGATCGGAGGCATTATTCCAGAAATATCCATTTCTAGATTTACCTATACCTACTAATTTATGTCCAAAAAGAGATTGTCTCAATTACAAATAAACAAATGGTAACTTAATCCTCATGGTTATCACTTATAATGTTATACATATACACAATAATACATAGCTATGGGTATTATTGCTGGTAATTGGAATGTTTTAGTAAAAATATCGAGAAACTTGCGTTATTTTCCAGCATCAAAAATATTTAATGCTGAAGCAAGACACGCCGAATGCCAAGTAATAAGGTGCTGAATAACACAAGATTTGAATGCTATGATCCTATACAGGTAGGTAACTCATAAGTAGAGGTGTGCACATATAGGCATATGCATGTATATACCTATGTATATATTTTCTAGAAGTATGTCACGTCACTTGAAAGCAGGGGCGGCGGGTTTTGTAATTTTGCATGGGTGCAAAATATGAAACATACAGAGAAAGCAATGAAGATAGCGAGCGAAGCGAGCAACAGCGCCGCAGGCAAAATTTTTTCGAGAAAAGGGGCGTGGTCAACAATTCTACGGATATAAAACCATTAGAAATTTGACAAAGACATGGTTATTACTTACTATAGGTTTCATCAATAAAACAGAATAAAATAAAACTCGCAATTCCCCGCAATTTTCTATAATCATTTTCTCCGTATTTCATGAATGGTGGTGAACCAGGTTGGAAGGTGTACTGTGAAAATCGACACTTCCTTTTATCAGCATGTGATTTTTAAAGTGATTAAACATTTAGACTCGAAGAACGTATATTTCAATGGGGAACTATAGTGGCAAACGCCTGAAGTAATGGCGCCCGTGTTCCATGCACCCCAGCTGTCATCAGTGTCATTTTAAGCGTACATAACCTCAACTTTGTAATTGTCATTTCATTTTCATTTGTCACTTTTGTCAGCACTCAGCATAGGAACCAGCGGTTTGCGTTACTTCGTGAGTCGAAAAGTAGAAACGCCGATAAGCCAAAAATCGCGTTGAAAAAATTGGTAGTGACGTGTTGTGTATCAGGCTATAACAGTTCCAAAAGACCATACCTTTGGAGTTTGCACTAGCTCTTTTTTATTCCCTCTCAGTGGGGCTCCCTCCCGGCCTCAACTCTTCTTTGAGCACTTTCCACTTTCCGTACATTTGTTTGCATTTCTTTGAGGTTATGTACGTTAACTGTCAATATGGGTGCATGGAACACGTCGCCCTCTACAATCCGTTTTGCCTATAGTTCCCCATTTCTTAAGCTTGCATGCATGGGTGCAATGCACCCGTGTAATCACTTTGCATGGGTGCATGTGCCCCGATGCACCCTATAAGTCGCCGCCCCTGCTTGAAAGATCTTATTTTTTATCAGAATCATGCATATAGGTAGTACCAACCATTAAAAAAGAAATCCTGGAACAACTCACCATTTCTACATCCTAGATTTGATGCTCTTTGTGAAAAATTGAGATGATTTTCAAACAATTCCAATAGTTTAACAGCACACAACTCACATTTTCCACGTTTTTCATAGATTTAGTGACCCTTTTTGAGAAATCATGTGATTTGTGTAACATTTTTGCATTCTTGAGGGGGTTTTAGAGTGACTTTTTGTCAAAATTGGAATGATTTCACACAAATTCAATAGTTTAGCAGGAAACAACTCACATCTTCTATGTTTTCTCCTAGATTTGGTGACCCTTTTTGAGAAATTATTTGCTCAATGTAGCATGTTTGTGCTGTTGGAAGTCATGCACGCGCATGCGCGCACATGCGTACACACATAGACACACACATATATGCACGCAAACGCACTGATTTCCAACTATTAGGGGAAAAAATCTGGCATTATCTTAGATTTAGTGACTCTTTTTGAGAAATCAGATCCTTTGTGTAGCATTTCTGCATTCTTTAGAGGGTTTTAGAGTGACTTTTTGTCAAAGTTGAGATAATTTTCACAGAAATCCAATATTTGTTTACAGGAAACAACTTACATTTTACACGTTTTCTTCAAAATTTGACGACCATTTTCAAGAAATCAAGTGCTTTATGTAGCATTTTTGCATTCTCCAGAGTTTTAGAGTGACTTTTTGTCAAAATTAAGATGATTTTCACACAAATCTAATAGTGTGACAGGAAACAACTCATCTTTTCCATGTTTTCTTCTAGATTTGGTGACACTTTTTGAGAAATCATGTGATTTATGTAGCATTTTTGCATTCTTTAGGGGCTTTTCGAGTGACTTTTTGGTCAAAATTGAGATGATTTTCACACAATCCAATAGTTTAGCAGGAAATAACTCATATTTTCCACGTTTTCTCCCAGATTTGGGGCTCTTTTTGAGGAATTATGTGCTTAATGTAGCATGTTTGTGTTGTTAGAAGTCATGCACGCGCATGCGCGCACATGCTACCCACATAGTAACATACACATATGCACGCAAACGCACTCATTGCCAACTAACGTATGGTCCGAAAGTTTTGGGAATTTTTTTAAAAGCTAATAACTTTTTTTGATAGTTTCAATTTCGTAACTTGATATTGCAAAAACTAGCGTCATCTTTAACAATTTCAAATTCGTATTCAACATATTGAAGATGGGCCATTATCTTTGATGGCTCTCGGTTTTCTTCTGCCATGTTCGATCATTCTCTGGACAACAGCAGAACTAATTTCTCAGAGCTCCTGCCTCCCAATGTACCGCAAGCTCGACCAATATAAGATTTTTGGTAAGTATTGAGCAGGATAGTATACGACAAGGGATGGGAAGCTGCGGATAAAGACCAATTACGGCGTCACATTTTTCAATAACATTAGAGAATTTCGAATTTGACAAATTGATACAGAAAATCATGGAACATGGCAGAAGATAATTGAGATCCATCGAAGATAATGGTCCATTTCCAATATGTTGAATATGAATTTGTTATTGTTATATATGATGTTAATTTATGCACTATCAAGTACGAAAAAAAAGACTATTCAGAAAAAGTTATTAGCTTAAAACTATTTCCCAAAACTTTCGGACCATACGTTATTAGAGGGGAAAAATTCGGTACTATTCTAGATTTAGTGACTCTTTTTTAAGAAATCAGATCCTATGTGTAGCATCTTTGCATTCTTTAGGGGGCTTCAGAGTGACTTTTTGTCAAAATTGAGATGATTTTCACACAAATCTAATAGTATGGCAGGGAACAACTCACATTTTCCACGTTCTCTTCTAGATTTGGTGACTTTTTTGAGAAATTATATGCTTTGTGTAACATTTTTGCATTCTTTAGGGGTTTTAGAGTGACTTTTTCTTAAAATTGGGACGATCTCTTATACAAATTTCAATGGTTTGTCAAGAAACAACTCACCTTTTCCACGTTTTCTTTTAGATTTGGCGACTCTTTTTGAGAAATCGTGTGATTTGTGCAGCATTTTTGCATTCTTTGGGGGGTTTTAGAGCGACTTTTTGTCAAAGTTGAGATTATTTTCACACAAATCCAATATTTTTTTACAGAAAACAACTCTCATTTTCCACGTTTCTTCTAGATTTGACGACTCTTTTTGAGAAATCATGTGCTTTGTGTGAGATTTTTGCATTCTTTAGGGGGCTTTAGTGTGACTTTTTGTCAAAGTTGAGAGTATTTTCACACAAATCTGATAGTTTGTCAAGAAACAACTCACCTTTTCCACGTTTTCTTCTAGATTTGGCGACTCTTTTTGAGAAACCATGTGATTTGTGCAGCATTTTTGCATCCTTTTGGGGGACTTTGGAGTGACTTTTTGTCAAAATTGAGATGATTTTCACACAAATCTGATAGTTTGACAAGAAACAACTCACCTTTTTTACGTTTTCTTTTAGATTTATCAACTTTTTTGAGAAATTATGTGCTTTGTATGACATTTTTGTGTTGTTAGAAGCCATGCTAGCACACACGCGCACATGCATACGCCGGCGCATACACACACATATGCACACGCTGGCATGCCTGCATATGCGCACAATAAAAGAAATAAAAAAAAGAAAGAAATAAAAAAGGTCATGCTCGAGGTCATGCTATGTGCACCTACTTGAGGATGTCCGGATTTTGTCCGGATTTTGAGGATTTATTGTCCTGGAAACTGAGAAAGGCCTATGGTAACCCTAATCTGAACCAAATAAAACTTTAACCAATAACAGCTAATGTGTATTTCCCTTCATATCAACCTCTCCCATACATTCCTAAAGTTGAGTGGATGTGCTGCTCTATTCCCACGCATGCGTAATTTTTGACCCAGAGATAGTTGCACCTATGGCTTGACCTTGAGAAAGTAGTTGAAAGCAACCCTACGCTTCTTTTTTTCTTCAATATGATTCGATAAACATAAATGTCACTAGATTTTCCACCATTTCTGTCACCAGTTTAATGGACATCCTGAAAATTTTAACGACTTTCTGCGTACTCAACTGCAACTTGACGATTCCATTCCACTTCTTCATTCTGAGGCCTTATTGGAGGCGTGCATCAAGTGCGAAAAAGAACTAAAGGCTCAATTACTCACAGTTCGTGCAGTATAATGTATGATTAATTATTATTAAATATTCCATTCTTATAATTTCATTAATTTTCTTACATGTATATAGCTATATACCAATAAAGCAGTAATTGTTTACATTTGTCTTTTTTTTCCCCCATCATCCTGATTACACCCCTGATTATGCTGAAATTGAGAGGAGAAGGGGAACTATGCAACCAGATGTACACCTAGTAATTAATCCCCAGATTTATGGTAATGTGGGTTCGCATTGGTACTAAGAGATGTTGGCATTATATAGGTTTGTATCTATGCTAAATGGAGCTTCGCAGTTGTACCGGGAGATTGCGCTACTGCCACTATCAATAGATTACTGTAAACGCCGGTAATGCAGGTTCCTGTGAATGTCGGTAGATTCCTGTAAATGCCGGTAATACAGGTTCCTGTAAATATAAGTAGATTCCTGTAAGTGCCGGTAATGCAGGTTTCTGTAAATGTCGGTAATGTTAGTTCCTCTGCCCGCCGGTAGGTGGCGCCACTGCAGATGACCTTGAAAGTGGTCCAGAATCACCCTAGCTATACTACTGAGCGCTCGTGTGCAAAGCTTCTAGTCTGCGCCCCCCCCCCTCCTTATTCTATACTCGACCAAAAACATGAAAGAATTTTGAATCCATGTCACTGTTCTATTTTTAATTTTTTCCACAAAAGTAATAAAGTAGCTGTTATTACACTACACAATTTATTGAACAATCTGCCAAAATAGTGTCAAAAAACAATGAACTTGATTCAGTACAGAAAATTGTGTCGTGTAATACAGCTTCAACAGACATAAATCTTACAAAAAATAACAATTCAGTGAATGAATTAAGAAAAAAAACATTAATATCCAGGATATCAATGAATCTTGGGTTTTCAAATAGGTACATTTCTGCATTTTTGCTAAGAACTTTCCAATATCTTTTAAGGATCACGAGTAAATACCTAACTTTTATACTTGGCAGAAGCATTCGCTTCTAGCGAATCAGGTGGATTCGTATTCGTCAGCGAAGAACGTTCGCAGAACGTTCGCGAAACGTTCGCAGAACGTTCGCGAAACGTTCGGTGACAGCCATTCGACACGGAAGGTTCAATTCGAATCAAAAACCAAGTGAACGTTCGCGTGCTACTAGGGATTGGATCATTCCTTTACATTCTGTTTATTTTCCTCATCTAGGGCGGAGCTGGCTGCCATAGTTACCGTGGTCCGTGATTGTCTTTGTCTTGTGATACGGTTTGCTACGACTAGAGCTTAGATTATAGTCGACGCAAGCGGATTCGGAACCGCATACGGTTACGCAAACGGTAGCGTAAGCAAAACCGATCGTTCATAGTAAACGCTTTCATAGACGCACGCCTGCATCGTAGGAGAATCATAGAGGATTTGTTTGCCTGAGTGTGCTGCTCCACTCCACATTGACATTGTTGTTCAGTTAAGGTGCGTTCAGTCAGCTTATTTAGCCGCAAGTTTTAATTTTAGTCTTAAGAGCTGAATCGCTTATTGGGCTGTTTTGAGGAGACTGGTTTGTAAGAGCCAATGGGCGTCGCTGCCCTTGCGACTAAAATTAAAACTTGCGGCTGAGTAAGCTGACTGAACGCCCCTTTAGCCATCCAAACTCAAATTCTGATTTGAGAAATGAAACGATGAAACGGCCATTTATTACGTATCCGCTTGCGTCGACTATAAACCAAGCTTAACAACAGAAAATTGCTTCGTATTGGTATATTTGGTTTTCGCATCGGGCGCTAAAGCAACAGGGGGCGCAAAGCGCCCTTTTTGATTTTTTTTCAGTAGATCGAATTTTTGCGCCCCTGGCAAGTGCGCCCGCGTGCGTCGCACGCCTTGAACGCCCCTTTAGGAACGGCCCTGGCCAGTCTGCCTCCCCAAAGCAAGTCGCCTTGGATATTTTTATATCAATTATATTTAGTTGCAGCGGTAGGCTTTTTGATTCTGCATTTTGTGATACTGCAATGAAATTTGGCATATGCAAACTACATAAAATTTCAAGTGATTTGACCTGCAACACTCAAAAATTTGTCCATTAGGGGGCGACTGGGGGCCCCTCAAAACTTCAAGATGTCAGAATTTTTCCCATGCACCATTCAGTACCGCCCTATCTACCGTACAGAACCTAAACAACTTTGTTCTTGACCATCATAACATTTTTCGTCATGTCAATTCCATTCTTCTTATGGAAAAAAATAATTTCTTTGCCTAGTCAACAAATTGAAAATTTTTTTTTTTGGACCACCAATAGATTGTTAAGTAGTTTTTGTGCGATCATCGATGAATCCGCATCCCCTTGATTCATTTATGAAAAGAAAACTTTTGCAGTGCTATTTTTCAACAAAGGAGTGACTTCAACTTACCATTATTTTCAACATTACCTTTTTCAATGTTTTACCTCGGTAAGTATGATTATTGTTTTACTAATATACAGCTTGAAGTTCTTGAACGATGTGGATGATGAAACTGCCTCAGAGTCCACCTGGAAGCCGTACATAATAATTTTTCTGCAAGGCCGTCAAATTTGGCATTTTTGATTTTCTAGCGGGAGCGGCCAAAATGTCAATACACACCACTCCGCCCAAGAGCACCGGTTTGCTCTAGCGGAAAACGATATTCACGCCTAACAATTTTGAATTTTGTAATACTGAAATGAGAGTTGGTGCGAAAGTACCGCAACTGGTGCTCTCGGGCGGAGTGGTGGTATTGACATTTTGGCCGCTCCCGGTAGAAAATCAAAAATGCCAAATTTGACGGCCTTGCAGAAAAATTAATATGCACGGCTTCCAGGTGGAATCTGAGGCCGTTTCATCATCCAAACCGTTGAAGAAAACTTCAAGCTATATATTAGTACAATAATAATCATATTTTTAGGGATAAAACATTGAAATAGGTAATGTTGAAAATAATGATAAGTTGAGGTCACCCCTTCGTTAAAGAATAGAACAGCAAAAATTTTGTTTCCATAAATGAATCAAGGGGATGCGGATTTATCGATGATCACACAAAAACGACTCAACAATCTATTTGTGGTCCAAAAATATATATATTTCTCGACTTGTTGACCAGACAAAGAAATAATTTTTTTCTGTAAGAAGAATGGAATTGACATGACGAAAAATGTTATGATGGTCAAGAACGAAGTTGTTTAGGTCCTGTACGGTAGATAGGGCGGTACTGAATGGTGCATGGTAAAAACACTGACATCTTGAAATTTGGAGGGGCCCCCAGTCGCCCCCTAATGGACAAATTTTTGAGTGCTGCGGGTCAAATCACTTGAAATTCTACGTAGTTGGCATATGCCAAATTTCATTGCAGTATCACAAAATGCAGAATCAGGGTCATTTTGCTAGCGTACCGCTGCAACTAATTATATTATATTATATTTTTTATGCAAGATATTTTCCACTTTTCACCACTTATGTAACAGCCAACTCGTATCGTAATAGTACATTACGTAACAAGTACGGAAAGTGATACATTACGCATGAGTGTGTATCGAATAATCAAGAATCCCATCAAAAACCAGTATTTCAAATCTAGATTGCTTTCACAATATAAAAAATGATCTTTTTCGGGAATTCGGGAAATCGCAGGAATCGAAGTCGCGCCCTCTGGACACATACCTGTTGCAGCAGGTAGGGTAGGAGGTAGCATTTTTCATCATCAAGCTATCAGGGTATCTTCGTCAGCCGGCCAAAACCGTCATTAATAAAGGACACGAACAATTTCTTTTATCCTTTGAAGAGCAATAGCGGCCTAAGGCCCCGGCTGCCAGCCGGGAAAGGTAAGTTTTGGCCATAAAGAGGTGTATGGAACTTCATTTAATAGTGACGTCTCCTTGTGAGAAAATTGAAAATCCAGTAATGAAATTAGTGACATTTCAACCGTCATTTTGACATTTTAGTATGTTAACTTGATTCAAAGTTTTTGGGTGTATTGTGATGGGGCTGGTGCAGCTAAAGATTTCTAAATGGACCCCATTCAATTTTTTGTGGTCACATTTGCATTGCTACTGAAGAATTATTCTGCTTTATAAGTGTAGGTAAGAATTTCATTCATAACTTTACAATTACTGTTGTTGAACGGAAATTATGTAGAATTTTTATTTCTATACATCTCACCGCTAGGGTAAGGCCTTCGATAAGGTTATATAAAGCATGTCAAACCCATACTATCGCACTATCGGTTGAGAGGACATGACTGAAGCCAGTCCTGTAGGTGCGAATTAAAGTTGATTTGCTTGTGAAACAGAGTTAGGGTGTTGAAAGCTGGTTTTTCGAAATTGTGATCAAATCGTCGTTCAAATTCGGATTGTTTCGTGGTCCGAATAAACTGTGCGTTGTAATACCGCACGGCTCATAACGCACAGGTTGGTAGGTTGACGTTATTGACAACTTTCGGGTCTACTACAGCGTGTGAAAGGAGTCACTTTCGTAGGTGGTGGTAGGAAAACTACTATTACCAACCTTATCAACGCACATTAGACCTACAGGGTTAAAATCAGAACCGTGTCTTCGTATTATTTAGGAGCCATTCTAAATATTTGTAGGAGAAATTGAGATGAAATAAAAATATGTGCAAAATTCAAAATTTGACAGTCACGTTTCAATTGTTCATCTGAACCAAGTCCAGATTTGAAAACTAAATGGATTTGGTTGAAAAAAGCCAGAGTTCAATACTGCGGCTTCAAACTGCCAAAATGTCGAATTTGACGAATGCATCTCGATTGTCCATCTTGACTAAGTATTTGTTTAAATCTCAATATAATCTGTTGAAAAATACAATAGTTCAATATGGCAGCTTCAAAAATCGACATTTGACAGATGCATTTCGTCTGCCTTACCAAAGCAAGTATAGGTCCTAAATCCCAATCGGATAGGTCAAAAAATGCGAAAGCTTCATATGGCGGCCTCTTGAAACGTCAATAATCAGAATTTTACAGATGCATTTCGGTTGTCCGTCTCAAGTGGTTATAGGTTTTAAATCCCAACCGAATCGGTTGAAAAATGCAAAAGTTCGATATGACAGCCTTTTGGAACTGTCAAAACGTCAAATTTGATAGATACACCTCGATTGTCCACCTCAAGTGGGGGGTACCTATTATGTTAAAAATCCCAATCGGATCGGTTGAAAATGCAAAAGTTCAATATGGCGGCGGCCTTAGAACTGTTAAAATGACAAGTTTGACAGATATATTCAGATTGCTTATTTCAAGTTGTTATAGAGGTTCAAAATCCCAATCGGATCGGTTGAAAAATGCAAAAGTTCAATATGGCGGCCTCTTGAAACGTCAAAAATCAAAATCAGACAGATGCATTTTGCTTGTCAACCTCAAGTGGGTATGGGTGTAAAATCCCGATCGCATCGGTTCAAAATTGCAAAAGTTCAATATGGTAGCCCTAGAACTGTCAAAATATCACATTTGACAAATGCATTTCGGTTGTCCACCCCAAGTGAGTATAGGTTCTAGATCCCAATCAGATAGGTTGAAAAATGCAAGAGTTCAATATGGCGGCCTCTCGAAACGTCAAAAATCGAAATTTGACGGATGCATTTAGACTGTCTATTTCTAGTTGGCATACGTTCAAAGTCCCAATCGGATCTTGATAATGATTGAAAAATGTCATGTAACGATTTCCACTTTCATCATTGCATTTACTCGCGAAAACGTCCATAACTGTCAGCATCATTCCAACGTATTCAAGAGCACTCGCGAAAAATGGCCCTTGAGGGACGTTCCGATCTTCGTTTTGGTCGACCAACCGCCTGAAAAACTGTATATTGGAACGAACGGCTGCCTGAAAAAGGTTAACCAGCTGTCAACCACAACGACCAGCTTCGGAGGCCGGTCAGTGCAGGTTAACCCAAACGTCAACTGTTGTTCCGATATCAAAAGTCACTCAGTGAAAAAGTGGTCGACCGGCTGGTTAACCGATTTGAATATCGGAACATACCTAGAGAGCCGCGAAAAATTGCCTCAAAGGAGTGCTGTGACATTACATTGACATTTGCAAATGGCACAACACAACTGCGACGCTCAAAATATTGCCTATCTTTGTAGTGAAATTTTGGAAAAATTGACAAGAAAAACTCCGAAACAAGGACGCACATCAAAACACGGACCCTTTCTGGAGGTCTGGCCAGAAGGTCCGATGGAATCATTCTGGATTCCGTAGAAAACAAGTCGCGACAAGGAACCCCTGTAACCGACATGAAATGTGCTCTGGAGGACCAATAAGGCCCCTTTCTCGAAATGTGAAGTCGCTGGAAATCGCAAATAAATTGTGAGTACCCCCCAGACGTGTTTGGTCCCCATAACTTGTCTGTTTTTGTGAAATACGCCGTCAACGTCTGGCCCGACCTGGCAATTTTCAATCGAAATGCCGTCGAATTTGAAGGAGATGTTGGGTTTGTGGTGTCTGGTGGACGCCTCAAAAGTCTCCTCGAGACCACAATTCAATTTCGCACGCTGACACGGTACATTTTCTCCAAAAACACTGTTCAAATGCCCCGAAGTGTTGAGTTTCCCAAAACACAGCGTCAATTGACGTTCCTGTCACTTTGACCGTGCCGTGGTAGAATTTGATCAGTTATACGGCAAAATTTCAAGAAAAACGACACCGCATGGCCCGCACCGGACGACACTAGGTCTCTGAAACCCCCCGGTCGGCAATTCACACCAAATTTCTCGAAATTCTCCCCGAAAAGCCGAGTTTCCGCCGCGAAAACGTGTCAAGGTATTTGGAATGGATTATTCGAACATCGGTTCCCTTGTAAAATTTTGTATGAATTATGAAATTTCGAAAAATCTTGACAAATTCAGCAAAATTTAAAAAAAATTCTCACCCTTACTTGAGATGCGGTTCGTTTGCGAAAATTAAAAAAAAAATACCCCGCCAAAATCCGACGTTTGGTTTTCACAAAATCTGTCGGCAGGTCGTTCGGTTGCCGTCAGCGGTTTCTATGAGTCTATACGGTCTTTATGGATATCTCTGGCGAAATATAATCTAATAATTTCATTCAGATCATGCTGCTAATACAATTAAAGTTTCATCATGAGATGTAATCAATCACTATAGAAGTTAATAACGTGTATATACAGTTGCCTAATTAATTTTTGCTTCAGCAAAAGATAATGGACTACAGTCATTATTCTGGGCAATTATGGAGCCATCGATTCCCATGCCATGGCTTGGCCCTCGGCTTCGCCACCATGGGAAATGTAGATCATGTTACTTCACACTCAACATGCGGTTGAGTAACAAGGATTGAAACAGTGCAGGCACTTATCGAGCATGATGGAAATCCTCTTGTCCTCTTGAAATGAAATGTATCATCCTTCAATGACCTCCTAATTGAGCGAGCAATGATTGATTGCTATTATAATTGTGGAATACTCACGCTTGTTTGCAGACTCCGTTGCGCCTAGGGGCGCAGGCGAAGTGAAATTGAGCAAGTTTCAGGACTGTTTATTCCTAACTAAGGTACCACTGAGGGTTATATGGATAACGATGCGCATGCCAATATTGATCTCCATGATACTAATCATGTGATTTTTGTACCGGGTATTTTTTTCAAATTATGAATTATGGAGTTAGCTATATGATTATGATAGTTTTTTCAAGTCACTGGAACCGAGCTAGTTTAGCTCAAAAATCGCTATCACTGATTGCTTACTACTATTTACAATTTTAAAAACTTGCTATAACGATAATCTGGAAGAACTCCCAACTTAGGCAAAGTAATCATCAAAATAGCCAACCGCGCTCAAAAAACGGTTGGAATGGAGTACAGACACGATTCTTCAACACGAAATCTTTTTCCCAACATTTCTTTTCTATCAAACATTACGAGCCAGACTTGTCTGATTAATACTTGAGAACATCATAGAAAATTAAAGAGCAGTTTAACTCACCATTAGTCTAAAAGCTCGGTTAATCAAACCCTCGCGTCGGTCGGCGTCGTCGGTGGTGCCCTCTACTTTGCAGTGCTCTCGAACTCATACCTATACGTAGTTTTTCGCCGCCTTTTTGCGCCGCCCGTCTTTTTCCACAGTCTGTAGGGTCCAAAACCTGGGCAGAATTAAGCGCTCAAACCGAAATTGCCGGGATTTGGCCCGTGGAAACGTTAAACATAAAGAAGACGGATGCCGCTCCACCCTTAATTAACGTTTCGCACCAGGAGACGACGCGTTCGGACGTGGTAACCAATTACCCCCCATTAATTAGCCACACCAGCCTTAATTTTAACAGGGATTTTAGCATTTAGACAGAGTTCCATGCCGAATTTAAATAATTTTCGACACCGAGCATGACTGACTGGCTGTAGGCCGGAGAGTGCGAGAGCGCGCGAGGTGAGAGTCTACACCACCAGAGAAAGTCCTTAGAAATTGGAGAGGGGCATCCTTAGAAATTGGAGAGGGGCATCCTTAGAAATTGGAGAGGGGCATCAGGTCATCGCCGAGGTGGCGGATTTACTGGAAAACCGGGGTTGCTCTATGAAAAATTACCACTTTTTTTGCGGTTTCTCCAGCAAAAGCAGCTCAATCATTATTAATAATGCGATTACCTTCCGTTCCCCTATATTTATTGTCCAGAGCACGGAATCGTGAATTATGGAGCTACTGGTCTCCAGGGGCGTACTGGCGCGTTTTATGACACTCTTCCCGTCTTCTGCAATAAATTAGTTGACATTTCCTGAACTGAAACACAGTTAAAGTTTACAATGCAAAAAATCGGTGTTAAAGTGTGGAACTGTTCCTAGATCCGAAAGCGTGCATGCCACGTGGGAATTTGACGAAAATGAACTTACGAGTCTTGAATCATCAACGACAGTTGAATAAGCGAATAATGTCATCAGTCTCTTAGCTCTTCGATTTCTTAATCAAAGCTCAATCAATAGTCGGTGAATGTTAATTTAAAATAATTATTCTTTCGCAGGATTCCAAGTTATTTCAGTGCGTTTTTATAGGAATGAAGCTCGGGTTGAACAGCTTATCCAAAGGGAAATACATATAAATTGGAACGGTAAGAGTATGGAGCTAGTTTTTTTGACCTCAGAGATTCCAACCCAGTCCCAAATCTACCTTCCGGATATTAAATGAGTTATCGCTCCAAAAACTACATCGTAGATTCATAGCTCTAGGTCCTTTGGGTGCTGTTATGCTTTCATTTATTTGTTAAGACCTATATAAGTTACAGTTTTAGGTACATTGCACGATTGCACTTTTCGGTAGTTGTGTATACCCACCACCTACTGTATAAAATGTTATAAAATTCATAGCTTATTCATATTTAGAGGCCTCTTGTTGAGGAACTACTCGCATAGCACTGGATAAATATAGCAAAGCTGAAAACCTACAGGAAAGCTACTGGAAATAAAAATGTTGTTTTAGGTCCTTCGTCGCGCTCTGCGTTCGCACTGTTCTGATTACAAAGGCAATATCACAACCCCTTAAAAACACACCCGGCTACCCGGCAAAAAATAATAATAAAGAAGAGACGCCCATTATAGGACGAACTACGCAGTACTGACCTGCCAGAACATGACGGAATAGGGTCACTGCCTTTTCTCGAGGCGCATCGTCGCTCGAATCCGGTTATTCCCCTTGGGAAAACTTCGGAACGTACGCCAGTGACTTTCAGCCTGGTCATAATCGTAATTCCAAATCAGATCACATTTTATTTTCGTCGTCCTATTTATATTGACTGCTTTTTTCATGTTACATTAGGCTTTGTTAATATTGGATTTGTTACATGATTTTCGACCGTAAATGTACACGCGATAGCATCTAAATTGTGTTTCCTGAGTGGTGATTTCAATATGTCAAGATAGTAGGTACAGGAATGAATATGTATTTTCTTGTTATGCGACTATGGCTGGAAGCTTTATTTCTTGGTATTTATGTAACTTGTTCAATAAAAACGTATTATCGTTCATTAAATTTGAAAATAGTTTTGTTTAGTCCTACCAAAGGGAGAAGCGGTATCAGAACCACGAAAGAGAACAACGCTGAATGAGGTTCAAAGATTGAAATAGAAAAAAAAAGAAACGAGAGTTGAACGAAAATAATTAAACGAAAAAGGTGAAAGCGCAAGACAAAAGAAGAGATCTAATGTTCAGAAAAAAGAATACGGATAAAAAATTGTTACAATAAATAGAGAAAGGAGGCAGAGGAGTTCATGATAATACGCTAGACGGAAAGATCCGAAACTCCGAGAGCCCCCTATTACCAGCGAATCTCACACAGAAATTTGTTGGCCCAAAGTGACCCGTAGCCACTGGCGGCTCCAGCATTTTCGAACAGGGGGTACGGTTTACCGACCAGGCGCCCTTAAGACTCAAGGTGAGGGCTACGATCAAAATAAGCTCCATGGCTCTCTCCAGTGGCGTACCCAGATTTATGGACAAATGGGGAGGATCAAGGAGGTTTTGTGTATATTTTAAAGATCGAGTGTGTACTGGGCTATCGCAGCTACCAAAAACTAGCGCCGCAGGCGCTAGTTTTTGAGCATAATAATAATAATATTGACAATAATAAGCAGAAAAAAAGGAAGCCTCTCTATTCATTTTGTTTTCTCCCCTTCGAGGTTCAGTCAAAGCTCAAAAGTGCAAAACTATTCGAAAAACATGACCCAAATTTTGTCCAGTAGGTATCAAGCAATCAATCAAATGAAAATAGAGCCGCCTTGGAGCCCTGGCCAGCTCTTAAAAATTTCGCCAGGGGATAGGTGTGACCGTCAGGGGACACATCATACATTTTTTTTGTAATGCGCATGAAGTCTTTGGGGGATACTGTATCTGATTTTTTTTTGTTAGTTAAAGCCTTATGGCTCGATACCAAGTTGGAGCTGAGACCGCCGTAAGTGCGGTTACCATAGCAACGGCGGATACCAACCAATCAGACCGCTGTATTTGGCGAGTTACGCCACCCCAAACTTTGCGCCTGCAACTTGGTATCGAGCCCTAAGAGGGGAAATTATGCCCTTCATCCCTTTCCCGTGAGTGCGTCCCTGCCTCTCTCTATGACTTCACTGGAACTCCCTATATGTGGTTCTGTTTCAGGAACAGTTTTCAATGAAAAACGATTATGACAACAGATTGGTTTTGATAGTAATCATTGAACTTTTCTTTCCGTATCTATTCTACAAAACTAAACTTCACAATGCAATCTTCAATTTTTATGGATTTGTACCTATATGCCTCTACTGTCATTATCATTTCTAACAGGGTATTTAGTCATTCTCCAGTCATAGTAGACCAACTTTTGGTTCTGTCGGAGCCTGGAGGCTCTAGCCCTCGGCAGTAATGATCTACCTATTCACTGAGTTGGGAGTACATATATACTATTTTACTCATAACCATGTACCTACCTAGCTTATAGGATTATGGTGTTCAACAATTGGAATTTGAAAAAAAAATTGCCATAATTTCCAGATCGGCTAATCAATATTTGGCTCAGGAATACGGATTTACTTACTAATTGTTTGGTTGGATGCATTATTCTGGAATTTATCTTCTGCAGCTACCATTTCTCTTTTTCCCGCGGAGTAGGAGTAGGTAATGAGTTACTTCCCGCCCTCTTACATATTAGTATGTAATGAATCAATTGCCATATTGGTTGTGAGTGATAGTACATTTCAGACCGAAACGGAAAGAGGTTCATTACAGACAAGAGCCAAGGTAGCTGCACAACGCGCCGCAAGCCGATAGTTCGTAATGGTTTATCTTCCAACTTTTTCAAAAGCCAGTGATGATCAATTATTATGGTGGTTGTGGGTAATAGTATGTTACATACCGAGGCGGGAAGTGCTTCATTATTGCTGAGAGCAAGATAGCTGCGAGCTAGCTCGCAGCTGCTCGCAGCTATGCTCGAAGCAGGACTGCAGGAATGAAGCAATTACCGCCGAGAGTATGTATACTATTTCATTCACAACCATTTAGAATGGTTAGAATGAAGATTCGGAGTTCAAATAGTGAATTAGGCCATTAGAATCATCAATAATTAGCACCATACCATAATAATAACTGGACCCTTAACCTCACAAAACTGCGTTTGACTCTTCGATTCGAGCTCCTCCACACCTGTCATTCCATCATCTATCTGTTAATTGTCAATCAGTCAAGGAGGCCATGCACTTTCCGCCCTCTAACCGGGGCGGAAAGTGATTTGGGAAGCGCAAAACACAATCATCAACAAAGCGTCTTTTTCCAATTTTTTAAAAGTCTGTAGGTAATGAGTCTATTACTATAGTGGTTGTGAATAAAAGTTCTTTCCACCTCCACAAATGTTATGAGAATAGTTCCAATAAGTGTCTATCGCGCGACGCCCAAAGCGAATTTCCATAGGTAACATTATCAATTTCATTGACAAGCTTTTATTGCGTTAATTATTTTTTACAAAGAGTAATCCATCGATACAAGTCGTGGATTTTTTTCCAAAATTGACGTCTGGCGCCCCTGATTTGCGACAGGGGGTACGGCCGTACCGTCGTACCCCCCGTGGAGCCGCCAGTGCCCGTAGCTCAGGAGGAGATTGGGGAGGGTTAACCTTTTAGCTATTCTCGACAGTTCAAACAACACAACAAAATATTTTTGAGGGCACCACCTGCAATAGTTAATTGCCTCTAGTGATCTCGCGAAGATGTCGCAGGTCTCTACACGAGAATTAATAACGGAATTCGCCTTGTTGAATGCTCTTCGCAGATAGTAGAAGTGGACGATCACACACACAGATAAAGAACACAATCACAGATTAATATTCACAAGTTTAACAAAGATGATATGATAGCTATGTACAATTCAGTTCAAGTTCGTTGAATATAATAGAAATAAAATATAGCGGCGGTCGGCCGTCTTGAAACAAATAAAAGCTTCGGAGGTAAATTTATACTGAATGCGAATGATATGTGATATATCCCGTGGAAGTCTATTGATACCGATCTAGTTGACAAAGATTATTACGGATTGAGCTACCGAAAACGCGAGTTCGAACTTTCGTTTTTACAACGCGAAATTTAGATAGATACAGCACAGCGATAATTCACACGACGATAATGTAATTATAATAAAATAATATCACTCAACAAAGGTAAAAAAGGATATACGTAGATTCGCTTCCTACAAATTTCCACAACCGTGCGGTCCACAAAAGCGGTCGGATATCTTGCCAACACACGTCGATGACTTTGCCAACTTGATCATGGGAAACTCGTTCAGCGACGGTAAGAGACTGTCCTTGTCTTATCCAAATCGTTCAACGAAGGTACTGGTTTGCGAAATTTGACGTTTCGAGCGTCTGGAACGATCTTGAGTTGGTGTAGCGGTTTGAGCGGATGGAGTAAAGTTTTCAGTTACAGCGGCTACAGATGTATTCGGGGGCTGTTGTCGACACCACGAGTGTATTTACCAAATGCACTCGGCGCTTATATGAGTATGTGTGAATGCGATGGATCTAAACGGATCTATTAACGTATACAGACGTATACACAGAAAGAATTCTGATGGCCTAAAACCAATGAGCAATTTTAGCGGACGGATATTTGAAAAAGTCTAGCTTACCGTTTGATTCGTGAGTCAATTTCCAACAATTACAATTTTCTACGGTATTTGTACTATACTGCATGTACGCGTTATCGATAAAACTGTGGAAATGTATGATCATTTTAGTCGATTTAATTGGAATATATCCAAGCAGGCACGCGGCATCTTGTTTCAACGTGAAATCTCGACTCAGAATGAATGTTCTTCCTTTACGGAGAAAGCTCATCGCCCCTTATCGTATTGCTAAAAACTTCACTGCCTGTATTGTCGGTCTTATTTCAGCCAGGTTTTACCTCCATTCACAGGGCCTGATTGAATTAAATACCGATTGGGTCAGTACGTACGTTTTCCGAATTTTGGCTCGTAATACCCCAATATAATTTTTCGAGTGAAAGCTGGTGATAGAGGACGAAACGCATACACTTCATCGATGGGGAGCTGATTTCATATGAGTAGGTAGCTTGAAAATTCCGAGTATGCGAAAGGAAAGAAGAAGAGGGAACCGGGTATTGAGGGATCATCAGACAAGGATGAAGAGAAAAGGAAGATCAAAAAATTTGGTGATGGCATAATGGGATGAAAGTCATGGCAATGCAGACGCTCTTACTCGAAGACCATGTCGTGCAAGAAACTGAACCAGTGTTATGCAGAGAAAATCGGGGCAATTTTTGTTGAGGCGTACGACTGGACTCGGTTTCCAAAGGTCGTGATGAAAATAACGACTGAGTCAACAACAGAAGACTGTGGATCAACTGGAACGTGGAGTGTGAAGACCAGGCAGCGGTAGTGGCCGCAAGATAAGGGATGTGATAAGGGGTACTCTCACCTCAATGAGACGTGACGAAGGTGACGCTCACTGACGACAGGTCAGTCGGCCTGGGAGAACGCCTCGACCAGACACAACACATGGTAAACGGCAGATCAGCAACCCCGCAAAAAAAACGTGAAGACTGCTAGACGCTCGATGCCAGACTCACTTTTTAAGTTCGCAATTCGCCTTCAGAGAAAACTTGCTGTCAGTTTTCTGCTTTTTTTGACGTTTTTCTTTTTAGTAAACAATCAACCTCCTTACCGACCATTGCATACTAGATTCAATCTAGCGAAAAAATAGGTAATGGTCGTAAGACTGTTACACATGCCCAATTGAAAGTAAACGAGAAATATGCAAAGTTCAACTAATGCACAGCTCAGACAATGTTAAGTTTGGGTGCTGTCGAAATCATAAGAATTGGGTGATCAAAAATTTCCAAGATCCTTACCATCAAGGTCTTGAAGCTGGTAAACCAAAGGGGACAAAACTTTGGCAACCCTCCATGGAACATACCTACTTGGCGGCCAGGTATTATTCTTCGAAAAATGCTTCGAGACATCAGAGAGAATGAAATATCTCTTCCAGACAATATTAGCAAGGAAAAAAGATGAAGGTCGCTTAGATAAATTATACTGTCGCGAGTTTGCTCCGTAATCTTTGTAGAGTCACTGTTTGACTTAATCATTAAGTTCAGAAGGAAAAGCTGTTTCCTTTGAGCAAAACAAACATATCGCAATGTCTATCTTGTCTGGAGGATCAACAGTACCATAAAAGTAACCAGACACAGGTACGTGTCGATCGAACGTCAGAAACGACGGAGAAACTTGGGTTTCTTCATGCTTGGTAAGTTAAATTGCCTAGGCAATTTCAAAAATGTTATAATCCCAATCGCGAAGGTTGTCTTTTACATAGTAGGAATTTTTTTAAAATTTATTCAATTGACTAATTTCACGAGGCGACATTCAGCTATTAGCTGCTTTATCATACAACCTCAGGGAAGGTACAAAATTTCCATGGATGTAGCAGGATTCGAACCCACAGTGCAGCACGAGTGGCTCAGCTTGCGATCACTTATTATACCACTCAGCCACCACCGCTCCCGCCGTTCGCCGAAATCGCCGTTCCTAGCACACGATTCACCCGTTCAGTAGGGCTGACTTGAGGATAGCAGCGCGCATTGTACCACACTTTTTGAACCTTCAAACCTTCTGAAAAGATGTGAATTTCTTCGAAACCAATTGAGATCCATTATCTACAAGCACGATCTGAGGAACACCGGAAAGTGAAAATACCTGTTCTTTCAGAAACTTGACGATTGGGATTGTCGTCGCGACGCGCAAAGGTTGAACCATCACAAATTTTGTGAACCAATCGGTCAACATTGATAGAAACTGATGTCCTATTTTTGCTTTTTGGGCAAGGAGCCCATGATGTCCATGCTGACTAATTGGAAAGAAAAACTAACAGTTTTTTTTTACCCATCAAGTCAGGACGAGATACATTCTCACTTTTTTGAGCAGCATATGTCGTACAAGCTCTGACATGGTTGCGAACGGAGGCCCGCAGATTTGGCCAGTAATACATGTCCATTATTCGAGCCATTATTTTAGACACACCAAGATGAGCCGAAGATGGATCATCATAACACTCACGCAGAATTTCGGGTCGATTATTCACTGACACAACTATTTTTCAGTCTGAAATATTTGATTCCATGGGAAATGGAGGAGGCAGATACTTGTACAAAATCTTCTCGTTAACTCTGAAATATGAAAACTGCTCGGGATTTGATTTTACCTCTTCTATCAAATTCTGATATCATTTGTCAGGACGAAAAGTAGACAAATCAACTGACGCTATCGATCGGGACAAGGCATCTGGAATGATGCTCTGTTTCTCTGCTCGGTGATGAATATCGAAAGTGAATTGGGAAAGACGCAAACTCCATCTAGCAAGTCTACTACCAGGCTCTCTCAAACTATGAAGCCACTTGAAAGCCTCGCAATCAGCGATAACCATGAAGTCATTCCTTCCACATATCCTCGAAAGTGCTCAACACCAAAAATTACCCCTAAAAGCTCACGTTCTGTCGCAGAGTATTTTCTTTCCGTTGACGTCAATGTACGACTGGCAAAAGAAATGGGATGCTTGAGACCATCCCGTTCTTGTGAGAGAACCGCTCCAAGAGCTTTATCACTTGCATCCGTTTGGATGAAAAATCAGGGGAGCAGAATAGGAGCCGAAGTAATTCGTTTTTCAATTTGTGAAACGCGTTTTCACCCTTGGAAGTCCACCCAATGGCTTGATCCTTGCTTTTCTCTGTGATCTAAGGCGTAATTAGTGCGGACAGTGCGGCATAGTTCTTGATGAAGCAACGATAGTTACTGACAAAGCCCTGCACCCGTTTAATTTCAGTCGTTGTCGGAGGAGTGGGATAGTTGGCAATGGCCGAAAATTTTGTGGGATCAGTTCTAAAATATTGCTGATCCACAACAAATCCTGAAAAGGACAACAAAGGGCGACATAAATTGCATTTTTCTAGATCAATAGTGAACTTGGCCTTCTTCAAACAGGATACAACAACATTCAACGTCCGAATGTGAGCCTCAAAGGTGAGAGAAGCGATAATAATATCGTCCAAATAAATGAATACTTGCTCACTGAGAAAAGCGGGACCCAAAACACGTTCCATGACACGCTGAAGTATCTGCGGACTGTTGAACAGTCCAAAGGACATCATAACGAACCCAAATAATTCTTTGCCTGGGATACAAAATGCCGTTCCTTCACAAGAGGACGCCTCCAGAGGTATCTGCCAGAACGAAGCCTTTAGAAAATCAATCTAGCTGGACAAATTGGCATCGCGCAAACGGTTCAAGATTGCAATAGTCCGCGGAAGAGGATACGAATATTTGACACTGCATGCATTCAGCTTCCGCGCATCATAACAAGCTCTCAATCCACCTTTTTTTTGACCAACAAAAAAAGGGTACTCCAAGGACCATTTGATTTACAAATCAGGCCTAACTTCAACAATTCATCAACTTCCTTCTTCCTTGTGCAAATGTACTTGCATCGCTTACGAAAGCATGTACTGTCTTTGTTTGAAAGGCAAAGCAGTACCACTGTCAATGCGATGCTCTGTCACATCAGTACGCTCCAATTTGCCCGACACCAGTCCTTCGAAATCCAAAATTGTTCCATTGAGCAAGTTCTTACACAGGAGTCAAAGACTTCCTGTCTTGAATTGCAGCAACAGAGGAAACATTCATCACTGGTCAACCGCGGGAAAGTCATGAAAGCTTGGTGTAGACAGTGCGAGGTCTGTGCAGCTAGCAAGAGGCCAAGAGCTTGACATCATCCGTATTTCGGCCGTCCGGATGAAAACGCGATATCACTTCAAGGTCAACGCTGCAGGATTTTAAGCAGGTGACCTTGTGTTTGCTCAACTACGCCCAAGGCAAGAAAGGAAGATCTCCAAAGCTCCAGCTGTCGTGGACGGAGAGTAGATGGTACGGAGGAGGGACCATACACAGTGGTCGAGAGGATCAACGACGTCGTGCACCGGGTCCAAAGAGCCCCTAGAGCCAAGACAAGAGTTATGCACCTGGACCGACTCGCATGACCGAGATAACTAAGTACCTGCTCAGGAAGAACACGCTCAAGAAGAGGACAGTGTTTCGAAATTTGCTGGAGACCACGACGCTTGAAAAAGACACACACCTGCACGGTCAGTGCACAATTGCCGAGACAGCCATGCATCGAGAGCTTGCTGTAATATTCGCTAAGCGAATGGACTTTTCTAGAGTTCCTCTATTTTCCCAATCTTGGCCTCACAAGATTCGCCTTAAAAGATGCAACCGACACGCTCTACACACTATAGATCTATCCAGTGACAAACGAAGCTCTTCGTGTCACAAGGTGTGATCGCTATAGGGGAATGAAATGCCGCTTCTGTCCCATAAAAAATGTAAACTTTTGATTAGCCGATATCCCGGTGAATTTCATGTAGAGTTATACTGGGTAGTGGGTTTTCTGGGTGTAGTATACGAGATATACGGGATTGTATATCAGACTTCTGGATTTATTATTTATGGCGCCCTCTGGACGAAAAACGAACATCCATTGTTGTGCGTCTTGTGGGTGGTGCGTGTGACTGAGTGTGTGCGGAGAGTACATGACGCTAATGGTTAACTTCGTAGTTCGTGCCTGGAGTTTTGAGCCCAGTCCTTATTGCTCCTAGATAACGTTATAATCCCCGCATCTCTGGTGTTATTAATCGCATTTCGCTAATGTATGCTCTTTGCGGAATTACTGGCAAAAGTGGAGACGATAGGGGAAGGGAATGCGGGGGAGGGAAGGAGGAAGAGGGGGGCGAGCGCGAGGGGAGAGGGACGATAAAACTTGAGCGGTCGTAAGCTGGGTTTAATTAGGCCCTCCGAATTATCGCGGGATTGATCGCAATCTCGGGAGGCTTCGAAAATGTTCAGGGCTCCCGCCATGTTATTGAAATTCCACTTTCTGATGCCTTTTGTGGAAGCTCTGGATCAGCCCTGATGGCTCATCAAGTTGTATGTACATAGCCCCGCAGTTGCTCAGTGCATTCAGACCTGCTTCCTATGCATTTGGCTTGTAACTGATCCGATGATGGTGCGAGATTCGTTTAATTGTGGTCTCAAGTAAACCTAAAAATACTGTCACTAACTCACGCTGTACCTACTTTGATAATTGAAATTGTTATACATCTTATAACAAGTCACGTGAATTGTCGCATCTCTGTATCGCTTCATTTAGCGTCACTGTTGTTCGCACTGTCAGTCGTTCTGAATTTAACTCTGCCTATTCTCCATTGCCATGTCGCTCCATATACCCGCTTCTTGTATTTTATAATAATCTATGCTAGTTGACAGCAGTTGCTAGACTATTCGCAAGAGTTCTAGGACAATCTAATGGCTTTGCGAATTACGAATATCTCTATGGCATTAATGGCAAAAGGATGGGTTTTTAGCCAATAGGGTATTTTTACTGTATACAAATTCCCTCAAGATTTGAGACTTGAATAAGTTATAAGTCCATATAAAATACGATTTGATCAACATGATCAACTACTTGTTAGTTTTCGGTATGGTTTTTACAAAAACTCATGAAAAAAGTACTACGAAATTACGAAGAAGCTTGATCAAGGATAATTAGTTGTTCAATTTAAACGCTTGAATCTGGCAAAACCTTAGATTTTTTCTCACATTTTTCAGCTACGTCATGCATGGAAACGAAGTTCCTATGATCGCGTCCAGTTTCATTTGCGTTAGATTGTTTCCCAAAAGGCAACATTTGTGGGTATAGCAGAGCGTAGGTGTACCGAGTTTGGCAAAGACAATGCCTTCGCTTTTCATTACCTTTCTTTGTTTCGCATGTTGATTCTTTTTTTTTTTTTTGTTTGATCAGTTCAATTGCTTTCGCTTACCCAGCATAATAAATCTGATACCGCTCGCATTTTTTTCAAAGGTGACCTGTATGATGCTATACAGGGTGTCAATTTGAAAAATATCCCACCCCCGATTTCCCCTCTGAAAAAATGTTTCTGCCTGGCCCACGAGAGGTCGATTTTATATTCGAGGGAGGCACATGAATAGCAGAAATAGATTTCCCTGCTTCATCTGCTTAGACGGGGTGTTGAACACCATGTAAAAATTTCAAATGACAGTAGGGGTCGAGTGATACATTATTTTGAAGGTATATTCTGGTTCTCTTTAAAATCATATAAATCAGTTAAAATCCTGACTCGTTCTCAAGTTATAAATTTTTGAATACATATCTTGGAATATTCTTGTTCAAATACAGAGTGTCCCGAAAATACACCGACAACGCTCTAGGGAAGCTTCCTCTCATCAAAACAAGAAAAAAGTTCTAATAAATATGGGTACGGAAACGCTTCCTAAGGGAGCTACAACCCCGCTAAAGGTGGGACCCTGAAGATGATGTTCATTTAATATATCCGAAACCGTTCAACAAAAATAAGTCAAACTAGAAACATTCAATAACCTTCTTATGCCTAACAAAATCTGAAAACCTAACAAAAATGAAGTTGCTTTAGAAATGTTTTCTTTCGCCTCGAATATCGTAATTAAAAAATCAGCATTTCTGACCACGTTTTCATACATCCAAACTCAAATATCTCGTGAACGGTGTGTCTATCGAGGTTGAACAGGGGAACCTTTTTTTGTAGAAAACACCAATATTCTATAATTTATTGTTAAATTTGGAAACAATTCACATTGAAAAAAGTTAGGGTTATTTCTACCTCCACATCTTAGCCTGACATATCTTTGGTGAATTATTTTGGAATTAATCTTGCCTCAATTTGTTGAGCATAAGAAAGTTAGTAGATATGTCAAGTTTGATCGATTTCCTTTGAACGGTTTCGGAGATATTGAATAAAAACCATCTTCAGGGTCCCACCTTCAGGAGCTTGTAGCTCCCTTAGGAAGAGTTTCCGGACCCATGTTCATGGGAGCTTTTTTTCTTGTTTTGATGAGAGGAAGCTGCCCTAAAACGTTGTCGGTGTATTTTCGGGACACCTGTATATTGAAATTTCGCAAGCCACTGTGATTTTATGGTCAAGGCTTCGATTTGTTTTAAAGCTCAATAGAGCTGAAAGCGGTTGGAAGGTCTTCAAAATTATGTTTCACTGAACAGGTGGTTTGATTCAATTTTTTGCACTAAAATAAAGATAGTTGAAAGGCCTTCAGGGAGAAAAAATTCGGGGTGGGAAGTTTTCAAATTGACACCCTGTATAATAAAGTGTAGGTAGCAAAATTAGGGTGTTTAAGAAAGAGTGTAAAAGATTCAACGTGAATCCGCATTTGTAGCGCTTTTTTTCATAGAAAATTTGTTATTGACCGCGCTTTGCCGTCCGTTCCTCTGGCGTCCGTCTGTCCGTCCTGTCACGTATCTCGTCCTAACGAAGAGTCGTAGGTCGTTTTTCATGTTATTTGGTATCTAAGTCACCACACAGATGAGAAAATGATTGTTTGAACGTTCGTTATCTTGGCTTGCTATATTAAAGTTCTTCATCAGCGCTTAACTGATTTTGATGAAACTTGGAACATAGTCGTGTATCCAGTCTCGTATACTAATTTATGATTTAAAGGTCAGTTTCAGGATTGATCGCCATCATGATTTGCCAGTCCCGCCACACTGAACTTTTTCATAAATAATAACAATAGCATGGATTCTGCATCCCATAGAGGGACTTGGCCTACAAAGCGGAAAGTTTGATCTTTCGTACTTTGCTTTTGCTACCCAATAGGAACAATGCCGGTAGTCATACCCTTGTGACTGTGAGGTAAGTTTCACGATTATTTTCCATCTTAGCCGGCCGCATGTTCAACTTTCTAGCAAATGAACTGATTCAGATCAAATTTGGAACATACTCTTGTATAATTATTTATGATTCCAAGATTGGTTCTACAATCATCCCCCAATTCCGGCCCGATCGCCATATCGATCTTTCCCATAATTAAACCGACTTATAAAAGATTGTAGCTTATTCGTTGGAGACTTCGATTCGGGGATAAGCTACAAACCCGCACAATTGGCGGAGGGGCCATTCTATAGTTTGCCGAGTTTTTTAGCGGAGCTGCTGGACTTTTTTAGAGCTCTCTCCATCAGACGAAACTTGATTTAGATGTACATATCTGCTGTTGAAATTATTATTTGTTTGTTGACCGATCGTCCTTGAACGAAACTGATGTCCAGCCGAAATACTTGAAATTCGGCTAGCGACAGATCGGCGCACTCGATATGTTAAAGTTGAACCATTTCAGAAGACAAGTAAGTACAGGAAATTTATAGCCACCGAGAAGCTCAAAATAGGCCACAGTGTATGGTGAGGGTTAAAAACTGCAAAGCTCATGAGATGCACCATTACAACCCTCTACTCGTGCCAAACGCAGCAGGTCGGGTTTTGTATGCACAGTTCGCATGGGAGTATCTTTGTAAGTAAATTGATGGCTACAGCTAGGATATTTTTACTAAGGGAAGCCCACATTTCATTACACCGGCTATATTTTGCATTCGGTACCTTATTAATTTCAATTAAATGCATCAATCGATTGTTTGTACAGCAGGTTGTGGGATTTCGCCTTATTTTACCATATAAAAATGTATATTAAATCAGCGCGCTGCATAGCTAAAAATATTTAGTTTTAAAAAATTCCCCTTTTAACGAAACAGGCACAAAAATGCGAACTTGTGTTAACCCATGGTCGGGCAGTTTTGATACGGTCACATTTGGGACTTTCGACCATAGTGTCGCCCGTCCTAAGACTGTAAATGGGTCGAGCGACGAGATTTTATTACTTTAAACGAGGGCCTTCGCCGTCTGCAGGCACGGAAGAGAGGAACTAGACCAGCACGGGGGCAGAAAGATGCGGGTAGTTTATCGAAGAGGCTGTGTTGTGCGTGTGTTTTGTAGGTGAATATTAATTTTTGTTGTATTTTTTAAAATTGCTTGTGTATTCGTTTGTCGTTTTCTATTTGAATACTACTTGGTTTTGATTGATTAGTCACTGCCGAATTAAATTAAAAGTACGTCCTTTTTATTGAAAAAAAAACATACGCTCAGATAATTTTAAAGGCACGCATGCCGCTTTTGACTGGAAAAATTCAGCGTGAGGTGTTTATTGCATCAACTTTGTCTGTTTGAATTTTATGTCATAATTCTATGGTCAGATTAGTAATTTTTGTATGTAATTTGTTTTTCATGTGTACACTTGACTGTAATTCTGTGTCAAATTTTAGCTGAACGTCATTATCTGCGATATTTTTATGTTGTCATTTTTATGTACAGTTTTGTAGTCAACTCTTCTTTTCTTATGTCAGTGCTGTACCTTTGATGTGTCAGAATCTTTGTGTCAATATTCAGAACCCTCCGTCTGTCCCGGTTCTCAAATATTTCCCCTTTTGTTTAAGTACTCACTGGGTTTTGCAAATGGCGCTTGCGAGTATGATCGGGCCTTGATGTGTCTATTTTACTAATATTTTCTTGAATACCGTGAAAGTCGTTCCTGTACTATCAACCACTTCTACCCAACCTAAAAATTGACTTTTATAATGTTTACTTTTGTCTATGTGTCAGAGGGCTTTTACCGTCCAAGCAGGTTGTACGGTACTTTTTGTTGGGGAGTCATGTTCATTTATTTTGCTTTGTTTGTGATGAGATGATTTGCTGCTACCTGCCAGGGTAAGGGACAGGGACAGCCATGGTAGATACGAACGGTTGGTTGCAACTTAGTCGCTTGCGGCTCGTGTAACGAGGCAAATGTCAGTTTGATTGGGATAGGTTCTCTTACAGTGTCCTCGAGTACAGGTTCGCAACAGGATTACCCCCATTGTGTAGTTGTTGTATTTTGTAGTTGTATTGTAGTGTTTTGTTTATTATGCCCTGTCTACTAACGTGTCTTCAGTTGTTGTTTTTTGTGTGTTTGTGTGAGTGTGGCGACCTTTTTGTTTTGCGTTATTATGCGTTACTTTGCGTTGCGTTGCGTTGCTTTGCGTTACTTTGCGTTGCTTTGCGTTACTTTGCGTTGTGTTGCGTTACTTTGCGTTATTTGCTGCGTTGCGGTAGGGAGAGCAAAGTCTCAGTGAGTTTCACATTTTGTCACATGTTTGAGAACCTTTTTCTTTGAGCCTAACTCAGTGGTTTCTTTGGCTGGGTTCTTCCACATGAGGGCTCTTTTTCCGAATCCGTCACTTTCCATTTTTTTTTTGACTTGACAGTTTGACATATTTTGTTGTGTTGTTTTCAATTGATTTATTGTTTTTGCCCATTTTGTCCATTTTGTACATTTTGTCTATTCTGTCAGTCACATGTTAGGTGTTTTGAGAAAAGAACCAAAAAAGACGCACTTTGCACTTTATTTATTGTGAGTAAATGTAATTTTCTGTGCAATGAGCGTGTTTCATTGAAGTCCACCTTCTTCCCCCTCGGGTCGTTCACCTCATGAACAAAAGCGGATCAAAGGGTTAAGATGCGAACAAAAACGGACAACGTAGGATTTCGATGATTAGAGGCCAAACACGTGAAAATGTCATTGGGGGGGAAAAGGGGCGTACCATTACAAGGTGAGCATCAGAACATGGACTTCTTTTGATGCAGTTCTTCTATATAAAGCCACAAACCTCAGAGCGAGCTTTTTAATCAATTATTTTTTCGATCTCACTCTGGAGAGCAGCAGCAAAATTGAAACGTAGAGTTCAAAACAGAAATAGCATTTTTACTGTTCATACCGTTGGGTAGCATCTCGTGTTATCAGGTCAGTAGTCTCGGTTTTCTGATCCTCCCATATTCCACTCTTATTCTTATTACAGTTTACATTATATTTTTATTTACATATTCAGGCTTGACATTCTTGGGATGGGAATCTATTAAGATTTCAATTATTTTATGTAGATGTACGACAGAGTAAGTAATGCATTTTAATAATAATATTACTAAAGCTCCGCTAAACGTTAAGCGCCAGGAAGCTCGCTCGTAGGGGTTCTTTTTCAACCTAGGAGGATTTCCAACCCACAATTGCTAAATTTTGCAGTCGATTTGTGTTTTGATTTTTTATGGCTTGGAATAACACTCGGTGATGTAGAAACCGAACCGAACCGATAAACCATTATGAAAACGGTTAGAAAATGCTAAATACTTATAGTTCGATAAAATCTCGGAGAAAACATGTGGATGCAGAGTCAATTAATGATCAAAAGAGGAATCCGGACGTCACAAATCCAACTGACGAACGTGAAAATTTAATGAGCAAACGTAAATGAAAAGTAAGACCTCGAATCCAAGTTTTAATTGAATAAAGTACACTAGAAGAAAAATGTGCCATTCTAGAACACAGCATTTTCTATGCGAACCTACATAAAAAAGGAGCTCGCGTTATTCACAGATGGGACAAGGGGGACTGGGTACTTTTTTCTGGATAAAGTCAACGCATGGGTCTGGATGCATTCCAGTGGACTTCTATAATAGACCATCTACGACATCCAACTGTAGTACGCCTAGCAGGACTGTGACTTGAGTGACCTGAGAAATTTTGTTTTTGAATTTTCAAATCGAAACTGAAGAAAATTCCCAAAACTTTGCAGTTGGTTGTGCTGGTGTTGATGTCGACACCCACTGTCACTGGATCCATTTTTGGAAGCTATTTTCTCCAGCTATTTTCTCCACAAATGGACGGAGAAGCTTTGCAGAACGTGCTGTCTAAGACCTTTCTCTATTTTATTGGGAAAAAGCGTAATTCTTCGACCTGTCTTCAATCTTATGCTTATTTTAATACTTTACGAGTTGCTAGGCTCTCATGTGATTCCAACACATTCTAGAGCATACGCGAATCTTTCTAGATTGTTCCTACAGGTAAAGCTAGAGAATAGAGACCCCAATAGGCGAGTGGAACATATCTCTCTTATTGGCGTAGACAACAACCGGAGTATATAAAAACAGATGAGTGGACTGGCACATCAATTTTAAATTCAGAGCGACAACAGTGAGTAATTGGCGAAGTTGAGCTAACACTATCCAAGTGCGGAATAATAATTGATGTATGAAGTATTGAAGTTTTCCACAAAAAAAGGTACATACTCCTATTTAACCTTGATAGACGCACCGTTTGCAAGATATTTGAGTTTGAATGTATAAAAACGTGGTCAGAAATGCTGGTTTTGGGGTAATATTACTTGGAGATGATTACGATATTCATCGCGAACAAAAAACTATTTTTCTCACTACTAGCTTTGAAGTAGGCCGTTATTGACCGAGTTATTGACCTGCTTTGAGATCGTGAAGTGATCTTCCACAACCACTAGGCTGACTGTCACATTATTAACCGCCTGTCACTATTATTAACCTCCTGTCACATTTTTAACCTCTTGTCAGTCCTGTCACATTCCATATTCTTAAAAAACTGTTACAAATCAAGATTTAATGTTTGGTAGTAGTAGGAAAAATAGTAAGTATATAAACCACGGTTGTGAACACCGTTATAGCTTTGACCCTTTATATCTCTCAGCTGCGCTTCGGGATTTGAACAGGCGCCGCAGCTATAACAGCATTCTTCACAACCTTGGTATATAATATACTAATTAAAGCCACTTCATTTTTGATAGCCATTCAAATTTTGTTAGGCATAAACAGTGGCGGACTAAAAAGGGGGGCGGTGGGGGCGGTCCGCCCGGGCCTCGGGGCCTCAATCATCTGATGGGGCCCCCACTTCCTCTTGTTTGCAAAAAATACTGCAAAAAATGGGGATAAAATCCAAAAATTTCAATTTTCTTCCCTAATGGTCATTTTTTTCGCATATTACTCAGGTTAGTACCTAACATTGTTTTTCTTTTTTTTCCATTTTAAAGTTACCTTGGCAGGCCCCATGACAACAGGTTTGGGGGCCTACACACAGGCAATAGAGGTGTGTCTGTATCACGGAATCTCTAAGAATTATTCTCACTTCAGGCTTTAGGGGCCCCGGTCCCGGATATCATAGTGCCAGGGGCCTCAGCCTTTGAAATTTTGTATTTAATTATTTCTTTTCAAAAGAGGGGAGAGACAAAACAAAAAAATTATCTTCTGTGCGCGCTACAGACTACGCCACTGTGTTTTTTAGTCAAGTTAACAACTGATTTTTTTTTGTTTATTAGGCTTTTGCTCAATCACGGCGGGGCAGGGTGGGCCAAAAGTCTGCCGGCCCCCCTAATATTCTCAACTCTCACTCCTTAGGGGCCCCCGATTCCCTTAGTCCGCCACTGGGCATAAAAAAGATGTGTTAGGCACATAATGAATGTGTCAAGTTTGATTGATTTCCCTTGAACGGTGTCGACAATATTGAATAAAAACCATCTTCAGGGTCCCACCTTTAGGGACCTGAGCTTCCTTAGGAAACCTATCCGGACCCATGTTTATGGGAACTTTTTTTCTTGTTTTCATAAGAGAAAGCTGCCCTAGAACGTTCTTGGTGTATTTTCAAGACAGCCTGTATGTAAACTAGTCGCGAATACAAGTTTTTTTTTCATTCATTTCTTCAACGTCGACGTGTTTCCGCGACAAGGCCTCATACCGACGCCGGTGAATGCTTCTCTCCACTATACCGGAATAATTTTTGCAGAATCACCGTGTATTAAAACACAGGGCATTTCAACGACTACCAGCATAGCATGGAGTCAACACCATCGTTTACATTTCACTTCAATCTCTAGCTGATTACTTCTTGGGCTTTACACAGGTTATCCATAAATATCCCGGGTTTTTTATATGAATTGTACAAATAATAGTTCTAATTCTACAGGGTGATGAAGCAACATAGTTTAATTGTTCAAATTTGGTTTTTGCATTTTTTCTGACACATTTGAAGCATTCACTGAACTGCTTTGGACTTTGAGGCGCGAGCTCTGAGATACCCTATATAGTCTTTCCTTGGTGCCAGCCAATATCAGTTATTCCAACAAAGTTACGGGAACAACAATGAATAATTCCGTAAGAAACTTCAGATCCCTTGATATGCTGATTCTCGCTACGCTACCGAATAAACTTCGCCATTTGAGATTTTGAGGAATGCACTTCAGCCCCTTGATAAGTGGTTATTAAATGGTACATGGATCCTCAAAGTGATTAAGTTACTACCAAACTTTTTTTAATAGGTACCTACAAGTACTACCCCAAACAAAGTTTGTCACAGAGATGGCTGCTGTCATTCAAGATTTTACGACTTGTCTCGGTGTCCCCGTTTTGTGCGGAGAATGCACGCCCACAAGCTCCGTGTAGGTTTTTCATCATCCTAGCTTCTTTTTTTTGAGTTATTAAGCGACTCTGGAGCGACTGGAGAACCCCGCGGTAATAATTATAAAGAAGCGGAAGTTTTTCACAATATAATGATAATAAACCAAACCTAATGAAACGTAGCCATGGCAATGTTGAATAAAAATTTTACACTCGCTTTACAGTTTACGTGTACAACGTCCTGCAACTAAATAGCGCTCTCTCGGGTGGCGGTGGCGGCAGCCAACACGCGAAAACACAAGAAAAAAGACAAATCGTAAATAAACGCTCGCAGCGCCGCCAAACCCCTCGGGGGCGCCTTCTTTTTGTAATATCATTGAAATTTAAGCTGTGAGGAACGTCTAATTTCTCTCTTATCATATTTTCGCTGCGCTGGATATAACGCGCCGAGGAAATTGAGGTGACAAAGTTATTTCTATTTGAAGGAGTTTTTACAAAGATAAAGAATTCAGAGGCAGACGTGGGTCGAAGTTTGTGCGGTTGTTTGATCTATCGCGGAGTTTGCAGCCTTGCAGCCAAAGTCGGGAAGTTAGAAGTTTGAACAAATCAAAGGGTGGATTCTTTTGAAATATTCATCGTGATTTCGATTTTAATTTTGTTTAGGCTTTGGCTTTGGAGATGTCCAGTTCATTCCACTTATTTCAACAAGTATGCACTTGATGCTTGGACAATATGTCGGACATATCAAGTCGAGTTGGGGGCCAGTTCATCGAATTTCACCAGAGGCAATGGAATTCATTGTGCAACTAAACGTACTACTCCAAAATCAGTTTCTAACGTACAAAACCACTAAACGATTGTCACGAATTTCAAAACTATACAATTTCCAGTTCACAATTTGCGTGACATTCCTGCTGAAATTTTAAAAGCTGAATGTATACAGTATTGAAAAGTAGAATGTACTTATAACGGGTGTTTTTTTTTTCAGGGGTATAGAACTTGATTCAGCGATAGCATTGATCCTTGAGAAGATTTTGCCGTTATTTTTTCATCGAAATATTCATTAAGGCTTTCCATTTGATCATACACTTGCACAATATTCCACAACTTGAGACAATTTTTTTTGAATAATTATGAAACTTGGTTTTCTATACGGCAGTTCCCGTGCTTTTTGTGGAATTTTTGTTCTGATTTCTTATTACCCGCCGACAAGATCCTGTTTCCCAAGTCCCTTAGAATTATTCCTTTGAAAGCTTGTGTAGTCCCTGGCTTCTCTGAATAAGTCCCGAACTTATCGTTGGCCATGTGTGTTTACTTCCTGCATTCAATTTTGTAAGTACTGATTGTAACGATTTTTATTAATTACTTGTGTATACGCTATCGCCCTATCTTGAATCTGTTGGGTCTGAAGTCACTTTGAAGCATTCAATACTGTTATTTGCACATGTCTTGATGCACACCCCCTGGTGCGTGCTTTTATTTGTGTGGTATTTTTAAACACGCACGATAGTTTCTGTCTTGCCGCCGTGCTCTGATTTTACACGAATTGAACTTGTATGTTTGCATATTATGCCAATATTTTCATGACCATTTCATTAGTTTTGTGTGAAATTCACTTGTCATGTACTCACTTGTATTTTTGTCTGTGTCATGATTTGATTTTCATGTCAATGCCAATTGTCCGCCGTCTTTGGCGACTCGTATGTTTTTATGTCATTTTTGTTTATGCTCGCTGCTATTCTTGTCAGATATTTAGTGTAGGTACTTTTACAGAATCCTACTAACACCACCCCTATTCTGTCTTGTTTTGGGTTTTTATGCAATGTCGATTTATTATGCACTGTTTACTGATGTTTTTACATTTCTCTACTGATGTATCTCCAATTTTGTTTCACTAATAATTACTTACATTGAATCCCGGAAATCATCAGTGAGTTTCTTGTCATTCATTTGTCACATATTTGAGAGTCTTCTTCTTTGGGCTTAACTCAGGGGTTTGTTTTCTGAGTTCTTCCACTGAATACTCTTCCTCCGAATCCGTCACTGTCTCTTTTTTTTTTGACTCAACAGTTTGACATATTTTGTTGTGTTGTTTTTCAATTAATAATGGTATTGATTTTTGTGACATTGTTTTTAGTTCATTTTGTTCATTTTACTGTCATTTTGTACATTCTGCCAGTCACATGCTAGGTGTTTTGGAAAAAGAACCATAAAAGACTAATTTTGCACCTATTCTGCTTTGAGTAAATTTCACTTTCTGTGCGATGAGTGTGGTTCATTGAACTCCACCTTCTTCCGCCTCGGGTCGTTTTCTTCATAAGCTGAAACGGGCACAACAAAGGGTCAAGACGATCAAATACAGGCCAACCAAATGAAACGTCAGGGGGAGAGGAGGCCGTACCATCACAGTATCCTATTTTCTCGAAGAGTTTTTGCTTTTGTTAAGAATCCGGATTCCTCGAAACCGATCCTGCCAGCGGTATTGCTTTCCCACTTCAAATTGACCGTCAGTGTATGTATTTCTGGCTATTTTTGTTTTTCGAAACTGAGAACCAGTAAGATCAGAAAAAGATCAGTTTTCCACAAAAGTTGCACGACTTCAAAAATTAACTTTTTGGACACTCCTTCTTTGTCATACTGCATATCATGCAACAAAGTCACTGATTCCATAAGTCGACCTTGCACCTTGAAGCTGACGGGAAACTCTATCTGGCTTAAATCAACTTCTTCCAGATCGGATATTTTTTCTAGAAACATCCTCACTTGAAATTGAATCAGATTTTGGCCCATCCTCAACTTTTGACGAGCAGTTTATTTATCATAGTGACTTTCAACAACTACTCTCCAAATTGGTGCATACATTTAATTCTAGTCAGGCAACCAAAACGTGATGAAGAATCTCCTGGGCAACGACGAGAGGACAAAAGCTACAACCCGAAATTGCATTCTGCCGGAGGGCATCGCGTTGTTTACAACGGTTAGGCAACACTTGACTCGAAAGTACGAATAATCATCGGTACAATGGGGTCTTATACGAAAATCACAAAATGCGATTTTCTTATGTAAATCGATGCTCAAGTACCTAAAACTAAATACTGTGAATATGAAAAAAAAAAAATCGGCCCAGGGAAAAGAACTTGAAAATTGGCTCTTCACACTCCCTCTGTTTAAATCGACTGAATTCGCGGCTAAACTCATTCACCAATGAAATGGAAGCAAGACCGCAGTTGACATAAAGCAGCGTTGCCACGTTGTCATTATTCACATGTCTGTCATTTATCTAACCCACTAACTTCACATTTCTGATTCCTCTTGCTGTGAGAGTTTGCAATCATATTTGCTGAACGTATTGAGTTGTTTTTTGTGCTAAATTGGAAAAAAAATGGAAGCTGGTTTTGAAGAAGCCAACGATAGAAATCTCCTAGAAGTCGATGCGGACATGGTAGACAATTTTTATATTTAGAAGAAACGCAGATTTTTTCGTACATGGCGTAAGAAATGTTGAAACTAGCAGGTAAGGCTTTGTGACTCATAAGCAAGCGGCAAGCGAGTCTCTAGCACCTACCTGATCCCAATCAATCAATCATTCCTTTTTTTGCAGAAGTAAGCAATAGGATTTGTACAGGTGGAACGTGATAAAACGTTATGTACTGTCAAAGCCACAGTAACACAGGAGCACAAAGTCCGAAGTACTCCATATGCTGTTACAGGTATGTGTTACAGTCATCATTGAAGAAGAAACAGAGGAGGTTGTCTCATGTACCTGTGGAGATTGTGCGGCTAGTTCAGGTAGGGTGCGGTATTATTTTGTTAGCAAACTTCTTACGATTCAAGTTTGACGAAGTGAAGGATATCATTGTTTTGTAGTTTGGTATCATAGAATTTGAATTGAATTGAAATTTATTGTGTAACTTTGTTACAGGAGGCTGTAAGCATAGCGTCGCCCTCCTATATTGGCTACTGAGCAAAAGCCAAAATCCATCAGTAACCTCCACAGAGTACTATTGGAGAAAATCTGCTTTAGCCAAAGTGGGAACCACCCTTAAAGGACAAACACTCCAGGAAATTTTCAAAGTTAAAAGTAGTACCACTAAATCAACAACCTCAGATTTTGAAGATAAAGTAGTTGAAAGTGGATTAAAAACAAATTCAGATGGAATTTTATTCACTTTTTATAGTGATAAGGAAACCGAAGCACAGAAGGTTTCTCTTCATCATTATTTGTTTATTAAGGACACTAGTACACTGTAAAACAATGCAGAAGTTAGGACATAAAACCTTTTTAAAATACTGCAGTGATCTTTTATTGGAAGTGACGTGTGAAAAAGTGGCCAGTTTGACAAAATAGTATAGGTAGGTACATGAGAGTCAAAAAATTATCTTTTGCTTAGAAAAGAGTAGTTCTCAAACAGTTTTTTGCTCCATGCGTAATGGATCTAGTGGAGTATTTAGTACATTATTTAGGATTTGGTATTAATTAGTATTAGTACACTGTAATGCTAATGCATATTATAAATAAATAAATACTGAAAACTGAATAGTATATGAGGAACAGGTTCATTGATTTCAATTTTTATACAGTTGACAACTGAATCCCATGATAAAGTTAAATAAAATGTAAAAACAGAACATGTTGGGTGTGGCTAATTTGCAGGCAGAGTACCAAATCTTCGTTTTGGAAGTGAAGCGGTGAGTTGCTGTACTTAGTTGAAAGAACCATTAAGTTCTAAGGCCTGTCGATTTGCTTTGTTGCTGATGGTGACGATAGCTGCTGTAGATCCTTGCTAACACCTACCTAGATGGTAGCATATAATTTCACTTCCTGCCACATCCATCTCGAAGTGTTGCTTGGAATAATTTTCTTTGCATACCTCCACGATCTGCTGCCAGTGAGGTAGTGAGCTCATATTTCTTTTTCTTTGTAAAATGAGTTAGCTGAGGCTTCTTTTTCAGCTCAATTTCTGAAGGTGGGTACTACATAATTTTCTTGGATGGTTTTTAAGCCCACAACCGAGCCCACAACCTTATACATACTACAACTACTTCTAGTTTGGGGCATCGGATTCCTGCTGTGAAAAAACAAACTGTTGCAGGTAAGGGTTCACAAAGTTCAACGATTTTACCCACATTGAAATGATCTTCACAGCAAAAATATCCGCCGCCCCATGAGACTGGTAGTAGAGCCGCTACGCGACAAAACAAAGTGATATACTGGCACTTCACGAGGCACTTCATGTTAGTGCTATAAAATTTTGTAGACTTCTTCAGGGAACTATTTGCAACAATTCTGTCCCAGGTGCCCACGAAAATTATCGCTACATCCAAAATGGCGACTTGAATATGTAAAAATGTCATATACATTGTATCCCGCAGGGCGTCGATTTTCACACTAGCTATTCTTATACTGTCGGTAACTACAGTAATTGTGACAGATGATCAATTTTCTTTATACAGGGTGTTCGCATGAGGTGAAACCTTCCCCTCCGAAGGATTACTTTTGTTTTCTCGAAATAACTCCATGGGGAATCTTTTGGTGGAGGGGAGGGTTTCACCTCGCGCGTACACCCTGTGTACAGAAAATTAAGCATCTGTCCCGATTATTATGGTGACCGTCAGTTGAGAAAGAGCTAGTATGGAAATCGACATCCTGCGGTATACAATGGGGAATGGGGCGAATATGACATTTTCACATATCAAAGTCGCCATTTTAGAAAACGGCCGCCATTTTGAAAGCAGCGATGATTTCCATGGGCACCTTGGACCAGAATCGTTTCAAACAGTTCCCTGAAGAAGTGTACCAAATTTCATAGCTCTAACATTAAGTGCAGTAACTTTTCACGTAGCGGCCCTACTATGGGCTTTTGTCGCCGGTAGCTGTTTGGCACTTGTTTCTCAGGGGTTGTTGGGATATCCCTTGAAAATGCATGTTTTCGATGACATTATTGTTAATTTGCAGAATGTACCGAATAAATAATTTCGATTTAATCACCATTCTGTCAAAAAATACAATTAACAAGGTGGCAACAGCGTCGGTCAAATGACGTTTCCTTGTTGCAAAGCTGCCAGATTTATAATGGACTCCCATTGCAAACACCAAAATTGATTGTTCATGCCTCAAAAATGTATTCCATTGTATCCAAAAACATACCACCTAACGTGTTGTTTGGTCGAAGTGATTTTTTTCTAAGGAATATCAAAATATTCATGCAAATCTTGACTGTCTGTCACACAATTTGGCAACAAGGCTCCAGCTACGACCATCCAATCGCGCAAACTCAACTCGTCAGCCTACGTCATCAGACGTTGAAATTCAATCGGGGTTATTCCTGCCTCGATTTTCAACATTTTAAGGCTTTTAAGACGAACTATTTTCATTCATGTAGCAAACTCACCTTGTAGAACATTTTGAAGCAATACGAAAAAATCGTATAAGACCCCATTACGACAGAGCGAGTCGACAAGTGATTTAATATGATTCTTTTCAACTAAGATAATTAGATACTGTGACACCCGTTTTCTTGATGACTAAAAGATCTACGCCTCAGATTTCTTGTGTTTTTCATATCTTGTCTTGTCTCGAATTTATGAAAAAAGTTTATTAATTCTCGTCTGGGAACATCATCACTAATGAACCAATCTCCCTTCAGAAAGCAACTCCGCTTTTTTTACGCCCCTCCCAAAATGGAACGCGACGTAAATAATATTTCTTGTGTGGGTAGGTACTTTGATATACGAGTCGACTAGATCCCAAATGTATCAGTATCGCATTTATTTCAAATCCCTCTCACATAAAAATGGGTTTATGGAATTGCTGTACGAGCAGACCTCGCTCACTAGACAGTCCACGCTTTTTGCGTCCGCTTTTATTTCCAGCCGAGATCTATCAAATGTCCATTATAAATAGAAAGAAAGAAACGCGTGGCCGCCGGGAATAATTTCAAAACAGTTGTAAACATCTCAAACTTTTCCCTTCCCCTAAATCCCCTCGCCGCAGTCTCGCAGAGTTACAAACCTGCGAACTCCTCTCAAAACAATCAAATAATCTAATCGGATTACCTCGTCGTTCCCCTGTAACTCCGACACTTCCAAACTCATCAAAAATTCCCAATTTTGACACTGTATACGAGTTCCTTCAACGAAACCTCACCAAAACCGAATTAGAGAAACTTGAGACAATAATTAGTCTCCCTGTATATACCTACTGCTAGGTATAGGTACAAGGTGGAGATGGTGGAAGCAACGCGACCAACCAGACACAGGACCTTCTGTGATTTATGCGCCGGTTCAAAGGGTCCCAACTATTGCTCTCTGTAAATTATGATGTATTCAGCAGAGCCGGCCAAGAGGGACCACCCCCGAAATAGACCTGTTGGATTAGAGACGGGACGAGCTGTTGTGACAAATTCGCAAACTCCTAGTTATGGCGGACTGTGTGGAATGTTCGTGGAAAGCGCGTGGCTGGGGCTGTGCGAGAGGGACCGAATGAGGAAAGCCGGCGGGTAGCAGGGGGAAAACTCCCTCGCTAACGCGTTTCTCGGAGTTAATTTCCCGAAACAAACGAAAGGACAGCAGGTCCTAATGTGGGAAACTTCGGTCTCGCCCAAGAAATTTCAAGGTTCCCAGACGAGGGCCGGACAGGTATTTATACATTTAGCGCTGGCGCTGACGTATCTAAATTTCTGAATCGCTCAACTACGTACTTCCATAAAGCTTATTTTGGTGAAAAGTTCTAATACTTTTAAATCTTACGAGAAGAATGCATGAATCATGTGGGTACACGCGAGACCCCAGTGATCCACACCAAAACATCGGTAAACAGGATCATCTTCCACAAGAGTAAGGTTATGCAACTCGTGCAGAGGAATTCCGGATCCGGAGAAGAGAACCACCTTACTGGGTCCGCATAACTTTCCAGCTTTTCATGAACTTTCATTTACCTGCAAGATATTTTCAATTTTTCTCTCTAATTCCAACTTACCACACGAAGGGACGTTTCAAACAAATACGTCCATAGCTAGGGTCCATAGGTTCCTGAATACTAGTCGGGAAAGTTTTGGGGTGACACAATCGATTTTTTGCTTTGTTCACGTTTCTGGAATCTGACGCTATAGGCCAGTCAACAAGTCTATAGAACAAATTTTTCCGTTTGAGGGAAAAAAATGTTGGAGTTTTGGAAATTTGACAGTAATGTCCGGTGAGGTTGTCCGGTTGAATATATAGTCGGAGAGCTGGCAGCACAAAAAAGTGCAACAGTTTTCTAAAGGCTGAAACTCTGGAATATGTTAGATTACTCAATTACATCCATGAAACAAACAGTCAGACACCGGTTCATTAGAACCTGCTCAATCGGCAGCCAAAAAAAGTACGAAATGCCCGAACGGACAGTTCTGACAACGCACAGCTTTGTTATCTGACGCACAGCTCTGTTGTCTGACCCACAGCTGTCAGCTGTTGTCTGAGTTACGGCTATGACCACACCTAGGTACTTACCTCTCTTCATTAGATGGTTCCATTACGCAAGGCTTCTCTGATTTTTTCCCCAAATCTGTATGTCGCTACGGGCGATTCATCTGAACCGTAACTCGGACAACAGCTGCAACTGCTGATATATTTGCATCAGACAACAGAGCTGTGCGTCAGACAACAATGCTGTGCGTTTTCAGAACTGTCCGTTCGGGCATTTCGGACTTCTTTTGGCTGCCGATTGAGCAGGTTCTAATGAACCGGTGTCTGACTGTTTATTTCATGGACGTAATTGAGTAATCTATCATATTCCAGAGTTTCAGCCTTTAGAAAACTGTTGCGCTTTTTTTTGTCGCCAGCTCTTGGACTAATACTAAAAGTCCCCAACTCTACTCTTGAGCTCGAGCCGCCATCTTGGAAAAATGGTCCTTCGATCCAGTTTTCTGCTTATATTCCGCTAATCATCGGAGATATTCAATCAAGTTTCATTAAAAATCAGGGCTATAAAATTGTCTACAAAAATTGTTTCATACCGATTTTTATCTCGTATTTGTTGATATTAATTGAATTAACTAACAAAAAAACTGCGATTTTTTGCCTATGAATAGAGATATTGTCTTCAAAATTTGTGAAGATGTTGGCAGTCCACATCAAAGCTGAACGTGACAGTTGAGATGGAAAAAAAATGGCGAAAATATTTTTTTTATTTTTTTTAAATTGAGCAAAAATTTGGTTTTTGAGTTTGACATTTCCTACAGGGCTGAGTGAAGGTTTCAATCGAACATCAATCAGTTTTGATATTTACATATTGTAAGACAAGATTTCATCAGTATTGTGCGGATGTGTTTCGTTGGAGAAAATTTGTATTCGTCAAATATTATTTAACAAGAATGCCAAGCTATTTATTAACGATTGTAGTGCATCAGTGAAAGAGAAGAAAGCACCAAGGCATGTCTACCTCCCATGTGATCAAATGTTTTTTCTTCAAAACGGTGAAAGTAATTGTTTTGTTTATAAACGTTAGTAAGACTGTTCTGTGTATTTTAAACAGCCACGGGTAGTCTCAAACCAAGGATATATTCCGCCAATGGCTGTGAGCTTTTGAAATACATTATTTCCAGTTAACCTCGAGTCACCAGGTGAATGGCGGAGGCCTCAATAACCGTTCTACAAAGAAATATAGCCTCCAACAGGTGATTTGTAGGCTCAATCATGGTAAAAACGCAGCGCCTAGCAGTATTTATGCGAATCGAACCTGGGTTAAAACTAGCGCGAATTTTTTTCCCATGAAATAAAAGATATTCAACCCTTTCTCATTGTCCGAGGACTTTCAGTGCAGTCAGATTGCGTTCTCTAAACAAATTGAACCGCTTGAGACCTGACAGGGAGCCAGCCAATTTGTCGCTCAGAAAGATCTACAGGAAATATGATCACATGATCACACTACAATCACATAGTAATATGATTTTGTAGGTTACATGATGGCTCACATCTAATTACACACCTGAGAGAGAATTTATGTAACACAAATTGACACAGAGCTGATGGATAAGTCTGTAAGTTGAAAACACAGAACCAGACGAACGTAGATTGATCAAATTAAAACACCCAACTATTATGTAAATTGTAAATTATTTGATCAGTAATTAAAAAATTATAGCTATACTTTCGGAATACAGAGCCCCACTCAATGGGTCAGTAATCTCTCTCTGAACATAATGATGGGAATAAGCTCGATATCTCTCCATGTACCAGTAGGATTTAGTTATGGAAGAGTTAATTGAAATTAGAGGGGTTAATTATGCAAGGAGTCAAACTCAAGTGCGTTACCAAATTTAGATCATCAATATCTCTTCAAATCAGGAAGGATACTGAAACGGGAATTTGATTGGGAAAGTGGAATTAATTAGGCGTGAGTGTTCGCAAGTGATTAGGATGTATTTCAAATTCCAGAAACTGAATGTAAATTGAATCAACAAATTCCTTGTTGCCAGCTGAAGTCAGCACAATGTAAGAGTGTAATGAATGATTAATTCAAATGAAGTAATTGAGGTTCACTACAATCAATTAGCGATCAATGATTATTCGTTCAATGGAGGAGGTGTAGTTTTGAGAACTTTGTTTATTTGCAAGATTTATTTAAACTGTTCCCTCCCAATAGAACCTGAGGAACTAAAATGATTTGGGGATTAAGAAAGGGAGCTGGGAGTTTATTAAAGTGATTTAGGTGAAGGGTTACGAAATCTACGGCACAAGAATACACACAACGTAAGGATCAATTGTATCACGTCCAATTAAGGCGAAGGGGGTACTATCACAGTACCTTATTGGAATTATTGAATTTTTTGAAAATATACGACCAGCCTCTATTGTTCATTTCCATTGCTGTCTGGTTGTTTAAGTATAATCGAGGGTATGGTATGATTAAAGCTTACAAATTATAAAGCGATGAACTCTTTTCCATTTCACTTCATTTTCCAACATCCCATTGATTTGCCGTCGGATTTTATTCTTTTGTGACTTAGGTAAACGGCGAGGTAAATGACATGGTAACTATGGTTTTACAGAAAGGAATTTTTTCGACAATGCCGTTATACGATCCTGTACGGCTTCGATGTGTGGTCATTTATTATCAGGGGTAAGAAAACTGTCGTTGAACTCCCGAGAAAGTTCCACTCAAATAAGTGGTAGGGTATGGCGATGACTGTTTGAAAAGGTGTCTTTTGAAAATAATCAGTTCTACCGTTTTTAACATAAAAGCAAACCATGGAAAAAACGTGTTGTGTTGGCACAAATGGCACAATGTTAGTTTGATGCTAATGCCTTGAGAGATGCATGTGCTATGTATAATGCATGTGTTTAATATGTGACAGTTGTCATCATCATCAGGACCGGCGCACGCGCAAGTGAAAATTTCATGGGAAACGCATCTAAAATAGGAAATTGTAAGCCTCCTCGGAGTAAAAACTAGTGCGGTCGACAAGAGATGCGGCGGAGCTGACGAAGCCCATGTGCACAGTTTTTTTGTATCCCAAGTTGTTGTCGAATCAAAAATCATGCAAGAAAAAAGCTCCTTATTTTATTGTTACGATATTTCGCGTACGGGTTCGAATATAATTGAGACGATCGATTTAAAACTCACACTGTTTATTTATGAGACTACAACCAATACACGCCAACAATTATCTATTTGGAATTATATCGCAGGTACTTCGCTTGTTTCGCACTCGTTACCACTTCGCATTCCATTTCAATACTGCCGCGAGCTGCCGGCTGATGCCTTATATAAGGCCTCCGAATAGTCTTCCCGAACTTTCTGTCTACTTCCAGCAAATTCCATAGCGGTCCGGCATATGCGGTTTCTAGACCATTCCTGAATAATCATACACATTACCCGTATAATTCTGCCGGGTTGAGGAACGGCGCCTCCGCAAAAATAGACAGATGTGCCCTGATCAGGCATTCGAGTCTCCATTCAGATTCACATACACGAACGCTCTGGAATGCACCAGATCGCTCCAGACTTCTACACTGCGATCTAACAACATTACAAGTCTCCTTCCCCATTGCCTGTTTTACTTTTTGCGTTCACAATTTCCGAATGCATTGCGTTGTACTCGCTAAATTCCAGTGTAGTATGGCAAGCATTTATATCGTGTGATCAAATGAATTCTTATTTTAGGTAGGCTGTGGCCTGGTCAAATTCAGGGGTGCGAAGCTGCGTTCGCCTAGGCCACAGCCTACCTAAAATAAGAATTCATTTGATCACACGATATAATCGTATTGGAAATTTTTTTGTCGCGGGATTTTTCCACTCACTAAACGTTGGTTCCGCCACCGTTCCTGCTTGCAAAATAATCTGTCACTTTAACACTTCCAACATGAATGGCGATTTTAAATCGCACCCCATACGATCGTACAGGCTCAGAAAGCATGATTTTTAATCGCAGTTCCTGTCCCATCATTCATCGTTATTTTTCCAAGAGCACCATGCTTGACGCTAATACTCAAATAAGGGCTTTGAAGTTCGCGCCAGGGTGAACAGCCATCCTTCAAAGCTCAAGACGCAGCGCGGTAGCAGCAGCATCAAGCTAAACAAAAACAAATAACGATCGCTGTCTCGTGTCTGCGTTAATTCCTGCTACTTCTGCCAGGAATCGTGCGTCGAATGATTAATGTCGAAACAATGCCAAAGGCAACAATGGGAATATTCACCCGAAAAATGACTTTATGGCCCTATTATTATAATTTCCTGCTGGAAGCCTTCGGCGCAGGAGAGCATCAGGCGTCGTGAAAAATTGCCCTCGTCTTTTGTTTACGTATACACGGCTGATAGCCAGCATGTAGCAGTGATTTATTTCTTTTTTTTTGTAGATTGGATTCCTGCTGGATGGATTTGAATCCGACGCTTAGAATTCTGACAGTTCGTGTGGTACGAATCGATTATCATTTCCTGCAGTGTTTCGCCACCAGGTAGCTAACTAATAAAATACAGGGTTATATTTTCTTATAAATAAGAAGGTATTAAGTGGATTGGATTTGACTCTTCTCTAAGAATTTGTTGCTCGCACATTGAAAAATATACCTATACATAATAAGTATCTTACGGTTTTCATACTGTCACGAATTTGAGAATTTGCGTTCGGTACCTACTTTATTATTTGAGAAACAAACCTTCACACACATGCACTATTCATTACCTACTGCGTGCCACTAATTTACAAGTCAGATAAATCATCGCACTCGGATATCGCTCCACTTGACTTCGCCGACGTTTCCACTGCTGTGAATTGAACCTGACCTGCTCCCTGGCTATGTTGCTCTTATATACTCGCATATTCCAGCTTCTTCGGAAATGTTTGGAAAGTTCTCGTCGCTTCTATTTTTGTTCCTGCATCATTGGCCGGCCATTCGCGAGAGGTCTAAAAAGTTCATTGGCTTCGACAATATTCTGGAAAAGCTCTCGACGCACGGCTTCTCCACCAATTGTGCAGGTGCCTGTCTTATTCACCTGTGGCGATCTCTAGCGGGTTCCTTAACAATACTAACCATTACTTACTAAAACTGAAAATTCAAGAGATTTTATTACAGCTTTAAAGTTTACATATTATTATGTACTTGTATAAATACCTAAATTTTGCTTATATATTACCAAAATACTGTGTAAAATTGATAGTGTTTGGTGATGCATTGTCGTTTTGTATCCAAAGATCTTGCTTATGTAGAAGAACATAATTCTAATAGATTGTGGCGCGATAAATTTTCCAGGCGCCGCCTTGTATAAAATCGCGTGGGGCTTAGAATATACAACGCGCTGCGGTTTTCCGATCCTGATCCGTGAAATATTATTTTTGTCGCTCGGGGCGTGCACAAGGTGCGTGCTGTTGTCTTTAATTAATTCGCACAAATTTATGGCAAAACTCACGTGCTTAATCTTACTTGTACACAACTTGCACAAGTAGGTACGCGTGATTAATAGGGCGAGACGCGAGCTTTCATTTCGTCTAAATATTTTATGAAATTCTTGAGGGCGTGAGAGCTTCGCTCTTTTCCAATCTTTTACCTTCCACAAAAAAAAGTTTACAAGGTTTTTTGCATCTTGTTGCAGCAGTCGATGTCTCAGTGGCGTACCCAGCATATTTGGCACCCGGGGCGGATTATCCTGTAACACCCCCCTCCCCCTTAACCTACCTAGAGAATGAGCTGAAGACTGCGTAGTGCTAGTGACACCCCTGTGCCGAATTAGGCAATTTTGCGCCCTTAGACTTTTAGGATCGAAAAATCGCGTTCAATAGGGTGATTGCATGTAGAGGGAGTTTATGGCAAAATGTCAATAGTGTCATTGTCAACTGTCAAGTTTCATCCATGTTGGATTCAACGTCAACCGGACTAACCTCACTTAATACTGTAATTTTTACGTGTTTTGTTCACATACTGTTTTGTTCGGCGTTTACGAGATCAAGATTGTGATTTCTAATCATTCTATCATTTTAACAATGCTTTACACCTGTTATGGGCCCCAATCCCCAATGTAATTCCACAACAAACGTCAAAACATAACTATCGACCCTTGCGCTGCCTGCCGGTGATCAGCTGAACGAATTTCATGCAATCACCCTATTGGTGACATTGTATTTTTGGACACAGAAAAACGATTTCTCGAAGACGGCATTTCCTAGCATAAAAAATGGCTGAAACAGATTGCGGATTAGCTGCAGAGCGAAAGAGAAACCGATAGATTTTTGTGGCGTGAGTTTCTGCCAAATCTGTGCAGATAAATCTGGGCTGGCAAGAAAATAAGGGCGTTTTTTCAAAAAAGTATAAAAAAATTTGAAAAAAAAAATTCGAGTTTTCCAAATTTTAAAATTTTGAAATGCTTATTAATTTTTATATCTGAATTGAGATAACCCTCCTTTTTTTTCAAGTCTCCTACTCCACTGGTTTTCATGAAATTCCCGTTTAAAGAAAAAACACTAGGAAATGCCGTCCTTAACAAAGCGGAAAACACTACGACGAATAGTGACTAATGCGAGAAAAAAGCGTCGCAGTCGAAATTTTTTCGGAAGACGGGTCTTCACCAGCTAGTTTTGCACCCTCCAAGGTTTTGCGTCCTAGTTTTGTGGACTCCTTTTGCACCACAAATAATTCGACACTGAAACCTCTTTACTGTTGGTACCCGGTGCGGACCGCCTTCTTCACCCCCCCCCCCTGTTGGTACGCCACTGCAGTGTCCAATATGTATAGTAATGGAAACTAACCAAATTACTTGGCCCAAAAACTGAAGTAGGTACATACCTACAGTACGCGGCAAAAGTTTGGAATAATGGATTCATTTTCTTACCTGTCCGGAATATCGAGAAACTTTTGGACAGGTCAAATTGATTGCTTTCGAAAAAATATATTAATAATTTTTTATCAATAACCCCTCACCGTTTTCAGGCAGCATGTATGACATTGTTACGTTCGGATTTTTGCACGAGCGGTGGTTCGCTCCAATGCACACCACCAGTTGCGCGTGTGCCAGTTCCTGGTTACTTCTGGTGAGATCTGGAGATTTTGGCGTTGCCAACACCCCCCTCACGTTGCCGACCGGAACTTGTGTTTTTGCAGTGAAAGTTTTCAGCGATAAGCGCAGGCTATATAAATCGTTTCGAGCGAAAAACTCGCTCTTTCCTGTCGCCGAATTCGTGTCGACCATGTTGCACGAGTAGAAAGACTGCCGTCGGCCGCTTCGACTTATCTCTACAGGTGAATAAAACACTGCTTGCGCTGCGGGATGGCAAATCCTGATGAATTTGTCCTCAGGGGCCCCTTTTCCGGCGCTATTGCCCATTTTCCGTCGCTATTTTCCACGTTCCACCGCCGCTGGATTTTCCACCGCACATTTTGCGCCGGCGATGACACCACCACCATCTGCCGCTGGAGTTCCACTGCTGCCGGCTATCGCTATTTCCACGGACCATTTTTCACCGCGGGATTTCCCACATCGGTTAGACTTTTTACCGTACGTTTTGACCGGCCGAAAGCCGCTTCTTGCGCCGCTCGCCGTGCTCGCGGCCGAACTTACGCCGCCACTTGCTCGTCGGCTACCGAATCAAAGTTGAGTGGTTTTATCATGTATAGATGGTCTAACCTCCTGCCTCGGCGAGAATTCAGAAAGGTGGGTGACGCAGTGGCGGACTAAGGGGGGGCGGTTGGGGCGGTCCGCCACGGGCCTCGGGGCCTCAATCATCTGATGGGGCCCCCAATTCCTCTTGTTTGCAAAAAATACTGCAAAAAAATTAGGATAAAATCCAAAAATTTCAATTTCCCTCCTCAATGGTGATTTTTTTCGCATATTACTCAGGTGAGTAACATTGTTTTTCTTTTTTTCCATTTCAAAGTTACCTTGGCAGGCCCCATGACAACAGGTTTAGGGGCCTACACACAGGCAATACAGGTGTGTCTGTATCACGGAATCTCTAAGAATTATTCTCACTTCAGGCTTTAGGGGCCCCGGCCCCGGATATCATAGTGCCAGCAGGGGTCTCAAGCCTTTGAAATTTTGTATTTTATTATTTCTTTTCAAAAGAGGGGAGAGACAAAACAACAAAATTATCTTCTCTGCGCGCTACAGACTACGCCACTGTGTTTTTTAGTCAAGTGAACAACTCATATTTTTTTATTTATTAGGCTTTTGCTCAATCAAGGCGGGCCAAAAAGTCTGCCGGTCCCCCTAATATTCTCAACTTTCACTCCTTCGGGGCCTCATCTCACAATTCCGCCCAGGGCCCCCGATTCCCTTAGTCCGCCACTGGGGTGACGCTCGAGTCAATAAGAGCGAGTTTCGCGACGCCACCAATTGTCATTGTGACAGACTGTCACACACTCTAACGTAAAATGACCGAAGCTCTCACGCGACTGTATTTTTGCTTGTCCGGTGTTGAACTTGTGTATAATTGTCAGACCTCGCTACTGACGTGTGCCGGATAGCCTCATCGGATACCATCATTATTATGTATACTCTATTTTGGCAAGCGTGTGTATGTGTTGATCAGTTTTTGTTTTCTTCCCTCAGGTTCACGGCGCCCGAAGGATGCAAGTTTCTTCAGGCCAACCTCACCAGGCGTCGGCCAAATCTACGTCTGGCCTGGGCGCTCTGTATTTTGAATTACCAACCACTTTCTGGTTGAGCTAGCAGAGACTTCCGGGAGTACGGGCCGACGCCGAGGAAACATCCGTCAGAGTGGCCGTGACCTGGTGCGAGCGGCAGGAACGGAGACGCAAAAACTTTGGCAACACACGTCGGCCACAGGGAAGTCCTTTTCCATTTTTTCTCTACTTGCGAGAAAGGTATAAGTTGGGCACATCCGGCGCGTTGCGTTTTGAATGCGTTTACGCCCGTTTTCACTTGGGAGAGTCTTCAGCTCTGCAAGTATTGTTTGTGTTTCGAAACGAGAAGCTTCACTTCTCGTATCTTGTACCTGGCTCAGCGGGCGTTTTTGTAATTGTGTTCCCAGTTCATTTATTTTCCGTGTGTGAATTACACGATTTATACAAAGCACCTGTTCTTGTTCACTTGTATGTCCCTCAGCCTCGTATTACAATTTGAAATGCGGTTGTTGCACGGAGTGGACTTCTCCAGTCCGCGTGGATCAAAACGTTTGAATTTGATTCCACAATAACATTTAGATCAATAGTTCTGGAGATATAGATTTTTTTCGAAAAACAAGAATGAAAATTCACCAAATAAACAGATTTTTATTGCAATATAGCGAAAGTAAAATGTGTGTAACTCTCACAAAAACTACCAAAGTGAATGTTCAAACTGACGGCTCTTTTCTTCTTGGCAGTACGCCAATCGAGCTTGAAACTCGGATTGAATATTTTGGAGAGTTTCGGGCTGTATTGCCCTTATTTCGTCCCAAATGGGGTACTTGCCAATGAAACAGATTTGACTGGAAATACTTTCAATCATCAACAAGAGTAATGAATAGTATTTCCTGAAAATTTCCGGAAATTATATCCATTGGTTCAAAAGATTTTTTTTTTCGATTTTTTTCTCGAAAGGTTGGTAACAGTAGGGAAACTTCAGTAAAATTTTTTCGTCTGTATTTTTCAAATATTGTGGAGCCACTTTAACAGTTTTTTGAGTTTTTAACCCAATAGTGCTGTTTGTTTAGTTTTTAGTATATTTGTGACGTCACAAATATATTTTTAAAACAGGCACTACGGCCGCAATTTTGAGAATTTAGGAAAAAGAAAAAATACGGGTACAATATTTTCGCCCATACTTTCGATTAGGCCAATAAAAAAAATTTGGGCAAGTACCCCATTCTCTCTTTCAACTGGTTAATGCTATTTGGCCGATTGAAATAAACCTTCTTTTGTTTGTTTGTTTGTTTGTTTGTTTGTTTGTTTGTTTGTTTGTTTGTTTGCCTCTTGTATCTTCAAGTGTCGTTTCGAGCCCCAATGAGCTTAGTCACGTGCGGTCACAATGCAGCGAAGAACTGTCTGACGCAAAGAATTGGCGCCCTCGGGTTTTGACTCGGGTTTTGACTCGGGTTTTGACTCGGGTTTTGACTAACTCAAGGGAGGCAAAATGAGAAATGCCGGAAAATAAGCAGGCATAATGAGAAACGTAAACCTCAACTCTCGTTTTGCCGGCATCTCTCAATTTGACTAGTACGAAGGCGTAGAAGGGCCAACAATAATTTAACAGGGTTAAAGCAAATTGAGCTTGATCATTGCAATTTCAACCTAAACAATTGTAACTTCGAACTTACAATTGTAACTTCGAACTTACATTGTAACTTCGAACTTACAATTGTAACTTCGAACTTACATTGTAACTTCGAACCTACGATTGTAACTTTGAAATTACAATTGTAACTTCGAACTTACAATTGTAACTTTGAACCTACAATTGTATTTTCGAACTTACATTGTAACTTCGAACCTACAATTGTAACTTCGAAATTACAATTGTAACTTCGAACTTACAATTGTAACTTTGAACCTACAATTGTAACTTCGAACTTACTTTGTAACTTCGAACCTATTGTAACAATTGTAACATTCTAACAATTGTAATTTCGAAGTTACAATTGTAGGTTCGAAGTTACAATGTAAGTTCGAAGTTACAATGTAAGTTCGAAGTTACAATTGTAAGTTCGAAGTTACAATGTAAGTTCGAAGTTAAAATTGTTTAGGTTGAAATTGCAATGATCAAGCTCAATTTGCTTTAACTTTGTTAAATTATTGTTGGCCCTTCTACGCCTTCGTAGACTAGGCATAACGCGAGAAAAATCAAATGCACTCGTTTTGCCGGCTTTTTACATAATGCCTAGGTATTTTGTAAAAAGCCTAAAATCGCGTTATGCCTACGACATATACATACATAGAACCAAAGCGAGGACGAAAGCTCCTCGCGGCGTTTTCAGCGGTTTACTTTATTCTACCTTCGACGTTTTATCTTTCTGGCAAACAATAAGAAATACAAGACAGAAAAAGCAAAGTGAGTGCATGCATCAGTTCAGCTGCGCGATGCTATTAAGCTTTCCGTATCAAAAGCCAGGTACCTACTAAGAGCAAGCGTTTGAGATTACGCGATCTGGCAATCTTGTATAATGCACCGCCTCAGGGTTGGAAGTGATGAAAATCCGCAAGAGGAAAGTTACAACCACCGGTCTTTCGTAAGCTCTCATAACTACATCATACAAATACAGTGACCTTTTCCAATTTAGCACTCTGCGCGCTTCAGCTCGAAGTTTTCCACCGAAGCACTTTCAGTTTCACTTTCCTTGTGATCGGCAAGAAATTTCCTCATCTCATCCCTCTTTATAATTAAATCTAGCGGTGTTTCCTTGATGTTGTTCCGTTGACGATGAAATGATTTCCGTTCCATCAGGCTTTAGAGGTTGTTCACGTCTCTTATAGGCCAGGTACGTATATAATAATTGACTTTCAACGCGCGTCGACATTTCTCGATGGAAATAAAAACTTACTGGATACTTACTTTTGGGAGAGCTTAAAATTCCGAACGTCAAAGTTCAGAAACCAATAATCTGTATGAATCAGTGAACATCGTTGATGACGCCCCCCTTCCTTTCGCCGAGTCTGAGGGGAACTTTTTCCATTTCAATCCTATTTTAAAGCGTTGTAAAACAATCCGCGTATCCCTCTTCGCCGGGAAGGGAAAAAGCTTTTCAGTCAAAGTCGCACACAAATTAAACGACAATAATACGACGTGCTCGTAGGATACAAAATCGCTCTCGGTATATAGCAGCATCATGCAGGACGAGTATAAAAAGCCCGATCTATGGCACGTTTACATCCAGAGCTGGAATAAATTACCATGGGTAAGGTGGGTAAATAGAGACGCGATGAAGGCATACACAGCCGTAGGAAGGAGGAGAAGAGGGAACGGACGGGCCACGGATGAAATGGGCATCACCACAACAAAAACTTAATTTGTTATATTATTCTGTGTACGTCTGTCTGTGTGATAAGGACGCACAAGGCGACGCGGCAGCAGCAGGACGCAGGATTATCTTTTGTTTAGGTCCCGGAACGCCCCCGATAATGGACTTGCTTAATTGGGTTTGTAATCCTGCCAGTTTACAGCTGGAGTGATAGCGGATCTCGGCATAAACACGATGAAAGCCACAATAAAGATAGCTTTTGGATGTTTCCTTTATTGTTTAGGGGGTATTCGGGACTATTAAGGGTCGTAAAGAAAAAAATCACATCGTATAACCCCCTCCGCTGCGCTTTATTTGAACGGCAGGGGGTGGGAATTTATACGACTTTTCACGCTGCGAAGCTAGGTGAATTTTATGAGAAATTTATTCATTATTCATTGATCATTTTCAACCCAAGTATCACACTCCTGCGTAATCTAATTTCAAAATTATTTATCGTTCTGACAGAAAACTGGCAGAAACCTCTCAATGTTTTCTTCATTCAACAATTGCTAAACACATTCCATTTTATGCGGTTCACCTGACGTCTTAGGCGATTTCATGAGTGAATGGCAGAGCCTTGTTGAATTAATTTGTTGACAGCCTCATAACATTTTCACATTTTTTCGTGAAATGTAGGTAGTTCGTAACATCACGCTCCAAAAATACAACATCAAGAAGGTTAAGGTGCCCAATTACAGAAGAGAACTTGGTGTTCTGCATCTGCACACTTGTCACATGAATGCCCATCTATTAAGCTGAAACTTGCAAAAATACACGCTATGGAAAAGACCGCGAGGAAAACACGTAGTTACCTAAATTATTTCAAGGAATTTAGCATGCCGCTCCGCGTAATGCTATCCCAGATCCGTGGGATATATTTACGTCGCGCAATAATTTTAGACGGAAAATGGTTTCGTTCATCAGATTTTGCACTCACCTTGCAGAAACGGCAGTAGCTTGCACATGACCTCTCCGAAGACGAAATGACGTAGCAGAGACCCGACCAACGTGAACGGGATGCACAGCACCCCCAGGAGCAGGTCGGAAACGGCCAGGTTCAAGAGGAAAAGGTTGGTTATTGTTCTCATCCTTTGATTCCTCACCTGAAATTACACTCACGATTACTTCCATGGACAATAATTTCAATTGATAAAATGTTACTTTTTTCAAGATATTCTGAGTTAACGTGAAATTGACACTATGTGGTGTGTAGCATGGCGACATTCTTTTTGCCAGCAAACTGAGATATTCTCACCTAAGTTGAAAGTGGTGTCTCACACGTTCTTTAGTTCTTTGTCGACAAGTGGTCGCCTTGATTATGCAGAATCTTTTCGATGAATTGCAACCATATATAATACAGGAAATAACACAACAAAAGAATCAAATCAAGTCTGCAGTTGGAGTTCTCCACCATTCTCCAGTCGGGCGCTACGAATTTTATTTATTTTTTCTGGTCGTCACTACTCGAGACGGCCGCTTACCCGGATTTTCACCAGGACAATCCGAGCTTGGCGCAAGATTCAACTCAGACGTCATCTTGTGTATGCTGAGGATCGACTTTTTTCAAAAAATTCCAACTCCCATTGAAAGTAAAGTACGTTGTGTGCATTGCTAGCCTATTTTCAACCGCGACACGGTTTTGGTTTGTAATATTCTAAATATTTCAATTTTTGGCGGTGATGTTTTCGAAACTTTTAACCTTTTATACCGTGAACAGATTTTGACGATTTTTTTCAAACAAGAGGTAACTGGTTTTTGCAGATTTCCGAACAGTTTTTCCCGATTCTCCAGTTTTTTAAATTTCCAGTTGGAAACGCAAAACTAAACTAAAATAGGTCAATAGATAAAATAACATTTCCCCCAAAGTTCTTTACACTTTTTCTACATACCGTCTAAGATGTTCTAAGCCTTTCTTCAGATTTTTTTGGTTATATTTGCTTATTTTGCGGACACATCGACTGGAGTTTCTCACCGTTGCGTTCCCTGGTTTGATAATCTCTCTGCCTTATCGCTCTTCCCGTTTTTCACATTCGAACTCGCCGCTCATCGCTACCAACACCCCTGCGCGCTCCAAATTGACTCGCTCATTTACCCACCCTTCACCTTTCTTCGCTGGATTTTTAAATTTGATATTCTGTAGTAACACTACCACTAATTTGGAAAAAGTGATCGCTGCACCACCTTCCTCCTCAGAGAAAAAGGAAAAACAATCAAGACCACCCCATCCCAGTTTCCGTGAAGATATCTTTCAATTTACCAATTCCAGTTCAACAATACCACATTCAAAATTACATCCAATCAAAGTGTTACAAACTTGAACATTAAATCGCAGTTGCTGATGCGATTTAGTTTTGTGTGCGATAGTTAGATTTTTCCTAATTTACTATTTGCCTCAGATGAAATGGATCGAGGTCATTTGAAGAGACCTTGCTAGAGACTTGGGGACGTCTGACACGGCCTACTTTGCTTAGTCCTCGCTACCATTTTCCGAACAGCGGAAATATAGTGAGGATGTTAGTGCACGATATCAGGACAAACCTTGCATTTTTTCCTGACAGGTTGAGCTCTTGCGTACTGATGGTACATGACCTAAGGTAACATTCAAGAAGTGTTGCCATGGTTGCAATACTGTCAGAGGGCTGGGGAGGGGCGGTTGCCAACCTTCCAGAAGAAAGCTCTGCAATGCTATACCTATATCAGCCTGTAGAACGAGAACTAGGGGTCGGACGATGACGGGAAAGGTCTCGTTGCATTCAGCACACTTGAAAACATAGGAATATATTATTTTTTTACCCCCCCCCCCCCTTTTCTTAATTATGCACGCTACGGGGCGGGGAACGGTCATACGGAATGGGGAGTTTGTGCGTTTTTAGCACTCGGCGCGTCCCTGTGTTTTTGGTTCGTCTGTCATATGAGGGCACACCGCCCCTAGGGTTGCCACCCATCCACATTCAAGAAGGGAAGTCCTCCTCTTGTTATGTGGGTTGCATTCTCCAGCAAACGACCAGGAAATCCCGAAGAGTTTTTTGCTCGCAAAATTTCAGAGTTCCCGCCAGCCTTGGTTCTCAGCAATGATGATATAAGGGATCCGTGTATGAGGGTTACAAACAAGGCAGACCTCATGAATGAGTGTCTTGCACCCCTTCTGGCAGCTAGGCCAGACAAAGCCCCGCAAGTAGACGCCAAGATTCCGACAGTACGGTACTCATATACCTGTTGAAAGTTGAAACCACGTGCCAACCTGTGAATTATTTTCTAATTTTTGTGACAATGTCTTTTATTCCTAACTCAAAAGAGAGTCTCAGTGTATATCCCGGATGGACATTGTGTGGGACTCGTGAGTATTGAATCAACTACGGCCTACGGATAAAGTTGCCGATGTCTATCGCCAATTTTCTGGTTGTTTTCAGAAACTCGAAGAACAACAGTCTTAAAAAGATTGCAAGAGATAGCAGGGGTGTGGGCATTAGGATGCGTGTCGCTCACGACTATAAAATACCCAAGAAATGGCAGGACTTTCTGAAAGATCCAGAAAACAAGAAAGAACTTCTCGAGTTCCTCGCTGACGGTATTCCAACGACAGGGAAGGTGGTCTGGTACTCTACAAGAGGGACGAACGTCGTAACAAACTCTATCCGGGACGATCTGAGTGGGTTAGCATCTTGTAATCATGAGGAGGCCGATACCCGAGTCTACATGCACGTAGCGGACGCCACACGGGATGGCCGTGCAAGGGTAATGGTCTACTCATGTGACACAAAAATGTTTTCATCCTTGCGGTATCTGCCTTCGAGCTGCCAAAAAGAGCTGTCAAGGAGACAAGGAGCCACGAATTCGTCACACTGCCAGTGAGGCCCACAAACTGGTATCTCAGGGAGATGATTGGGTGCAAATATGGACCACCCCGGCTTCCAGTAAAGTCGAGAACAAAGTGGACAATGAACCATAATTATTGGTTGTAGATGCAAAGTGGCCTGTGTCGGCAATCGCAAGTGCCGTAAAGAGGGTGTGGATTGCGTTGTGGGTTTGTGTAGCTGCATCTGCGTGGCCTCGTCTTAGCTACCTAAAGCTTTTTTTAATTTAGTAAAACAGTGCAGGTGTCCACGGATTAGGTGCTCGAACTGTAGGGTTGTATTCTTTGGCCAAATGCAAGAAAAATTTTCTTACAAATGTCTTTTTTCTAGAGCATCAGTTTCAAAGTTACAGGGTGTCAAAAAATTAGAAAAAAAAACTTCAACTTATTTTCCAATAAATTATCTTGTAATTAGTGTAAGTAATACTGAACAAAAGCAATAATTTCTAATAGGTCTTCTTTTCAGTTAATTCAACACTTCCGATAATACTGCAGCTTACAAAAGTCTCATCAGTCAATTTATTGTTATGATCGATTTTCATGTTTTCAAGCATAAAATTCGATTTTTCTCGGAGATGGTTGACTTTAGAGCTTCGGACCAGGAGTACTTTTTTTGCTTAGAATTGTCCGGGGAATTAGAAAATGTTATCAAAGATTGATTTTATCTCAGTGACGTGCAGATAACCAGGGTTAATTGGTGGGTAACCCTAACATCTACGCCACTGGTTTTTCAACAAAGTGACGGTAAATCCTTGATGGAAGCTAATTAATAGTGTATCGATCGTACCAAGTTTGGTTTTCGTGAAAATAGTAGTTACTAAGTTATAGCAAAAAAAAATGTTTTTTCTAATTTTTTGACACCCTGTAACTTAGAAACTGGAGCCCGAAAAAAACATTTTTATGAGAAAAATGTTCTTGCATTTGGCCAAAGAGTACAACCCCACAGTTAGAGCACTTAAACCGTGGACACCCTGTATAATATGCTATGTTCTTGTAAACATGAAGATGTATTAGTTTGAATGAGGGGAAGGGGGGCTAGTAAAGGGAGAGGGGTTACGTGCTATCGAAGCAGAGATCGACCCATCAATACCCCAACCGATGGTCAGGTATACGCCGTCCCTGTAAAATTTCTGAACCGCACTAATGCCCCACTCCGCATGACCGTTTCTCACCCCCTAGCACACATGGGTGGGGGAGGGGGGTTGAACGAATGATATATTCCTAGGTTTTCAAATGTGCTGAATCCAACGAAAGCCCCCGCGTCATCGTCCGACTCTTAGTTCTCGTTCTACAGGCTGATGTAAGTGGCATTGCACGGTTTTCCCCTGGAAGGTAGACAACTACCCCACCCCGGCCCTTTGACAGTGTTGCCACCGTGGCAACACTTCTTAAAAGTTATCTTATGTCATGTACCATCAGTGTGCAAGAGCTCAACCCGTCAGGAAAAAATGCAAGGTTGGTTTCACTAACAGCCCCACTAATAGGACTAGGAACTATGGTTACATCTTTCTCCCCACTTCTATAACAAATTTTTTACCTTTTTTGTGTACAATGATTGTACTAGTGATATTATAGTACAGTAGCACTAGGAAGCAGTTCTACAGTTTGTTATAGAAGAGAATCAATCCATGATTTATTGCAGAAAAATCACTTCGGAAAATTTCAGGAACTCCAAGAATTCCAAAAAACGGCTCGGTTCGTTATAATTTCCGGTATAGTGGAGGAAAGCATTCACTGCGTCGGTGTTAGGCCTCGTTGCGGAAATAGGCCGACGTTCAATAAACGGATAAAAAAAAACCGGCTCAATTTATTCATGAGCTTTTTGTTTCACGTTCTTAGGAATAAAATCAGGAAAATACAGGCTGATACACGATGTGTATCATGGTTGTCCTGGTTGTATCACAATGTCATGGTCCCACTTATTTTGGTTCTCGAAATAGTATACTTTATTTTTGAGCTTGTTCCACCCCGTATGCATCACGAGACCTATTGGTTCCGACGATTGTCAAGCAGGTTCCAAAGAATAATGATGCCAAGTTTCATGATTTTATCATCAAGTGCAAAGTTGAAACCTTGAACCTCCGAACTACATAAAATGACGCCCGTATATGAAGTTATTCATTGTTTGGCCTGGTATCCCGAACAGCCGTCCAGTCCAAGTACAGGTTCATGACTATTCTGCAAAAAATGATTTAGCCAATACAAAACAGCTGCTTAACAGTTTTCCGCAGGATCAAGGGACTACGTCGCTCGTTGTGATCATGTCAGTGCCAGAGGAAACCTCGACCAGGGCCGCCGAGAGTTTCGCCGGGCCCCGATGTTGAATGGCACGGACCTGTTTTACTAATATTTCCTCGAATACAGTGAAAGTCGTTCTAGTGTTATCAACCACTTCTATCCAACACAAATCGAATTATTTTCAATGTTTTGTTTTTGCCCAAGTATCAGGGGCTTTTACCGTCCAAGCAGGTTGTGCGCTATACCGTTTGTTGGGGAGTCATGTTCATAGATTTTGGTCTTGCTTCCTTTGAGATGATTCAATGTTACCTGCTAGGAGGGGACAGGGTCTGCCATGGTAGATATGGAAGATTGAATTAAATATACTGCCTTCCAAAAAAAGTGCAACACCTCGATGCCGTTGGCTGATTTTGATCAAATTTTCACAAAACAAGTATTTCATCTACACTAACAAATGATTAACATTCTGGATATCTAGGCGCTGTAGTTGTTTTGTTTTTCCCCTTGGTAACCGTAAAACACAAGAAATTGTTTTTCGTTTTTCCTGGTTGTTACAAACCACATTTTTTGCAATAAGTTTCAATAGTGAACCCCAAGAGTCCTGAAATGCCAAGAGCCCGTCAACCTCGGCAGTACCATCATTTAACCGAGTTCCAGAAGGGACAGATTATTGGCTTAAAAAATGAGGGGATTTCGTATCGAAGAATTGCGAGACTTGTTGGTTGCAATGCTTCGACTGTGATGAGATGGTGGCGGAGATGGAACGAGGAGGCCAATTATCGGCGACGGAATGGATCTGGTCGTCGTAGAGCCTCCACGGTCCGTCAAGATCAACGTCTTCGAGTAGCGGCTGTAAGAGACCGATTTACGACAACCTGAGCAGTCGAAAACGAGTGGGTTGCAGCTATAGAACGCCCAATCTCAATGAGCACGGTCTATAGAAGAATTAGGTCTTTTGGGCTAAGTTCTTATCGTCCGCTGTTAACCCTTCCCCTCACTCCTGTTCACCGGGCCAGAAGATTGGAGTGGTGCAATGAGCGCAGAAACTGGGTCCAAGAATGGCATCGGGTGGTCTTCAGTGACGAGTCCCGCTTTTGTCTTTGGGCTCATGACGGCCGGGGGAGGGTGAGGCGCTTTCGTGGGGAACGGCATAATCCCGAATTTTTTGCCGAGCGACACACTGCCCGTAAACCCGGATTGATGGTTTGGGGAGCAATATGCCATGGAAGCAGATCACCATTGGTGTTCATTGAGGGCACTATGACAGCTGCATCTTACATCGCGAGTGTGCTGGAACCCGTTTGCCTTCCATACCTTCAGGGGCTCAACAACCCTATTTTCCAGCAAGACAATGCACGTCCTCATACGGCAAGAGCTTCAATGCAGTTCCTGGAAGATGCACACGTTGACGTGCTTCCATGGCCTGCTTGCTCTCCTGATTTGTCGCCCATCGAACACGTGTGGGATATGATGGGAAGAAAGGTGGGGCAATTACGCCATCCTCCCAACAACTTGGAAGATCTCCGTATGGCCTTGCAAGAGGCATGGGATGGCTTGTCACAAGCGGCAATCGACCACTTGATTGAAAGCATGCCTCGTAGGGTTAATGAGCGTCGGGCAAATTGTGGAGGAGCGACACATTATTAATTTTTTCTGAAGTTCCTTGTATTACGATTTCCAGAATCTAATCGTTTGTTTCTATTGTTAAAACACATGTTTTGCGAAAATTTGAATAAAATTGATCCACGGCTTCATGGTGTTGCACTTTTTTTGGAAAGCAGTATAAAATAATAAATACCCTTTATTGCACCATCAGAATATTAATTACAATATCACAGGCTTCGTCATTGGAAAAGGTAGTAATCAAAATACTTACAATAGACCTTGTTTAAAATACAGTGTCCAAATTAAATCAAAAAAGACTACATAATACACAATAAAATACAAGAAAATGTGAGAGATAGGTTAAGACAGATGGAAAACAGTTTCATTCATGTGACACAATCATGATCACTAGAACAATTCGCCAGAAAAAGTAAAAATAGGTGGATCCAAGCGACTAAGTTACAAGATTGGTTGTAACTTAGTCGCTTGCGACTCGCGTAACGAGCCACATGTCAGCTTTTGTGGGATAAGTTCTCTTGCAGGGTCCTCGAGCACAAGTTCGCAACAAAATCACCCTCACCGTGTATATCCCATACACTTTCTATTTTCAGTAGAATGACTTTTCGAAGCAAAAATAAAGTGACAATCTAAGGGGCTACGACTATAGCTGATGGCACCTGCGAAGTTTGGGAGCGAAACTATCAGCGATCATCGGCCGTATTCCCACAGCGCTCCAGCTTGTCACTTTATTTTTGCTCCAAAAAGTCATTCTACTGAAAATAGAAAGTGTATGGGATATACTTGTGGTATTTTGGATTATTTTGTGGTATTTTATTATGCCCTGTCTATTAACATGTCTTTAATTGTTGCCTTTTGAGTGTCTGTGTGAGCTAGGAGTGCTTTGCGTTGCTCTGCCTTGCTTTGCGTTGTTTTGCGTTGCCCTGCGTTGCTCTGCGTTACTTTGCGTTACTTTGCGTTGCTTTGCTGCTTTGGGGAAGGGAGTGAAGTATCAGTGAGGTTTCTATTTTTTCGCAATATATTTGAGAGCCCTCTTCTTTTGGCAATATGCAGGGGTTCCTTTGACGAGTGATTCCTTTTTGTGCCTATTTTTCCGAACCCGTCACTTTCCTTCTCCTGGACTGACAGTTTAACATATTTTGTTGTGTCCGTCAATCTCAGTCATGTTAAGTGTTTTGTGAAAAGAGGCAATAAATAAATAATTTTTCACTTATTTATTAATTATTCGCTTATTTTCACAGCGGGCGTGACATCGACACTCACTGACAGAGAAGACGGCTTAGGTGACATCACTTCGCAGAGGGGTTTATTTTTAAAAAATCCGGCTCATTTCTGATAATAAACTGTGCTTTCACCATCAAGAGCAATTCCCAACAATTTTGTTAGCAGAGGATTGTATTTTACATTTTTTCAGTGAAAAAAAGCATGGAATAGTTGCAAAATAGAAAAAATTGTTGAAAAAATTGAAAAATGAAATTGAAAAAAACGTTTTATAAGACCCATTGTCACACTCGTCAATTGACGCGTGTGACAATACGATGTCTTATAAAACTTGTATTATAATATACTATTTTACACTCGTATATTGATAGTTATAGGTACGTTATGCCCCCGGCATAATACGAATTTACAACAAATCAGTGCTTCTACCTATCTGAAATCATCTTATCTTTTACTTTGTTTTTAAGTTGTACCTACAGGGTATCCCAGCTAAAACAATCCAACGCGATTTTCTCAAAAAATATCAAGGCAACAAAAAAAAATCAATTGGGAGGAAGCCTGAACTTTTAGCTTTCTTTTAAGGGGGCGCCGATGCTTGTAGGTGCTCTAGTTTTCAAGAAAATGCAATGTGAATCGGGCGAGTCACAAGAATTCGAAAATTCATGACCGACAAAACAAAACACTTCAGATGAAAAAAAATCCTATTTCTTTGGGCTTTCCATTGATGTGTCGCTGATGTCTGTACATGGCCCAATAAGCCAGAAATTCTGCCTCAAAGTCCAGCAAACACAATAATCGGAATTCATAACGACGTCACCGATCTCACACTTGTTGATATTATCATCAGCCAGTATTCATTGCTATGGAGAATCCAGGTATGTTGAGTGAAAAAGTTTAAGTAACGGTTGGTGTTAAAATCAGCAAGAGTGTATCGGTGACGTCACGGATTCCGATTATTGTGTTTGCTGGACTTTAAGGCAGAATTTCTGGCTTATTGAGCCAGGTACAGACATCAGCGACACAGCAATGGAAAGCCCAGAGAATAAGGATTTTTTTTCATCTGAAGTGTTTTGTTTTGTCGGTCATGAATTTTAGAATTTTTGTGACTCGCCCGATCCAAATTGCTTTTTCTTGGAAACTAGAGCACTTACAAGCATCGGTGCCCCCTCAAAAGGAAGCTAAAAAATCAGGCTTTCCCCCAATTGGAAAAATGTTTTTGTTGCCTTGATATTTTCTGAGAAAATCGCGCTGGATTATTTTAGCTGGGGCACCCTGTATATAAACTGCTCACAAATTGAAGTGGATATTTTTAAAAAAAGGTTTTTTTAAAATCGCCACAAAATTCTTGAAAATCACTCGATTGTGAAACCGCTTGCACTGTTTTGAAGAAAAATGTCAATATTTTCAAGAACTGCTGAAGTCCTCCACAAAAATCACATGGATATGTCCAATACAGGGTGATGAAGAAAGTCGTTCAGTTTTGTTCTTTTTTACTCTTGTGCAGGAGATTGTTCATCCACCCTGCACACCTATATTTACTTGGATCTTATAGTCTGCAGCTTATGTAACTCGTCAGTTTTTAGTTTTTCGCTTTCCGTTGCGTACTAACCGAAATATAGCCTTTTTACTTTCCAAAGTCGTTTTATCGATGAATCTACTAAATCCGAGCGCTACTGGATTTTTTTTTGTATTAAGCAATGCCACTTGTACTTTTAGAACGATTTTTTGCGCAGATTTCAAAATTAACGAAGATATGGCGTCTCAACCATCTGATGCATACAGGGTGTCGCAAAAAAAATCATTTATAAGATTCATTTTATTTCGAAATAATCAGTAGCAAAATGCCGTTGCAAAGATCAACTCCAGGTAAGTTCGATATCGTGGCAAATATCTTGCGGAATGGTAGAAGGCAAAGAGAAATTGTCAATTTGGTGAACGTATCACAAAGTGTCATCGGTGGGCAAAGAGACGACTCCTTGCCACTGGCAGTGCCCGAATCACACATGGAGAAGGTCGCCCGAGAATAATTCCAGTAATGGACGATCTCTTCTTGTTAGACATAAAATTGTAAAATTGAAAAGTGAAATTTTCTACAACCTGTAATAAGGTGTCAGAAACAAATTTCTTCGTTCATGCGACACCCTGTATATTTTTATGTAGTCTCCCATTCGAAATCGGCTCAAAAAATCGTTTTAAAAGTACCAAGTGGCATTGTTTTGTAAATACCAAAAAATCCAGTAGCCCCCGGATTTATTCATTGACAAAATGACTTTGGAAAGTAAAAAGGCTATATTTCGGTAAGTACGCAGCGGAAAGCGGAAAAATAAAAACTAACGAGTTACATAAGCTACAGACTATAAGATCCTAACAAGTATAGGTGTACAGGGTGGATAAAGAATCTCCTGCATGAGATTAAAAAAGAACAAAACTGAACGACTTTTTTCATCACCCTGTATTAGACATATCCATGGGATTTTTGTGGAGGACTTCAGTAGCTCTTGAAAATATTGACATTTTTCTTCAAAACAGTGCAAACGGTCTCACAATCGAGTGATTTTCAAGAATTTTCTGGCGATTTTAGATAAACCTTTTTTTAAAAATATCCACTTCAATTTGTGAGCAGTTTAATATGTGTTAATTTTATTATGGTACTGTTTTCATACGTTGTAGAAACTTAGTGTATGCTTATACTCATTTTTCTGTGTAATTGGCTGTGCATGCCGTGCAGAATGAACAGTTTTAATTCAATTCAATTATTATATTCAAGTTTTATTCAGGCGAGATTCCTGTCCTTCATGTTTAGAGTCGCTAGGCAGGACATAACAGAATAAATTATTTTCACCATCTGCAAAAATATGCCTCTATCAGAGTGATCATGATACCTACATATGAGAAGGAATATTGCGGCCAAAAAAAAATCCGAATGGTCTATCCATTTTCCCTTATTGTAGCGATGATTTAACCATCTACTCCTATAGTGGCTCAAGCGATGTTAGATACTTTGACATTACTGTTTTCAACAGGTTCATTGAGTTTCTATATTCTATATTATATTCTATATTCTATATTTTGTGGCAATATTCAAAATTTTCTCCTGTGACCAAGAGCAAGCTTTCATATTTCCTTGTTGTTTCCGCCGCGCGACGACATCTGATACAGACAATCACCGGAGATTGTACATAACAAGAGCGAATGCCAAGATTGGTACAGACTCCAATTTATGGTGCAATAAAAAATGCAGAGAGAATCACCAAGGTAATTCTTGAGTAACTAAAGACTGTACGGATTTTTTTTTTCAATAGCGATACTAACGTGTAGGTTAAAATATCAATTAATTACTTGAAATCCCAGTTTATAGTTTACCACTGTGATCCCGTAAATATTGAGTTGTTTCAGTTTAATGAAAAAGCATAAAGACATCAGAAGGATCCTTTTGTTCTTCTGGCTGAATTTGTACCATTTCAGGTTTGTTAAGCAGGCAAATGCATATTCTTGCTGAAAATAACAGAACAATCACATTCAAAAGATAAGCAATCGAGGTTAATTATAAGAAGACATCGTACATCATTTTCCAGTTCTTGTCCTACCGCAAAGAAAAGGCTAAAGCAAGAGAATCCAATAAAAATGGACGTGAAAAATTTAAAGAGCTCTTCCGTAACCAAGTGTGGTTCCTGAAAATTAGGAAAAAATACAAATAAATCTCGGTGTTACAAGGGAGCTGGAATAGTTATTATCTTTGGAAAAACCACAAGCTCTAGCTGGGGGCCCTATTTTCTGGGAACAGGGAACGCATTCACATCACATCACCAGTAGTCAAACATCGCATCAAAGCATGCATTCCAACCAGTCAAAGCGTGATGTGAAGTGATGCGTTCCTAGCTTCCGAAGACCCCTGGCCCTGGAGCCCTATTTTCGGGACACCAGGTGATCTGTTTACATGTGAAGCTGCTAGGGAATCAGGGCTGTGATCGAGTGTAGAGAGGAAAATACGGCCCCTGATGGTGGGCAAAGGGAGTGAGACTGGGTTCTCAACTCTGTAAAAAATTATATCAAAAGTACTCAGACATATGTTCATATACAAGGGGTCTCACATTGGATTAAAACTATTTTTTGTGAAAGCTGACACCTCCTGCCATACTTGTCAAACAGTTTCTAAGTTATTGTGTAGGTATCTAATACAAACGGCTTCATATGTTGCTTCAATCGTTGCTTCAATGTTATGTGGCCTCCCGATATACTACCTACTAGCTTCTATTCCACCTCTCTTGACATTACCGTTTTTCACTTACTACAAATAATAAACCTGGAATGCTGGTTCCCACTAATACGATAAACAAGCACCCTATGATAATCTCATTTCTCAGCTTATTCAATAAAGCGGTGGTGTTCCTATAAAATACAAATTTGCTCTCATGATCAACTGATCAACTTCTAGAAAGGCTAGAAAGGGATAATGCGAAGGATAGTGGATATACCGACATGAATATACAATTCCAGCGATCGATGATGAAAATGCTCAATTTTGTCACATTATCTTGGAACGCTTCATCATGAAGCAAATCCATTTCCCAACTGTTGGCTGTTTGACAGATCTGTTCGATGTTTTTCGCGTAATATATTGTCAAGTGGAATTGGTACCGCAAGTGTAGTACAGTGTAGATGAAGTTGAAAACCAAACATAACGTCGGAAGTATTGTACACATCAGAATTACTTTGTAGAAAATGCGCAGCCATTTTTGCTGTTGAGGAAACCATTCCGTAAATATATTGTATGCGTAGAATATTTCGGCTTCGTTCTTGTCCTGGAACACAATATTAATCTGCAATAACAGCACTACCAAAGCAGTTGTTATCATAGCGTAGGTGAAGAGTTTCGATTCCCTTAGAATTTTTGCGTGGACTTCTTGACTGGCACTGTTTGCTCTCCAAAGTTGGACATTATTTAGAATTTCGGTCATCGAATTGTTAGATCGATACAGTGAGACAATCATAATTTGGACCTTAAAGAAATATATATATTTTTTTTTTTCAAGGTGTTTTTTTTTTGAAGACAATGTTAACAGATTTCTCACAAAAATCACTCCAAAATATACTGTTGAATATTGCATAATTATTGTGGCGTTGCAGAAATTGACAAACATTACAGTTTGAAGCATAGTCATGACAAAGTGCGATGCAAAGACTATTGCCATTATCAGCTTGGTTACTCTGTAGTGTAAAACATCCATGAACAGAAGCCTTACGAGACGTAGCACGTCATCTGGAATAAGTTAATAGGTCCTATATGATGCGATAATACATATCACCCTGATTTATAGTCGTGTATACTGGACACTTGACTGCCAACCAGAAGGAATTGGAAAATATTTCTGAAGTTACCTTTCATTGGTGCACAGTGGACGAACTCCATGGCTTGACTAAGGTATTCCTGTAATTTTATTTTCATTTTAATAGATTGGCTTAATGTGGGTATAGAAATATTGTAAATATTGAAATATTAGAACGCCCATTAGGATTTAAAATTAAAGAACGGCTGAAATTATTCATATAAAGTTGAATTCCATCAGCCGGTTGAAGCGATAACGGATAAATCAAAGATTTATTTCGAGTCATTGCCAAGGCTGCCACAGTAAAAGAACAGTAAGAAAACTAAGAAACAAACGTTTTATCGCGTACCAAGTAGTTAGTTACTAATCCACAAGTCATATTAATCGTCGTCCTTGGTCAACACATTATTTAACTTCTCTGATCACTGTCGCTGCGGATCTCTGTATGCCTGCCTGCTTCTGGTCGTGCTGCACCTTACATACTAGCATGTTGTATTCGAGAATATTCAAGGCGTCCTCCGGTATTGGCTTCTTTATGAGCCGGCACCTCCACCAATGGTGCAGATATGTCTTATTCGTGCGTCGCGATCTCCAGCAAGTTTCTGACAATATTATCTGGCAAATCTAGCTCTAAAAAAGATCTCATCCCATTATTTTTGAGACACATTTGCCAGATGAGTCAGATGACGTCGCCAATTTGTCGTGAAGAATTCAGGAAGGCAACAAAGTTGTATCATGAAAGCATTTCATCAGGGCCGGCAACAATAGTGGTGCTGACGTGCTCGAGCACCACACGTAATCCGAAGAGGTGGTGCTGAGCACCACATGCCAAAAATGCAAAAATTAAAATTAGCACCATAGCACTCCAATTTACCAATTTCGACAATTCTTGTTTAATTTTTAAAGTTTTATTTATGTATCATTACCCCTATATCATACAGGTGTCCCAGAATGAAGTAGCCAACGGCTTATGAAGTCCAGAAGACACTAAAATACCCCTAAACCATTTTTTTGCGAAAGCCCATTATTAAACGAGATACAGCTCTTCAAAATTTGACTTTTTATTGGTTTTTCATGAATAAATCATATACGGGTCGAAGTATTTGGCTGAAATTCGCCAGAGACTTGTTTATAATGGTTCCCCACTTATTGGCATAATTTCACTGGATTCTAACCACGATAGTAAAACAAATGAAAATTGAAATACAAAAATTCGAATGCTGAAAAAAAAGATGTGGGCGCCTCTAATTTCTTCCGGGCTATCTCCTATATGCGTTTGGCTACTTCATTTTGGGACAGCCTGTACTTATAGTATATTTTATGCAAATATGACGTCTGAATAATTTTTTTCAAGTTCAGACTTCTGAACTTTAAAAAAAAAATCGCCTGCGACGCTGATCCCCCCCCCCCCGTCCTTATTCCTTCTGAAATATTTGATGGTGAGCACCACACGTTCAAATCCAAAGTTGCCGGCCCTGCATTTCATCATCGGCTCCTACACGCGTGACCCCGGGAACTCTCTGGGGAAGATGCCCAATAAAGCAATGAAACATGCCGCAACATCACATTATCACTTGTATTGGGCACGGGGTGATTGGAAATGAAAGACAAATAACCATCCGCTGCATTAAGATTCCCATGGTTATGCCAATTAATTTATCCCATCATTGACGATTTTGTTGCTGCCCGATTCACTGGAAATTTCCAAAGTGTAAGTAACACTCACAGGTCATAATCTCGAAATAAAACGAAGAAATCTTATTGATTAAAGTCACAAGCAAGGTTTGTTTTCGATGAAGGTATCACCCGTTCCACCTTCTGCAATAATTCTGCAATATGCATCTCAAGTTCTTTCCTGAATGACAATCAATGGGAGCAAATACTGACAGTTTTCAAGAGGGCGCCGGTGTGGCAGAAGTAATTCAAAACTGACATTCAAATGTCATCACTGTCGAAACCGTCAAATTGATTTGACCAATGTATCTGTCACGCGTATATCACTGTTAGAAAGGCTAGGAATGAAAATTTCACAAATTGGCCATAAGTATATTACTTGGAATTTTGCTGAAAACATTTTATTCAGTTTACAATGACATCACTACAATAACACGCTGCTGCCTAGATGGCCATTTCAGCACCGTCTGACGAGAGAAAATTTGGTATTTGACCCCATTCCCTTCCATGTACCTTACTTTTGATTATTCAAACTGACACTGTCAAGTTCCAAAATTCCGCGTGACGTCACGTACCTTGAGACCAAGGTACGTTAACAGACGGTGCCGTAAAGCAGGATTCTCAGATGCGAATATTCGGAAAATGCGAAATTTGATGTGTAGTCTAAGTCCTCATATTGACCAATCAAAGCCTTCGGATTCAAAAGTTGACATACGAAATCGCATTTTCTGTCCGAATATTTGCATCTGGAATCCAGCTTCACCTGGCGCCATCTGTTGACGTACCTTGGTCCCAGGATGCGTGTTGTCACGCGAAATTGTCTTAATTCTTTTCGGGGCCTAAATTTGCGCAACAAAAATATTAGAATAAAAAATATGTGAGCTCTACGAAGGCTCCAGTATTTAAATTCATTTTTTCGCAAAAACCCGTTGAACACCCCATTCCTGCTTGAACAGCCAATAGGTACTGCTTGGAGGAGTTGGAGATGGTTTGAAGAGCTTCAGTGATGGGGACGTAATCTACCTGACGTAGACTACGTCGTTGTTTACGCGTAAACTATACGTAGTTACATGACCATTGACCATTTTTGAGGAAGACTGTCAACTATATGTAGACTACATAAAATAACCTCAAAATAACTGTCAAATGTCAATTACGTACGTCAAAGTGACATGTGGACAAGAAAAACTAATAAGTATTGACTTTTTAGTCAGCCAGCTATTTTCAATACATTATTGTAGGTACCGGGTGTTCACGATAAAATTCACCCCCCCTCTAGGAGGTAGCTTTTTCCCAACGATTTTTCCCAGGGATCTTGAATCAATCGTCTAAAAGTTTTCAGTTGGTACCGTATACAGGGTGTGACATGTAACTTTTTTATTTTAAATACGACACCCTATATTTTATTACGTCATTCGATGAAGCCTTTCTTTCTGACTACAAAGATATATAACATTTATGATTTGTTTTGACAAGGAAGCTGTAAAAAAAATTATAAAATAGGTAGTCAAATGAGTTGAAAATTAAAAATTACGCAACACCCTGTATTAGGGACGAATTAGACTATTTATCCATGCAAAGTTGAATTCTGCAGACAAAATGCTGCGAGAATAACTTTTTTTTCAGGGAACTGTAGAAACCAATAAAGCCATCTTGCCGCGAAACAAAATTTTTTGACTACCTATTTTATCATTTTTTTGACAAATTACTTCTCAAAATAAATCATAAGTGTCATATATATTTGTAATAAAAAAAAGGCTCCACCAAATCACGGAATAAAATATAGGGTGTTGCATTTAAAATAAAAAAGTTACATATCACACCCTGTATACGGTACCAATTAGAAACTTTTAGACGATTGACTCAAGATCCCTGGAAAAAATCGTTGGGAAAAAGTTTTTAGTTCTCCAAAATATCTCAAAGGGGAACCTCCTAGAGGGGGGGTGAATTTTATCGTGAACACCCTGTACACATGAAATAAACATGTTCACATAAGTGTAGTACGGTGGTTTGTGGATGATATTGAGACCTACCTTGCATTTTATTCTAGAGCATTCAGACTTGGCATAGTTGTAGTACGTACTTCCAGCTTACTTTTAAGATGTGGAAACAAGGTTGCAAACCTGGGAGAGCAGCGGTATAGTGAGTTGTCTACTTAACAGGGGTAGATTCCAAAACCTCAACAAATCGTTCGTTTCGGTGACTTCTATGGGCCGGGATTGGTCACCCACTTGACATTTACTAGTTGTGACGGGCATATGTTAACCTTGGCGATGAGTTGTGGCAGGGGGTTGCCTACCTTTTAGGGGCACAAACATGAATCACCGGAATCATAGTTAGTCCGGACGTTACGGGCTACAACCTTGCAAAAAATGATCAAGCGATGAGACTTGTCACAAAATGCTCATTAGGACGCTGAGAAACTTTCAAGGAGTGATGGCACGGTGAGTCCACTTACAGACGTCTTATACAGTGTGCTCAATAATTCAAAAATTCCAACCCCTGAACCAAAAAAGTTGAAATCATGAAAGTCACAACGTAGATTCACAATTTAATGTTTGTAAAGATAAAATAAACCACGTTTCAATATCTTCAGCCGTTTCTAAGAGATCCTGGAATTGGTGGTCAGTTTCATAAAAAATCACATTTTTCAATAAGTCAGTGATTTCCGAGGTGATTTCCTAAGATATTCAGGTGAAATTCGTTAGTCCCTTGAAGAGTTGAGTCAAGAATGAATTGCCGTGTGTTGTCATCGTCTTTGTCCACTATCTTCGAATATATGACAGTCAACTGTTTTTCTTCTCATAGCCGCCATCTTGAGGTCGCCCATTATTGAATAAGTGAGGAATTGAACTGTACTAATGATAATGGGTCATAGGTAATAATCTTAATGCAGAAATGACCATTCCCAGTGAGTATATCCTTTTCAATGGGGCCTTGCAATTGAAAAACTCAACGTGAGGTCGCCACTACTGTAGGGGGCGCCTACTTTGATGAAGCGGCCGTAACGACGGGAAAAACAGGGGAGTTTGAGTAGTTTGACCAGTAACTGACAGTGACTGGAGACGTCAAGCAAGAAACAGAGGTTATCCAAATTTCAAATTAAGACATAAAATGACATACGTCGGTCGCTGAAGCGTCAACACCGTCAAAATTGTCGAATTTGCCCCCCAACGGTTGTGGCGCCCTCGGTGTGTAAAAGTGGCAGTGCAAGGCCCCATTGACTGTAATCTCGGCTATTTAAAAGTATGAAACTTTATAGTGAGCTACCTATTCTCTCAGAATAGTTTCGGGCTATTTCAGGACAAAGTTAAAAACTGAACTTGAATCAAAATCCTGTATCCTACTTCGAAAAAGATCGAGGGTCATTTTAAACACCATTTTTCATCCATCCAATGGTCATTTTGACCATGGTGGGCGCCAAAGCTCTGTGAAACTCGTGAAAATGTGTCCAACGCATATACTGCGGCTCAACTGGTTTTTGGTCAATTAAAGAAAAGTTGCTCACTGGGTATAGTTATTTTTCCATCTGAATTATTCCTTAAGACCATGATTTGTATTCCAAATTGGATTTCTAGTTATTCAATAATGGACGAATTCAATTTGGCGGCCATAAGGAGAAAAACAGCGGACTGTCGTATTTTTTAATGTAGCAGACAAGGACGGTGGCAGCACACGGCATTCTCTTCCTGACTTTACTCTCTATGCTACTACCGAATTTCACAAGAATATCTTGAAAAGTAACTGAGTTATTGAAAATTGTGATAGAAACACCATGACTCCGTACCGGATTATTTGTTTGTGCCCCTGAAAGGCAGACAAGCCGCTTTCACGACCCATCGCCAAGGTCGACATATGCCTTAAACTGGTAAATGTCAAGTGGGGGACCAATCCTGGTCCATAGGACTCACCAAAACGGACGATCGTGTTAAGGTTTTGAAATCCAGCCCTGTTAGGTGGGCAACCCGTTGCTCTCCCAGGGTTGCAACCTTGTTTCTACTTCTCAAGGACGGCATTTCCTAGCATAAAAAATGACTGAAACAGAGTGCGGATTAGCTGCAGAGCGAAAGAGAAACAGATAAATTCTTGTGGCGTGAGTTTCTGCCAAATCTGAGCAGCTAAAAATATAAGAAAAAAAAAATGGGTTATTCAAATCTGGGCTGGCAAGAGAATGAGAAACTTTTTTTGAAAAAAAATATGAAAATTTTGAGAATTTTTTCTTCAGTTTTTCGAATTTTGAAATTTTTAAATACATACTTAGATATTGATTTTCATTCTAGATTTTAGATTACTCTGCTTTTTTTCGAGTCTCTTACTCCACTGATTCTCATGAAACTCACGTTTAAAGAAAAAACACTAGGAAATGCCGTCCTCAAGAGAAAGCTATGTACTGCAACTGTGCCAAGTCTGAATGCTCTAGAATAAAATGGAAGGTAGCTTTGACTAGCCGTCGTACTAATAGAAATTAAACTTGTCGGGGGTTTGGGATTATCATACCAGCGAAATACTCGGGTGATTGGACAACTTGATTTGTTTTCATCTCGAAATCGGGCTTCCTTTTCAGAGGATACATTAGGAACAGTTTAAACTTAGATGCGACAGGAACAGACGTTGCAATTCCACTCTTGGTGTACTTGAAAACCGCACACCGCTCTTATCCTCTGTAATTTGCTCCGGCTGGTGTTGGAAATAAATTTCCAGGTAAGCAGGTACTTTACAGGTAAACTATATAGGTACGCTGCTAGTGTGAAAAGGTAGGTAGATACGCGGTGGCACACCACCACCTACAGGTGAAACTCAGAAATGTTCCCCGAAAGTTACGAACGAGTGGAGACAAGGACTCGGCGAGGATTAGTCCCGCGTCCTCTCCCTGCGTGCCCGTCGGCGTTCTTTTATTGTTTCGAAGCTGCAAACTTCATTTGCCTAATTAAGTTTCAGTCGTGCCCGGCTGATTGGATCTGAATATATATGAATGAAGACTTTGGGGGTTTATTTGATGGTGGTAGAGGTAGTGGTGTAGAAGTTCTCTTCTGTACCCTTTCCGAGTTGGACGCACGCGAAATTGAGTGCTGGATAGAGCGTCGATGCTTTACCCATTTAACGTGTCATTGAAATGTAAGCATTACTGAACGGTGATCAAAAGGGGATGACTTCAATCTTGCAAAAGGACTTCTGCAATTTCCGTTTTATTTTGTACCTACCGGTCATGGTTTGTCATTATTATAAATTAGTTTTCACGATTGATTATTTGTGTAGACGTAATACTGACAGTCGCGCGGATTCAAGTTTCGCGGGTGAGTATGGCTGTGAAAATACTTGACTCATGGGTATAGGGTATAGCCCAGGCATTTTAGATCAAAATTGACCAAAACCTGGAAAAAAATAACGTAAGTCTGAAAATTGGTAGAACGCTTCCACTTCAACCCCTTAACCACATACTGAAAGTCCTAAAAAATCCTATGTCCGCTCCATCGGTTTTTGGCGGCAAAAAGGTGTAAGTGACAATAATTCAGAAACTATCTATTAGAATACGCGATGAAGCTTCGATTCAGCTGAAAATTGCTGAAAATGGTCTCCTCGGCCAGTTGAACAACATATTGAAAGTCCTTGAAAACCCTATATTCGCTTCATTGGTTTTTTAGCGGCAAAAAGGTATAAGTGACATTGCTTCGCAAACTAATGATTGAATCACGCGTTGAAGTTTCAATACAGCTGAAAATCGCTGGAAATGGTCTCCTCGGCCAGTTGAACAACATGTTGAAAGTCCTAAGAAATCCTATGTCCGCTTCATACTTTTTTTCAGCGGCAAAAAGCTATAAGTGACATTGTTTTCAAAACAATTTAATTAAGCACGCGGTCAAGTTTTAATACAGCTGAAAATTGCCGAGAATGGTCTTCTCGGTCAGCTTAACAACATATTGGAAGTCCTAAAAAATACTATGTCTACTTCATCGGTTTTTGGCAGCAAAAAAGTTTAAGTGATATTATTTTGGAAACTATTCATTAACACATGAGTTGAAGTTTCAGCACAGCTGAAAGTTGCTGAAAAATAGTATCCTTTGTTGGTTGAATAACATACTAGGAGCCCTGAGAAATCCCATGCCCGCTTCATGTTTTTTGGCGGCAAAAAAGTATAAGTGACATTATATTGTAAACAATTTTCTTGAAATATGGGTTAAAGTGTCAGTACAGCTGAAAATTGCTGAAAATGGTCTCCTCTGTTAGTTGACCGTACTAGTCCGAGTAGGCTAATTTCAGCAATTTTCAACTGTATCGCAGCTTCAACACATATTTTGAACAATAGTTTCAAGAAATGATCTTATACCTTTTTGCCGCCAAAAGACGATGGAGCGAACATAGGATTTCTTGGGACTTTCAGTATGTTGTTCACACGATCGAGGAAACCAGTTCCAGCAATTCCCAGATGAAATGGAACTTCAACGCCTATTTCAATAAATAATAGTTTCCAAAACAATGTCACTTATACCTTTCTTCCGTCAAAAAACAATGAAGCGAACAGGGATTTTCCTAGTATTTTTGGTGTGTTGTTTAACTGACCAAGGAGACCATTTTCAGCAATTTTTAGCTGTATGAAACTCCAACCCGTATTTGATTAAATAGTAACAAAAGAAAATTTCACTTATACCTTTCTGCCGCCAGAAACTAATGAAGCGGGGAGAAGATTTTTTAGGACTTTCAATATGTTGCTCAACTAATCAAGGAGACCATTTTCAGCAATTTTCAGCTGTATCGAAGCTTGACCGTCTGTTTGATTGAACAGTTCCCAAAACAATGTCACTTACACCTTTTTGCCGCCAGAAAACACTAAAACGGACATAGAATTTCTTAGGACTTTCAGTATGCTGCTCAATTGACCGAAGAGACTCAATATTTTCACCTGTATCAAAACTTCAACCCGTATTTTATTTAATAGTAACAAAAAAAATGTCTTTTATACCTTTCTGCCGCCAAAAAACAATGAAACGGACATAGGATTTTTGAGGACTTCTGGTACGTTGTTCAACAGACAAAGGAGACCAGTTTTAGCAATTTTCAGCTTTACTGAAACTCCCAACTCGTATTTCAATAAATAGTTTCCAAAATAATGTCATTTGAACCTTTTTGCCGCCAAAAACCAATGAAGCGGACAGGGGATTTTTCAGGACTTTTAATATGTTGTTCAACTGACCGAGAAGATCATTTTCGGAAGTTTTCAGCTGTATTGAAACTTCAACGCGTATTTAATTGAATAGTTTCGGAAATAATGTCACTTACACCTTTTTGCCGCTAAAAACCGATGAAGCGGACATAGGATTTTTTAGGACTTTCAGTATGTGGTTAAGGAGTTTAAGTGGAAGCGTTGCACCAATTTTCAGACTTACGTTATTTTTTTCCTGGTCAATATCTAAAATGCCTGGGCTAGTAGTTCCGGGTTAGACGGCACATCGTGTGAGATGACCCACTCGGAAATCTTAGCTATGATTCTAATGATGTGCCTGTCGTGTCATTGGGTCAGACTTCGCTGTAAGCAGCCATCAGCTAAGTTGATTGATAAAAATCAACAAAAAAAATTTCACGTCCGGCAGCTGAGCCTCAGAACCCAGAAGTGAGATGTCAAGTTTTTAGCGCACTTCTCCAAACGGGAAGGCGCTTTTGCCCTCGCTTTGTCCGTCCGTCCGTCCGACCGTCCGTCCGTCCGTCCGTTCGTCCGTCCGTCCGTCCGTCCGTCCGTCCGTCCGTCCGTCCGTCCGTCCGTCCGTCCGTCCGTCCGTCACAGCATCTAGTCCTAGACGAAAAGGTTTTTGCGAAAAATTTTTACTCCATTGGGTAGCTCATGACCTTGTATCCCGAACCAAGAAAAATCTCGACGAAATAATAATAAACAATGACAATAATAACAATTTAGTGTGACGCGGCATCGCCGTTGAATGCTGCATTTCAGAAGCCGGCCTGATCTCGAAAGTTATCACATGCGAGGAAGTACCCGATCTTATCATTTTACCATAATACATATGCGGAGTTATATTTAGAGGATGATTTGAACTTCATTTTAATGAAAATTTCACATCGGTGCGGGGTGCAGGCCAATAGTTATTAATTTTTGAAAATGACTCCGAAACTACGGCTCGGCCGCAAATGATTTATTCGTTGCTTGCTGGTGCTTGATATCCTTTCCTCCGAACAAAACGAAATTCAATACAGAAACTATTTCAACTCGAATGAGTAGCTCATGGACTTGGAACGCGAATCAAGAAAAATTTTGCCGAATCAATCATGAACAATTACAATAATAACATTTTGGTGTAGGGCGGCTTCGCCGATCAAGTGCTGGCATTCGCGGTAGGATGTAGAAAGTTGCGATATGCAGGCAACTACAATTTCTTAATGAAATACATCACTGTATGTACGGCATTATATTTAGAGAACAATTTGAACTTTCTTTTGACAAAAACCCCACTTCGATCCGACCGTCGGGTCAATTGTTATCGATTTTTGAAAACGACCGCAAAGCCACGGCTCGGCGCATATTACACGACCCTACAAATTTAAAATCAGACGTGCCGAAATAGTAATTGAACATTTTGAAATAGCCAATACTAGGTACCTGAAGGATAATGGCACTCAAATTACGAAACATGTTCGCTCAATAACAAAAAAAAAGTAGGTAGGTATCACTAAAAATCATGTGACAAGGCTACCATTTTTTCGGTTTTTCGATAAAAAAGAAATGTTCCAATTCAAAAGTGAACCCGATATTCGTGTTCAGGAGGTCGAAATCAGTTGGAGAACATTTTTTTATATAAGTAACAGAATGACGCTTATGTGGCCGGTTTGTCTGTCTGTCTGTCTGTCTGTCTGTCTGTCCGAGTCCGTGCAGAAATTAAGACGCTGTACTCCTTCTCGAGAATTGAAACAAGAGTCTTGGAACTTTTTTCCGATTAATAGCTGATGTCCCCAAGGGTGGCCAATGGGCACTATTTTTGTTATCCATACATCGTTATCATTATTCTCAAAAAACAGAGATCTCCTGTGCACTTCGATGAAGTTGAACTTCTCCTCGGGAAATAAAGCTACAGCCCTTGAAGATTAAACTTTATCCGGTGGATAGCTTAGGTCCTTAAGGACCAAATAGGCAGGTTGGCTTTCATAATTCGGCCGCCATCTTGGCTGCCATATTGAAATTTCTTATTAGTGGAACGATTGTCATGAAACTTGAAACTTACCCTTGTCTAATACGATCATTCTTATTTTCAAGCCAAATTTCATGATTGCCCCACCATCTTGGCCGCCATATTGATATCTCTTATAAGTGGAAGGATTTTCATGAAACTTGAGAGTTACGCTTGTCTCGTACGATCATTCCTATTTTCAAGCTGAGTTTCATAATTCTGCCGCCATCTTGGCCGCCATATTGAAATCTCTTGTTAGTGGAACGATTTTCATGAAACTTGGAACTTACCCTTGTCTAGTACGATCATTTTGATTTTCAAGCCGAATTTCATGATTCTGTCGATATTTTGGCCGCCATAGTGGAATTTTTTGCCCAAGACGGTAGAACCCTAATCACTTAACATCTTGCGTTCACTAATCCTCCAAAAAGGAAGTGCGCTACTGAGCCTCATGCCCATGAGGCATATTCGCTTGTTTCAATGCTGATATCGATAAAGGGGCTGAGGACTCAGGAATCAGGAAATAGCGGTTATCACGAAAGTAACCTTGGGCAACTGTTGATCTCTGTTTTTTAACAAGTCGCTTTTTTTAAACACCCTGTATTTCATCACCAAAATCGATGTGCAGTGTTATCTTGATTACAGATATGCACTTCTAGATTTTTTCTGACAAAAATTTGAAAAATTTACAATGGCATCTCAAAAAACATTTTTTTAGAATGATGGCTTCATTTTCGGTTCCAAATAGTTATGTCCATGATATTTTGTTTTAAGTAATTTTAAATGACATGGAATGACATAAAATGACCATTGAAATATCCTAAATATTCTAAAAAAAAGTTTTTTTAAATAATAAGTATCACTGTAAATCTTTTAATTTTTGTTTCAGGAAACAATTTTGCATGCATTTTGTAATCAGGATAACAATGTGCATTAATTGTGGTGATGAAATACACAGTGAACATTGCGAACCCCTGTATATAGTACGAAATGGAAAACTATACTTGATGCATATTCAGAAAGTAGGTACGGGAAAAATTGTTCAAGGAAAGTTTTCTTCACTTATCGTGAAGGGAAAACATTTTATGGGGAGGGGGTTATCCGCCTCACGTGAGCACCCTGTGCAATCTACTGACTTCTCGATTATCTATCAATTGGCAAACTTTTCACACATAAACTCTGAACAAACTGTATGAGCAGTTTCGTCCGCAACATACGAAATTTTAATTTGCGACTTTGTAGATAAAAATAGCATCAAAGATGAAGAAAAAAGCGAACTTGTAAATGCCGCGGCAACACCAGAGGTGCTACACAAGATTTTGTACAATTTTTAAAGTTCCTCACGCGGCACGGGCTGGAGGAAATTGAGTTTTTATGTCCGACTGTGGAATTTAATTAGTTTGCGTTCTGATTTTCGTTTCGTTCGCTTTTGAAACTCTTGTAAATCTCGCGCGCACGGTGCTTGTTTAATTTCCTGATGCCGGTTTTTCGAGCAACTTCTCAATTAGCAGAAATTAAAAGATTAAAACTCTTTCATACTTTTCATACCTACTCTTTTCCAATTCTGAGTTTCGGTCACAAAATGAGCCTCGGCAAAAAGAGCGATTTAAAAAGGAATCATAATTTCCATTCACAAAAATTCTGGTGCTGATACCCACAAAGTGTCGCAAAATCATCGCATCCCGACTTTAGAGAAAATTTGTTTTTAGGCAAAGAAATAATCGCAGCTTTTGAGTCAACCTCATGTCTTCAAGAGTAGAAAGCATTGAGCTTTTGAAACGGTGTGAAATTTGAGGAGTAGGCGGAAGAAAAAAAAAGTGAAGGTGTGGTTGGTAGGGATAACAACAGGGGAGAAAGTTTTTGGGGTTTTGAGAAGAGCGCTGCTCGTGAGATGGGTTTTCGAGTTTGGTTCGAAAGAAGAAGATGATCGAGTAGAAGAAGACGTTAGTTAGGCCGCCCCGGCCGCCCACATCTCCATTGTCCCTCCACCGATGAAGCTTTCATCCATTCCGGTGTCGAGCTAGATTCCAATCCACCACCTCGTCTCCGCCGTCGAGATTGCTGCTGTTCCTCCGGCGTTGACTGAACATCATCCTCATCGTCATCCGCTCCAGTCTTCCCAGTCCTGTTTCCTGTTTTGCCAGTTATGATCATCCAAATTCTCCTGTTGCCCGTTGACATGGCCTGTCACTGGTGTTGTGCTGTTCCTGAAAATCAGAGTTTCTGACATATTGATGCTGCCAGATGACCATAGCGACTTCCAACTGTCTGCTTTCGCTTCGTCAGTCAACCGTGGGCCACCATACGACAGCGCCGGCGTCTACAGAATACGCCCCGTCGTGGTACCATCGTAGACATCACCAGGCGATCCATCTCTCAGTCGGCGTCTATCCGCCACAGCACAGTCCAGTTAAGTGGTGCTTTGTTATAATGGCATGCCAGCGTACATGTCTGTTGACCTGGCCTTTGCTCACGGAAGGTTGAGCCGCCACCAACTCTAAATTATCTGTCGACGTCTATCGTCTATATCATTTGACTATTATCCACCTATTATTACCTTTTTCGGCAATATCATCAAAATTGGGGTGGGGATATAAATTTTGGGGAAAGATACCAAAGTAGTGTATGTGTCTCTGATCCCTTTCGATGTTCTAGGTGAAGCTGTCTTACTGGAGGATTGCCCGGCTGACTCCAGTGTGCCGTTAGGACCCTCGTAGGGCTCCGTCTACTCCGCTGCTACACTGGTGGCGCCCGATTTACCTTCTCAAGTGCTGACGGAGACCTAACACCACGAGGCGAGTCCTGTAGCCGTGGCAGTTTTCCAGTAAGAACGATGGTTTCACCGATGGACAGAGAAAGGTCGAGGATGGTTATGAGCTTCACTCTGGGACCTACTAAGTATCTTTTCTATTTTATTTTGCTTTCTTCGTAACACCAGAAACGGTTACAGTTTGTTTTGTATTCCTTTTGTTATGTAACCTTGCGTCATGAATATAACTGTTGACCTGTTTCCTTTTTGCTTTTCCTATCCTTGACCCTATGCTGAATGCACGAAATCCCATAACCCGAACCCACACTCACCCCAGACTATGAGCTAGTCGTGGCCAAGACCATCAAGGGGTATATACCCGAGGAGCGATTCTCCTTGCCCCGAAGCCATGAGCGGCTTGAACTGGTCACCCAGATCAGACGGTATTACTTTCGCTATATTTTGCTGACACTAACCTGCCACCGACTAAAAAAAAAAACGAGATGATTTAGCGACACCCTTTATAAGTCATGCGGGAAAAGGTTTCGATGAAAATGCGGATAATAGCAGTTCTGGTGTACCTAACTATGAATAGCCGTGTATAAGGCTGAAGTATAAAGTTCTCCTAAGTGAATAATGCATATTCCATTAGACAAGCTTTTCCTTTAGATACAATATGTTGTGTTACAGTTTCTGACTCCCAATTCATGCATGGTATTTTCTAGCGAACTTAGGTAACTCTAGAGTGAATAGTTGAAATTTACGACAATTATTTAGTTTTTTCTGGAAATTTATTGAATAGATTTATTATGTAGGTAACTGGGTATACTTATCGTTAATTTTCATATTTTATTCGATCTTTTATTACTTTTTGATTAGAATTAGTTCTGAGCTCTCATTGATGTTTTGGAATATTAATGACTGTAAGGAGTTGTGAAAATTTCTGAGAAATTGTTAGAAACTATGTGATCGACCAATCGCGGACTGTTAATACCCACACCTACATGACTGTTCGACATCATGTTGGAACTTTGGAACATGATATCCGAACTAAATATATTGCATCTTCCTATATCTGCTCGATAGCGTATCATGCTACGACCCCAAACAGACTCGAGATCAAATTCCTGCTGTGAACATTTCTTATAGCCAGTTCCACCAGCGAATTTAATAATTGTTAACTAATTGAGATATTTTCTCTGGTGGATATTGGCTTAGTGACCACAAAAAGCACAAATTTCACGAAAGATTATGGAAAAATGTTTAGACCACAACAGCTTGTATATGCATTGGTCATTCAATCAGCACTGACCTAGCATCCATCAGAGAAAATGTCTCAATTAGCTAACAATAATCAAATTCGCTGGTGGAACTGGATGTTAGAGTGCGTCTTTGGACCTTGTCACTCGTCAAGTTTCTTGAAATTGTCACGAACTCTCGCTACCCTAGTGAAAATGTGCCCATATGGGCATATTTGGGCCACCCAATGTGCCCATGTGCACCATGGGGATATGCCCAATGTACCCATGTTCACCATGGAGATATGCCCAATGTACCGATGTGTACCATGGAGATGTGCCTAGCGTACCCATGTGCACCAACCATAGTCACATCCCCATGGGCACGTTGAGCACATACCCAATACCCATGGTGCACATGGGTACATTGGGCATATCTCCATGGTGAACATGGGTACATTGGGCATATCCCCATGGTGCATATGGGCACATTGGGTGGCCCAAATGTGCCCATACGGGCACATTTCCACCAGGGTGGAGACAACAACGTGCGATTAAGAAACTCGGAGAAAAATGTCGTGCAAGGTCGACAGGGCCTTCTATTTTCAGAAGTTAGACGGTCAACTTTTTTTTCTTCGTGACCGCCATCTTAAATGTCCGTTTTACTCAACAGTTGGGAAAGTGACGGTCGAATGTGAGAATGTTGGCATCCAGTCACACTGTTACGAAAAAGCTGGCCTTGAAGCAAGGTAAGGGTGACTTCATTGAGAAAACATTGTCACCCAAAAAAAACTGGGCAATCATCATCATGTTATCCTCACTAAGAGAAGGCTATTGGAAAAACTGGAACTAATCAACGCTGAAATGTTTTGGGAGAGTCAACCCTATAATCTTGAGCCATAAAATGTTGGTTACATGCGTCCCGTTGTTAGAGAGAAGACATGAAAGACTTGCATGCAGAAAGTTTTTTTCCAAGTTCTGAGCTACGTTTTATTTTCAGAAAGTTACCTAAATTCTGTCTCTGGATCGATGATGATGAATTTTGGTTTCAGGAAAGGATCCGCCATCTCACAGAAGGATATGGAGTATAATTAAATGAACTGCACGCAGTCTTCCTTCAGAATATTATTTCTTTCTTTCTGACCGGTTTCGAAGGTCTCTGGCCCTTATTCGTCAGAGTGTAAAGCTCCAAAATAAAATACATCATCGTTCTCCTTTCGTGTACTTGCTTTATGTATTTTATTTTAGAGCTTTACACTCTGACGAATAAGGGCCAGAGACCTTCGAAACCGGTCAGAAAAAAATAAATAATATTTTGAAGGAAGACTACGTGCAGTTCATAAAATGAATTTTGGTACTAAATCTCAAAAAAATATGTGAATAAGAATTTCGAATTTTTTTTCTGCATACACGCTTTCCATGTTTTCTCTCTGGCAACCGGACGCATGTGTCCAACATTTATTGGCTCAAGAATATAGGCTTCAATCTCACAAAAAAATTCAGCGTTGACTTGTTTCGTTTTTGCAACAGCCTTCTCTTCGTGAAGGATAACATGATAATGATTGCCCGATTTTTTTTGCATTTCTCACCAAAAAGCGCCAACTATTCCATTCAGCAAGCATCAAAAGTTCACCTTTGGACCGATCATCATGAATTTTGATAATTCAGCTCAAAATGAAGGTAGGATTGTGACAAAGAGCTCACTCTGCTCTTTCAAATCTCCCATTAGCCATCACAGGCGCTGCAGCAAATGCGTATTACCATGAAAACCTTGAGTAGCACTGGTTTTTCGACGGAGAGACCCTTACCTTGCTTCAAGGCTATCTTTTTCATGATGGGGTAACTGGATGTCAACTATCCCACATTCGGTTGTCACTTTTTCAACTGTTGAGTGAAACGGAGATTCAAGATGGCGGTCGCGAAAAAAAAATCACTGTCTTATTTCTAGGTTAAGACCATACTGGCCATAGAACTACCAAGTTGCACTTTGATGTCTTGAAAATTCACTGATTTACCGGAAAAAAAAATTCTGAAGAAAATTCAGTTTCTCCTGAATTTTTCAGGAACCGCTCAAGATTTTCCAAAACCATTGATCATTCCTTGATGGGTAATATATTGTGAATATATGTGCCTATTCACGTGAATCCATCAGGTTTGGTTAATGATATACGAATTTTTTACTTTCTTTCTATACAACACCCTGTATACGACGCCTGCATTGCTTGCGACTTTGGCTCCTGATCTTAGTTAGGTTTTCGTTCTCCGCTGTAGACCGTGAAGTTGTATTGTTTTTATTCACGTCTTTTAGTGACGGCTGCTTGACTGATACTTTCCTTTTGATATTTGAATTGCGCGTCATGACCTAGGCACTAAGCTGCCATGGTCGCTGTCATTTTCGACATATGTCACTCGTGTATCAGCCCAGTGCCCCCCAGCTGATATTCGTGTTGCTACTGTATTGGCGTCATCACTTGCCAATGTGTCGAGTGTTTTCTGATCCGGCTTGTATGTTTTAGCGTCATCACTCGTCAGTGTGGTCCACCGACCTCGAATCGACTACCAACCTTGGGGCATTCGGGAAACTGGACGATTCGTGGCGCCCTGCTCACTGCTAACACTCTTGCTATCCGGCAAAAGTAGCTGGTTGTGTTCCGAGTCGGGGTCACGTCCGGCTGATCCCTGTTTTTGGAGGCTCTCTTAAGCTAGCTCAGCTAGCTTGTAGTAGCGGTTCCAGAAAACGAACAGAAGGACTTTGCCAAGTTGAGGCTGTATTCGCAGGGTATTGATATTTCTCCCTCAAAAATAAAGATAGATAGATATAGAGATTTTGATGGGATTCCATTGAATGTTTGTTCACCTTATTTCCGTTCGAGTTTCCGTTTGAATTACCCTACATTTTTTTAGAAGCCGAATAGCTCTAAATCACTGAAAAAGTTTCTAAAATATTGCCGGGACATTTTTGACAAAGTAAAAATTATCCAATGTTTCATAATTTTGACAGACGTAGAAAATTTATTGTAGTACGCAGTAATAAACAGTGCGTGTTTTGAAACGATCGTCCCAATTATAAACGAACCCGTATGCGAAATACGTAACACTATGTATTACTTTTTCTAACTAACTCTGTACACCGTATAAGAAAAAAGAGTTTTTTCACTACTAGCCGTGAAGTACATCATTATTAACCTGTTCCTGAACTAGAAAGGCGATTTTCTAGTAGTAAAAAAAATACTATATAAACCACGGTCGAGAAAATTATTATAGCTTCAGCGCCTTATATCCCTCAGCTGCGCTTCGGGATCTAAACTGGCGCTTCAGCTATAATAATACTTTCTCAACCTTGGTATATAATATACTATTTCATCTTCATCTTTGAGGGAGAAATATTAATAGTATATTATATACCAAGGTTGAGAAAGTATTATTATAGCTGAAGCGCCAGTTTAGATCCCGAAGCGCAGCTAAGGGATATAAGGCGCTGAAGCTATAATAATTTTCTAGACCGTGGTTTATATAGAATTTTTTTTACTACTTGAAAATCGCCATCCTAGTCGAGGAACAGGTTAATAATGTTGTACTTCACGGCTAGTAGTGAAAAAAGACACTTTAACCCTGCTAGGAATAAGGCCTCGAGTAGGGTGCTGGAGCATGTGCAACAGATTCAACAGATCCAGCTAAAGACAATGACGCACAGCGCAAAGGAGCGGAGTGAACCTGCAGGAATTTGAAGCTGATATCCTGAAGCTGGCTTACCTACCTTCCCAGCACACCCGTCGGATCTTTTGACCGACATCTAAAGAGATACCTATTTTCATCAGTATTACAGTGGCATCAGCATACATTCGTGTCCGAATGTCCCTCAAGGAATAACGACTTTCATGTCTTTCAATGACAAGTATTGACTTTCATTTTGTCAGTTCTAGATCTTGTGATCTTGAGGTCCTATTATTGTCCCTTCGGATTTTCACTTACCAGACTATGTCAGTGAAGTACGATCCGTCCTCGCGAAGAAAATTTGGCCGTGCAGGTTGTTACGTTCGAAATCCTTGCAGGAGCGGGGCTTCGCTGTGTACAAGTCGTCGCACGAGCGGGGCTTCGCTATGTACATGTCCTCGCACGAACGGGGCTCGCCGTATACACCGCAGATGAGGCCTGGGGCCCTATTTTCGGGAAACGTGTGATCCGTTCCTATGCGAAGTTGCTAGGCAAGCAGGGCTATGATTGGCTGTCACCTAGGCAACATCACCTGATGATCCGTACCCCGGTTCCGAAAATAAAGCCCCTGGTGAGTTTCAGTGCTACGATCCTAGACCAGCTCGTTACCCGTACACCAGTGTGAGCAAAAGAAGGGGTGCAAAAAATGCAGTTTTTGTAAAAAAAACTCCGACTCTTTATAAAGCGTGTACAAATGAAAATTCCTTCTTTTTGCACCTGGCCTTGAAAGAGAAATGTCGCACGAGTAGAGGTCGGTTCGGGCCGTTCTACGGCTCGCTTCCACGAGCCCACATTCTGGTCGCAGTGCCGCTTGAAAACGCCCCGACACACCGGTCGTTTTTCAACAAGAGATTCCACGTTCTACTCCATTGTTTTTTCGGTAAATTTCGACCGCAGCGTCGTAGTTTCAGCAATGAAAACGCACCGACACACCGACCGCCTTTTAGCAAGAAAATTCCATGCTCTACACCATCGTTTCTCCAAGAAATTTCGACCACCAGCGAAACGCACCAACACCCCGGCGCCTTCAGCGATGAGATCGTGGCCTTTCCACCGGAAAGCCTATCGGCCGTAGCTCCCGAGACACGGGCCAAACCTCGTCGTGTCCAAAGTTGAGTTGTGCGTGCATTGCATTGACGGCATTGCCTGCATCCGCATCGCAGATGTCCGACCCTTTTACAGTTGAAGCAGCGCGGTTTTTGAAGGTTCTCGTCGTTTCTATTAAATATTCCGAAATATTCCACTTGTATTAGCAAGAGCTCTGGAAGTCTTCTGGCTTTGCGGATATTCTATTGAGCTCTCGATGCACGGCTTCTCCGCCAATTGTGCAGGTCTGTGTCGTGGGCACCATTTTCTAACGACATTCTAAACATTATTTTTGACAATGTGGTTGATTTACTTGTTTTTCTTGGGAGTGTTTAGCTGTCAATGGCATTACTGACGTCAGTGGCGTGACTGGAGGCTCAGAAGTCGAGGTTGAAGTTTTAGAAGCGGGTCCCTCGAGACATGTTTACAGTATGACTTCCTGCCTAGCGCATCAGCAGGTGACTTTATAAAAACAGGTAGAGATGCTACGTCTGTCCGAAGCTCAACCCTTGACAAGAACCTGCTTTGTTTCAATTTTTTCAAAGTTGAAAACTGAATTTTTTCCAGTTGCTATAGGCCAAAAATTTGGTATATTATACAAGGTGTTTCAGTGACCTTGCATAAAATTCCGGGAGTTGATTCCTCTCAAAAAAATAAGTCGAAACATAGAAACAACATTGTTTCCTAAATTGCTTACCAAGGGAGTTACAGCCCCTCAAAGGTACGAAGTGAAACAGAGTTTTCAAATATTTGCTCAAGAACCGTCAAAAAGAACAACTTCAAATTTGGTGTAGGAAGGTTTCTCAACAATGTTGATGTACATGCAAAGTTTCAAAAAAATCTAGCCAGTGGCGACGAAGTTAGAGGGGGTTGGGGACAGGTTGAACTGTCAGAAAAAAAATGTCTGCAATTCGTTCGTATATTTGTTAGCACATTTGGATAGACTTGTTCAAGACTAAACTTTTATGCTCCTTGCATTTTTCCTGTAGAATGCACCTTTCACGAGTAAAAGTGGAAAAACCAGGAACGTGTCGAAAAATTTTCTTCTGGTGGTTAACCGACCCCAACCCTCAACTCCACTGACGATTTTTTAATTTTTTCTAAATCTCACACGTGTTTTATTTGCACTGTGAAGAAATTTCCCTGTGCCAAAAAAAAATGAAACAAAAACCAAACAAATCTGACCAGTGCAGTGGGGTCGAAATAAGGGGTTAGGTTGAATTGCTGGAAAAAAGTCCAGTTTCTGGTCATGTTTTTGTTTGCACATTGAATTAGTCTCTTACTTTCATTTACACATTAGATAGGTACCTACTTATAACTTTCTGACAAAAAAAGAAAAAATTGAAAACCGCATGTGTCATGTCGCACATTCCTGGTTTTTTCACTTTTACTCGTGAACGGTGCATCCTACAAAAAAATCTGTTGTGGGGCGATACAAAACTTTCCCGGCGGTATCCAGAGACTTCAGTAATGACTTTGATCGAAGTGTCCCTTCGGGAATGTACAACTTGATTAGCAATTTGAAGACAAAATTCTTGAGATGAGTTAAGCGTTGAGAGAGCATTTTGCACCCATTGTTGAGCCTGCAGAACAAGTGACAGGTTCTTAGGTTTCCATGGTGATGAAATATTTTAAAAGGTAGAACTATCCGCCAGTTTCACAAAAAAGATATCAGCGATCAAGGTTGATTGCAGATTAACTGAACTTTTTTCTGCTGAATGCTAGGTGATTACTCACAAAAAAATGCCTGAAATCTGTACTGGACCTATCATCTTCACATCATTGAGAGATAAACCAGCATTTCTATTGATCAGCCAGCTATAAATTGACAAACAAAAATCGCAAATCAACTATTCTCGTAAGTATTATCTGTTTTGTGGAACCCACGGAAGGAAGTTGATTGTTGCGAAATCTGAAAAATGCAATGCTCGTTCCTTATCAAAATCTTTGTTGCTACTTTGGACATTGTAGTCAAAATACACAAGCTTGATTTAGGACCCTTACTGCATATGTGTGTCAATTTCAACTCTATATCTTCAATATGTTAGACTGTTAGAGCTTGGGCAGACAAGCCCAAACCCAATGTGCCACCTGAGCTGAGCGATCAAAATTATCTACTCACCTCGGGTTCCACCACAATTTTAAGAGCAGATTAAATCTATCACGCTGATAGTTGCTATGCACCAGCCAATAGGATGGCCAGTTGCTTAGTTACTATCAGAGTGATAAAGTTATCGCGTTGATAAAAGTTTGGTGGAACCCGAGGTTAGAGTCTAATAAGGTTTTTCCAGGCTGTACTTATTCTTTCGTACCTGACTTCGATTTGATCCGATCAACAATTCGGTAATTATCGTGGCAGAACCGTGGGAAGTTGGAATTAGGGAAAAAGATTGAAAATAATTCCAAGGAAATTGAAAATTTTGTTAGGAAAATTTGAATCTTCCGGTAAAACCTCAAATCTTATTTCAAATCATCTTATTGTGAAAATCGTCAATTAAAGCTTCACTTTATTAAACTCCATCATTCAAGTCCGGTCTCAAAAACCCAGACCGGGTTTTACATTTCCAACCGGAAAATTTTTGGGAAATTGGAAAAAAAAGCTGGAAAATGTTCAAGAATCAGTTAGCTCTTGTTAAAAAAAAATGGTGAAAATCTGTTCATAGGATAAAAAGTTGGAAAATTTGTGTAGTTTTTCCAGAGAGGAAAAAAAAATGTGGGTCCGATTTTGAAAATTTTTCCTCCAAAAATTAACTCAATCTTTTCTCCAACTTTCACTCGCAGCATGTCTGCACCTAAAATAAATATTTCGTGGGGCTCATGGTATGTTGAAGTTTGACTTGCAGTTTTTCCAAATTCACGAAATGTGCAAATTTCATATTGAAAAAATTACCGTCGGAAAACCGAAGCTGTGTCGATTTTGAAAATCAATCTACACGACGTCCAGTTCAATCTACTTCCGATATCAGTCGAAATTTTTCGAAAAAAATCGATCCTCGAGCAGGAATGAATTTTTGAGTGGAGTGCTGCATCAAGAGCGAGTCATCCTGGTCGAAACCCGGATGATAGGCCCTCTCGAGTGGCAACGGCTAGGAGAAATTTTTAAAATTCATAACGCCCGACTAGAAAACTGCAACTGCAGGCTTAATTTGACTCTAATGTTTTGTTGCTTCCTGCCAAATTTGGTCTCAATCCATCGGATAGATTTTGAATAATTAAGTGGTAAAGTTTTGAACTTTGACTTTTTTTATTATTTGACAGATGCCAGATAGGACAATACTTTTAACTGTTCTGAATACAGTTTTTTTATGGGCTTTCAAGCGACATTTCGCGTATCAAGTTTTGTGAGATATAGCTCCTGTCATTTTTTGATAGTGACACTTTCGTTTGACAGATGACAGCCAAAAACTGATCGGCTCATTCAACAGCAAGACCCTGTCTGTATACCAAATTTCAAGTCGATTAGACTATCGGTTCGGCAGCTATCGTGTCAGAACGTTTCCTTGGACGGGCCGGGAAAGTAAAATGCAAGGGGCATAAAAGTTTAGTCTGAACAACTCTATCCAAATGTGCAAACAAAAATACGAACGGATTGCAGACTTTTTTTTTTCTGATGATATAGTCCGCCGCCACTGGCCAGATTTGTTTGAAATTTTGCGTGAACATTTGTAACGTTGAGTAACCATTCCACACCAAATTTGAAGCTCTTCACTTTGACAGTTTTTGAGCAAATAATCAAAAACTTTGTTTCACTTTGTACCTTTGAGTATCTCCCTTAGGTATCTCCCTTTTTCCAATGCAGGAAAAATGTTACTCTCTTACTTTTCGACTTATTTTTTTGAGAGAAATAATCTCCCGAAATCTTCACTGAAACACCCTGTATACATGGAGCATGATTAGGAATGGAACCGATTACTTCACAAGCTGAGAGAATGTTCAAGTTCATGAGCAAATATCGATGTCGTAAGAAAAAAGTTTTTCAGACTAATTTTTTACATATGAATTTGTAAAACTAGGCCTCTCACGAGCCCCTTTATATCGAGGGCCATGGTCCCGCAGAACCGAGCGTGGAACCCATTGAACACTTACCTAAGATACGCCACTAACTCTGAGGTCTTTAAATGTCAATTTCCTGGCATTTACCGTCAGTGCGGAAATAAAAATCATGTAGAACGTACTAGATTTCCTTGTCAATGACGGATATTCAATGAGCCAGTTTCGTGGTATTATAGTCTTCGACAAACTATCACAAATTGGAGAATTGAGCCTCAGGTAAGCTCGATCAATTCAGAAAGCATGCCAAAGCAGGCAACGATCAAGAAAAGCTGGTACACTTCTCGCGTAGGCAGTGGCGTAACTAGAGGTGGGGTTTCGGGGTCACCCCCCCCCCATTGGTCATCGAATTTCCTGAAAAATTTTCAAATGCGGCGCTTTTTTGTTCGCTTTGCTCGCATTCTCGCAGATTTTTCAGTCGTGACCCCCCCCCCCCCCATCGGACACTTCTAGTTACGCCACTGCGCGTAGGTACTTTCAGGAGCAGAATAACGACGTACATTTGAAGAACGGGTCGTCGAACTTCCCAGCGTGCGATAACCAACGCAAGACTGTGTGTGCGGAATAGCTAGGTATATCTAATTGTTTCTACCAGGAGCAATACCTGAGCAACTGAGCATTCCTCTAGAATCACCTGGATGCTGGATCCAATTAATCCTCACATTCTCTCCATGCTCCATGAGCCACATATACTGTCGGAGCATTCAGACTAGAGATGTGCAATATCGATACTTTTGAGTATCGAATTGATATCGATACTTTTTCAACGAGTATTCGATACTGAGTATCCGTTACTGTAACTGATACTTTCACCAATATCACAATAACCGCTTGTACTCGTTACTTTGTACATATGAGTAATCAAATATGATGTACCGAAGTAATCAATATCGATATCGAAACAGAATAAGGGATAGTTACAATGAATGGTATGATTCATCTTGTGCAAAATTGTTACCTAATCTTAATGCAGAACGAAATCAGTTCAAAAAGCGCAAATTATTTAATGCTCTCGTTCAATGAGTGCCCAACTCCAAACCAGTGCCGGCCTTAGCAATTTTGGCGCCCCGGGCAGGAATGCGAAACCGTCGCCCCTACGTTAGGTTCGCGAGCGAAGCGAGCAAAAATGAAGTATTTTTCTTGCAATAATGGAGCTTTGTGTGCTTTCACAGAAGCAGATTCGGTGATCGCCGCTGGCAGGTCGTTTTTTGCTTTCGTAAATTATCAATTTAATTGATTTCAACCGCGATTTTTCCGCCCCTATGAGCTGGCGCCCCGAGCGATCGCCCGTCTCGCCCTACCCTAAAGCCGCTACTGCTCCAAACCCAGTAAAACTCAAGTTCTGCATCACATTGTGGGTATGTTCTAAGACACGTAGGGCGTAGGGGTAAATAAATTCCTAAATTGCAGCACCCACCTCGAGTTCCACCAAACTTTTATCAACGCGATAACTTTATCACTCTGATATAGTAACTAAGCAACTGGCCATCCTGCTAGGCTGGTGCATAACAACTATCAGCGTGATAGATTTAATCTACTCTTAAAATTTTGGTGGAACCCGAGGATAGGTCTACAATAATAATTATCATAACTACTTGCACCTGTTAATGTTTCGTAAAAGTAGCTAACAGAAACAGAATCAAAATCAAGTCAAACTGTTAAGTAAATTAAATGTAGTAGGTATAGACCAAGACTATGTAAGTACCTATATGCTTCATGCTATCCACTCCATCTCCAGTAATCCAGTATCGAAATTCGGAATCAAGATCGAAATTGGTTTCATCTTATTATTCAGTTCACAAATCACCAATCACCAATCAGGTACTAATACTGATTACTGATCCGATCCGATACCGAATACTTACCGCCGCTACTTGGTTGGTGAGGATACAACATTATACTCGAGAATATCGATAGGTACACCAAGTATCGATATCGAGTATATCAATTCGATATCGATACTCATGGATATAAAGTATCGATATTGAGTATCAGTTGATTACTTTGTATCAATTGAAAAAAGTATCGAATTGATACTTGGTATCGAATACTTTTCCAAATGAATATCTGATACGTAAAATCCGAGCAAGTAACGAATACTTTAGTAACGAATTGATACTTTCTGCACATCTCTAATTCAGACACCCTTCCACCGGCTCTTGTTATACCTCCAGAAATTTATTGTTATTTTATTGAGCCAACCGCCCGCCGGGAATTGCACTGTCTTCAATTACTACGATACTTACTACAAATTTCTTGAATCCTCTATCCCGCGTCTATGGGACAACCTAAAGACTCTCCGCCAAAGCTTTCATTTCCTCCCTCGGATGCCATTGAAATAAAAAATGAGGATTTTTGCCGTCAGTCGCAGTCGGAACTTTCCTCTAGTGGTCGTCGTGAAACTCCCACGGCGGTTTAATTTTAATCGCGTCCTCTCCGAGGCATCGGGTGAAAGTCGGAGGTGATAGAAGTAAATAATTAGGCGGTGGGCTTGCAGGGCTGAGGATGGCTTTTTTCCGTTCGCTCGCTCAGAGCAAACAGCACGGCAGGAGAAGGAATGACTGTTTGATGGGGGTAGCAGAAGCGAGGGGCTGTAGCAGCATGTGTGCGATAAAGTTCGAATGCGGGCGTTAAAATTTACTGCGCGCCGACGGGATCCAAACAGTTAGTAGAGGAAAAATGAGACTCTATTGTGACTTTCGTGTGCACGGAAAGGTAAAAAGCTGGGGTGCATTTTTTATGGTGTAGTATGGCTTGGGGATGAAAAATCCACTTGTCGTCAAAAAATCGTCCAGTGTGGGGGCGGTATGGGGGCGGTTTTGTGAAAAAACAGTTTTTTTAAAAAATGTTCTACAGTTTGTCAGCTTTTGGCTGATATCAGCTTGGAACAAATCCGTCAACTGTAAGTTGTCGTAAATAATTTATGAATAAAAAGGTGATCATTTACTTTGCCATTAGAATACACGTAAAACTTGACTGCCTCGTGCGCAAAGAACGTTGAATATCTCAGTAACGTGTTGAATGACATTTTTCATTCCACTCCCACTCGATTATCTCCGTAACCACTAGTTCAATCAAAAAAGTTCCTTCTGTAAACCATGTTACCTATTCCATTGCGATTCTTGCGGTTTTTTCAGATTTGATTTATCTTGAATAGTAATTGAGCTAGGGACGGAATTGTAATGTACTGCATGCAGCGGACAACTGCAGCGCTGAGGCCCTCGCGTACCCCTGCCATCCGCGCACCCCCGCGAAGGCCATGGTGTATTGAGGCGGGAAATCTGCAGACTTATTATTGTGGCTGATGATCGAAACATTGTAAAAGTGTAGTCGGTAAATTTGCAATATAAATAAATATATACCCCTTGAATTACGACGTACGTCTTCACATATTATAATAGTCCAGTCAAAATAGGTTTTAACCGGAAATAAATTCGGAAGTTGACGAAATTTGGTGGATCGATGCAGAATTGAACGTGGAATAACATACTGAAATTCCCAAAAAGCTTGTTTTTTTTTAGGACCAATAAAAAAGGGCCATCTTTGAAAATTTTCTTTTTTTCTGAATGGCTTGTGAACTATTATCTCTTCAGAACACAGCACCAGCACCAGCAAAGCAAATGTAGCCCGTTAAATTCCCAAGAGATCGTACAAAACTCATCACTTTTTGGTCAATAGCCTCTGTGATATCGCGTCTACAAAAACGCAGTGAAAATTACTCAAAATATATTTCCGGATTTTATGTAAAAATATGCATGGTGTCAATTCAGGAGCTGTAACGTGGACAGCGAATGTGCGAATTTTAATGTGTTTTTTCTACATTCGGTATCACACTTTTGTTTAGAAGTCACCAACTTCAAAATGGTACTTTTTCTCGACCTTTGAAATCGATACTTGGTGTCCCGAAGAATCCGCAAAAATCTATTTTTTTCATAAATAAAATGATCTGCACGCAGTCTTCCTTCAAATTGATTGTTTTTATTTCTGGCCGGTTTCGCAGGTCTCTGGCCCTTCTTCATCAAAGTGTGGAGTCTAAAATAAAATACATAAAACAAGTAGGTAGGTACATAAAAGGTGAACGATAACACACCGAATCACCGACATTGTATAAATGGTGAAGATAAAGTTTGTGTGAATGATAAGTGAATTGTTTTTAAATTCTTCAGATGTCAGTATAACATTTGTGATGTTGTCATGGAAGAACGGAAAAAAGAACTTGATGGAAATGTATGAAATAATAATAGAGCTAATAAAAATGGTACAAGGTGGGTGATGAATCAATGAAAGGATGGTTGAATGGAAAGAAAGAAGCTTATTAAAATCAAAGGCGTTGTAAAAATGTTTCAAAAAAAATCTATAGAATCTTTTAGGCAATTTCGGACAGAATTATTAGTTGCTTTACAAATTTCAAGAACCTCTATACTATCTAAAAGCCGTCCTTTTTTACAAACATGTAAAATTTCAAAATTAGTTCCAAGGACGAAGTTATGATTTTCTGAGATGATTTTGATGATTAGATGATTATGATTAATAATTCTTTCCAAAATTGCCTAAATGATTGTATAGATTTCCCTTTTAAACATTTTTACAACGCCTTTGATTCAAATAACCTTTTCTCTATCTAGTCAACCATCCTGCTTTCATTATTTATCACCCACCTTGTACCATTATTATTAGCTCTATTATTCCATACATTTCCATCAAGTTCTTTTGTCCGTTCTTCCACGACAACATCACAAATGTTATATTGACATCTGAAGAATTTAAAAACAATCATCAAATGCAAGTACAATATTCAGCAGTTAGTGTCCGGACTACCTTTTTTTTTCTGAATAGGTCGTTTTAGTCTTTCAACCCATACAACTCAGAAACCATCACTATAGGATAAATATTCCGAAACATGTTATTTTTTCTGTATTCAATTCTTCATATTTTCCCTGGATGGTTTTGCTCTACCTAAGTGAAAAATGAGGCAAATAGTATGGTATGAAAAAAATCGATTTTGGGGGATTCTTCGAGACAGCAAGTATCGATTTCACAGGTCGAGGAAAAGTACCATTTTGAAGTTGGCGACTTCTTGACTTCTAGACAAAAGTGTGATACCGAATGTTGAGATAGCTTTTCCCGCATGTAAAACACATTGAAATTCGCACATTCGCTGTCCAGGTTACAGCCCCTGAATTGACACCATGCATATTTTTACATAAAATCCGGAAATATATTTTGAGTAATTTTCACTGCGTTTTTGCAGACGCGATATCACAGAGGCTATTGACCAAAAAGTGATGAGTTTTGTACGATCTCTTGGGAATTTAACGGGCTACATTTTGCTTTGCTGGTGCTGGTGCTGTGTTCTGAAGAGATGATAGTTCACAAGCCATTCAGAAAAAAAGAAAATTTTCAAGGATGGCCCTTTTTTATTGGTCCTAAAAAAAAACAAGCTTTTTGGGAATTTCAGTATGTTATTCCACGTTCAATTCTGCATCGATCCACCAAATTTCGTCAACTTCCGAATTTATTTCCGGTTAAAACCTATTTTGACTGGACTATTATAATATGTGAAGACGTACGTCGTAATTCAAGGGGTATATATTTATTTATATTGCAAATTTACCGACTACACTTTTACAATGTTTCGATCATCAGCCACAATAATAAGTCTGCAGATTTCCCGCCTCAATACACCATGGCCTTCGCGGGGGTGCGCGGATGGCAGGGGTACGCGAGGGCCTCAACGCTGCAGTTGTCCGCTGCATGCAGTACATTACAATTCCGTCCCTAGCTCAGTTACTATTCAAGATAGATCAAATCTGAAAAAACCGCAAGAATCGCAATGGAATAGGTAACATGGTTTACAGAAGGAACTTTTTTGATTGAACTAGTGGTTACGGAGATAATCGAGTGGGAGTGGAATGAAAAATGTCATTCAACACGTTACTGAGATATTCAACGTTCTTTGCGCACGAGGCAGTCAAGTTTTACGTGTATTCTAATGGCAAAGTAAATGATCACCTTTTTATTCATAAATTATTTACGACAACTTACAGTTGACGGATTTGTTCCAAGCTGATATCAGCCAAAAGCTGACAAACTGTAGAACATTTTTTTTAAAAACTGTTTTTTCATAAAACCGCCCCCATACCGCCCCCACACTGGACGATTTTTTGACGACAAGTGGATTCTTCATCCCCAAGCCATACTACACCATAAAAAATGCACCCCAACTTTTTACCTTTCCGTGCACACGAACTTCTCAAATAAGCACATTTTGCTTCATATTTTCCTCTACTAAGTAGGCAGGCTGAAATCGAGAGTTTTAATTGTGATGCTCGAATTAAACGTTTTTGTTTTGGCTTTGTGCACGCGAGCTTTGCGGGAATGACTATCACGATGAGAGAACGATACCAGCCAGCGAGCTTGTCGGTTTTTGCTCGCTTGTTAAATATGTGCTGTGTCAAACCTAAAATGGGTCATTATTCTCTACCATTGTTACACATTATCAAAAGCTTGAGTTCCAAAGTGATATGAATAATTTAATTCAGTCATGTTCAAACCATTTTGATCAAAAATATAGTTTTTTGCCCCACTTCTCGTCATTTTTTAAAGTAAATGGACCTCAGTGAGCATGGAAATTGAAAACCTCCTGCTGCCACGCCGAGTTTTGCATCGGAGGTCTTTAGTTTGGGAAAGGGGGGGGGGATAGAACCAAAAAATGACTAAATTGAAATGCTGTGGCTAAAACCTGTCGCTTATGTGGGAGTTAGTAACATTGTATCTCAATGCATCAGGGTCTCATCGAGGGTCTTATACTATCGTTTTGACATTATAGCTCTCAATACATGTAGAGGAGGATTTTGGAAGGAAGCAAACTCGGAAGCAAAGTTAACTTTGTGATGATAGTTCTTCTTTCCTGTTGATTTCGAATTAACATCAGGGGCGGACTTGGCTTTCGTGGCGCCCTAGGCATGACTGAATTGGCCGCCCCTTCCCCTTAGAGAAGTGTGTTCCGCAGAGAACTAGTTTGTGTTTATATCCTTAGTCCTTAGAGCACTAACTGCTGTTAATCATGATAATTGGTTTTTCATCAATAGTTGACACAAATTAACAAAAATTTAACAGAAAAAAATTATGCGAACGCGATTTTCGTGGAATAAAAATTAAACTACGCATTTTTTTCCAAGAAAACGATGTCGATGCCGCCCCCTTGGATCTACCGTCCTAGGCACGTGCCTACTTTGCCTATTGCCAAATCCACCCCTGATTACATTGACATTTTCGGTATGTTTCCCGACCTAAGATATGTACGAAAGATACTTAAGACCATGCATACTATAGATACGATAAGTTATAAGTGTCTATACTGTCGACTTGCAGCTTGACGTTTCCATCTATAAGGAACCTAAATGCCAAGTTTTATTTCGCATATAATTTATTATTTTGATTTTTTACCGCATACAAATTGATAGTCCATATAATCGCATATAGCCGCATATTTAGTTCATATTTTTGCACATAACTGAATATTTGTCACTATTTTGGCCATTTCATCTATATGTGCGAGAAAATCACGATATTTTGATTTCTAAGAAAAATAATTTAAAATTTTCAAAGAAATTTTTTTTTTACTTTGATGGTCAAAGTTGAGTGGAAGGTTGGTTTTACATGTGAATGTTGTATTTTCCACTATTTTTGCAGCTTATATCACATATTTACTCGCATATATTGCTCTATTTGAACATCTTTACCGCATATTTTGATACTTTTTAAGCGCATATAAACTGCATATTTTGGACTTTTTTACTGCATATAAATCCGCTCTTTAGTTATAAGTGTAGAAGGCGATTATTCAATGTTGGAGTAAGAATTATGTTGACGCCTCTCCGCATCGGCTCTTCAGCGAACACCCTGTATAGTCAATTATCGGCGTTTTGTTTCTCCTGACTGCGGCATTCTTTCACGGACTGGTAAACAACAAACCACTAGCGCGTATACGGGGCGTGCTCAAAAAGATTTCCACATCTGAGTTTGTCACTTGACTTGAGTAATTGTTTTGCGTACCTACATCATTGGCTCGGAAGTTTTTGAAATGGTGATATTCAGTTCAATATTTCCGGTTGCCTATCACTCGCGACCGCGGGTACCTTTCTAAGCGTTGGGTGCGACTCACGGTGAAAACAGGGAACAGGCCTTCACAAAGGCAAGCAATATCCATTATCCAATCCTTTTTAAACGGGAAAGAGAGATCATGGCCCAAAAGGAAGCAACAGCCTCTGAAAGAATGCCACAAAAAGGTGGGCTACCACACGCACTTACCGGCCTACAAATCTTGGATTGCACTCGTGGTCAAAGTCACTCTTCTCTTTTTCAGTGTCTACAAGCCGGGCCTAACTCTGACGTAACCTCTAACACTAACATGAATGTTGGCTTTGATTGAACCACAAAAAGAAGTTTGACACACAAAAACCAGTCAGGATTAAATGTTGGCCAAGGTGTAGAGTCAGGTGTTTGTTGGAGGGTTAGGGCGTTGGGACTTCTGAAATAATTATGGGGAACTCATCTCTTCGGGAGCAGCTTAGATAATTTAGAGATTTTAGCTTTTCAGTGTGGAGGGTGGAGGTAAGACTAGGCAGATTTGGGTAGTATTCGGATACCCAGTAACTTGAATCCCACTCAAGTTACTTTCCACGGTATTCGTATTCGTATTCGAATACAGTCATGAATTCTGTATTCGTATCCATGCAGCTACTTTTCCTTTGCCGATATTCGGAACTCTGGATTCAAATTACTATTCTGCGGTATTTTAGTATTCATAGTATTCGAATCCCAAGTATTCGAATACTCTGATAGAGTCTCTAGATTCTATAGCAAAGAAAAGAGTATTGGTATTCGAATCCCGGTTTGGAAAAGAATCCATGGATTCGAAAGACTCTAATTTCGAATCCATGGATTCTGATTTCGAATCTATGGATTCTTATCTCAAATCAATGGATTCTTATTTCGAATCCATGAATTCTGATGATCTAGGAAAAGTAGGTACCCACCGAGGTACCCACCGACAGTAGGGTGAATTTCAAAATAACAATTTGCCAGAACTGCGCAGTTTTAAAGATTTGTTTTTGATACACGATAGCACAAGTTCCTTCTGTTGCTCACTTCCCTTTCGCACCTCACTCGACCTTTGGCGCATAAGCAACTGAATGATCAATTCGCCAATAAGGCAAAAATTTGAGCCACGATTTATTTCAGATTCTTGTTATCTTTAAACCTAATGGCATCGAAGCCTGCATTATTTTTCTTTTTCGAATTTTTAATTTTTTTATGCTCAACACTTCATTAAAATAGATTTTTTGTTCCTTGAGGCCTGAGTTTCTTTTTTTTTAATTTTTTTTTCGTTAATTTAACGTCGGCCTATTTCCGCAACGAGGCATGACACCGACGCCGGTGAATGCTTTCCTCTTCTATACCAGAGATTTCGCCAAACCCCTGTGTGTTCCAAAACAGGGTAGAGATTTTCAACGACCACCAACATCGCATGGGGTCGGCACCATCGTTCGTATTTTACGTCGCGCATTACTAAACCAAGAAGCTTGTTTTCGGGGCAAAAATCCTTCCGCGGCGGGGATCGAGCCCGCGTTCTCTGGAATGGCAGTCGAGCGCGCTGACCACCACACCACAAGCTCCCTAATTTTTATTTAGTTTTCATTCAAATTTTCATTAGAATAAACTTTTCGCCCATTCAGAATTTGTTTGATTTTTATACCGACCTGGGGTGCTATTCTTGAACGTGTTCAAAAAGTTTTCGTATACGAATACTCCTTTCAGACTGTCCAAGTGCACACAGAACCAAGGAGATTCATATACGAAAAATCATTCGAATAACTCGAGAATAGCACCCCTTTCACAGGGAAATCATGTTTATTGATATTTTTGTTTGCGGAATAAGTACTTCAAGCCAATAAAAGCTTGATAAAGTACGTAAACAGGTATATCTATGTGGGTAGGTATTCAAAAACGGTATTCATTTTCACGAATACATGCATTCGAATACTTGGTATTCGAATACTTTCGAGAGTCAGTATTCGAATCTTCTGGATTCGAATTCTTTTTTTGCATCGGGATTCAGCCCACTCAGCATAGCATGTCATGTTTCATAAATGAGATAATCTCAATCATGTCACAAAATAACATCACAATGAACGTTACTTCCACATCTCTGTGATGTTCATCCGCGATGTTATACGATGTAATGTCTGAGAGATGTTTCGAAATGAACTTAAATTAAACATCACACATGAGACATCTACCGGACACCACATTGTTACTGCTTTCAACTTGCCGAAGTGTAACATCTCACTGACGTCAATGAGATGTAGTCACTGAGAGATTTTTCAAATTTCGCAGGCTGTCATCGTTAAGCTCTGTGTGTCGGAAAATATTTAATAAATAGTTTTGTCCTCTATTCCATGTGTGTGATGCCAGAACAGCCTTATGTCTTCATGTTTAGTGTGAGGCCTTGCGGGCCCTCTTATGTCTTCAAGTGTCGTTTGGAACAACTTTTGTGTCTTGTTGTGCTTGTGGCTTTCCGAGCTAGTATGCCCCGTTTGTGTCTCCTTGTGTTCTTCGAAAGCCTACTGGGCCTTCTTGCATTTTGTCGTGACTTTCGCACCTTTAGTGAACCCTTGTGTTTGCTTTTGCGTTATTCGGAACCCCAAAATGGGCCCCTTTTTGTTTTATTGTGCTTTAGAATACTTTGATGACTCCCGTTCATGTCTTATTGTAATGTCCGGGGCCCCAAAGGAGTCCCTTGTGCCTTGCTGTAACGTTTCGATTCCCAGCGAAGCTTTTTGAGCTCGGTGTATCGTTTGGAGTCCTAATGAAATATTCCGAGAAACATCCCTGAACATCAAGTGCGCTGTTTAAATATCCTGTAGTAGACAAGTTGGTAGCTTAGACGAATCGGCAGCAATGCCTCTAACCATCACCTGTGGGGATCCAGGTTCGAATCCTGCGGAGGACGCCATAGAAGAAGAACTTGTCTTAGGGAAATAACGTGCTGTATAGATTGTAAAAATTAGTGAAAATAGATGCGGAACCTCCTGTGACATAAAACTATGTTGAAAAGTAGTGAAAAATTAATTTTTATTTAAAAATACACATCCAAAATGCGACGTATCATGTACGTCAAAAAGTGATATCTACGAGATGTGGAATAGCGATGTAGATAGTATGTCACATTTGGACATCTTTGAGATATCTCATTCATGTTCTAATTACCCGGACATAAGAAGTAACAGAGATGTCCACTTAACATCGCAGAGACTTTTTTGTTAACATCGCAGTTGTGACTTGAACATCTAAGTGATGTCACAGAGATGTTTTCTTGCTGAGTGGGAGGATTCGTACTCGAATACTTTTTTTCTAGGTAGACTAGGTATGGTATAACGTGGAGATAGAGTTCAATAGATTGATGTTATGTTAAAACTTATACTGTGTCTTATTGTGTTCAAAATCGTAGTCAGATCTTTCTCTATAATTTACAAGAAGAAAAGCACAACAGGATGTCGTTCTGATACTGGTGATTTAATTCAAATGGATTGTAGTATGATGGGTTGTCTATACCCAGTCAGGGGTTCGCGAATACAGATGGGGTCTAATCAATAGTAGGTACTATAACAAGTAGTGCTCAGTGTTTTTTCAGTTGAATCGTTTTTACCCGAAAACAACTGTCAATCACGCGGGAAAAGTAGACCCGATATTATCTGACTAAAATCCCTCGACTATGTCTCGGGATTTTAGTCAGATAATATCGAGTCTCTTTTTCGAGTGACTGATAGTTTGTTTGAGGAATTAAAAACATTTAACTCAAATAAAACACAAAGCACGAGTTGAATTTAGCAGATTATCGCCCAAATAGACTACTAGTAGAAATAGTAGGTCCAATGTATAATTGTATAGTAGAACTGTCAATTTCAAAGCATGCCTTGTTGAAAAAAAATCAATTTCAAGAGAAGGGGGAAAATGTTTGTTGTTTTCTTTTTTCTGATAACTGAATACACTACTTGTGAAGCTCACTACTAAATCAAGCTAATTCTGCTTGGCTGAATAATAATTATCTAATCTTGCTATGAGTGGTAGTTCACAACACAGTATAGGCTGTCTGATTTCTACATGATTCTAGTGGGCTGCGATTCAGGCCGTGATCGGCTAATGACGACCAGAAACACAGCCCACTCGAATCATGTAGAAATCAGACAGCCTATAGTTCACATGGGCGGTAGACTGGTAGAGCTAAAAGCTAAATGTCATTAACAGCTGTTGAGTTGACAGAGCATGAAAGGAGAGTGCACAGTCGCGGATTAAGAAAGGGGTCTCGTTTCTGGAAACAATGCTAAAACGAAGTCTAATAGGTTGCAAAATTGTATTTTAGTAAGTGAAGACTTTTTAAACGCATCAGTACTAAAATTTCAATCCAAACAAGTATAACTACAGTCTTTCAATTACATATTAGTCGTGAGCCCGAAAATATTTCAATCCAGTGCTATAGGGTGATTGCATGTAGAGGGAGTTAATGGCAAAATGCTCGGCAAAATGTCAATAGTGTCATTGTCATCTGTCAAGTTTCATCCATGCGGAGTCAACGTCAACCGGAATAACCACACTAAATACTTTCATTTTTACGTGTTTTGTTCACATGCTGGATTGTTCGACGTTTACGAGATCGAGATTGTGATTTCTAATCATTGTTACAATGCCTTACACCTGTTATGTGCCCCAAGCCTTGTCTATGGCCCCAATGCAATTCCCTAACAAACGTCAAAACATAACTTCATCCTTGCGCTTTGCGCTGCCTGCCGGTGATCAGATGAACCTCGAGGTGAACAAATTTCATGCAATCACCCTATTACCTAGTGTGCATTTATCACCTCCTAGTGTGCAATAATCGATAGCTTGAACCGAGTCACGTGGGTCTCATTCGGTTGTTCTGATTGGTTGAATTGGGTATGTGGGCGATAATCATTATGAACAAACCATTCATTTTAAATTAATTTTCAAGCAGGGGGGAGGCGCTTGAGACCGGCAAGCTGTTTAAATACGGCCCAGACAACCTGACTACGTCACTGCTCGATTCCAGATAGCGACGGTTACCAAGTCAGACGCAGGGTCACTGTGTTGTGTGTCGTCAGTACGGTCAGGACGAAAGTCGGGACGAAAGTAGCCGTGTTTTTGATGCGAAAAACGTATCTCGAGCTTTGATCTTCAGTTAGAATGAACAATTTTTTTTAACAATTTGTTGGTCGGACAATATTGTTTTTTTACTACTAGCCGTGAAGTGCATCATTATTAACCTGCTCCTGTATTAGCATAGCGATTTTCTAGTAGTAAAAAAAATACTATATAAACCACGGTCGAGAAAATTATTATAGCTTCAGCGCCTTATATCCCTCAGCTGCGCTTCGGGATCTAAACTGGCGCTTCAGCTATAATAATACTTTCTCAACCTTGGTATATAATATACTATTATAACGTTTTTAATGATACTATGCAGTATAATCGTCTTTAAATAAAATCAATGGAAAGACTATTTTGAACACCCGGTATAACCTAGAGTATAACTGACTACCCGCACCTACTTAATAATTGACTTCGTAATAATTGAAGAGTTTGGCGCAAATTCGTAACAATACGTTGCAACTTCGAGCGTTGAGTCGAAGGCAAAACTTTTGTATTCACAAGAATATACCTAAGACGAGTGAGTTGGAGTCATAAAATCATCCTTTTGCGACGTAAGTTTACTGCGCATAATTATTAAAGAATTATGTCCAATAATGCTTAAACCCAGTTTTATAGGATAGTTTATCGTCTCACTTTTCGAAGTTAGTGCCAAGTTCCAGGCATTGCTCCATAAACTTCGGAGTTTGATAAAGCTTGCATCGATTACCTACGCTCAAATTTAGAACACAGCTTTGAAAATGATGGTAACGAACGAAATTGATATGAAACTTAAAACTTACCAAGGTGAGGATCACTAAGGTGTTGCCGATAACCGCAAGCATGAAAATAACGGCGTACAAGGGAATGGTCACCTTTCCGGTCTCGTACCACTGGGTTCCGCTTCCTGTTTTCGCTGTGGCTTCCGACCCCACGAGCAGCAGAGTAGGCGTCGTGCTCTCCACAACAAAGCTGCTGAAATTTCCATCGCCGGCGTCTCCCCAGCCCCCCAAGTCGACGACACTTCCGGCGACCGAATCCATAATTGTTTTCAGATATGGCCGAACTTCCGGCGGACCGCCGCCATGTTGGTCCACCACGACCGCGGCGACTGCGACCCTTCCTGAGTGTTGCACGTACAAGCTCGACACAAGGTGGGCTTTCCTGAAACACCATAAAAACAGAGGGCAATAATAAAACAGGCGTTTATTCAGACAAAAGCTTTTGACAGCTCGCTAAGCCGCCCGGCTAATGCCCTAAAAAAGGGATTTCACCGGGAGTATAGTGTGTGCGTGTGTGTGTGTGGGAAGAAGCTTTCGGCGGCGGAGCTTTCGATATTTGCATACGTGCGTGAATTGGCGAATTATTCTGGTGTGGTGTTTGTGTGCTGTGAATCTCGCACATATCCTGAATCAATTTTTGGCCCGTGGGGAAAAATTCCCGACAAATAATGGAAAACCACGAGCATATTGGCGTCTATATGATACAGCCGCCCGCACTTTGTATTAGTGATTTGTGTTCTCTCCCTGAAAATTCTCGTGGGCGGAGCGAAAGAAGGTTCCTTTCACTGACGTTCCTTTAATTCAGGTGATTCAAAAGTGTCGAACTATCTCAACGGTGCGTAATATGGAGGTGTAGTAGAGTGCTAGAAAGTTGTTGACAAAATTCTGTCTTTTAAGTTTGAAGTTATAGAAAGACAAGTTGGTCCTTCGATTGCTTCTATTTCCGTTGTTGCAGAAGATTTTAGTGAACTGTTTATGGGAAAATAATAAGTACAAAAAATAAACCTCCGAATCTGTATTGAATTGCTGTTTTCTATACAGAGTCAATCATGAACTACAAAAATTCAGTTTTCTTAAAAAGCCAGAAGCAATAGAATTCTATCAAAATGAATTGTGTTCTATAGTTTTATTGTGCTCTACATAGGTTATGGTACCAATGTGACGGTTTGCAATCACTTTTAGAAAAAATAATCTTCAGGATTCATGACTCACTCTGTATACAGAACAGAAATTCTCTGCAGATTCAGCGATTGATTTTTTCTACCATTCTTTTTCCATAAACAGTTTACTATAATCTGTTGAAACAACAGAAATGGAAGCGATCGAAGGACCAATGTTTATTCGTCCATAACTTCAAAATTAGAAGACATTGAATTTTTTTTAACAACTTTCCAGCACTCGACTACACCTCTATATTACGCACCTTCAAGGTGGTCCGACAATTTTAAATCACCCTGTATGTACACACCCAAAAATGGTCTAGGGATTACCCCAAAATTCGCGGCTAAAATGACAATTAGGCATTTCCACATGACGTCACGAGCTCGTCAGTGTTGCCAACCTAGTTGAATTTATAACCTCAAAAAAAGTGTTCGGGAACAACCCGCGTTGTTATGATTGGAAAAAATGTACTTTTTTGAGATTTTGGATACAGTAGGAAGCAAGTTTGTGCGTGTTAATTGTTCACGAAACTCTGGCGCTTCGATCAATACCGATAGTTGGAGATGTGCTGCCCCAAATAGCTCAATAAACAAGAAAGTTTGGTGGAGTGCTTAAATCATTTTCGTCGAAAAAAAAAAGAAATCCGTGGTTTTTTCGGAAAACTAGATTCCTGGAAGAGAAGAGCATCTCAGGAAGTGCCAAGAAATGCGACTCAAAGACATCTGGGAAGGAGAAAATATGCCAGTTTATTATCCTGCCGATAAAGTAAAATTATTATTATTATTATTATTATATATACGGGCACGCAACAGACTAACAAGTCCAATAATAGCGTGACCGCGGAACGAAGAAAAGAAAATCTGTCGCAACACTACTCACAGACAAGAACAATGCGTCGATTGCATCTCAATCAAAAACTCGCCTGACATCCGCCGCACTGCAGTTGAAAATGTCGAACTTCTCCTGGAACCTATTGTATGTCAGAGCAAGGCGGTTCACTGGAGAATTGAAGTAAAAGAACTTTTGTGTGGGCCTCACATAAAAAACATCACTCCGCCTTAGAACATTTAGGGAGATACTTGAAAGAACACTGGGGGAGGTTACCGCACCCGAAACAAGCCTATGCAGGAAAAGAAGGTAGCCAACCGTTCTACGGCTTTCCAATAAGGACCGATGACCAAATCTGGCCAGCAACGACTGCTGCGGGAAACCAACACAAGGGTAAACTCCATCGACCCTGAGGGCCAGCAGCTTCAGGAAACGCCGCTGCACACCCTCCAGAAAGGACACATATTTCTCGTGGTAGGGGCACCAGATGACGGATGCATACTCCAGCCGTGGCAAAACCAAGGACGAAAAGAGACGCTGCAATGTCTCGATGTTGGAAAAGTCCCCGGAGTTCCGTGTCACGAAACCCAGTGTAGTGTAGGCTGCCCTGTGCACGTAACCAATGTGCTCTGAGAAAGAAAGCTTTGGGTCGAAGTACACGCCAAGGTCTTTGATGACACTGGGTCTGGCCAGAATGTGATCGCCAATCTTGTATGGGAACTCCAGGGGTCCAGAGGACCTCGAAAAGGACATGACCATGCACTTCGTCACGTTCAAGTCAAGACCGTTCGCAGCGCACCATCCCACCAATGCATCGATGTCCTCCTGAAGGCGAGAGCAGTCCTCAGGAGAATTCACAGGCGAAAAGATCTTCAGATCATCAGCATAGAGGAGAAACGAGCTCCTGAGGCTCAGCCCAATGTCATTTATGAAAATGATGAAAAGTAGGGGACCCAGCACAGATCCCTGCGGGACCCCCGACACAACCTCGAAGCTCTCGGAACTGTGACCCGAAACCCTCACAAACTGCCTTCGACCGACCAGATAGGACCTGAACAGTCTGACCAGATCGGGGGAAAACCCCAGATTTTCCAACTTCCTTAAGAGTATGTCGTGGCTTATACGATCAAAAGCCTTTGAAAAATCGGTGTAGATGACATCGGCCTGCTCACGCTCGCTCATACAATCAGATATAAATTGCGTTTTCTCCATCAAGTTCGTGACTGTTGACTTTCCCTTTATAAAACCGTGCTGCTCGCTAACTATTCTGTTCAACAAACTCCGAGATAACCCTATGCAAGCAAATCTCGAACACCTTGCTGACGTTGCTCAAGTCAGCTAAAATGCTGACTAAATTGTAAGAATACAGAATGAATGTGAGATGATTTCACAAATTATCCATTACTAAGCGCCCTTCTGATTTCAGAGAGTATGGCTGTGGCAAAAACTATGACCTGTATGTGGCGATCTCGAAATGGGAAAATCCAGCGACCAAGGAATTTCTTAGTTGACCACAATTTGACCTCAAATCCCCACTCCAATCCTGCTTACAAGAAGAAATTTCAGGATTTTTTAAGCAATGTGTCTTGACGCGACGAAGCCATCAACTGAAAATTCAAGATTGTCAAGTCAGGTGTACGATTTTGGTCATCAGAAGATACTCGGATCCGATCCCATCTGGTTCGCATGTGCTTATATCTGAGCGAATATCACAACTACAGTGAAGTAGAAAATGGAAACTATTGTCAATTCAAACATCTAGGCTTGTCAAAAGCAATGGAGAAAGCAGGGCTAGAGGTATAGAGGGCTCAATAAACGTGAAAGTTGGGTTGGAGTTTGGAGTGGTTGAATCTTTTTTTTTGAGGAAAAAATGGAAAATTAATGGTTTTCTCGAAACGCTGGGCTCGTGGAAGTACAAGGCATTACAGAATGTATCCCAAAGCGCCAAGAAATGGAAAAGAGGAAGGAAGGAATACACTTGAAAAAATATACGAAGGTCTTTTGTTGAGAATTCTTATGTGTTTCAACAAAAAAGGAGTGAAGCAAATGGTAAGAAACCATGACGGGAGACAACTCAAGAATTCTATTCTACTGCACTCTATCCTACTAACAACTGCAAAAGGGTCAACACGTTTCTAATACAAAAGTTGCCTGACTTGATACAAAAAATTCCACCGAGTGCAATGTGGAGTGCAAAAAGCTAGACTTGAATTAATACTAAATCCTCAAGCTATCCTCAAGTCCTAGCTCTTCTTCCTGACGTTTCGGCAGCTCTCTACTGCCGTTTTCAAAAGTTAAGACGAGGGTTTACAGCATTTGTATGCTCTTTGGAGCGTTTCTGTCACTAAGAAGTCAAAAGACGTGACTAAGACAAAAACTGTCTTCTTGAACTACTGGATTTTGAGACCTGTGAAAAGTGGTTTTAATTTCTTTTCAAAGGACCCTTGCCTATTTCTTCTTCAAGTGTGCCTAACCAAATCCTATCGAAGTAAACCGATGCACTGTTACGAATGTATCTATGTCAAAGGACAACATGGATGCAGATCTCGGTGTTCTTTTTAGCGCACTTTCCCAAAAAATGGGAAAAAGGCGCTTTTAGCTTAACTTTGTCCGTCCGTCCGTCCGTCTGTCCGCTTGTCCGTCTGTCCGTCTGTCTGTCTGTCCGTCTGTCCGTCTGTCCGTCTGTCCGTCTGTCCGTCTGTCCGTCTGTCCGTCTGTCCGTCTGATGCGTTTCCAAAATGCGTCACTTGGCCGCCATTTTAAATTTCTCTGAAGTGGTCCGATTTGAGTGAAATTCACAGGCGATGTGAACTTCATCAAAATACATCCGATTTTGGACAAATGATGCTCTGCCGCCACCTTGGCCGCCATATTGAAATCTCTTATCACTTGACGATTTTCATGGAGCTCGGGACTCACTTTTGTTTTGTATGATCATTCTTATTCTCCAGCCAAATTCCAACATTCTGCCACCATCTTGGCCGCCATATTTAAATCTCTAACCGTGGGTTCCACAAAACAGATAATACGAGATTAGTTGATTTGCGATTTTTGTTCGTCAATTTGTAGCTGACTGATCAATGGAAATGCTGGTTTATCCCTCAATAATGGAAAGATGATGGGTCTAGTACAGATTTCAGGCATTTTTTGTGATTTACTAGCATTCAGCAGAAAAAAGTTCAGTTAATCTGCAATCAGCCTTGATCGCTGATCATCTTTTTTGTGGAACTGACGGTTACTAGTGGAATGATTTAGTTGAGACTTGGAACTTACCCTTGTCTATAGTACGATCATTTTGATTTCTAAGCCAGATTTCATGATTTTGATGCTATTTTGGCCACCATATTCAAATTTCTACCCAAATAATGGTAGAACCCTAATTAACATCTTCCGTTCACTAATCCTTTAAAAAGGAAGTTCGCTACTGAGCCTCATGACCATGAGGCATATTCGCTTGTTTGTATCTTCTTGCATCATTTAAGGCAACAGTGCGCCCCGATCCTTTGTGTCTTCAAGTGTTGTTTGGGGCTCCGTAAACCCCCTGGTGTTTTCTGTAACTTTCGCAATTTCAGTATGTCTATCTCGTTGACATATACGTGCAAGCTCTAATGTGTGCATTTTCCTTGTATGATTTGGTACCAGGGCCCCATGTCTTCCTGTCGTTTAAGCCCTGATGGGGTCCCCACTTGTGACTATCAGATTTTGCAGTTTCAGGCCAAAGCGGCGCCCTTGTATCTTCTTGCGTTGGTTAAAGCCCTGTAGGCTCCTTGGTGTCTACGGGTGTCTCTTGGAGCCCCACTGAGCCCTCCTCTCGTTTTTTCAGTTTTCAGAACTATTGTGCCGTCAGGTTTGGTTGGAACTAACCTTCTGATGGGCTCGAAGCCTCAAGTTTTCATACACGTTAATTCTTTAACTTGTCTGTATTTATTCATCTATTTGTATTGTATTCTTTGTTATTCAGCAGCTCAATGTGTTGAGAAGATGTTTTAATAAAAACTATATAACTTAGCTAATAATTGAGGCCGGAGTTAAATTGGTAAAATAAGCGAAATCAATCGCTGTGGGTTTATTCCTTGACAGAATCTTACCAATTCATTTTTTTTATATTTTTGGATTTTGGAAATGCCAATGGGCTCAAACCAAAGTACATCCTTGTAGCTTTCGAAAAAGACATAGATAAGTGGTAAGAATCTGTCAAGGAATAAACTCACAGGAATTGATTGATTTTCCAACTCTCCTTTTACCAATTCAACTCCGTCCTTAATAAGAGAGAGATTTCCAGGACCTGTCAATACATGACGCCGAGGACTGTTTGCCAAGATGGAGACATGTTTTTTACGTAATCAGGTGGGCACTTGAGTTGGTAATGGTGATAACAAGCGATAAACGAAGCTTTTTTGTACAAAGCAATGAACCATTCTCGTCCTGTCTTTGAGGTAAATACTCTTTGTTTTGTTGCTTTGTTGTTTTGACATCTGCAAAGACGTATTATGTCTCTAATACCTAAGTAGCTTTATTTGCCCCTCCAATACATTCGACCTTGTTATTAAAAAGACCATCAGGCCAAGGTTTTGTCCTACATCCCACATCTAACAAAGGAGAGTACAGCTACAAGAAAATATAATTTCAGAATTCATTGATGAATTCCGTTTTTGCACAATTAATTCAAAGCTGCCGCGCTGAAGTTTAACATGTGACATAATGCGACGGCACCCAGAGATGTCGTCGGTCGAAAGTGTGCTTTCAGCTTTCTGGAATGCCATTGGTATGCAGATTTTAGGACGGAAACCGCACCAGTCTGACACTGCAGGGGCTTTAAAAAAAACGTAATTTCCGTTCCAATTATTTTTTCTATTAAATCCTTTGTTTTTCCTGCGGTCGAGATCTCCCCGGATATTTTTTCGGTGCGGGGTTGTAAAACTCCAAGCTGTCAAGGAACGCGGGAGTAAGGGGGCACCATCACCACTGTTGGCTCACGAGGCAAGGCAACCGGTGATGTGAGCAGCGCCTAGCATCCCAGAGAGCATCATCTCACAGCCGATCTGGCCTTCTAATTTCGTTTAATTAATGGCCGCTTAATTGTGAATTAGAGACGTATAATGAATTTCCAAGAGCAAACCGTTTTTACATCCTTTGGTAATTAATTTCGGCGGGAGAAAGCTAACGTTTTCTCAACCCTTTGCAGCTCGACCCCGCGTAGAAAGGGTGACCTTTAAAATTTTAATGCTATAATGCTTAAGTGTGAAAGAAAATCATAACTTCAATAACTACTTCGGATCCTTCGATAGAGTCGTAAGCGTTAGTAATAATCGGTTCGTGTTGAGTTCGCGCCTCCCTTTTCCGAAACTAATAATTCTCTAACAGCATTCAACTGAGAGTTTTGCTCGTAAAATTGAAAAACTCACTTTCGGAGCTAATAAAAATAACCAGGTATTCGACCGTTAAGATAGGGAGTTTCTAGAATGAATTGTTATTCGGGCTCGAGGTAGGCATAGTCTAGCTGTTGTGTTATTTGTTGATAGGCTATCATTTGTTTCGAAGCCACCCAATTCGCCAGCAAACACACAGTAGTTGATTAAATCAGTGCTTTGTTTATTCTGGATTCGGAGTTTTCTCACGTAAACGAAATAGTATTTTTCGATACAAGAGCGCGTTTTCAGGCCCGAAGCCTTGTTTGCCATCATGAGGCGTAGCAGAATACTGCGAAAGAGGCTGAGGGCCTGAAAAAGCACAGCGCTCGTGTGTCGAACAACGTGTTTCGTAATCGTCGCTTAAATTGAGAGAAAACTCGAATTTCTTGTAAATTTTGACTTTACTTTGACAAATGTCATGCTAGATACATAAACTGCAAAACTTATATTTTTGGTTATGTGTTACTTTGCGCGTTATGTATCTATGAAACGATTACGAAAACGATTTTGCGCGCATACGGAGCGTGATCATGAAGTTTTTCACAGGTTCTAAGAGCCTTCACAAAGGCTAGCCATATCCAATCTATCTCTAAACGGGCGAAAGAGACTAAGAAGAGAAGTTGCCTTAATAAAGGGGCTCCACAAAGGAAGGGGGAGGGGGTCATTGCAGGCACCGGTCATCAAATCTTAGATTGAGGGAACAAAAAGAGACGAAAAGATTCCTCTCGTTACCGAAATCACTTTTCCCTTATTGAGCTCTAACACTATCCTAAATGTTGAATTTGGTTTGACCACAAAAAAGATTTCAAACCAGAACACCCCATTACAACTTGAATGTTGGTCAAGGTATAGAATCAGAGATTCGTCGAAGGGTTGGCATGGTGTAGCTTTGAAATAATTAGGGGAACTCGTCTTTTGGAAACACCTTAGGTACATAATGTTACGTATTTCGCGTTTAGGTTCGTTTATAATTGAGACGATCATTTTTAAAACACACTGTTTATTACTGCTTACTACAATAAAGGCACGCCAACAATTACTGCTTGGGAATATCGCCGAATACTACTCTCTTTCTATCCGCTTGCTGTCGCTTCGAATTCAGTGTTACTGTGTGGGTGATCCATGGTGCTTATAGTATACCGTCCGTTTTTTATTTTGGGCCCCAGCCCGTAGCACCTTTATTATGGGTTTCACACTCAATATATTATATATTTTTGAAATGACAAAAACAAGATCTTTCGACTGATATGTCAAAATATTTTTGACGGATGCAATTTTTTGACAGTTGACAGAATAGTACTTGTAATACATCATTTCAAAGCCCATGAAATTCTGAGGAGAACTGTGTTTTCATTTTCGAAATCGGGTGTCTTTTACAGCTTCTAGGGGTCTTTTCAATAGGAAAAAATGTTGAATTTCAGAAATACATAATAAGTAAGTAGATAAGGCAAGTACCTATTTCTGATGTTGACTAATGATAATAATCATTAATTAATCACAATGAAACAAAAACAGTCCTGAAGAAGTTGGTCGAAATGACCGCTATAGGCCCAACGCGATGACATCCAAGCTTGTCAAATATGACCCCCCTCGATTTTTATGAGCTTACCTGAAAGATAAGAAGTTTATAGAGTTTTCCAATAATTTGGACGATTTTGAAAATCAGATCATCACCACTAGTTGATATCAAAAATATCTAATACTTATTGAGTGGCTATTTCTGGAATTGACATTTTTTTTCTATTGAAAGACCCCTAGAAGCCGTAAAAGACACCCTATTTCAAAAATGGAAACACAGTTCTCCTCAGAATATAATGGACTTCAAAATGATGTATCACAAGTACAATTTTGTCATTTGTCAAAAAATGACATCTGTCAAAAATAATTTGACATATCATCGCTCGAAAGATCTTGTTTTTCTGATTTCAAAAATATATTATATATTGGGTGTGAAACCCATAATAAAGGTGCTACGGGCTGAGATCTAAAATAAAAAACGGACGGTATACCTCTGACTAGTGTTCTCAAAGTTTCCACCAGTTCTCCAGCAAATTCCACAATGACCCGGCATACAGTTTCCAGGCGACTCCCGAAAAATCCCATACCTTTCGCTTGCAATTCCAACGTGCTGTGAAGCCGGTACTTTCGTCAAATGAATAGAAGTGTCCTATTCGGCTGTTGAAGCAGCAGTTCAGTTCCACGGGCCAGAGCCTACATGCATAATGGCGGAACAGTCTAGAAAGATCAGGTGTGCTCTAGAATGCAGGAGAATCGTCGCTCGTAACAACAATTCAGCTATTTTAGCTTGCAGTGTGGAGGTAGGACTAGGTATCGAATCAAGCCATTATTTAACCAGTTTGACATGTGTACATAATACGAGTACATACTTAAACATACAGGGTGGCCCAACGAAAACGAAACAGACAAATTTTTGGGCACTTGACTTCATCTGTTTGTATTCTGTGAAGCCCACCGCATGTACGGGTCAAAAACACGCGAAGGAAAAATCAATAAGTGTATTGGGAATTGAGCGTGCGGTATTCAACTTCACCACATGGTTGAAAGATGTCGCTAGCGATGTAATTTACACGTTGAAAGTTCGAGAGGTAGTGTAAAACGGTTTAGTTGTATTCTTTCTTCTTTCGTTACTCTCCACTCCCAAGAACAAGCGTTATACATGCACTCCGCGCTCCGAGGTGCTGCGATATCCTTATGGCCTCATGCGCCAGTGTCGGGCCGGGCCCCTGCATATTATTATGATCGTCGCGTGCGGTATCCTCCCCTCCGTCAAAATTAAACGTTTTAATCGTCGGAGCCCCGTGCTTATTAAGTGGGTATTTCACATAGACGGCGTTCGAATTTGAATGCGCCGACGCCTGATTGCCAAAATGTCTATAGCCATCGTGGCACAGCCTAGCCCGCCATCGAAGGGATTCCCATCTATGTCGCGGTACTATGAATATGCGAATTGCCCGGTCCGCATCAAGCTTTCCATTATAGGGAGCCGCGTGCTCGCAACAGTTGGATTTTGCACCTGTGCGCACCTACTTCACTTTTGCTCCGGGGTTAATTGCTTTGTACGTTGAGAGGCGGGCTTTGCCAGGGAGTTTTTTAAGCTAATGCAAGAGCTGTTGGACCGTGTGTGTATCGCCGAGTAACCGGGGTAAACCTGAGTGCGTCCTTTGCCTTCGAAGAGATTGTATAATTTCATATCCATGGGGTTGGAACCCTTCACACAGAACGCTGCCTTTTGGAACAAGAACCTGCATCGAGCCCTCGTTATCCGTCGCCGATAAAGTCCTATCGACTGTGTAGGTGCCCCCGTGCACCAAGTTAGGTCAAGTTAAGTTAAGTTAAGTTGAGTCGATCACAACACTCTCAAGAACTCTATCATCTGACAAGAAGGAGTGAAGTAAGCAGTTCCAAAAATAGGAAAATGGACGAAGTCAGGAACACCGGCGCAGGAAGCGTGGATGTATCGGACATCCGCACCTGCGGTTCGGGGGTGAAAGGCGGAGTCTAGGTGAACCGTGCGCTTGTCGGCCCCAGTGCTTGGAGGGAACAACCATCAAACATCCAGGCACCACATTGCGGCTCGGTGAGTCCGGCTGGTTCTCTCTTAGGAGAGGGGTACAATAGGCCCAATAATAAGGCCTACGTGCCAGGTTAAACTACGTGCTATGTTCCATCCGAAAATGGAATTCAGAAGTAGAAAAATTATTCCATTTAAAAAAGTTGAATCAGATGTGAGTATAATGGGTTGTCTATTAATCCAGGGAAAGAGAAAGCTGGAGATATTTCAGTAGGCAGGTCTAGGCATGTAATGGTCCATTTAAAATCATGTGCCTCAAAACACAAACGCTTCGCCTCTGCCGTTTCAAAATTGCTAGAATAGTAAGTTCCTGACTTGAAATATGTATAACGTGACGCTTAACTGGAAATAAAAGCTAATTTTATAATGGCCTCCGATAACAGTTCCATCTGACTTTAACTTCTCAGCTCCGTTCCCATCGGATTTATGTTTGCGAATCACGCAATACCGATCTTTATTATCATTGAAAGGAATACCTACTCCCTGTATCTAGTTCTTTTTTATGGCGGGGCTATATCAAATGTAGGTAATTAAATACCTACGAGGGAATAAAAGTTGAACGTAAAAATATGAAATAAAAAAAAATAACATAAAAAAAAACCTTATGTCTATAAAATAAAAGTCTATAAAACTAACTATACCGCGAGGGTAGTGAGTGTACACAATGTACATAAATACCATGGTGCAGAACTGAAGGGAAGCTTTTATTATGATTTATGAGCGATGTTTCCTTCTGATTAAATTTTTATCTTGATACAACATAAAGTGAAGCGTAATTGAAAGTTGTTTACCTCAAGACGGAAATTAAAGGCTTCGAGGAAAAGCGTGGCGAAACCGTCAGGTAATGACCCTTAAAAAGAGAATTGCAGGTTCAGTGGGGTGAAAAAAGATTGCTCTTCTCATGCCCAGCCAAACGTTATGTTTCTAATATAATGGATATGCGTCGGAATTCCAGGTCGACAACCTAGCCGCACGATATGATGACCGAATGGAAAAGTATAACATCATCCCCCTTGATACTCGTAATATAATCTTTATCGCACTTGCTCTTATTGGCAGGACGTCAGTAATAAACATCATAGCACTGAATAATTCATGTCACATGCGAACTAACGAGTCTTCAACATGAATTTCCCAAATCCCAATACGTGCGTGTACTTTTCTGGCGGCGTCACTGATGGATTTCCTGGAAATCTTTGTACTTCGGTTAGTTGAAAGTGGGTAGTGATAAATTGAAAATTTTTGATCAGCGATATTGACCCTGCGTTTACCACCCAATTGTGAATGAAAATGAGCAATTCAAGTTGGCCTTTGTTAGCTTTTAAAGCTTGTCAAATATTGAAAGGGTATTTTGTGCGAAGCGCAGTGAGAGCGGAACCTATCGAGGAGCTTTCGGACCCGTGAAAATGAAATCAAATTAAAAACAAACAAAAGATGAGAGCTCTTACGCCCACTTTCTTTTTCACTTAGGTACTATCCGAAATGTAGATCTGTATAGTACGTATCGAGGTATTCTGAAGTCGTAAAAAGGGCCATAAATAAAGATCTTGTTTCTTGCTCCAAGACCAATTCAAGACTGAATGAATATTTTTTTTCTTTATTTCTTTCTTTCATACCTACTAATAATACTAATCCTACTATGCGGTCACTTTGAGTTCAGTTGTGTATATGTAGATAACATTCAGGGTGCACTCAGGTAACCGTTCCAAAAATTCATAAAGGACCTTCATTGTTTAGTGATAAATACTTATTAGTTTTGCTGGTAGAATTTATTTATGGCCTTTTTTACAACTCCAGAATATCTCGATATGTACTATATTGTTACGTATTTCGCGTATGGGTTCGAATATAATTGAGACTATCGTTTTTAAACACACACTGTTTATTTCTGCGTACTACAATAAATACACGCCAACAATTATCTACTTGGAATATAGCTGTGATTATCGCTCGCTTATTCGCTCGCTGTCTCTTCCAATTCAATACTGACTGTACACTGTTGGACGGTGCTTTTATATGCCCCCGAATCGCGTTCCCGAGCTTTCTATCATCTTCCAGCAATTTCCATAGTGGCCCGGCATATGCGGTTTCTTGACCACTCCTGAAAAATCACACACACCTTTCGCGTGCTTTCTGTGTGTTCTGGAATCTGCACCTCCGCCAAAGTGGACAGATGTGTCTCGATCGAACGTTGGAGTCTCAAAATTGCGTATACTTCTGGAATGCACCAGATCGCTCCGCACTGCTACAATGCGATCTAATGGATGTATGGCGCGATGTGACGGAGAAAAAGTGTCTGCCCTGAGCGGGACTCGAACCCGCGTCTTCCATTTGCCGGATGGATACTCTGACCACTAAGCTATCGGGGAGACAACAGTTCCTCCGCCACATGCCCACATGAGAGCCGCCACAGTACTCCCCCTCCAGAGACGTCGTTCGTCTCGTATGTCATCCATGTTCACCGTTCTTATAAACCGTTGTTCGGTACCCCCCAGCTAGGGCGACGGATAGGACGTGGGTGGACGTAAGCAGAGAAGTGGCGGTGCTGTTCAATTGTTCGCTGTTACTTGTTTATTTAAGTAGCGTGTTGCGTGCGTGTTATTGTTGTTAGGGGTCACCATTTATGGCGCGATGTGACGGAGAAAAAGTGTCTGCCTTGAGCGGGACTCGAACCCGCGTCTTCCATTTGCCGGATGGATACTCTGACCACTAAGCTATCGGGGAGACAACAGTTTCACCGCCACATGCCCATATGAGAGCCGCCACAGATGGAAGAATCCAAATCCAGAAAGATCCCGTGTTTACCAGTATGCACGGAACAGTCGCTCGTAACAATATCTATACGTATTATCTTCTAAAATAAGTATCGTGTGAAAATTTAATATTCTAAACAATCTATAAATAGGTCTGATGAAGGATCAATAGACACAAAAAAAGACACCACCCCATTCACCCACTGTATATACTTACGTACATGAGAAAATACTGTGACGCAATCACTAAAGGAGGGCTATTATTCCAGATATAATTCCCTTTTGAAATATCACGTAATTATCACGGCTTTTGTTCTGGAAGCACGAAAATTTATTGTAGCCCATATACCATCAAGTCTCCATTGAAAGCGTTTTCATTTCACTTTTCCATTGTTTGCTGGGTTTTTCACGCCGTTTCTTGACTTTTTGCTCCCAATTGATAATACTAGACAGCAACCAATTTTCTATTGTTGGTTTTGCAGGTTCGTGTATAGGTAGGTATCCACAGGAATGGAAAATCGGAGATAGCGCAACGCAATCAGAGTGACCTCATCTGGCAGTTTCCCAAGTGCCCGGTCTGGATAACAGCTGAAATTTCAAAGCCCACCCTATCGTGTTTAAAATAAAGTGCGCACACAATGTTTTCTGGACATGTTATAAAAACCGCGATATTAATTTCGATAACAACAGCACTGATGTCACTTAACGCCATCCTCTCCGGCCATCCTCTCCGTTGTCATGAACGGATGGCTACATCCCGTTAGTAAATTAATTCCGAGAGCATGCCTCTTCTCCCTGGAAAACAGAGCGATGTACCTGTTGTACCCCTCCTATAAAAGGGGATCGGGTGGTGGGACTTAATTCGTGGCGGCTGGCTTCGTGATTTATGGGAGTTATATGGCAATAAACACCATATCAAAGACTACGTAGGTATATACGCTTATTTTTAGCTCATTTTCATAGGAAATCCGCTATTAGCCGCGCTTTGAAGTCCGTCCGTCCGTCCTGTAGTTGAACTCCTCCTAAACGAGAAGTCGTAGCGGTATCGCGTTTTTTGCAAATTAATGCTAATTGTCTGGGGATGGGAATAGACCCAAAAATGTTGGTTCGGCCGCATGATTGCAAGAAAAAAGCTTAAAATGGTTACAAGTCGGTATTAAACGCTACAGTGTGAACTTCTACATCGGGGAATCTTGCGAAGCGTTCAAGATACACGCATCCAGCGAATGAAATATGCAGAAAGTAATGGATACATTTTTAGTGGAAGAATCATTTTGATTCCTTCATTGCTAGAGAAGATACCGTTTTTATAAGAAGCGGATTCCTCCTCGCGATTCCACAAAGTAAAACTTATGTGTATTGACTGCAGTGTAAACTTCAATATTGAGACATTTTGACAGCAAGACAGTTTCTTCTCGGACGCTCGAAGCACGTTCAACCACCTGGCCATGCTGCTTTATACCGGGTGGCCCAGGTTTTGGTAGAAATTTTTCTAGAGTCGATAGAGAATCAAAAAGAATCCTTAATTTTCCACAGGAATTCTTCCATGTCTGTAGTGTGTTTAAAGTAAATATCACGATTTTTTATAAAGTAGTGTATAGACAGAAGAACATCGATATTTAATCAAAAAGAAGATGAACTGTCCTCAAGACTATATATCTGAAGCGCATAATAACGGAGCTATAAGCCTTCAAAGTTGACTAAAAAATTTCATTTTTTCCGAATAACTTTTGAACCATTAGACCGATTGAACCCAAATTTTGCACAGATCTTTGTCAAATACATATACTAAGCTAGTACTCAGAATGAATTCCTTGGGAATTGTTCAGTGGCGTAGGTGAGAGGGGGTGGACCTCTTTTCACCCAGATATTTTTGACGCCACTGAATATTTCCGGAAAAGGTTTTTCAGCGATTGGACCAACCGTTTTCGAGATATTTCAGTTTGAATGAATAAAAACACTTAATTAAATCAGCACTTTCGTACCACTTTTTGAAACCAAGACACTTATGAGGCTCCAAAGATCGCTCAATAAAAAAAATGTGATTCACATAACATCATTTTTAAAATTGCTTTTTGAAAAATAGCGTTCTTGATTATAATATCTCGACGGAGGAGGTGCCGATTTAATTGAGGGTTTTTGTTCATTCAAAGTGAAATATCTAGAAAACGGTTCCTCCAATCATGGGAAAATCACGGAGGTTTTCCCTCCAAATTGACCGGAAAATCCAAAAAATTGATCATTTGAAAAAAAATTTAGTGGCGTCGAAGATATCTGGTTAAAAAGGGGCTCACCCCCTTTCATCTACGCCACTGAACAATTTTCAACAAATTCATTCTGAGTACTAGCTTACTACGAAGCAGGACAACTTGACGCCGGCAATCTTGACGCGAGTCAACTTGACACGGGATAACTTGACGCCAGAAAAACTTGACGGAGTTGAGAGTTATTACAATTTCGGGACTCTAGTTGGCCAATTTGTACCTTTTTGTCCTCCAATTGTCCCCCTTGTGTGTTTCCTGAGGTTTTCTGAACTAGCAAGCTTTTCCCAATGACTTCAGTTGTATTTTGCTGTATAGTTCAAAGTCGCATTGGGGGTGATGAGCCCCCTGCTTGTGTCTTCGTGTTTTCTCGGAACTGTACTGGAGCCACTTTGTTTCTCCATACTTACCTAGTGTTGTTAAGAACCCTAATAGCCCTGTCGATGACCTCTTTCCTTGTGTTTTCATGTGAAGCTCTAAATTCTATCGAGCCCCCTTGTATTTTCTTGTGCTTTGGAACCCTGCCGGCCTCCATTATTTCTTGCTGGGTCAATCTGGACCCAAATGGGCCATGTGTCTATGGTAATGCTTCCAGCCCCGCAATAAACTCTATTTTGTCTTTTTATGTCTTGGAATCATAGCAGCCCTCATCGTGTCTTGCTATGTTTATCGGGGGCCCAACGGACCCTCTTTGTTTGTATTCGTCGTTTTGAGCCCTGAGAAGCCCCCTCGTGTCTTCATGTGGTGTTGTGTGGAGTCCTGATGAACCCTCTTGCATCTCCTGATGTTTTTAGTCCTATATGGCGCCCCTATTAAGCTTTGCTTTCTCAATCGGGGCTCAAAAAGGCCTTTTTGTGTCTTTACGTGTCATTTCGCCAATGAGCCCCCTCATGCTTTCTATGGTTTTCGGAAATAGCGAGCCCCCTATGCTCACGTTTTTTATGTTTTGGAGTTCTAGCGACCCATTATGTCTTGCTGTCTCAATCGGAAGCCCCTTCTGTCTTTATGCATCGTTTTGTGCTCCGATGACCTCCTTGCCTTGTATTTTCTTGACGGATTTGGAACACTATCGGCCCCTTTGTATCTTTTTTCACTTTGGAGCCTTACCGGCCTCCTATGTGTCCTTTTGTGTCATTTCGAGCCCCAATGAAACCTTCAATGTTTTCTCAAGGTTTTCGGAACTCTAAACGAGCCCGCTCTTGTTTTATTGTGCTTTGAAGTTCTAGAGGCCCTCATTGTGTTCTGCTGTGTAATTTGGAGTCCCAATGAACCCCCTTGGATCTTTATGTGTCGTTTTGAGCTCTGATAAACTCTCTTGTGCCTTCAAGTTGCTTTCGGAATTCTCCTCTTATATCTTCATTATTTTGTGTGGAACCGTGATGAATCCCTTGCATCTACCCAGTGGCGGACTAAGGGGATTGGAGGCCCGGGGCGGAATTGTGAGATGGGGCCCCTAAGGAGTGAAAGTTGAGAATATAAAGGGGGGCTGGCAGACTTTTTGGCCCGCCCTGCCCCGCCGTAATCGAGGAAAAGCCTAAGGAACAAAAAATGAGTTGTTAACTTGACTATAAAACACACAGTAGCGCAGTCAGAATTTGAGGGCGGAGAGGGCAAAGGCAACGGCGAGGGTGCAAGTCAGGGAAAAGTAGCGCCGCAGACGAAATTTTTTGGGCATAATAATAATGATGCTGATGATAATCGGTATATTTCATGCGTTATACGATTTCGGTTTTTGACGTTTTCAGCAAAATTACTTGATAATCAAACTTCTTTCCAGAAAAGTCTTGCGCTTCTTGAAAATTTTTGCCAGAATTTTTTTCTGTATCGGTTTAGTGTGGGATGGAGTGCCGTGGGCGGTTGGGAGGTAGGGGAGTGGGGTCACTCGCCGACTTTCGCCCCCCTTGGCTATGCCACTGATCACCCCAGTACCTACAAGAAGTTTTCGGTTCCAGCTTTGGATGTTGAATTGGATTTGAACTGTTGACTTGATGCTAAAACCTACTCGTATATACAAAATTAGGAATAATGTGAATTTCTACTACCTGCAGCGCGCAGACAAGATAATTTTGTTGTTTTGTTTTTTCTTCCTTTGAAAAAAAAAAGATCTGAAAATGATGAAAAAATACAAAATTTCAAAACTCTTGAGGCCCCTGGCACTGTGATATCCGGGGCCGGGGCCCCTAGAGCCTAAAGTGAAAATAATTCGCAGGGATTCCGTGATACAGACACACCTCTATTGCCTGTGTGTAGACAAGTAGGCCCCCAAACCTGTTGTCATGGGGCCTGCCAAGGTAATTTTAAAATGGAAAAAATAGGAAAACAATGTTTCTCACCTAAGTAATATTGAAAACAAAATGATCATTGAAGGAAAAAATTGAAATTTTTGGATTTTATCCCTTTTTTTTGGTATTTTTTACAAGCAATAGGAATTGGAGGCCCCATCAGATGATTGAGGCCCCGAGGCCCGGGGCGGACCGCCCCCACCGCCCCCCCCTTAGTCCGCCACTGCATCTACCTATGTTTTCGATCTTAGCGGCCCCTATTGTGTCTCACTTTGTCAAACGGAGCCCCAGTGAATCTCTTTTTGTTTTGATGTATCGTTCCAACTCCCGATGAGCCCCCATTTCTTAGTCGCCGGCGGCCTTGACGTCAGGACAACCTGACGCGGCGCGGGGACAGCTTGGCGAGAGACAAAATAATGCTAGAGGCTATAATTTAGAGAGTTCTAGTTGGTCAGTTTTTGTCTTGCTGTGCACTTTGGAGTCCCGATGGGCCCCTTTCAGAATTCTATAGAGCCACATTTTATCTCCTCAGATTTTGTAGTTCTAGTGTTGTTTCGAGTCCCGATGTGCCTCTTGTGTTTTCTTGAGTTGTTCGGAGCTCTAGCGAGCCCCCTTGTGTCTTCCTATGAGCCCACGGGATCAGTTTTTTGAACCTATGGTACCTGACTATAATGAGCCGTTATATCGTTTCATAGCTCTCAAAATCTCGAAAAGCCCCTTTTTGCTTTTCGTGTTGTTCATAGCCCCCATTGGACCCCATTGTGTTTCCAATGGTGTATGAACCCCTGCTGAGCCCCTTGCATTTTTTTATTTACATCTAGTAAGGCATATCCATTGTGCCTTCGCTTGGTATTAGAAGGTCTATCGGGCCCTCTTGCATTTTTACAATCTTAGTAGACACCTTTGTGTCTTCATGTGATATACGTCTGCTGCTTTATAAAAATTCCTGGCGTTAAGTTGTCCGGCGTCAAATTGTCCCGCGTCAAGTTGTCCCGCCGTCAAGTCGGTCGCTTTAAAATTCTTGGCGTCAAGTTGTCCCGCGTCAAGCTGTCATGTACGCGCTTACTATGGATTCTACTAGCTTACTATGTAGGTATTTGACAAATATCTGTGCAAAATTTGGGTTCAATCGGTTAATGATTCAAAAGTTATTCCAAAAAAAAAACAAAATTTTTTGCTCAACTTTGAAAGCTTATAGCTCCGTTATTAGGCGCTTCAGAATTTTCAGCTAATATAGTTTTCAGAAGAGGTCTTCTTCTTTTTTGATTTTCTATCGACCCTGAAAATTTTTCTACTAAAACTTGGGACCAGCCTGTATAGACGCATCTTGTATTCAAGAATATTCCCGCCCTAAGATACCTTGAGGTTCTCGTCGCTTCCATTGTCGTTCCGGTATATTTCCTTGGATGTAGTCCATCCTGAGAGCTCTAGAAAAGTCCATGGGCTTCGCGAATATTCGTGATCTGCAACGAATTCCGTGAAAACACCTTTTGGGATACCATCTTGGGTGGAACTTTACTGATTTTCTGATTTCTTCCCAACTTTTTCAACCGAAATTATGACCGTGATTTGTAAGGCCCATATTATTTTCGAAATTTGCATTGAACTGTAACTATAGGAAAGGAATCATGCGATTCATTAGTCCAAAGTTGTTGAAGTGGATCAAGTCCAAGTGCCGGATGAAACTACTTAGTACATACTTACATGGCATATTTTCCTCAGAAATCCATAATCCTCATCCACGAACCCCTTCTAGGGATCGGACGGTGGGACAGTTCATTCATGGTTGACTTCGTGAATGAAATGATAAAGGAGTGATGGAACGCACTTTTCACGGCGAGCGCGATCCGTCGCGTCCTATTATTACTACACGCATTTTTCCCCTGACGTAAGTGAGGCTTTGGTCACATTTTATCGTTCATCAGTAAACGCGATTGTTCAGGTAAAAGCACGACCAGCCGCGATCCATCAATTGGGATTTTCGGAAAGGGAACTGGGGGGGGGGGAGGTTAAGTCGAAAAATCGACCGCGCGCTTGACATGTGTGCAATTTCGCGTTCTGCTCGCTAGTCGCTATTATAAGCAATCTTTTGTGTAGGTGCGCAAATGATGTAACACAGCACTCGGGTACAAATCTCTCAATCCTTTTATTTTATTTTCCACAATCACATGAGCTAAATGTTTACGAGTACCGGTGACGCCATGTGCTCATCCTCTGCTCTCGAGGTCGGGGATCGGGGCGCGTCCGCTGGTTCCGACGACTCTCGCAGTCTTGCCAACTGCGCTCCCCACCTGGACAGGACCGACTTTAGCGTGCTAGGCCCTTCGTGTCGCTCACATTCGGCGATCCTGACAAGCAGCTCGCTGCTACTTGAAGAGAATTTTTCTCGGTACGGTCCATTTGCAGCAATTGTCCTGCCTCCTCGGCCCTCCTGACTCGAGGTGCCAAACCGAGCATCCAATCCTTGCAAAACAAACGCAAATCAGTAAAAGTAAAATAAGAAGAATACATTGAAGTTCAACCATCAAATAATCAGCGCCATAAAATTTGCGATGGTCATAACTCTCAGGCCAACCATCGCAAAATTCCAGCAAGAAACATCAATCACCATAAAATCCCACTGGGCATAACTCTCAGGCCACCCAGCATAAGATTCCAGTGACATTCATCAAACAATCACCATAAAATCCCACTGGGCATAACTCGCAGGCCACCCAGCATAAGATTCCAGTGATACACATCAAACAATCACCATAAAATCCCACTGGGCATAACTCTCAGGCCACCCAGCATAAGATTCCAGTGATACACATCAAACAATCACCATAAAATCCCACTGGGCATAACTCTCAGGCCACCCAGCATAAGATTCCAGTGATATTCTTCATAAGATTTGTGATGCTATGTATTTTTCTTTAAGTCATCACAATGGCCAATTCACTTCAGTGTATACAATCAGCATTTCGAACAATTAGAATTGCAAGTAAATTCAATCACAGTAATCACATCAATCAGCAAACAAGCACCATAAAATCCCACTGGTCATAACTCTACGGCCAACCAGCATAAGATTCCAGTGATGTTTACTATCTAACGGCTCAAGGCAATATTTCAAACTTATGAATTGGAAATACAGCAACATTATACTTCAAAACAGTTACTGTGACGAGTTGAGAAAGTTCAATTATTATTGACGTTCAATTTAAATAAAATCAACTTACTTTTTGTCTTTTGCTGACACTAAGAAACAGACAATGTCTTCCTTCAATGTTACACAAGAAGACGGCTGAAACTCAAGAAAACTTTAGAAATCTGTGCATTGTACTTCTTAAAAAAAAAATCATTTTTGTTTTCATTTTTTTTTTTTCATTTTTTTCTTTTTTGAACACTGAAAAGAATGCTATACATACAAAAAAAATAATTTCACAATACTTTATGGTTCCTCAGCATCCAGAATTAACCATAATTTTAGATGTTCTATCCCATAAACACCAGAATAAGGTTTTGTGGATCGCGTGGATCCTGGGATATCTTTCACTTGATATCGATCGTTCGGCAGCACGGCAGAAATACGAAATGGGCCCTTCCACTTGGGCAGTAGTTTTCTACTGGACCCAGAGCCAACGATTGATGAAATTTTGACCAAGACTAAATCACCGAGTTCATAAGTAGGTGGTTCAGCACGAACTTTATCAAACCGCGATTTTTGCAGGTCCTGATTTTGAGAGATTAAGGTTGAGATTTCGCGACGGATTTTAGTCACATCAACTAGAGGAGGTTCAATGACGCCGTCAATGTTAAGAGGGCCACTTCGATAGCCCAACAAGGCTTCTGTTGGGGTCACCCCCAAAGCTCGATTGACGGTGTTGTTCAGTCCCAATTGAATGTTTGGAATATTTGTATCCCAATCTTGCTCGTTCGCGTTGGTATTCATTGTGGCTAAAGCGCCAAGAATGGTGCGATTGTATCTTTCGACCTGACCATTGCCGCGAGGTAAACCAATGGCATTCAGATGATGACAAATATTACGATCCAAGCAAAAAGTTCTCAGCGGTTTTGATACAAAAGCAGTGCCTTGATCGGAAATAAGGCGACGAGGTACGCCAAAAATCTTGATGATTTCAAGTAATTTGTCGATTACGTGTTTAGTTTTGGTACTTTTGACTGCGTAAATGAAACAAAATTTTGTAAAAGCATCCACTAGGACCAGGATCTGAGTGTTACCTTCAGTACTCTTCACAAACGGACCGAGGTGGTCGAGATGCAAGGTGTGGAAAGGGCGCGGTGCTTTCGTGATGGGATGTAATTTGCCCGGCTTTTTACCCGCTGGAGTTTTGTGGTATAGACAATTGATGCAGGCTTTCACATACTTTTTAATGAATCGACGCATGCCTGGAAACCAGTAGAGACTGGCAATTCGCTCGAAAGTCTTGTCATATGAAAAGTGACCGATGTCATCATGATTAAAACGTAAAATTTGCCACCTGCAGGTCTTAGGAATGTAACCACGATTCCCCTTCGGCGTGCAACGAAAAACCAGGCCTCGACGAAGATCAAAATTTTTGAAGACATCCACGTTAGCAGTGCGGTCGCCAGAAAGCAGAATAGTTTTGATTCGTTGAATTTCAGAGTCGTTTTGCTGTGCCGCCAACAGCCAGTCAGTATGCAAAATTGTGGCACAAACAGCTTTGGAGGTGAAAGGCGGATTGCGGCTGAGACAATCGACATGACGCATGGAAGACCCAGCTCTGTGACATATTTCAAACTGAAAAGATTGTAAATCCAAAACCCACCTCCCAATGCGTGGATTGATGTCTTTTTTTGTGAATGCGTTTTTTACAGCAGAACAGTCAGTGATGAGTTTAAAGGGTTTACCCAAGAGGAGGTGACGAAATTTTTTCACAGACGCAGAAATTGCCAAAGCTTCGAGTTCGAATGAATGATAGCGTTGTTCCGTGGGAGTCGTATGTTTACTAAAATACGCAACTACCGTTTCGTTCTTGTTTGAACTGATCTGTGTGAGCATTCCTGCCACGCCCAAGCGACTGGCATCTGTGTATAAAATTGTTTCTTTGGTGGTATCAAAAATTGACAGAATGGGTTGTGAAGTAAGATGATCCTTGAGACATTGAAAAGCCTCTTGCTCGGCCTTACCCCAACACCAAGTGACTGATTTCTTCAGAAGGTTCGTTAAAGGTTTGGACTTGTTCGAGAAATAACTGATGAATTTACGAAAGTGACCAACAAGACCAAGAAACTGTCGCACATTGTGAATGTTTGTAGGGATCGGAAAATTCTCAACGGCTTCGATCTTGGACTTGGATGGTGAAATGGTTCCGTTTTCGATTGTATATCCCAAGTAGTCGATTTTTGTTTGCAGAAACTTGCATTTGGCCAAATTTAATAGGATGTGATTTTTGTGAAAAATCTCCAAAACTTCACGAAGAAGAGCAAGACCTTCTGCTGCTGTCTTCGAAGGGATCAACACGTCATCCAGATAAAGAAGAACTTTCGAGAAACGTAAGTCACCCAAGATTTGATCCACAACCCTTTGAAAGAAAAAGGGTGCATTTGAAAGACCTTGTGGCACACGAGTAAATTCGAATTTACCCTCAGGTGTAATGAAGGCTGTGAATTTCATTGAGTTTTCATCAAGCTTGACATGGTGATACCCGGACCGGAAATCAAGTGATGTAAAATACTTATATCCGTGGAGACGATTTATAAGGTCCTCGATAATTGGAAGAGGGTACTTATCTGGAACAAGTTGCTTATTCAGCGCTCGAAAATCGATTACCAAACGTTTTGTACCATCCTTTTTGTTTGTCAAAATGACATTACTTGAAAAGGGCGAGGTTGATTGACGAATAATTCCAGCACTCAGAAATTTATTCAGAAGATCTCTCAGTTCTAACTTTTCCGACTCAGACATTCGGAAAGGGCGATGATTGAAAACCCGGTCTGAAGAGAGCTCTAATTTCATTTCCATATTTGGAATCGTCCCAATTTCCACTGGATCGGAAGAGAAACAATCATCAAACTCCTCCAACAAGTTCTGCAACTGAGTATCAAGCTGGGATTCAACGGGGCCAACGGAAATGGTATTTGGTTGAAGTGATACAGACCGCACATGAGAAGCCTCAAAGAAATTCAAAACGTTTCCAACCCGTTGATACCAAATTTTTGTATTCTCCGTATAATTCTGGCCGATTAAAATTTCAGCTGAGGGAATGCAGTTCTCGACAACCAGGAATTCAATATTCAACTCAGTTGAGTCAATCTTTACATCACAACAAACTTTTGCACTAGCACTCATATCTCTGCCACCACACAAAGTCAAAATTATGGGCCGGGAAAGTGTTGCAACTGGAAATCCTAATTTTTCAACCATTTTTTGAGAAATGAGTGAACATTCGGAACCGAAGTCAATAAATGCTTGCTCTTTGAATTGATGGTTTAGTTCAATGGTTTTGAAAAATTTATTTTCACGACCGTCATGATTTACCACAAACACATTTTTCTTGGCTTCAAAATTGTTTTCACTTTTTGTACCAGAAGAATCTCGTTTGTTTTTATAACAAACAGAAGCAGCATGCCCTTCTTTGTGACAATAGGAACAGGCTTGTCTCTTTCTTTGCATTTGACCTTGACTGATTTCCTGTTTATGATGTGCCTCAATCTGGTTGGTGTTAGCATCGGGACAAAACACAGCTTTATGGCCCAACTTACCACACGAGAAACAAGTCAGTGGTGAACTTTTGTAAACTGGGGGATCAACCTTCTTAAAATGAAATTTTGAACGAGAAAAAGTTCTACCCTGATGTTCACCTATCCCAGAAGTGAAGAAAGGTTTAGACTGGCGTTTCCAAGTACTTTTAGTCTGCTGAACCTTTTCATGCCCATATGAAACTGAGCCCTCAGTTGTTTCCTCAAAGGACTTTAGATAATTAGCAAGACTTGACGCGTCACTGATGTTGCTAGCTTTGATTGCAAATTTAAGATGTGCATCTTTCAAATCACCAACTATCAAGTTCACTTCATCACGAGGAGTCAAATTCAAATTTAGTTTCCGAATAAGTGACAATTTTTTATGTGCATAAAGAAATAAACTTTGATTTGGAAACGGCTTACAGGCCAGCATAGTGGTCATCAGCGAGTGTAAATCACGTGAAGGTGGAAAAGTATTTTGCAATAAAAGTTTCCACTCGGTCCATGTGGCAGGAATATTTTTCAGCGTATGATACCATGTAACAGCAGCGCCTCTAAATTTGTTGACAGCCACGTGACACGTATAATTATCCGGCCAAGAATAAATTTTTGCAACTTCGTCTAATTTACTGACCCAACGGTCCACATCATCCTCGACAGGATTGAAAAAACTGATATCTGTGTCATGTGCAGACAGCGAGAAATGATGCCTCTGCTGCACGTTCAAGATTTTGTCTAAAAGCAGTGTACTTTCCTGAATATTCTGCAGGGACGACAGCGGTGGTTCGGCTCTCGCAAATATAGGTGTAGATTCCCGATGCATCGGCCCGCTTAATGGAGAAGGCGATTCAGCTACGCCAGAAACCACTGTTTCGTGTCCTGTTGGAACTGCTGGCCGAGACACCTGCGGCAGCAGTGAAGGTGTACGGGGACGAGTGTACCCCGCCGGCGCTCTATGCGATACCACCTGAGTCTCGAGCGGCAGCGACAAATTCTCGATTTGAATTTCCTGCGGTCGAACCGAAGCGTTCCTAGAGAGGTCCAAGGGCGAAGTGTCCTCGAGCGGTGCCACCGAATCCAAGACTCCATCCTCTGTACCTGTTCTTACTTGGAAACGTTGTGTATTGGAATTTTCGGCTTGTGTTTCCGTAACTCTGCGTGCGGACTTCCTTGGCCGTGCCCCTTCCGATGATGTAGAGCTCGCAGACGACGACGATGATGTTCGATGGCTTCTCTTTCGCTTCCTTTGTCTGCGATCGCGGTGTTTGTGTTTTCTTTTGTGATGGCGACGACCGCCATGGTGTTTTTCGCGTCTTTCCTCATCCATTTTCCTCAAGTCAGGTAACAACGATGCGGTGTGGGCAAGATTTACGACACACTTCTGATATAAGCAATCTTTTGTGTAGGTGCGCAAATGATGTAACACAGCACTCGGGTACAAATCTCTCAATCCTTTTATTTTATTTTCCACAATCACATGAGCTAAATGTTTACGAGTACCGGTGACGCCATGTGCTCATCCTCTGCTCTCGAGGTCGGGGATCGGGGCGCGTCCGCTGGTTCCGACGACTCTCGCAGTCTTGCCAACTGCGCTCCCCACCTGGACAGGACCGACTTTAGCGTGCTAGGCCCTTCGTGTCGCTCACACTATTATGCTCGCTACGCAATTTTCGGATCAAGCCATCCATGACTTTTCCACAAAAAACAAGGCGGGCGGCCCGTGGATGGGGGGCAGCAGGCGAGGGGGGTGTAATCAAAAGCCGACTACCTACACCTATGGATATAGAAGGAAATATGTAAATTTCAAGCCATAGCTTCGCCCTGCAAATTATGGTCATAAAAGTACGACTGCAAGGGTCGTTAATTTCGGTGGGTACGTACCTATTGCTTTTTGCGCTATTTTTAATTTATTTATGGAGCAGTAAAGCTGCACTACGTAGTTTTACATTGCAGAGACTTTCTGGGCGTTAACAAAAAAATTTCTGCGATTGCATTGCCTTGCACAAATTCTGCATCGATGCTTTTATAGAAATCATTGCTCAGTGTATTATATATTTCATGTACTGATAAGTGACATTCATTTTTTTTTCATCACTAATTATTCTTATTATTGGAAGTGGCTTGCAAGTTCACTATGGACAAAAATAATTCAGATCTTTACTCATAGGATTCCTAAATGAAACCCAAAATTAGGTTGTATAAAAAATCTCTCTTTCCACGTGAATTGTATATTATGTTATGTATATTTAGCGACGCGTTTCGGCCTTACAAATTTGGGCAAAGTGCCATCATCTTCAAAGCAATAAATGTCATTACACCGAGACTGACTTTTTCATACAACTTTATTTCTACAAGATGCCTCCATCAAGAGAATCCCTGAAGTTTTACGATAAAATCCAAAATACTCTAATCTGTACCTACACCGTCCTATACACGTGCCTTTATCTTTTGAAGGGGGCTCATCACTGCAAAGGCATTAAGGCTCAAAGATCCGAGAAGTGAGAGTAGAAAATGCGAAAACCAATAAGTATAGGTACATATGAAAGTCGCCGAGGAATAGGACATGACTCTGAAGTTCCCAAGAGTGTTACCATCGCAGTAATATAATCGAGATTATTTTCTATCCACAGAATTTTTTTAATGTTATTATTGCAGGTAACTTTTAGGCGGATAGCCTGCAGTTGCCTGCGGCAAAATAATTTTCTCCCTTATTTTTGATCTTTGTTCCTCAAAATATTCATAAATTTTATCACACAAGAGCGTTTGCAAATTTCGAAAATAGTATTTTATGTTACTAGCGCCGAAAACCGGGCATAGCATAACGAACGTGAATGCAGCTCGAGGCCCTAGGCCGAGAGCTGCATGTAAGAGAGTTATGCTATGCCGTTTTCAGCGCGAGTAGCATACATCGTTTTTCGTGCTGCTTTTAATAAAATTACGAATAAATAAGATCATATCGCAATAATCATTGGAATAAATTTCAAGTTGGTACTTCTGCCATTTATCACCAAGGCACGAGGCATATACCTACTAGATGTAGATTTTTGTGTGTCAAATGTCGATTTGGAGAATTGCGTCCCATGTTTGAATTTTCTTGCTTAAAACTGCCCTCCCCCTCCCCAATTAGAAAGGCCATCCCCCAAAAATCCCGAAATCACTGAGCTCTAGTGTCTTGTGTGACGACGAAACACAGAAAATGGCATGAATTATTCACTTTTAAACCTTGGCGCCACAAAACGTCAGAAATCATTCTGCAATTGTGCCAACAGCTATTAGAAAAATGACCCTAGAATATCAATTTTAAAAATGATTATTTATGATTTTGACTGATTCAAACCGAAAATTTCAAGATATAACATTGGAAACGTGGTCTCTCTTGAATTCTGCATGATTTTGCAAGGTTAGTTTATTTTTTACGTGTACTTTTTACTTTGCCGCTCTAGATCTTTTTCTGAATATTACAGTGCAGGACAGCGAGCGTATATTGTCATTTTCGGTTATGGCAGCACGAAAAATATTTTACACACGCTATTTCGTAACGACGCCATTTTAGAAGTGGCGCTCAGTCATTTTGGTATCTCCACATAGGGGACTATGAGAAATGAATGGTCTCTTGCCCCCTTCAGAAAGAAGCCAATGGTATAAATTTTTTAGCGCATTTTCCATCTTGATGAAAATCGCTATTGCAACCGCTTTGTCCGTCCGTCCGTCCGTCCGTCCGTTCCTCGAACTCCTCCCAAACTAGACGACCTAGCTTACTAATTTTTTTGCTGTTACATAGCTGCCACTCCCAAAGGAGGGCTAGGCTATATTGGATGTCCATATTGCGCCGCCAACATAGAGAAAACCGCCCCCGATGAACATGAAATAACATAATATTGCACTTTCTACCAGACCTGATGCTCTGGTGTTCTCATTTTTTGAATAATACATAGTTGCCACTTATAAACGTAAGCCAAGAAACATTCCGTCTTCAATATGCGCCGCCGACATGAAAAAACTGCTAAAAACCGCCTCCAATCACTTTAAAATGAAAAACATAAACCCGAAGACATAGCGGTCTGATTCTTTCGGTATATAAATAGCTGACTAAAAATGAGAAAGGATAGGCTACTTTTGGTTAGTCGCCGCCCCCAGATTTCGCCCCCAAACGATAAAAAGTGCAACTTTCATAAATGTTACTGATTGAGATGTTCCCTTAAACATTTAGAAACTGCCAACTCAAATTGTGCAACATTTGCTCAGCCGAACGCTGCCGCTCCCACACGCCGCCTTCAAAGTAAGAGATAAATGAAAAACATGAACCCGAAGACATAGCGATCTAAGTTTGTCGCTATATGGATAACTGACTGAAAATGGTAAAGGATAGGCTACTTTTGATATGGCGCCGCCTCCAGCTTCCGCCCCCAAAAGAAAAAAAGTGCGACTTTCAACAATTTTCACTGATTCAGCTGATAATGTTACCTCGAACATTTAGAAACTCTTGACTCAAACTGTGCAAGAATTTCTTTGCCAAACTCTGCCGCTCCCACACGCCGCCCCTAAAGTGAGAGATAAATGTAAAACATTAACCTAAAGACATAGCGATCTAATTCTTTCACTATATTGATAGCTGACCAAAATTGAAAAAAAAGGCCACTTTTAATTAGCCGCCGCCTCCAGCTGCCGCCTCCAAACCAAAAAAATGCAACTTTCACAATTTTCACTGATTGTCATATTTCCCTTACATTTAGAAACTCTCAACTCAAACTGTGCAACAGTTACTTTGCCGAATGCTGCCGCCCCCACACGCGGCCCTCAAAGTGAGAGATGAATGAAAAACATAAACCCGAAGACATAACGATCTAATTCTTCCGCTATATGGATAGCTAACTAAAAATGGGAAAGAGTAGGCTACTTTTGATATGGCGCCGCCTCCAGCTTCCACCCCCAAAAGAAAAAAGTGCAAATTTAAATAATTTCCACTGATTTACATTTTAATATTATCTCAAACATTCAGAAACTCCAAACTCAAACTGTGGAAGAATTTCTTTGCCAAACTCTGCCGCTCCAACACGTCGCCCGCGCCCCCAAAGTAAGAGCGATCTAATTGTTGCGCTATATAGATAGCTGACTAAAAATGGGAAGAGATAGGCTACTTTTGATTAGTCGCCGCCTCCAGCTCCCGCCCCCAAACAAAAAAATGCAACTTTCACAATTTTCACTGATTGTCATATTTCCTTGAACATTTAGAAACTCCTAACGCAAACTGTGCAACAGTTACTTTGCCGAATGCTGCCACCCCCACACGCTGCCCTCAAAGTAAGAGATGAATGGAAAACATAAACCCGAAGACATCGCGATCTAATTCTTTCGCTACATGGATAGCCGACTAAAAATGGGAAAGAATAGACTACTGTTGATTAGTCGCCGCTACCAGATCCCGCCCTCAAACAAAAAAATATTGATGAGTGAAAGAATTTTCATTCAAATCTATTTCATTGGCAAGTACCCCATTCTGATAACAAAATATCACAATGAGTTTCGAATGAAGAAAGTGGGCAAGGAATGGTGTTTCTCCCTCAACCAAATTTCTTTACGTTCATAATATGCCTCCTTGAGAAAATGCGCTACTGAGACTCACGCACGTGAAGGCATACTCACTTGTTTAACCTACGGCACCTGACTATTACCAAAGAAAAACAAGGTTATTGCAATATTTGCTAGAGACTCCGACTCGAGGATAAGTCAAGAACTCAGAGACTCTGACTCAAGGATGATAAGCAACAAACCCGGAGACTTCGACTCGAAGATAAGCCATAAACTCGAACAACTGGTGAAGGAGCCGTTCGAATTCTTACCGTAATAATAACGAAACTTCTGACCTTTTGAGAACTCTCTCAATTAGACAAGCTAATGTCCGATTGCGGCTGTGATGAAAAACTCTTGATGGGTTTTGGTTTAAGGATGTTTTACTACAGTGTTCAGTATAAATGCAAATTCTAATTATCAACTGAATTTCATTACACAATCCAGAATACAACAAACAACAAGAAACAAAAAAGGTTCTGGAAAAAGGTGATGATTTTTGCAGGAATCACGATCAAACTAATTGGCATTTTGACAGTCATTGCACATCATACTTTTCATGACTGTTGAGTGATTTTTGCACACAAAATAGTTGCATTTGTCGAATCTTGTGAGTACTTTCTTGGTTGAACTCTGATAACAAGTTTTGCCAACAGCAAAAACAACCATCTTTTGCTGACAGCATCATTCTCGTTCGTATTACTGTCTTCTTCCGTAACAACACAACTTTCATCTAAACTACCGTTTTCAGCACTTAGCGGATTGTCTTTCAATATTATTCGAGATTGAAGACGGTGAAAAAAGGTCTGGGCATAAAAAACAGACATGCACAATATTGAATTTCCAAAGCGATGATAAAACTTAATTTTTCATAGAAGTTTCAGTGGTGAAACGCCGATTACTAACAGGGTTGTCCTTGACCTCAGGCTGACAACATATTTTTTATGACGTATTGAGTGAAGTAATCGACCTGAAATCATTGGAAGATCTAAAACTCGAATAAAAAAATAACTGGATGAATATCATTGGAACTCCTGTAGTTATAAAGAATAAACATGTTCTGGGGTCAAACTTGACTCTCCTAGACCCCCTTTGGCCATCCGAAGGTTAAAGGACTGGTCTGGGGAAGCTAAATTTCATCCATCAAAAAATGTAAAAAAAGGAACAATGGGTTGAATAAAGATTAAACAATTGCTTTTGCCTAAAATCTGCCAGGAAAAAACGGCGAAACATTTGGAAATGAGACTTTAAACCAATGTTATTATTTCAATCAGTTACTCAAATGCTCTGTGAAACCTGAAATAATGAGTTTCTTGAAGTTTCTGAGTTTTTTGAGAATTTTCTAAGAACAAAAATCGAGCAAAAGCAATTGCTTAATCTTTATTCGTGAGGCACATTGTCCAATATTACCCTTTTGAAAACTTATCACCTCCGACTTATCACTCCACAATTTTTTCCACAAAGAAATCTGTTATGAGGGATACAATACTTTCCCAGCGGTATCTAGCAACGTGAGCAATGATTTTTGTCGAAACGTCCCTCCAAGAGGAATAAGCTAGGATTAAATTGGATTTAAAAACAATTTTGTTCCTTCGAAATTGCTAGAGTACAAAACGTGGAAGCAATTTTTTGAGTAGATCTTTTTTCTGGGAAATCTGATAAAGTTGAAAGTTGGTTTGAAAAATTGGTAAAGATATCCTTGATTCCATAACCACCTCGATTACCACCAACTGGAGTAGAATTGTGTATAATACTGCTAAGAAGATATACGTACTTTGGAGCTTGAAGCTTCCGCTCTCGTTTCATTCAGGATTTATGAAAATCTAGTTTTACAAACTAATGAAGCAGGTAAAGAAAGTGTAAACGGTTATGGGCATGGACAATTATTATCCCCCACATGTGAGTCTAGGTTTCAGAAAGAAAAACTGGAGATATGTGAAAATTAAAAAAAAAAAATTCTCCCAATCGTAGAAATTGATAGAAAAACAAGGTTCATTTTGATTTTTTTTTATGTGAATTAGTCCACGGATAAAAAGGTTTCTGGAAATGCATTTCCTTGAGTCGAGAATTCTTCTTTCAAAAATTATTCAAAACTCCCCTCTCGACTATGCACGATTTGCAGAATGTTGGCACCTAAGATGAACATATCGTGGAGTTCATCCTCGAGTTTATCAGAGGTCGAAGATGCACCACAGATTTTTCAAACGTATGAAATGTTCAAGTTTCGTTTTGAAAAGATCACCACCGGCAAACGAAATCGTGTCGCATTTGAAAATGGGCCTATACGCGACGCTCAATACAATGTAAGTACTTTAGACGAAATTTCTCGAAAGAGTCGGTCGCTCAGCAGGAAATGTCAGCTGAGGTCTACCACCGAACGTGAGTCGTCTTGATGGCCAAAAGTCGGGTGAACGGCCGTTCCAGGTGGTATCGGCCAGAAAAAAGTTTGAAAATTCATAGCATCCGACCATTATACCGACTTAATGACTGATTTAACTGAAAATACTTTTAATCATCAACAAGAGTGATAAAGAGTATTTCCTGAAAATTTCCAGAAAATATATCCATTGGTTGAAAAGACTTTTTTTTCAATTTTTTTTTTCAAAACGTCGGTAACAGCGAGGAAACTTCAGTGGAATTTTCATTTTTGTATTTTTCAAATATTGTCATGCCACTCTAGCAGTTTTTTGAGTTTTCAATCCAGCAGTGCTGTATGTTTAGTTTTTTTTTAGTATATTTGTGACGTCACAAATATATTTTTAAAACACGCATTACGGCCGCAATTTTGGGAATAAGTATAATAAAAAGAAAAAATACGGGCTATTTTTGACCATACTATCGATTAAGCTAATAAAAAAAATTGGGCAAGTACCCCATTATTATATTCTTTTGTTTTTTCTCAATTCGTTCAGCATCAGCCTGAAAGGTCGAATCCACATCGGATAGCTTTAGTGCTATTAAATGTAGAAGTTTTGAACTTTGATATTTTTTTATTTTTTGCAGGTGACTGTTGAAAGAATCCATTGGACTGTTCCGGGGGCTGTTGAAAATTCGGAATGGAATGTTTTCAACTGAATACCTTACCTTGTATGTAAAACCGGCGCGTGCTAGCTACATGGAAGTATGTATTCACAAAACTCCAGGATGAGCACTGGTTTTTATTTGATATGAGCCAATATTGCGCTTTTTATTTCCGGACTTCGGATAATCATTTTAAGAGCCGCGATATCTCCAACTTCAAGGGAAGTTCAACTCGCCCACCGGCAGATTGTCGGAAAATCTGGACAAATTTCAGGGTTCGAGAGTTCAGTGGTGCCTGTGGTGCTTATCCAATATTCGAGAGGGGAAATTGGTTAGGAAAAGGGCTCCTATATTGCATGCATGTTTATATCAGTTTTTTATTGCGTAGGTATGTGTATCGTCTAGCTCTGGCACACATCATGTTAGAGAAGCAATTCTTTTTTATCAGCCAAGTGAGCAAGAAATAAAGTTGGCACTGATGCCTGCGTCGTCATAAAATGATCGTTGGAAGTTGGAAGCTTTACTTCGCGTGGGCCCTGAGGGAAAAGCTCGATGGAATATGTTCGACGACAGCTGCATTTTTTAAAGGCTGGTTTTTAATATGAGTTTATATTGAATATTTTATGAAAGATTGTGGCCATAAGCCGTAATGTATCTTTATTGCTCAGCGTTGACAGTGTGAAGCAAACAATGGAAAATGAATACCGATGCAGGCGTGTCAGAAAAGAGAAGATCCCCGAGCTCTCAGCTTTCCGACCGAAAAATAATACCAAGGTGTTCCAAACTCATCGTAAAAAAGTTCAAAATAGTTCAGGGAAATGCCCCAAGAGTGTCAGAATAATAATTTGAAAAAAATGTTGGTTGGTATTTAATTTTGAGAAATATGGGAAGTCAGAAGATAAGAATTTTTGTATAGAAATTTTAGACGTTTGGAAGGTGAATAGTAGTCAAAAATAAAACTCAAGGACATTTTTGTATATGAGCTCATCCCCTTGAATTTTACTATGTAGAGATGTAACTTGATATAAACTGCTCAACAACTGGAATTACGGTATCGAAAATTTTACCTTTTTTCAAAATGACGTAATTTTGGATTGACACCCGATTTTGAATTTGTTTTCACAGTTTTTTAGATCAATTTTTCAGCAATCCATCCCATTGACGAGATTTACCATTGCGACATTTAGTATTTGATTTCAATTACTTTTTTTGTAGGGTGGAATGGGAAACATTGCAAAATTGTGCTGAGTTCTACCGATCCCCCATAGTGTACTTGAAATAGTAAAAAAAATATCTCTAGCTCGAAGAAAGTAGTTCTCAAATGGTTTTTTGCTATAATTATTATGGTTAGCTCATTCCCACCTGTTCAACATGTTAAAATCATACATCCTTGTGACGCGTAATACTTAGTATACAGGGTGAAAATTGAAAAATAAATATTTGAAATTTTTTATTTCGATGAAACAATCCTCGAGAAAAACAGTCTCTCATTATTTAGCGACCTTATAGTCTCCTATTGAACATTTGAAAAATATACCCCTCCATAGTCGCTGGTATCCTACGTACAGGGTGAAATCAATATTTTTCAATGTTTTTCATCTTAATCAAATCAATCCAGACAAAAACCAATCCCAGCTCGGTTACAAGCCTATTATCTCTCATTCAAGATATAAAAATGACACATTCCTCAAGCTCCCTAAACACAACCTACAGGGTGAAACATACTTTATTTGTTTCATTTTTTTTCTGGATAAAATTGATTAGGATGAAATCTTTTCTAGTTTACTGGAAAGCTCAGAATTTTCCGCAAGCCATATAAAAAATTTGCATTTCTAATACCACTCTGACTTGATATACAGGATGAGTTATATGTTGCTTCAACTTTTGTTGTGCAAGGAGTTGCTAAGGAAATTGTCCTTGCAACTCCTTCCAGCTCGATCTGAGGATAATTTACGTAAATACCCACGAAACTCAACACCTTAAGCTGCTGGTATTCCAAGCAGACCAAATTGAACGGTGAATTTTACGTGGATTTCTGTAAGGATAATAATTGGACACGTTACAAAGTGTGCATGCGTATCATCGAGTGCCCGAGCAAGTAAGAAACTCTCGGATATGTATTTTGGCCGTTTGAGTCTCATTAGTGGGAGCGAAACGACCAGACAGGAACGCTCGGCAATACACAAAGATCATGAACTGAATAATGTGTACTTGATCCAGTGTACACGCTAGTGGGATGTTTTACAACACCTCCTGTAGGTAAAACTATGAACTTTGAGGTTAGAATTCAGCACATTTCGATGCAGAATGGATAACTTCACCAAATTAAATCACAATTACTTTGAACGCAAAAGTAGACGGGAGCGAAAACCCACCCCCTTCCTCCATATCTTTTGAAATTAACGTCAATAATCTTGATAAATATCGTACTCATGTTCTCGAGTGGATAGAATCCACCTGATCTAGACGATTCGCATCAGGTCGCAGTGTACAAGTGCGAAGCTCTGGGCATTTCTAGAGTATACGCGTGAGCTTGGCAATTGAAATCACATGAGAGACTCAACAGCCGAATAGAAAAGATCAGCCGAAATGGCAGAAGTGCCCCCGTTCTCGAATACGCGGGAAGCACGCGAAAGGTGTAAGATTTTTTGGGATTCACCTGAAAATCGTATGTTGAGTCATTGTGGAATTTGCTGGAGGACCGGTGAAACTTTGACAACACTTATCGCAAGTATATAAAGCACCGATCCTCGGCTTACGAACCGGTATTTAATCCAAAGCGATACCGACCGGATAAGAGTAGTAATCAGCAATATTCCCGAGCGTGAATAATTGTTCGCGTGTATTTATTGTAGTACGCAGTAATAAACAGTGTGTGATTTAAAACGATCGCCTCAATAATGAACGAACCTAAACGCGAAATACGTAACAATAGTATAGCCATAAGGATGTCAGTTTGTCACAATGCCGCATGCAACAGTTTGCAAGACAGATTGACATATTTGTCAGTTTAGATTACCGCGACCTACTTATCCCGGCGAAAAAATGGAAGATTATCATCGCAAAATGGATGGCACATGCCTAGACCAGATTAGACCCGGTTATAACATAGTGAAGATAGATGAAGATAGATTTCAAGCCGAATAATATTTCGAACCCTTCTGGGGTACACGTCAGATTTATCGTTCGCATTTTCCTTTATTCACCCGCAACAATTAAGGGAGATATGGGGGCTTAATTGTTGTTTACGGCTCGATTGTTTAGTGTAATTAAGTGCAGACTCTCTGGCTTTTTATCGTTTCGCTCCGCTGTGGACTTTGTACATTGTTCATGGGGATTTTTAATTAATTAACAAGAAGACTGGAAGGATCATTGAGCTAAAAACAACGCTCATAAAATACATAAACGATGAAAAAAGCGACGGAAGATGATTTTAGGGGAGGAAGCATTTGTGCGGGAACGCCTGGAAACTCCTCAGAAATGGGTGCTACTATGCAACCCAATCTGATGGTGTTGCATCTAAATTTCAGAGTTTGCCCAGAATTCTGGATGCGATGATTCTGAGACACCTGTGTTGTGTGTTGTAAATAAAATACATCAATTTTACTTCACATATTTTCATTGATTGTGTAAATAGAAGGGGTCCTTTGAGTTTGAGAAAATTTTGGACTTGTAAAAAGTCAGCGCTACAACTTCATGATTTATTTTTCGAATACCTACACACTAGCAACATCCTCATCTTCACTGCTGAAATCAGAAGAAGTTGTAATACTTTATTATGAATTTTTTTTACCATGAAGTAGGCATTTCGCACATATGGGTAAGCCAAAAAAAAAACTTCCATTTTCTCCGCCAAATTCTGGGTGAAAAATCAGACTGTCCTGCGTTGACTCTTGACTACCTTTTCCAAACGACTACTTTACCCAAACTCGAGCCCAAACTTGAGAATAAATTTCTTAGTGGCATTGTCAAAATTATCAAAATTGCTGTAAAACAAATAGGTACTCGATTTACCACATGATTTACTGTAAGGTATATGATATATCCATCCAAGAACTACAAAGGACTCCAATAATTGTTAAGAGCCAGCTGAGAATCATATTAATTTTCAACACTTCAACACTACACTAAAAATAAACTGAACGGAATCGATCAAACATAGTACATAGTCAGGGGGCATAGGGTCAAAAAAGGCTTGGCCGTGTGCAGCTTCGTGAAGATATATAGGGATATGTCCTAATCGATTCCTGGGCGATCAAGGACCATGAAAAATTATGGTGGAATATTGACATCTGCTGCAGGCAAATATGGTGGAGGCGCCAAAATGGGCTTCATCTGATGATAAGAAACTGGCTGTAGCTCGTTTGTTTTCCAACGGATTTCAACATCTGAAACATAATTTTGTAGACAAGAAAATTCTCTTCTCATTTCATGCTCAAGTTTACAAACGTCATTCCGGGGAACTGTCAAAATTGTCTTCATAAGATATGCTAAATTCCGGCCTTTTTTCAAGGTTATCTGATATTTTTGAAACTTGGCAGTATTATAGATCTTGAGGTGCCCTTTCCGAATTTTCACTTTTCCACTTCGTATATTTGCCGTTTTGGCCGCCATATTGGAAAAAAGGCGCTCAAAAAACAGTTTTTTGTCAATATCTTTATTTCAGTCAATGTGAGGTAGAAGCGTTTCTTTGCGAATGGAAGCTTATTTAATTCTCTACAATTTGACACCTTACTCGTGTACGTGATATTTCCGGTTCTTGGGTTATGGCTTCCAGAGCCCCCTGAAGCATCAACTTTTGTCATCCAATCAGCATGTCAAGTTGAGCTTAGCTCCACGTGGCAGTCAAATTAACCATAAATAATGATGAATTGTCAACCACAGACCATTATTATCCAGAAAATCAATCATGGTAACGGTTGCTATGCAACTACAGGGTGAACTCGAAGGGAAAATAAACTTTGAGAAGGTATAGCTTGAGAACCGTAAGTCGCACATGAGTGATTCAAACGTCAAATTATAGAAAATTAATTAGACCTCAACTTTCGATATGAATTCTGATGTTTTATGACGAATTTTCAAAAAATAATCGAGAATATGTTTTTTTGGGCGCCATTTTTTCGAAATTATGGCCAGAACAGCAATGATACGAAGTGGAAAAGTAAATATTCTGAATGATGACCCCAAATTTCATCATAATAATGAGTTTCGAATGTATCTGATATCCTTCAAATGCTATATTACCTTTGTTTCTTTCTAAAGTCAGTTTGCTTCCACAGTTCACCCTGTAATTACACAAATAACATCATCATGATCGATTTTCTAAATTTTTATTATCTATGGTTAATGGCCACGAGCTATTGATGGGTTATTTGCCTACTACATGACGGTAGTATCAATTTAACATGCTGATTGAATGCCGAAAGTTGATGCTTCCGGAAGTTCTGAAAGCTCTAACTCAAGAACCGTAAATCGCACATTAATGACTGATACGTCAAATTGTAGAGATTGGAATGGGCTTCCCTCCGCATACACACATTTCAATCTTAAGTCAGTTGAATTCAAGATATTGACAAAAAACTGTTTTTCGGGCGCCATCTTTTCAATATGGCGGCTAAAACGGCAAAGATACGAAGTGGAAAAGTAAAAATTCGAAAAGAGCACTTCAAGATCTATGATACTGCCAGGTTTCAAAAATATCGGATAACCTTCAAAAAATGGCGGAATTTGGCATATCTTATGAAGACAATTTTGACAGTTCCCCGGAATGACGTTTGTAAACTTAGGCATGAAATAAGAAGAGAATTTTCTTGTCTACAAAATGATGTATCAGATGTTGAAATCCGTTGAAAAACAAACGAGCTACAGCCAGTTTCTTATCATCAGATGAAGCCCATTTTGGCGCCTCCACCATATTTGCCTGCAGCAGATGTCAATATTCCACCATAATTTTTCATGGTCCTTGATCGCCCAGGTTTCGATTAGGACATATCCCTATATATCTTCACGAAGCTGCACACGGCACGACCTATGCCCCCATACTAACATTATTTTACGAGTTTCATGAGACATACTATTCTCACGCAACTGGTTTTGGGACATGACGAGCTTGCGGGAAGTGGTCCAAAGGAAGGAGTGTGACAATGAGTCCTAATTAACGAGCGTAATATACTATTATTTTATCAATTCTTCCCCCAAATACTTGCTCAGGAATTGGAAGTTCTTGCTGCTAAAAATAGAAATGTTTACAAATGACACTTCACGACTGACGTTCGCCTATACCTACCTGTCTACCTTCTAGTAGCAATAGCTTCTATTGGTTGAAAAGAGGTTTAACAAAATGCGTTCTTTCGATGCAGCTTCTAGTATCAGAAAATATCCATTGTCAAACTCAAAAACAAGAGAGATTTCGGCATGATTCATTTATTAGGAAATGTAGACGCATGTGTGTCTTTCCTAATTCCTAAATATTGTTACGAGCGGCGATTCTCGTGCATTCGGGAGCAAACCACGCGGTCTTTCTAGACTGTTCGAGTGTTCGCATAAGATCGCAGTGTACAGGTGCAAAGGTCTAATGCATTCCAGAAAATACACGAAGGTTGACTGTTGGAATTTACGTAGAGACTTGAAACGACCCCAGCTATCGTCTTGTACCCCTGAATGGGTAGGCAACCCATTATACTGGCATTTAATTCAACTTATTTGAATTAAATCACTTTTCCCGCTTTTGGAACCGCTTGGCCGATGATCATCTAGTATCAGGACGACATCCCGTTGTGCCTCTCTTCTTGTTGTTCGATTATAGAGTTCTCGAGATTGTTGAGACAGGTCTGACTACAAGTTTGAACACAATAAGACACAGTATAAAATTTTAACATAACATCAATCTATTGACCTCTATGTACAATTCAAAATGTTTAAATAATGGCTCGCTCCTATTCCTAGTCCTACCATCACAGCGCAGGCTAAATTATCTAAAAGATCTAACCTATTCCCGAAGAGATAACTTTCCCCTAATTATTTCAGACGTCCCAACACCCCAACCCTCCGACGAACACCTGACTCTACACCTTGACCGACATTTAATTCTGACTGGTTTTCGCGGTTCAAAGTTCTTTTTGTGATTAAATCAGATCCAACATTTATGTTAGTGTTAGAGGTTATGTTAGGGTTAGGCCCGGCTTCTAGACACTGAAAAGAGAAGAGTGACTTCGACCACGAGTGCTATCCAAGATTTGTGGGCCGGTGTGTGTATGGTAGCCCACCTAGTTGTGGCATTCTTTTCAAAGGCTGTTGCTTCTTTTTGGGCCATGGTCTCTTTTGCCCGTTTGGAAAGGATTGGATATGGCTACCTTTGTGGGGGCCTATTCCCTTTTTTCACCGTGAGTTGCCCCCAACGCTTAGAAAGATACCCGCGGTCGCGCGTGTCTATAACCGGAAATGTTGAACCGAATTTCACCCTTCCAAAAACTTTCGAACCGATGGTGAGCGCGAAACAATTACTCTAGTCAAGATACAAATTTAATTTGGAGAACGTTTTGAGCACGCCCCGTATACGCGCTAGTTTGTTGTTGTTTAGCAATTTGTGAGAGAAGGCCGCAGCCAGGAGAAACAAAACGCAGAGAATAGACTATACAGGGTGTTCGCCGAAAAGCCGATGCGGAGAGGCGTCGAAATATTCTTTGCCCTATCGCGAAATAATCGTCGTCTACACTATTCCTGATCGAGCCCTAATAACAATTCATTTTTACAAAGTCCCTATCTGAACGATGGCGTCGTTGGGTACCGGATTGAATTCATCAGTTTCGAATAAGAACGTTTTCATTCTCGGGACAACTCTACATGGAAATATCAGGAACGGTCGTGGCGCTAAAACAAAATCATTAGTTTCAAGGAGGGGGGGGGGGGTGTCCATCAATCCGATCAACAATTACAACTCTCCGGCAGGGTCCGAACCCCGATCTCAATGCGATTCTATTCTATTTCAATTTCTTGATTTTTCACGTAGTTCTCAAAATTTACATTTTCCGAATAACTAGGAGCTTCAGAAACGCAGAGGAAGCTCACCCGCGAGTTTCCAGATCTAACCCACTAGGTCCGGTGCTCTGAGTACCGCAGTCACAAAGCCAAGTCCAGAGGGCCCAAGAGCGCGAATACCTTTCTATGAAGGTATCCAACAAAGAACGAGGCTTGAAAGTGGCTGTACCTGACGGCAGACAGTAGCGCAGATACCAGCACGTGCAGGCAGATTCAGAACGCACGCGTGAGCCCCATCACACATTTTTCCGACAAAGCCTAACCGTAAGCAACTATCCCAACTCACCAAGACTAACCTCCCGCTCGTCGAGGTCATCACTCCGCCACACGAGATACCGAAACGAGAAACCTCATTTCTATCGGGCCTGGATCATTTAGGGGTTTTAACTCGACATCCTCGAGGTGGGCTAGAACTCACCGTCGAGGGAACGCGACTCAGCATCCTGGAGGGGGTTCGAAACACTTCGTCAACGGGTCACAACTCTACGACTTGGAAAAGGGTCGAAACTCAACACCGGAAGGGCCTTGGCACATCGACCTGGAAAAAGGGCTGGAGCTTGTCGTCGGAGGGCTCTGACTCGACACCTGGAGGCGGATCAAGACTCAACGTCCAAGGGCTCTGACACGACATCCTAGAGACGGGTTGCAACTCAACAGGGGAAGCAACTCATCAGTCTCTCGGAGGGTCAAAACTCAACCTGGAGGGTTCTCGACTCAGCGTGCCCCCAAGGGGACCAAAACACGACTCCGAAGGGTTCCAACTCGACTTTCTCCAGGGGGCCTTTGAGACACATCAGCCGGGGGGAAGCGACTCGTCATTTTCCAAGTGGGCTGGGGCTCATCATTGGGGCTTCGACGCTTCGGCCTCTAGGAGGGTCGCGACGCAACATAAACGGGTTCTAACTCAGCTTCCTCGAAGGGGACTAAAACTCTTCGCTAACAGGCCCGCAGAAGCACTCGGCAGCGGACGCGACAAGTCGGGAGCGGACGGCAGCCCAGGAGGATTGGTCCAGGTACCACGGTCAATCTCCGGCGATATCCTCCATTCCCAGCAATTCGGAATATTTTATTGCATCCAAAACGACCGCGAACGGCGTATAGACAGCTCAGGTAATCCGAGAAGCCGCTGGAGAATGCGACCGGCGGTGCTAACACGTGTGAATCGGATGGTGGCGGGCAGCGGGCGGAGGCACGGCGTGTCAACACAGCAGGAGTACGGCAGCAACTAGCTGGGTCAATGTGCGGGGGGTTTACTTCATATGCACCAATTCACCATTTCGTCGGACGTCAAGCAGGAGCGGTTATGGAATGTCGATGAGGGGCCAGTAAATTATGTTATAGAGCTTCGCGGGATTTACACGAATGAATTAAATAGCTAGCGACATCTTTTAATGATGCCTTGACTCTGAATATTCACATTCTCATACCTCGATTTCACGGCTTTGAATTATTTTCCTCCGGATTATTTTCGGCCCGCCAAATGCGGGTGGCTTCAGACTTCAACATGAGAGTAGAACACATCTACCCATTTGGCGGAGGTGCTAGATTCACCGTACACTGGAATTGCACGCGAAAGGTGTTTGATTTTTCGGGAGCCGCCTGGAAACCGTATGAAGATTCGAGAACACTAGACGGAGGCATATATAAGCACCATGGATCGGTCAACGCAGTAGTATTGAATGCGAAGTGATCGAGAGTGAGTAGTAATCAGCGATATATATATATATATATATATATATATATATAATCGTAACCTCTTTCACCCATCTGGGTGTCGAGGTGTCGGACGCACCGAGCCACACTATGGATTTATGCTACTACCTACAATCATCTCGTTCATGTGCGTGTACAGGTAATGGAGCCCCCTTGGGCAAGTACACTACGCTGCGTCCGCTCTCTTCGCGCCCAGCTATCCACCAGTCACCCATCCAGGTTCTGGCTTCTGCGGGCGATGCTTGACTTTCGTTATAGTAGCCTGTATGCATATCCACCCATGCCGTACCGCCGACATCAGCGATATTCCTAAGTAAATAATTGTTGGCGTGTATTTATTGGAGTACGCAGTAATAAACAGTGTATGTTTTGAAACAATCGTCTAAACTCGAAATACGTAACAATATTTCCAAATTCAACGCTCAAAGATAACATCAACTGAATCTCTATCATTTCTGTGAAAAGCGACCACTCTTATAGCCAGTTCCACCAGCGAATTTAATCATTGTTAACTAATTGAGATTTTTTCTGGTGATTATTACACACAACGCCCCCCGTACGGAAAAATACTACTGAAAACTACAGAAAAAAACTACTTGGAAACTACTGAAATTGCCAGTAGTTTCCAAGTAGTATTTTGGACCTACTACTGCAGCAGTAGTAACCACTGCAGCCAGTAGTAACTACTCCCAGTAGTAACCACTCCCAGTAGTATTTTGGACCTACTACTGCAGTAGTACGACTACAGCCAGTAGTAACTACTCCCAGTAGTATTTTGGACCTACTACTGCAGTAGTACGACTACAGCCAGTAGTAACCACTGTAAGTAGTACGTACGACTAGTAGTACCTATAATAACTACTGTCAGTAGTCCTCTGTAGTAGCCCCCTGCCAGTGGTGCGTAGGTAGGTAGGTAGGTACCTGTAACAATAACCGTAAATGTAATGTAACAATAACCATGTGTTGAAACACTGATGCCATTGCATCTCAATCTACTTAGTCTAGGCAAAATAAATTTCTCTAAAGCCTGTTTTTCAGAATTTTAATAAACGGATACCTTTCAAAAATTGACTGTGTGGCATTATCCTTGAGCCTGACGAACTCCCATATTATGATACTTCAAGGTACCTACCTAGGTATTATCTACTCACCACTCACAACCAGCACATTTTCTCGTAGGCAAAAATCTTTCATTTTTCCCATTTTTAATTGGCCTAGTATTACATTTTCACTTTCTGGCAATTCTGTTATGATTTTTTGTCTCACTTCAGATCCTTTAAAGGGTTGATTTTTGATCCAAGACTGAAACCAAGCTTGAACGGGTTCCCCATCTTCATCAATAAATTGTGCAATAAAACACTTCTCATGATCGATTTCTAATTACCGGGAGCACACACAACACACGTACGTATAAATAAAATGTAGAACATTGTACTTCATCAAATAATAACTCATTAGACCAGGAAACGGCTAACTTTGATTTCAAACGAGTTTGGCTTGAACTAACGCAGGAGCAGAAGGAAACAGTTGACAGTTAAAGTTTTCCTGTCAGTGCTGCCAACGTGGCAACTCATCCCCAGATTTGTAAATGAGACAATAATGAGATGAAACCATGGTGAAGAATCACGGCAAATATAATAAATTGCTAGAGAAGAGAGGTTCTAAACACCCAATAAAAATTTCGATTACATTTATTACACTAGAGGTCGTGAATGTTTTACTTTGAATGGTGACACTTTCAAATTCCGTGGTTGTTGTATTGGTGTTGGCGCTCTGTCTTCTGTCTGTCAAGTCAATGACAGCGTCAAAAACTGTCAATTTGGGCCTCGGGGCCTCCTCGCACCTCAAACTTCTCAAAGTGCAACTGCAACTCGTCAAACAGATGATTAGGTACCTAATCCATGAAAAACAAAACAAGAGGTTGAAATATAATGAATAAGCGAAGAGGGCCTTATAAGTATAAACGCGGTATAATTACACTGATAAATTGTAGGTATTTACCTACTTGTGAATTCTGTAAAAAATGGTAACCTACTTAATATTTGTTGGAAAATATCTGTGTTTTATTCACTAATATTGTATATACAATATGTACAATATACGTGTAGGTACCTATTCGCAAAAGTAGTTTCCATCATGCAGTATAGTTAAATAATGAAACTACTCAGTAAAGAATAAGTAGTCCTCAGTAGTAAAAACACCAGTGATTTTAGTAGTTTTAGTAGTCACTCCGAGCTGACTACTGAAAACTACTCAACAGATATTGATCAAGTAGTAGTTTTAAGTAGTTACTACAGAAAACTACTAGCGATAAAATGATGGAGTCGTAGTAGTAACTACTGAAAACTACTGATCAATCAGTGTTCAAGTAGTCAACTACTACAGAAAACTATTAGCGATGTAGTAGTTTTGAGTAGTTCACTATTGAAAACTACTAGTCAACTACTGGTTTTTAGTAGTTTTTTTCCGTACGGGCCTTGATTATTAGACCTACAAGGATAATATTCACTTATCTAAATCCCACTGTCAATGGCAACGGAGTAAAATTGATGTAAACAACAAAATCTGACAGCTGTCACTTCGGACTTCTTTTTTGCAATAATCTTCAAAATATCACTCGTGCTCGAGATTTTCCCAGATAATTTTGACCAGGCGTTTCCCTCGGGCTGATTGTCCCTGGATAAATGCCCTCCTCCTACGGAGTCGGGCATTTATCGCTACAATCAGCACTCGCGATCGCCAGACCAAAATTATCGTGAAAATCTAAGCACTTGTGATATTACTGTTGAATATTGGCTTAATGACTACAGAGAACACAAGTTTCACGAAAGATTATGAGAAAATGTTTAGACGACAACAGCTTGTCTGCATTTTTCGTGGTCATTCAACCAGCACTGACTTAGAATCCATCAGATAAAATGTTTCAATTAGCTAACAATAATAAAATTCGCTGGTGGAACTGGATGTTAGTGTGCGATAAATACCCACCCCATCTGTATACCTTTCTATGAAGCTGAATTTTTCTTCGAACAAGAGTTGCCTTTCCAAAAAGTCAATCATCAAGAGAAGTTAGTGCTAAGCTTCCAGCTGAAATGTACCAGACCAGCGTGTTGGTTGTAAACTTGGCTCATCATTGCGTGAAGAGCAACATGCATTGACCGAAATGATGGTCATTCAATTGGACAATTGGTGTTATGTTCAAGTATTGAACTGTACGTTGAAGTTGATATTATGAGAAACAACTCACATGTTTCGTTTTTCTTTCAAAAAAGGCGATATCTTCTTGGTTTCTCATAGTCGGAAAAAGCGGTGTTTAGCATTCTGCCTGACTCTTTAAATAGTCGTGATAAATATATTACAGACCGAGACGGGATTTGCGGGAAACGCATATTTACTGCTGAGGACAAAAAGATCCTTCAGGCTGTGCCTAGATGTTCTGCCAGCTTACAGGATTACAGGCGTTCAAAAATTGGGATTTGAGAATCTTTTTTTTTTGTCATAACTTCGAGATTGGCCGATCAATTTCTCTGAAACCTGGCTTCAGGTAATACTGATTTACCCACTCATCATTTGGTTGGATATGTCATTATGAAATTTTCCTTTTTGAGCTACTATATCTTCATTTTCCCGCGGAGTAGGAAATGAGCCACTTCCCGCCTTTCTACATAATTTGTAATAAATCAATTACGATAGTTGTTGTGAGTAAACGGTTTTTTAAATCAGGGTCTAGGAACCACGAGGGTACCAAAAATAGAATTATTGTGCTGAAATTCGCGTTTTTCCGTTCTCGGCAATATTCAGTGCGTAATCGGTATCTTTTCATTATACTCGCAATATCGAATTCTGTACTTTTGCGATACATGTCTGTATTACGTATAAAGGGGGAGTCCCAGGGTAGTATAAAGAAATTTTCATACGACCACTCATGGAAACGTTACTTTTTGTACGGTATAGTAGGCGCGAAACTTGCCACTTGCAAACACTGTGCGCGAAAGTGAAAATATCGTCACTAGTGCCTTTTGCTTTCGCTTTTTAATGACAAACATAGTTCCATGGCAAACGATCTTCCATTATCCAGCCTTTGGGGGGCGTCCCTGAGCCACATACTTTCCTGGGCATGCTACTGTTGCTTATTCGCCCTTAGTAGGTGGTCGTTGTTCAAAGTCGAGAACTTCCAATAATCAATAATAATAGAAATAAAACAAATCGCGTAAGAATGTTGGCTGAATCCCTGACATTGAAATCAAGAGGGATTGAAATAATTAAGTTTTAGTAACTAGGTAAATCTGAACAAAATATTTGAAAATTTCTAGCAACTGTCAGTGTCGAGCAGCGTTGCCGGTTGTTGTGAAATTTCTCAAAATTGGAGGAGCTCAACTGGTTTTCGGAAATTACATTTAATTTACATAAAAATGGAAAAGTGGCAACACAACATTCAAAAATATACATTCGAAAAGAGGATATGATATCAGTAAGTAATATCAGTAAGTGATGCCTTCTGACATAAGTATTTCAATATTTCGATCGTCAATGAGCAGATGTCAGACAGGAAAAAAAGGTCGGTCGAAGGAAAAATTGTGTACACAACTCGCAAGAAACTGTCTTTTCTTGCATTCGTCTGATTACCGCACTCGTTGCAATTTTCAACACTCATGCGAAAAGTATCACTTTCGTAGCTTGTTATGTAATATACTATTTCTACGACATCTAAGTTTCGGTTTGTGTAAAACTGGAGTATTTATATAAATATAGAAGCACATTCAATCCTCCACAGTTTGACACCTGAGCCATCTTTATGTGATCCGCGGTTCTTGGGCTAGAGCTTCTGAAAGTATCTGTTTTCGGTGCAAAAAAAAAATGAAAATCACTTCTTCAGGTTGTGCCAGGTCCACCAATGTTATCGATCTATGAAAAGTTACGATGCGTTGTTGATGATTCACTTGATAATCATATTATTGTGATCCAGTGGTGAAGTCAGGTAGGCGCAATAATTTTTCAACACCGAAAACTGATATTTCCTGAAGCACTAGCTCAAGAACCTCGAGTCGCACAGAAATGGTTTAGGTATCACATTATGGAGGATTGGTTGCACTTTTATAGGTACGTAAATATTTCAATCTCGCATAAACTTGAATTGAGGTTTTCAAAAAAACTTTTATTCAGGCGTAGGTATATAGTGTTTCTAATATGGCAGCGCGCACTGCAAGATATGAATGAAAAAAGTCAAATTCAGAAAGGACACATCAAAATCTGCAAATAACATGAGTTTTGTAAAAAATTGAAAACATCCAAAAATGTTTTTTTTTTCAACATTATTTGTCAAAGTCTTTTTTCAATGATAGGAATAAGATAACTGAAGAATTTACTCTCGCACCAAATGAGATAGATGTATTATGTTGAAATCCGTTAGAAAATTTAAATGATACATCAATTTTCTTATGATCTCACTAAACTCATTTTGGCGTCTTTACCATATTTGCTTGAGGCAGATGTCAGTGTTCCACCATTTTTTTCATGGTCTCTGATATCCCAAAAACCGATTGTTAGTGGCCTATTATCTTCATGAAGCTGGACATCAGAAGGCTATTAATTACGTTCTGCCCCTAGAGCCCTAGATAATATCCGCCATTTTAAAAAGAGGCGTCATTTAAATCCTAAGGGACGAAAAAAAAAGCAGTGCAGGTCAAATCGTTTATTTAGGGCTTAGTTATGATCCTGATAAGTGGTTTGTTTGCCTTTATCATTATTTGCAGCTTACTTTTTGCCTTCCAGAGACTAGATGTTGAGAAAGAACTAAATAAGTGTTTGGTGAATGTGGCATTCAAATCGTTTCTACTTCATATTTTAGTTTAACATGAATTTGTTGAGGTGGAGAGACAAAGTAAATTACCTAATTATGTTAACTTGTTGTTGTTAGTAACTTAGCTTATGTATACAGTAGTGGCGAGCGTCACCTCTCGGACAGCATGTTTTTTTTTTATCGCAATAAAGTTAGTTGCCTCTGCAGAAGTAGTTGAGTAGAAATTACCATAAGGTGAGCATTCATGCCAATATTTTAATCAGGTTAAATTGATGATTCCAATAAGTAAAGTAGGACTATGTCGCTTTTTTGGAATTTTAAATTTCATATTCCAAATATTTTGCTCGTCTTTTTGTTTATTACCCACCTCACAAATAAATCTGGGTCTATAATATTAATTTCTTTACCACTTTCCGGCTTTTTACCGTCGATTTTATTGGAAAGGTGTTACTTTTACTGCTCAAAATATTTTTCGATAAAAAACAAATCAGTTACCTTGTTCAGATCCTCCAATACCTACAGAGCAGCCAAGTAAAGTAGGAAAACTAATTTAGTTTTTACAACACCACCTCCAGTTTTGACCACCGGCCACAAGAAAGCCCGAGAACTGCTGCTGAAACTTTCAAAGTGCCCTGAAAAACCGCGCGCAACAGTTTGGATGTTGGCCGTTTCAGGACGCGCCGCGACTGAAACTGAAAGCCTTCAGGAGTAGACGTCGCGACGCCAGCGCCTGTACACCCTGACCTGGGCCACCACAACATTATCATCGCCCCTTCTGCAGGAAAACGATAATAATCCTTCAGGGGGTTTAAACTGACCTCTCCCTTGATCCCCACTTTGATCAACACCTTGCCCTTTCCTCCCGTGCCTCCGCACCCTTTGTCCACCGGAAAATTGATTGCATCCACTTCGATCCTTCGACGCTCCTGGTGTGATGACGCCTGATAAGACATCCGGTGTATACCTATACACCTGCTGAGAGCAAGGAAATTTTCGAGGAGGCGGGCGTCGGTCGTGCAATAATTAAATGGATCTCTGGTCTTGAGATGGGTCTCCCGAAAGTTCAGCTGCTGCTGGGAAGGCCTTCTCAAATTATATCGGAAAGGGAAATCTCGGCGGATGGCCGGCCACGCTCAGCTACCAGATGAAGGAGGCTTTCATCTAAGCACCCCCCCATCCCCCCAGGGGCTAATTTGGTGCCGTCGTTGGGATTAATTGCGAAAGCGCCAGTGCGATTCATCGTTATTTGGGTTTTGTGTCGATTGACTCGATTAGGTGATTTTTCAAAGCGCGCCCCGATCCAACCTCGATGAGCGTTTTCGTTTCACAGCCATCATCGTGGACCCTTTTGCAAAATTAAGTGACGTAGGTCGTTGACAGTGATTGAATTTTAACAAAAATTGCTACGGTTTTGTGTAGGTAGGTGCGTGGCAGGGTGTCGTGCTTTTGTCAGAAGTTTTGTTTGGAAAAAAGGTTCCTCTTATTGCCTATTGTATTGTATTGCACTGTTTTTTTTTAACTAATTAAGGTATTTTTATCATGCCAATAATTTCCCAGATCTTTCCCTGCCTAAATTTGAAAGGTGAACTAGCCTCGGAACTAGGGTTGCCAGATTGTGTGGAAGTGTCGCCCGGAGAAATAATGATCATAATAACTATAATAATTACCATATTACAATGAGCACTGCTGAAGCTTTGACGACCCACAAAGTTATTGGTATATTCACATAGAATTATCAAATGTGAATATACCAATCGATCGTGGCTACGTTTACACCGTGGCTTTCATCCGCGAACTAAGCATCAAATTCGACCCAAATAAGTCAAGTCCACGTTGTGTAAACGATCACGGACAAGGACCAAATTAGGACCAAGTAGCTTGGGTCAGGTCTCCGGTTAGCCGTGAACAGGCTTGAATTTAGTTTTTAAATTTATTTAGTTTTAGTTTATATTTTGAGATAGGTCGGCCGCATAGTCTGCCAGTGGAAACACTGATGGAAGAGACGAATTACTTTTGGTGGGATTCGGGTCAGTGCTTGGGTTAGTCTAACTTGAGTCCACCGGCTATCGTAGACATTACGCCGTTTTTTACGAAGCTGCACGCTATATTTGGTACATCAAACCTAGAGGTGTATTCGTTACAATTCACCGTACAAGCTTAAAAACGCCTGAAAGCTCTGGAGGTGTGTTGCCAACTGGTATTACGGCGGTAATACACCTGCAGGGAGGTGAATTGTCGTACGTAATACACCGATAGGTGAGGTGTATTATCGCTACATCGAGAATTTTCACGAGGGGATCCGAGTGTAAATCGAGATGTAAAGCGATAATAGGTTTGTTTTGGCAGCGATACACAACCGTTTCCAACCGTTTGGATTCTGCGCGCTTCCGTTAAGTCGTTCGGGCAGTGTAAACTTCGAGTTGCCAACTGTTGGTAAGCTGTTTGGGCAGGTGCCTCCAACGGTTCGAAAACAGTTTGTGGACGGTCAGAGGAGTTTGAGAATTAAAAAGAAACTGGTGATCAGACGCATGCGTACGCCTTTCTTCGCAATCGGGCGATCTTTGATTGATGGCGTGGCGCGTAATGTGACAGTGTGACAGTAAAGGTAAATAAAGACGCATTTTCGAGGTTAATTTAAAATAGTTTTACCTGCTGAAAGTTACATATTTACATTAATTTACATTAATTACATTAATTCGGTAAATTTATTAAGGGGTTTCTGATGCGACTAACAAAGTTGTTGACGGGAATCGGTTTTATTTTTTTTTTCGTCAAGTAGAAACTCCTCCAAAAAGAAAATGTACGGATATTGCTATCAAATTTTGAAAATATTTTTGATTTTGATTTTTGAAAATTCAAAAACTAGATAGCATCGACAATGTATCTTTCCTCAAGAAAGTCGCATGCCAAATATGAACTTTTTATTTTCAAAAAAAAAGACACCAAAAATGATTTCTCGTAGACATGAAAAAGTGAATTAGTAGAAGTCATTTTTGGTACCTTTTTTTTGAAAATAGAAAGTTCAAATTGCATGCGACGTTCTTGAGGAAAAATACATTATCAATGCTATCTAGTTCTTGAATTTTCAAAAATCAAATTCAAATATTTCCAAAATATTTTGGAAATTTTCAAAATTTGATAGCAATGTCTGTACATTTTCTTTTTGGATGAGTTTGTACTTGACGAAAAAAATAAAATAAAACCGATTTCCGTCGACAACTTTTTTAGTCGCATCAGAAACCCCTTAAATAAGACTTCGGCTTGGCGGGGAAAACTTGATAAGTTGTTGTGTCCCTAGTTTCAACTGGAACCGCTCGCTACGCGTTCTTGCAGCAAAAACTTTCCAACCACTTGAAAACTGGTTGGAGTCGAGTATGCGCGCTGAATCACAGTTAGCAAACCGTCCCCAACTCGCTGCCAAAACAAACCTAATATATCGAACCTAGAGGTGTATTTGTTAAGACAATTAACCGAACAACACCGGAAATCTTCCTAAAAAAAGTGAAAACCACTCGAATGTTCAAGGTTGGCCATTCTGGAGGGGTGTTTTCACCAATGACCTTGGTGGTAATACACTTATACGACCTACTATTATAGGAGTGAGGTGAATTGTCGTATGTAATACACCGATAGGTGAGGTGTATTATCGCTACATCGAGGGTTTTCACGAGGGGATCCGAGTGTAAATCGAGATGTAAAGCGATAATATATCGAACCTAGAGGTGTATTTGTTAAGACAATTAACCGAACAACACTGAAAATCTAACTAAAAAAGTGAAATCTACTCGAATGTTTAAGGTTGGCCATTCTGGAGGGGTGTTTTCACCAATGACCTTGGTGGTAATACACTTATACGGCCTACTATTTTAAAGAGTGAGGTGAATTGTCGTATGTAATACACCGATAGGTGAGGTGTATTATCGCTACATCGAGGATTTTCACGAGGGAATCCGAGTGTAAATCGAGATGTAAAGCGATAGTATATCGAACCTTGAGGTGTATTTGTTAAGACGATTAACCGAACAACACTGAAAATCTTCCCAAAAAAGTGAAAACTACTCGAATGTTCAAGGTTGGCCATTCTGGAGGGGTGTTTTCACCAATGACCTTGGTGGTAATACACTTATACGGCCTACTATTTTAGGAGTGAGGTGAATTGTCACTCATATCTTCATATGACAATCTCATACCGTGACGACAAACTTAGGGAAAGAAATGCACGCGCTTTAGTTTCCAGAAATCACGTGCTGCTGTCAATTTGCTGCCAGCAGTCACATGATGTTATAACAGATGCCGCCACTTTTAATAATCAATAAAAAAATTTCCTGTACGATATTTTGTTGAATCTATTTCTTTTAGGGGGGATTCCCGGAGATTCCTCCAGTCTGGTCGGAGGCCGGAGTCCGGAAATGACTTTTCCTACGACCACCCACGAAAGCGTTTCTTTCTGTACGGTATGGTATTGTTACGTAAGTATTTTGCGTACGGGTTCGAATATAATTGAGACGATCGATTTGAAACACACACTGTTTATTTCTGCGTACTACAATAAATACACGCCAACAATTATCTACTTGGAATTATATCGCAAGTACTTCGCTTGTTTCGCACTCGTTACCACTTCGCATTCCAATTCAATACTGACTGTCCACTGTTGGACGGTGCATGCTTTTATATGCCTTCGATTCGCGTTCCCGAGCTTTCTGTCATTTTATAGCAATTTCCATAGTGGCCCGGCATATGCGGTTTCTAGACCACTCCTGAATAATCACACATACCTTTCGCGTGCTTTCCGTGTATTCTGGAATCTGAAATTCCGCCAAAGTGGACAGATGTGTCTCAATCTAACGTTGAAATTTCCCAATCGCGTATACTTCTGGAATGCACCAGATCGCTCCGCACTTCTACACTGCGATCTAATGGATGGAAGAATCCAGAAACATCTCGTGTTTACCAGCAAGCACGGAATAGCCGCTCGTAACAGTATAGTAGGCGCGAAACTTGCCAATTGCAAACACTGTACGCGAAAGTAAAAATATCGCCACTAGTGCCTTTTGCTTTCGCTTTTCAATGCCAGATATAGTTCCGTGGCAAAAAATGTTCCATTACCCACCATTTGGGGGGCGTCCCTGGGCCACATACTTTCCTGGGCATGCCACTGATGCTTCTTCGCCCTCAGTAGGTGGTCGTTGTTCAAATTCGACAACTTCCAGTAATAAATAAATAATATAAATCAAATCGCGTAAGAATGTTGACTGAATCCGTGACATTGAAATCAAAAGGGATTGAGATAATTCAACTAGTTTTAGTTACTTGATGAATCTGGAAAAAATATCTAAAAATCCCTAGCAACTGTCAAAGTCGAGCAGCGTTGCCGATTGTTGTGAAATTCCTCAACATTGGAGGAACTTTATCTGGTTTTCGGTAATTTCATTTAATTCACATAAAAATGGGAGAGTGGCAATGCAACATTCGAGAATATACTTTAGGAAATAGAATATCAGTAGTATCGGTAAGCGACGCCCTCTGATATGAGTAGTTTGATGTTTTGATCGTCAATGAGCAGACGTCGGACAGGGGAAATAGGTCGGTCAAAGGAAAAATAGTGTACACAACTCGCAAGAAAGTGTCTTTTCTTGCTTTGTGTTATTACAGACCTCGCTCACGCTTGTGCGCAATTTTTCACACACATGCGGGAAGTATCACTTTCGTTGCTTGTTATGTAATATACTTACTATTTAAAAACCGGAAACTTCGGGCGAAAACCGGAAATCTGGCAACCCTACCCGAAACTATCGCTATGATCGTAGATAATTATATTGAAATGATCCTGGCGAGTAACTCCCATTTTGCTGATTGGTTTCGGCTTTTCTTCTATAACTTCTATAAGCATGAAGATGACCTCTCACTGTTGACTTGTTTTTGATGAAGATCTGTGTACCTTAACAAATATTTTGCCGTATAGTTTTATTCTTGTGCTCTCACACAACGGCAAAACTTGAACGAAGTCCCGGTAAGGCTCCATGAAATGCGAAGAGTAACTGACCGTCAGCTGACATTGCTATTGGTGATTGTCTAAACCGAACCGACTAGAATTTCAGAAAGAATGGACAAAGCTCAGAGATTGAAGTTTGCTGTGGTTGAAACTCCTGATACTGAAAATGCCTGAAAGATTTTTAGAATTCGGATAATGGTCAAGAAAAAAAATCGGTTGTGTCACCCCAAAGCTTTCCCGACTTTAGTATCCAGGAACCTGTGGAAAGTTTTGTTCGAAACGTTCCTTCGGGTGGGAAGTTGAAATTAGAGAGAAAGTTTGAAAATAATTTGCAAGAAATTGAAAATTTTGCCAGGAAATTTAAATTTTCTAGGAAAACCCCAAATCTTATTCCAAATTATCTTATTGTAAAAATCGTCAATTGAGGCTTCACTTACAGTATGAAGGAGTTGGAAAATTCGCAGTATTCCCAGAGAGGAAAACTCGAAAACCGTGGGTCCGATTTCAAAAGTTTTTCTTCAAAAAATGGATTCAATCTTCTCTCAAACTTTTCTTCCCAGCCTATTTGCACCCAAAATGAATATTTCGTGAGGCTTACCGCATGTCGAAGTTTGCACTGCAGTTTTTTCAAATAATGTAATGTGCAAATTTCATTTTGAAAAAATTACCGTCGGAAAACCGGAACCGGGTCAATTTTGAAAATGGGTCTACCACGGGCGAGATATCCTCTCGGGTGGCAACGGCTAGAAAAAATTGTGAAAATTTATAACGCCTGACTGGAAAATGGTGGAAAACTACAGGTGCAGACCTAATTTACTCTTTTGTTGTGTTGCTTCCTGCCGAATCCGGTTTCAATTCATCGGATAGATTTTGGATACATTTTCAGTAAAGTTGATAACTACGACATTCTTCCTTCCCAGACAGATGATAGATAGGGTAATATTTCCAACTGTTCTGAATACAGTTCTTAAAGAGCTTCCAAATGACTATTACAAGTTAGGTTCCGTGAGATAAAGCTTCTGTCATTTTTTGATAGTGACACTTCGGTGTGACAGATGACTACCAAAACTAATCAGCTCATTTGACAGCAAGAGTCTGTCTGCATATCAAATTTCAAGTCAATCGCAACTACTTATCTGTATAATTAAGTCCTTGTACATTCCGAATACATACATCTTTTTTGTAATCTGAAGACACGGATAAAATCGAGGATAAAATCTTTCGATCTTCCTCAAAAATGATCCCGTAACTCAAGCGGTAGTGGTATGTGCATGGTAAGCTGTTATGGAGGTATGTCTATCTACAAATCTCGAAGGAGGGTTTACTCATACACACAAAAGATCTTATAGGTTGCAGTGCAGAAAAGATCCTCCAAGACCAAACGACCACCTCTAATCTACAATGGTGATTCTCGAGAGAGGGTGATCATTATCAACAAGATATTGGTGTTTTTTCGTTTGGCAAAAATTGAAGAGGAATGCCATGAAGTCATAAAATATGCGTAAGAGGATTAGTTACCCCTTAGGCAATCAGATATACGTTGAAAACCGGGTTTTGCTCTCTTTTCGGATAACTCCTGGCAAAATTCACTGTTAAGACAACAAGATACATTTGCGGAGGCGGCACATATTTTCTATTCAGAGTTAGCAGGTCAAAATAAAATTGTCAGAAGTGACAGCCGGTGTATGAATCATGAAGAAAGTGCTCGGTAACGTCTTCCAGAGTTGGTGTACTTGTGCTCTGTTTGTTCATACTCGGTTCCCAATCTACCCTATAATGGGGTGGCACGGCCCCATTAGTAAGTATCTCGCTAGCGAGAAAAATGAAATTGGTTCACATCTGATTTCGAGTTGGGAATTTGAATCGAATTGTTACGTAACGTACTTTTAAGTACCTTCCTACCCACCTACTCCAAATTTCTAACATTGTGTAACACCTCCAAGCTCAACAGATACCTACAGAAAAATCCAAGTTGCGCGTTATAACCCCCATTACTACATAACTAACTGAAACTAAATGGGCCGGACTTATAGCCGTTTAACATAAATTAACATTGTTTCCTGCTAGATTACAGTTTAAATGCTTTAATCCTCCCCCTGCATACCGTGAATTTCATGAGCTCCAAGTCTACTAACGTTATTAGTCCTGAAATTACAAACATTCCAGTTTGTTTCGCTCACTGGCACAGTCATCATTGGGCCCTCAGGAATTTTTAAGCCCACCACCGCTACCGTAAATACAATTATATTTATCGTAAGCATATAAGTAGGTATATAAAGCTTTTCTATTTCTGTTCAAATCAATTTCCGCTCCTGATCCGGGGGCTTGGTCTCGCTCTCCATTAGTTTATAAGTAGGTAGTTTCTGCAGAAGCACATTATACCTCGGGGGTGTTCATAAAGGAAAGTGGCTCTTGAGGAACTTCATCCGGCCTGTCCCATTAAAGCGGATTTTAAAGTTCTGCAGACATTTTTTTTCAAACTCTATTGACCATTGAGAACGGGATACTGCAGGATTTTTGGAAGATACGGTGATGATGATGATGGCGGTTTTTTTCGCCGCGTTCGCTTTTATCGGCGCGTCTGGGTTAATGTCTCGTCTAATGTCACCATCAATTCCAGCTGGAAATGTGAAGCAAAAGATCCGCACACTCAGAGTGGTTGTTATTTAATTTATACCTATCGCTTGTACTCGCCGAAGAACAAAACTTATTTAATTGGAGTTACAAGGGAGTTATTGATCGTAGCCGAAATAATCCAGTTAGTGATGAGACTTGGAGCAAGTTCTAACCGGAAACTGAAAAATGGAGGTGATTGATCACCGGTGTAATTATTTTTCTTGGGGACGCTAATGAACAATTTGTTAAATTGTGTACTTAACGCCGGGATAGCGTTTTATGGGAGGGAAAGCGAAGCCATTCGAATAAATTCGGATTCGAGCCTTGGGGTTATTGTTATTTTTTTCTCGGAACGGGCGGGAATTATTTTTATTATCATGACTATTATCGGACGTGATCGGAATCTGTAAAAAAAAGTTGGAGAAGTTCAAGGACTGGATGGGATGGCAGGACAGAGAAAAAACCTAGAGCCAGACCACGTGTACAACATTTCGTAAATCAAGTGATGTTTTTTGGTTAAAGAGTGATTTTTCACAGGTACACTAAATAAACTGCACGTTACCAATTTAGCCATACTTTGATCGCATAAAATAAAAGAACAAAAGAAAGATGTAATACAGAAATAAATCAAAAGGTAACGATGACATTGAAAACTGCAACGAATGCACACAAAACGAAATCATAAAATATTCTGTGGAAAAAATCCAAGCATGAGATCAACATCTGCGCCAGCCTCCACCAACATTGATTTTCACTTCACCACATATAGAAAAAACCTCGGTTCTTCAGCAATATTGGAAAAAAGTAACTACGACATTTCCAGAAACGACGCAGCTCCTTACTCTGTTTTTAATAAAGGAACTCCGTAAATTTTTTTCGCTCATATTCTATTTTCCCTTGCCGGCGCTGGCTAATAACCATAAAACCGAACAATCTGATGAAAGGGGGACATGCGGGGGGTGATTATTGGGGGGCGCGGCAACACAAAAGGCCACTGCTTATAAATTCCGATATCAGCACGAATGCAAACGACCTCATCAGTTCTTTATTATTGGATCCGAGGAGGCGTTGGCATCAGAAGTGGAGAGCCCTGCGTGCACTCTGGAAAAACCTTTCGCTTCTACTATAAGTATCCACTATCGCGCAACTTTCAGAGCAGCCACCAATTCGAGTGAACTGAGAAAGAAAACGTTAAACGTAATGGTGAGGCCACTTTTGAAATTGTTCTTGAGGGTGTGTGAGACATCATAAAGACTTGAAAGATCGTATATCTGAAAGACTGTTTGATTTATTGTGGATTTTTTTTTGAGTCGAAAGTGCAGGGTGAAGTAAACAAGTGCATAAATACTTCACTTAGTTTTTTCCTCTCAGTTTGAGGAGCCCAACTTATTTTGGGGGCATACCTGGACAACTCTATTCATAAATCATTTCGAGCTTTGACGCGTCTAATAGGAACGACGCGACGCCTGAAACTTCAGAGTATACAGGTTAAACGTATCTACCTTACAAAAGAAATAGATAACGAAGACGAAGATAGAGGAGAGAGATGGCCTGGTCAGGGGCGTGCTTTTATGATGATATAAACTTTTATTATCCTGTTCCAGAATTCACGAAAGGATTCCATTGTTTTTGTACTAAAATTAGATTTGAACGAAACGACGAGTCCATAAAATTTTGTTCCGATGATGCGAAAACCTGAAAAATCACGCGGGCTTTCGCACGACGGGTGTCGTTATCAGGAGGCTGCGGTGATATGGGAAGCGCGTGAATTCGGCATTTCCATTGACGTCACAGCAGTGTTGCCAATTGTCCAGAATTGCCCGCCAAATTTGAATCAAATAATGTTAGGGGGACAACCCAACTACAGGGCGCTTATGGAGATGTTATGGAGTTCCAGTTTCTGCATTTTTTTCCTCGGCTACTTTTTTGAGTTTGAGTTTGAAACTTTTGTATTAAGCTCAAAGCAATGTCCTTGATGCGCCTGCAAAATGAGTTCATTTTCCGTCAAAATTGGACCTGGACTTTGCCACCAAACTTCACCTGAATGTTGGGGGTTTAGATTCCTGGCATTGCTGGAGTGATATGACTTGTGAGGGGCTAGGTATGTACCTCTTCGGTTCGTGCTTCCCAATCACCCTAATACTTGAGGCTTAGCTTTTACTGCTGGATTAAAGAATCAAACAATAGTTTTAGTTTATATTTTATATTTTGAAAGTGTTGGAATGTCTTCACTTTGGTTGTAGAATATGGACAGAGGCAAAATATGGAAGTTTAACTTGAACAGCTGTTCGGCCACCGAAGATGTCTTCGGTCACCGGAGCCCTCTTCGACAGAAATGACCCCGCACATTTTATGGGTAAAATGGTTCTCGGTCAAATTGGCTGAAATTTTGATATTTTGTAGGTTCTGGTCCACAAAGGGAATGCTGTAAAGCATATTCTTTTTGTATGACCAGTTTGCCCCCTACAGGGGGTGAAAGGGTGGCTCAGTCATGCTTTTGCGGCATCATTCAGGAACAAAACAATAGTTTCCCGGAAATCGCCGAAACAGTTCGATTTTCTATTTGAGGGATGCAGTTTTCTGTCATGAATTCACTCATTTCAGGTTAACCCCCCTAAAGGGGTCACTCACCCCTTTACAACATTATGAGCAACATAGGTCGAGTTGCATATCGTTAAAAAGGTTTTTCGATGCTCTTTGCAACAGTGCTACGCTTTTTGAATTCAAGACTGAGATAATGGATTTCAAACTCTCGGGCAGTCGGTCAAAAAAATTAACTGAATTCAGGTTGAGGAATTTTATTAAGTTAGTGTGGGCTTCCAAACTATAAACTAACGATAATTCAACCTATCGTACCAATTTGACTTAATCTGTAATCCACAGTCTAATACAGAGAATAAGAAATTACTTTAGCGTTAAGTTGTTGATCTTACCAGGTCTGAGGAGGGGTTTTAGTGGGTATCCTTTCGAAACTGTGAGCCCTACACTACCCTGGTACCACCCCAGCCATTGTGTGCGTGAGTGCATCTTCCCTTCTCCCAAAAAAGGCCACCATCGGTGATTCAAGGTTCATCAGAGACACCCACATTGACAAAATGAAAATTCTTCAACCTGAGTTCGTTCAATTTCTCTGAAAACGATCGTCTACCTGAAACGTAAAAATTCTTCATCCCAAGAATGACTACCTATCTTGATTTGAAAAAACTGAGCACTGTTGCAAACAGCGTTTAGTTCATGTCGAGTTTAGCTCAGCTTTCTCAATTCAAGATAGTCGTTCTTTGAGATAATGAGTTTCAAAGTTTCAGTTCGATCATTTCCAAAGGAATTGGCCGAATTTAGGTTGAAGAATTTTCATTTTGTCGATGTGGGAGTCTGAATCTTGAATCACCGATGGCGGCCATTTTTTGGGAGAAGGGAAAATGCACTCATGCACACTCTGGCTGAATGGTACCAGGGTAGTCTGAGACTCGCAGTTTCGGAAGGATACCCGCTAAAACCCCTCCTCGGACCTGGTAAGTTCCGGACATCCTAACGTCAAAGTAATTTTTTCTTCTGTGTAAGAATGTAGGTAACAGACCAAGTAAAGTTGTTAGGATAGTTGAAATGTCAGTAGTTCAAGGTTTAGAAACCCACATTAGCTAAATAAGATCGTTGAACCCGAGTTCAGTTAATTTTTTTTTAAATGGTCGACTACCTGTAAGTTTGACATTCAATATTCCAAGAACGACTGTCTTGGATTGAAAAAGCGTAGCACTGTTGCAAAGAGCATTGAAAAACCTTTTCAACGATATGCAACTCGACCTATGTTGCTCATAAAGTTTTAAGGGGGTGAGCGACCCCCTTAGGGGGTTGACCTTGAATAAGTGAGTTTATGACAGAAAGCTGGACCTTTCAAATAGAGAATCGACCTGTTCCGGCAATTTTCGGAAAAGTATTGTCTTGCTCCCGAATGATTCCACAAAAACATGACTGAGCCACCCTTTCGCCCCCTGTAGGGGACAAACTAGTCATACAAATAGATTATGCTTCACAGCATTTCCTTTGTGGACCAAAAGCTACAAAATATCCAAATTTCAGTCAATTTGACCAAGAACCATTTTACCCATAAAATGTGCGGGGTCCTTTTACACGTCCTGATTTAACGATGTTGAATTTTCAATTAAAACTTGATTTATGTCAAGATACATTTCTAAAAATACAAATATTTATTGTTCTATTGAGGATTCAAGTTCCAAATTGTGGTCGACGTAGCAATTCCTCAGTCCGTAGATTTTCGCATTTTCAGATTGCCGAAGGCCACAGTTTTTGACACAGGTACTTCCTGGAACTAGAGAGGCTTAGCAACAGATAATTTTGAGCAAACATCATAACTGTATCACAGCAATTCAGTTACCCATCCTTATCGTTATCGGGACAACCTCCGTATATTTTTTCAAGTGTATTCCTTCCTTCCTCATTTCCATTTCTTGGCGCTTTAGGATACTTTCTGTGATACTTTGTACTTCCACGAGCCCAGCATTTCGAGAAAACCATGAATTTCTCATTTTTCCCTCAAAACAAAAGATTCAACTACTCCAACCCAACTTTCACGTCCATTGAGCCCTCTCCATCTCTAGCCATGCTTTCTCCATTGCTTTTACAAGCCTGGATGTTTGAATTGACAATAATTTCCATTTTCTACTTCACTGTAGTTGTAATATTCGCTGTGATATAAGAACATGTGAACCAGATGGGATCGGCTCCGGGTATCTTCTGATGACCAAATCGTACACCTTGCTTGACAATCTTGAATTTTCAGTTGTTGGCTTCATCGCGTCAAGACACATTGCTTAATAAATCCTGAAATTTCTTCTTATAAGCAGGATTTTAGGTAAAATTGTGGTGAACTTTGAAATTCCTTGGTCGCTGGATTTTCCCATTTCGAGATCGCCACAGGTCACAGTTTTTGCCACAGCCATACTTTCTGAGATCAGAGGGGCGCTTGATGATGGATAATTTTCAAAATCATCTCACATTTATTCTGTATTCCGACAATTTAGTCAGCTTTTTACCTGATCGGCAGGATAATAAACTGGCATATTTTCTCCTTCCCAGATGTCTTTGAGACGCATTTCTTGGCCTTTTGAGATACTTTCTGAGATGCTCTTTCCTTCCAAGAATCCAGTTTTCCGAAAAAGCCACGGATTTTTTTTTTCGACAAAAAAGATTCAAGCACTTCACCAAACTTTCTTGTTTATTGAGCTGTCTAGGACAATACACTTCCAACTGTCGGTATTGATCGAAACTCCGAAGTTTTGTGAATAATTATCACGCACAAACTTGCTTTCTAAGTTATCCAAAATCTCAAAAAAGTACTTTTTCCAATCATAACAACGCGGGTTGTTCCCGAACACTTTTTTGAGGTTATAAATTCAACTAGGTTGGCAACACTGACGGGCTCGTGACGTCATGTGGAAATGCCTAATACTCCAGTTTGTGGGCGATGAAAATGATTGCGGTGAAACGTAAAGGACCAGAAGAATTTTGGAGCTGCGTTTGTTTCAGGAACTGTTATAATTTCCTAAAGTAGCATCTTCCGCTCTGCAACAGTTGGCAGAAGTAGGTAGATAACTTTTTGTATTTACTTCTAGCCGTGAAGTGCATCATTAACTACTGATAAGTTGAAGTTATCTAGCAAAAAAATTATATCATAAGCCACTGTTGAGAAAACCATTATAGCTCCAACGCCTTAGATCCCACAGCAGCCTCTCGGGATTCAATCTAGCATTTCAGCTACAATAATGTTTTTTCATCCTCGGCATGTGTAATGTACCTACCTATTATACAAGTATAAGGAGCATGTTGGAAAAACTTTTTTACATTCCAAGTACAATACATGGTATAATGCTACCTATTATCCTTAGGCGATGCGGCACCACTGCTTCGAAAACACTCACACTCCCAACGACTGAAAAGCCTGAAAGTGAAAAGAAATTTTTAACTTTGCAACGAGATTGAAGCGTGTTGTTATGTGTTGCTCAATTACCCTTTTTTACATACCGCTCCGCCGCACTCCATCACTGTAACTTGCTCCAGACTTGACGTGAAAAACAGAAAGCGCCTAATCCCGAAGACAGAAGAAAAAACTATAATTCATCCGCGAGCTTTAATGAGCCGCAAAGCTCTTGTAACGAAAAAAAATAGACGCCAACTCCAGCTTTTTGAAACGAGTAGGTGGCCCTTTTATTTCGAGTGACTATAGGAAAAGCACTGTGACATTTGGGACAAGCGACAAGTTTGCCGGGAGTGGTTTTTTAGCTGATGCAATTCTATGATAGAAATTTCCATCACTACAATAATAAATGGAGTTCATCCCCAATATTTCCGCCGGATTATACAATCCACTTGTCAAATTAAAAATCCATTAGAAATAAAAAAAGAATCGCTCACCGAAAAAAAAAAATTTCGGATCTCGGAAACTTCCAGAAGGCCCATAACTAGGAGAATGCGCAATCTGTTATCGTGTCTGCAACGCGAGAATTCCAAATTACATTCTGTCTGGTTTTATGAAGGAGAGTCTAGGGACGCCTGAGGTCATCACAGTGCAGTAAGTTTATTGAATCGCTACAGAACCCTGTAATACTTGGTGTTCGTGTGGCCGCTGGCGGTATATAATGAAAATTAATGCCCAAGGGAAGATAAAGTCCTGGGTGGAGTGATAAGGTTCCAGCTGACGAGTTGGGAAGCTTCGCTTCAATGTGTGATAATTACTATTGCAATCGATGCTATCAGTCTATTGCATTCTGTAGATCAGATTGGGAATGGAACTATGCACGTCTTTGCCAGTAATTACTATTAATTGATTACTATCGATGATACACGGAAGGGTCAAACCTAGGAACGTTAGTAACTCATAGAAGAACTTGATAGAAATGAATCAAACAAGTTCTTATCCGAGTGCAATAAGCCTTTTCCCTCTCCTTTTGTTCATGTCGAGTGAACCTCATGCACACAAGGAGTTTCTGATGCGACTAAAAAAGTTGTTGACGGGAATCGTTTTTTTTTTCGTCAAGTAGAAACTCCTCCAAAAAGAAAATGTACCGGCATTGCTATCAAATTTCGAAAATTTCTAAAAGAATTTGAACATTTTCTATTTCGATTTCTGAAAATTCAACATCTAGATGCATCGACAATGCATCTTTCCTCAAGAAAGTCGCATGCCAAATTTGAACTTTCTACTTCCAAAAAAAAGGTACCAAAAATGATTTCTCGTAGACATGAAAAAGTAAATTAGTAGAAATCATTCTTGACACCTTTTTTTTGAAAATAAGAAGTTCAAATTTGACATGCGACTCTCTTGAGGAGAGGCGTATTGTCGTATGTAATACACCGATAGGTGAGGTGTATTATCGCTACATCGAGGATTTTCACGAGGGGATCCGAGTGTAAATCGAGATGTAAGCGGTAATATATCGAACCTAGAGGTGTATTTGTTTAGACAATTAACCAAACAACACTGAAAATCTTCCTTAAAAAGTGAAAACTACTCGAATGTTTAAGGTTGGCCATTCTGGAGGGGTGTTTTTACCAATGACCTTGGTGGTAATAAACTTATACGGCCGACTATTTTAAGGAGTGAGATGAATTGCCGATGCCATCTAGTTTTTGAATTTTCAAAAATCAAAATCAAAAATTTTGAAATTTTTTTAGAAATTTCCAAAATTTGATAGCATGCCCGTACATTTCCTTTTTGGAGGAGTTTCTATTTGACGAAAAAATAAAATAAAACCGATTTCCGTCAACAACTTTTTCAGTCGCATCAGAAACCCCTTTCAAGGACGGAGTTGATTGGTAAAATAAGCGTTGCAAAATCAATCCCTGTGGGTTTATTCCTTGACAGATTTTTACCATTTTGGTTTCTTCCAAAAGCTACAAGGATGTACTTTGGTTTGAGCTCCTTGGCATTTCCAAAATTCAAAAATAATTCTCTTGATTTAATCAAGGAATAAACCTACAGGGATTGATTTCGCAACGCTCATTTTACCAATCCAACTCCGTCCTTCGATAATCATAATATAATCATTAAGTGTTTATGGTCGGAGTTGTATTGGTAAAATAACCGTTGCGGAATCAATCCCTATGGGTTTATTCCTTGACAGAGTCTCACCATTTAGGCACAGACATTTAGGTCTCTTCCGAAAGCTACAAGGATGTACTTTGGTTTGAGCCCATTGGCATTTCCAAAATCGAAAAATATTTTTTTGATATCAATAATTTCAATAATTTTTTGGATTGTTGGATTTTGGAAATGCCAATGGGCTCAAACCAAAGTACATCCTTGTAGCTTTCGAAAGAAACCTAAATGGTAATGAACCCTTTCAACCCTGTATAATAATTTCTTTGTTGATTCATTTTGACAAGTCCTGATATGTAAACACTCATCAAAAGGATCCATAATTTTTAGCATACGCCGAGTGACAATCTTATTCACCAATATGTTTATTTTGCAAAGATCAAAAATGTAACAAATGTCAATAAAACATCCATTTCTAAAACTCCTTTGTTTCTAACCTATCGATGTCGGTCGCCTTCAGTGGACGTAACAATAATAATTATAAATCAATACTTGACGTTGGAAATTTTGAACAGGACATCTCTGAATGCATGCTCTAAATTGCTCAATAGGAAATTAATGGCCTGCAGCCTGCAACTGCAAGCACCGAGAACAAACTTTGTGAGGTATTACCAGAAACCACAGATGTTATATCATCGGTGGAGGAAATGGCACGTTACATTACAGGAACTCATGATATATTCAAAAATAAACCAAGTGGTGGTTTCTCATTGCAAGATGGCTAATCGATTGCTCAAGATTATAGTCGGATACCTATTTGTTATCTGAAATTGAGTACAGTAATATGACTTTATTTCCCGAGACGCCAGGCCTAACCGAGTAGGCAAGAATAAGAGGAAGTTTATTCTTTTGTTTCATTCAAATTTATTTGGATATGCAGAGTTCACAGATTTTTGTTGGAATTGTAAGCACATTTGGCCGAAATAATCAGTTTTCTTAGTAGGTACCTTATTTGACCATACAAAAAATTAAATAAGAGAGAGTTCCATCATTTCTTATACCACAAAATATTCGCTTGTTTTTGTTATACCTACCTAGTTCACCTAGGTAACTTGATTTTTTTTGTAACATTCATGGTTGTGTTGTCAGTTGTGTTACAAGTTGTTTGTTCGGTCCAAATAAATCCTCGCAAACAAAATGGCCAACCGATTTACAAACGCTGAATTCGCCGATATTATTTTTGTGTGTGGGTTCTGCGATGGCAACGGGAGATCCGCCAAAAGGGAATACGAGCTAAGATATACAGGTCGCAGAATATCATCTCGAAACACGTTTGGAAGAATTTTTCAATACAGTTGTGAACATGGGAGATTCCCCGGAACTGCTGTTGTAGCTGTACCTCCGAGAAACATCGAACGACCGAAAATGGATGCCCAGGAAGAAATTCTGGAGATGGCAGAGGAAGATCCTTCGATGAACACGAGGAGGATAGGACATGCTCTTGGTATTCCTCATGCTCGTGCATGGAGAGGATCAAAAATCGAACGCTTGTATCCGTATCACCTGCAGAATGTGCAGCGACTAGAGCCAAATGATCCAGCCCCGAACGCCTCATCTTTTGCAGATGGATTGTGAACCATCCACGAACTGTACCTGGGATTTTATTCACAGATGAGGCCCAGTTTACAAGGGACGGCGTTACTAATTGCCGAAACTTGCACATTTGGGCGCAGGAAAATCCCCATGCTAGCGAGAATTTTGGTTTTCTCGAGATTTTTTTTTAGAAATATCTTCCCTTGTGAGACATGTCGAGTCTTAGTGAAAGATATGATAGAACTGAGGAATCAGCAGTGATCGTAACGAATTGTATCCATTATTGCGCCTAATAAAAATTTCACTCTGAATAGTAACACTGGTATAAGTTGTTTCTCAATTTCTTTGTCGGATGACTTCAAGTGTGCCGTGAAAATTGAACAGTCACTCTTGTAGCATTTTTCCTGAGCTTTCCAGATATGGTAGTGTTTTTTCCGAAATCCGCTTAGAAAATGTACTTTCAGACAGGCAAACTCAAAAACTTTTTCTGTCAAGTCCGGACCTGATTTTTTTTCTACCTGCTATGGCATTTGATTAAGTACCAGCAGAGGAATGTGACAGATAAATTTCATTTGTTTATATAAAACCGCTCCAGAGATATCGCTTATTGTAAATTGTGACCAAAGAACAAAACACCCTGTATCTTCGAGACCGATCGCCAAAAAATTTTTTCTCTTCTTGATCTCAACTCGCCTTGACATCCTCCATCTGCCATTCACGTATGACACATACTTTTTGAAACACCCTGTATAGCCTTGGCAACCTATACAGGGTGATTCAGTTCTAACCTACGATACTCCGGAAAAATATTCCTCTCGTTGTCCTGATTCAGAAAAATATCACATTATAGTACCCTCACTCGCTTGATAAGAAAGATATAGGGTGTCAAAGTTGACAAAGAAAAAACGTTTTTTCGTCATATCTCTCATGAAAATGATAAAAATGAACCACAATTTCGTATACGTACGGTTGCGGACTCATAAAAGTTTACACCGACGGCGATCGAGTGGCCATGCTAATTCAGTTTTGACGTAATTTTGAATGGGCATGGCCACACGATTGTCATCGGTGTAAACTTTTATGAGTCCGCAACCGTACTTTTCATATGGAAGGCATATTTTTGAAAAAAAATTGTTGAAATTCAACACACCAGTGGTAGTGGCGTGCAATGGGGCTACATCAAAATTTATCAAAAAAAAGTACGTCACTGACTGTTTCGAACTTTTTTCAGAACTTTTTGGAATCTCAGTTCAATTTCGAACAAGGTTAATTTTTACATTTCTTAAATTATGGTCTTAGATACCGAGATATCGAGGTTTTTCACAGGCGTGTGAATCAAATGAAAATCTCAAGTTGGCCATGAAATTGTTTGAAAAATTGTTTTAGCGACATTTGTAACTGTCAGTTGTCACTCGTCAATTTGTTGATTACGTGTAATCGTTGTGAAACATGCCCAGACATTTTTCAAATACTGAGTATGCGGATATTCATTTCTCCGATGGAAATGCTGATGCAGCAGTCCGAGAATATCAAATACGCTTTCCGGAAAGAAGAGTTCCTAGTGCGCAAGTCTTTATTCAAACACATCGTCGGTTCAGCGAGTTCGGATCGAGAAAAATAGGTGAGCCACATCCAATCCAGAATTACAGGGATAATGACAGAATTCTCTGGACTTTCAATGTTGACCTAAACTTAAGTACGAGACGCGCAGCAAGATTCCTAAATGTGTCACAATCAAAAGTGTTCAGAACCTTAGAAAAAGATCACCGAAAGGCCTTCCATTTCCAACCTGTGCAAAATTTGCATCCAGGAGACCCAGAAAAACGTCTCCAATTTTGCAACTGGATCTTGAATTCGGTTGCAGTTGATCCGCAATTTTCACATAAAATTCTCTGGACCGATGAGTCTAATTTTACACGAGCGGATATAGTTAACTTTCACAACCTACATGTGTGGGCACATGAAAATCCCCACGAAATTGGACCCAGATCATGTCAGGGTGAATTCAACGTCAATCTTTGGATGGGAATGATTAGTAATAATGTCGCTGGACCACACTTCCTACCACCACGCCTGAATGCCGCGCTTTTCCTTGAATTCCTGCAAAATGATTTAGACGACTTGATGGCAGATGTGCCTCTTGATTTACTGCGAAAATACTGGCTTCAAATGGATGGAGCACCTCCACACTTCGGAATCCGGGTTAGAGATTGGATGAATGAGCACTATCCAGAGCGTTGGATTGGAAGGATGGCAAACGCCAACTTTGCTGGACTGAATCCTACTGTGGGACCGGTACCCTGGCCGCCGCGTTCGCCAGATTTAAACCCATTAGATTTTTTCGTTTGGGGATACGTAAAAGACAAAGTTTACAGTACACCGGTAGCTACCCGCGATGAGTTGATTTTCGGAATAGAAGATGCTTGTAATATGCTGAAGCAGAACCAAGGAATGCTGACAGATGCCGTGAATTCATGAAACCGGCCGGTCACACTTTGAACATCTTCTTTAACATTCGTATGTTAAGTAGGCTAAAGTATTTCTTTTATTGGTTTTTATCAAGAATTTTTCAAAAAACATCAGCATTTATTTTGTTATTCTATCAACGTATTTCCCATGGCTCATAGCCAACTTGAGATTTTCATTTTCGCTCAGTCGCGTCCTGACACGCCTGTGAAAAACCTCGATATCTCGGTATCAAAGACCTTAATTTGAGAAATGTAAAAACTAACCTTGTTCGAAATTGAACTGAGATTTCTGAAAATTCTGAAAAAAGTTCGAAATAGTCAGTGGCGTACTTTTTTTTTTGATAAATTTTGATGTAGCCCCATTGCACGCCACTGGTGTGTCAAATTTCAACAATTTTTTTTCAAAAATATGCCTTCCATATGAAAGGTACGTATACGAAATTGTGGTTCATTTTTATCATTTTCATGAGAGATATGACGGAAAAACGTTTTTTCTTTGTCAACTTTGACACCCTGTATCTTTCTTATTAGGCGAGTGACGGTACTATATGTGATATTTTTCTGAATGAGGACAACGAGAGGAATATTTTCCCGGAGCATCGTAGGTTAAAACTGAATCACCCTGTATAGTTGCGACAATCTGTAACCATGGAAAGCTACACACTTGTACTTTGTCATTTCTGGGTTTATGAATTGGGACCCAGGTGTTTCTTTTATGGAACTACAAGTTCCATTCTACAAATAAATGTTGGTATAACCTGAACAACTTAATGTTGCAAAAATAGTAAAGGGTCTGTTTCATAAAAGTGATTCTCCAAGTGTGTCGTGTTGGTTACCATTATTGCAAAAAATGGATTATCAAGACTACAAACTTGTAAAATAGAGCTCGTAGCTCTATGAAATGGGGCCCAAGTCTACATATTGCACTGTGGGATGTAGAATAATTTAGCAAGTACGAATGCATCGAAATAATAATTGAGTAGGAAGGGAACAAGCGAAACAACTTACTACCAATTTCTCCTACATATCTTGCTAATAACAGTGGAATCTAATAGCTGTTGGTAGCTCCAAATTATAGGTGCCTGCTTACAGTACCTATAAAAGCATTGAAGCTGTACTGAATCCGTACAATTGTGAAAATGGCATCGTCAAGTTAGTACCTACCAGATTCTGTCAGTTTTTCACTTACCAACCCTAATTCACTTTTGACTCTAGAAAGATACGTTCTACCTCTGGAAGATTCGGCTAAAATGACATTGCTCATACCAAAGCTTTTGCTGGAATCAACCGCTTTTTGGCCTGAGTCTTCGTCCAAAGTAACCAAAATCCTAAACTGGGTCATGATTGCCCTTTGGTCGGGTTTAGTGAGTGGCCAAGTGGTCTTCCTGTGGAAAAAAGCAGAAAATTTATCGACCGCAGCTTCTGTCATATCAATAATTTCCATAGGATTTCAAGTAACAACTTTCTTCTCAACTATTGGTTTTGTATTTTAATCCCGGCACAATTTCTCTTGAAAATTTTCAGTTCATAATAAAAATGCTTGTTCTGCGTTTCAACTCTGCCGCATTGAAGCAAGTTTTGGAAACAATTTGGTTTGACTTTTGGCCTACGAATCTTGCCGGTGCCCAGCTCTACGAAAACCTGAAGTTTCGGAATAAAGCACTGATTATGAGTTTCTGTTGCATGTGCGTTGCGTCCTATTTGTTCGGCTTGAGTTTTATGAGTTATCCGCTGATCGAAGGGGTGAGGATTCTTCCATTACAATCGGTATATCCTTTTAATTGGACCAAATCGCCTACTTACGAAATCACCTACGTTACCCACTGGTTTGCCTTGCTTTATGTTCTGGTGACTTCGATTTGTGCATACGACTTTCTGTTTTATGGCATTTGTGCAAACATTATCGCTCAGTTTTTGTTGTTGCAAGAGCTGATGGGGAGATTGGGCACAAAGTTTGCCGAAAGAACTGTTCAAAAACTGGATCAACATTCGGAAGAAGTCTGTAAGAAGTTCAATATGCGAAGAGATCTGCCTGCATTCAAAAGAAACGATGACGATGATTCGAAGCTCCTGAAACGTTGCGTTCAACATCATCAGATGTTACTGATGTATGTATGATTTTATGGTTATACCTACTGGTATAATACCGGTATACAGGGTGATTCAAAATCCGCGAGCGCAGACTTTAGTACGTTGTGAATGAGTCAACAAGAAGTCAAAAAAATTATAGTGAAATTACTCTTTATTGTAAATTCCAGTTTTATACACAGGCATGTGTTTGCCAAGATGATAAGAAAATGAAACTCTTCAACACTTTTAATTCAAAAAAGTTATTTTCAGCGTTTGTAAAGAAACCAAAAGAATTTTTGCTACAAGTTGTTTTCTTCAGTTGTTTGCTAGCATGTCTGCAATGTGTATGGGTTGTATCCTTCTAACTGATAAGGTGAGAAGAAGGATTAGGTGACAAGGATTTCATTATTGTATTGTGTCTATCATATAAAGCTTGATTTATTGTTAATATACGATGGGGATGACATCTCTTACCGGAAAAATCACCCATCACAATAATTATTTCTTGTTTGAAGATCAGGTAATTTTTTTCAGACGGGCACGGACAGCGTCATATTTTTCCAGTTTATTTGTTACATTCTTGGCCATACTATCCAACTGTTTTTGGCTTGTGCACTGGGAAGTGAGGTCACGTATCAGGTAGGTTCAAAATCTCAAACATCAAATATTGTGTTTTTCCAAGTACCTATCCAATAATCCTAACCACAACAATGATAATATTGCATCAAAAATATGGAAAAAATTTCAGGCTGAAGCTCTCGCCACGAACATTTTCTGCAGCAGGTGGTACAACATAGACAGCATCAGGACCAAAAAAAATATACAGTTCGTTCTGATGGGACTACAAAAACGCATTACCTTTTCAGCTCTTGGAATAGCGGATGTTAATTGTTCGACTTTCACAAATGTAAGGGGGAAACCGTGACTAGATTTACACGTTCGCTGCGGGCTGATTAAAATGCCGTATGATCAAAAACTTTCTCACTCAAGGCAGGCTGTGGTCTGGTCAGTGGCAGGCACACGTAGTCCGGACGTTAGGCGCTAAAATATGGGTGGACTCTGCATTTTAGGGTTAAAACATGCCACTTGGTATAGTTGTTGTATGAACCATAATCTACCGATTCAGAAGTGTAGACATCAGCGGCAGACGTGCAGGCTCTCTGTACAGGGTGAAGAAGGAAAAAGAAGAAGGAAACGTGGTAACTCATGAACCAAAAGAGATAGAGTCGTGTAAATCGGCATATATATCCCGATGTCCATGCCAATGAAATTCCATCAAACCATTTTCAAATATCCTGAAGCATTCCTGAAATATCCTGAAAAACTAGTTTTCTTTCATAAAAATTAATTTTTTAGGTAAATCAGTGAGTTTTCAAAGTATAGTGTTGCCGTCTAGACAAGACAAGACAAGAGTTGCCCTACTCTTGTCTTGTCTTGAAATATCAAGATTTTTTCAAAATTTCAAGACAAGACTCTAACTCTTGATGGAAATTTTTCAAGAGTCTAGATAGACTCTTGAAATTAAAATTCTATAAAACCCCCTCTTTCTATAAAAATACGTGACAGGAATATAAACAACTTCAAGCAAGAAAAACAAAGAAACTGTGGGGAGCAAAGAGCACCCTTCGAATAGAGACTGCGCTCCAATAAAATATTCCACTTGGTTACACTTACGTTGAAATTTCAAAACAAAGACCCACCTTTATTTACACTGAAATTTATCATTGGTGTAAGTGCTGAAAGAAGAGGTTGCCAACGCCACCCCTGATCTGTTAGTAGACGTATTTCTGCGATGAGGTTTTATATAAAATGACACGATACGATTTTATTGCCGAAGGTTGATGCTTGAATTGATATAATCAACTACTGCTTAGTTGAAAAAGTATTCAAAAAATCTGGCACCGCGAAAGGAAATAGAAATTCATCTCACCGCAGTCCATCTCCTCAAATCGAGTGAGTAAGCAAGCCAAGAACAGGATCAGGTTGCCACATGAACGTCGAAAAACAGTCAACGAGAAAGAGTCACATTCGAAAAAAAGTCGATCAATCAACTTCAATATTTACTGTTTGGTGTTCGAAACATTGCTGCTGCAGGGATAAATGTAAATAATCGGTTTTAAGCAGGACCCGGAGTTCCCAGATGTCGTGCTGCGGACGTGGTCCAATATTTTTTTCGGAAATATACCGATTGTTTGAAGACCTGTGTCAGGTTCCCGCTTGTGTCAACTTGACGCGGGCAAGAAGACTCACTTTGCTCAAGTTGTGAAAAGAATACTAGCTTAATCGGTATTTCGCCTTGGTACCTAACTACCTACATTGCAATGATATCTGGCTGCAGCATGTTGTCTGAATCATTTTCCTTTTATTGACGAGAAACACTTTGCTTCGCAGCTATTTACCAAAAACCTTATTAAAAGCCTTATTGAGCGACATATCTCTTAAAAGTTGCGATCTGAGAAGGCGCAGCTCTTTTTGGAGAAGTAGAAATAAAGATGTTAGAGCAGCCCTTGAAAAAAAAATTACTTGGAGGAAACTTTCGCATAAGAACAGGAAGGAGATGTCATGTAAATATACAGGGTGTTTGCAAACTTTAGGTAGAAAATTGAGCCGCAGTTGAAGAAATGCCCCAGAAGTGCCGGAAAAATGTTGAAAAAAACTATGATCTTTGTTTTTGAAAATATGGAGTCTACTTTCGTTTTTTTTTGAGATTTTAGGAAATTCTCACCATCAGACCAAACAGCAAACTATTTGAACCTTTGAATGTGCCTCGTAGTTTTAGTTAGTATATAGGGTGAGTCATGAATCGCAAAAATCTATTTTTCCTCGAAAATGGCCGTGAAAGGTTCAAGAGGTCATGAACAAATAATTCTCATATGAAATTTCCTGCATGCATTTTTAAAGAAAACTGGATTTTCAGGATTTACGACTTACCCAGTAAGTAGATAAAATTGCAAAACACATTCAAAGGTTTAAAAACATTGCTTATTGGTCTGTTGAGAACGCAGTTCACTAAAATCTTTCGAAATAACGAAAAAATAGAGGGGGTCGAAGGACTTGACCTGTCATATTTTCAAAAATAAGAACCCCAATTTTTTTTTAACATTTGTCTGATACTTTTGAAGCATTCATGTAACTGCGGTTTGATTTTCTACCCCAAAGTTTGCAAACACCCTGTACCTATAATATACCTTCTACCCTTAATAATGTTATTTTATGTTGTCAATAAATTCTGTAAGAAATCTCCAAGCAAATCACACATCTTATTCAGTAGACAATAAAAACCGTCAACAGAGAGGAATATATCTAATTTTTTTTTTTTTCTTTTCAAGAGTCTAATCAAGACTCTTGATCTTGACAGCCCTACTCTTGTCTTGTCTAGAAATTTCAAGACAAGAGTTTTTAAAGGTCTTGTCTAAGTCTTGACGTCTTTTCAAGACAAGACTCTAGAAAGTCTAACTCTAGACGGCAACACTATCAAAGTATAAGGGTGCAACTCGGTAGTTCTCCATTCAGTGATGTAATCAAATGAAAATGATCGGTAGCCAGTGCCTAGGCCTACTATTTCCAGAAAAAAGACATTTAACTTTTTCCCTCTTCCCGGCAGCCAATAAAGTTGGTGAGGTACAACCATTTTACCACAAAAAAGTAACCTCGGCATTGGTAACTGCCTTCTTGTTGAATGAACATTGTCATTCGAATTGTTTTTGGTTTCACAGACTTTCTTTGCTTGTGATGGCTAATGTCGTTATTGAAAGGAAGAACTACATTCGGCATTCTAATGCCTCAAATTTTGTCAAGTCAGCCACATGAATTTTTCATCATCAGTGAAGACGTTTGTCTCCGGCAGCTGATCAAACAAAAGATGTACGATTTTTGTGTGAAAATTGCAAAAATTGAAACGGTTTCGCTGCGATCGAATGCTTCTTGGAGAGAGCATATTGCCGCAAAATGTTTAATTTCACCTGGAAATAATCTCATAGGACTTGGTGTTGACATTGTCAACTGCAATGCTATACGCAAATTTGGTAAGATCATTTCAAACGGCGCAGAAAGGACGATAAGACTCCGTTTTTTGTTCGAATTTTGAGCAACAACTTTTCGTGGTTTTTCCACTTCTTCTCCCCATATACAGGTACTGTAGGGTTAGCGCTGATGGCTACACTTCTAAATTGAAAGAGTATGGTTCAAACAGTCACTGTGGCAAGTGGCATGTTCTAACCTTACAGTGCAGGGTGCTTTTCGCCTACTGTTCGGATCGAGGTCCAAATATAGCTAATATTGCATTTTTCCACGCTTTCCACATCTTCCTCGTCTTTTATGGGACAGCTAGACACACCTGACCAATTTTTCTTGGCATCACTGTTAACACCAGATTGCATCAAATTATTTGCATGCTAATTCGTACCTCTCGAGGCAATATATTTTCCTCAAGACGCATTCGATGGCGACGAAACCTTATATATTTTTGCAATTTTCGCACAAAAATGGTATATCTTTTGTTTGAACAGCTGTCTGAGACAAACGTCTACACTGATAATGATAAATTTTTGTGACCGACTTGACAAAATGTGAAGCATAAGAATGCCTAACGTAACTTTTCCTTTCAATAACCAGATTAGCCATCATGAGCAAAGAAAGTCTGTAAAATCATGAACAACTCGAATGACAATGTTTGTTCTACAAGAAGTCAGTTCCTAATGTCGATGTTACTTTTTTTGGGGTAAAATGGTTGTACCTCACCAACTTTATAATTGCCAGTCACTTCCTTGATTATTGTGCAAATAGTTAACGCAAATGGCTGCCGGGAGAAGGAAAAAAGTTGAATGTCTTTTTTCTGGAAATAGCAGGCCTAGGCACTGGCCACCGATTATTTTCAATTGATCACATCACTGAATAAAGAACTACCAAGTTTCACTCTTATACTTTTAAAATTCACTGATTCACCCGAAAATTAAATTAACGAAGCTGATTTTTGCCACCACAAAGTTTTTGATCATATGGCAGTATTTATCCAGGAGCGGATACCTATCTTTTTGTTATATTTTGGAACAATTTTTCCAACATTTTTGAACTTAAGAGCCATGACAGTAAAAACCTACACTAAAAAAGCGATTCTTTCAAGCGAATCACTTGTCAATGTCTCAATATCAATGATAACCAAGGTCAACCAAGAGACTTACCGCTGTAATCACCGGTAAATCGCTTAAAATCGCCACCACCACATCGTATGTGGCCGCCACCGATGACATTCCTGACATCAATAATGGTTTTGACAAAGTTTTTGCTTGCTGCGATCCACATGGTGAGGTGAGAACAGCGACTTTATCCTGAAGAAATTTCCAGATATGAAGAGCAAACTGACATCATATAACATCCTTCCAGTCCTTCCACTGCTTCAGTGAATCATTTTGAATCAGTGAAACAGGGCGGTTTAAAACTTATGAATTTTCTGTCAAGGGTAAATTGACTCACTTTGACACAAAAATCATTAAAAAAAATTGTTCAAGAGTTGTTTTCCACAAATTTGTTTAGGGTTAGGTTATAAGGTCAACGAATCTACCCTTAACAGTAAAGTCACAAGTTGTGATCCAAAATGGCATATTTTCTCGCCGGTATGTTCCCAAGAAGTCACTGGGGAGTTATGGAAAAATGTTTTTACACACTTTTTTTCTCAGAGAGAGGTTTTGAATGAAATCACCATACCCAAGATAAAGCTCCTATCAAATTTCTTGATTGGCGTTCTCAAATTAAGAGCTTTTGCGTTAGATGAATGATTATTTGTATTTATATTTTTCTCCTTCTTTGTCTTTCTATACATTTATTAGTTAGTAGTTATTTCAGTACGATTTAAGTTGATTTAAGAATATTATACAAACTGTGCAAATTACCGGTTTCTTTTGTTTTTATTTTCTATTGTTTCTTTTTCTCTTGTTATAAGGATGTAATTCTTGATGAACAATAAATTATAATAATAATAATAATAATAATTTTTTTTCTCAACTTTCAAAAATTTAACTTAAAACAAGGCGTAACCTCATTCGGAAATTTTTCATTAGGAATCAATGACATTGTTTACATGACACAGTGTACTCTGTGGCACAGTGTCACATTCTTCAAATATTTTAGTGAATATTGAAATAAGGGGCCCTTATTTTTTTTCCGGAAGAAAAAAATTCACCATTATATCATGGTACCATCATTCCAGAGTCTCTGGAAACCCTTTCTACAATACGAACCCCGAGAAAATACGCCATTTTAGAATCACTCTATAATCTATATGTATATTATTATATAAGAAGACGATCTGGTGCAGAGTTGGTATCCAAATTTGCTTGTACGGTGGCGTCGCCTGCCGGCGGCTAGGTACCAAAAAGTTACGATGGCGCTTCTTTGTATATTTACACATAACGCTGTAACTCTGAAACTATTGGGCCTAGAATAAAACATACACAAATGACAATTGTGCCATGTCAAACAATAGGTGCTTTCCTTTTACAACCTGAACTAAGTATTCTGACCTAAGTTGTTAGTGGTATCTCACTTTCGCGCATGTGATTTTTGGCTCTTTCTCTCTCCAACTTAGATCAGATCAGATCGTGAGTTTTGTGGTAAAAGGAAAGCACCTAATGTCAAGTTATAAAGTTACAAACTGATTGCTATGCCTACCTAATATTTAAAAAACGCACTAAAAAGTCGTAAGGTAGTTTTCAAATTTTGATTTGTTCAGTTTTATCGTGATATTTAAGGAAATGTCAAAAGATCGTTTTAAAACATTCGAGACTGTCACAAAATTACACTTTTGTTTCTAATTGACTTGACCCTATATTCTCTTACAATTTCCGAGATGCCAGTGGCAAGTGTTGCAAAACTCATGCATCACCCTGTATAATCTCTTTAGTTTTATTGATATTATTCTTCTTCATAGATTTCTACCGATGATATTGACCGCAATCAAAGATATGCTATATGCTATATCAGCTGTCAACATTTTGATATTGGCTGGCCAGGCCACGTTATTACGTTACAGTACAAGTAGCTTTTGATTCCAGCTTTCCAGCGGAACTTTTTTTTTCAAAAAATGGTGAAGTACTGGAAGGGCTCAGCTCTCGTTTAAGTTTGCTCTTTTCTTTTTAGAAAATTCCTCGTGATGAAGCCGCCGCAGTAATTAGTAAGTTGTATCTGGCAATTATCTTGCCAAAACTGTCACGGTTAGGGATGTCACAGGCTGCGCCTCTTTGGATTGTTTACCCAACCAATTAATCATTAATTTCCTTTAGATAAATTCAAATAACCAATATTAATTTGTTTTAGGTGATGAAGACTTCATTTTCTTTCTACACAATGCTTTTGCAGCTTACTGAGATAAAAAATGAGCCTCAAAATTATGTAACATATTGTCACGAATAGCAATGTCACGAATAGAAAGGGTTTATCCCTTTTGCTATTCGTAGACTGGGGTTCACTTTTTACTGTTGTTCTTTAGCACAGCTGAAAGCTGAAACCGGGAGAGATGATATGGGAACTCGAACATTGTGCTAAAATAATAAGTTTAATAATTATTATATGGTAATTCCACACATCACACTTTATGAAAATACTTCTACTCTACTTACTACACAATAATTAGCTAGGTATCTGACTGAATCACAGTGTATTTAAACAATGCCCAGGAGGGCTCACCGGATGATAATCGAGTCGATTGGTGGTCGATTGAATCGACCACCAATGACTATACCACCAAACCAATTGCCTGATGACAATCGAATCCCCATGAACCCCCGTATTCCCGTATGTAAGTCTCTTTAATCGAATCATCCAGTCAGGTTATTGACGCAAGCAGGTACCTGCACTACTTGTTTTCTCGTGCAAATACCTTTGTTTGCATTTTATTCCATCGCGGAAATGACCTAGCAGAGCCTGCCAATGATTGGGCGATTCGACAACTTACATATTTGGGCTACACGTGCCTTTTTCGTTATTATATTCAAGGGATGAGCTTTCACCTAGGGCCTTTATGTCATTATCATGACAATACGTTAGGGATGAATGCCTGGCCCCGATATAGATTTTTACCGGGGCCAATTTCTCAAGATTTTAGAAAATAAAAATAGATTTTTCGCAATAAGGACCTCCCTCGGTACCTACCAATCAACTCACTACCACATTGCAAGGGTCTGTTTTTTTTTCCCATTTCTTGACTCACAAATAAGCTCACGTAGCGAATCCAAAGTGTAGGTACGTTGCCGTCCCTCTCACCCTAGCACTTTATCAGTGGCGTATTTATGGGGGTGACATGGGGGGCATGTGCCCCCCCCCCCCCTATCGATCTGTGATGATAATAATAATAAAAAGAAGGTATACCGGCAAAAGAACAGGCGCGCTCCAATAATGTTGAAAATTTCAAAATGTATACCTAATTTCGTTGTTTAACCCCCCCCCCCCCCCCCGCAAACACGTATCTTTATTTAAAAAAAATCACCTTGCCCCCTCATCCCAAATCTCTAAATACCCTGTCGGAAATTTCATATAAAGGCCTATTAAAAAAAATTATATGATTTCTATATGTTCTGTATACGGTTAGTGCATTTGCAATTTGTATATAGAAACCTACAAGAATCTTATTTGCTAATTGTATTACACAGCCTATAGAATCATATGGGGCTCCTATTTGAAAATGCTGATAGATTCGACGTGAAACGGAAAAGCCAATACATTTCTATATGGTATTACATATAAACGCCTATTATCAAATAGCACATAGGGAATTGCACATAGGGAATTGCAAATAGGTCTCTTGCATGAATATCACATACGAATCTGTATTATGAATTCCAAATAAAGTCGAAGACAAGCTGCTTCAATGGAGGTATACTCACCTTTTTTTTTTTGTAATCAATTCCCTAATCTCCTTCTCACTTGCTAAAAACCGATAAACATGACTTAATGAAAAAGATCCAATTGCACTAGTCTAGGTGTTACCTCCCACATGAGTAATTGTGGCTTGAAGATATTCGTTTTCGAATTTCACCATATATTTCTTGGAAAAATTAACGTTTTTCTCATCGAATCTCCGTATGCGGGAGATCGGAACGATGCACTTGCAATTATCCTCGATAAATCTTACGTATGCAAATATGACGATGACGGCCTTGACAGGGCAGGATCCTCGAATAGGTCTCACTATAAAATAACATTTTGCAATGAGCATAAACCAAAGCAAACACAAAAATCAAAGATGCCAAAAAACTAACCGCAATGAAAACTGTTGCACCCTGTTGCACAGTGCACACCAACCACACACGCTGAGGAAGCACAGAGTCCACAGAGCGGAAGCACACACGTTTTGACCTGGTTTTGACTTTTGACCGTTAACAAACAAAACCCAAGGATGACAAAACTGACGAGACGCAACGGCGGCACAGATACTTGATACTTCGGCTTCGGCGAAGTGGCGAAGTAGAGCCGACAGTAGGGAATCTGCATTATCGGCAGTCCTCGGCAATTCCAAGATAATTTAATTCTATTTGCATTTTCAAATAGAATTGGATTGGTATATTCCTTATAGGTATTTCCAAATACAATTCTATATGAATTTATACGATTCCAGTGTGATGAGAATTTTTCATATAGAAACCTATTACATTTATTTTGTAATTCCAAATAAAGGATTAAAATTTACTTGTTCATATAAAAGCCTGTAAGCTCAATAACATATAAAGCTAACCCTTCATAGAGATTCCTATAAGTTCAGATAGAAACATATGGGGAGCAAATACAATTTCTATATGGCATTTCTAACAGGGTACGCCACTGCATTTTATGTAAATGTAAGTCTATTTCACAGGGTGACGCCGTCCTTAGCCAATATTTTTGAAAAAAGTATCATTTTAAACGTTTACCATAATGTTATAATAAAACTATATCTTATTATAGAAAGTTCGCACAATACTTCATGTTAATTATTGTTCTGATCGTTATGATCAATGATAGGGTTATTGCACTTTTTCTTATTATTATCTTGAATGAAGCAATGTTAGCCAGTGTTTTTGTCAAATAAATGAAAATATAATTATTTATTCGTTTATTTCTTAATTTATTCAGGTAATCTCACTGAGTGAGTGAGTGAGAACTGAGTGAGATTCCGCAAATCTGATGCACGATTTGTTCTATTTTGTGAATTTGAAACTCAAAATACCGGGTGTTTATAAACGTCTGTGATCGCGGCAGGCTTTGGTCAGGCCAAAAGTCGCAGTGAAAGGCACGATTTGAAAGAGTGATAGGAGATTCCAAAGGCGATATGATAACAAACGTTTATAAACACCCGGTACATAGGTTTTGTACTCGGTTTTGTATCTACTTATGGTTTTCAACGGAGTACTGTGTCCCGTTCGCTTCTAATTATTAGGATAACGTTTTGGAGCAAAAATAAAATGACAAGCTGGAACGCTGGGAGGATATCTAGGTACAGCTGCTGATGGCCGCTGATAGTTTCGCTCCAAAACTTTGCAGGTGGCATCAGCCGTAGCCTCGGCCGTAGCCCTCCTCCCCCCAGCTTGTCACTTTATTTTTGCTTCAAAAAGTCTCTCTACTGAAAACAAAGAGTTAACAGTTAACAAGATATAGATAGTTAGTTGCATTAACAATACGATAAACGCAGCCTTCTCCGGGAGTGACTTTGAGATCAGCATACAGAGCCGTGAAATTAAGATATTGTGGACTGGATTATGATCAGACTCTCTGCTAGCTTTTACCTATTAGCACAGATATTAGGTAGGTCACTCAGACTTTAGATACCTACCCGTAGCCGTAGGTAGGTACTTCATTGTAGTGTAGGTACCTGTATTGTAGGTATCTACAGGTACATACCTCCTCTTATATGGAATAAAACATATTTTAAATAAAAATAAAACAGTATATTTTTATTTATATTTTATTTATTTATTTATATGTATAAATACTTAGGTTTGGTTGCGGCCAAAATAAAGTGGACGATAATGTCAACGAGTTGGCGTGCTGTCATGCGACGTTCAGGTCAGAATCCTAGAGAATCTGTCAACTGTCGTCCACTTTAAAAAGTCCGCAATAGTAACTGCAATTTGTTAAAACTATAAATATGAAGAATAATTAATTATGAAGACAGAATTTTTAATTTTGCGATGCAAGCGACATCTTTGATATCGAGCGTCAAGCGAGGCTCGTCCACTGCAAAGTAATGCGTAGTAGTTTCAGGAACTCTTCACAGGTGGCGCTCCAAGCTCTATAACGGATTTTCCATGGCTAACGCTGTTACTCGTACAATTATTTTCCTTATTTCAGTTCCGCAGTTGACTTACATGCATCCTAAGAAATTAATTATTTGAATTAAACGTTGGTGGGTTGGCTCTGGCTTGAGAAGGATTCTGTAAAATAAAAAGTAAAAAAAAAAGATGCGATGGCCGGGAATCGAACCCGGATCAACTGCTTGGAAGGCAACTATGCTGACCATTACACCACCATCGCACATGCTGGATTTGCTGCTAAGGACGGAGTTAAATTGGCAAATTGAGCCGTTGCGGAATCAATCGCTATGGGCTTATTTCTTGATAGAAATTAACCATCGAGGTCTTTTTCGAAAGCCACAAGGGTATACTTTTGGTTTGATCTTATTAGTAGTAAAATCCACGAATTTTTTCGAATTTCGGAGTTTTCAATTTTTTTTGGGAATGCTAATGGGCTCAAACCAAAGTACACCCTTGTAGCTTCCGAAAGAAACCTGAATGGTAAATTTACGTCAAGGAATATACCCACAGCGATTGATTCCTTAGATAACGTGCGTCAGAAAGATTTTATACTAGAAACAAGTAGGTAAGTAGATTTTGTATTGGGTAGGTATTGGCGAGTAACATTACCGATCGATGGTGGCGCTGCTGATGCGCTTCGCATGTAAACAAACATGTCGGATAGAGCACGGATTGTTGCCCGCGCGTTCAAAAATCTCATCAGTAGTAAGCGGTTTTTAATGTCCTCCAGACGTGAAACGTGGTTAATTAGTATTGCGGTGGAACTCAAAAATGGCAGAAGCGCAATTGAGTGTTATGGAGGTTTTGAATCACTTGATGGACTCAATAGACTAGGCAGAAAATCTCAAAAGAGGCCTAGAAATCACTCCTAGAAGCAAATCGTGTAACAATTGATTAACAGGTGGTTTCTTAGGTTTTAGACCCCGCTGAACACGACTAGGGGTGTTATCTTTTCGAAATTTCACCCCTTGTCCCTAAAATCCAAGATGGCGGAAAATTGAGGGTAAAAACAGGGTGCGCGCATGAAAAGCTTATTTCTGGCCCGATTTTCCTCAAAATTGGTTCTTTTCTTATGTTTTCGGGGTCGTAGAAGATGATGAGGCCAATTTCAAATACATCTGGGAAGCCATTCGGTCTGAAATTAGTGTTGTCTAACTTCCAGGAGCAAATCAGAAACAAATTTACGAATAACTCAAGATAAAATCATGTAACAATCAGTTAACAGATGATTAGTTATGTTTTGGACTCTGCTGATCACAACTAGGTATGTTAACAGTTGAAATGTTGACTCCTTGTGTTCAAAATCAAGATGGCGTACAGTCAGAGAAGAGTGGCGATCGCACCAAAAAGGCATTTCTAGCTCGATATTCCTCAAAATTCTTCCTTTTTGAATGTTTTTGAGGGTGTAGAAGATGATTAGAATAATTTTGAAGACCTGTGGGCGGTTATTCGTCTTAGAATTAGTGTTGCCTAAGTTTCAGGCGCGAATCAGAGTGAAAAGTTAGAAATAAACGATAATTAGAATGTTGGTACATTTTTGTATCAAAGGATATAATATAATTATGTAGGTACCCAATTATGTATCATCACACATACAATGGACAGAGGCAAATGTAAGAAAGTGTCAAAAGTAAAAAGTGAAAAAAATCTACTTTTCTTCATAAAATAGCAATCATAGGTATGCAGGTACAATGTGGATGGAAAAAAGTCTCTCTCTACCTTTTGCTTAAGATAAAATCACGTAACAATCAGTTACCAGGTAGTTACTTATGTTCTGGACTCTGCTGATCAATGCTAGGTCTGTATTAGTTGCCTCACATTCAAGATGCCGTAGGTACCTATAGTTAGCGAAGAGTAATGAACGTACAAAAACACATTGATTTTTCTGAATCACACTTGTCTGATTTTTCCAAAATTCTGACGGCTCCGTGGCGCAGGCGGTTCTGTGGCTGCCTGCGATGCAGAAGTCCCGGGTTCGATTCCCGGTGAAAAGTCTGGATGTTGTGCTGTCCGAAGTCCCACTTTTCTTTGTAATAAATTGTTTAATGAATAAACGGGCCAACTCCTATGGCAAAAAAGCCGATAAGGAGGAAAACATTTATTTATTTATATTTATTTTCTAAAATTCTGCTTTCGGAGTTGTAGAAGGATAGGGGTCCAATTTCGAAGACATCTGAGTGACCATTCTGACTCATTATGCGTGTTGTCCAACTTTGAAGGGAATCAAATTATGCATCAACAGTTTACAGATTGTTAACTACTTATACTTTGAACTCTGCTGAACATGACTAGATATGTTAGACTTGGTGGTAATATCCCGATCTCCCGCCAATGATGTTCATTTGGCTACGCCTGTGCTTAATATCATTGCCCAGTTGTCAGTTGTCACTTAATAAGGCGGGCGCTATTATTGTACAAAAGGTATCTACTGTTTTTTATAATAATTGTCTCAAGATGTAAAGGTGCGGAGTTGCAGCAGACAGGTGATGATTGGTTTTGAAACTTTTGTCTTATTACTTACTGTAGCTGAATCTATTCTACTCCAATTTTAAGCAGATTTGATAATGAAATCAATTGTCTTGTCTTTTACTTGTCCAAAGTAAAATATGTCTGGCTTTCATACATAGAAAATTGCATCACAAATACGTTTAGTTGTTGATAGTTGTTAATTGATACATAATTCCTAAACCGCAATTAATTATTTCTGGCGAATTTTTGAACAGGCACCGTCGCCCAGTGACTGCGGCTAGAAGGTGCATGGCAGATGGCAAAGTTTTACCGGTGTGGACGACCCGAGGGCCAGTTCCCGAAGAAACCTTGTCTTTAGTATACTGTGGGTGTGCAACTCCCTGTCGCACAAAAAATTGTGGCTGCAGAAAGAAGGGATTCGCATGCACTGCTCTGTGTAGATGCCTGCCTGAAAAATTTAGAAACAAAATGGAAGACTCGTGATGCCTAAGAAAATCATGGGCTAACTTTGACACTTTCTCACATATTTGCCTTTCTCAATCGCATGTGGATTATACATGATTGGGTACATATATCAATGCTTTGATTAAAAAATGTTCCAACATTCTAATCATCGTTTATTTCTAATTTTTCACTTTGATTTGCCCCTGGAACTTGGGCAACATCAATTCAAGAACGAATGGCCGCCCACAGGTCCACAAAATTATTCTAATAATCTTCTACACCCCCAAAAACATTCAAAAAGGAAGAATTTTGAGGAATATCGAGCTAGAAATGCGTTTTTGTGCGATCGCCACTCTTCTCTGACTGTACGCCATCCTGAGTTTGAGACACAAGGAGTAAACATTTCAACTGTTAACATACCTAGTTGTGATCAGCAGAGTGCAAAACATAACTAATCACCTGTTAACTGATTGCTACATGATTTTATCTTGAGTTATTCGTAAATTTGTTTCTGATTTGCTCCTGAAAGTTAGACAACACTAATTTCAGGCCGAATGGCTTCACAGAGGTATTTGAAATTGGCCTCATCGCCTTTTACGACCCCGAAAACATAAGAATAGAACCAATTTTGAGGAAAATCGGGCCGGAAATAAGCTTTTTATGCGTGCACCCAGTTTTTACCCTTAACTTTCCGCCATCTTGGATTTAAGGGGCAAGGGGTGAAATTTCGAAAAGATAACACCCCTAGTCGTGTTCAGCGGGGTCTAAAACCTAAGAAACAACCTGTTAATCAATTGTTACATGATTTGCTTCTAGGAAGTCTTTTTTGGGATTTTTTGCCTAGTCTACAACGGATTCTTGATGTATCGTGATGGGAGAAGAAATTCTGAAGTCACAATTTCTTGTGTTGTGTGGTCGAAAACGAACCGAATCAAGCATCAATTTAAACATAGACATATTTGAATTGTGTTTACGAACAATCGCATTGTATGAATCTCCTCACTAGGTAACTGGGAATGTAATTAAAAAAAATAGTAGTAGCAGTTCCTGTGAAATTGGAACGTTCAAATGCACTTGCAAAGCAGGCCAGTCCGGGACATGCAAAAATATCGCAGCTGTGCTTCTTCGATGCAGCCATATAAAGTTCCCATTTTCAGCGACACTTCCCAGGCTTTTCTCGTAGTCATATTTTCCACAGTGCCAAGTTTGTTTGTCATTTTGACTACCCAACTTGCGTCTTTCGCTTTCGACGGGAAACGGTGAAAATGTAACTCTTCCTCTTTTCGGTTTCCACAGCGTGACTCGCACTCGGAAACACAACTAATTCTCCGCCACTTTTTGTCACTATCTATCTTGCCACCTTCCATTCTATGCCACTTTTGCTTGCCAGTCGTCGTACACGTGCCACTCTTATTTAAAAATGCAATGCTTTTGCAATCGATGACACCTAATATATTCAAGATAATGAAACGTGCGTGGCTCACGTACTTTGTTGGAAAAAATTAACGCCGCGTTAAGTCAGATGGAATCAAATAAAGTCCCCAAACACCGCAACGCTCATAAGAGCCCACACAAATCTGCAGTTGATCCGTGCACAAACGTCGTTTACACGTTGGCCGTCAGATGGCGTATTCGATCTTGAAACTCGCCAATAGGTAGGAGGTAGGTACGTAGGTAGAGATGTTTGCGTTGCGCGAAAAGTCTACTCCCTACTGGAGACTTCCTTTTCAAATTTAATTCAAAGGTAGAAACGATCCTTGTACCATTTTTTCAAAGTTTTCGAATCGCTTTTGCTGAAATTTTTGCAAAATATCGTAGAGGGTGACACCAAAAAAAGTCGAAACCAAGCATCCTGTATTTTATATTTGGAATTGATTTCGCTTTTTATTCTGATTTCAATAAATATATAGATACTTGAAAGTTTTTTTCAAAGACAAAAGACCAAAAGAAATCATAAAGTTCGAGATAAAGTTTGAGTTATAAATAATGATGATAAGAATAGCAATATAAATAATAAAACAATCAGCGTTTATTAATATTCATTACTTGACAATACTAGCAAAAAAGTATATCAGGTCCACTACCTTCTCTCTATCCAATTCAGCCAAAACTTTTTTCTTTCAAAGTCTGCTACTTTTTGTCTCATTATTTTTTAATTTTTTTTCGCAAGGGTGAAATAGCTAGGTACCTATCTAATTATTATCCTAACAAAACAAAATATGGGCTGGGTCTGGGTGAAAAACTGGGATTCCAATGGCAACGGTCCAAAGCCTTATTTTGAAGTATTTTGCAACTTTCACTTTAGGTAGGTATAGCTCGCTCTATGCGGTCCTAATCTTTTGGAACTTCATCAACGGAAGAACAGTATGCTACATTATATCAAGGTTGAGCATTATCATTATAGCCGATGCACCAGGTTAAATCCCGAAGCCAAGATAAGAGTTAGAGGGGTCTTCTTACATTACATATTATGATTCCATACATTACATACATATATTGCATTATGTACAACATCTACTACATATATCACATTACATATCATTATTATAGTGTTTTTTCCTACATAACTGTGGAGTAGGTAATTATTACCCGGTTCCAGCACCGCGACGTCAATTTTTTTACAGTAGAAAAAGTCCGATATAAATAATTATAAACCACGGTTGGCCATGCAAATTCTACGCCATTATAGCTTCGGCGCCTTATATCCCTTACCTTCGCTTCGAGCCTTCGGGACCTAATAAATCTGGCGCCTCTGCTATAATAATCATTTCTCAATCTTGATATACCTAATTCACTATTTTTCCTTTGATGAAGTTCTAGAAGATTAAAGATTTAGACTATAAAGCGATCTATAGAGAGAAAGTTGCAAAATACTTCAAAATAAGGCTCTACATTGTTTTTGGAATTGCAGGAAAATTAGAATTTTTCAAAATTCACACATCAAACCAAAGTTTTCACCACTATGATTCCCAGGAGTCTAACGATGACTTTGTTCGAAAAACCAAGAATAGTGACAAATACAACCTTTTGAAGCATAAAAGATGAATAATTTCTAATCTCTAAGCAAAACAACACACAAGGAAAAGCAAAACAAACAAGAAAAACAAAAAGTACTCATCAAATTTTGAGAATTGATGAAATTAGAGAGAATCTCATAGTGACTCAATAACTGGAAATTCCACCGCTTGCAAGCCGACAAGCCCGTACTCGACAAGACATGCTCTCCACTAAGTCACTGAGGCTGTGTCTAAATTATCGAACTCTTCAATGTCGACCTTCGAAACTCATCGACAGTACGCGGCAGGTTCCTTTTATTGCTATCTCAAGCATGTTCAATGGGGTTCATATCGGGAGACAACGCTGGCCACTCCAATCTCTCCATTTCTACTTCCTGAAGGTATCATTCACAAGTCGACATTCTGATGGAGGGGCTCAACAATAGGCTCCAAGATAGTAGGTACCTCAATACTGATACGGCTCCAGACCATCCAAATCCGAACAAAGTATACACGATGCCAGCGTGCCAGGTCCCACATCTCATGTTCTCTTACCCACGCGTACCGAGCTGCACAGTGGTGTATACCTTTGAGGCTGGTCCTCGCCATAAACGTCTTGCACACAGTTGACTATTTTGAAGGTGATTTCGAATAGTCTCGATTGATACAGCTATTTCTGTAGCCTCATGGAATGATTTACGAAGCTTCCTACATTTTCAAAGCGGTTTCTTCTGGCCGTATAATAAGCAAAAATCTGACATCAGCAGCTGTTGTGGCACGCGGGTGACTTGTTCCTCAGTCTCTCATACCTCCAGTTGCCTGATAACGATTCCAGGTTTTTACAACCAACTTCGATATCGCTATGGCTTCTTTCCACTATCCGCAGCGCAACTTCTCCCATAGGCAGTCCTTGCTGACGTAACGTAACAATATGAATACGGCTGAGAATACGGCCAAAAGGTGATATTAGGGTTCATTCCGTTTTGACGAAGTTTCTGTATAGTATGACCGATAGATTTTTAGTGTATTTAATCAAGAAGAACTTTTTTCAGAATGCTACTTTTTGTTTCTTTTTGTTCTGTTTTTTTTGTGGGTATTATATATTTTACTTGGAGATCAGAAATTCTTCTTCTTAAATGCTTAGGAAAATTGTATTAGTGGTTTTTCGGATAAAGTAATCGTTAGAGCCCTGGGAATCATTGGGGTGCAAAACTTTTTTTTAAGTGTGTATCTGAAAGGGACAGTCCTTGGTTGGAGTTTTCGCTTAAACACCCTGTATATGGCATACCAGTCATTTGATTGACATCCGTTTGAATTTCTCAACCAAGCCACTGACTGGGGAAATAGTCACTTAATTTTTGTAACCCCAGCCTCGGCCCAACTAGGGATACCCAATGAATCTTGTGAAAAAAAAAAATGAAAAATTGTTTCCGTCACAAAAAAATCCAATCTGAGCGATAACTTTTTAGAAATATATTTTGCTTTTTTTTCAGAACAATTCTTCCGATATCGGACAGAGTAATGATCCGGAAACCTAACACGCGAATAATTTACGTGCTTCCGGTCCCGTCACGGCCCACTCGGTTTTCCCTAATCACCAAACCGACGGCCTGCTCGATTTAAATGCACTTCCGGCATTCACGGTGGTAAAGCACCCCAATCCAACACGTGTCCGCATTTTTTCCTCTCGGCGCATTTTCGATTCGGGGGTGTTTTGGCGGAAACTGCGAGTTTTTCAGATTTCCAATTTTTTCTCCCAAAAAACGTTATACAAGTGTCGCAGAGCATGCATAGGGGATCATTTTCTCGGCTAGACACTATACTCTGTGGTCCCGCGTGCGTCATTATTTTTAATGCACCTTCCGGTGCAATGCCACACGTTCCATTCAATTAATTGAGAAAGAGAAGAAGGCCTCTTATGCTTCGTAATACAATAATGAGACTTCTTAGAGAGAGGGGTCATGGGGTAGATGCGCGCTAAGTACCGGGTAGGCCACATGTTGAATCGGAGTAGTACTACCTCTAGTTCTAGTACCTACTACACAATTAGGGCCATATGTGATGGCTTCACTTTCTATTTTTATATGTTATTGGTATACATGGCTTATAACATTTGGCATCCATGAGAGGCGCTTCATTCAACACTATACGTATACGGTTCTTGGCGAAACCACCTAGTCCATATGGTCCCCCAGTTGGTCTATACCTACTCTTGGAGAATCGAAGACATACTTTAAGTTTAGCCACCTGTTTTTTATCTCCGTAGCCCGCCAGTGAAGGTTCATCACCTCAAGTCTGCACAAGCGTGGCGAAAAGCTATTTATTGGGTATATCGAACACCGCAAAGATAGGTAGGTAGTTAAATCAAAACCATGTCGATCTTCTGAGAACAATAGAGTTAATTGAAATTAAAAAAATTGGAATTTCTTGAAAATAGGGTAGGTACGATTCCCATGAAGAAATGCGACACGTGACGTGCTTCACCTGTACTAAGTGACACGTGACTTCAGGAATTGCCACGTCATACAGCACGTGTTCGTTGATATTATGTGTTGTAACCCGTTTAATCATAAGCTTCCGGCGCGATTATTTCATTTGCATTAATTTTGTTTGCTTAGTTTCACGCTTCACGGAATTTATTTTGTCTAATTTTCAACCCCAAAAGCTTATTTTTGTTCTTTTCTATACCTTTGTCCCTCTCTTTCTTTTCAAGTTGAAAGATACATATTCCAGTTATTATATATAGTTATTATTATACCTATAGTTATATTATTAGTTATAACTGTGTGCAATGTAGGTGCCTAATAACTGAGGATTGAATGCTTTGGATCCATGAAAAGGTAAATATCAAAAATAATAAAAAAATACTCGGTAAGTATCAGTAATTGCTTGACACCTGCCGTGATGTCTAGTGAAAAAATGGTCTAGTGTCCAGCACGTCGACCACAACTTAGTCCAATGGAGCGCATTATACGCGTGCAGCGGAAAATGAAAGCATGTACCTACATTTGTTTTATTCTTTGTTTTAGTGGTTTTGATTGCTATGTAAGCGTAAAGCTTTTAAATTCAGTTTCAAAGTGGGTGGACCAGCTCTGAAAATAAACTTGATCTCTAAGTAAAAATTATCAAAAATCTCAAAAATGAGTCCAAAACTTTCGTGCAACATGAATGGATAATGATTCTCAAATCATCTACAGCGTCCAATATAATTTCACGTCATTGTGGAAATCGGAAAGAGGGTTTAGTTGGGCTATATAAAATATTTGCCAATAAAAGTAACGGTAACAGTCTGAATGGTCGGTACAATCCTATATCCCTACGTTTTCATGAGCTCATACTGCTTTTACGTAAAATTCCATTGAACGTTCGGTATATTAATGGTATGATACGTAAATTTGATTTTATGCCTGGGACTTTTTCAGGTTAACAGGGTTATTCTCTATCTCGTAACGACTCGTTAACGCAGGTAGACAGGGAGGAAGGTACAGGGAATAGTAGTTTTCATCAGGTCTGGAGCGCATGCTCACGTTCCTTGCCGGTCGGCAAAAATTGGACCTTCGCGTGCTTGCCAGACTCGCACAGCTCTGTAATCATTCTCCCCACTCTATTCCTGTGGTGCTAGCCGACCCGGACTGTCAAATCTTGCGCATGCCCACTAAAACACAACATTTCCATGAGAACTACTATTCATAGATACAGAGATGTCATGCACATTATAAGTCGCTACGAGATAGAGAATGAGCATGATACTCATGATAGTGTTGACCAATCTGCCAATTAGATTCTTCAGTCCCATTGAACGTAAAAGGTCCGCACTTTTTAGTTTCGATTGATGTGAATACGCTTTTGACTGCTCCGTGCTAAATGAGCAATGGTTTCAAAAACCAATAATCAGAATGTATCATATAAACTACTCAACAATTTAAGTGGCTCACCCAAAATTTTTAATGAAATTCAAAGTGCCCTAGCTTCTGAAAAAATTAAACTTATTCCAATTTTTTTCTTTTCCCACATACCTGCGCTTTTTGTCCATCAGCGGACGGATACAGAATTGAAATCAAATCTTCCTTGTTGGTTATACAGGGCGTTGCGTGAAACCCTTCAAAAACGAAAAAGTTTGAGTAACTCCCAATTAAAAAAAAACATGTTTCTGGATATTTTTAACTGGCCCAGGGAGGATGGTACACCTATATCTCGAAATGGTTTTTGAATTGTCCGATTATCTTTCTTCACTACAGGGTGATTCGAGAAAAACAACTTCTTGTTTTTTTGGTCATAGCTTTTTTCCTTATTGACCGATGTTTATAATCTGTAGCTCATGTTAAAGCTAAAGCTTCAGGGAACAAGAATATGTTTTCGAAATTGATGCAGAACAAAATTTGAAATTGAGACTCTGCATCAAAAATTACACAGATCTGAATAACCCCCCAAAATCAGATCTGGAGATGGAACTCGTCCGAAATCAATTTGCTTTGAAGTCAACCATTCAAAATGATCATTTTAAGATATACCTCTTCCTGTATATGAGAAGATTTCTTGACGAGGGAATTGAATTATGGCTGCATGTTTTCAGAAGAAAATCAGTGTCCCTCTTATACCTGAAAACTAATTACCGTAAGCTACGTTACAAACAACAAAGCTGGTAATTGAATTTAGAAACATTTTTGGATTTTTCTCGGTTCAATATAAATTACTAGCTTTGATAATCGTAACGTAGGTAACATTAGTTTTCAGGTAAGAGGGACACTGATTTTCCCCTGAAAACATGCAGTCATAATTCAATTCCCTTGTCAAGAAACCTTTTTTTACACAGGAAGAGGTATATCTTGAAATGATCATTTTGAATGGTTCACTTTGGAGCAAATTGATTACCGACGAGTTCCTTCTCCAGATCTGATTTCGGAGGTTATTCAGATCTGCGTCATCTTTGAAGCAGAGTCCTTATTTCAAGTTTTCTTCTGCATCAATTTCGAAGACATATTCTTGTTCCCTAAAGATTTCGCTTTGATATGAGCCACCGATTATAAAAATCGGTTAAATAATAGTTAATTATTTATTTACTCAGTTTATAAACATTTTCATCGGCTATCTTATTGTCGGCTCTGAATGTATCATAATTTTCAACCAGCGAGGAACTTCTTTGTCTTCACAGTTTTCGATATATACAATCAACGAAGCAAATGAGGCCAAAGTATTGGAAGATTTTTTGATATAAACGTTTTTGATTCAGGACTTATTTTTAGGTATGGTTTTTTTCTGACGCCATAACTATGAAGAACGTGCATGGCACTGCGGTGCTCCCATGCCACTTGGGCATGGGTGGGCATTTTCGTATGAAGCTGAGCCTTTACAGAAATAGTCAAATATTTGTCCTTTACAAAAAAAAACTAGACTCCCGTTTAGGCTAATCGAGTTGTGAGGCAAAATAGGTGTCATGGTGTTAACGTAAAATAAATAGACTATTCACCGCTAATTTCTACATCGGAAAGGTCCTATTTCGGACCATTTGCATAAAGTGCCATTTCATCTCAGGTGACATTTTGCAAGTATATTTCGCTTCACTGAAGTTTTAGAGCAAATAACAAGCAAATAATTTTTTGCCAACCGGCTTTTCAGGAGTTCCAGCGATAACAGCAAAACAATAATTATTTTTATCCAATCCTATTGAATAATGCACGCATTATCAGGCGAATACATGCCTGCATTTTTCAATAAGACTGGACAAAGCATAGTATTCTACTCGCGGGTAATGTCCATTACTCATTCGGATGCTTTACGACACTCGCCAAGGCTCGTATCGACAAACTGCATCCTCATGAGTAAAAAGCAATCATTACTCGCTTGTTGAATAATATACTATTATTGTATGCGTGCATGTGTCTTATACATATAAATATACTTTCTGTAATAATGTACCAAAAACCAAAATGAATGCATGACTGCTGCGAAGTAAATCCATTTTTGTAAGCGAGGCTTCCTATTAAACACACCGCAAGGTGGGGAGATAAACTAAATTCAAGGATTGAGCAAATTTTTCGTTTTTTTAAAGTTCTGTTACGGAACTCGCTAGATACTATGATGCGCGAATAAGACAGATATACCTGCGCAATAGGCGGAGGAGCCGTGCATCGAGCGCTTACCAAAATATTCGCAAAGCTTATAATAGACTTTTCTAAAACACTCGCGAATAAAATATGTCGGAATGGAAACTACTGAAAACTGCTGAACTTGGAAACTAATTCCAAACAACTATAACAAATTCATTTCATTCAAATTCAAAAAGACGTGGAATGATCCAGTATATACTTTATTGTCCAAAAAGTCTGTGAGTAGTGATGGTTTTGACATCAACAAACTTTAGACATCAAATTTTTCAGATGTAGGCGGCAGAGGTTCTTTTGTTTTCATATGAATTAATGTGTCAAAAAGTGTTGCTCGCTCGTTTGTTTTTTCATTCAAGCCAACAAACCAGGACTCTTAGTATACCTATGCTCGAAAAACATGCATGGGCGATATTAAAGCAATTTCAGCTCCTACACAATGAAAAACCGTTAGATCCCAAACTCGCCCCACATGTGAATTCAACATTTGGTAGTACCGTGTGCACGGCGTAGATAGATATAGGCTGCCATGCCTACCCCAATTTTAATCTATGAGCCAAAATCTAGCAATCCAAGCCGCTTAGTCGACCTGATCCCACGAATCTGATGGAGCCGCGGACAATAGGGATTTACTTCTTCCGATAATGATGAAATACGAACTGGAAAATTCTGACATATGGCATACAGCCTATTATTATTATTATAACTGCACCCCACCTCAAGATATTATTTTTGGATACAAAAATAATAGGAATTGAATGATCCAGATCTTCTGGATGCCTCCGGTGGTTTTGTTCTTGGATTTAGTCGTCGTCGGGAGGGACGAGGCAAATAAAAATGCCGGTGTTGAAGACTCTCGAAGAGCGCATCATCCACTTTTTGCGACGAAGGTAATAATCGGAGTCGTTGTTTTCGAGTCTTTAGAGCCATGGCTAATTACTTTTACGGCTTTCACACGTCCGAAACTAGTGCACAGGCATCAGATAAATTACAAACAAAAAAGAGTTAACAGTGTTTTAAATCAATTACTTAACTGTAAAATTAAACTGCGCGTCGCGAATGGGTGCGGTGAACCAATTAAGGGAATAATAACTCTTTAAGAGAGCGGTTAGGAGTTATTGCAAAGGAGCTCGAACGAAACTCAATAGTCGGAAATCTTTTATTGCTTATCGACAGTCAATATCCGACTGATGTTCGATTTCAAAAACTTTTCCGCCGATTGGGTGATTGAGTCAGTGTTGATGATTTCTCAATGCTATACCTACTGAGTTCTTATTACTAATCATCAGAGTGATTGAGCTACGATTTTTGGTTCATTATTTTGACCAAATTGTTCTACTTATTGTAGTTGTAGCTGTACAAAAAAAAGTTCATACCTTGAACTTTGAACGAAATATGACACATCCTGAAAATTTGATATTCTGCCCAGAATTCAGTGCCCTACTACATTTATGGGAAATCGCCAAGAACCGCACTTGAAGGTTTTTATTTATAGAAGAGTGATGAGCAAATTGCAACTAAAAATGAAGAGGCTAAAACGCGTCAATCGTATCGATGGAGGCATCGTACCCTATACTAATTAGTAAGTAGGTACAATTTTGGCGCAAGAAGTATCACTAAATTGTTGGAGGTTGCGTGGGAGGGAAAAGTTTGACTAGAGATCTTTTTTTCTTTCATGTTCAAACAAGAGCGATAACAACAAATTCCGTATCGTTTTCGACCAATTTCTACCTATTGAGTTAAAATTTTCTGTAGAAATTTAGGTGCTAGCTACTTTTAGTCTATCTCAAATTTTGCAGAACAACATCACAAACCACTCAGATTAGTGTCTCAAATGAGAATACAGAGTGAAAATCTATGTAGTTTCTTATTCTTTCCTATTTACTGTGATGCTATTCAGTAAAAAACCGTCTGGGGGAGAAGGGACCACGCACTACTCAATCATATTGTATGGCGTGCGCTCAAGAAAATAGTGCGACGCAATTAAATCATCATCTTGGAATCGGGACCTTTTTCATCGACGTATACCTGTGGATAGGTAACTGTCACCGAAATTTGATAAGAATCAACAACGACTTCAACAGGACTTCAAGAAACATCAACTTCGAACAAGTTGATGAAAAGAAACCTGTTCTTCCCCGGCATTTTTCAATTTGTCTTTTGTTTGTATACTTGGTATAGGCCAACAGGCTGGGAGTGTATTACCTATTCGTGCGAAATGCAAATCACCAAGAGCTCTTTGTATTTCCCCTCCCAAACAGTTCATAGCCTTCCAATCGACTTTTGTCAATTGGACACTCGAATTTCCCGAAGTAATTTATTGTTTTTATTAGTAAAATGCGTTTTGCTTTAGAAGTGCAGGCATCATTTTTCGGCTTATTATTAAACACTGTGTGTGTGTAACAAAAGGGTGGTTTTCATCAAGGCATTTTGGTCTGATGGCTTATGAAATACCTTTTTTGGATGATAAATACCTTCAACAGTAAACAAAACAACGTAAGAAATGGTCACAAAAAAAAACTGTCTCCTGAATTTATTGTGCCGGACTAGGAGAGGGGGAGGGCAGTCCGTCCCGGGCTCAATCATCTAATGGGGCCCAAATTCCTTTTGTTTGTGAAAAATACTTCAAAAAAAGTGGGATAAAATCCAAAAATTTCAATTATTTCCCACACTGGTCATTTCTTTCGCATATTATCTACTTAGATGAATGACATTGTTTTTCTTTTTTTTAACAATTTAAAGTTACCTTGGCAGGCTCCATGACAACAGGTTTTGGAGCCTTCACACAGGCAATAGAGTCGGTATCACGGAATCTCTAAGAATTATTTTCACTTTAGGCTTTAGGGGGCCCCGGCCCCGGCCCCGGATATCATAGTGCCAGAGGTCTCAGCCTCTGACATTTTGTATTTTGACATTTATTTTCAAAAAAGGGGAGAGACTTATCTTGTCTGCGCGCTGCAGGTAGTAGAAATTCATATAATTCCTGATTTTGTATACAGGGTGTTCGTTTTTCGAGGCTAAGCATGGGTATCTCGCTTATCTTTAGAGATACAGAGTCGGTTAAAGTAGAAAAAAGTTGCGAATTTTCATGACGATCAATGATCCAAGAATATATTTGACTTGTCAGTTTTAGTTTTCGAGATATCGAGAAAAAACAGAAATTTGTAATTTTTGTTTTTATTTTTTATTTGAAAAACGGTTGAAGGTAGTCTTTTCCAGTCAAGACATTGTGGGGGCACTTTTTCAAGGGGAATTCAATGTTGCCAAAATCTTCATTCTAGCTTCCAAAACAACCGAGATATGACATTCAACTTTTTTTTCTCTTATGGGCGCCATATTGGATTTTGACATTTTTAAATACAATTTTATTGTCTGGTTACAACGATGTGTCACATGCCACTGTTGAATTTATGCTTTAGAGCAAAAAACATTTCAAATTTTTTCAAAGAGTGCTTTGGAAACAAAATCAGCATCGACAATAAAAAAAAACGTAAATGTCAAACATTTATTCAACAATGACATGTGGCACATCGTTCTAACCAGATAAGAATACCGTATTCAAAAATATCAAAGTCCAATATGGCGCCCATTAGAGAAAAAGGTTGAATGTCGTATCTCGGTTGTTTTGAAAGTTAAAATAAAGATTTTGGCAGATTTGGATTTCCCTTGAAAAAGTGCCCTGACAATGTCTAGATTAGAAAAGGCCACCTTCAACCGTTTTTTGAATAAAAAATAAAAACAAAAATCCAAATCCTGTTTTTTTCACGATATCTCAAAAACGAAAATCGATACGTCAAATTTCTTTTTGGATCATTGATCGTCATGAAAATGCGCAACTTTTTCCCAATTTAACCGACTTTGTATCTCTCAAGATAAGCGAGATACCCATGCTTAGCCTCGAAAAACGGACACCCTGTATACGAGTCAAGAACCGAAGTCACAGAACGCATGAAATATACCGATTATCATCAGCATTATTATTATTGTTCCCAAAAAAATTCACCTGCGGCGCTACCTCTGGCCGACTTGCACCTTGCACCTTCGCCGTTGCCTCAGCCCTCAAACTCTGACTACGCCACTGTGTTTTATAGTCAAGTTAACAACTCTTTTTTTTTTGTTTCTCAGGCTTTTGCTCAATCACGGCGGGGCAGGGCGAGCCAAAAAATCTGTCGGCTCCCCTTAATATTCTTAACTTTCACTCCTTAGGGGCCCTATCTCACAATTCCGCCCAGGGCCCCTAATTCCTTAAGTCCACCACTAATTTATACTGTATAATTCGACTGGAAATGTTCGTAATTGGTTGTCCATCTCACTGCGCTCGTCGTGCCTCAAAAACAGTCGTGTGACAAACTTCGTCTTATTTAATTCGTAGATATAATATTATACTAGTATAGTACAAGAAAGATAGATTTCAACCTCGGAAAAAATATGGACGTCCTGAAAATTTGATATTTTGTTCAGAATTGAGTGCTCTACAGCATATCCAAAATCGCCAAAAATCGCACCCGGGGGTTTTGAGTTATTGGAGGGGGGGTAAAAAATTGCAGCTAAAAATGGAGGGGATGGAACCCGTCAATCCATTGGATGCAAATACATTATAGTTCGTCTCATCATATCCCGTTGATACCATTTTGGCACAAAAAGTGTCCATCATTGTTGAAGGGGTGTAGTGGGGGGGCGAAGCTCTGCTAGGTGGTCCATTTTGTTTTTCTGGCCATGTAGAGCCGATCACAACAAGTTTGGTATCTTTTCCGACTAAATTCAATCTCCTAAACTCGTATCCGATGTGTAAATTTGGATGAAAACAAGTTTGAACAAGTTAACTTGAGAAAACTTGTTTTTTCTTTGACAATTTTGACGAATTTTTTTTTCACTGTTAGAGCTGTTTATCTCTGAAAATATTTCAGGGGCGATTAGATTGAAGTGTATTTTCTACGAGAATCATCCACTCTATGTATCATTTTGTTTCTCGAGTTTAAAAAATCAATTTGAACTTGAGCCGGTGCGGCGCGTCGTCTACTACTGACCAGAACACCACAGCATGCACCTTTAAATGAAAACACCTCAAACTATTTGAGAAATAACAGCTTATCTTTGAAAATTGGAGGATCTGGGGATAATTGAATTCCCTGTAACATAAACAAAATCGCCATGAATCGCACTGCAGGGTTTTGAGTTATTTAAGGGGAGAGGTAACAGTTCATAGAGTATGAATCCTGTCAAAGTGTTATCCTCCTCATCGAATAACTCAAAATCCTGCACTGCGATTTCATGGCGATTTTATTTGTGTTATAGGGAATTCAATTCTCTACAGATCCTCCAATTTTCAAAGATGAGCTGTTATTTCTTCAATAGTTTGAGGTGTTTTCATATAAAGGTGCATGCTGTAGTGTTCTGGTCAGTAGTAGACGACGCGCCGTGCCGGCTCAAGTTCAAATCGATTTTTTAAACTCGAGAAACAAAATTATACATAGAGTGGATAATTTTTGTGGGGAATACACTTCATTTTAATGGTCCCTGAAAATTTTCTGGAAATGAACACCTCCAACAGTAAAAAAAAAATTCGTCAAAATTGTCGAAGAAAAAACAAGTTTTCTCAAGTTAACTTGTTCAAACTTGTTTTCATCCAAATTTACACATCGGATACGAGTTCAGGGGATTGAATTTAGTCGGAAAAGATACCAAACTTGTCGTGATCGGTTCTACATGACCAGAAAAACAAAATGGACCACCTAGCAGAGCTTCGCCCCCCCCACTACTCCCCTTCAACAATGATGGACACTTTTTGTGCCAAAATGGTATCAATGAGATATGATACGTCGAACTATAATGTATCCGCATCCAATGGATTGACGAGTTCCATCCCCTCCATGTTCACCTGCAATTTTTTACCCCCCCCTCCAATAACTCAAAACCCCCGGGTGCGATTTTTGGCGATTTTGGATATGTTGTAGAGCACTCAATTCTGAACAGAATATCAAATTTTCATGACGTCCATATTTATTCCGAGGTTTTGCCGATTTTTTCACTATTTTTCCTGTACTAAGTAGGGCACTCGATTTTGAACAGAATATCAAATGTTCGGAACGTCCATTTTTTTGGGAGGTTTGGGCGATTTTTTTTTTATGTGAGTATATTCGGTTGCCTATACCTATTCGAGAGCTACAAAAGAAGACCTGGAACTTCCTTGTGATCTTTCTTAAAAAAAGTTCTGTGCACTCGAATCATTCTTGCATTCACCTAAACTATGCGCACATCAAAAATAAAGGGTCACCCAAACACGTCAGGGTGTCATTTTAAAAATATCACCTTTCAATGCTCAACCCTCTTAGGTGTGTACTGTAATTTTTATTGAACCTCTGAAAATTACAGGGGTGATTGCGACGTGTGCCCGTGAAACCCCAAACGAAGGGTTGCCAGGGCGTTCCCGTAAGCTCAAGAGCTTTCCTAACATCAAAACGTAGGTGTAATAAGCATCATCGATGAAATATTTTCATAATGCACTTATGGAACCCACACTTCCTGGACAATCTTCCGTATATGTATATACGCGCAGCAAAGAAAAAATCTAACGGTTCCGTTGGATTTACAAGCGGTTTTTTTGTCATCCTTCTGGAGGGTGGGTTTTATCTAAGGCCAAGCCAGAGGGGAGCGCTTTTTTGTTGGCGGCTAAGCTCGGCACGGTCGAAACAATTTCACACAAGAAATTCTTTTGATGTTTGCTCGCTTCGACGACGCTGGGATTTCCGCTAGGAATTGCGGTAAATTGCCGCGAAAAAGTGCAATTCATTTTCTATCACTGCATGACGATTGAATCGTCAGCGGTGAAAAGTATAATTTTGGTATGTTATGAGCCAGGCCTGGGCCACCCTGTTCGTCTCGATTTACCCCACACTGAGCGGCGAAAGCATGCGGGCATGGGGGACGGCAATTACCAAATTCACAAAAACACAGTAGGAGCCTTACTCCTCAATATAAACGTTATGATTTATGCTTCGTCCAACTCTTCTATTAACGAGCTGAGAACTACTGAATATTTTTTCAAGAGTGCTTTAAAAGCAGCCAATATCCCAGATGGTCGAGACTCGAGAGGATATACCTAGTACTTATCCCTATCTTAAAAAAAATCTAAAATACTGCATTTGCCCCGTATAACAACAGAGTTGGCTACTGGAGTACCTACTCACTCGCAGTGTTGACGCTGGAAGCTTTCCAAAATTTCCGGTATAAGCAAGTAAATAAGATGTTTATTTCTCGGAATTTCTTTCTTGCCGAAATAATTGAACGCTGCCGCAGTTGGCGATTTCCGAATTTGCTGCTTTAATTCGAATTTCATCCCAGCACCACTTCGGTATACAAATATTTTTTTTGTGCCGCACTTGGCGTCTCTCCGAAAGTGGACGACGATGACTTTAATTTTGTCATGAATGCACCGCCGGTCCGTCAAAGCTCCCGCTCGCTCTCAATGCCGTATTGGAGAGAAAACGAAGGTTTTGTCCGAGAAAGGAACAAATACCGACCATCCCTCTCGTATGAATGTGCGCATTATAATCGGGCCACAATGGAAAGAAAGGGGTGGAAATTGAGAAGTCGAAATTGAGTTGTTGTAGGGGGATGAATGGGATTTTTTGTATTCCCGAGTCTAGGAGAACTAATTAGACGTCAGCATCATGCAGAATGCGCGTTTCGTTCATTCTCCGATCCTGCCAGTTAAAAGCCTCACAATCATGGGCATCAGGTACGGTTGAGATGGGAAAAAAGAGCATAAATTAGCGACGATTGATTAATTATGTAGTGAATTACATGATGGACAAACAAAAGTTGAGCGATGGGAGTTCGAGTTGACCTCGAGACTTGAACTTGACATAAGGGCAATTGGGTGATGACGTAACTGCTTAATTCAGTCTGCTTCCTCACAGAAGATGAATCCGTCATTATTTTGCCGGTTTTTTTGCGATGTTTCATCAAAGCAAGACTAATAAACCCAGTGCCGGCCTTAGCAATTTTGGCGCCCCGGGCAAGAATGCGAAACCGCCGCCCCTAAGTTGGGTCCGCGAGCAAAGCGAGCAAAAATGAAGTATTTTTCTTGCAATAATGGAGCTTTGTGTGCTTTTACAGGAGCAGATTCGGTGATCGCCGCTGACAAGTCGTTTTTTGCTTTCGTAAATTATCAATTTTTTGGGTTTCAACCGCGATTTTTCCGCCCCTATGAGCTGGCGCCCCGAGCGACCGCCCGTCTCGCCCTACCCTAAGGCCGCTACTGAATAAACCTGATTTGATTGGTAATGAATGTTCTCTCGCTAAAGTAAAACTTGATTTGAGCAGCTATATCGGAAAGTATATACTTATTACGGTCAGTAACAGACCGTTGTGCCAAACGAAACTTTAAAAAGAAGATAATGGGGACATATGGCAATTATATTGATTTATGTTTAGCTTATTCCAAAACGATCACGTGTATTACAAAATTCGGTTGGGTTTTTCGATAGCTCACCTCGGGTTCCACCAAAATTTCAAGAGCAGATTGAATCTATCACGCTGATAGTTGCTATGCACCAGCCAATAGGATGGTCAGTTGCTTAGCTACTATCAGAGTGATAAAGTAATCGCGTTGATAAAAGTTCGGTGGAACCCGAGGTCAGACGTTAAAATAAAGTACAATCTGAATTGAGCCGCCTGCTTCTGTCCTAATACTCTGCTTTTATACCTGCAAAAATATTCCAGATTCTTGTGTCAAAAATGTTTGACGGTTCTCATCGCGACTTCTTCATTCAAGCATATGCTTACACTAAGGATCTGTTTCTAGTTGATTGGGTGAGCTTTAAAAAAGTCCAGTTGCTTATCCGCGGTAAATCCTGCAAGCTTCGAACGGCTCCTCCGCCAAATTTCACGATCTTGTGGCTAGTCCCCAGAGACGGGGTCTTCAGCGAATATTGTTATCAATAAAACGACTTGCATTTCAAAAAGGTAGGCAGGTATATATTCAAGTGAAATAATTCATAAGTCACTGAACTGCAGTGATGGTAATTTGCGCGTAATCTATATTGTCTACTTGACATATGTAGACAACGAATAAACAACGTAAACCATGTAAACTATGTCGACTATAATAGCAGACAACGTCGACTATCAAGTTATTTTTTCTCCCTCATTTTTATGTCAACCGTAACGTCAGAATTCTGATTGTTATAACCTCTACCTAAATGTTCACAATAGTGGTTATTGTTGCTGAGCTCAGCTGAGCTACTGAACTTATTTTAGTATAAGTTTTGGGAGGTTTGAGGTTATAACCAGATTATCTTGTTGTCAATAATCTCAAAACCCCGAAACCTATTTCAAGCTTTATTTCTATGTTGAAATGTTTATTTCAAGTGTATACCCACAAAAAATAATCTATTGACAATAACTGGCTAACTTAATTAGCCAATAGTCGATGCCTACCTATTGGTTTTTCTTGTCCACATGTCACTTTACTCACTTTGACGTACGTAATTGATATTTCATAGTTAATTTTGAGGTTATCTTGTAGTCCACATAGTTGTCATAGTCTACTTCAAAAATGGTCATGTAATATATACCTACGTATAGCTCACGTGTGAAAAACGACATAGTCTACGTCAGGTAGATTACATCCCCGTCATGACTACGCTGTGTTGTCAAATTGTCATTCTGAGCTGAGAACTGCATCGCCGGCAGATTGCCGATTCGCTCACTGACCTAAGCCGCTTCCTACCGGCCTGGGGACGACAAGCTCAGGTCACGAGATCATTTGCGACGGAATCACACTCCGACGCTATGAATAGGTTCTTCTCGATATTTTCAAAACTCTATAAATTCTTACTGTTGCACCTACCAGCACTCCCCTCTATTGAAATGACCTGCCTGGCGACAGCAAAACGCAAAATAATGAGAATAATGTGTCAATATCAAAATCTGGCCTAACAATTTCTAACTATTTAGTAGGAAAGTATAATTTTCTACACCTATGATACAGGGTGTTCAAGCAATGAGAGCAAATTCACCTGTGAATAGATCTCATCAAAATATGAAAAAAACCTATATAATAAACATTTTTCAAACTTCGGCCTAATAATGAAGATACAGCCCTTCAAAGTTGACTTTTTTCGGATTTCAAGAAAATGTAACTCAGTGACGTTTCGACCAAAATAGCCTAAATTCAGCTTTGACTAATTTGTCAAAACTGTCCACCGATCTGCAAAATTTTGGAAGAATCCAACCAGTGGTGTAGGAGTTATGGGGGTCAATAATTTAAAAGCATCCGAAGAAAAGTTGACTTTAGGTGACCCCTCATAACTTCTACGCCACCATTCTGAGCTACAAATTTTTGAAATCCGAAAAAAAGTCAAGGGCTGTATCTTCGTTATTAGGCCAAAGTTTGCAATATGGTACATGGGCTCTCGTCATATTTTAAAGAGATATTCACAGCTAAAATTTTTGCCATCATCGCTGAAACCCCCTGCACACTCGTACAGACTGTCGTATAGATTTTTGTTTAGTTTTTCATGCGACATTCTTATTTTTTTTATTTCAACTGACATTTTCGACCTTACTAGTTTTGAACTAAGGGCAATCTGTTGGGCTATCATCATCGTAGTAAGTAAGAAATTGTCCTGGAATCAACCGAAGCAAATTTTCTATACCTGAGAATTGCGCTTTAAACTGCAAATGCAGAAAATCCCTTCACCATCAACAAACAAGTGGTTGAGAGGGTCTCCCTTATTCCGAATTGCATAGCTACTGCAATCAATTGGTCACGTTGCGTAACTACGGTTCTGATTTATTATAGATTCCAAAGGTACACACTAAAGTACAATCAAGCTCAAAAATTCCGATCCGAATAAACTTCTACTTTTTACAACTTTTCACTAAAGCTATCTGACCATGATCAGTCACAAATTGATTAATTGAATGCATATAATTGCTTCTAGGTAATATCAACAGGCGGTCTGATGGAAAAGTAAAGAAATTATATTGTAGCCAACACGTTGTAGTCCTGCTGAATTGCGGCTCTGAATGTACCCTCGCCTGGCAGTTATAAGAAGAATAGAAAATCCCGCGATTGTTGTGCAAATCCGAATTCAACAGTCGCGTGGCAAGGAGCGTGTCTGCCAGACATCCCTTCGGCACCCATCCTTGTCCATCTGTAGGCATTCCGATGGGATAAACAAGGATGGCAGGTTTTGGGGGCATCAAAACCAGACTGGGAGACCTGGTGAACATCTGGCGAAACCTCTTTTGCGTCCCCGCCGGTGCCCCTCCATCACCAGGTAGGTACGCGCTGGGTGTTTTTAGTCCTCCGCCCTTTAAAAAAATCGAGGCCTCTCGATGTCAATGTCAAGGCTAGCCCCGCCGTCTCCCGTCTTCTACAAAAAAATTGTATTTATTGGAGGCATACTAACCTCGTATACCACCAGCAACAGCAATGAGGTAGCTGGATGGAACAAGACCATCATGTCGGTATTGTCGGTAGTACTGATTACACAAGTGGCACATAAATTAATTAAATACCATGCTGAGCATTTTCCATATTCTTCTTGGACATTCCGCGTAACTTATGTCATCATTTCATTTCATGAATGGGATAGTTTTTGTGTTCTTTGTTTTGAACCCATCAATTGTGCGAGTAATTCAGACAATTAAGTATACGCATCATGAAAAACAAACGGATGACGACAGCGACAGAGCTTTCGAAATAATTGGGGCTGGAGTCAATAAAAATCTCGTTTCTCTTATCACGTACAAAAAGCCCGAGCCGCAGACCTACCCAAGCTTTTAAGGATGGAGTTAAATAATTAGTGAAACAAGGCGTTGCGGAATCCATCCCAGCAGGCTTATTCCTGGACAGAGATTTACCATTCAAGTCTCTTCGAAAGCTACCAAAAAAATTTTTTGGAACCAAATTTAAAAAAAAATAATAGCTTGAGATTTTGGAAATGTCTTTGAGCTCCCTCAAACCAAAGGACCTTCTTGTACCTTTCGAGAGAGACCAATATCAATAAGTCATGGCCAACAGGAACAAAATCTAACTGTGCCTACAAAAACTCTTTGCATCACCTCTTCTCGACAATTATTATTGCATTATTTGTGTTGACAAGACTAATAAACTAGAATGATTTTCAACGTTTACCTACACTTTGTGATAGACAATCGGAATGAATTTGCCGAATTTTGAATTTTGACGTTTCCCGAGGCCGCCATGTTGAATTGTTGTATTTTTCAACCGACCCAATCAATCTTTCCAATTTTACCTGCCAGGCTTCTGTAATACCTACCACAAGAGTTAAGCGTTGTCGGGTGATATAATTTTTGAAATTTTTTCGAAAGCGTTGTTTTCTAGAAGTTTAATGAGTGTGTGAAGTGTCTCGGCCCCGTTCATTGAAAACTGCATTCGTGTGCATTGAGGGTATGCAACCCAAAATATCCCTGTGTCGTCCAAGTCCTCACCCCTCACCCCCTGTTCGGTGTGCCTGGCACTTGGCTGTCAGGCGCAAGCGTAAACGAGCTCCAGCACTTTCTTCGGCCGTCTTCGGCATTCTTCGGCTTTCTTTCCGCTCGTGCCTTTGCCGCTTCGTTCGAAGCGGCGTTGATCTCCGTACGTCGAGCGGGAAGCCACGCCGTCTTTTTTTTGGTCATCGTTCTCGCGGCCATCTTGTCGTGCCATCGGCGTACATTCGTACTCGACCAGAAGCCCATCCAAGGCCCATCGCGTCCGATAGTGACTCCTGGAGGAGCTCTGCAGCATCTCCAAGTCCAGAAAGCGGCAGTTTTCACCGCTTTCACCGGGGAGCGGCTTGGATCAGCCAGCCGCACACAAAGCTCCAGTTTCGGACGGGATCGAGTCGTTCGTCCGCCATTTTGGTGACGAACACGGGCACTCGTGCATTTCACCAGGAAATCCACCACCAGAACGGCCATCCACCACGACGCCGCCTTCGGACTCCGCCAGGACGACGCCGCCACCGAATAAGATCCCGTAAGTTCCATATTTTCCATTGTTTTTACCATTTACCGTTTATTCCCGTTTGCCGGGGTGTATACCTTCAGTGCAGTTCGTCTCGTTTTCAGGACGCCACTCGGCGCCAGCGAATCTGCCCCCGATCAGAACCACTCGGATTTTTCATTTCATTTAATTCACATTGTTTTTTTTTATTGTTTTGTAATTCTGTCTGTTTGTGTTTTTTTCTTTGTTTTGCATTAAAGTTTTTGATTGTTGTTGTGAATTTTATTTCTGACTGTCGCTTGCTGCTTTCCTAATCCAAGAGTTATTGTTTTAATGCAGCCTTCATCGGAAGGCTGCCGTCTTTATGTGTACCGCGCTAACATATAAATTGGTCCTTCGAGCCGGATACAGGCTAAGCATGGTACAGTCAGGAATTTAATTCGCCTCACTATTGAAACTTTAAAGTCACGGGTCAAACCCACGTGACACTTGTGCGTTGGTCCAGCGTGTTGATCAATTCGTTTTTCGCCCGTCTCATTCGCACTTTTTCACCTGGGTTGGGTTCGCCATTCAGGTACGCCAACCTAAGGGTCAGTTGCTTTGTTTTCATTTTTCTTTGTGTCGTACACAATGGACGCAACTTTATCGTCCATCGCGATAGCTATTGCGCGCCTTGAGCCCCTTCTGGAACAAGGCGTCACAGCTACCACCGAGCCAAGCCTCCAACCGGCATTTTTAGCCACGTTTGACATTGCGGCGGAAATTTACAACGGTTTCAAGAGCACGGTCAACACTGCCCCTCTCCCCAGTGCCTCCGAGGAGCAGAAGGCTACATTTCTTGAACGTACACTCCGGGCAGACAGCTTGTATGGCAAACTTGCTGCGGTAAAAGCCTCGTTTTCGAATTCAGAGCCAACTTCCTCGCTCTCTCGCCAAGCCTCGCAAACTTGGTTCGAGACAGGCCGGAGCAATGTCCGATTGCCAAAAATCGCGTTGCCGTTGTTCGACGGAAAGTTAAAATCATGGCCACCATACTATGATCTGTTCACGGCGTTAATACACAGAAACCAGTCTCTCTCAGATATTGAACGGTTTCAGTATCTGATCTCGTCTTTATCTGGTGAACCTCTCTCAATGGTTAAACACCTGCCATTGACGGGAGATAATTACATAATTGCGTTCGACTCGTTGGTTGAGAGATACCAGAACGACCGCGTGCTAGTCACTTTTTACTGGCAGTCGATGATGAACGCCTCCTCCGTCACATCTGACTCCGCGCAAGCGCTTCGCCATCTTGTGAACACGTTCAACGAAAATTTAGTGGCGCTCGAGCAGTATCCGCATATCGACCTGTGGGATTTCACCCTGTCGAGCATGCTGCTCCAGAAACTCGATGAGTCGACGCGAAAACGTTTCGAGGTGCAGTCAGCTGGCACCCCCTTCCCCAAATACGAAGACGTCAAGTCTTTCGTGCTCGACCAATGCAAGGCTTTCGAGGCAACTGCCTTAAATTCTAAAACGCAATCGAACTCCCGCTCCACACGGGCAAACACCGTTACCGTGAAGCCCGAGGTCAGCCGCAAGTCGTGGGCCTCACATACGTTGGTGTCTCAGACTTCATCTGCCCCAGCGACGTCGCATGAGTCAGCATGTTCTCATTGTGGGGCGAGAAGTCATAGAGTCACCGCGTGCAAGACTTTTCTGTCAATGTCCCCAAATGACAGATATTTGGCGGTCAAACAGAAAAGGCTCTGTCTCAACTGCTTGAGCACCAATCACGGCGCTCCAAAATGTCCATCGTCGTATTCGTGTCGGCAGTGCCACGCAAGGCATCACACCTTGCTGCACTTCCCCAAGCCACATAGAACTGCAGGTCAAGAGTCACCCAGTTCTTTATCGAATCCAGTTGAATTACCGCAAATCGTTTCCCCTGGTCTTCCAGAAAATGTCGCGAATTCGGTGACGAATCTCGCCTCAAGCCTCAAGGCAGCTCATGTTTTGTTGGCCACGGCAATCGTTCACGTTCGTGACCGGTGGGGAGGCTACCAAAGCCTCCGTGCGCTCATAGACCCTGCCAGTCAGGCATCGTTTATTTTGGACTCCTGCGTGCGCAAATTGGGTCTATCCCCATCAAATCACAATGTGCCCGTTTTTGGCTTGGGTCTCACCCCCGCCAATTCGACGTGTGGCACAGTCACTTGCCAGGTCAAGGCTGATGATGAGTCTCTCCCAATCCCTGAATTGGAGTTAATTGTCCTGCGCAGGATTTGTGGTAACCTGCCAGACACCGCTTTGAACCCGGATCAATTCCACTTGAACTTATCGAATCTGGCGGATCCCACATGGTTCAAGCCAGGCCCCATTCAAGTGTTGTTGGGCGCCGACGTTTATCCGTCAGTCGTGAAAGAGGGAATCGTCTCGTCAGGTCCGTCACAGCCTGTTGCCATAAACACCATTTTTGGCTGGGCTCTTCTCGGTCCCTTTCAAACCCCGTCAAAACCTCTGCATTCCTTTTTGGTTTGCACTCCAACTGGAATCGACGAGTCTCTGCACAAATTTTGGGAAGTAGAGGAAATCTCGTCACCATCGTCCAAAACACGTTTGTCCCCAGATGATGAACGTGCAGAAATTTGTTTCCGGGACTCTGTCTACCGTTGTCCGTCAGGTCGTTTTGGGGTTTCGCTTCCCTTCAAAAGGGAGTCCCCCACCTTTGAACATTGCAGGTCTATGGCTGACCGCCGTTGGTTAGCTATCGAACGTCGCCTGGTCCGTCAGGACACACTCCGTGATCTGTACATAGCATTCATGCGCGACTACCTCGACCTAGGTCACATGACCTTGCTGGACGCAGAACCTCCAGATTCTGAGGCGTATTACATCCCTCATCATCCGATCGTCAAGATCGAAGACGACAAGCCGAAAATTCGCGTCGTTTTTGATGCTTCGGCGCAAGCGCCGAATCATTTATCTCTCAACGAGACGCTTCTCGTCGGTCCTAAGTTACAACAGGACATAGCAGCTTTGCTACTGCAGTTTCGGTGTGAGCCGATCGTTTTTACTTGTGACATCCGTCAGATGTATCGGCAGATACTTATCTCGCCCGAACATCGCAAGTATCAACTCATTCGCTTTCGTTTCTCCCCTGATCGACCCATTGAAACGTACCAATTGAACACCATTACATATGGTGTTTCTTCGGCACCGTTTCTAGCGGTTCGCACGTTGCTTCACTTGGCAGAACAAAGCGCCTCGAAGTTTCCATTGGCTTCGCAGGCAATTCGCCGTAATTTGTATGTAGACGATCTACTTTGCGGTGCGAACTCCGTGGAATCAGCACGGGAATTACAAACGCAGCTAATCAACCTGCTCCAATCGGGTTGCTTTGAATTGCGCAAGTGGGCAAGCAATCACCCTGATGTGCTGCAAGACATACCACTTGATCACGTTCGAACTCAGCCGTCCACTTTCAGTGACGTTGCTGACAATACTGTAAAAATTCTTGGCCTCCAGTGGCAAGCGGCAACAGACACCTTTTCATTCACGGTTCATCCAAATGAACTGCCGTGCACAAAACGGTCCATCTTGTCGGAGGTGGCTCGGATTTACGATCCGCTCGGCTTTCTGTGCCCTGTTGCATTTTTCGCCAAACATTTAATCCAACGGTTATGGAAACTTGGCCTTGATTGGGACGACACCCCTCCAGACATCGTATGTCAGCAGTGGTTGCGTTTTCAATCCGAGCTATCGCAACTTTCGCGGTTGCAAATTCCACGGCATACTTTTCCGTCGCCTGCAGACAGGTGCCAGTTGCACGCCTTTTGCGACGCATCTGAATCTGGGTACGCGAGCGTGTTGTACGTTCGTTACCTTCGAAATGGTGTTCCCACCATTCGTCTCCTAACCGCCAAATCAAAGGTGGCTCCAGTCAAATTGCTGACCGTACCCCGTCTCGAATTGTGTGCAGCGGTCCTACTTTCCAGTCTCGTTGCCTTCACCGTTGCAGCGCTCGCAGGAACCGTACAGTTCGATGCCATATTTGCGTGGACCGATTCTACGGTTGTTCTCAGCTGGCTGCGTTCCTCTTCGCACCGCTGGAAAACATTTGTTGCTCACCGTGTTGAGCATATTCAACAGCGTGTCCCGCCTCAGTGTTGGAGACATGTCTCAACATCGGACAATCCCGCCGACCCAGCTTCGCGCGGATTGTTTCCCGAAGACATGCTTTCGTGCTCCCTCTGGTGGTCTGGCCCACCTTTTCTGTCATCAGCGGATGACACATGGCCGGATGACAAATTCTCCGTGTCCTCCCCAGACATTGCGTCTGAAGAGCGAAAGCTCGCTTTGGTCGTGCGTGTGCCGCAGCCGCCGCCGATTGACATCGACGACCTCTTTTTGCGCATATCCTCCTTACGGAAGATTCAGGGCGCTGTCGCCTATTTCTATCGGTTCTGCAAATGCAAGTCCGATGAGAAGTTCACAGGACCTCTCTCGGATACAGAACTCCATTTTGCCTTGTTGTACATTGTCAAACATGTACAGCAGAAGGTATTTGCCGTCGAAATCGCGTCGTTACGCAACGGCAAACCCTGTTCAAGACCCTTTCGAAAACTTTCACCCTTTCTCGATCGTGACGATGTTCTCCGCGTCGGCGGACGTTTGAAGCATTGTCATGAGTTGCCATTTGCAACCAGACACCCTGCTCTTCTTCCATCTCGTCACGTCTTGACAGGACTCGTCATTCGACAAGTTCATTCCCGACATTGCCACCCGGGACTCAACAATACCTGCTATCTCCTGCAGCAAAATTTTTGGATATTGTCCACGCGACGCGCGGTACGGCACTATCTTGCATCGTGTTACCGGTGCTTCCGGACTAAGCCGCAAACTTTTTCTCCCACCATGGGCGACCTCCCCTCGGCGCGAATTTCTCAGCTAAAACCTTTTAGCTGCGTCGGGCTCGACTATGGTGGCCCTTTTCCAATCCTCATGTCACGCGCTCGCGGTGTCAGAACTACGAAGGCGTACATCTGTCTTTTCGTGTGCTTCGCCACCAAGGCATTGCACGTCGAGGTTGCCTCCGATCTCTCAACAGATGCTTTCCTCGCTGCCTTGCGCAGATTCATTGCCCGGCGCGGTCGTTGCTCTACCATCTATAGCGACAATGGCACAAACTTTGTCGGAGCTCATAGGCAATTGACGATGTCAATGCAACTCGCCGCGGAATCCGAAGCCATCACTTGGCGCTTCATTCCTCCCTCCAGTCCCCACTTTGGCGGGCTGTGGGAAAGCGGCATAAAAGCTGTCAAAACTCATCTATCTCGCGTGATAGGTGATCAAATACTCACCTTTGAAGAGCTGACCACGTTGGTCACCCAAGTTGAAGCGTTGCTCAACTCACGGCCACTTTCGGAGCTGGGCTCGGATCCAAATGATCTGTGCCCATTGACGCCTGGTCATTTTTTGACGCTCGAGCCGTTAACGGCCCCACCTGACCCAGATTTGTCCCACCTCAAGATCAACAGGTTGTCGCGATGGCAGTTGGTCCAATCCATGCAACAGCGTTTCTGGGCGCGTTGGCGCGACGAATATCTACACACGCTGTACCAACGCGGCAAGTGGCACAAGTCACGTCACCTTGAATCCGCAGATGTGGGGTTTTTAGTCCTCATCAAGGACGAAAACGCTCCCCCTCTGAAGTGGAGGTTAGGCAGAATTTCAAAACTCTTCCCCGGCAAGGATGGCATTTGTCGTGTCGCAGATGTCCGTACTCAACGCGACGTTCTGCGACGCCCAATGGTCAAACTTTGTCCCCTCCCTTCAGGACAGTGAGCATTCTGTGTTTTCACTTCCGTCATTGTTTTCACTATGCTCTTTCTTTTTGGATCATGTTTGATTTCATTAATTTTTGAACTTTGAAAATACCCCGAGTGGTATTTTGGTGGGGAGTATGTCTCGGCCCCGTTCATTGAAAACTGCATTCGTGTGCATTGAGGGTATGCAACCCAAAATATCCCTGTGTCGTCCAAGTCCTCACCCCTCACCCCCTGTTCGGTGTGCCTGGCACTTGGCTGTCAGGCGCAAGCGTAAACGAGCTCCAGCACTTTCTTCGGCCGTCTTCGGCATTCTTCGGCTTTCTTTCCGCTCGTGCCTTTGCCGCTTCGTTCGAAGCGGCGTTGATCTCCGTACGTCGAGCGGGAAGCCACGCCGTCTTTTTTTTGGTCATCGTTCTCGCGGCCATCTTGTCGTGCCATCGGCGTACATTCGTACTCGACCAGAAGCCCATCCAAGGCCCATCGCGTCCGATAGTGACTCCTGGAGGAGCTCTGCAGCATCTCCAAGTCCAGAAAGCGGCAGTTTTCACCGCTTTCACCGGGGAGCGGCTTGGATCAGCCAGCCGCACACAAAGCTCCAGTTTCGGACGGGATCGAGTCGTTCGTCCGCCATTTTGGTGACGAACACGGGCACTCGTGCATTTCACCAGGAAATCCACCACCAGAACGGCCATCCACCACGACGCCGCCTTCGGACTCCGCCAGGACGACGCCGCCACCGAATAAGATCCCGTAAGTTCCATATTTTCCATTGTTTTTACCATTTACCGTTTATTCCCGTTTGCCGGGGTGTATACCTTCAGTGCAGTTCGTCTCGTTTTCAGGACGCCACTCGGCGCCAGCGAATCTGCCCCCGATCAGAACCACTCGGATTTTTCATTTCATTTAATTCACATTGTTTTTTTTTATTGTTTTGTAATTCTGTCTGTTTGTGTTTTTTTCTTTGTTTTGCATTAAAGTTTTTGATTGTTGTTGTGAATTTTATTTCTGACTGTCGCTTGCTGCTTTCCTAATCCAAGAGTTATTGTTTTAATGCAGCCTTCATCGGAAGGCTGCCGTCTTTATGTGTACCGCGCTAACATGAAGTGTGATGATCTCTTCGTCATATGTTGAAAATCGAACAGTGAAGTGAAACAAGTCTTGAGAGACAACCTTAATTTGTAATAAAACTCATAAGATCGAAGTGGTATTTGATGAGAAAATTCCATAAAACGGCAAACAAAATTTCCAGGGTCGCCAATGTTCGATGAAGTCCCAACATGCTGTTATATGAATGGAATAGTCATTTAAAATAACAAAGTTGTCATTTCCAGCGGATGCAAAAGTAGCGGAGGGTTGCGGTTTTCACACGTCAGAAAAGACTTGTGCGATCCAGCTGTCTCGCAAAGTGATTCACGACTAGATAAAAATTATGAATAATTTATTGCCAAATCAAGAATAAGGAGATAGTGAATGTACAAAACTCACATTTTTATTTTTTCCTATTATTTTATCGTTTTTTTTTTCAATTTGAAGTTTGTTTTATTTTGTCCTTCTTTGGGGTCAAAAGGTTTTATCTTTCATCAGTTTTTTTCTTTCATTCAATTTTCTCACGATTATGATGTGATAAAGCATGGAGTAAATCAAATGAATATAACACAACAAAATTTTTCAATTTCGAAGGACCATAACTCCCAAATCAATACAGGGTGTTTCAGTGATGATAGCAAAAAATTTAACTGTGAGTGGATCTTGCCAAAATATGATGAAAATCTATTTATATGATGACGAAGACACAGCCCTTGAACTTTCATAAATAGGTGAAAACCCTGCGAGTGAGTATCCTGAGTGGTATTGTAAAAGTATAGAGTAAGTACATTTATTTTTCTTTGAACTACATCATAATAATTTTTCTTTCACCAACTTGTACAAATATTGAGTTAATTCGAAAACGAATACTTTTTAAATATATTACAAACCCTGACGATGCCGAAAGGCGAAATCGGTTGGTGAAAGAAAAATTATTGTGGTTAAGTTCAATCAAAAATAAATATACCCTCTTGTTACTTGAAAGTTCACTTTTCCCAGATTCCAAAAACTTGTAACTTAGGAACGTTCCAACAAAACTTGCCTCAATTCAGCATGAGCTAGTTTATTAACATTATCTATCAACCTGCTAAATTTTGAAAGAGTCCAACAAGTAGCGTAAAAATTATGGGGTGTCACCTTGAATCAACTTTTCTTCGGATGCTTCTGAATTATTGACTCTCGTAACTTCTACGGCACCAGCTGGATTCTTTCAAAATCTGACAGGTCGGTAGATAATTCCGACAAACACAGTTGACTTTTTTGCCATCACCGCTGAAACACCCTGTATTATTATTGTTTTTGTGAGTAACTTTTTTTTTTATTCAAGTAACCTTTCTTGAATTGGAGGTTCAATTTTGTTCTGAATATTTAGTCACAAATCCATTCCAAGGGTAGTCCCATACTTCTGCAGTTCTTTTATAGCGAATTTTGGATTCAGTTACTGAAAAAAAGAACCAGAGCCAAAGCTCATGATTTGAGGTATAAAATACTCATTATTACACCAATAATGAATGACGATAGGTAATGAATGCCCAACCCAGAGGTTTGTGGGCTCGAGTTGATTTTCAAGAATTAACCTCTTAACTAACTTGGTTTTTCCAATTTTGACGTTTTATTGAAAACATCAGTACCCAACAAACAAATCCTGTGCACCCTGCAACTTCAACTTGCATTTTGAATAAGTAAATAATATTTAATGAATGAATTTTGAAAAATAAGTAATTGACGACATTCGTGGTGACCAATATCCAAAAATCATTGTAATTTTGAATTAGATATAGGTATAAAGATTGAATTCAATTCTACGCATTGTATATTGTGATGAATTCTTAATTTAGGATTTAGGCAAGCTGTGCCAGTGTGCCATGTGAAACGTATGTTTTAGCAAGTCAAACTATAATGACTTGGCAGACATTTTCAGTCGAATTCAGTGATTTCTCGACGTATATGTCTCTTCTGGCACAGCCTGCCTTAATTAGGATGTCTTTGATTACACGAAAGGAGCATATGAAATCTCATCCCTGTTTCGTATTCTTCTGGGTGTATTTTAATTTTTCCAATTCGAGACAAATACATTTTGTAGTTTGTAGAAATCAAAAATTACCAAGATTTAAAAAATTAATTTTTGTACTCTATTTTTACCTTGCTATCAAAGTCAAAGTCAATCAAATCATAATTGTAGTTGTTATAAAAAAAAATAGGCAAGTTTCATGTAAAAATATTATTTATTAAATTTTCGAGATCGTAAATTGTGCTAAATTGTAACAATAATGAATAAACGTATACACGCGTCTTTTTTTTAAGGCACATCCTGTACAAATCACGTTTGAAATAATACCCTTACAGTCTTATATAGTTAGCAATAATATTAAAAATAATTTAACTAATAGCTACGCATACTTAACTCCTAACTATTTACAGCCTTAGATAAAATTTCAATGATTTAAAACACTATACAACAATATAAATACAACAAAACGTATAAGTGAGCAATATAACAACATTTCAGTCGGAGCTTTGGGATGGGAGAATCGTCAGTAGAATCACGAGCGGTGGAACCTGCAACAAAAGCAAAGTATACGATAAGTAACGAAGCAAAAACAACAGATTTAATTATAATGAAAAATATTATCTAATCTTGCGGCTTTTAATTGGGCGCCACCCTTTTTCCAGTTCTTTGACGTCTTTATCAACTTCTTGTCTTGTCCTCCAAGGTCTTTCTATTATTTTTACGACTCTCGGCTCTCGGTTTTGGTGCGCCGCCGAATTTTATGTTAATTTCGGAAGTATATAGGAGAATTCGAATAAGTGCGTCTGTAGGAGCAACAAGTTGGAAGCGAAGGGGGTGGCAGAAGTGTGCCAGATGTCAGACTCATATTGCGATATATGGAACACATGTGGCGTCTTCTTCCTCCTGAGGAAGTGCCTAACTAATGGTTGCCCACCTATTTATCGCCAAGTGGCTTCCACCTTGAGAGAGCAAGCTATAAAAAGAAAAGTGGGTTGCTCGGTGGGTGGATGCACAAGTGTTCCATATGGGACGTCTGCCGGGCCTGAAACATCATGCTAATGTGAAAAACACTTGTTGATTTTCACTGAGATTCAGAATCTATTTGGACGTGAACTTTCTGCTCGAAAGGAACGTCTTTCATCTTATTAGTATGTAGGTAAAAAAGAGAAGTGGATAGTATATTTCAGAGTACCTACAAAATAGGAGGCACTAGTTACCACAGGCATTAGTGTATCACAAAATAGTTGTGATTTTTTTGAGACCTTCAATCTCGAAATTTTGTGAGAGACACAGTAAATATTACGCAAATTCTTTTGGGTTTGTTCCATAATTATATTGGGGATGTCGGTATCCATGATTTAAATCCCAAAATTTCACAGAGTTCAAGAAGAATAAAATATGTTGTCAATATCGATGACAGTTGACAGCTACTTGTCAATCTTGCCAACACAATTTAAATCATGAAGTCATAACACAAAACGTAGGGAATTATTCCATTGATTGCTTCTCAAATTCGTTATACATTATTCTCGACGTCGCGTCGGTTGCGTTGTCCAGGAAAGCTCGAATCCTGTTTCCTTTGTTGCTTTTTGTGGCCATTTACACTAGCTTTCTGTACGTACGAGTGCAGAAGCTAATTTCTGGAATCCCCGAGGCGCGACTAATCTCCGGACAGCACCTGAATTTTTCGGCGGGTCCTCGACACATATTCAAATGGCCCCGGCTCTCGAGAGAGCGCCCGCATAATCTTAATAACGTATAAAAGCGCGACAATAGACGTCACAATATTTTGACCCATAAGTCAGACTTAGTACGAGAAAGAAACTTGAAAGCTCAAAGGGTTTACACATTTGACGACTTTATTATGGAGTCAGAGCGCGGTGAAGTTTATGAATTGATCGAATTCCAGGTGCGAATGACTGAAATATGGGGCGGTCACGTGGAAAAATTCGAAACGTAAATCTCTGCTTCTTTGAGAGATAATCGGTTTTATAGGAATATATGTTTTGCTTTTGTGTGCGTTTTTATGTGATTTGGGCCTTAACAAAATTCAGCGGAACCTTGACGAGATTCCTTAGATTTCTTATTCAGTTCGTTATAGGTAAAAGCCTTCACTCCGAGTTTTGCCTTATTATTAGATAGGTAGTTATTATACCTGTCTTTCACTAAATTTCGGGTAGAATATTTATTTTTAGTATGGCATTAGCGAGGGCATTAGGGATGGAGTTGGATTGGTGAAAGAAGACGTTGCGGATTCAATTTCAGCATCACATCTTATTCCTTTACAGAAATTTACCATTTCGCTCTGCGGTTTCTTTCGAAATATACAGAGGGATACTGTATGGATTAGTCATGGAAGCATTTTCGAAATTTAGAAATAATCTCATGAATTGGAATTTTGAACTTCATGAATATGGAAAAGTGGCAGCGACATGAATTCGAGAGCTAGGTATAATACACCTCTAGGTAGTTGTTTGTTATCCACTACCAACAGAGAACATCTGTCACGCCGGATCATACATGACAATGACAGTAATTTTGAAAGTTGAATAGACAGTTTTGGAGTTTTGTTTGGGATTTTTTTTTTAGTATGCGCATGTGTGGCGCTAATTTATCAACTTCGTACACTGATATTGGAAATTAGCACTAGAAAAAATTTAGTGCGCCCAAAATTCCATTATTAGTTTAGTTGAATTGTTAAATAATGGATATAGGTACCGCTTTGGTGTTCAAAAGCCATTTTTAATTGAAATCAAGTTCAATGATCACTTATGGAGTTGCGTGAGCAACGATAACGGTAACAGCGCACGGAACAAACAAGAGATCGATGTGTGACGTCATGATATGTCATTTATAACAATAGCTGCAGAAATAACAACAACGAAAACAACAAAAGCACTTGAAAACAACAAGAAAAGAGCCGACACACCGAAATACTGCAAGTCAAGAACGTTAAATGCGCATCGAGTCATTTGACACTGATGAAAGTGACAGCCCAAAACCAGAAACTAGTCAGGGGGCTAGATAGAGTATTGTTACGGTTTTCGGGTTCGCCTATCTCGAAATTAAACGCGCTGAATCACTTGTAAACAAACTGCACTTTATTATAGCTACTACCGATGCAACTAAACAACGCACAGAATTATAATTCGCTTAGAAATTCACAATGTCGCTTGAGATGTTAACGCCACGATTCAAACTCCGCTGATGCCAGGTCAAGTTCCTCTCTCATAGTGGCATCGAAGGTTCTGGATGCTTCCTGTTGGTGTTTCCAGCACACGAGGATTTTTCTGGTATCATCGAGAATATACGCGTACCTTTTACGGCACCTCCACCAGAAGTCTCGACGTGTTGTGACCTACCGTTGAAGTCTCTCGATGCTTCCCGAATGCAACGCGGAAATCTAGATTTCTCTAGAAAGAGCCGGGATGGTCGCGAGCTATTTTAATTGACAGGTGTCCGAATCATTTGGAAAATTGGCGGCCTCACGCATGCGCACCTTCCCAAATGGAATAGCCTATTACCGGTCGACAGAACAACGGGCAGGTTAGATATCGAATAAGGTAACGTTATAATTTCAAAGAAGGTGGGAAGCTGATTGTTGCTAAATTTAAAGACTGCAACGAGTGCAATGTTTGTCTCTACACGGAAAATTCGGCATCAGTGTCACCTACGTCGTCTTGTTTTGTGCTAGTGGATGGGGGAAAAGGACATGAAATATTTGGTTCGGTCCGGCGTAGAATGATGGAACGTTCCTCCAGTAAATGGGCAGTAAACAAGTGGCAAAAACGTGAAATTTTTCGATTTGGGAAATGTGCCAGTTCGGCTTGGGTGAATCACCGCTGGAAAACCAAAGACATGTCTCATTAAAAAATGTGCGCTTATGCGACGTCAAATTTGATCCACTTCCGCAATATCAGTTGATAGTTTTGAAAAAAGTCGATCATCCGGCAGGAGTTGCCTACCCCGTCGAGTCGCGCACAGTCGCTCTGAGAAAAACAGGTACTCCGCTTCGATTCTCGTGGCGGAAAGGCAGCATTCAACCGTTTTGTGTGATTTCGACCAGAAAAGGCGTTTCCGCGACTGCAAAACTTCGTAGCGCACGACCAAAAAGCGGTGGGGAACCTCACTACTTCTCAGAAGTTTCTTGTTGTCTTATAATTTTTACCAAATCTGATTAAAAATTCATTGGCTGTAGTTTTAGAGCTATCAAATTGAATTCTGACGACTTACAACTTTTGACAAATGACAGATGACAGACTCTCAAATGATATAGATCACAAGTCCGGTTCCGTATGAGAAACATCGTCTAGACCAAAATCTAATTGGCTTAATCCAGGATAAAACCACGTTCCATACTTTTCTAGTTGATCGCGGTTCGGCAGTTATCATGCAAGAATTGCAAGATTACCGACAGACAGGCAGACAAACATCATGTTGAAAACTGAAAATGGTCTGGTCTTGAAGCCGATTGTACAATTCGAAGTACGGTGGTCGCTGAAGTAAGCTTTTTATAACCTAAGTTAAAAAACGCATGACATGATGAGCCGCGTTCAAACCAGACACAGGTCTTGAAGTCTGAATGTATACCGGGTGATCATTTGGGAACTATCCACTTGCAATAACTCCCGATTCCTAGTGAACATTTCTTTGCGTAAAGACAAGTCGATTTTTATATCGAGGGGGTCTTCTAAAACATACATTGGCGAATTTCTACCTTATGCCCCCTCGCCCCAACCCACCCTAACTTTGGAATTTCAAATGACACCATCTACCTTGCGATAGTTACATCAAATTAAAAAGAATGAAATTCTCTCTGGAAACATATTTTCAAAAATTTTCACCTCCACCCCTGTTCTCCGTAAAATTCTCTAATGGCCGATTGCACAAACGTGGTATCAAATTTTAGTTCGGTACGAAACAGCGGATCAAAATTTGAAAGTGGAACAAAATGCAAATCCGATTACTTCAAGGAAAGAACATAATGGGAATACAAAAAAAACCCTTACGATTATTTGTATGATGTAAAGAAGAGAATTTTTGGTTGGAAAAGTGCTACTTAAATTCACCTCTGTGCTGTCCCCCATCACCCCAACTTCAAAATTTGAAAAGACACCACCTACTTTGTGACAGGTACATCAAATGGAAAGGAATCTGATCCTCTTTCTAAAAACAATTTATTCAAAATGTCCAACCCCTCTCCCATTATATAAGACATTCGGAATATTTTAGGAAGGAAAGGCCGGTTTTGAGAATTTCGAAAATATTTTGTTCAGGAAGAGAATTCAATTTTCTTCAATTTGATGTACCACACAAAGTACTTAGGTAATGTCATTTTAGATATTAAAGGTGGGTGAGGGGGCGAAGGGATGATTTTGAGTGACACTTTTTTCCACAGGAAATTTTCTTCCTCGATGCTGTGCAATATGACGTTGACTGCATTGAAGAGAATTGAGAGGTCAAGAATACAAGAATATTAAATTGGACATTGAAAAACATTTTTTCAGAAAGGGCCAGTCAAATAAGAACAAATTTTTCCGTTTGAGGGAAAAAACTGTTGGAGTTTTGGAAATTTGTCAGTAATGTCCGGTAAGGTGTACTGTTGAACATACTAAAAGTCCCCAACTCTACCTATTGAGCTCGAGCCGCCATCTTGGAAAAATGGTCCTTCGATCCAGTTTTCTGTTCATATTCCGCTAATCATCAGAGATATTCAATTAAGTTTAATAAAAAATCAAGGCTATAAAATTGTCTATAAAAATTGTTCCATGCCGATTTTTTCTCGTATCTGTTGAAATTAATTAAATTGAATTAACAAAAAAAAATCAAAAAATAAGCAATTTTTTGCCTATGGCTAGAGATATTGTCTTCAAAATTTGTGAAGATGTTGGCGGTCTACATCAAAGCTAAACGTGACAGTTGAGGTAGAAAAAAAATTGCGAAAATATTTTTTTATTTATTTTTTTTAAATTAAGCAAAAATTTGGTTTTTGAGTTTGACATTCCCAACAGGGCGGAGTAAAGGTTTCAATCGAACATCAATCAGTTGTGATATTTACATATTGCAAGACAAGATTTCATCAGTATTGTGCCTTCACGAGCTTCTGGAATGCTCGATATGAATTAAACTAAAAGAATAACAGCTGAGTCCAAAAAGTGTTGTCGATTGGTTCTGAAGGGAACATTTCGAAACAAAAGACATCAGCAACGGATATACAGGAGGTCCAAAGGTTATTCAAATGTATATAAGCCCCATATTGATGTGCCTTGTCCAAAATAGTACAAAAGAATCAATCAAAATGTTGAGATCCACCCTGTCTAACAAAAAGTAACAATACAAAATGGAAGTAGTAGATCATACCTGGTGCCTAAAATACAGCCTTTACATTTCTGAAAAAAGGAACAAAATTGATTGATTTATTTGAAAGTTATTAGTCCTCAAACTTGACTTTACAAATTTCAGCCAGTCAAATGGGGAAAAGTAGAGAGAAGTAACTGTCGGAGTTTCAGAAATTTGACAGGGATGTTCGCTAAGGTATACTAATAAACATACTAAAAGTCCCCGCCTCTACCTGTTGTGCTCAAGCCGCCATCTTGGAAAAATGGTAATAAACTTGATCGAAGGACCATTTTTCCAAGATGGCGGCTCAAGTGCAATAAGTAGAGGCGGGGACTTTTAGTATGTTTATCAGTATACCTTAGCGAACATTCCTGTCAAATTTCTGAAACTCCGACCGTTACTTCTCTCTACTTTTCCCTATTCGACTGGCTGAAATTTGTGAAGTCAAGTTTGAGGACTAATAACTTTCAAATAAATTGAATAATTTTGTTCTTTTTTTCAGCAATGTAAAAGCTGTATTTTTGGCACCAGGTATGATCTACTACTTCCATTTTGTATCGTTACTTTTTGTTATACAGGGTGGATTTTCACATTTTGATTAATTCTTTTGTACTATTTTGGATAAGGCACACCAATATGGGGCTCATATACAGTTGAATAACCTCTGGACCTCCTGTATATCCTTTGCTGATGTCTTTTGTTTTGAAATGTTTCCTTCAGAACCAATTGACAACACTTTTTGGACTTAGCTATTATTCTTTCAGTTTAATTCATATCGAGCATTCCAGAAGCTCGTGAAGGCACAATACTTATGAAATATTGTCTTACAATATGTAAATATCAAAACTGATTGATGTTCAATTGAAGCCTTTACTCCGCCCTGTTGGAAATGTGAAACTCAAAAACCAAATTTTTGCCTTATTTAAAAAAAAAATAAAAAAATATTTTCGCAAATTTTTTTCCTATCTCAACTGTCACGTTTAGCTTTGATGTAGACTGCCAACATCTTCACAAATTTTGAAGACAATATCTCTAGCCATAGGCGAAAATTGCTAATTTTTTGATTTTTTTTTGTTAATTTAATTTAATTAATTTCAACAGATCCGAGAAAAAAATCGGTATGAGACAATTTTTGTAGACATTTTTATAGCCTTGATTTTTGAATAAACTAAATTGAATATCTCTGATGATTAGCGGAATATAAACAGAAAACTGGATCGAAGGACCATTTTTCCAAGATGGCGGCTCGAGCTCAACAGGTAGAGTTGGGGACTTTTAGTATGTTTAACAGTACACCTTACCGGGCATTATTGTCAAATTTCCAAAACTCCAACAGTTTTTTCTCTCCAGCTTTCCTTATTTGACTGGCCCTTTAATTTGATGTATCGCAAAGTAGATAGTGTCATTTGAAACTTCAAAGTTGAGGTAGGCGGGGGTGAGTAGGCTGAAGATAGAAATTAGCTAATGTTTATGTTTTAGACGTCCCCCTTGATATAAAAATCGACCTGTTTTTGCTCGAAGAAATATTTACTAGGAATCGGGAGTTACTGCAGGTGGATTATTTCCAAATGATCACCCGGTATACAATGCACATTTCATATAAATCTAAGTTCAAGATGAGCTTAAGGCTAAGCCAAGCTTAATAGCCCAGGCATTTCAGATTTTGACCTAGAAAAAAAAACCACGTAAGTCTTAAAATTATAGTAGAACGCTTCCATTTCAACCCCTTAGCCACATACAGAAAGTCCCCAAAAAATGTATGTCCGCTTCATCGGTTTTTGGCGGCATAAAGGTGTGAGTGACATTATTTTAGAAACTATTCATTAAAATACGCATTGACAACGCGTATTTCAGCTGGAAATTCACGCGTATTTCAGCGTATTTCAGCGTATTTCGCGTATACATCAGCTGGAAATTTCTGAAAATGGTTTTCTTGGTCAGTTAAACAGCATACTTGAAGACCTCGAGAATCCATACTTTCCGCTTCATCATTTTTTAGCGGCAAAAAGATATAAGTGACAGTGTTTTCGAAACTATCTATGAAAACACGCGGTCAAGTTTCACTACAACTGAAAATTGCTGAAAATGGTCTCCTCGGTCAGCTGAACAACATATTGAAAGTCCTAAAAAATCCTATGTTCGCTTCATTGCTTTTTTCTATTTTTTTCTTATTGAGTGTTTATGGGCGCATCGAGTACTAGCTCATTAGCGCCCTTGCGGTGACTTCCTCCGTTCCACTCTTTTTCCCTTGACGTGACCGCTCGGTTAGTACACGCCAAAGTATACTTGAAAGCGCATAGAGAAAAGCCACCTGCCCCAGCGGCATTGGTTTTTGGCGACATAAGGGTTCAAGTGACATTATTTTGGAAACTATTCATTAAAAGACGAGTTGAAGTCTCAGTACAGCTGAAAATTACTAAAAGTGGTCTTCTTTGTCAGTTGAACAACATACTAGAAGTCCTGAAAAATTCTATGACGCTACATCATTTTTTGGCGCCAAAAAGGTATAAATGACATTGCTTTGGGGACTGTTTATTGAAATACGCGTTGAAGTTTCAATACAGCTGGAAATTACTGGAAATGGTCTCTTATTTGCTCAGTTAAACAGCATATCGAAAGTCCTAAAAAATCCAATGTCCGCTTTGTCGTTTTTTGGCGGCAAAAGGGTGTGTAAGTGACATATTGTTTTGGAAACTAGGTATATTTATTATAACACGCGGTTAAGTTTCAATGGGAGTATAATGGTTCTGGAATTACCTAATCCGCAAGAACGTTGTATGAATCATCTCCATTTTCTCCGAATTTTCTCTACTACCGTTACCCCCGTTGAAAAGTCATTTATCCCTTTTTGCCGCCAAAACACAGTGGAGCGGATATAGGATTCCTTAGGACTTCCAGTATGTTGCTCAACTGACCAAGGAGACTATTTTCAGTAATTTTCAGCTGTATTGAAACTTCAACGCTTATTCCAATGAATAGTTCAAAAAAAAAATGTCACTTATACTTTTTGCCGTCAAGAACGATGAAGCGGATCAAGGATTCCTCAGAACTTTCAGTATGTTGTTCAACTGACCAAGGAGACTATTTTCAGCACTTTTCAGCTGTAGGTAATTGAAACTTCAACGCGTATTTTACATAATAGTTTCCAGAAAAATTTCATTCATAACTTTTTGCCGTCAAAAAACAATGGAGCGGACATAGAATTTTCCAGGACTGTCAGTACCTATGTTGTTAAGGGGATGAAGAAGAAGGACTCCACCAATTTCCAGACTTAGTTACTTTTTTCCAGGTTTTGGTCAATTTTGATGTAAAATGCCTGGGCTGCATAAGCTTCTATTGTACAATCGGTCCTTAATCGTCTTCCATCGAAATCTTAATTTTGTCTCAGCACGATCACAATACTTCCCCTTCTATTTTGAAGGAGCGATGGCCAGGAAAGTATAAGTCTCGAAAAAGCCAACAAAAGAATCTTTTGAATGTCTATCTGAGAAAACAAAAGTGATGTCTACTTTTCCTCATGTGTATAGAAAAGTCATCAAACATGTCTTTATATGAAATCAAAAAGTTGTCTGAAAATAGCATAAGCGATGAAAATTTCAAATGCATGAATAGGAATCAGAAAGCGTTTTGTCCAGCCCCGCGGGACTATTTTCGCCCGAGTACAATGGCGCAACTATATCGCATAAACAAAATCTGAACGACTCCGGGTCCCCATGTCACTTTGTCATTATCAATCATGCCAACTGAAGCAAAATTAACTTCTGGATACGATGGCCGGCCCGAAACCAGTCACTCAAAGACGGTTATGAATTTTTTTCCATGCCCGTGGCATGACCCCGAAGAAAAATGGAGCATAAACGCGTATAGGGCTACAGAGGGCCGAATTTACCTGTTCGTCGAAAAACAAGTTTTCTACCTATGAACTTTCGACCGTTTAGATCGTGGGAATCCATCCCGGTACGGGACCTTAGCTATACCTATATGCGCGCAGGAATAAATAATAAAGCTCCATAAGCTCGAAGGGTCCAAGGTCGAAATTTGAGCTCGATGCATAATGCCTCGCACATAGGAGAAAAGCCCGCAAAGAAGTAGGCAACAACGAGAAGAAGAGCTGGTTTTTGTGCGAATTCCACTGGATGTGTCAGTTTTGTGAGCTTTAGGGGAGAAAACCGTTGCATAATAACAAATAACGAGCCGGATTTACTATACGGATAGGGGAAGACGATACGCTTCGGTGCGTTTCCGCAAAATCGGAAAGTTGCCGCCAATTTCGTCATCAGGTTTTGGGTTTTGAACGCGCGCATTGAAGTCTCCCAAATACGTTATCGTGAGACTTCTCTTTTACCCAGAATGGATTGCTCTGGCTGTCGATACCAGCACGCAACATCGATCATTGTCTTCGGGTGTTTAATGTTAAGTAGAAGAAATTCTGCGACACCCTCTTCCCCTGGGCCCCTGTGCAATAATTAATTACAGCTCGATGATACCTGAAAGTAAGAAGTAGTGCGTTTCAGCAGAACGCGCGGTCAGCTTTTATTGAAACGAAACAGGAATAATTTATACGCTGGACAAGCGGAGTTACATATCGCTCTCTTTGCATTAATTACGTCTGATTTATTGCATGATGATCTCGGATTTTCGCTCCTGTAGGTTTGCTTCTTAGGAAACGCAGTTTTATAGCTCTCACGCATCAAAGATATAGAGGTATTGTTAATCTTTCATAGCTACTTTCCCGACCCACCACCCAACGTGGAGGGGAAGTATTGTTAACGCGCTGAGAATTTTTTTCAAGATTTCGACGGATATATCCGTTTTGAGGTTATATCCGTTATAACAATTAAGACCCATTTCCAGAATGATCCCTGTCGGTATGTACCGGGTGTTTATAAATGTCTGTGATCGCATCGCCTTTGGAATCCGCTTTCGATCACTACAATTGCGCCTGTTACTGCGTTTTTCGGCCTGACCCATGCCTGCCGCGATCACAGTTTCTTATAAACACCCCGTATAATGTTTGTAGGTTTGTCCGTCTGTATAACCTTCCACGATAACAGCCGCAACATCTATCCGATCGACTTGAAATTTGGTACACAGACATGGTTTTACTGTCAAAAAATGAGCCCATTTGTTTTTGGCTGGCATTTGTCAAACGGAAGTGTCACTATCAAAAAAATGACGAAGCTATACATCTCACGGAACTGGACTTGCGATGTAGAGTTTGAAAGCCCAAAAAAAAAACTGTTTTCAGAACAGTTAAAAGTGTTGCCCGATCTGTCATCTGTCAAATAATAAAAAATGTCGAAGTTCAAAACTAACACATTTAATAATTCAAAATCTATCCGATGGATTGGGACAAAATTAAGCAGGAAGCAACAAAACAAAAGAATCAAATTAAATCTGCAGTTGCAATCTTCCACCATTTTTGCAGTCGAGCGTTATGAATTTTCAGAATTTTTCCTAGCAGTTGCCACTCGAGAGGGCCTCTCGCCCGTATTTTGACCAGGACGACTCGCTTTTGGTGCAGGACTCCACCAAAAAATTCATTCCTGCTCGGGGATTGACTTTTTTAGAAAATTTCTTACTGATTTCGAAAGTGGATTGGATTGAGCGCCGTGTAGACCCATTTTCAAAATTGGCACGGTTTCAATCTTCCGACTGTAATTTTTTCAAAATGAAATTAGCGAATTCCGTGAATTTGAAAAAACTGCAATGCAAACTTTGACATGCGATGAGCCCCACGAAATATTCATTCTAGGTGCAGACATGCTGGGAATGAAAGTTGGAGAAAATATTGAAACAATTTTTGGAAGGGAAATTTTCGACATCGAATCCACGGTTTCAGAGTTTTCTTCTCTGGAAAAACTGCAAATTCTCCAACTTTTTAATCTCGTGAACAGATTTTCACCAATTTTGTTTTAAAACAAGAAGTAACTGGCTCTTGAACATTTTCCAATAATTTTCTTTTCAATTTCCCGGGAATTTTCCTGATGAAATGTAAAACAGGCCTGCATGGGTTATCGAAACCGGACTCAAATGATGGTTGATGAGGACTCATGAGATGATTTGGGGAGAAGACTCGAGATTTTCCCGGAAAATTGAAAATTTAAAAATTTTCAATTTCCTGAAAATTATTCTGAATCTTTCTATGGTGCCAGTTTCATATTGTTTATTTTCATCCATGTACCAATGCGTCTGGACTGCCTCACTCGCTTTGTGAACAGATTTATACCAACTTTTTTTAAACAACGGGTAAGTGATTCTTGAACATTTTCAGGCAATTTCTCTTGAAATTCTTCAAGTTTTCTGAGAGTTTTTCACTTTAAAATGAGTAACTGGCCTAGCTTATCAAGACCAGACTCAGATGATGGAGCTCAAAATGAATCCCTCAAGTATTAGAGGAAATATCTAAATTTTTCAATCTTTTTCTCAAGACTCCAACTTCCCACCGGAAGGGACGTCTCATAATAAAATTTCCATATTCCTTGCTACTCGTCGGGGAAGTTTTGGGGTGACACAACCGATTTTTTCTTTTCTGAACTCCTGATGGAGTTTTCATTTCGGCTGAAATTGAAAATCGATGACGGAATGACGTTTGGAAAAACTGTATCATGCAGCCTCATACATAATTTCACACATCAAATTCTATCCAGGTTTAACTTTCAAAAAACTGAATCCGTCATTTTGAAAAAATCATATCTCAGCCCCGCACAAAGCTAGCGAGAAAGCCAATGGGGTCAAAGCGCTTAGAATCGCCTGAAGACCAATTGCGCCAAGTAGCATTTCTTTATAGGTACCAAATAGTGGTATTTTGTCGGTCGTGTACCTACTTCTTGCACTAAAATGCAGTCTAACATAATATCGAGTTCGTTTCTTTGGCAATCGAAGCTTATTTATTTCACTCGGCACCTATTGCATTTGAAGGCGATCGGTCAACTATGAATAATTTCTTTCGAATAAGGACAGTAAATATTGTTTTTTTTTACTCGGATTTGATATAGTCGCGCTAAATGAGAGTGAGTGAATTTATTGTTGACAACGATCAACGAACAACTCGATAATACTTTTACTTCACTTTGAAAGACAAAAAGTCTATCGGAAACGGAGCTGCAGCTAACGAGGTTTTTACCAGGCCCGTCCGAGTCCGATGATGAACGGCGCTGAAACTTTGCGCTACCTTTGCCCAACAAACAACAAGAACTGAGACGACCATAAATCCTTGGCGGTAATGAAAATTTATTTGCCTTGATGGCCATCAGCGCGGAGTCGATTTAAAGAAACTCCCCTGATGGCGCTGCAATAGTAAATTCGCAAGGGATTAAATCACTTGTGTGCGTTCCGGATGGCCCGTGGATGATTTATCCCGGGTCCGGTTCTGAGACCCCCGCGGGAAACCTGGCACAGGAAGTAAATATTTGCCCGTTTGTGTCGTCTCGCAGTATTTGACAAACTTTTTCTTCAGCTCAGTAGTAGAAACGGCTTTGGGGCCTTCTTAATGGGCAAACAACAACGAACACAATAAAAAATCGGGTCCAAAAGGGCCCCTTGCGTGTAGCAATATATCTTGAAATCAACAGTGTGTACCTTCCAGGTGCTGTCGTGAGTAATTTTCTGATGCGAATTGTTCTCGCCCAAAATGATTTATCTCCGCGATTTCCTCCGGCTCTAGCTAAAGCGTGATTTATGCCGCGTGACAATTTAATTACTGCGTGGTGAGCTTACCTTTAATTGAAACTGCGGGGATGGCCCGTCAGAACCGTACCGTTCTGGACTAAATTAAAATCGATCCCGTGGCTATTTCTCGACGCAGCTCGTATACGGATGGGGTTTTTGTTGTTCGTTAGCGTGGAATCAAAACCATTGAAATAATGGTGCGAGCCACAGAAAGGAACCGTTGGATTTTTTGCGAGCACCAGGGTCGTAATTAACATAATTCCATCAAGAGAGAGATCCACATCCGGAATCTTCCCACACTCATCATCATCATCAAGGAGGGCGCAGCACCCTTGGTCCGATTATTAGCCCGATCTTACCTGGGTGAAATTTTACCTGACGGGATGCGAATTCGCACAGGGCAACCCTTCGATAATTGATTTATCGGAGGCTGGAACTGGTTCAGGCATAAATCAAAACCCATTTTCGGTGATTTGAATTTGTATATGCGTGCATATTGGAATTGTGCATGTTGGAACCCCGAGAAACACGATCGAGAGCATCGGGTAAGTCAAGGAACTGGAATGTTAACCAGATAAGAATAAGAAGGGCCTTGATCGAAATTCGAGCCGCGAGGACCTAGGGCCTCTCGCTATTATTGTACGAGGAATATTTACGCAACGACGATGACATTGAACCAAAGTCTGCGACCTTTGGGTTGAGGTAAAAGGCCGGAGGAGGAGACTTTTGAATTGAATGAAGCCAGCCAGCTATGCAGAGTCTGTCCTTTCATAACCCAGACGCGGTTAAGATCTTGAGACGCAGAGGAGAATGAATTGTCCCCCGGAAGAAAGGAACGTGTTTATATCATACGTTATAGGTACAGAACCTGACCTGCTCAAAGCGTGATGGTAAAACATTAGCATTAATACTATCATTACCATCAAGCATCATTACAAATCAGGTATTATGTTCACCAACCGCAACTGTTGACCATCATAATCTTCCTAGACATACGTATATAGGAGAGACCGAGGGAGAGACAATGGAGTACCTAAATATCAAAAGAGTAGCACTCAGATGCCCACTGTCAAGATTATTCTATGCTGAGAGGTGATCCCTGGCTGAGAGCAAGGAAAGTAGTGTCAGAGAGTAGTGTCAAGTACCTAACAAGTAAAAAAGCAAAATTCTCGAATTTTGGTGACACACCTAATACCCCATATTTTGTTCTTACGCGTGATCCTATAATTTTCACTTGCTTCAGTGGGAAAGATGCATCACCTATACATCACCTGTATAGTGGACGTGGTACAACCGAAACAGGGAATATAAGTTACAAATGATGATAAAGGCAAACCACTTTGCAGGGTTACAACTAAGACCTAAATAAACGATTCGACCCGCAGTGCTTTTCTTTTCATCCCTTAAGATTTGAAAAGCGCCTTTTTTTCAAAATGGTGGTTATTATCTAAGGACAGAAGGTATCGAATAGCCTGGTGATGTCCAACTTAGTTGAAATATATGGGGCTATGTCTCAATCGGTTTCTTGGACATAAAACACTATTTAAAAAAACTGGTGGAACATTGCCATCTACTGCAGGCAAATTTGGTGGAGGCCCCAAAAGCATTTTAGTACTGTCATGAGAAAATTGCTCTGACATTTTCATTTTTCAACGGATTTCAACACAACATCTCATTTTGTGAAGAAGTAAATTCTTCGATCATGTTACCTTATACCTTCCATCGAAAAAAAAAAGTTGAGGAATGTTGAAAGAAAAATGAAAAATAATTTGAAAAAAAAAAGATTTCAAGATTTTTTTTATTTTTATGAAATTTGACCTCTTTGTAGACTTTGATGTGCCTTTTCTAAATTAGCACTTTTCCGATTTATATCTTTGCTGCACGCACCGCCATATTGAAAAAATGATATCTGTAAAGAGATTTTTGACAATAACTAAATTTTGACCATTGTGACATCAGAATGTTCAGATACATGTGAAAGCACATTCAATCTTCCACAGTTTGACATCTGAACCAGCTCTGTGCGACTCGCGGTTCTTGAGCTAGACCTTCTGGAAGTATCAATTTTCGGTTCCAAAATAATTGGAAATCACCTCTTGGGGCTGTGACAGGTCCACCAATGTTCATGATTTGTGATAAATGACGACGCGTTATTGATGGATAATTCCGGAGGCTTTATCTCAAGAACCCCGAGTCGCACAGAGATGGTTCAAGTATCAAATCGTGGAAAACTAAATATACTTTCATTCGTACTTGAACATTTCAATCTTGCATCCACTAAAATTTAGATATTGTCAAAAACTTCTCTCCAGATATCTTTTTTTCAACATGGAGGTGCGCACTGCAAAGATAAAAATCAGAAAAGTGCAAATTTAGAAAGGGCACATCAAAATATACAAATAAGGCAATTTTCATGGAGACAAAAAAATCTTTTTTTTTTTTCAAATTATTTTTCAATTTTTTCTTCAACATTCCTCATAGTCTTTTTTATGGAAGGTATAAGATAACAAGACTTATTTACTTTTCTACAAAATGAGATGTCTTGTGTTGAAATCTGTTGAAAAATAAAAATGTGTCAGCAATTTTCTTATGACCGTGCTAAATTCATTTTGGCGCCTCCACCAAATTTGCCTGCGACATATGTCAATGTTCCACCATTTATTTTTATAATGTTTGATGTCCCAGAAACCGATCGAGACGTAGCTCCATATATCATAACGAAGCTGGACATCACCAGGCTATTCGATACCTTCTGCCCCTAGATATTAATCCGCCATTTTGGAAAAGGGACGCCATTCAAATCCTTAGGGACGAAAAAAAAAGCACTGCGGGTCAAATCGTTTATTCAAGTCTTAGTTACGATTCTGCAAAGTGGTTTGTCTTTATCATCATTTGCAACTTGTTTTTTCCTACCACGTTCACTAATAAGGAAGATGAAAAAAAAACTGTTGTGACAACACATTACTTTTCCAGCGAGTATTTAGCTCGGTATCCAGTCTAGGGACGTGAACAATTAATTTTTTGTTCGAAACATTTCTTTGAGAAGACGGTCGAAACGTAGAACCTGTTTGAAAAATTGTATGAACGGCTTATCAGGGCTCTAAACGGAAACGACACTTGGAGATAAAAGGTGATGATTCTACAGATCTTCGACCAACGCACGATCATGTCATGAAAACACACGGGGGCTTACTGTAGAGCCTCGGAAGTTAAGTCGAGGTAAGAGAGGGCTAAGCAGGGCTACAAATTTCACATGAAGCTAAGGTGTTCTGATAAGGCTCTGGATCTGGTAAACCCAATAAGGCACAAGAGTGCTTCCTAATGTCAATAAACATGATTGTGTCAAGTTTGTCAAGTCAAGTATGTTAAGAATGATTGGCACTTGATAAATAGCAGAATCAGATGACAACTGCAACAAGCGGTAACCATAACATTGTTGTCAGCATCAGTGCTAAGCCTCGCGTATAGAGTAGAATAGAATAGAATCATTTATTAAAAGTGCCACTGAGACCTTACACAGGTATTTTACATCTAGACACTGACAGATCTATCACAGTAAAATCAATTACTCAATACAATAGATAATGACGAGGATAATGACATGAAAACAATCACAATTAAAATCGTATGAGATATCACAGCTTAGTGCACGACTTCATACTCGTCTCAAACTCTTCGATCGAACAGAATACGCTTTCTTTCAAAAAAGACTTCACTGTATGTCTGGAGAGATTCGAAGTTAGTACTTTCCAAGACATAGACAGCGAGTTGAACAACCTGTAGGGTATAAACTTGACAGAGAGACGGGTCTTCTGCAGTCTGAAACATGGGAGGGGTATGGCATTGTTTCTGGTCGCATGAATTTTGGTCATATTCAACCAAAGACTCGACTCTCTGGCACGTACAAGAGACTTCAAAATAAATTGATTGACAAAGGTTAGTATGCCAAACTTCCTAAATAGCGGTCTGCAGGATTCCCTCGGATTAACACCAGCTATGACCCGTAGTGCTCGCTTCTGCAAAGTCAAAATGTCCCTTGCGTGCGGGGAAAGGCCCCACAACAAAATACCGTATGACATCACTGAATGGCACAGTGAGTGATATGCCATCTTAACGCAATCCGTCGACACAATATTTTTCAAGTTTCTGAGGATGAATATGATCGTCGTAAACCTCTTTGACAGACTCTCGACATGCGGCGCCCAAGTTAACTTCGAATCCCAAACCAAACCCAGGTATGTGGGTATACGTGGGCAATAAAACTTCTGCGGATGGTCACTATGAACCACCTGGTCAAAAACTCACAATCTGACCTCGTTATACCTACATAAAAAAATATACACAATAATCTCCACAACACTGGAAAGTTATGTCGAAGAGAAAAATTACATCATAGGTCAACTATGATTTTATCGCCATGGTCAAGTGTATGACTTGAGCGCAGTTTTTCAAGGGCTTTCAAAAGACATGTTACACGTTAAGTTTCGTAAAACATAGCTTCTGTCATTTTAGGCGTCACACTGTCGTTTGACAAGATGACAAGTGACAACCAAAAACCAATAAACAACACATTCCCAGACTGAAACCACATCTATGCATTTCAACTCAATCGGATCAACGGTTCTGCAGTTATAGATGCATGCAAGTAGAAAATGCTATCAGTAGGTTAGGAGGTTGACATCTGTCAACTTTCAAATTGAGCACGTCAAACCAAACTTCAATTCACCCTTTCCACTGCTGCAGCAACGATGTCAAGCACTTATATTTCTGCATATGACGTCATCCGCTCTCTTATTATGTACTTGGAAACGTGCATTCTGTCCAAGGACCAGAAGTGGAGAAGTACTCGACTATAAAATGTGGAAAATTACCTTTTATTGCTAGCTGGATGCCGGCGGCGACTGCGCCTCCCACCATTGCATAACGTCTATGATCTCCGTCTTCTGGTGCTGCTGCAGCTCCTGCTCACTCTTCAGCGATATCACCGGCAGTTCAACTTGCTCCTGCTTGATCTCCCGCCACACCTCCTCGCCCTCCGCTCCTGTCCTTAGCACCACCATCCCTTCACTCGGATGTTGCGACAACGGCGGAGACAGCGACTCCTCGCTGTACATTCCCGGACTCAGCGAGTCATTATTGCTCAACCCATGATGCAACAACGCCAGATCTTGAACGCCCCTGAACTCCATCAGCCCGTCCTGCATCATCAGACTGTCTATCGGCTCCAAGTTCTCACTGTTGTCGTCGCTGTACACCAAATGGCTCAGCTGGTAGGTGTACTGCTGCAGGGAATGATGATGATGATGATGATGGGGAGTGCCGCCCAGGCTTTGGGAGTCGTCGTCGTCTTCGGAAATCATGGAAATGGACGGCAGGCTCTGGTGGGACGTGGGCGAAGAGGAGTTGTCGTCGGCCAGGAGGTCTTCGAGGCTTCTGATGTACTCGACGGCCATGCGGAGCGTTTCGACTTTGGAGAGTTTCTTGCTGCCGCCGCGGGTGTTGCTTTCGAAGGCTTGGGCTATGAAGCTGGGGATGTGCTGGCGCAGGTTGGCGAAGCCGTTGTTGACTTGTTTGACCCTGTTGCGTTCGCGTGCGTTTCTTCTGGCCACCGCTACCGGCTGTGGCGCCGTTCGTAGGTCTTTGCCTTGCTTTTTCCTACGAACAAGATATGGAATTTATATTTATGTGATTCAAATTCACAATGCTATTTTAGCTTAATAGTACAAGAAAGATAGATTTCAACTCCGGAAAAAATATGGACGTCCTGAAAATTCGATATTTTGTTCAGAATTGAGTGCTGTACAACATATCCAAAATCGCCAAAAATCGCACTCGGGGGTTCTCAGTTATTGGAGGGGGAGTAAAAGATTGCTGGTAAAAATGGAGGGGATGGAACCCGTCAACTCATTGGATGCGAATACATTATAGTTCGACGTATCATATCCCATTGATACCATTTTAGCACAAAAAGTGTCCATTAGTGTTGAAGGGGAGTAGTGGGGGGGCGAAGCTTTGCTAGGTGGTCCATTTTGTTTTTATGGCCATGTAGAACCGATCACGACAAGTTTGGTATCTTTTCCGACTAAATTCAATCTCCTGAACTCGTATCCGATGTGCAAATTCGGATGAAAACAAGTTTGAACAAGTTAACTCGAGAAAACTTGTTTTTTCTTTGACAATTTTGACGAATTTTTTTTCTACTGTTGGAGGTGTTCATTTCCAGAAAATTTTCAGGGACCATTGAATTGAAGTGTATTCTCCACAAAACTCATTCATTCGAAGTATAATTTTGTTTATCGAGTTTAAAAAATCGATTTGAACCTGAGCCGGCGCGGCGCGTCGTCTACTACTGACCAGAACACTACAGCATGCACATTTAAATGAAAACACCTCAAACTATTGAAGAAATAAGAACTGATCTTCGAAAATTGGAGGATCTGTGGAGAATCGAATTCCCTATAAGATAAACAAAATCGCCATGAATCGCACTGTAGGGTTTTGAGTTATTCAAGGGGGGAGGTAACAGCTCATAGAGTATGAATCCTGTCAAAGTGTTATACTCTTTCTCGAATAACTCAAAATCTTGCGTTGCGATTCATGGCGATTTTGTTCATGGTATAGGGAATTCAGTTCTGCACAAATCCTCCAATTTTCGAAGATAAGTTGTTATTTCTCCAATAGTTTGAGGTGTTTTCATTCAAAGGTGCATGCTGTAGTGTTCTGGTCAGTAGTAGACGACGCGCCGCGGCGGCTCAAGTTCAAATCGGCCTTTTAAACTCGGGAAACAAAATTATACATCGTGTGGATGATTTTTGTGGGGAATACACTTCAATTTATTGGTCCCTGAAAATTTTCTAAGAATTAACACCTCCAACAGTACAAAAAAATTCGTCAAAATTGTCAAAGAAAGAACAAGTTTTCTCAAGTCAACTTGTTCAATCTTGTTTTCATCCGAATTTGCACATCGGATACGAGTTCAGGAGATTAAATTTAGTCGGAAAAGATATCAAACTTGTCGTGATCGGTTCTACATGGCCATAAAAATAAAATGGACCACCCAGCAGAACTTCGCCCCCCCACTACTCCCCTTCAACAATGATGGACATCTTTTGTGCCAAAATGGTATCAATGAGATATGATACGTCGAACTATAATGTATTCGCATTCAATGGGTTGACGGGTTCCATCCCCTCCATTTTTACCAGCAATTTTTTACTCCCCCTCCAATAACTCAAAACCCCCGATGGCGATTTTTGGCGATTTTGGATATGTTGTAGAGCACTTAATTCTGAACAAAATATCAAATTTTCAGGACGTCCATATTTATTCCGAGGTTTCGCCGATTTCTTTACTATTTTTCCTGTACTATAATTCATATACTCGTCAAGCAACTATAGATTCGATAGTGTTATCGAGTCTTTCGACTCCATAAAAAATATCAAAAATCAGGCAGGGGAGATCTGACTGGAATGACATTTATGCGTAACTACATTCCTAATGTATCATTCTGGTATGGACGGTTTTGCAGCAGTAACAATAACATAATTACAGAATTTCAAGGTGCCCGATAATATTTTTATTCCGATTGAGCCCAAATTCTGTGAATGTGGGAAGCACATTAAACCGCGATTATTGATAAAAATTATAGTATAGTGTGTCATTTGGAAGGCATTTTCTGTACAACTTCACAAGGCCATCTCACATACAGGCAACACAGGGTTATGTTAGTGAAATTTTGGTAGTTTGGGGCAAAATAACGTGCAGTTGGTGTCCATTAAAAACGCGTACAAGCTTTTAACACGAAGTCTACTGATTTGAATAATTTTGGCCTAGTGTCACAGTGACAAGGTTGCCAAAATAACTTCAATCAGTACACTCTGTGACAGAAGCTTGTACGCGGTTTTCATGGGCAAAGACCGTACCTACTACTCATCAGGGCAAAATGACATATAAATTGAAATTGACATGTAGGATTTTAGTACAGGAAAAATAGTCAAAAAATCTGCAAAACCTCGGAATAAATATGGACGTCATGAAAATTTGATATTCTGGTCAGAATTGAGTGTTCTACAACATATCCAAAATCGCACCTGGGGGTTTTGAGTTATTGGAGGGGGGGTAAAAAGATTCAGACAGAAAGAGATTGAATTTAGTTGGAAAAGATACCAAACTTGTCGTGATCGGTTCGACATGGCCGGAAAAACAAAATGGCGGACCACCTAGCAGAGCTTCACCCCCCACTACTCCTCTCCAACAATGATGGACATTTTTTGTGCCAAAATAGTATCAATGGGATATGATACGTCAAACTATAAAGCATTCGCATCCAATGGATTGACAAGTTCTATCCCTTCTATTTTTACCTGCAATTTTTCACCCCCCTCCCCCCCTCCAATAACTCAAAACCCCCGGGTGCGATTTTTGGCGATTTTGGATATGTTGTGGAGCCGAGTGTAGAGCACTCAATTCTAAACAAAATATCAAATTTTCAGGACGTCCATATTTTTTCCGAGGTTGAAATCTATCTTTCTTGTACTATTTGGTCACATTGCGGATGCGCAGATGTGGTGTCACAAACTAAAGAAAGGTAGATGCTCTTATGGAAAGAAAGAAGGCGGAAGCTTTTTGCACTTCGAGATTGCCTAAGGACCACTATTATCGCCACATACACATTGCGTGTCTAGTTAAGGGTACCCGTTCGTTATAAGTAATCTCTATATTCAGATCACCAAGCCTCAGCCTTGAATAATTCAGTACTGATGGCACCCAGACAGGTCGAAACACCTGTCTGCTAGATTTCGATGGTTGTTGCTTGGTCGGTCTGATGTTCTGATATCACTTTTCCAATTTAAAAACTAAAGAATCCATTTCTGCGGTTTGAGTTTGTATATTTAATATGTAGTATCATTGTTTTGTCTTGATCTGGTTTTGCTCATTTTTTGTCTAGGTTTTGTGTTCCTATGTTTTCTATGTGCCCTTATGTGAATTGAGTATTTTTCAAGTCCCTCTATGATTGTCTCTATAAATTTATTAGGCATTAGGCACTTTGTATTAGGCTGGGTCAGCGAATTATTATGCCGTCATTGCCGAGACGCTGCGCTCTCCAGAAGTCGACTTATGACGAATAATTCCGAATTAAAATAATTCCTGAAACTGGCTGTATGGACCGTTAAGAAAAGTGTAGAGTATAATTTTGGCCGCATTTAGAGTCATCAAACTTACTTTTTTGCATGAAGATAAAATTCAGTCAATATTAAGGGGGCTCATGAAATAGATTTTTCGCTTATTTCTACGCAAGCACTCGTTTGAGTCCTTGAAGAAATATATTTCAGCATGAATTGATGACGCCGATCGATGCGATGGTGTCATGGCTGAAGCGATACGTCAACCAGAAGCCGAGTGGGGGCTGTAACTCTTTGTACTTGGGGTGCGCGTTTTGAATTAGGTTAGATTGATCTTGGAATATGATGTGTTGGGCATCATTTTCATTGTTTTTCGGGTCGCTGATTTCATTTCTCAATGCAAAATTTTGATTGGGTTAAAATTCGAGGAAAGGGATGATATCTCCCATGTACTAAGACAGCTACAACTCTGTTTGTAAGTCAATCAAAATTGTGCATTGAAAAATGGAATCAGCGACCCAAAAAACATCAGAAATGATGCCCAACACATCATATTTCAAGGCAAAACTAACCTAATTCAAGACGCGCACCCCAAGTACAAAGAGTTACAGCCCCCACTCGGCTTCAGGTTGACGTATCGCTTCAGTGATGACAGCATCGCATCGGCGTCATCATTTTATGCTGAAATGTATTTTTTTAATGTTCAAGGCGAGTGCTTGTGGACCAAAAAGTACAAAGTCCCCATTTCATGACCCCCCTTACTATTGACAGAAGTTCATATTTATGTGAAAAAGTAGACTCCCTGAGTCTAAAAGCGGTTGAAATTATATTCCACTTTTTTTTTGAATGGCCACTGCAGCGACTTTCAAGAACTGTTCCAATTCGAATAAATCCGTCATAACTTGACTTCTAGCAAACGCAGCGCCTCGACAATGGCGGTATCGTCACTCGCTAGCTCAGCCTAATCAAAAGTGCAACAAAAGTGGACTCAATGCGAATCGTAAATATTTGAAAATCCACAGTTTCAAACCAATTACATTTTTACAAAAAGAAATGAGTTCGCAGATCTCGATTATGTCAGAAATGATACCCCTCACATCCCCTTCGATGACCAAAATTTATTAATTCAGGAAGCCCCCATCGTAAAATTGACAGCTCTACATTGTCTCCCGACAGACGCATCATTCTGACAGGGCGACATCGTGATCAGCAGGCTCAAGTTATCCAGAAATGACATCAAACATGATTTGATAGCAGTGTTCAGTGCTTGCAGCAAAAAATATCATGTACCCCTTGTACCCCCCAAATCCCGGACCAGCAGGGGGTAATCGAAAAGAACAGCGGGCCAAATTATTCATAGGAACAGGAACAATTGTGCCGAAGTTCTTGTTTGTATCACAAAATGCAGGATTGTACCAGATTATACATATTTGAACCGCTAGTACTATTATTAGTTTTAGCGGTAACAAATGAGTTCTTAGGATTTTGGGCATGTTTTTGTATATTTTCCGTGTATATCTATGTATGTTATTCCATCGCAAGTGAGCTATAACGACACAGTGAAGATATTTTATAGAATATGCTTCATGATTTAAATAGTACTCGATGGAACTTTTTTCCTGTGATCTTTTATCTGACAGTTGGTTGTGACCAAAAACTTGACTGTATTTGGATTTTCAGGCTTCTTTGTGAACGACGGGTATCTCATTTTAGGCAAATCTCCTCTACAAGGTACGTCTATAGATACATATCTATCTATCTATACCAAAATTTTTGTGCCAAAATCGATAGAGTCTTGATCATTTTGTGCAAATGAGTACTATCGGTAATTTTAGTTTTGTTTTTGTTTTTCATTCTTGATTTCAATAAACGTAAACATTGTTGTTAGCATAATCGGTAAGCCTTGCCTGAATGTGGCTCGTATCTCAGTTGGGGTTAAACTTTCATTCAGAAAAAATTGGTTTTGTTACTGTTACTACTGCGAAGACAACTTACTAAACCAAGTTTAAGTTTCACTCAACGAAAGTTTAACTTCAACTGAAATGCTGAGCCTTATTCGTAAAACAAAAGAGAAGTAAGCAGGTACCTGGTACTAGTACCTACCTACTTGATCTACATCTAATCATGCTCAATCATACCTACTACTACCGTGGCTCGAGATCAAAATCTCTCCTGCTTCCTTCCTTTCGCCGAGACTTTTACCGTCAGCGATCGCCGCTGCGGTCGCCGGCAGAATATGCGGGGGATGACTGGCCTTCCGCAGGATTATCACCTCCCTCCTGCCGCCTCCGCCATTCTCCTGCGGCGTACCGTTATTGCCGCTGTTCTGATTGTTGTTGCTCTGCAGGACCTTCGAGTTGAAGTGCACTACACTCACCGTGGCCGCCATGACGTGACGTCACCGGAAGCACACCATCAATAAAAATAATTGTCTTCAATCAACAACCAAGTATTCGATATTGTTGATGAAAAATACACGTAATGTGTGGATAAGAAGTTGCGTTATGGTCGCGTGCGCCTTTACGACTGGCCTTCAGACGTTAGTTTCGCACATGGCACGAGACACAAACCCTCCCCTCTTGTCCCCTTCTGTGGTGGTAGAGGGATGATGATGATGATGATGGTATACTGTGATGGTTTTTGGATCACAGCTGTTTGAGGGGTCGGTAAATGCAGGGTAGAGACCGAGACTCTATGGGACACGCAAGCGACGAAAGAGAGAGAGATGGTATATTAGTGATGGTGCGAAAACAGAGTGGATAGGTACCAATATTTATATGCAATATGCAATAAGGTGAGGGGCCGGAGAGGAGAGGTAAAAAACAACCAGAGGTGATCGGAAATGCACCCCCAGTGTGTCGGAAACGAGTGTTTTTCGTCGTGGAAGACCCTTCTGCAAGGGCAAGGTCAATCCGTTGATGACGCAGTCACATTATCCGTTACTGTTCGTTACATCTAAATTGATTTATTATAAAAAAAAATTTCTGAATATTAGTGCTTATTTAATACTTGAAATAATACTTGTCTTAAAACTTGTATCAAAAGTATCGCGATATATGAAATCCCTCGTGAAATCCGCTCAAGAACACAGAAGAAATATGAGAAGCGAAGAGTAAAGTAAAAGCGCCTAATATGGGGTACATTTTTTTTTTAAGTCTAACAAAATTAAGGATTTCCACTTTTTGCAGAAATATCTTACTTGCATATTTGGTGATGTTGTTAGAGGTGGATCTCGGAAGCGGAATACAATATATCTTCAACAATTTGTTGATTGAAAAATTCAAAAGTGAAAAGGTGCAGAGTCCCATTTTAGGCAACAGATATTCCTAATATGGGGTACTCATATAAGATGGGAGATTAAAAAAGTCAGCAGAAAAGATACATTTAATCAAATACTTTGAACATTACACCACACTAATGAACAATAAGAACGAACGAACAACTAACAAAATCAGTCAAACGCAAAACGAAATTAGTAACTTACAGTTTGGGCTCGTTATCAAAAACCATGCACAGGGCGCAAAAGTGTGAAGGCTAGGCTAGTAGTCCAGTCAAAATAGGTTTTAACCGGGAATAAATTCGGAAGTTGACGAAATTTTGTGGAACGATGCAGAATTTAACGTAGAATAACATACTGAAATTTCCGAAAATTCCAAGGCTTGGCTTTTTTCTAGAGCCAATAAAAGAACGCCATCCTTGAAAATGTTCGATTTCTTCTGAATAACTTGTAAACTATCACGTTTAGAACACAAAAACCAGCGAAGCAAATGTAGCCCGTTAAATTCTCAAGAGATCAGTACTAAACTCATTACTTTGTGGTCAATAGTCTCTGAAATACAGCGTCTGCAAAAACACAGTGAAAATTACTCAAAAGTTATTTCCGGATTTTGCGAAACAATTTGCATAGTGTCAGTTCAGGGGATGTAACGTGAACAGCAAATGTGCGGATTTCGATGTGTTTTACATGTTTGGAAAGCCAATTCAACAGTCGGTATCACAGTTTTGTCTATAAGTCGCCAACTTCAAAATGGTACTTTTCCTCGACCTTTGAAATTGATACTTGATGTCCCGAAGAATCCCCAAAAATCGATTTTTTTCATACCATGACATTTGCCTAATTTTTTAAGTAGGGCAAAACCATCCAGGGAATATATGAAGAATTGAATGCAAAAAAAAAACAAGTTTCGGAATCTTTTTCCTAGTGATGGTTCCTGAGTTATATGGGTTGAAAGACTAAAACAACCTGTTTGGAAAAAAAATAGGTAGTCCAGTACTAACTGCTGATTACTGTAAGGACCTTGCATTTGAGGTGTAAGATGCTACTTGGCAGACGTGTGAAGTACATAAGCATGTTTACTACCGTCTGCTGAGTGGCATTTTGTATCATCAAATGCAAGGTCCGTACAGTATTTAGCAGTTAGTGTCCGGACTATCTATGTTTTTTTCCAAATAGATCGTTCTAGTCTTTCAACACATATAACTCAAGAACCATCACTAGGAAAATTATTCCAAAACATGTTATTTTTTTGATATTTAATTCTTCATACATTCCCTGAATGGTTTTGCTCTACATGAAACATTAAGCAAATGGCATGGTATGAAAAAAATCGATTTTTGGGGATTCTTCGGGACATCAAGTATCAATTTCAAAGGTCGAGGAAAAGTACCATTTGAAGTTGGCGACTTCTAGACAAAACTGTGATACCGAATGTTGAATTGGCTTTCCACACATGTAAAACACATTGAAATCCACACATTTGCTGTCCCCGTTACAGCCCCCGCACTGATACTATGCAGATTGTTCCGTAAGATCCGGAAATAGATTTTGAGTAATTTTCACTGCGTTCTTGAAGACGCTGTATCTCAAAGACTATTGATTACAAAGTAATTAGTTTGGTACTGATCTCTTGGGAATAGGGTAGTGACCACCATCCAAGAATATAGAAAAAAATCATACTAATCGAATGTAGAGCCTTAATAACAAGACTACGTTTCGTGAAAATTCGAAAAAAAAGTTCCAAGTATCTCAAAATCTGCCTTGAAAGAGGCTACTTTTGCGAACGATTTCAAATCTACCGAGCTGTAAGGCGGGCTGTGACGTTTCAATCTTTTGACAGTAGTGGGGATGACTCCACCTCCGTTGCCTGTGAGTCAGTGTTGACGTTGACGTTTGCCAGCATAACATAACCATTGAAGTCTGATGTAGTCTTGAAATATTCATAAATCATGAAAGATTTCACCAACTTTCCATATTTTCAAGCAAAACAACTAAACAACACGAATCACCGCACAGATACACAAATCGTTAACAATATAACAATCAGCTGTTATGAGCGTTGACGGGTTGACGCTATTGCTTTTTGTAGTAAGTTCTGTAGTGTTGTCAAGCCTGCTTCTCCGCCTATGAAAGATTGTGACGTCATCGCGCCAAATTTGAAATAATCGAAAACTTTCATAAATTTTTTTACCAAGAAAACTTACGAAAAAAAAATCTGTTAACTATATAGCGTCACTTATCAAAAACTGAACTTTTAAAAAAAATTATAAAAAAAATCGGTCACTACCCTATTGAACGGGCTACATTTGCTTCGGTGGTGTTTGTGTTCTAAAGGTAATAGTTTACAAGTTATTCAGAAGAAATCTAAAATTTTCAAGGATGACGCTCTTTTATTGGCCCTGAAAAAAATCCAAGCCTTGGAATTTTCGGGAATTTCAGTATGTTATTCTATGCTAAATTCTGCATCGACCCACCAAATTTCGTGAACTTCCGAATTTATTTCCGGTTTGGCCCGATTTTTGCTTAATTTGACTGGACTATAAGTTTCCCGCCTAGTGAAGTTTGCTTTGACATTCAAACAACGTCACTTAACTTCATCCCATAGAAGCATTGTTTGGAAATACTGACCATAGATGGAACTACAAAGATAGCGTAGAAATTCAGGTACCCCATATCAGGAACTATCCTCATATTAGGCGCATTACAATAGCGCAATTTATTTTAAGAAAATAAGTGATAATTATGATAATAATCGCTTATTGTGAACTTATCGAAAGTTATACACTTGTCAAGTGAAGGAGGAACACGAGGTTGGAACTGAAACAAGCAATCCCAACCCCAACCCCAACCCCAACAACAGCAAACTGTGCTGATAAATATAAGTACATAATAATATTGTGAACAATAACGGACAGAGCTTTAGAGCAACATACGCACTTACAACACAACAAATTAAAACAATCATTCAATCAAATCTAAGCCCGAGTCAAGATACTCGTCGCAAGAATAAAACGCTTTACCAAGAAGAAATCTCTTGATATTTCTCTTGAAGTTTGAGACAGGCAAAACTCTGACCGTCTCAGGGAGCTTATTGAAAAATGTCACCGCCCAGTAATTGCTACCCATCCGAGACCTGGTGAGTCGAAGAGATGGTTGGCGCAAAGCATCTTTGCCTCTTGTATCATGTACATGAAAATCGGAGTTTACCGGAAACCGAGCCGGAAACACAGACAAATTATTTTTGATGTAAAGGAAGCACTGGAGAATATAGGTACAAACAAGGCAGGGTCATGATTTTTTCTCTTACAAAATTAGGTCTGCACTCATCTCTGTAGCCAGTACCTGCAATAACCCGGAGGGCCCTTCGCTGAAGGCGGAAGACGTCAGTTTTCTAAACGAATGTCCCCAAACAATCAACGCGTAAGTCAGATGAGTTTCAATTAGAGAAAAGTAGGCGGTACGCAGGCGCAGTACAGAGCCCGACACACATCCAGACAAACTCCTCAACAAATAAATCTGCGTAGACAGTTTTTCAGTGAGTGTTTTTCAACAGTGCCGTAATGGTCCCACAAAAGACCCGAGTCAATATACAGCTCTAAAAATTTTGCGGTCTCGCTGTAGTCATCTGCACGTACTCTGTTAAGTGTATAAAGAACAGTAGTGGATTTTTCGCTGTTCAGACTTAATGGATTCAAGGTAAACCACCGCTCCGCCACCCGACGCATCTCCGCATCCATGTCGACAGCGTCCCCGAACCCCTCAGCCGAGCAGCTAAACAAAACAGTATCATCAGCAAACAACCGTATCACTCTAGCGTCTGAGAAAGGCAAGTCATTCACGTAAATGAGAAAAAGTGTAGGCCCGAGGATAGATCCCTGCGGAATCCAAGTCCGATGGGGAGCGACGAAGATGAAGCCGAAGCAAGGGAGACCGACTGAGTACGCCCGCTGAGATAATATGATATTAATCTACAAGCACTGGGGTGGACGTTATAAAAGTAAAGCTTGCGCAGCAGAACCGAGTAAGAAGCACAATCGAAAGCCTTCCCGATGTCAAGAAACGTGGCCATACCGAGGGCAATACCACAATTCTTCTCCTCGAACCCCTCCACCAGGTCCTCGACAAAGTCCACTAATGCCTGCGACGTTGATCTGCCACGCCTGAAACCATATACTGCCTATCCGAAAAAAGGTTATTAGTGTCAAAGTGGGAGATCAGTTGATAGTTCATAATTTTCCTAATCATCTTAGAAAAGACTGGCAGTATGGAGATAAGGCGGTAATTGTTAGGATCCGCGGCGCAACCACCTTTATTCTTGACAACGGGTATCTCTAAAGCTCTCTTGAGAAAGTCAGGGAAAACGCCAGATGTTATACATGAATTTATGAGTCTGGTGAGAGGGACAAAGATTGGGTCAATGATTTTCTCCAGAATCTCGACACTCAACCCAAAGACGTCCCTAGACCTGCCATTTTTCAGCCCTGACACCACATCGCGAACCCTCGAGCAAGACACTCCTTCAAACTGAAAATAATCCGCAGCCCCTAGAGACGATTTCGAATTCACGTTGTCGGCCATCATATGCACCGGATCAACTGACGCTGGAGGTAACCTGCCAAGCAAGTCATCAGCAATGCCGGTGAAGAAAACATTCAGGTCATCGGGAGAAACAGTCCGCTACAGCCTTCCCACCCCCACGCCTTACGTTGATCAGTGCCCACATTGCTTTGGTCTTGTCGTCTTTCGAATTGATGTAGCTGTCATTCGAAGCTATTTTAGCCTTCTGAATAGCAACTCGGTACAACTTCCTGAGATTATTTCTCACCCCCAACATAATGGGATCGCCTGTTTTCCGGCAAAGATTGTCGTGGAAAGAAACATAATTCTTCATGGCTCTCAAAGATGGCGAGTACCAGTTACTGTTGACATCAGTTCGAACGCTGTGAACCTTCATTATCCTCGCAGGGAACGCAAGGAGGAACCTCTCATGAACCACGTCCAGAAATGTGGAGAATCTCGACCCAACTCCGCATCGCCCCCCATCAATAAAGCTCCAATCAGCCACACTCAAGGAAATGAGAAGCCGTATCTTGCCGGCCTGAGAAATGGAACGCACTACCCTATGGTCAGGCTTCGCAGCCTCTGGCGCAGTGTAACCATGAGAGACCAGCTGAGCATAGTGATCAGACAGAGACGCCTAAACCACTCTAGGAGTAAGGTCAAGTACTATCTAAATAGTAGGTAGATAGGTATAAATGAAGAATGTGAAGCGCAAAAATTGAAAAATATGCCGAATACAAGCTAATTTCAAACAGATTCAAAATGGTGGATCAAAGATGGTGGCCAAGTGAAAGAAACATCAGTCAATTTTTCATGCTGGACATTGCATTCGATTAGCCTTCGCACTACATCAATATCTCTTATTCTAACTCTATCACTTTTGAAGGAGGTATGTTCAGTATGGCGAATACAAGATGGCGGTGAAACATCAACTGGCAAAAATCGAATGTACCTATACCTTAATGAAGTCCGCATCGCCAGCAAATTCCACTTGAATCGGACTATTCCAAAACTTTAATTAGGAGAAATCACCCCCTCGAAGGGGTGATGCCAACGAGATAATTTTAGTGCTGCTACCTCGGCCTCTACCTGTTGAATATATTATTTGTGAAGCTTGGAGGCGCTAGTGCTTTTCAATTAAAAAATATGAGACCGTCTGCAAATTAGATAGTGAAGGTGAATCCACATTTTAGCTGCTGCTCCTGTAGTACTAGTCCTGTCCCTAGCAGTACTTCTGTAGGAAAAACGATGTAATCAAAATTTTTTTTTTGGAATCGTTAGAGGATCATCCCAGGACAAACAATCACTCGGGTGCTTTCGCGATTTCTGGTACATTTTCCAGCAATATCGCATCAAAGTTGGCGGCTGGTCAATTCTTCAGTTCGCTGATATTTCTTGGAGTTTTTGCGACTTTTTTTCAAATAAAAGTACTGATCTACCCAACAAACAATTCCGGATCGAATGGTGCTGTCAGATGTTGAGTACTTACGTTATACCGGGTGAAAAAAAAAAAACGAGTTTTCTAATTTTTTTCCAACTTTTTAGTTTCTTGGTCGATTTTCACAAACTTTATGTCAAAAGCTCGCTGACTAAATCGTCCACTAAAATCAATTGTCAATATAGCCAAATCGAAAATCAAGATGGCGGCGGCGAACCCAAATAAAAATGTGTCGTATTTCGAGCTTTTTTTTTTATTTCTAAACTTCGTAAAGAACGACACTGATGGTGGATTCTGGAAGATTCAGCTTTCTTCTGCAATTTGGGACTAGATTTACTTGATTCGCACATTCCACTGTGAAAATATAGTGGATTAAAGGAAGGTCCACTTGTAACACGACGACCTCATGACCATGAAATTATAAATATTTTTGGCGGTTTATATGTCTTCACCTGTTTTGGTTCTTGAGGTACATTTCTTCAACTTCTTATTTTTATTTCACCCTGTATATGCCGCCGGCATAGTTGGTATTGATGCCAGATAGTTACAGTCAAAACAGAATAGATCGAACAACACCTCTACCAAGTGGCACCCCGCCATCATAAAACTCAAGGTCCATACAGTCTTCAGCATCGAGCATCTGGATTATTTTAATTTTCTTGTGTTTTGACGAAGAAAGAGTGGACTGACGATGAAACGTGTGCATGAGGACCTTTCTTATAGACAATAAAATTTTCAACAATTTCTTCCCAAGCACGTTCTTCCCAAGTGCCATTGTTCACGAGATATACGCGAAAAACTGATCCTCAAGTTCTTCCCGAGGCCACAACGGCCGAAGCTCACACCGGATTCTTGAGAACTTTGACTATGTTGAACTACATGCTTAACTGAGCTTATATACAAAAATCCGGCTTGCTTTCATTTTTGTTCGCTATTTGCGATTTTAACAGCTAAAATTCCTGAACCAACGGATAGAACCGTTTTATTTTCTCCAAAGAAGTAAAGTCGTCTATTTGAAAATTTCACATTTCGACTCTTTCAACATTTGACTCTCGTTGCGTGTTTATCCAGCTGACCATTAGGCCAACCATTTATAGAAATTTCGTTCAGAACATGTGAGAATAACAAAAAGTGGAATATTCGATATTTGACATGCGCACCTCCACCATTTACGTCATCTATCATCTGAAATTTCGAAACTTCGGCCATGCACCAACACGGTATTTGTAGCCTATGCACACAGCTTACGATCACTACCAAGTGTGTAGAAATTGCTTCAGAAATAAGGATTCGCGGGAGGTTTTTAAACTGCTGATACCTATATTGTGGATTTGGAAAAAATTACAAGTGGACCTTCCTTTAATCCACTATATTTTCACAGTGGAATGTGCGAATCAAGTAAATCTAGTCCCAAATCGCAGAAGAAAGCTGAATCTTCCACCATCAGTGTCGTTTTTTACGAAGTTAAGAAATCAAAAAAAAATTCTCGAAATACGACACATTTTTATTTGGGTTCGCCGCCGCCATCTTGATTTTTGATAATTTGGCTTTATTGACAATTGATCTGAGTAGACGATTTAGTCAGCGAGCTTTTGACATAAAGTTTGTGAAAATCGGCCAAGAAACTAAAAAATTGAAAATAAATTATAAAACTCGTTTTATTTTTTTTTTCACCCGGTACCCGGTATAACGTAAGTACTCAAAATCTGACAGCACCATTCGATCCGGAATTGTTTTTTGGGTAGATTAGTACTTTTATTTAAAAAAAAATCGAAAAAACTCCAAGAAATATCAGCGAACTGAAGAATTGACCAGCCGCCAACTTTGATGCGATATTGCTGAAAAATGTAGCAGAAATCGCGAAAGCACCCGAGTGATTATTTGTTTTAAGATGATCCTCTAACGATTCCAAAAAAAAAATTGATTACATCGTTTTTCCTACAAAAGTACTGCTAGGGCCTGGATTATACAGGAAAAATAGTAAAAAAATCGGCAAAACGTCCATACATATACTACCAGTGGTCCCATAAGGTCAAATTTTTGTCTAGTGTATTCTTGGTTGCCTGCATTAGGCGATATACGAATCAATTCTTCAAAACTACCCTTCGGCTGGCAGTAGGCAGTCAACTTTTGGGGAGGGGGTGCTGCAACTTTAACACCACCTCTATGCAAGAAATCAACCCCCTCGGAGGGGTCCCTGCCTCCCGCCTGCAATTTGCAGACCGCCTGCGTTTAAGAAACTTTCTGCGATAACTACGCCACTGCGGTTATGTCGTTCGTTGCGTGGCTGACAGTTAAAGTTTGTTCTGTTGAAACGTGTAAAAATGTGATGTGCGTGGTTCCGTGGTTTTATGTTTTGTGACTTTTGTGAGCAGAGCAATAACGTGGCTTTTGTTAAGTTTTTCTTCAAATAATGAGTGTTGTTGAGTGAACAGACCAACTATGATGTCCTTACTTTTGTTAGGATTTCGATTTCGTGTCCAAGTTTCGTCCAGGATCGGATCATCATACTTGCACCATTTTGCAGGAATTCAGGTTAGAGTTAGATTCATAATGTTCTTCAGGTTTACATCATAATTCACGATTATTATTACCCACATTCATTGCTACATTTAGTACAGGTAGGTACATACTTACCTATCGTTGTATGCTGTTATGCATATAAGCATAACACCCTAAATGTAGACGCACTTCTTTTACTTTCCCGGCCCCTACCAACATGGGACATGGAAAGGAAAGTAGTATTGTACAAGCAGAAAAATCGAGCTTTCGACGGATATCCCTTTCAACGTCCCCTAAGATGAATAACTCCTGGTTGCACCAAAGAATTTAACAGTGCTGTAGCTAAGCTTGTTGGCGCCTGTGGCAATGTAGCAATAAATTGTGCACCCGCTAGAGCACCGCAGGTGAAAATTTTCCCAGATAATGATAATAATAATGCTAAGGTGCTTGTGTCATAAAGGGCAACGGAAACCGCACATTTTACAGCAACATTTCTACCACCATTCTCTTATGCAATTTCACGACGATTTAGGTACGGACGAGTACGATTTACTTACAATAAGTATCAAGTTTAGCCACTTGAACTTGACGTTTTCACGTAGATAGGAATTGTTCCTCGTCGGGATGACTAACCACCTTCCTAACCCGCTTTCTTTGATTATTTGTTGGGTTGCATACCCGCCCGGCGTAGAAAATATATTATGTGTGATGGTTTCCAAATTTCAGTAATTTTTTTCTTAAGAACCAGTGGATGATCCGAAAATTTTCTTCCGCATTACCTGTTTGAACACTATTTCCAGTCTATTCTTCCTTTTTTCAAATTTTTCAAATCGAGTCGACCTCCAAAAATACACTATGTGGGTTCCGTAACTTTGGTAATTTTTGTGGAAAGAAATTATGGATAATCCGCAAATTTTCTTTTAGAGAATCTTCTAGGACACTGTTCTTACAGGGTGATCCAAAAGTGTCGGACCATCTCAACGGTGCGTAGTATGGAGGTGTAGTAGAGTGCTGGAAAGTTGTTGAAAAAATTCTATGTCTTTTGATTTTGAAGTTATGGAGGGACAAAAGTTGGTCTTTCGATTGCTTCTATTTCCGTTGTTTCATTTTAGTAAACTGTTTATGGAAAAAAAATGAGTACAAAAAATCAACCTCTGAATCTGTATTTAATTTCTAGGTGAATTTCTGTTTACTATACAGGGTGAATAAAAAACTACAAAAATTTAGTTTTCCTAAAAAACCAGAAGCAACAGAATTTTATTAAAATGAATTGTGTTTTATAGTTTTATTGTGCTCTACATAGGTTATGGGAGCAATGTGGCTGATAGGGTGGCTGATTACAGGCACTTTCAGAAAAAAATCATTTTTGGGATTCATGACTCACCTACAAAACAAAAATTATTTGCAGATTCAGAGGTTTTTTGTGCCCATTCTTTTCCCATTACAGTTTACTTGAGTCTTTTGAAACAACCAAAATAGAAGCGATCGAAGGACCAGCTTTTGTCTCTCCATAACTTCAAAATCAGAACACATGAAAATTTTTTAACAACTTTCCAGAACTCTACTACACTTCCATATTACGCACCTTCAAGGTGGTCCGACACTTTTGAATCACCCTGTATACAGGGTATCCGTTTTTCGAGGCTAAGCATGGGTATCTCGCTTATCTTTAGAGTTACAGAGTCGGTTAAATTAGAAAAAAGTTGCGAATTTTCATGACGATCAATGATCCAAAAAGAGATTTGACTTGTCAGTTTTAGTTTTCGAGATATCGAGGAAAAACAGAAATTTGTAATTTTTGTTTTTATTTTTTATTTGAAAAACGGTTGAAGGTAGCCTTTTCTAATTAAGACATTGTGGAGGCACTTTTTCAAGGGGAATTTAATGTTGCCAAAATCCTCATTCTAGCTTTCCAAACAATCGAGATATGACATTCAACTTTTTTTTCTCTTATGGGCGCCATATTGGATTTTGACATTTTTGAATACAATTTTATTTTCTGGTTACAACGATGTGTCACATGCCACTGTTGAATTTATGCTTTAGAGCAAAAAAATATTTTTTATTTTTCAAAGAGTGCTTTGGAAACAAAATCAGCACCGACAATAAAAAAACGTAAATGTCAAATATTCATTCAACAATGACATGTAGCACATCGTTCTAACCAGAAAAGAATACCGTATTCAAAAATATCAAAATCCAATATGGCGCCCATTAGAGAAAAAAGTTGAATGTCGTATCTCGGTTGCTTTGAAAGCTGAAATAAAGATTTTGGCAGCTTTGGATTCCCCTTGAAGAAGTGGACTGACAATGTCTAGATTAGACAAGGCCACCTTCAACCGTTTTTTGAATGAAAAATAGAAACAAAAATTCAAATTCCTGTTTTTTCACGATATCTCAAAAACGAAAATGGATACGTCAAATTTCTTTTTGGATTATTAATCGTCATGAAAATGCGCAACTTTTTCCTGATTTAACCGACTTTGTATCTCTCAAGATAAGCGAGATACCCATGCTTAGCCTCGAAAAACGGACACCCTGTAGACCGTGAGCTAGCGGCCTTTGAGATCATGTCATTTCTGACCGCACCATACTTCTTGTGGTGATAGTCACCCACATGGTTGTTGCTGAAACGCCAGTCTGCCTTCCCAAGGCGAGTCGTCTTGGGGGCTGCCTGTTGTCAAATGTCGCCAAAAAAAATAAAAATTTTGTACCGTTAATCCGATCGACTTGAAATTTGGTATACAGACAGGGTTTTGCTGTCAAATCAGCTGATTAGTTTTTGGCTGTCATCTGTCAAGTAGAAGTGTCATTATCAAAAAATGACAGAAGTTTCATTTCACAAAACTTGAGCTGCAATATGTTATTTCAAAGCCCTAAAAAAACTGTATTCAGGACGGTTAAATGTACTCCTCCGACTCTCATTCGTCAGTAAGTGAAGAATATCAAAGTTCAAAACTCTGACATTTTATTCTTCAAAATCTATCCGATACACTGAGATCAAATTCTGCATAAAGCAACAAACTAAAAAAATCTAATTAAATCTGCAGTTGGAGTTTTCCACCATTCCCCAACAAGGCGTTACGAATTTTCAAATTTCCTCTTGGCCGTTGCCACCCGAGAGGGCCGCTCAACCGGATTCTGACCAGGACGACACACCTTTAGTGTAGAACTCAACTCAGATGGTCTTTCCTGCTCGGAGATTGACTTTTTCCGAAAAATTTCAACTGATATCAAAAGTAGATTGGATTGGGTGTAATGTAGACGTATTTTCAAATGCGACGTGGTTTTCCGGCGGCTATTTTTCAAAAAAGCAATTGCACATTCCGTAATTATTATTATCCGCCGTAAGACTGGAGACGCGTCGCAGTTAAAAATAGGCATACATCACGCCCAATCCAATCTGCTTCTGATATCAGTTGGAATTTTTAGAAAAAAGTCGATCCCCGAGCAGGAAAGACCGTCTGAGTTAAGTTCTACACTAAACGTGTGTCGTCCTGGTCAAAATCCGGGTGAGCGTCCCTCTCGGGTGGCAACGGCCAAGAGAAAATAAAAAATTCGTAACGCCTTGTTGGGAAATGATGGGAAGCTCCAACTGCAGATTTAATTAGATTATTTTGGTTTGTGGCTATATCACAGAATAGTAATAAGTGCCTGGCACAGAAGCATCACTTGAAAAGGATATCAAAAATATGAGCGAGATAGAAGTGCACTACTGGTTTAAAGGTCCATCGTGTGTACTCGGCACACTCGTGACGCTTCGTCGCTGTGTACGACGCGTCATTGGTGGATTGCTCCCCGCCGAAGCTATGACGGTTGCTAAATGTCATTTAATGCGTCGCTCTTCCTGTTGTTTGTTGACAAAAAGCTAACCTCAACTGTACCTGTGTTCGTGTTTCACCTGTTGGACTCCTCACTACGGTTTTGTGGTGGTGAATTGGTGATAAGTTCATGTGGCCTTGGCTGAGGAGAATCCTCCACCTTCCGCAAAGAAGAGAAAATGGGGCACCGTTTGCGCGTATGTGGGTTGTGGATACAAATTTTATTCTGACAGTAAAGGTGCCCGACGGCCGGCGTTTCTTCCGATTTCCATAACACATTGCACTATTGCACTATTGTTGCTATGCGGTGTGGAGAGTAAGAAAGCAGAGAAACACAGACACAGGTCTGTCAGGTAGAGTTGAGGTTATATCCTTGTCAACAAACAACACAAACATACAACTGTCATAGCTTGGGCGGGCGCCAACCCGCCAATGGCATCGCACACATCGACGGAACATCACGAGTGTGCCGAGCATAGACGATGGGCCTTTTAAATCAGTAGTGCTCAAGGTCCCTGGCGGTAAACCGAAAACATCAAAGGAGCCGACGGGAGTGCGGCTTCTGTGCGAAGCACTTATTTCTATTCTGTGGCTATATGCCGGATTTGATGCCAGTCCATCAGATAGATTTTAAAGAAATGAATGTCAAAGTTTTAAACTTTGCTATTTTTTATTAACTTACAAATGACATTTAGAGGAGTACTTCAAACTGCTCTGGATACAGTTTTTTTAGGGCTTTCAAATAACATATTGCAAGTCAAGTTTTGTGTAATTAAACTTCTGCCATTCTTTGATAATGACACTTCCATTTGACAGATGACAGCCAGAAACTGATCAGCTCATTTGACAGCAAAACTCTGTCTGTATACCAAATTTCAAGTCGATCGGATTAACGGTGCAAAAGTGTTTTTTTTTTAGGGGACTTGACAACTGGCAGCTCCCAAGACGACTCGCTTTGGGGGGCAGACTGGTGTCTCAGCAACTACCATGTGGGTGGCTATCACCACAAGAAGTATGGTGCGGTCAGAAATGACATGCTTTCAAAAGCTAGCTCACAGTCTATTAGTCCATTCCTTCTTTTGGAATTATCGAAATCGCGTTGCCCTTCATGACACAAGACTCCTATGCTAATAATGATCCCAAATTCAGGCTGGGAGCTTCCATTTCCTTCCGTGGATCCGATTTCAAAAATTTTTACTCCAAAAATCAATTTAATCTTCTCTTCAACTTTCATTCTTTCATTTCCGGCATGTCTACACCTAAAATGAATATTTCGTGGGGCTCAGCTCACCGCATGTCGAAGTTTGCAGTGCAGTTTTTCAAATTTACGGAATGTGCAAATTTCATTTTGAAAAAATTACCGTCGAAAACTGGAACTGTGTCGATTTTGAAAATCGGTCTACACGACGCCCAATTCAATCTTCCTTCGATATCAGTTGGAATTTTTAGATCCCCGAGCAGCAATGGGTTTTTGAGTGGAGTCCTGCTCAAAAGCGAGCCGTTGCGTCGGTCGTGGTCAAAACATGGGTAACAGGCCCTCTTGGGTGGCAACGGCTAGGAGAAATTTTGAAAGTTTCCATTCATAACGCCCGAATGGAAAATGGCGGAAAACTGCAACTGCAGACTTAATTTGAACTTTTATGGCTGTTTTGAATCTAGAAGAAGCCGCTTTTGTTTTTTATTGATGAAGTTAGTGTAGTTGTGAGTGAAAGTAAATACAGGTTCAGGTAAAAATTTGAAATGAGAATTGAACAAAAATTAAGTAAGTAACACGTATTCAAGCTGACTTTTGCGCCCCTGAAATTTTTGTGCCTGTGTCAAATTAATGCCACCTCTGCCACGCCCGGCGCCCTCGCTACGGCAATAGGGTCCTTGCATGAACTTTCTATTGAGACGACTACTTCATAAGATCATTCGAAAGATCAAAGTTTGAATTTTTTTTTCGCGCCAAAAACGCGGTCGCTTCTACAATAACCTTGTATGACCACGATGACGTCAACCGAGAGCTCTATTTTTCGTTTGCAAGTTTTTTTTATCTTTGCAAGGTTGCAGCCCTGCGCTCTGAAACCCCGCGAAAATTCAAATCTTCATTATTTTACAGACCTATTTCAATTTTGGAGTCGCGAACAGCGCCGTCGCCCTTGTTCACGTGTCAGGGCCATCCTTAAGCTCGTGCTGCGCGCTTTTCAACCTGAATTGAGCGTCAGCCCCACAGACGTCTGAGACGGTGACAGTGAGATATGTCAAACATTTAAAATTCATAGTCGCAATCTGTCAGTGTATAATCAAGTACATAGCCCCAGCCCGGGACACGATGACGTCAGCCCGCAGCTAACACATCGGTGCATGGAAGTTGCATGCCCAACAGTTTTTGTGTTTTGAATTTACAAAATAAAATAATATATTGAGATTTTCGAAAAACCGTTCAGTCTGTGGTGCTATTTGGCTACCAAAGCATCATTGGAGGCAATAAAAAAAAATCGTGCAAGGACCCTATGGAATTCAATCATGAATTAGTTAATTGAGGATTTTCTTTTGTGAATTCTGGGTCAATGCCAGTTGACTGACCACAGAAAATGCCGACGAGCTGTTGTGAACTGAACATTCCCCTACAATTTTGTGTGAAACTGCGTTTTTCATTGTGCACTACGCTAAAATTCACCGAAGGAAATGCTTATCAACTATTTCATGGATAAATTTGTTGATGCAACCGAGGGTAAGACCATTTCATTTCCAGAATGACGGTCTGGTCTCAGGGTACAGGGTGATAGGGTGATTGCATGTAGAGGGAGTTCATGGCAAAATGTCAATAGTTTCATTGTCATCTGTCAAGTTTCATCCATGTTGGAGTCAACGTCAACCGGACTAACCTCACTAAATACTCACATTTTCACGTGTTTTGTCCACATACTGTTTTGTTCGGCGTTCACGAGATCGAGATTGTGATTTCTGATCATTCTAACAATATCTTATACCTGTTATGTGCCCCAATGCCGTTTCCCTAAGAGACGGCAAAACATAACTCGCTCCTCACGCTGCCTGCCAGTGATCTGGTGAACGAATTTCAGGCAATCACCCTATTCATTTGCCATGGAAATGGTGTTTTATCCTGAAGTCTTCCGAGGCGATCTAAGTACATTTCTAGGATATGCTCTCATAAACACGTTCTTCTCGGGAATAAGGCCTTTGCAAATCTAAGGTGAATCGAAAAGACGGCTCTGTCGCTAAGGGCTTTGGAAACAGCACATTTTACAGTAACCATTCTACCACCATTCTCTTTCTTATGCAATTCTGAGTCGATTTAGGTACGGAAATATGCGATTTATTCACACTAGATTTTCGGCATTTTAACATTATCCCGTTTTTGCGTAGGATTCGTACTCGTCGCCATGGCTACCGCTACCACTATCTTTCTAACCCTGTGTGCATTCCATCAACTTTGGTTCGTTTGTTGAGTTGCATACCCGCCTGGCCTCAAAAATACACCACGTGTCGAGCATGCGACTTTCTTGAAGAAAAATGTATGTGCGTTGCTAACTAAATAGTTTCCAAATTATCAAAAATCAAAATCAAAAACTTTTATTTTTTTTTATATTGAAAATTTGATAGCATCGCCCGTACATTTTCTCTTTGGAGAAGTTTCTACTTGAAGAAAAAAAACCGATTCTCGTCAACAACTTTTCAGTCGCATCAGAAACCTCGGTTTGACGTTTGAATCTATTTTTTTGGTACCTATGCACCGACTTAGATACATATTATTTTGATCATAATAATAATCAAAGACGATACAAGAACTAAATGATCATTATTGTGTATAGTGTGTACCGACAGTAAGAGAGACGGAAGGCAAAGCGCGGCTAATGCGAATTTCTTATGGAAAATGGGCTGAAAAGACTTCACCACCACCTCTTTTTATTGGAAATTTCGAAGACTTTTTGGTCCGTTTTGAGCATGAATGGCCAACATTGGTTCTCATGAGCTGTAACTTCTATTATTACATATTTGGAATAAGGAGAACCAACCGATGAAAACTCAAGATAAATACATCAGAAATGTATTACCAAAAATTTGGCTTCATAAACAGAACGATACGTTGTGATAGTTTTTTGAACATCATTCTACGGCGCGTCCTCAACCAGTCAAAGTGTTGAACAAGATTTTTCTTGATTTGGGTCCCAGGGGCATGAGTTTGACTGGAGTTGAAAATTTTCGCAAAAATCCTTTCGTCTAGGACTAGATGCTGTGACAGACAGACGGACTGACGGACAAAGCGAGGACATAAGCACCTTCCCGTTTGGAGAAGAGCGCTAAAAATCCCGATTCTAATAATCCAATTTCTCAATCACATCAGAAACTCCACAGGCCTGAATTGAACCTTAAAAAAATCCTACTCTAATCGAAAATCGTCCTAGAAAAGCTATTTTAGGGAAAGTATGTTCCAAGGCATTTCTCATAACATGATATGCCTGAAATACCTATACTTACCCGATAAGATGTCATTGATTGTACCGAGCCCATCAGCTCAAGAAATTCCCATGGATACTTGAAAGAAAAATGTCGATACGTATAATTGCTGGTGATGAATGAAATTAGCGAATTTACTTTTGATTGTTACTAATTTACTGGGAGAAATTGTGCCGCGGCTAATTGTGGCATCGCTTTTGGTCGTAAATTCGAAATATATACTTACTTTTCGGACCGTCACTGATGCGGACTCGAGACAGGTGTAAAGGACCGGTATATAGGTGCCAATCGCCAAAATACAAGAGAGCAAGCACTGGCTGATTGATATATTGCTGGAATTAATTAGCGCTCTTGAAACACGCAATGATATGGTTCCCAAGCTTTTTGTTGTTACGTGTGGTTACATTGTATAATAAAATTGTGTGATGGGGGTGCAACAGGAAGGATCTTTCTCAAGTATAGCTTCTTCAGGGCCTGAGCAAATTTTGATGTTATCCTTTAGTGCGGGAGTTTGTCTGCGGTTACTTTATCGATGGGTTGTATTGGTAGTAACTCAAAGAGTTACAGCGTGTAGAGCGTTCCACATGCTTGTAAATGCCAAATCTAGTAGCAGATGAAGTGTTTATGGGTTGTTAACATCAGGGATGATATTTGATAGTTTTTCTCTCCGTGCGAGGATGAAATTGATGTTTCCTCCTTGATGCTTTTATGGAAGCTGATGAGAGCTTTTTTCCCCATAAAGTTCGTTCACTTTGATCAAAAACAACAAGCTTTTGATGCGGTTAATTTGTATGCTCTTGTTAACGAAAATTTTCTGGTGTGCGCCAAAATGTCGACTTCCTCCGGTGCAATTTACCGAAAAATTTTAATTAAAAATCCTCCAGTGCTGTTGAAATTGCCGCTACCTACTCAATCACTCGGTACCGAAATTATTTTAAAAGCCAATCAACCGGTGTGCGTCTACGTGAGATATGCTGCTAACGATTAAACTCTCATTTTCGTAAAAATTGAACACGCAACGGGTTCAAAGCACTGAAATTACGCAACTTGACAGAAAAATGACAAAAAAATCATGTCCATCGACCTGAAATTTTTTCGTGTATGCTACCTATTCATTAGCATTCAGGAGCGCTTGTACCATGAGTAGTATAATAAATTTTTAATAAACACAATTTCGTGTGGCTCCATATGAACAGAAATGAGTTATTAACGTTCACATTTTGGCTTGTTTCCTTTATTCTAATACGTTTAATTTCAATAAATCCAGCGTTTTTCGAGGCAAACAAGTGTTTATATTTTTTTCGAAATATATAAATCTTCGCACTCGCGTCTAATTATTATTCAAACGGTAACATCTCCGGACTTATTAATATTCGTACGGAATATATACGCCTCTTGTGGGATTCCTCACAGGTGGTCTCCCGAAATTATTAATTCCTTTCTGCGTAATTACCGACCACTTTGCCTATAAACTGACATCCAACGAATATTGCCATTATCTTCCTGATGTAATCCATCCCAATTATTCAAATTTATTGTCCGCATTATCAGGCCATTATTACGCAAATGATTGTTCTACATGAAAAATGTCTTCATAAAAGCATCATATACATACATTATATTGATTCTTCCGCATTCTTCTCGCAGGGCTACTTTGGAAACATTTTTACAGGGACGAATTTACGCAGATGTATATTCTCAAGATATTCACAGTCAGAGTACTGACTCTTATAAGGCTCTCTCAATCTTTTCTCAACTCAACTTTTTCCAAGAATTCAGAATAATGTGTAAAGGGTTTTTCAGTAAGGTTGGATTTGCTCAGTGAACTGTAACAACTGGTCTGCAAGGATTACAAGGTCTTCCAATTTCACCTTCCTGGATTTTCTTTGGGATTGGGTCAAGTCACAGGTTAACGAGAATAAGCCACGAACAATTATTAAATCTCTGGCATTCAGAGAAAATATTTCTGGTATTTCTGAGAGTTTCTTCTAATTATATAAACAGGTGAAAAAAAAAACAGATCATAACCCAAGATTCTCAGATTCCACGCCCGTCATCCTGGGGCTTTCATTTGACACAAAAAATATTTCCTTTTTTTAGTATGAACTCTCAGTAGTACTCTGCAGGATAGGTCCGAGTGATTTTTCAATAGTAATGTAACAAGTGCTTAGTTTTTCCTCAGTTAAATTGTTACAACCCGAAAAAAAAAAACCTGTCAATCACAAGGAAAAAGTAGACCTGATATTATCTGACTAAAATCTCGAGACGATTCGATTCGAGACGGAGTCGGGCATTTATCGATACAACAAGCACTCGCGATCACTTGACCAAAATGATCGTGACAATCTAATCACTTATGATACTTGTTACTCATTACAGTTGATAAATTACCATTTCAGCAAAAAAAAAACAAATTTTAAGGCTTCTTGAACATGGTGTTTTTGAGATGTTTTTTTCAAGTTTCTAACCTAAATTCCTCGAAAATGAACCTTAAAAAAAATGATAGTAGAAAGTAGAAGGAAAAATGGAAGTTCCCTGTAATATCTTAGCCCCTGAAAAATTTTGATAAAATGCGTGATTATTGTTCGATAGAGACCTAATTATGCTATAAAACTTTGGTTAAAATTTTATTTGATAAGTTGCGGTAAAAAACTATTCTAAAAAGTCAACTTCAGCACTCTGTATCTTTTCAAGTTTCAAGTCGAAGTCTCCCGATTTGTCTTCTGCAGTTCCGCATTCCATACAAGAAGCTTCCCTTCGACATCCCAAAATGAATAATTATTTTTCCTGGGCATTACCATGTCGTAGAGATAAGGTGTTCCTGCCGATGCTGGTAGGTAGGTATGTGTGTCCCGTGTCCCCCCGTGTTGCACGACACACATACAGGTAGGTATGATACCTACCAGGTATAACGTGGTGGTTAATTTATGTGATGTGTGTTGCTGGTTCGACGGTTTTGTTTTATACTGGATATGTTGTTGTTGTTGTTGTTGTTATTTTCTTTTATGCGGTGAATTATCTGCGGTCGGTTCAGAAGTCGTTTGGGAGGTGATCGAGGAGCCGCCGAAGAAGGTGATGAGGCGCTACCCGCTGGGACAGTAGATGGGTATCGTTTTATACGACCATCATCTCACGGCCAACTACGACGACTACCACTCACCTTCAATATTTATGTGTTATTAGCTCATTTTATTAAGTAGTTAGGTAATGGACGGACATCAGTCACGAAGGGGCGTTAGCGGCGTTATTGGGGGACCGGGGTCCATCCATATACGCCCAGGAAGATTGAAGTTTTCTGAAATTGAACATGTACGCAGCGAACAAAATTTTCGGTACGTACCGTATTCCCGGCGGTGCGGCGGTGGCTGGATCGAACGTGGAAATCATCGTTTCGACCATAAAAGCCATAAAATTAATGGAACGCCGCACTGAAACTCGAAACGTGCCTGTTACAATGAAGCAATAAATTTTTGAGTTGACGAGCAACTCCATTTATACAGGGTGATGCAGTTTCATTCTTGAATACTCTGAGAAAATATTTGTCTCGTTACTCTCGTTGGCGTTGTCCTTAGTCAGAAAAATATAAAATAAATGCCTCTCCTTTACACCCCAAGAAACATACACGGTGCCAAAGAAGGTAAATCAGGTTCAAATCCATGATTGTGGAGTAGCGGCGTACCTAGCGTATTTGGCACCCGGGGCAGACTATCCGTCTGATAAACGGTTAAATTAGAAAAAAGTTGCGCCGATTTTTGTGGCGATTGAGAATGGAAAGAAATTTTGAATATTTTGATTGGTTCCCGATTTATCACGAAAAGACTAAAAATTCTGATTTCAGAAATTATTTTTCATCTTTCCAACCTTTCAAGCTATTTCAATCAAACTTGGTAGTTTTATGTGTTTGATCACTCCGAGTCGAATGACGTTGACAGAAATTTTCCAGGCCTTCTAGATTTCAAATTATGATAGTCAACTTTTCGTTTTCTTATGGCCGCCATATTGGATTTTTGCACAAATAGATAAAAAAAAAATCAGCCTTCTGAATTAGTAACCAACATGTTCTTTTTATGACATGTTCAGCGTCAAATTTCGAACTGTTCGTAAATTATTGACAAAATCGGGAATGCTTTGGAAAACAATTGAAATATTATCAATAGCAACAACAAAAAAGTGACAGATGGTGTGCAATTGACATCTCACTTCTTAATCGTGTTTTTTTTTTGCCCTGCATCAACTAGTAGGTTATTAGCAGGTTTTTCTGTGGGGATTTTTCAGTAACGATGAGGTTTTGTTTCGATGGCTTTCTCGTTTCATCCCTTTTTCCGGGGCATCACCGCACGATAGTAGATGCCCCAGTATTAGGGAACGCGTGAAAAATTCCATCTGGCCCAGTGTGGATTTGAACCCGGGACCTTCGCTTTTGAAAGCGGGGCTGAGCTCACCGTGCTACCGACTGGGTTGAATCGTGTTTTGTGCTTGTTTGTACCGATAGTTCATAAATTTAATGGGTCAAGGGTGTCTGTGAGTTTGGAAACGTCTGTCGGAACTAGCATCGTTCTTGTGAAAGTTTGACAAATTTATTACAAAAGGAGTAGGGTTACCCTAGTTTCGACAGACGTTTTTGAATTCACAGGCACCCTTGACTCATTTAATTTATGAACTCTCGGTACAAACAAGCACAAAACACGATTGGGAAGTTAGATACGTCAATTGCACACAATCTGTCACTTTTTTGTTGTTGCTATTGATAGTATTTCAATAGGGTAGTGACCACCATCGAAAAATATAAAAAAATCATACTAATCGAATGTGGAGCCTTAATAACAAGGCTACGTTTCGTGAAAATTCGAAAAAAAAAGTTCCAATTGTCTTAAAATCTGCCTTGAAAGTGGCTACTTTTGCGAACGATTTCAAATCTACCAAGCTGTAAGGCGGGCTGTGACGTTTCAATCTTCTGACAGTAGTGGGGATGACCTCACCTCCGTTGCGTGGTGTGACAGTGTTGACGTTGACGTTTGCCAGCATAACATAACCATTGAAGTCTGATGTTGTTTTGAAATATTCATAAATCATGAAAGATTTTACCATGAGTAAATTTTGGGAAGTCGCCTGTTCATAATCGGGCTCCATATTTTCAAGCAAAACAACTAAACAACACGAATCACCGCACAGATACACAAAGCGTTAACAATATAACAATCAGCTGTTATGACCGTTGACGGGTTGACGCTAGTGCTTTTTGTAGTAAGTTCTGTAGTGTTGTTAAGCCTGCTTATCCGCCTATGAAAGATTGTGACGTCATCGCGCCAAATTTGAAATGATCGAAAATTTTGGTATTTTTTTTACTTGGAAAACTTACGAAAAAAAATCTGTTAACTATATAGCGTCACTTACCAAGAAGTGAACTTTGAAAAAAAAAAAATTAAAAAAAGTCGGTCACTACCCTATTGTTTTTTGAAGCATTCCCGATTTTGTCAATAATTTACGAAAATTTCGAAATTTGACGTTTCAAAATTCATAAAAAGAACATGTTGGTTACTAATTCAGAAGGCTAATTTTTTTCTTCATCTATTGGTGCAAAAATCCAATATGGCGGCCATGAGAAAAATAAAAGTTGACTATCATAATTTGAAATCTAGGAGGCCTGGAAAATTTCTGTCAACGTTATTCGGCTCGGAGTGATCAAAAACATAAGACTACCAAGTTTAATTGAAATAGCTTAAATGGTTGGAAAGATGAAACATAATTTCCAAAGTCAGAATTTTTAGTTTTTTTGTGATAAATCGGGAACCAATCACAATATTCAAAGTTTCTTTTCAGATTCTCAATTGCCACAAAAATGCGCAACTTTTTTCTAAATTTAACCGACCTCGTATCTCTTACCGTTTTCAAGATACCAATGGTGAGCATCGAAATTTTCACCACCCTGTATGTCTCTCTCTAGTCTTTTTCGAGCGAGTAACCGTTCATGACCGGTTACACTTGGTTATAGAATTTGACGTTTGAGCGAAGATTGGTTATAAGCGGTAAAAGAAGTGCCGCCATTTTGATATCTTCACCGGTTATACATGGGAAACAAATTGTGGCGGCAACAGATTTGAATTTAAAACCAGCAGCGGTCCAAAATTTCCAAACGTGAAACGTACCTGTCCTAACCTCAAAAACTTGACAACTTGACTTGGCGACGAGAAGAATCGAAGACGATGAACTCATCTGCGATGGACCCACATAAACATCGGGTAATCCAGCTGTCCGATGGCCGCCTGATGGTGGTTTGATCCTGAAAGTACTTGTCATACCTCTTATTTATACAGGGTGTCCCGTTTTTCAACGCTCACTATTGGTATCTCGGAAACGGTAAGAGATACAAAGTCGGTTAAATTACAAAAAAGTTGCGCAATTTTATGACTTTCTCAAATATGTCAAGATATCCAAGATATCTTTAGTCATTTCTGAAATATCCCAAAAAAACTGAAAAATGCCGAATTCGAAAATTCCAAATTATTTCTTTACTATGACAGCTATCAATTTGAAAATAGAGTATGTGACGGTTTTTCAATTTTGGTCTGAATAATTTCTAATTGCTTGGTTTTCACTGAAAGTAACATTTATTTGAATCAAAGCATGTTTATTTTACGTAAAAAAAATCTTTTTCATTTCGCTAAAATATTTGGCGCCCAAACGCTTTATGAAAGTCAACGGCCATTGTGACGTCACAGTTCATAAACTGTCAAGTGTCATTCGCGAATGTAAACAAACCATCACATGTTCGCAAGGACGCTGTTCTGTTTGGAGAACAATGAGTGGAAAATCCTTTCACTGGTGTGTGGTGCCTCTTTGCAAAAACACGGGAAGAATTTCCCCACATCAACTTTCCATTGTGGTACCCAAAAAAGAACACATGAGAAGAAAGTGGCTGGAACTTGCAAGAAGGGATCCAAATGGATTATCTTCAAAGTCGTCTATCTATTTTTGTGAAAACCATTTTGATGTAGGTATATGAGCTTGGTAGGTACCTTCAATTATATTAAGTATCATATGTGCTATATGTATAATCGATAAATGATAATAAAACACAATTGACATTTGAGGTTATGTTATCAAAAGTGAAGTTAGTTGTCAGACTTTAGACTATCGTATTTTCGTGAATGTGCCTACAGTTTTAATATGACCTGAAAAAAACTGCCCAACCATTACAGCGTCCATTTGAGGCAGCGTACTGATGCTATTCGAGAAACCTGGATCCCATTTTATTTTCAGAAAACACCGACACGCTCCGTTAGACGCTACGTGACATCTCCGGTGGTGACAGATGAGAAATGACAGATATGAAGATTGACGTCACACCCAATCGTGGCGCGTTTTAGATCACGTGACATTGATTTAAAATAATTTAATTTTTAATTTCACTTTTCTTATCAATTAATCAATGTATCATCGAGAAATATTGCACAAGCTACATTTCAATTTTCACTTGTTCATAACAAAGGGATGAAACCATTAAAATCTGACACAGTCACATACCCTATTGGTATCCTGACATTTTTGATGGTCCTTGATCGACTGACGTTAATATTTTTTTCCTGCGCTCACTAGTTTCTGAGATATCAGAGTTAACTTCATTTTTTCTTATGGACACCATATCATTTATGCATCCCATAAAACCCACCTTTTCTTTCTCTTTACAAAGATATAAAACACTTTAGCATTTTTGTCAAAATAATCTGTAAAAATTGGAAAAACTGTTTTTGAGGCGAAAAAATCAAGTTACTGCTTCGGTTGCCATGCTTTTGTGGCATATAAACAATGGCATTTGGTTGCTATGGTCTGTTGATTTTGGAAAAAGTTGAGCTACATTCCGTTTTTGTGTATTTGATAATGATAATAAATAACAATAGAACAAATACAGAACCAAGTATAACACAAAAAACATAGCAATAGCAATAAACAATTATAAATTACAATTGCTCGAATTGGAGTCCATTCTGCTTATTCTATCTTTGAGCGTTCCGCCAAATGGACCCCATTTCGAGTAATTGTAAATTATAAATGTTTATTGCTATTGCAATGCTATTTTGTGTTATACTTGGTTTAGTATTTGTTTTATTGTTATTTATTATCATTATCAAATACATGAAAACGGAATGTAACTCAACTTTTTTCAAAATCAACCGACCATGGCAACCAAATGCCATTGTTATTATGCCACGAGAGCTTGGCAACCGAAGCAGTAACTCGATTTTTTCGCCTCAAAAACAGTTTTTCCAATTTTTACAGATTATTTTGACAAAAATGCTACAAGTGTTTTATATCTTTGTAAAGAGAAAGAAATGATGAGTTTTATGGGATGGATAAATGATATGGTGTCCATAAGAAAAAATGAAGTTAACTCTCATATCTCAGAAACTAGTGAGCGCAGGAAAAAAATATTAACGTCAGTCGATCAAGGACCTTCAAAAATGTCAGGATACCAATTTTCAAATTGATAGCTGTCATAGTAAAGAAATGATTTGGAATTTTCGAATTCGGCGTTTTTCAGTTTTTTTGGGATATTTCAGAAATGACTGAAGATATCTTGGATATATTTGGACATATTTGAGAAAGTCATAAAATTGCGCAACTTTTTTGTAATTCAACCGACTTTGTATCTCTTACCGTTTCCGAGATACCAATAGTGAGCGTGGAAAAACGGGACAACCTGTATAGTAGAAATATGAATAGTTGATTTTCAATTCAATTCAATATAACTATTTATTGTTCCTTCGGTATTACATCATGAACAAGAAAACAAACAGGTAATCATAGAAATTGTATGTGTGATGTGATCACGATACACGTGTGATCCACAAAATTCGTAATCAGGGCCCTGATTGGGGCCCACCCGGGTGACTTCGGAAACGAAATGTTCTTCGATTCAAGTGACTGGATTGGCTGAATGACTGAATTTTTCACCTTCAAAGCTATCCTAGATTACAAATGGTTTAAGTACACGGTATGTAACAGAGACGAGTACAAGTACGTAACTATTTGAAGCTATCAGTCCCCCTTTTCCCGCCAAATGCTGGTAACCAAAGTTATAACCGCAACGTTTTAGTGAGAAATGTCAGATGTCAAAAAAATGGCAGCATCTGTCAATCTAATGTCAACCGGTTACAAAAAGTTACTCGCTCGAAAAAGACTTCTGTGTCGTTTCATCCATGCATCCATGTTTTATTTCATTTCTCTGCAGGGATTACGTACGATCGATTACGATTTACGCTGCCATTTCTTCATTTTTGAGTTACATATGTTATCTGTCGCCTCCATACCAGAGATGTCGCGTCGGTCAACGATGCCGGTGCTTTTCATCTAGGTGTGCCAAATCGTTGAACATATTCCGTCTGGTGGTATTTGTACCATGTAAGTGGGAAGCACCCATAGTAGAAGGAAGGGTTCGTTGTATAGAACTGAGCAGATATAAATATATTGAATCACATCTTGAGAGCATCTTAGAGGAAGAAGAGTCGAACCAGGAGAAGAGACGGACTTTTGGTGAAAACTTTTTAAATATGTAGTAGTAGCAGCATGTTCCGCTGATGCCAGCCGTGATGTCCTAAGTGAGTGTCGATGTCGAAATACAGCATTATGTCTGTTTTATGTTGATAGAGGAGCTATTCTCTGCTTTTTTTTAGGCAGAATTTCTACAGCAATGTTTCATTGTCCTGGTTTCAAAAGTAGGTACCTACTTACAATAAGTTGGAAGGTGAAAAATTCACACAAAACTATAGACTAAAGATTAGTCCTTCTTTTGACCTTGATTTGTGGCATTATGACGGCTGATTGGGAAGTGATGGTCCATCTATCCTCCACTTGGAGGATAGTTGGACCATTGTTGGACTATCAGTGGCATTGAGGTGAGATAAACCTAAGTTTTGATAAATAGTGTGCCAGGGTGCAGCAGGGTGCGACTAGGGTGACGCAAAGATATTATGTTTCCCTCTATAAGACACCAAAACCGCACAGGCTGCCTTCGATTTCAGTCATCTCACGGCGATCAGGCAGGACCAGGAACCATCACGAAATGAATGGCAAATTGAAGTTACCTACATAAATTTCGGTCATCTCACTTATCAAACTCTTCACATTCAAACTCTGCTGTCTTGACTGATCGGCGGCGCCGTGGAGATCCTTGTTTTGACAATAATTCTTTAGGACTTGGCGTATCTTTCCGCCTGGAGCTAGCTTAAGGGACGATGGCTCCATAGGACTTATTGTTTGGAGTGGATGACTGGATGGCTTCGCGTTCTTTAGTTTAAAGTATTTAAAAATTGAGCTGGCTTCAAGAGGTTGAAAATATTGTCCACAGCTGTCAAATGTCACAAGTAACTTTGATTCACTTGTTTATTTGCGAAAAGAAAAAGAAGTTTTAAAATAATGCAATTTTGTATAAAATGGAGAAAAGTTTCAGACATGAGGACATCACATTCCGCAAAAAAATCCATCCATCTGTAGCTGAAATGCGTAAAAAATGTGTCTCAAAAGTTTCCCGGATGACATCATGTCTATAGTCGTGGATTATTGTGTCAAATACCGTGATGCAGCCAACCGCAAGTTCTGAGGATTTTCAGATTTTTCTGTATTTCACATTTGGGAACTATAAGAAACAAAATTTCCCAGCTAACTATGCAGAATCACAGCAGAGTTGAACGTACTGGGTATACTATCAATCCATCATACGTACCTATCAGGCTCATTTCAATTGGGTAATTTTATACCTCATTTGACGCCGGGTCCGCTACTCGTTATTTTTGCATACCTACCTATTATAATCGACGGAGCCATCGACCACAGCACCACCCATCATAAAGATGTCCACATCTTCATCTGGTCTGGTCGTCGTTAGAATCCTGCCCCACGCCACTTTAATCGTTTGCGTCTTCATTATTTTAATCCTTTTAGCGTCGTGGTCGTCGTCGGCACAGGTCATCATCATGCCGTAAATTGGCGAATTTATAGTTCGCCCGGCACCAGTACCTACCTACCTACCTACCTACCTACCTACCTAAATCGAACGTGCGGTACAGTTACACAGAGGCCCACACGATAATAATTAAAAAGAACGCACTTACTGTAACGCGGGCATTTACGCGTCTCGGCGGTTAAAGCAGGGTTAATTGACGTGTCGAAATGGACGCAAAAAAGAAAAAAGAAACAAAAGAAAAGGAAAAAGAAAACGAACTTCGCGGTCAGAAAAGGGCCGAGCGACTTCCGAGAGAGCTTTTACGGGAATTTTACGATTATGTTTCGTAAATTGTGTATGCCGGAATTATTTTTTCCAAGGGACCGCCGACGTTTAATTGGCAATATCTTTAAATTGCTCACTGCGAGTAAAAGGAGGATATGTTGATGTTACAAATTTCTACTCTGCAGAGAGCACTAGGAGAACTGTTTTTTCAGAAAAAATCATTCAAGAATCAGGATGCGACTGCAAATCCACTTGGGTACCTACCTAGGTACGCATTATGAAAGGAGCCCTTTGTACGTTGGTATCAAGTTGTACAACAAACTGCCGGAGTCAATCAGACGTCTCAATTTGCGTGAATTCAAAGCAATAATAAGGACACGGCTTCTGGGTGCAGCCTATTACAGTCACGCAGAAATGTTGGCAGATCCTGATTTCGGTCGTTAGATTTGGTTTTATCATAGTTATTTAATATTGTTAAGTTTGCACTGTGTTTGTCTGCTGTTTGGTTTTGAATTTTTACATTTTTCTTGGATGCCATCCGCACTTACCCATATCTGCAATTATATTGTTTATATGACTTGTCCCTATACATTTGTTGTGATGTCCAAAACGGGATCAATAAATATTATTTATATTATTTATAGGTAGTAGGTAGAAGTTTCGGATGTTCAAATATGCGAGAAAATGACGAATCCGGTTTTTGTCGGCACCTACCATTGTTAATCGTTTGAATGGTTCATTGAAGGATGACTATAATGATTACAAGGGCAGCACTGCTTTATTCATCTAGAGTACCACTACTGTCTACTACGGTAGGGCAGGCCAAGCAAATAGTTATCTTCGTCATAAATCAAGTGGGCGCCATTTTTGCTATTAAATTTTTGTGCATAGCAATTTGCGTGACACCCTACATAGCTCCAAATGGATATTATGTTGATACCTGAAAAAGAGTGAAAACCACTCAATTGATGATCATAACTGAGGAATGAGGTGGGTATACAATAATTTAAATACGTAGTTCACAGGTTTCTACTCACTATAAGTTTTTCTCTCTTAGCACCTACTCACCCTGTTAGTGAGTTGTTGTAATTCATAATTATTATGCCCCTTGAAACGCCATAGGCGCCATATGTATTTGCATGCGGCATTTTATTGTGTAGATTCCGTATAGGTACCTACTTAGTCCGAATTTCTTATTCCGAATATTCCGATGAACAATAATTTATTGCCTTGGCACTGGCCATCCATATCCATAATTTCATATATGCATGTGTGGGCAAGTTACGTTTTCGTGTTAATATTTTATGGTCGCCAATCGGAAATGAAGTAGTCAGTATGGACGCGTATGCTTTGCTTTCTCTCATTAACACGTGGTAATTATTCAAAATCTGTCAGCTTTTAACCTTGTGGATCCCAACATCTGGTTATATTTTCATCATCGTCATCATCATTAAGATATCAGTCCGCAGACTGGTTGGATATGCACCTATTTGTTTTCTATATCGAGCTAACCTGCACATTACGGCTGTCATTTCCATCACAAGGACAGACTGCGGACTACCGTCAGTGCGAAAGAGACACAGATAGACTTTTTTGTCGATCTCCCCTCGGCTAAACCTGTCTGGCGAAGAAAACGAAAAAAATATTTGCACTCATTCGAAAACTGGCACGAAAACAGGTGTACAAACATAAAAGAAAATTTCTGGAAAAATGAAATCGAATTTTCCGGAAATTTAAATTTTGAATTACCCATTATGTTGCATTTTAGTTGGGCCCTATTTTTTCCATTGTTTTCGGCATCAAGAGAGCGATTGCACTAAGTCGTTTGCCTGATTGCCGGCAGATAGCGTAAGGAAATCAGTTCTATGTATTGTTAGGAAAATTGGTCTATTGATACCTACGCCTTTCGATGGACGTCTGTTGAGCCTATTGAACTGACAAGTCAAATGCAAGACGACAGAGGTAAATGCAGAGACACTGAACTTGACATTTGATGTTGACAATGCTGATATTCATGTCATATCAGCGACGTAAGCGCCCTCTACATGCAATCGTACTCTTTTCCTTATATCATGGTTATAAAGAAGTATGCATACGAGAAGGCATCTATCTACCTACCATCGATGCTACCTACCCAATTTTCGCCGTACAAGTTGATCAAAACAAATATAGGTATATCCATTCAACGTGTCAACGTGAAGGACGTGACGTGACTAGTGTTGCCGTCTAGAGTTAGACTTTCTAGACTCTTGTCTTGAAAAGCCGTCAAGACTTAGACAAGACCTCTAGAAACTCTTGTCTTGAAATTTCTAGACAAGACAAGAGTGAGGCTGTCAAGATCAAGAGTCTTGATTAGACTCTTGAAAAAGTAAAATTAAAAAAATATCAGATATATTTCTTTCCGTCGATTGCTCTTATTTTCTACTGAATGTGTTATTAGCTTAGAGATTTCTTACAGAATTTATTGACAACATAAAATAACAATAATAAGGGTAAACGGTGTAACAAAATGCTATTTAAAACTGTATCTACTTGAAATGAAAATGATTTCAATGGCAAAGTACCGAGATGACTATAGACGATATAAAATATCTCGCCTCAAAAGTCCCTACTTTTTTCAGAAAAAAATCTGAGAATTTAGGTGTTTAAATTGAGAGAATAATGAAGCAGTAAACCTCTTTTGCGCTTGCGCACTAGGCAGGCCATCATGTCATTATGCCTTGACCGTTGTTGTCATCTGATAAGCAGTCTACAGTCCATGAATATTCACTAGTTATGATTAAAAATTAGGAAAAACAAAACAACACATAGAAGCATCTTTCTGTATACTTATTGTGAATTTTATATATCAGAAGACAATTTGATTTTCGGTTTGTGGTGGCAGTTGAATATAATTCATCAATTTTGCATCAGAGAACGGGTGAACGTTGCCAGGGAGATGCCATGTCGAATTATGGTCATGTCTTGTGATTATATATTCAAATAAAATCTTTTTCAGACTCCGTATGTCTCTACTGTTTTTTCCGGTTCTCATGCGAAAGTTTCGTCCAAGTGATTTTTTTTCAAGGGCTGCTCCAACATCATCATTTCTACTTCTCCAAAAAATAGCTGCGCCTTCTCAGATCGCAACTTCCAAGAAATTAGGTAGCTCGATGAGGCTTTCCGTCAATAGCTGCGGAACAAAGTGTTTCTTGCCAATAAAAGGAAAATGATTCAGCCAACATGCTGCTGCCAGATATATCCTTCGAATGTACCAAGGCAAAATACCAATCAAGCTGGTGTTCTTTTCGCAACTTGAGTGAAGTTAGTCTTCTTGCCCGCGTCAGGTTGACACAAGCGGGAACCTGACACAGGTCTGCAAATGATCGGTCTATTTTTTACAAAAATTTATAACCACACCTTCACTACGACATCTGGGAACTCTGAGTCCTGCTTAAACCTAATTATTCACATTTCTCTGTTCTGCAGCAAAGTTTCGAACACCAAACAGCTAAAAAATAATACTGAAGTTGATTGTTTAGCTTTTTTTTTTACTGTAACTCTTTCGTTGACTGTTTCTTGACGTTCATGTGGCAACCTGGTATTGTTCTTGGCTTGCTTATTCATTCGATTCGAGCCGATGGATCGCAGTTAGTTAAATTGCTGTATCCTTTCCCGGTGCCAGATTTTTAGAGAACTTTTTTTTTTCCCCTTAAATTTTTTACGACGCTTTGACTGCTGTGGTCATTAGCGTCGGCTGTATCTTGAGAGTTTAGTGTATTTTGATTATTTTGTTGCAGAGGTGAAATGAGGCATCTACTTTTTCAAATGAACAGTTAGTAGTTGACTATATTCATTCAGGCATCAACTACGGCTATGAAATTGTATCTTGTCATTTTATATAAGACTCCATTGTAGAAATACTTCTACTAACAGGTCGGGAGGTGTTTCTTCCAGCATTCACACCAATGATGAATTTTAGTGTCAATAAAAAAGGGTCTTTGTTTTGAAATTTGAACTTGAGTATACCCGAGTAGAATATTTTATTGAAGCGCAGTCTTTATTCGAAAGGTGCTCCTTGCTCCTCACAGTTTCTCTGTTTTTCTTGCCAAATGATGTTTATATTTCTGTCACGTATTTTTCTTGGAAGAAGGGGTTTTATAGTAATTTATTTCAAGAGTCTATCTAGACTCTTGAAAAATTTCCATCAAGAGTTAGAGTCTTGTCTTGAAATTTTGAAATTATCTTGATATTTCAAGACAGGACAAGAGTGGGGCAACTCTTGTCTTGTCTTGTCTAGACGGCAACACTAGACGTGACGTGAACGTCAACGTGTCGAAGACTCTGCACACTCGGTTTTTACCCAAAAATGTTTCGACGAGTTACGATTTACTTTTAAAATTGAATAATGTTTCAATAAGGGGCTCAAATTCTATCAAATTTCTTGGTCTAACCATCGATGACAAGTTGAAGTGGGATTCTCACATTGCAGTCTTATGTAATAAGGTTTGTTCACTCTGCTACTTAGTCAGATCTCTCCGGGATGTGGTTTCATATAATGTGCTTATGCTTCTGTACAACGGGTTGGTAAAGTCACATTTATCCTATGAGATAATATTCTGGGGCTCCTCTGCACACATGAAAGATGTCTTACTTGTTCAGAAAAAATTGTCAGAATTATAGCAAGAGTCCATCCTCGGGCTTCTTGCAGGCCGTTATTCGCTAAAAACAAAATCTTGACTGTGATCAATTTGTATATTTTCAATCTTGTCCTTTTTATAAAAGAAAATGAGGAAACATTCGTAAAGAGGAATGACATTCATAAATTTGATACTAGAAATAAAAATAAATTGCACCTACAATTCTCTCGACTTTCTCTGGGTCAATCCTGCCCCTCATATGTTGGAGTTAAGTGTTTCAACAAGATTTTGTCTTTGATGAGTGATCTTGACCGTGGTAGTAGCGTTTCGATTTTCAGGGAACGAACGTATGTATTTCTTGCGAATAATGTTTTCTATTCACTTGATGAGTTCCTCAACTTCGAACCAAGAATAAAGTGAATGGATGGTTGCTCACCGTTTATTCAGCAACTTGTATATATTTGTATTCTCTGCATTGGTACATTGTATCTTGTTAGTGTGTAAGCTTGTTATTGTTATTCTTTCTTTCTTGTATATATTTTTTGTTTTGTTTCTGTTTGTTTTTAAGGACGTGTCCCACATTTTGTATGAAATCATGGACGTAAATAAATAAATTATATATTGTATTGTATTCCACAGACATTTTTCTGGAAGTTCAGTGCAAATGTTTTGAAGGAAACCCAATCATTTGACCCAATCAAATACTTCATCTTTCAGCATCGCTTCACGAACAATTCAAAGTGACACTGGGTACTGAATTTTCAACGTGACCGGAATGTATAGATAACAATTTAGTGGTTTTTCGGTTTCGATAGATAGAATGAAAAGGTCAAGATTGGCTTGTCATAAAATCGCCTATATAAACTTTGGACGCAGTATTACCAACTTTGGCCGTATGCAGTAAGATTCTGGTGATATTATTAGGATACTATCACAGACTAGGGTTGCACGATGTCAATTGACCAGTCAAATGACCCGTCAATTGACCGGTCATTTGACCGTGTCAAATACTCTGGTCAATTGACCGGTCAAATACGAGCCCCCGGGCCTCGTTTGGCACCATTTATAATAATTTAAATTTTATAAAGTCTAAAAGTAAAACCAAATACTTATTAGTTTTATTTTTTGAACATGTTATGTCATATACCATATACTTGTATGAGTGCCTGAACTGAGTTAGTTAGGTGTTCGCGTACCTACCTATAATTATCAAAAATTAAATAAGAAATATATTTTTATTGGAATTTATTTATTTTGAAATAAAATAAAAAATCGAGTAAAATATAGTACCGTATGGTCAAAAACTTTCCTCCTCTAGGCAGGTGTGGTCTGGTCATTGGCAGGCAAACAAGGCTGATTTTGGCTAGGCCACAGCCCGCCTAGAGGAGGAAAGTTTTTGATCATACGGTACTTACCTAACGAAATATTCAAATTGTTGTCTATTTCCAATAAATCATGTTAAATGATATCAACACCTCTTTTTAGCGTATTTTTTCAATATTTGACCATCAATTGACCAAATCTTATTTGACCGGTCAAAATGCAACCCTATTACGGACGTAAGTTTTAAGTCAAAACTGCGTATTCGACCATCATTGAGCAGTCATTTGTCAAGCTTGTCAAAACCGACGAGGACTGATGTAGGGATTCACCTTGATTTCTGGCGAAAAAGTCTCATTGGCTAACTCATACCTACTGCTGGTGGTGGTATCTAACCTGGAAATCCATTGAAAAAAAAGTTATAAAGAAAGTAAAAGGCATTGCGCTCATTAATTCTTTTGGGCAGTGTCTGGTGGTAGTGTGGGTACTAAACGAGTATTCGCTCTGAATTAACCTATTGAGTGCCACCTGGAAAACTGTATTTGAATTTGTCCGGAGTGAATTTTCTCGATTGTCGTGTTATATTCATCACCTCCGTCGTGCATGAGCATTCACCGTCTCATCATTAGCACACAGTCAGTTAAAAAAAGTCCGGGCCTGGCCTGGCCGGGCGCCAGTGATGGCCAATTTTCGTAAAATCTGCACTCTGCAGCTATTTTCAGCACCGAATGGCAATTATTGCAAAAAATATTTCTCAGCTGTTTATGGTAGTGCAATTTATACGCCTGCCCGGTCAAATTTATTCAAAGACTGTTCTGCAAAACAATCTTGTCGACAATTAGTAGCCCGTGTCCTGTCACCATGCCACATCTTGATCGTCCTTTTGTCCAATTTCTGGACCTATGCAATGGCTATTTTTTCCATTCATATCCTGTTTTTTGCCCGATTCTAAACACTAATCACCCAATAAATACTACCCGTTGCATATGCATCTGCTGTTTTTTGCCCATTCAAAATTTAAAAATTATAATAATGGCATTATTCTGTTGATAACAATGCCAACCGGCCATATCGTCCTTTAACCGTACCTTGTCAACCGCTCTATCAAGGTGACAGTCCACCCAAAAATTCCTCAATTTTATTTTTGCGCAATTTTTTGTTGTGCACACAGAAATTTATTCTAATGGCCTGCCTGCCCCAGACATAGCTCCATTAATCCGAATTTATTAACTATGCATATTATACCTAAAGCGGTCCGTGCGACGATGCCGCGAAAGTCGACTTTAGCCGAATTTGGAAGTATATCGAGAGGATTCGAAAATAAATTATTATGCGTACGTATATGCGTACCTATATGCTACACACAGCATTATGAAAAATAATAAATTCCAATCAGGCGCTCTCTGGCAGGAGAGTAGTGAAGAAGATGAGATACGGGCAATTTGTCACGCTCGACCTCTAATTAATTTTCATATTTACGACCAACATCTAAATCATCAAACGGAGATTTAATTAATACGTTATTTGTCGACGTATCGTTAAGAATTAAAGTTTTATCGAATTTATGGCGTGAAAACGGAGTCCTGGCTGAATTAATTTCGAATTTGTGGAAATTACAATTTCAGAAAATTAGCCAAATTCACTACTTGCGAATTATTGGTCGGTGTGGAACCATGGGGAGTGCTAATTAAAAAATATACCTGATTATAATGATGGTGGAGAGGTTTCAGTTTTCATTCGGTAGTAAGTTAGTTATACCTAGGTAACTATTCAAATTCAGGTGTGAAAAAAATGAAATTGTCAAAAAATGTTTTGAATGAATTTACGATCAAAAGCCTATCGACAAAATCTCCCGTCAAAGGTTAACAGGCCCCGAAAAGACCAAATTGGAACCCGAAATTGAATACTTTATGAGACAGTGACTTATTTCTGTTTTTCTCCTGCGCCTCTTCGTATTTTTGCCTTCTTTCAGCTCTCGATACCAAGTTGCAGGCTTGAAGTTGGGATGGCGCAACTTGCCAAATGCAGCAATCTGATTCTGATTGGTTGTTATTCGTCGTTTGCTATGGTAATCCAATTTACGGCGGTCTGAATCTCAACTTGATATCGAGCAGTTATAAAATACAGGTGTCCAAAATGTCGCGTCGCTTTTGAAAAGATCGGTAAGGGAGTAAGAAATTAACTTATTATATTGTTTCAAAGGCAATTCTGAACTAAAAATTTGGGAAATTCATAGACAGAACACTGCATTGTCAAAACGTGTTCTCTCTCGCCGCTACACCTCTTCAGGCTGAGACCATTCATTTTCCAGAGCTCGCTCACATGATCATAGCAGCTGGGATAGAGCCGCCATTTCTACTCGCTTTCCAAATCATGCAGTGCAGCAGGTGCTGTGGTGAATTATTTCTATTTAAGGTAATCCCACAAGATGAAGTCCACTGGGGTTAGATCCAGTCTTAGCTCAAAGGATGTTTCCTGGAAAGGTGATTTTCAAACTGGGGGACATCAGTTTTGGTCTCCAGGAAGTCCCGATCTGAAACTCCGTTGAACTTCTTTTTGTCGGGTTCATCAATGAAAAAGCAGTCACAGTAGCTCCTGCTACACTAGATGAATTAACAAACAATATTCTGGAAGAAATGACGGCTATTCCAGCTGCCATGTGATGAGCGAACTAAGGCGAATTTTGCGAATTTTGGGTCTGGACTTAAGAAGGTCCAGCGACAAGAGGGAAGGAAGACTTCTTGACAATGCAGTCTTCTATACATAAATTTTCCAAGTTTTTAGATTGGGATTTCTTTTGAAAATATTTAAGAAGATAATTTCTTACCCCCTTACCGATTTTTTTTAAAGCGGCGCGACATTTTGGACACCTGTGAGTATTCATGGATAACTCAGGAATCTCTTATACTCAGATTTTTCCCAGGGGGGAGAGAGGAATCGAGAAGATATACAAGTGGTCCAGGTTATAGTAGTCCGGATGCTAGTTGAAAGCACCTTGCATTTTTTGATGAGAAGATGCCACTCGGTGGAAATGTTCTTTGCATCGTACTCTTCCGATCCAGAAAGGTAGCCATCAGCGTCATCCATGCCGGCGGCGTATACAGGGTGATACAGAAAAAAAAGTAGAAAAATAATATTTGATCAACCAAAACATGTGGAGACGTGTAACTCAACACATACATCAAATATTTTATACTTATAAAGTCACAGCAAACTGTTCTTGATTACCTTGAACCGTCTTTGAAATGTAGGGAAAAAACTGAAAAAAAACAGAACCACTCTTTTTCCCATAAATAAGTGATTTTCCGAGATATTGACACAATATTTGGTATTTCTACAAAAAGTAATGTTAGAAATGATATGAGCTGGGTAGCCAATTCCTAAGCCAACTATTTCCAGAAATACGATCGTCAACTTTTTTTTCCTCTTGAGCACCATCTTGAATCTGCCCTGTGAAGCATCGTTGAAAAAGTGATAGGTTATCATAAAAATGGTATCATAAAATCATTGCATCACAAAAACAACCTCCTCATCATAATTTAGTGACCTCTTTGGCGGGAAAGAATTGTCATTCACGTATTTTCTGGCTCTTCAAAGCTTTAGTGCCCATGATGGCATTTGCAACATCTGGAATTGTGAAATATCTTACGCATTGTGAACCTTGATGTACTTTGAGGTAGCCTATCAAGTTTTACCATCATCAATTGAGAGGTTTGTTCTTAAAAGCTGTTTGAACAAAATTTGTGTCGTTTTTCTATGAAAAATACAAAATATTGGGTGCCTCACCCTCACTGGATCCCTCACTGAGGATAGCCTGAAACCGGAAGTCTCCGAAATTTTCATGATAATGGTTCAGTGGGAAGTGCTCTTCAATGTTTAGTTTTCGACAATTGGATAGTTGCGTTCAGATTCCAGACAAAGAGCGACAAAGAAGTTCATGCAGTAAAAAAGACATGAATTCATTTTTTTTTTTTTTTGAATGTTTTACGACGCATCAACTACAAGGTTATTAGCGTCGACGGGACATTCAGTGGGTTTTTGGTACACGTCCTCAATTATACTTGAATTGCCTACTGTTAACTATGTGAGGCCACAGTACTGCGATAGCACTCAACTCTGTAGTCAGAAATCCATTTTTTCTGTAACCGCTGTAGTCAGACAGGTGCAGATATGGCATAGTAAGGTCGGAACAATTTTTGGGATAATCGGACAACACAAAATATCCATGGACGAGGCGGGATTCGAACCCGCGCGGTAGATCACGACTGGCTTGGCGCGGCAACAACATGAATTACAGTCGAGAAAAAACTAGTCCAGAGCTAGACTGAAAGCTGTCTGGAGACCTCACTTTTCACAACATAAATGTGCAATTTGGTACACTGTTAGAGCCTCAAGTTAGTAATGTTTCAAGCCTTTCACCCACGCTTGAGAGTCTTACAGAACCTGTGTATTGCAGAAAGACTATCTAAAAGGGGCATTTCCGGAATTTCTCCGTTGCATTGAAAGTTGTGTTTTTTTTTTCACTGCATGAACTTCTTTGTCGCTCTCTGTCTGGGATCTAAACGCAACTCTGCAGATTTTGACAACTATCCATTGAAGAGCAGTTCTCAGTGAACCATTATCATACAAATTTTGGGGACTTTCGGTTTCAGGCTTTCCTCAACGAGGGATCAAACAAGGATGAAAGATCCAATATTTTGCATTCTCCATAAAAAAATTCAACAAATTTTGTTCAAACAGCGTTTAAGAACAATACTTTCAATTGATGATTGCAAAACTTGGTAGGCTACCTCAAAGTACATCGAGGTTCATAATGCGTAACATATTTTACCATTCCAGATGTTGCAAATGCCATCATGAGCACTAAAGCTTTGAAGAGCCAGAAAATACGTGAATGGCAATTCTTTCCCGCCGAAGAGGTCACTAAATTATGATAAAGAGGTTGTTTTTACAATGCAATGATTACATATCACCATTATTATGATGACCAATCACATTTTCAACGATGCCTCACAGGGCAGATTCAAGATGGTGCTCAAGAAGAAAAAAAAGTTGACAATCGTATTTCTGGAAATAGTTGGCCTAGGAACTGGCTACTCAGCTCATATCATTCCTAACATTACTTTCAGTAGAAATACCAAGTATTGTGTCAATATCCCAAGAAATCACTTATTTATGGGAAAAAGAGTGTTTTTGTTTTTTTTCAGTTTTTCCTCTACATTTCAAAGACGGTTCAAGGTAATCAAGAACAGTTTGCTGTGACTTCATAAGCATAAAACAGTTATTGTATGTGGTGAAGTACACGTCTCCACATGCTTCGGTTATTCAAATATAATTTTCCAACTTTTTTTTTCTGTTTCACCCTGTATACGCTGCCGGCATGAATAGCGCTGATGGCTACCTTTCTGGATCGGAAGAGTATAATGCAAAGAGAATCTCCACCAAGTAGCATCTTCTCATCAAAAAATGCAAGGTTCATTCCATTTTATGCAACTAGCATCCGGACTATAGTAGCATTAGTTCATCATTCGATAGTCCATCGAAAACTAGATCGACATGCATAATTTAATTTTTTTCTAAAACGCTCCCTAAGAGAGATACAGCTCTTCAAAGTTCAGTTTTTAAAATCTTCTCTTTGCAATAACTCTCAAGTCATCAAAGCGATTTTGACTAAATTTGGTACAAATACTTACGAAATAAATACCCATTACTTGACGTGGATAACTTTTGTCAAAATTGTCCAGTTGTATAGATACGGGGAAGTTGTTTTACTTTTCACGCCCTATTCTCTACGCCACTGAATATTTTTCGAAAACTATAGTTTTTTCGAAATCCTTGTTCAATTTAGAAAAAAAAGTCACTCTTGTAAAATTTTGATTAGAGGCTTGATTTTTGAGATATTTGGGTTTTAAACTTTGGAAAACATCTCGAAATTGCCACTTTCCAGAGCCCAAATTGTTAACGCATTTTTTTTCTGGAAACGCCTCGTTTCTCAGCAAAAAAATGGCAGTAAATCAACTTGAACGACCTAGAAAACTCATTCCAGTTGAGAAATCATGAGTTTTCTTGGGTTTTAATTTTTAGGCCTTCGAAAGTCGCGATTTCGAAGCGTTTTCCAAAGTTTCAAACCCAAATATCTCAGAAATTAAGCCTCTAATCAAAATTTTACAGGAGTAACTTGACGGCCTCGTGGCGCAGGTGGTTGTGTGGCTGCCTGCGGCCACGAGAGCCCCGGGTTCGATTCCCGGAAGAAGTCTGGATGTTTGTGTTTGTCCAATTTGCAATTTTTCATGTAAAGGTGATATGATAATAAAGGGCAAAAACTCCTATGGCCGGTGCAGGCCGATAAGGAGGAAAACATTTATTTATTTATTTATTTATTTTATTTTATTTTACAGGAGTAACTTTTTTCTGAATTGAACAAGGAATTGAAAAATATATAATTTTTTAAGATATCCAGTGGCGTAGAAAACGGGTCGGGAGAAGTTGAACAATCCCCCGGTATCTACGCCACTGGACAATTTTAACAAAAGTTATCTACGTCAAGTGATGGGTATATATTTCATAAGTGTTTGTACCAAATTTGGTGAAAATCGCTTCGATGGTGAGAGTTATTGCAAAAAGATGATTTTAAAAACTAAACTTTGGAAGGCTCTATCTCCCTTATAGTATATTGGAAATAGAAAAAAATAGGTGCTTTGCTGGAATTAATTAAAACAAAAACGAGTTTTTCACCAATGCAAGCTTACAGTCCCTTCTTCAACATATCAAAAGTCCTCAACTCTGGGACTGCTACAAATCAGTATACAGGGTGGAAGTTTATTATTTTTCTCTACTTTCTTTTTTTCTTGAAAAACTGATGACCGAAAATAACGGTTTTAGGCTAGTTTGATAGGCCATAGTCTTCCAATAAACATATAAAAAAATATACCACCAGCAACTGCTGCGTATCAAGTTACAGGGTGATAACTATGTTTCACCTTCAGTTTTTTTTCTTGGTGGAACTGATCTAGATTGAAGCCGGTTCCAGTTCTTTTGCAAGCTTATAATGTCATACTGAACATATAAAAAAGACACATCTCTGCATCTGCTGTTTTTCAATTTACAGGGTGAAAAGTCATTTTCACGTTTCAATTTTTTCCTTGATGAAATCGGCTCACACAACAATTGCGACTGGTTTTTCTGTAAATTTGAGGTTCTTAGTCAAACATATCAAAATAATACATTTTTGCTACACCTACGTTTTTATTTACAAATTTAAATGTTTGGCTGCGTTCCAAGATTTTTGGAATTTTTGATGCAATATACCCGAATATACCCAAACATTTAAATTCATAAGAAAAAAACGTAGCTGTAGCAGAAATGTATTATTTTGATATGTTTGACTAGAAACTTCAAGTTTACAGAAAAATCAGTCGTAATTGTTGTGTGAGTCAATTTAACCAAGAAAAAAATTGAAACGTGAAAATGACTTTTCACCCTGTAAATTGAAAAGCAGCAGTTGCAGAGATGTATCCTTTTCATTTCTTCAGTATGGGATTATAAGCTTGCAAGAAAACTGGACCCGGCTTCAATCTAGATCAGTTCCACCAAGAAAAAAAATTAAAGATGAAAAATAGTTTCCACCCTGTAACTTCTTACACAGCAGTGGCTGGGTGGTATATTTTTCATATGTTTATTAAAAGACTATGGCCTATCAAACTAGCCTAAAACCGGGTTTTTCAGTCATCAGTTTTCCAAGAAAGAAAGGAAGTAAGGAAAAATAATAAACTTTCACCCTGTATACTAATTTGTAGCAGTCCCCGAGTTGAGGACTTTTGATATGTTGAAGAGGGAACTGAAAGCTAGCCATGATAAAAAAATCGTTTTTGTTTGAATTAATTCCAGCAGATATTCTATTTCCAATATACTATTAGGAAGCGTTTTGTAGAAGAATATTTTCATGCATGTCGACCTAGTTTTCGATGGACCATCGAATGGTGAATTATTGCTACTATAACCTGGACAAACCTGTACAGGTGTCCCGAAATTATTTCAACAAAATTTGAAAGGAGGTAGAAAATTGAAAAATAAGGAGACTGCCTCAATAAAAATACTCTCGCAAACGTAACAACGGAGATACAGGCCTTCAAAGTTGGTTTTTTAAAACAGTTTTTTTGCATAACTTTCGAACCGTTGAGCCGATTTCATCCAAATTTGAACCAAAGCTTACTGAAATAGGTCTCTAGCGAACAATGATAACGTATTTCATAAAACATTCTCAGGGGCGAAGATAATAGGGGGTACCTCCGCCCTTTTCCTCCTCTTTTCCACCCCCTGAATATTTTTGGAAATGGTTGTAATTTCGATTAAATTCTACGTTCAGTTTAGAGAAAAAAGTTCCTCGGGCAAAATTTTGATTAAAGGCTTTATTTTCGAGATATTTGAGTTTGAAACTTCGGAGACCATCTCGAAAGCACCACTTTCAAGGCCTTAAGAATTAAAATTCAAGAAAACTCAAGATTCCTCAACTGAAATAAGTTTTCTAGGTGTTTCAAGTTAATAAACTACGATTTTTGAAATGTGGCGATTTTGAGATGTTTTCCAAAGTTTCAAACACAAATATTTCGAAAATGAAGCGTCTAGTCAAAATTTGGAAGAGTAAGTTTTTTCTTCAAATTGAACGTAAAATTAAAAAATTGCAACCATTTCCAAAATTATTAAAGGAGGTGAAAAATAGGGGAAAAAGGGGGAAGGTACCCTCTATTATCTTCGCCCCTGAAAATGTTTGATGCGATGCGTTATCATTCTTCGATAGGAAATCGGTTCAACGGTTCAAAAGTTATGCAAAAAAAAAACTGATTTAGAAAACGAACTTTGAAGGCCTGTATCTCCGCTATAACGTTTGCGAGGGTATTTTTATCAAGGAAGTACCCTTATTTTTTAATTCTCTACCTCCCTGTGAATTTTGTTGCATCAATTTCGGAACACCTGTATAGGTATACAGGGTGGTCCAGGTTATAGTAGCAATAATTCACCAATCGATTGTCCATCAAAAACTAGGTTGACACGCATAATTTTATTTTTCTCCAAGACGCTTCCTAAAAGAGATACTGCCCTTCAAAGTTCGGTTTCAAAAATCCTATTTTTGCAATAACTCTCAGGTCATCAAATCGATTTTGATCAAATTTGGTACAAATACTCATAAAATAGATACATCTACTTGACGTAGATAATTTTTGTCAAAATTGTCCAGTGGCGTAGATATGGGAAGATTGTTCAACTTCTCCCACCCCATTATCTACGCCACTGGATATTTTTGAAAAAATACGCTTTTTGAATTCCTTGTTACATTTAAAAAAAAAAGTTACTCCTGTAAAATTTTGATTAAAGGCTTCGTTCCCGAGATATTTGGGTTTGAAACTTTGGAAAACGCCTCGAAATCGCGACTTTCAAAGGCCTAAAAATTAAAATTCAACAAAGCTCATGATTCATCAACTGGAATGAGTTTTCTAGGTCGTTTAAGTTGATTTGCTGCTATTTTTTGCTAAGAAACGAGGCGTTTTCAGAGAAAAACAATTTGGGCTTTTAGTTGAAGCGGTTCAGTCATAATACTGTGAAAAAGTGGCCAATTGGTATACAAGCAATTCCTTTGGTAGAAATGTTCCTTAGACCTTTTGAATCATTTTTACCCGTGGCTCCAAGAATTTTTTCCCTTAGGATTCAAAATGGCGGAGTTTTTCCAAAATGGCGTCCTAAATGACTAATTTCACACTTTTCATCCTACAGTGATGAGTAAAAGGTCATTTCCAGATCATTTTGGGTAGGAAAATACGAATATAACACTAAAAAATACATCCGAGTGCATATGAACCAAGATTTTTGACAATTCGTTGAAAATTATGATTTTTTCATGTACCCTATATTGATGGAATTTGTGCCGACTTTGCAATGATAAAGTTGATGATTCCATTATTGATGAACTGCCATAAGCTCAATTTTATAAAAAAAGCATCAGGGATGAAGAAAAAAACAACAAGTCGAAAACAAAGCGCGTGTTACCGCATGTTTAAAAACCGCGCGCGCGGGCAGAAGCCAGAGCGTTTGAGCAACGTTTTAAGGCAACGGTTATTTGGTTATTTGAAAATATTTGCAGTAAAAAAGAAGCCCGCTGAAGGTTCGACAGGAGATGAAAAGAGATCGGACGTAAATCTTTTCTCGAGGCTTTTCATTGGAAATGTATCTCGTGACCTTGATCTGGATACAAATTTCCAACATGAAAATCAAACGTATCCACCATCACTATCCTGTGGCAGAGGGCTGCGTTCCGGTAGTAAAGCGAACGAACACGCAATCGTCCCCGTCAAGCTTTCCACTAAGAAGAAGTCTACTGAGTGAGACTAATGGTGTCTACCCACCTACAGGCCGCCGGACGGCCTGGGCCTGTCAGGCTTTGGACTGAATCCGATTTTCAATACACACATACAGTTCAGAATTTGCGACCGAAAGAAAACTGTGTGTGTGTGTTCAAACGGTTGACAATCTCTTGAAATCGGCGATTTTCGTGGCCTACGATGAAATTGTAACCACACACACAGATTACTGACAGGTCCAGACCTGTTCAAACGCTCATTCTGCATGCCGGCCGGCGATCAGCGCATTTCAAGCAGATTAGAAAATTGCGGCCGTCAATCGTGATGGCAGACAGAAAAGAGTCGTTTTTGCGCGATTTTATCGAAATATATAGAAAGCATCCTTCCCTCTGGAAGATAAAAAGTCGAGATTATGCTGATATTCACAAAAAAGAAAAAGGTTACCAGGAACTTACCGCATTGAGAACGGTGTCAGGTTTTTCAAAAGGTGCGCACGCGATTTAACGGAGTGCTAAAACAAAGTGTGAATAAAGTAGTACTTGCCATAGGAAATCCGATAGAAAACAGGTGAATACGTGAAGTAAAGTCCCAGTTTTCTCATACTAGTCAGCCCAAAGGTTATCCTCAACTCAATCACACCCTGAAACCTTAACAAATTCACAAACTACGAACACCAACAAACGCCGTGCGCGTTATCTCCACTTTTTACCTATCCACAGCCCAGCTGTGCGATAAGCCAAAACAATGCAAACTTCTTGTTTTCATCCTATCTAAGAAATCAATACACACCACAAGGATTTTTGACAACAAGGATCCTAAAATACTCTTGCAAAAATGTCACACATAATGAATTCACCAACTAGCCAATCAAACCGTTCATATGCCAATGCAATTAAAACTCAAGTAACGCCAAAAAGAGAGCAAGCTATAGTGATCGACGTCCTGGAGAACGAAAATTTGAGAATAACTGATTATGTAGTAGCAATAGGAAATATTGTCGGGCCGAAAAATATTTTAGCTGCCTCAAGAATATCAAAAAATAGAATTTGCATTTTTCTCTCAAGCACTGCGATTGTTGATGACTTAGTGGATAATACAAAAATAGTTACAATTGATGGAACACAAGTAACAGTTAGACGCTTAAAATCTCCTGCTAAGAGAATAATTCTATCAAATGTATGTTTTTCTATACCCAATTCAACGCTCGAAGAAAAAGTTAAATCAATAGGATACAAACCTGTCTCGTCAATGTCTACACTGCGCGCCGGAATTCTGGGGGACGAATATAGTCACGTGCTGAGCTTCAGGAGGCAAATCTTTGTGTTACCAGATGAAAAATTGAAGCTACCTGATTCCATTCTTGTAGAACATGACGAAGAAAGTTTCAGAATTTTCCTAACCTTCGATGAACTCCAGTGCTTCATATGCAAAATAGCGGGACATAAAGCATCTGCATGTCCAAATCAAAATGAGCCAATGGAGGAAACGGAGACCGTAGAACAGCCCATCGAACAAGCATCACAAGAAACAACGAACGAACCAGAAAACTTTACATCTCGGAAGCGAAACATTGAAACACCTTCACCCACTACAGAACTACAAGATCAGGAAACATTGTTTGTAGTCCCCAACGAAAAAACTAGGATCACAAAAAAGCCAAAGAAAATGCAAACAATAATACAGCAATCGTCAATTTCATCGGTAGTCAACGCAGAAAAAAATGAGAAATTAAACAAATCCAAATCTACAGAAAACTTGGTACCACTGGAAGAACTACTCAAACCTGCTCAATTTCTTTTTGAAGATCCTTCTAAGCCTTTACCATTGAACTTTCATGAAACTCTTCTATTTTTTGAAAACACCCATGGTTCAACAGATCCTTTAAGTATTGCCAGAGATTATACAGAAGACATTCCTGCAGTGATAGATATGTTGAGAACTATACACTCACACCTGTCCAACCGTACAATAAAAAGTAGATGCACAAGGATAAGAAACAAGATTACGAAACAGTTCCATGGTGATCAAGCAGCATCAGCAACAGAAGATGAATCCGACTGCTCCCAGGCATCAAATACTTTTTGACCCAATATAAAATGCCTGTATCCTTTTCTCACCTCTCAACTACTACCGAATCAACTTTCATTGTACAGTGGAACATAAATGGACTTTTCAACAACCTGACTGACCTTAACACAATAATATCAAACAAAACTCCCCAAATTGTGTGCATACAGGAGACAAACTTCAAAAATAACCAAAATTACACAATGAGGGGCTACTCAACCTTTTTCAAAAACCGACCGGATGCTGTAAGAGCGAGCGGAGGAGTTGCTACATTTGTCAAAAACACATATAACGCCTCAGAAATCCCTCTTACCACTGACTTGGAAGCAGTCGCAATATCGATCGAATACTACACTAGAACAATTTCAATATGTAATCTCTACATCCCTCCAAACAGACACGTCGATAATCAAGAATTACTCGACCTCGCCAGACAGCTACCTTCACCACGCATCATCCTAGGTGATATAAACTCTCATAATATAATATGGGGGTCCGAAACCAGTGATCGAAGAGGGCTAACTATAGAGAGATTCATGGATACAGAAAACTTGTTTCTCTTGAATGATGGTTCCGGAACGAGATTTAACGCGTTTAATGGAAACATCTCTTCGTTGGACATCACCCTGTGCGACCCATCTTTGGCACCCAACCTTACCTGGGAAACAGACAACGTCCTACACGGTAGCGACCACTTCACTATCTACGTGAGTGACACAAGCAGACAACCAACCTCTATGCGCAGTACTCCAAAATGGAGATTGGACAAGGCTAACTGGGAGCTTTTTGCGGGAATTGTAGATAACAAACTCCGCGTTCTACAACCAGAAATAACAGAAAATGCGATCAGGGCCCTTACAACTTTTACTAACATCCTGAATGAAGCTGCAGACTGGGCAATTGGAAAAACGTCAGCAAATCATAGACAACGCTTAGTTCCATGGTGGAATAGCGAGTGCGAGGAAGCTACCAAAGCCAAGAAAAAAGCTTTCAACAAACTGAAGCGACACAATAACCTCGAAAACCTACTTGAATTTAAAAGATGCCGAGCAAAAGCGCGGTTAACGCTGCGACGCAGTAAAAAACAATCTTGGGAAGAATACGTGTCAACCTTACGAAGCAATACACCCCCCTCAGAAATATGGAAAAAGATCAAAAACATTAAAGGGATCAATACAAGCCATATGATTCCAATGCTGAAAAAAACCAATGGCACCACGGCTGAATCCCCTGAAGATATAGCAGAAAGCCTCGCTGCACATTTCGAAAAAAAGTCAAGTAACGAAAACTATACTGAAGTCTTCCTTAAAAATATCAAGCAGGTGCAAGAAAGACGGCTGCTTACACCACTCAACAACAACGATGATCCACTCAATGTAAAGTTCACAACGCTCGAGCTTGAAAATGCATTGTCAGAATCAAAAAACTCCTCGCCTGGGCCGGATAATATTCCTTTCATTTTCCTGGACAAGATCTCTTCTGATGCAAAATCATTTCTACTGAATACCTACAACGGACTTTGGATATCACATGATTTCCCTTCGATGTGGAGCACTGCCATAATCATTCCCATTTGCAAACCTAACAAATCGAACTCGGACATGGACTCATATCGACCCATATCATTGACTTGTACTACGTGCAAGCTTATGGAGAAAATGATAAACAAAAGGTTGACCTGGTACCTGGAACAGAACCATCTTCTAGCCGCAGAGCAGTCCGGTTTCAGAAAGGGCAGATCAACCGCGGATAACCTTGTGGTCCTTCAATCGGAAATCCTGGAATCTTTCACTAATCGGCAAAATGTCTTGGCAGTCTTCTTCGATTTGGAGAAGGCCTACGACATGACGTGGAGATATCATATAATAGAAACACTTAAAAACTGGGGAGTCGAGGGTAGAATGCTGCACTTCGTCATAGGTTTCTTAAACAACAGAACGTTCAGAGTTAAAGCAAATGGCACTCTCTCCCAAGAAAAACATCTAGAAAATGGCACACCACAAGGAGCCATCCTGAGTGTTACTTTATTCCTAGCAGCCATAAATGAATGCATTAAAAAACTGAAACTCCCAGTGAAAGCGTTGCTATATGCAGACGATCTAGTGATTTACATTAAAGGAAAGAACCTGCGCACTTTGCAAAACTTGATGCAAGAAGCAGTATCGTCGATGGAGGAATGGGCAAATGGTCTGGGTTATAAGTTCTCAACCAATAAGACGAGAAGTGTGCTGTTTTCTAAAAAGCCATCTTTAGTGTCTCCTACACTGAAAATTTATGACAACTATATCACCAGCACTGATTGTATAAAATTTCTTGGCATGGTTTTCGATAGCAAACTAACGTGGAAGCAGCACCTTAAACAACTGAAAAAGGACTGTCACAGAGGTCTTGGACTTCTAAAAACTCTGGCAAGTCTCTCCTGGGGTGCTGACAGTGTAGTGCTTACACGAATATACAAAAGCGTAGTCCGACCTAAGATAGACTACGGTTCCTTTATCTACAATTCTGCCAACAACACCTTGCTGAAGATGATGGACTCCGTTCACAGCACTGCTCTTCGCATATGCTGTGGCGCTTTTCGAACTAGCCCAGTCCACAGTATACTCAGCATTACTGGGGAACCACCGCTCTCAAACAGAAGAAAGAAACTGGCCCTGTCGTATGCAGCGCGAATATCAGAGAATCCCAGAAACCCGGCGCATCGCTGCACTTTCTCCAACCGATTTTCAACATCATACAGGAGCATGAACTCAAATAATAAGCTGTTCTACGAACAAATCAACACCATTTTAAGAGAACATGGCATCAATTTCCCTAAAAGTATGCCCAAACCGATAGCAACCAATCCCCCGTGGACTTTCCAACCCCCAGAAACAATCCTGAACCTTACAAAATATCCAAAAACCGAGTACCCATCCGAAATCATCCAGCTGCAGTTTAAATCAATTTGTTCCGAATTCGAAAATTCACTCGTGATTTACACCGACGCGTCAAAAAGTGAAAGTAGTGGTGTCGGCTGCTCGGTAATTGTGATGGACCAATCGAAGATTTTTAAACTACCGAAAGAGACCAGTGTGTTTAATGCCGAACTATATGCCATTCTGCAAGCTCTAAAAAATGCAGCCAGCGTTTCGGGTGTCCCCGAAGCCGGAAGTGTCCTTCCGGGTCCGGGGACACCTGCCATCGCCCATAGTATAATCGCCCGTAACATGGTGGTCTGTTCAGACTCGAAGACTGCAGTCCAGGCCATATCTCAAGTATATTCCTCCAACTACATAGTGCAGAACATCCAAAAAGAAATCATGAACTTGAGAGCCGGCGGTAAACAAGTCACGCTGTTTTGGGTGCCTTCCCACGTTGGCATCTTGGGCAACGATATCGCGGACCACGAAGCTCTCCAAGCTACCTCATCTTCCAACTCCACACAAGAAGAATCCATGTTACACTGTGACATCAAGAAACACCTGAAAACATTGGTACCAGCCCTATGGAGTCAGCAGTGGTCAACGCTATCCACGAAGCTCAATGAGGTGAAGCCCAATACCGAAGCTTGGTTTCCAACTACAAACCGAAAAGAGCAAGTTGCAATCACACGGCTGAGGATAGGTCACACAAACCTAACACACAAATTTATCATCACCAGAAGCCCTCCTCCCACATGTGATACATGCAACGAGCGGCTCTCTGTTCATCATCTACTGTTAACTTGTAAAAAGTATCAAAAGACAAGGGAGGACACACTGAACAGCGATAACATTAGCGAGATACTCGGAAACTCCAAAGATAGAGAAGAGGCCCTCATCAGATTCCTCACCACCACAAATTTACTCAATGTCATATAAATTGCTATTATATTGTACCATATTGCTAATAGCCCAAGAGGCTGAAGCAAGTTTCTTTTTAAATAAAAAAAAAAAAAAAAAACTTACCGCATTCTATAAGAAAACAATACCTAGTGCGAATGAACAAACTGTAAAAAGTAAAATTAACAACATTCGGTCTGCATTTCGGAAAGTGAAGAAAATCAAGAAATCTAGTAAATTATTATTTATTAACAAATTGGACCTTATATTCTTTCACAAAAGCAAAGTTTTAGGTTCATAGTTTTATTAGTTAAGATCTTCCTGCCAGAAAACTTTTCCCTTTCGCATAAAGTAGTTTTTGTAATTCTCGCGGTTTTCTTTCGCTTCTTGTGAGGAATGGGGTACTTGCCAATGAAACAGATTTGACTGGAAATACTTTCAATCATCAACAAGAGCAATACATAGTATTTCCTGAAAATTTCCGGAAAATATATCCATTGGTTGAAAAGATTTTTTTTTCGATTTTTTTTTTCAAAAGGTTAGTACCTAACAGTCCTTGGTAACAGTAGGGAAACTTCGATGAAATTTTTATGACTGTATTTTTCAAATATTGTGAAGCCACTTTAACAGTTTTTTGAGTTTTCAACCCAACAGTGCTGTTTGTTTAGTTTTTAGTATATTTGTGACGTCACAAATATATTTTTAAAACAGGCACTACGGCCGCAATTTTGGGGATTTAGGAAAAATAAAAAATACAGGTACAATATTTTTACCCATACTTTGGACTAAGCCAATAAAAAAAAATTGGGCAAGTACCTACCCCATTGCGACCATGACCTAACTGAAGCCCATCCAATTAATTTCCTTCTCTCCATTCCCCACGTCGTATCTGCCCTTTCTTCTGCACTTATGCACTGCCGCATTCTGGTGTTGTTTTTTTTTATATATGAGGTAGTATTAATAAAAAACAAGCATAAGCATTTGCTTGGATTTCATAGGCGTTTCCAGGGAAAGTCTGCTTTGTAACTCCTCAAAAATCTAAGCAATGGTTTAACAAGGTTTAGCAAAATTTTCAAACATGCATCATCCATTCTTAAATAATTCTTCAGATCAGCAGACGAGGTTTTTCGAAGCTTCTTTATAATTCCCATGTGCGAGAATTTATTACGTTCCAGCAGCCACTCCTTCACCCAAATCCCTCGTTCTTTTTCAGAATTTTTTGAACTGTTCACCAAAAGCATTATAATAATGAACAGGGTTTTCTTCCTTCTTGAGATCATCTTGACGGGGCACAGCACTACGAACGGAAGGTCGTGCAAATCTGATCAGTTTCAAAAACTTTTTAGTGTATAGTTCTAATCCTGTCAGGCTGAGCTCTATTGCTCATCGGTAGGTGTGTGTCGAACACGTCAGACCACCGGACGACCAAGATCGAGAAGCGACACAGATCTTGAGCATAGGCCTGAATAGGGTGTGTCGTAATGGTACCCATTCACGTACAGTCGGACTGCAGTCCCAGGACTGTACGATTTGAAATGACGATCTGGACTGTTGTGCGCCACACACGATTCAGTTTATTTGAACGATCTGATCGTTAAATCTAGATCTAACAGTCCTGGGACTGCCGGCAACCTCAGATTTCAACATCCACGCACAGTTTTCAGTCGGCAACGAAGTGAGAGATATGGTGAAAATGTTCAGTGACAGACAAAGGAAGAGAAAACTAGCTGCACTTCTAGTGCTACTGCTTTTGCAAGAACCAATGTCCAGACCGAAGAAAAGGTTCTGGGTCAAGGATTGGCTCCTGGAACGTGATGAATTGTCCCATATGAATTTTGTCCGGAAAATAAGACAAAGTGCTAAGGATGACCTGAAAAATTACATCCGAATGGATGATAAATGTTTCAATAAACTTCTCGGTTCAATTAAACCTTACATATCAAGGAAGAATACTGTTATGAGAAAAGCCATCACTCCAGAAGAGCGATTAATTGTGACACTAAGGTATTTGGCAACCGGAAGAAGTTTTGAAGATTGAAGTTCTCAGCAATAATCTCACTTCAAGCTCTTGGCAAAATTATACCGGAAACTTGCAAATACATTTATAAGGCATACAGGGTGATTCATGAGTGACCTTACATAGGCTAATGGGAGATAGAGGACTTTGAGGCGAGTCAGGATCCACTGAGGAAATTTGGTTTCCTCCATTGGTTACGAAGATACAGGGTGTTTTGTGTGTTTCGTGTGAAACTTTGATCAGCGATATTTCTGGAACGGCTGAAGATATTGTGTTGAAATTCACCAGTAATATTTCTCTGCTGAAACTTATCCAGAAGTCATACCGGGTGAGTCAAAATCCAGGGCCGGAAATAAAAAAATGTGCCCCTTTTTTATTTGATCAAAAAGTACACTTTCTGACCGCTTCTCTGAAAAACTGCTATCGGATTCAAAAAGCTAAGGAAAAATGCTTCAAGAGTCACTCATCAATTTAGATGGCACACCTAGACCGTTTCGACAAAAAAATTAAAAGTAATATTTGTGGGTAAGTTTCCATTTTTGACCGGACATAATCGACTCATTGTTTGATTGAATTCATCGGAACTGCAGTCCGACTGTACGTGAATGGGTACCATAAGTGGACGTTCCACACCGGGACGGAGAACTCCCAGCCCTGATAGACGCTATCAGGAAAACTAATTCCAGCTAGCGCAAAGGGGCGCACGCTGGCTGGCAGTCCTCAATGCCCCAGGAGTTACTTATGGTGTCTACCCACCTACAGGCCGCCGGCCGTCCTGGGCCTATCAGGCCTGGATTCAGGCGAACTTTCGTTATGGTACCCATTCACGTACAGTCGGACTGCAGTTCCGACCTGGAGATCTCAGTATCCGCAGTTATGTTTTCCCAATACACGCGCAGGCCGCCGGCAGTCTGAGATCTGCAGTCAATCGAAGACTGATAGAAAACTGACGTGTATGGACATGAATCCACAGTTCTGGTCGGCACTGTAGAACTTCCAACGAGTTAGAAAATTTGATCGTGCAACATGTCGGCTGATACCAAATTTTTGACGAATTTCCTTATACAGGGTGATTCATGAGCGACCTTACATAGGCTAATGGGAAATAGAGGACTTCGAGGCGAGTAAGGATCCACTGGATAAATTTTATTTTCTCCGATGGTTACGAAGATACAGGGTGTTTTGTGTGTTTCGTATGAAAATTTGATAAGCGATCTTTCTGAAACGGCCAAAGGTATCTTGTTGAAATTCACCAGTAATATTTCTCTGTTGGAACTCATCCCGAAGCCATACCGGGTAAGTCAAAATCCAAGGCTGGGCTAGAAAAAAGGTGGCCCTTTTTTGTTTCATCAAAAAGTACATTTTCTGACCGCTTTTTTAAAAAACTGCTATCGGATTCAAAAAGCTAAGGAAAAATGCTTTAAGAATCACTCTTCAATTTAGATGGCACACCTAAACCGTTTCAACAATAAAATTAAAAGTAAAATTTGTGGGTGAGTTCCCATTTTCGACCGGACATAATCGACTCATTGTTTGATCGAATTCATTAAAATTAATTTTTTTGCTTGTCTCTGTTGAATAGAAGGGCTTGGTTGAAAAAAGAATAAAAGAGCTGACAATTTTTTTTCATGACAAAATCGAGAGCGAAACCAAAATTAGACTCGATTTGATCGTCAAAAAAAAATTTCCGGCTATGGAATTTTTCTTACTACCAAGCCCTTCTGTTCCACAGAGACAAGGTAAAAAATGAATTTTGATGAATTCAATCAAACAATGAGTCGATTATGTCCGGTCAAAAATGGAAACTTACCCACAAATATTACTTTTAATTTTTTTGTCTAAACGGTCTAGGTGTGCCATCTAAATTGATGAGTGATTCTTGAAGCATTTTTCCTTAGCTTTTCGAATCCGATGACAGTTTTTCAGAGAAGCGGTCAGAAAGTGTACTTTTTGATCAAATAAAAAAGGGGCACATTTTTTTAATTCCGGCCCTGGATTTTGACTCACCCGGTATGACTTCTGGATAAGTTCCAGCAGAGAAATATTACTGGTGAATTTCAACACAATATCTTCAGCCGTTCCAGAAATATCGCTGATCAAAGTTTCACACGAAACACACAAAACACCCTGTATCTTCGTAACCAATGGAGGAAACCAAATTTCCTCAGTGGATCCTGACTCGCCTCAAAGTCCTCTATCTCCCATTAGCCTATGTAAGGTCACTCATGAATCACCCTGTATGCCTTATAAATGTATTTGCAAGTTTCCGGTATAATTTTGCCAAGAGCTTGAAGTGAGATTATTGCTGAGAACTTCAATCTTCAAAACTTCTTCCGGTTGCCACATACCTTAGTGTCACAATTAATCGCTCTTCTGGAGTGATGGCTTTTCTCATAACAGTATTCTTCCTTGATATGTAAGGTTTAATTGAACCGAGAAGTTTATTGAAACATTTATCATCCATTCGGATGTAATTTTTCAGGTCATCCTTAGCACTTTGTCTTATTTTCCGGACAAAATTCATATGGGACAATTCATCACGTTCCAGGAGCCAATCCTTGACCCAGAACCTTTTCTTCGGTCTGGACATTGGTTCTTGCAAAAGCAGTAGCACTAGAAGTGCAGCTAGTTTTCTCTTCCTTTGTCTGTCACTGAACATTTTCACCATATCTCTCACTTCGTTGCCGACTGAAAACTGTGCGTGGATGTTGAAATCTGAGGTTGCCGGCAGTCCCAGGACTGTTAGATCTAGATTTAACGATCAGATCGTTCAAATAAACTGAATCGTGTGTGGCGCACAACAGTCCAGATCGTCATTTCAAATCGTACAGTCCTGGGACTGCAGTCCGACTGTACGTGAATGGGTACCATTAAACTCGACCTTTGCCTGCAGTCCCGACGCAAATGTTCCGGCATTCCACAGCCGAAGCAACGCGGTCTTCCTCCAGCTTTTGGCTCGCCATGGGGTTTGTTCCGAGATAAAACACCGAGGATTTCTTCGAGTATTTCCTTCATAGATTTCTCGGAAGTACGTGATGCTCTGGATTCGTCAAAGTTCACCTACCTAAGACGATGAGGGTGCGAAGCATCTTTGGCAGCCTCGATGCGAATAGCTTGGATGAGTGCGTCGCTGACGTTGGCTGGATTGCTGATCATGACCATCTGACGTAGATCTGGATCTTTTAGTCCGTCCACGAAGGTCTCTTTAGCGATGTCGGCCAAAACATCCGCTGGATGAGCTGGATAGGCCAGGTGAACCAGCCTCAGGACTTCGGATTCGAATTCCTTAAGGCTTTCTCCGCTCCTTTGTGTCCTGGCCTTCAGCTGGGTTTGATGGATCTGCCGCACATGATTGTCCCCATACCGAAGCTCCAGGACCCTCGTCAGCTTGGCAAAGGCCTTCTGCTCGCTGCCAGGAATCGTCTGGAGCAGCTCCAATGCTGAGCTTCTGAGAGCCAGGACTAGAGCTGTGGCTCTCTTATCGTCGCTCCATCCGTTTGCTTCGGCAGCGGCATCGAACTGCCTCTTATAGGTAGTCCATGGGCTTTTCCCATCGAAGTTCGGCAGCTTCACACGATGGACACCCGCTGAACCCATCGCAGCACTGGCGGCGGTTTCCTGAACCTGTTGCTCCAGCTTTGTCATGTTGGCCTTCACCGCTTCCACTTCTTTTTCTACCATCGCAACCATTTTCTCCTCCAACTTGTTTACACTGCCGTCGAAATACCGCGTTTGTTGTTCCACAACGGCTAATATTTCTTTCCTTTCCTCCAGGCGTTTCCTTTCCTGTTCTTCTAAAAGGTTCTCAAGTTCCTCTTTGTCTTCTAGACGCTGTTCTTGTGAAAGATTTTTCAATACTTTTTCTTGTCCCTCTAGAAGATTCTTCAGTTCTGCCTTGTCCTCTAAACGCTCTACGACATGTTTCTTTTCCTGTTCTTCTTGAAGACTTTTCTGTTGCTGCATCATCGCCAGCATGCTCGCCAAAGTGTCTTCGACTCCTGTCTTCGACATGCTTCTTGTCTCTGGCATTTACAAATCACAAATGTTCCGAACGTCCTGTAGTCGCAGGCCGAATTAATCTCAATTGTACCGTACGGGTACGGGTACAATTTCGCGTACGGGTTCGAATATAATTGAGACGGTCGATTGAAAACACACACTGTTTATTTCTGCGTACTACCGGGTGTTTATAAACGTCTGTGATCGCATCGCCTTTGGAATCCGCTTTCGATCACTACAATTGCGCCTGTTACTGCGTTTTTCGGCCTGACCCATGCCTGCCGCGATCACAGTTTCTTATAAACACCCCGTACTACAATAAATTACGCCAACACTTATCTACTTGGAATTATATCGCAGGTACTTCGCTTGTTTCGCTTGCATTACCACTTCGCATTCCAATTCAATACTGCCGCGAGCTGCCGGCTGATGCCTTATATAATGCCCCCGAACAGCGTTCCCAAGCTTTCTGTCTACTTCTAGCAAATTCCATAGTGCCTAGCATATGCGGTTTCTAGACCATTCCTGAATAATCACACATGTGTGCTTTCTATGTGTTCTGGAATCTGCACCTCCGCCAAAGTGGACTGATGTGTCTTGATCGAACGATGGAGTCTCCATTCAGTTTCACATACACGAACGCTCTGGAATGCACCAGATCGCTCTAGACTTCTACACTGCAATCTAATGGATGGAAGGATCCAGAAAGATCGAGTGTTTACCAATATAAACGGGATCGCCGCTCGTAACATTATTGTCAACTTTTGTTCGCTAGTTATTTCTTATATATCTGTTGTCAACAAATATATGTTCCTACAGTGAAGTTTTCATCAATGTTCAGTAATTTAGGTGGCCTTTCGGATAACAAAATGAATAAAAATCAATGATACACCCGAGAATGCACCAGAATTCTGATCTTTTGTTATGTTCTGATGCCTTTCAGTTTTTATCGGAATTTGTTCGTAAGTATTTACAACAAAATGCGCTAAAATGTATTTTTTATTATTATATTCGTGTTCTGCTACCCTAAATTAGTTGGAAAAGACTCGTCACTGATTATTATGTTACAAAAAAAAAGTAAAATTCAGTTTTTTGATGGTGACTTTGGAAAATGGTCGCCATTTTGAATCCTAAGGGATGAATTTTTTGGAGCCACGGGTCAAAACGCTCTAATGGGTCCAAGTAAGAAGTATGCCAAGTGATTTGCTTGTATACCGATTTGCCACTTAATTTCGCCTACCGCTTCAACTATTTGGAAAATTGCGATTTCGAGATGTTTTCCAAAGTTTAAAACCCAAATATCTCGAGAATCAAGCCTCTAATCAAAATTTTACAAGAGTAACTTTTTGTCCAAATTGGACAAGGAATTCAAAAAAAAGTATAACTCCTCAAAAATATCCAGTGGTGTAGAAAATAAGGTGGGAAAAGTTGAACAATCTCCCGTATCTACGCCACTGGAAAATTTTGTCAAAAGTTATCTACGTCAGGTGATGAGTATTTATTTTATGAGTATTTGTATCAAATTTGGTCAAAATCGCTATGATGACCTGAGAGTTGATGCAAGATAGGATTTTTAAAACTAAACTTCGAAGGGCTCTATCTCTCTTGGGAAGCGTTTTGGAAGAAAAAAAAATCGATGTCGACCTAGTTTTCGATGGACAATCGATTGGTGAATTATTGCTACTATAGCCTGGACGACCTGTATAGTCTCAAAAATTGAGGGCTTTGCTTAGAATCAAATCCTTGACCAAAGCTGGGCCTAGGGGAGTCAAGGGGCACGGGAGAATGCGCCCCCAGAAGTTATTCTCGCCCAAGCTCCAAGCGCTATGACTGCTTGCCACTGTTGCCAGAAATAATATATATATATTTTTTTTTAACCTCTTGAGATATTTACTATCTGTTATTTGTTTTTAACTTTGGAAAAAATAATAATAGCAATAAGTAAATTGTGTAGCTTTAATTATTTATGAAATTTCAAAAGTTCGCAAAAAATTAGGTGCAATGAGTAACTTCCGAGCTCTTCTTGGCCCAGAATTGCGTTAGATTGCCATGACAACGATGCAAAAATACCAGTTTCAGCCAATCAGGCCGCTGCTGTTCTGTCAATTTGCACCGCTGCAACTTTGCGCCACCTGACTTGAAATTAAGCCCACAGATTATACGGGGGTGGCATCTGCCATGCAACATGTCGGCAAATCGCAAATTATCAAGCTTCAAGAACTTGAAAAACTCCCGTCTCAGGTTTGGGGTGCCTCTTTTGGGACAATTCCACCAAAATCTCACCAGACAAACCTATCCAGAAAATTTTTGTTTTGGTCAAGCGGAGCTGTCAACAAGCCGATTTCCTTCAAATTTTTGCCTGCACCGTAATTTTCCCCTAAATTTTACCCAAGATAAGCTGTTGAAACAGCGTCCTCTCAAAAACTTTCGTGAACGTCAGTTCGAGTCTAATTCTGTGGAACTCATTAAACATTTTATCAAGGAACATAATTTATTGATTTTTTGATTCTGATTCTTGTCCATTTGGATTTAGTGATGAAGGATTTTCTCTTGAGGTAGATTTTTGGACACAAATAAGTGAAAACTCTAGGTATTTGCCGACGTTTCGATTAAATTAAAATCTTTTTCAAGGCAAGTAAATAGGTCATGAGCCTTGAAAAAGATTTTAATTAAATCGAAACGTCGGCAAATACCTAGAGTTTTTACTTATTTGTGTCCAAAAATCTACCCCAAGAGAAAATCCTTCATTACTAATAATTTATTGAATATTTCAAACAAGAAATCATGAGTTTTCTTGGATTTTAATTTTCAAGCCCTTGAAATTGGTGTTTTGAGAAGTCATAATTATTACGCCACTGGATGATTGTGACTATAAATTTATCACCATCAAATTATAGATACTCATCTAAAAACTATATGTGCACAATCTGTGCGAAATCGGTCAAGCGGCTCAACAGTTGCGCCTGAAAACGATGAAAAAGAAACTCCAACTTTGAAAAACTATAACTCGGTAATGAAGCTCCACTCTGAAAACGGCAAAGATGGAACTCCATCTCTTCGTGAGAGAAACCTCTAGTATCAAGGGGATCACTTTATACTGGACATCCTGTATAGCAGCAACCAAAAATCTTTTCTCGCCAACAGAGAATCTCACATCTGTACTACACTCGATATGCAACTCCACGGAGAGTCCGTCAATATCGAGAATCTCATGTCTGCCAGCACCTATTCACTATACCGTTCACAAAAAATTGACACGCCACCATGAATATGCCTCGTTCTACTGCAATAACTCAACAGATAAAAATTGTTTTTTTCTACGGCTTCAATATCATCATTTAACAGCCAGTGTTTTGTCCCGCCAAATAAAGCGCAATCAGAAGTACTGAAAAATCCATTTAAACTGTCAGTCCACTTCCTGACCAGCATTGCACGTTGATGACATTGTTGATGTTTCATTCAGAAAACTGCAAATCATATTAGCAAACGAGTTCCATTACGCACGGGAGAGAAGTCAAAAACACGACCCGTCGATTAATTAAGAGATAAAATCTTTTGTACATAAAAAAAAACTAGAAGAAGAAGGAACATCACTGATGCTGCCTCGCTGCGGGCCAGAGCCTTGACCATCACCATATTTATAATTTATCGGAATCGGCGTAATATGACACTGCACATCTCCGATGGCTCCGGGGGAATTTTATTACACGCCGGTTAATTAAATGTCAACAAAAATTTAATGGACGTAATTAATTGAAAATTTATTATCGGTCGATAAGGATCAAAGGATATTGCCCAATAATATTCCATTCTTTGCCGCGCTGAGTGACCCAAAAGGGTTGCATTCGGGAAGCGTCATATATGCCATTAGGACATCGCAGAGAGACAAAATGGATTTTATTATTGCGTTCATAATACGGAATTAACCCCTCTCAGGACCATGACAATAAAATATCCTCGCAGTCATGCGACGTGTGTGGCATTTTAATGTTGTTGCACCACTTTGTCATAGGAGCAGTGTGTCATTTGGCCCTAATAAAATTCTGGTTTTAGAGCTTCCAAAAATTTTTATGATTAAATCCAAATGAAGAGACAAAGTATCCAATTCCAGAGACCTGCGGAATGAATAGCTCTAGATGACATCTCAATTCTCGACCGCAACAACTTTTTGATCTTCTCGGCTACTGTTGAGGGGGTTATCGTATTTCCAAGTGCGGTCGGTAGGTAATAGGTACATGGTGGTGATTTGGGTGATTCGGTAAAATTCGAAACCCTAAAAATTCACTCCGTTCAAATCAGAAGTGGTAATTTTTCCGTTCTTTTTTTGACGCTTCAATTCTTTGCCACCTATATGGTTGGAAAGATGAGACGCAGTTTTTTATGCTCGCAATCGAAACTCGTGAAAACATTTTCTACTTCGCTGAATCAAGGGAATTCATAAAAATACGACACGTCTACCTACCACCTATACACACAATACAAAATCTGTCACTTAAGAGCTGATTTGTCCTCATTCATTTTTGTAGGGAAATAGTATATTGTTTTATGAGAAGTGGAAGTTTATTCATGTTTGTGTGGTGTTTCTAGGTTGTTGAGTAATGGCAAAATCAAAGGTTGTTGTAAGAGGTGTTGCTTGTTCAATCTTTCAAACGAGAGTGCGCCATGTGAATTTTGTATTTAACATCTCATCCGATACCTTTTATTTTATTTTGGTTTCAACTGGTACACAGATTTCTATCGTCGGTAATACAGGACACTACAGTTTCATATGTTATTTGTTACGGTTTAAGGCCAGTGGAAAGTGAAATGTCAAGTAGAAAAGAAAACCTAGACGCTAGACAGTCTGAAAGCTTCGTTTAGCTAAGTGCGGCATAAAACAAAATGTGAAATGTGGGGCATTTTTCAGCGTCGACAATGACAGTAGGTACATAGGCAAATGGTGACAGACGATTTGACATTTTGTAATACCAATTGACAAACTGGAAGTCCCTGAGTGGCGAATTTTACCGTGAGCACCCCCTATGCAGTCGCCCTATTCTTAATCGATAATCAAAACTGTATTCGGAGGTTGGAACACCACCGGCTTTTTGAGTAATATAAGCAAGAAAATATGGCAATATTTGAAATCTCAGATTGTTGCCTTGTGGGATTGTGGGTTAGGGCGAGTTACTAATGACAAAGATAAATCATAAATATCATTGGTCATTGGAACATGAACAGCGCTCCATTTTGACAGCTGACAGTGCCTACACATGTACCAAAATTTCCCGAGCCTTCTCTGTCATATAAAAAAAAGTGGTGATTACTCTATTAGGTACTTTTCGTGGAAAAAATGATAACAATACTCAGGTCATCTAACGTTGGAATGTTCCAAGTTTTCTGGAAATTTTCAGATTGTATTTTGTGAAATTTAAAAATCAGGAGCAATCACCGGTGAGCAGGCAACATGTAACACTTTGCTTTCTTTCGTTATTGTTTCTGCGGAAGCAAGATGTACAGACAAAAAAGACGTTCCAGTCCTCAATTTTTAGCATCACTTCTGTCGTTTATCTTACTAGAAAAAAATACTAACATGTATGAAAAAATATACGTGGTTTGCAATTATTTTCGTATTTCTCATTTAATGCAAAGGAAAAAATCTTTTTGCAGAAATAATGCTCACTTGATGAAGGATCTGAAACGTCTACTCTGGAACTCTGATGTGAAAAATTGAGTTTGTATCTTGTTTTTACAGAAAAAATTTAAATAATGTGGGACTGTATAACTGGTTGCCTGCTCTTTGGTGAATTCTCTTAAATAGCACCTGTAGATTGCTATTTGAAAAGTTGCAAGCCGAGTTTAAATTTCCTTTTCTTTTTTCAAGAGTCATCAAAAACCGATTCTACTAACCCACTTTCAGTCGCGTCAGAAACCTTTTAATACAGTTTAGGTTTGAAAACGCCTCTCCGTAAATAGCTAAATGGTACCTTCCACTGTGTACTCTTAAATATGTTTCTCGTAAAGCAAAGTTTGTGGAAAAAATCATTTACAAACGCTAAAGACGGTAGATTTCAATTTGGGGGGCCGTAATTATCAGAAATAAAATCATTTAAGGTGGGCGCGTCCCTCGTTTTTTGTCTTGGACAGGGACTGAAACGAAAGAGGCAAGACCTAGGTGATTTCTCACCGCAATCCTGACGTGTTATTTGTTCTAGTTATTTACTTTTTTCGTTTTAATGATGATGAATATGCCTCCCGAAAAAAAATTACTCCAACTATATACTCCTCAATTTTGATATCACATACGAAACAAATTCATCATCATTGACCATTCAAATTTTTGATATGCACATATAATTAAATATGTTGTCTGAGATGTGCCTTGTCGCCCAATGTTTAATTATTTTTGAATTAGTCATGCGGAAAAAATATACCTAACAATATCTCAATCCCAAGAGCTTACGCACTCATATACTGTATAACTATGTATATATTTTTAATTAAATTAAAAGTTTTTTTTCGATAAAAAATTAGCCGGATTGAATCGGATTTAGCTGAAAACGTCTCAATGAAATGAAGTAATTTTTGGCGTAAATGTGAGATTGCAAGCACCTGCATTATGTCTCATGAATATGCATGCACAAGAAAGTTCCTCGAGTGCAGTTGCATGGCCAAATACTGAACTCGTCCTTATCGGGCCTGCATTTTTCGGCAGGTGATGGTCCACGCGGTAATTCCTTTTTAATTTCCCGTGAGCGTTATTTATCGCCGGCCCGTTCCTTTCCCTCACACTTGATCCATAATTCCCTCACACATTTTTCCCCTTTCTTCGGACACTTTTGTTTTTTTTTGTCACCCCTAAAGATTTTTGTTTTATCACCTCAAATTCGACATTTTTCAGCTTGAATACTCTCGTTTTAATTTGATCCGCGATAGGGCTTCGGGACCTTTGTGTCTGGCTACCTTAATTGCTACCGTTGAGAAACTATTCGGACCTAAAAATGCCACGTCAGAAATTCAGAGCAATATCGGAATGCAACCACCTGAGCGATCCCGCTGATTATTTCTGGGGTAAAAATCGAGGTAAAAATTCTTCAATTCAACTTCTAGGTGATGTACGTTAGTAAATTCTCCAATTCCTGAAACGGAAACTTTGGTAGATTATATGGCGCTTTTATACCGATGTATATACTTACTTAATTAAAAAAAGCGTATCTATACATGTTTTTTATGTGTTCAGTGCCTGACTTGATAATATGCAAATGGCCACGTGCTCCAAATCGATTTCAAATGTAAATTATGTTAGTGCTCACAAAAATCCACGCAGGATTTTTTCTATAGCCACAGTTCCAAATTTCAAGTTTTTGCCGTCGCAGCTTTATTAAATCGGAATAAATCCACGGATTATGGTCGTAAATCAAAAGGCGTTCACCTCTCCGTTTTTTCTCGTCCACACTATACTATCCAAAAGCTCCGATTCCTTGGACGTGTTGATGTTGAGGCGAAATTTGAAAATTTCTGGCATATTTACATGAAAATATGTGTATTTACATGTAATTCGGTGGGTATGTAAATACAACCGGCAGATAAATAAACTCGGGCGATATAATATTTTATAACATCTCGCTGGTGTTTGAATATTAATGTCATCTTGCGGCTGTCATTGGTGTACTGGTCGAGAGATACAAGCACAAAGGCGTGAGAACGGACAGTAATAACTTTCATTATGAATACTAATGAGTTGGAGAGGAGTTTTCAGGAATTTCAGGAATTAATTTCGATTTTTGCAGACTCGCAAACCAGTTTGCGTGGTCTGGATCTTTCGATGAGCATCATTCTCTTTAATATTGACTGTCGGCAACTATATTTACGGAATAAGGAAACGTTTTTAGTTTTCTGAGAGTATTTGGGCTTTATTATTTAGATGTCGGTTCTTCAGATTTCTGTTTCTGCATGTATCTCTGTTTTTGAGGACGTATGCAAGGGCTAAGCTTATTTTTTTTGCTCTATTCCACAATTTTTGTTATATAATTTTTTTATTAGATACGTATATGGTGCATTAGTGAAATGGAGAACCGGACTACCTAAAGGTATACGTGTATCCGTTTTTCATGACTAAACTAACAAGTCAAACCTAGCGAAACATGTTTTTACCTCAGAAAGCTTGACGCTAAATAATCAATTACCTATAGGTATGAGAAATAACTATTCGGTCCCATTTTTCAAGTTTCTATACTTTATCAAAACTTAGTCATAAACTTGATGCTGATGGATCCGTTGGAGGCGCACCTTTTTCGCTCATCTATAATATACTTACATAATTAAAGGGGTGCAATACTAATACTGACGCAACGATTTTTTTTTTTCGTTCTAGCTTGGCTACCAATCGAAATAACAGAATACTATCATTAAAGCACGTACGACAATGGGCTTTAATGCACAATAGAGTGCGCACGTGAAATGACAAAGCATTAGAACCACCCCTAATCCAACGGGTATGACTGGAAACACACAACGCGCTCGTCAACTTTGACGGCACGTTCCAGCCATCAACCCCCGAAATATCCGCGACGAGGGGGTTATATTCTCAATAATGGAAGAGAACGAGGGGGAGGAGGCACGGAGGACGAAATGCCGGCTCATTAGCCACCACTTCAGAACTCTATGCCTGAATATGTATGCGTCTACGCAAGTGATATCTGAAATGTTAGTGGTTGGTTTTTCAGGCAGGTTCATCGTTTAATCCAACATTCGAGTCTCTGCCTCCAACTCTAAGCTCTGTACTTATCAAGAGGGACGAAAGGCATATTTCATGAATACACCGTTTTTTCAGGTTTCCTCACCAACTAAGTGAGATATCGAACTTCCGTTAGGTGAAAACTCAGGCATCATTTTTCAAGATTTTCTCAGAGTTGTCATATTTTTTTTCGAAAGGGGGGAGAATGTGGTGAAAAAATTGTCGCAGAATTTGCAAAACCAGTGCCTAGGCCCCTACGCCCTACGTGGCAGAATTTTGATATACTTACTTACCTACTTGAAACTTCATTCTTGAATGCTACGAAAACCTGAAACGGTTGAGTTTTCGTAAGTATAAAATATGCAGGTATACAAGGTAGGTATATAGGGATAGGGATAGGGATAGGGTACGTGAGGGTAAACTTCCGCATTTTTTGAGTTTTGATTTTTTTCAGACTGCCAGAACTGACAATTCAACTCAAAATTGAAAATGATGTGCAGCTTAGCTATCTATGTCAAATAAGCAATGATTCCAGAAACTCAAAAACAAATGTATCAAGTTGAGAATAAAATTGTCGAATATGTGCAAATGCGAATCGTTGTGTCATCAACATTGATTTTATTGACAAAACCATCGCATAAAATGATATGTTTAGAAAAAAAAAATACAGTGCTCAACAATTGAAGTGGAACACCTAAAACTTTTGGTCAAATTGAAATGGTCGTATTTTCTCAAGCAAAATCCGAATCGCAATAAGTTTTTTTCCCTGGACAGCTAATGTCTTAGACTAAAGCATGACATAATTCTTTTTTTGTTACAAGCTTTTCATATTATTTATACAGGGTGTAGTAGTGAGGTACTGCAAAAAATGTAAAGTTTTTGCACCCCTCCCGATCCGCGAAAACATTTTTTTGAATTTTTCCAACTTGTTCTGGAGAAACTTTGAACCCATACCTCGAAACTGTTTTTTGGGTTTTTGTTTATCTCTGTTATTTACAGGGTGACCTCAAAAAAGTTATATTTTAGGCTTTCAATGGTAACTTCTTTCATTGTTATCCGATTTTAACTTTTTTGGCTCATATTGAAGCTGAAACTTCAGGCAAGAACAGTGTGTGGTCAAAACTCATTGAAGACAACAATTAAATATAAGGGGATGTGTCAAAAGTGACCCGAATGGAAAACAGCTTCCGACTTTTCGTTTAATAACAGATAAGAACAAATTGAAACGTGCCTTCAAAGGATCCGCTAATTCGGACCATTTTGTTCTGCTTTTTACGCTTTAGTTGTCCAAGATAATGTCCGTGGTTGAACCGAAACTTGACTGCGTGTTTCCGCGACTATTCCACACAACATACTTCTGACCAATCAATACGTTTGAAACCTTCGAAGTTTGACCAATGAAATTAGTTTTATACTGATAAAACACGACCTTCGTACAGTTTTATACTGATAAAACTGTGCCTTCCTTTTTATAAATAAACATTATGCTTGATTTAAAAAGTTCCTGAAAATCGTGCCTCCTATAAGCATTTCAAGCGTCACCTACACACAGTGACACCGCTTCCATAAGAATTAGAATTGCAATCGGTATATATACTCATCCCTTGTGTACAACTAGAGGTGAGATGTAGTTTACTATATTTGTGAAATACCACACTTGGGCAGTTTCTAATTCAAATAAGTAGCAATAATTTTGATCTGCAATGATTATCCATGGACCATTATGTAATTTCTGTTTGTTATAATTGCCGCATTATTATTATTTTTGTCACAACGGCACCGTACGTCGCCGTAGGTTAGGTAGCCCAGGCCACCCTCCTACACAGCTGACACATTGACAATGAATGACATCCGCAATCCGCGCGGGGCACAAAATCGCAGATTCAGCCACAAAAAGGACCTGTTCATCACTTCTGGAAGGTTATAGTTATAGTTTGCGGCCAATGTGGTTTGGTTTTTTGAAAGGCAAAGCTTTGGAAGACGTTTTCACGTTAAAAAGCACAATAATAATTTAAATATTAGCTGTTCGTTACATTGTAAGTGCACTTGATTTCCAAAGCAACTTGATTGAATTAGCATGACCTCATGATGGTGTCACAACGCCAAAAAACAATTCTTATTTTGGATATAGGGTGGATTTGGGATCAAAACGTTCTTATATTTTACTAAATTTCACGTTTTGTGGAATATTCTCCGCAAATACCAGTCGAGCTAATACGAGTTTTATCAAAATTTTCGAACTGTTTCTCAAGCTTTGTTTTCATGAAGCAATTCAACTCGTGCAAATGGTCACTTTATTATCAAAGACAAAAACACTCCAGCTACGCTGTCGGGTTTTTTTCAGATAATAAAGTGACCATTTCACACTCGGTGAATTTCTTGAAAACAAAGCTTTCGAGATAGTTCGAAAATTTTATCGATAAAACTCATAGCTCTTGTGGTATTACATACGACTATTCCACACAACATACTTCTGACCAATCAATACGTTTGAAACCTTCGAGTTGAACCAATGAAATTAGTTTTATACTGATAAAACACCACCTTCGTACAGTTTTATACTGATAAAACTGTGCCTTCCTTTTTATAAATAAACATGATACTTGATTTAAAAAGTTCCTGAAAATCGTGCCTGCTATAAGTCTTTCAAGCGTCACCTACACACAGTGACACCGCTTCCAAAAGTGGTGGTATTGCAATCGGTATATATACTCATCCCTTGTGTCCAACTAGAGGTGAGATGTAGTTTACTATATTTGTGAAATACCACATTTAGGCAGTTCCTAATTCAAATAAGTAACAATAATTTTGATCTGCAATGATTATCCATGGAACATTATGTAATTTCTGTTTGTTATAACTGCCGCATTATTATTATTTTTGCCACAACGGCACCGTACGTCGCCGTAGGTAAGGCAGGCCAGGCCACCCTCCTGCACAGCAGTTGTCACATTGACAATGAATGACATCCGCAATCCTCGCGGGGCACAAAATCGCAGATCTAGCCACAAAGAGGACCAGTTCATCACTTCTGTAAGGTTATGGTTATATTTTGCGGCCAATGTGGTTTCGTTTTTTGAATGGCAAAGCTTTGGAAGACGTTTTTACGATTGAGAAGCACAATAATAATTGAAATATTAGCTGTTTGTTGGAATGTAAGTGCACTTGATTCCCAAAGCAACTTGATTCAATTAGCATGACTGCATGACAGTGTCACAACGCCAAAAAACAATTCCATTTTACTTTCCCGGCCCGTCCAAGGTAAGTTACTTTCCCGGCCCGTCCAAGGTAAGGGAAAGTTATGTAATGATGCAGGATGCAGGAGAAACGTTCTGACACGATAGCTGCCGAACCGATAATCTGATTGACTTGAAATTTGGTATACAGACAGGGTCTTGCTGGTAAATGAGCTCATTAGTTTTTGGCTGTCATCTGTCAAACGGAAATGTCACTATCAAAAAATGACAGAAGCTATATCTCACAGAACTTGACTTTCAAAATGCCGTTTGAAAGCCCATGAAAAACTGTATTCAGAATGGTTAAAATATTGCCCTATCTGTCATCTGTCAAAAAATTAAAGATGTCAAAGTTTAAAACTGTACCATTCAATTATCCAAAATCTATCCGATGAATTGGGACCAAATTTGGCAGAAAGCAACAAAACATAAGAGTCAAATTAAGTCTGCAGTTGCAATTTTCCACCATTTTCCCGTCGGGCGTTATGAATTTTCAAAATTTCTCCTAGCCGTTGCCACCCGAGAGAACGACTTGCCCGGATTTCCACCAGGATGACTCGATTTTGATGCAGAACTCCCCTCAAAAATTCATTCCTGCTCGAGGATCGACTTTTTTCGAGAAATTTTGACTGATATCGGAAATAGATTGAACTGGGCGTCTTGTAGATCTATTTTTAAAATAGACACAGGTTCGGTTTTCCGACGGTAATTTTTTCAATAACAAATTTGCACATATCGTGAATTTGAAAAAACTGCAGCGTAAACTTCAACATGCGGTGAGGGTATATGGGTGAGCCACACGAAATATTCATTTTAGGTACAGACATGCTGCGAATGAAAGTTGGAGAAAAGATTGAATTAATTTTTAAAGGAAAAATTGTCACAATCGGACCCACAGTTTTCGAGTTTTCCTCTCTGGAAAAACTGCAAATTTTCCAACTTTTCATTCCGCGAACAGATTTCAACCATTTGTTATTAAGGAATAGATAACTGGTTGTTGAACATTTTCGAACAATTTTTCTCCAATTTTCTGGAAATTTTCCTGCTGGGAATATAAAACCGGCCTCGGTTATCGAGACCGGACTTAGATGATGGAGCTTAAAGTGGAGCTTGATTGGCGATTTCCACAATAAGATGATTTGGAAGAAAAATTGAGGTTTGCTCTGAAAATTCAAATTTTCCTGACAAAATTTTCTATTTCCTGCAAATATTTTCAATCTTTCTCTCCATTCTTACTTCCCATCCGAAGGGACGTTCCGATCAAAGTCATTACCGCCGGGAAAGTTTTGTGTCGCCCACAACAGATTTTTTGATATGGGGTGGAGTTGAAATCAAAACGTTTTTATATTTTGATTTTCACGTTTTGTGGAATATTCTCTGCAAATACCACTCGAGCTAGTACGAGTTTTATCAAAATTTTCGAACTGTTTCTCAAGCTTTGTTTTCATGAAGCAATTCAACTCGTGGAAATGGTCACTTTATTATCAAAGACAAAAACCCTCCAGCTACGCTGTCGGGTTTTTTTCAGATAATAAAGTGACCATTTCACACTCGGTGAATTTCTTGAAAACAAAGCTTTCGAGATAGTTCGAAAATTTTATCGATAAAACTCATAGCTCTTGTGGTATTTAGTCGTCGCGGTACGAGCCTAAAATCGTCCAAGTTCTGCACTTCTAACGATTTCGATTATTTTTGGCACAGATGATCATTGGACCTATTCAAGCGTTTTGACCCGCAGCACCACTAAATTTGCCCCTCAGGAACGGAGGGGTGGGGGTATCTTCAGAATTTGAAGCTCCAGGTCTGGTATGGTCCAATGAAGAGCCACAAAGGCAAGTGAGTAGTCATTTCCGAATGATTTTCATCCGCTGATGTCGATTCTCACGTGAAAAGTGAGTTGCGCTGTCATTTGACAAAGATAATTGGTAATAATAAGAGATAAGGATGAAATCAAGTGGTCATTTACTGAACTCTGTAGAAACTTGTTTTTTGTGATAAATACATGAAACTTAGTAGGGCTGTTCATTATTACTTACTTTCCAAATATGGAGGGAGCACCACGCGTTCCGACGCATGACGTCGCGACGCAATATCAAAAAACATAGTGGTCGTCATCTCCAAAATAGTCGATATATTATCATAGTTTATTTGATTTCTTTCATCAAACCATATGCTTCCGAGATTCAATAACATATTTCCGTCGACTTGGGGAAACGGTGGGCTACCAGTGGTAAGTCAGGTGTCTGCTAGAGGGAGCTGTGAGGTTTCTTCACCTCCAAATTTCCACGGTCAACATCTTCGGATAAAACTATTTTAAGTTTGTCCATACGAATAATTATGTCATCTGGTCAACATTCTCAATGTTTCGTCCTTCTAAGGACTCCTCAGTATGGTTTATACAGATTTCGCAACCGCGCGAGATCATTCAGACTACCTAGTAAAGTAACCGATTCTGGAATACCGTTTTGTTTGAAATGGGTAAAAAAGGAGTAAATGCAATTTCTGTGATTCTAGTGTTAGGGTATGAATAAAGTCTCGGATATGAATGAAGTAAATACGTCTGAAAAAAGCACCAATATCAAAAACTTGAATTCTTGAATTCGATTCCCGGCACAGTGCTTTGTGCTATAGAAACAAAGTTTCTTAGCTTGTGATATTTGGGAATCAAATTCAGCAAACTCGTATGACAAAAGAAATGCCAATAAGGATAAAAACAACAAATAAACAAACAATAATGGTTCAATCATTTGATACGGCCTCATACAAAGCGATTTCTTTTCTCCAGTACGGTGGCATCGATATTGACAGGCGATCATCGTTATAATAATTTATAGTTTAGTTTGTAAGAGTTCTTTAACCGAGTATGTACCTAATATGGTACAACATTAAAGATCACTTTTTTCCAGTACTAAAAAGTACCTTTCTGAGTGCCTTTCATTTGATCGCTAGATCTGTATAAACATACTGAGGAGTCCCTAGAAGGACGAAACACGAGAAATGTTAACCAGATAACATATTCGTAGGCACAGACTTCAAAATAGTTAGTTTAATCTTCGGTTTTATCCGAAGATGTTGACCGCGGAAATTTGGGGGTGAAGAAGCCTCACAGTTCCCCTTACAGGCACCTGGTTCACCACTGGTAGCCCACCGTTTCCCCAAATCGACAGAAATATGTTATTGAATCTTGAAAGCATATGGCTTGATGAAAGAAATCAAAGAAATTATGATATTCCTATCGACTGTTCTGGAAATGGCGACGATTGTTTTTTGATATTCCGTCGCGACGTCATCCGTCGAAACGCGTGGTGATCCCTGCATATTTGGGAAGTGAGTAATAATGAGCCAAGTCACACCAAGTTTCATGTATTTATCACAAAAAACAAGTTCCCACAGAGCTCAATAGATGACCACTTGATTTCATCTTTATCTCTTATTATTACCAATTATCTTTGTCAAATGATTGCGCAACTCATTTTTCACGTCAGAATCGACATCAGCGGATGAAAATCATTCGAAAATGACTACTCACTTTCCTTTGTGGGTCTTCATTGGACCATACTAGACCTGGAGCTTCAAATTCTGAAGATACCCCCACCCCTCCATTCCTGAGGGGCAAATTTGGTGGTGCTGCGGGTCAAAACGCTTGAATAGCTCCAATGATCATCTGTGCCGAAAATAATCGAAATCGTTAGAAGTGCAGAATAATTTGGTGTACCGCTACGACTAATTATATACGATAAAATCGCATCCTTTATTTACCTGTAGGCGACCGTAACCCAAGTTACAAGATTCAGAACTGGCAGGTATACGTGTTTTATTGTCAAGGAGAATTTTTGGATTATTGTAGAAAGTTAAAAATGTCTCTTCACTTGTATAATATTTTATTTTGCTCGACGCGTTTCGAGACTCTTATTTATAGTCTCATTTTCAAGAGCAAGTAAATGGTGAATAGATATAAAATGTAAAAAGTCATGAGTGAAAAAATCATCCCAAGTTTTGATTCTACCACGGAAATTTCTTGGACAACTAAAGCAAGATGCAGATCGAAATGGTTCAAATTAGCGGATCCTTTGAGGACAAGTTTCAATTTGTTTTCGTCTTTCATCAAACAGATACTCGGAAGCTGTTTAACATTCGGGTCGCTTCTGATACGTCCCCTTATATTAAATTATTGTTTTCAATAAGTTTTGACCTTACAACGTTCTCGCCTGAAGTATCAGCTTTAATATCAGCTAAAGATGTTGGAAGTCGGATAACAATGAAAGAAGTTATCATTGAAAGTCTAAAATTTCACTTTTTTGAGATTACCCTGTAATTAACACAGCTAGACAAAAACCCAAAAAACCGTTTCGACGTATGGGCTCATAGGCCAGTCAAATTAGAACAAATTTTTCCGTTTGAAGGAAAAAACTGTTGGAGTTTTGGAAAGTTGACAGTAATGTCCGGTAAGGTGTACTGTTAAACATACTAAAAGTCCCCAACTCTACCTATTGAGCTCGAGCCGCCATCTTGGAAAAATGGTCCTTCGATCCAATTTTCTGCTCATATTCCGCTAATCATCAGAGATATTCAATTAAGTTTCATGAAAAATCGAGGCTATAAAATTGCCCACAAAAATTGTTTCATACCGATTTTTTTCTCGTATATGTTGATATTAATAAAATTAATTTAACAAAAAAAAAATCAAAAAATTAGCGATTTTTTGCCTATGGCTAAAGATATTGTCTTCAAAATTTGTGAAGATGTTGGCAGTTCACATCAAAGCTAAACGTAATAGTTGAGATAGGAAAAAAAAATTGCGAAAATATTTTTTTATTTTTTTTTTCAAATCAAGCAAAATATTGATTTTCGAGTTTGACATTTCCAACAGGGCGGAGTGGAGGTTTCAATAGAACATGAATCAGTTTTGATATTTACATATTGTAAGACAAGATTTCATCAGTATTGTGCCTTCACGAGCTTCTGGAATGCTCGATATGAATTAAACTAAAAGAATAATATCTAAGTCCAAAAAGTGTTGTCGATTGGTTATAAAGGAAACATTTTGAAACAAAAGACATCAGCAAAGGATATACAGGAGGTCCAAAGGTTATTCAACTGTATATGAGCCCCATATTGATGTGCCTTATCCAAAATAGTACAAAAGAATCAATCAAAATGTTAAAATCCACCCTGTATAACAAAAAGTAACGATACAAAATTGAAGTAGTAATGCGTACCTGGTGCCAAAAATACAGCCTTTACATTGCTGAAAAAAAGAACAAAATTGATCGATTTATTTGGAAGTTATTAGTCCTCAAACTTGACTTTACAAATTTCAGCCAGTGAAATAGGGAAAAGTAGAGAGAAGTAACTGTCGGAGTTTCAGGAATTTGACAGGGATGTTCGCTAAAATATACTAATAAACATACTAAAAGTCCCCGCCACTACCTGTTGTGCTCGAGCCGCCATCTTGGAAAAATGGTAATAAATTTGATCGAAGGACCATTATTTCAAGATGGCGGCTCAAGCGCAACAGGTACTGGCGGGGACTTTTAGTATGTTTATTAGTATACTTCAGCGAACATCCCTGTCAAATTTCTGAAACTCCGACAGTTACTTCTCTCTACTTTTCCAAATTTCTCTGGCTGAAATTTGTAAAGTCAAGTTTGAGGACTAATAACTTTCAAATAAATCGATCAATTTTGTTCGTTTTTTCAGCAATGTAAAGGCTGTATTTTTGGCACCAGGTGAGCTCTACTACTTCCATTTTGTGTCGTTACTTTTTGTTATACAGGGTGGATTTTAACATTTTGATTGATTCTTTTGTACTATTTTGGATAAGGCACATCAATATGGGACTCATATACAGTTGAATAACCTTTGGACCTTCTGTATATCCTTTGCTGATGTCTTTTGTTTCGGAATGTTTCCTTCAGAACCAATCGACAACACTTTTGGGACTTGGCGATTATTCTTTTAGTTTAATTCATATCGAGCATTCCAGAAGCTCGTGAAGGCACAATACTGATGATTTCTTGTCCTACAATATGTAAATATCAAAACTGATTGATGTTCGATTGAAACATTTACTCCGCCCTGTTGGAAATGTCAAACTCGAAAACCAAATTTTTGCAAAATTAAAAAAAAAATTAAAAAATATTTTCGCAATTTTGTTTTCTATTTCAACTGTCACGTTTAGCTTTGATGTAGACTGCCAACATCTTCATAAATTTTGAAGACAATATCTCTAGCCATAGGCAAAAAATCGCTTTTTTTAAATTTTTTTTTGTTAATTTAATTTAATTAATATCAACGGATACGAGAGAAAAATCGGTATAAAACAATTTTTGTAGACCATTTCATAGCCTTGATTTTTAATGAAACCTAATTGAATATCTCTGATGATTAGCGCAATATAAGCAGAAAACTGGATCGAAGGACCATTTTTCCAAGATGGCGGCTCGAGCTCAATAGGTAGAGTTGGGGACTTTTAGTATGTTTATCAGTACACCTTACCGGACATTGCTGTCAAATTTCCAAAACTCCAACAGTTTTTTCCCTCCAGCTTTCCTTATTTGACTGGCCTATCAATGTTTTTCCAGAACGAGTTGAAAAAATTTGAAATTTTTTTTTCGCGGATCGGGAGAGGTGCAAACTTTACATGTCTTGCAGTACCTCACTACTTCACCCTGTATAAATAATGTTACGATATTTCCGCGTACGGGTTCGAATATAATTGAGACGAACTTTTAAAACACACACTGTTTATTTCTGCGTGCTACTACAATAAATGCCAACAATTATAGCTTGGGATTATGTCGCAGGTACTTCGCTTGTTGTCACTCACTATCTAATTCATTACTGCCGCGAGCTCCCGGCTGACGCCTTATATAAGGCCTCCGAATAATGTTCCCGAAGTTTCTGTCTGCTTCCAGCAAATTCCATGAGGGTCTGGCATATGCGGTTTCTAGATCATTCCTGAATAATCGCACACGTTACCTGTATGCTTTCCATGTGTTCTGAAATCTGCGCCTCCGCCAAAGTGGACTGATGTGCCTTGATCGAACGTTCAAGTCCCCATTGGGTTCACATACAAGAACGCTCTGGAATGCACGAGATTGCTCCAGACTCCTACACTGCGATCTAATGGTGGAAAGATCGAGAAACATCGAGTGTTTACCTATATGTACAAGATCGCCGCTCGTAACACTGCCCCCCTCTTAAGCCTGTTCGTCCCGAATAGGCTCATCGTTACTCCCGGAGTAACGTGCAAGGCGATCAAGGTGGACAACTTTCATCTTGGCTCTCGGGGCTCGCTGGATTCTGTACACGACGTCATTGATCCTCTTGACTACCGTGTACGGCCCTTCCCACGACGGATGCAACTTCGGAGACCTCCCCTTCTTTCGTTGAGGATTGTACAACCAGACCAAGTCACCAGCCTGAAATCCCGTGGGGTTCGCCTTCAAGTCGTAACGGGTCTTCATTCGGTCGGTCGCGATTCGAATCCGGTTTCGAACCAACTCGTGGATGTCACACATTCTTTGCCTCAGGTCGTCGACGTATTCGGGGATGTCTTTCGGATCATTCTCCGGCGTGCCAAATTGCAAATCGCAGGGGAGGCGAAGCTCTCGGCCAAAAAGAACACGTGCTGGTGTTTCCCCTGTGGTGTCGTGAATGGCAGCGCGATACGCCATCAGAAAAATCGGCAGATGACGATCCCAGTCTCTCTGATGCTCGTCGACGACCTTTGACAGGTGCTGCTCCATCGTCCGGTTGAACCGTTCAACCATTCCGTCGGACCGTGGGTGAAGGGGCGTCGTCCTGGTCTTCTGTATTCCGAGTAGAGTACAGATACCTTGGAACACGTTGGACTCGAAGTTTCGTCCCTGGTCTGAGTGTAGCTCCAGAGGTACTCCGAAGCGGCTTATCAGATTGTCCACCAGCACCCTTGCCACTGTAGAAGCCTCTTGGTTGGGCAGGGCGTACGCTTCTGGCCACTTGCTGAAGTAGTCCATGGCAACCAGGATGTATTTGTTGCCATCTTCCGTTGTCGGGAACGGGCCAGCCACATCGATCGCGATGCGTTCAAAAGGCGCTCCAACATTGTAAGTCTTCAGCTCCCCTCGGCTGCGAGTTCTTGGTCCTTTGCTGGCCGCACAAACCTCGCACTGGCGACACCATGTTTCCACGTCGTTCCGGCAGTTCACCCAGTAGAACCGCTCGCGCACCTTGGCCAACGTTTTGTTCACACCAAGGTGCCCTCCAGTGACGCCATCGTGCATCTCCTTCAGGACCTCTCTCACTCTCTTCTTGGGAAGCACCAGTTGAACCATCTCCTTCTTTCCATCAGGACTCTCCCAGACTCTCTTCAGCAGCCCATTCTCTATCCTCAGAGAATTCCACTGAGCCCAAAGAGCTTTGAATTCGGGTCCTTCTCCAGATATCTCGGCCCATTCCGGTCTGTCCTGGCCAAGTTCTTTCCTTTCAGCAAGCGTACCGATGGCTGGGTCCTCACGCTGCTCCTTCTTGAGCTCAGCCGTAGTCCAATTTCTCGGGGTGTCGAAAACGATTGCCTTGACTTCGACGTTCCCATTCTGCTGGTCTACTCTCTTGCAGTGCTTACAGTCTTCGTTGCATGGTCTTCGAGAAAGAGCATCCGCGTTGCCATGACTTCTTCCAGGGCGGTGTTGGACCTTGAAGTCATATTGCTGCAGTTTCTCGATCCACCGTGCCAACTGTCCCTCGGGATTCTTCAACTGCAGTAGCCATTTCAGGGCAGCGTGGTCAGTCCTCACCAAAAATTTCCGGCCATAGAGGTACTGGTGAAAGTGATCGACAGCTTTCACTATGGCCAGTAGCTCCCTACGCGTCACGCAGTAGTTCCTTTCAGGCTTGGACAACACCTTGCTGTAGTACTCCACTACTCGCTCTTGGCCCTGCTGGTGTTGTGACAGCACTGCTCCAATTCCGGTGTTGCTGGCATCAGTGTCCAAGATGTATTGTCCATGCAGTTGAGGATATGCCAGGATGGGACTCGAACACAATGCAATCTTCAGAGTCTTGAATGAGCTTTCGCACTCTTTGGTCCACAGGAATGACGCACGGTCTTCAGTCAGTTTGTGCAAGGGCTTAGCAATGTCAGCGAACTTCTCCACAAATCGCCGGTAGTATGTGCATAAGCCCAAGAAACTTCTGACTTCATGCTGATTTCTTGGTCGCGGCCATTCTCGGACAGCATCCAATTTCGCTGGATCGGTTTCGATTCCTTCCGACGACACTACGTGCCCCAAAAATTTGACTTGCTTCTGGAAGAGCACGCATTTCTTTGGGTTGAGCTTGAGATGTGCACCTTGAAGACGTCGAATTACCTCCCGGAGGTTCTTCAGGTGCTCCTCGAAGGTTCGACCGATGACCATCACGTCGTCGAGGTAGACTAGGCAAGTTTCCCACGTAAGACCTCGCAAGACGCACTCCATTAGACGTTCAAACGTGGCAGGTGCGTTGCAAAGTCCAAACGGCATCACAGTAAACTGATAAAGGCCGCTCCCAGCGGAAAACGCCGTCTTCTCTTTGTCGTCGTTGTGGAGTCCCACTTGCCAGTAACCACTCTTCAGGTCAAGCGTCGAAAACCATCTCGATCCAGACAGCGTGCTCAAAGTGTCGTCAATCCGAGGAAGTGGATAGCTGTCTTTCTTCGTCACATCATTGAGTTTGCGGTAGTCTACGCAAAATCGTGTACTACCGTCTTTCTTCGTGACCAAAACAACCGGTGAAGACCATGGGCTCGTCGATTCTTCGATCACGCCTTCATCCAACATGTTTTTCTAGAGCTTCGACACCTCTTCTTGCTTCGCCAATGGTAGGCGCCGGGGAGCCTGTCGGATCGGTGCGGCGTTCTCAGTGTTAATCCGATGTTGAATCACGTTGGTCCTTCCGGTAGGGTTACCTTCCATGGCAAAGGCTGCAGCTTCTTCCTGGATGAATTGCGTCGCAAGCTCCTTCTCCTTGCCACTCAGATGTTTCCAGTCAGGCGAGAACATCTCCACTAGCTTTTTCTCTAAGAGCTTGGGAGTCGCAGCCTTTGTCGATATGTCTTCACAACGTGAGATCCACTCTACGGGTTCACACTTGCCCAGGGTCTCTCCTTCCTTGATTGTTTTGCTCGTCTTGTTCGGGTTAATGACTCTGATCGGGATTTTTGTCTTGTCCATGTTGATTAATGTCTTAGCCATGATGCAGCTGGCAGCTGTGTCGGGTTCAGCAATGCCGGCGACATGTCCTCCAGGTTGTCCGCTTAATGTTGCCCACACGATTTTCTCGGAGTTAGCGGCTACACGAACGGTTTCAGCCGAAAGTAGGCGGATTTCTTCAGCGGCCTTCATGGATGTTCTAAGCGCCAATTCCTCGTTCCCGATTTTCAACGTCCGCTGTCCAACATCCAGGATGAATCCGTACTTATCCATCAAGTCCAGGCCAAGTATGAAGTCGTCAACAATGTCAGCGACCAGGAACTTTTCTCGCAGAAGAAATCGTCCGAAGCGAATGCTTACTTCAGCTTCTCCGTGCAATGTAGCAGACTCTCCGGTAGCTGTAGTCAAACGAGCGCCGTCCCTCAGTGGCACAATGTGTTGCTGTCGAAGAATTCCTCGTCGAACGATTGACTTCGTGGCTCCCGTATCGATTACGAACACGCAATCGTCCTCGTCAAGCTTTCCACTGAGAAGAAGGCTATTGGGTGACTTCTGCAGCAGTGAGACGGAGTAACTCCTGGGGCATTGAGGACTGCCAGCCAGCGTGCGCCCCTTAGCGCTAGCTGGAATTAGTTTTCCTGATAGCGTCTATCAGGGCTGGGAGTTCTCCGTCCCGGTGTGGACCGGTCACTTGAACTCGACCTTTGCCTGCAGTCTCGAAGCAGATGTCCCGGTTTTCTACAGCCGAAGCAACGCGGTCTTCCTCCAGCTCGTGGCTCGCCTTGGGGTCTGTTCCGAGACATGGCGCTAAGAAGTTCCTCAAACATCTCCTTCACCGATTTCTCGGAAGGATGTGATGCTCCGGATTCATCAAAGTTCACCTCTCTAAGACGATGAGGGCGCGATGCATCTTTAGCAGCCTCGATGCGAATAGCTTGGATGAGTGCGTCGCTGATGTTGGCTGGATTGCTGATCATGACCATCTGACGCAGATCTGGATCTCTTATTCCGCCCATGAAAGTTTCCTTGGCGATGTCGGCCAAAACATCCGCTGGATGGGCTGGATAGGCCAGGTGAACCAGCCTCAGGACTTCGGATTCGAATTCCTGAAGGCTTTCTCCGCTCTTTTGTGTCCTGGCCTTCAGCTGGGTTTGATGGATCTGCCGCACATGATTGTCCCCATACCGAAGCTCAAGGACCCTCGTCAGTTTGGCAAAGTCCTTCTGCTCACTTTCAGGAATCGTCTGGAGCAGCTCCAATGCTGGGCCTTTGAGAGCCAGGACTAAAGCTGTGGCTCTCTCATCGTCGCTCCATCCGTTTGCTTCGGCAGCGGCATCGAACTGCCTCTTATAGGTTGTTCATGGGCTTTTCCCATCGAAATTTGGCAGCTTCACACGTTGGACACCCGCTGAACTGACAATCGCAGCACTGGCGGCGGTTTTCTGAACCTGTTGCTCCAGCTTCGTTATATTGGCCTTCACCGCTTCCACCTCTTTTTCTACCATCGCAACCATTTTCTCTTCCAGCTGTAACGTAATTTTTGTAAATTAGTCCTTTTTCTCAAATTCCCATTATGTTGGTACAGCTTCGTCGTGTTGTGAGTTGATTCGTTTTCTATAAAGAAAACTATGAGAAGAATTGAATTTGTTTCACGAATTTAATCTATAATTTGGCGTAGGTACTAACCTTGTTTTGGCAAATCGCAGATGCAAGTTTATGCACATTGTTTTGTCGCATCGTTACCCCGAGAGGTATACGCTAACACCGGCGACCGTGGCAGATAATATTCCTTCATCTGGATTTCGAAGTTGGGCATTCATCCTGATTGATTTCGTTCTTCGATTGGTTAGTAAATAAACAGACAAATTCGCTTATCTGACCTTGACGCCAACCTCAAGCGTAAAGTAACTAGGTTTTTGAGATCTTTTTTCGAACTTGGCCGGCGGCGGCAAAAAGGGGATTCGATATCTTTTGATGGTAGTGAGAAGGCGCTTCTGGAACATTCCTTTACGCAAATTTAGATATTTCTGGTAATTTTGGAATAATTTGTTGTAATCGAACGCATAGTGGAATTATTGGCCATTGCGGATATAATCCAGAGCACCTACTTTCGGGTTTTGTGCAAATCCTGAGCGACTTTCGTCGGATTTAAATCTCCTATCCACTTCTACGATTTTCGAGAAATCACTGTTGTCGTCTGGGGTAAGGTTCTTAATATTTATCGAAAAACGCGTCATGAGATCGTCCTTTTTGTATTTTAGGTATTTCCCTTGAATAAATAATTATTGTGCAGACGAAACAAGAATTGACTGATTGCGACCGTCGATCTTCAACAGCGTCTAAACCTGCAGCTATTTACGCTTACCAGCTTGCTTCGAAAATTATTGTATTCACGAAAAGCCGTCTAACATCGAAGGTATTTCCATATCGGTCGGATTCTGGAGGCATCAGGTTGAAAATTGTTGTTTTCAGGCTTTTTAGTTTTGGATTCAAGATTTACACACTTTCTTTCTGAAAATCTCTGCCTTGCACTAATTGCGAAGCTCGTGTGCGTGAGCAGTGAATTAAATCTTATTGCGCCGACATCGTCGGGATTCTTGGATTAGAGCTTACCGGATCAGCGTTCGTTTCGTCTGGCTTCTGACTCGTCGTAGACCTGACGACGATAGTGACAATAATAAACAAAAATATATTCCTTTTTGTAATCCACGGATTACTTTACCTACTTGTGAGTACTTAGCTTAATTCTTCTAAAACCTCTCTTCAAAATCAACTAAGAAATAACATCTAACTACGCGATTCTATAATTTTTAGATCAGAACAATAAGCGCGCGTAAAAGCTCAATAAAACTTCATTTTCTTATAAGGTAAATCGCGGCTAAAAAGCTAATTAATAAATCACTTAGGCAGAATCGAGCTCGATTGCGTCTTAGGGTGTAAATAGTTACGTTACCATTACCATCATCGTTCGGTAGAAAATCGAAAAGAAAATCGTCAGTCTAAACCGTCAGTTTGATTGAGCCTATTCGAGCCTATTTCAATTATCGTGGTTCTAAAGAAATTGTTGTTGACAATTATAGAGTAAAGTAATTAGTGAAGATTGGGAAAGTTGAATTGAGAGTCTACTGACGCCGTGACAAGGAATTAGTTATTGTTGTGAGCCTGAATTATTGGCATACCTAGAGTCATTTGTTGAGAACAGCCTCACTGTTCTTTGTAAATTTGTTTGTGATTTAATTCGTTAATTATTGACCGTAGTGAAGTTTCAATAAAGTCAAGATTTGCATAGTTTTCATTGTTTAAAGTATACATAGAGTTGAATTCAAGTGTCTAAACTCACCCCCAACCCCCCTTCTAAAAAGTAAATGAAAATACTGTTGGTGACCGCAAAACTTTGATCATTCTTGTTTCTTTTCCTTTTGTGTTTGTTCTTTTTATCTAGCTCACTATTTTATTGGAATTTTGTACCGGACTATTTGTTTCGGATTTGTCGATAAAGGAACGGTAAGTGACTTTCGGGGAGTGGCTGAACAAATCCGTGGCGCCTCCAATCATCTTGATAGAACCCACGCCGTCTTCGCTGAGTTGGTTAGGGCCAGCCACTTACAATCCCGAAGTTTCTTTCTGCCGTCTTGTTTGGTACGCCACACAGCTTGTTCACACTGCCGTCGAAATACCGCGTCTGTTGTTCCACAACGGCTAATATTTCTTCCCTTTCCTCCAGGCGTTTCCTTTCCTGTTCTTCTAGCAGGTTCCTTAATTCCTGTTCTTGCCCTTCTAGAAGATTCTTCAGTTCTGCCTTGTCCTCTAAACGCTCCACGACGCGTTTCTTTTCCTGTTCTTGTTTACGCTTCCTTTCCTCTTCTTTCTCTTCAAGACGCTTCTTCTCCTGTTCTTCTTGAAGACTTTTCTGCTGCTGCATCATCGCCATGATGTTTGCCAAAGCGTCTTCGACATGCTTCTCGTCTCCGGCATTTACCAAATCACGAATGTTCCGAACGTCTTGTAGTCGCAGGCCGAATTACTCTCAATTATACCGCTTTCTGACACCAGATGTTACGATATTTCCGCGTACGGGTTCGAATATAATTGAGACGAACTTTTAAAACACACACTGTTTATTTCTGCGTGCTACTACAATAAATGCCAACAATTATAGCTTGGGATTATGTCGCAGGTACTTCGCTTGTTGTCACTCGCTATCTAATTCATTACTGCCGCGAGCTCCCGGCTGACGCCTTATATAAGGCCTCCGAATAATGTTCCCGAAGTTTCTGTCTGCTTCCAGCAAATTCCATGAGGGTCTGGCATATGCGGTTTCTAGATCATTCCTGAATAATCGCACACGTTACCTGTATGCTTTCCATGTGTTCTGAAATCTGCGCCTCCGCCAAAGTGGACTGATGTGCCTTGATCGAACGTTCAAGTCCCCATTGGGTTCACATACAAGAACGCTCTGGAATGCACGAGATTGCTCCAGACTCCTACACTGCGATCTAATGGTGGAAAGATCGAGAAACATCGAGTGTTTACCTATATGTACAAGATCGCCGCTCGTAACAATAATATGGCAAGCTTGCAACAAGAAAGAATTCCATCATGCTGTAGTCTAAGACATTAGCTGCCCAGGAAAAAAAGCTCATTGCAATTCGGTTTTTTCTTAAGAAAATACGACCATTTTAATTTGACCAAAATTTTCAGGTGTTCCACTTCAATTGTTGAGCACTGTAGCTTAAAATGTTAGAAAACCATGTCCGTAGCTTCATGGGTCGACAGACACTTTTTCACCATTGGTCCTTTTTGTTCACGCGGCTTTGGCCGCCGAATAAAAGTTGGAAAGAAAATGAATATATTTTGAGAAAAAGGGCTGCGGATCTTTGCCTCGTGCATGCGGATTTTTACTCCCACCTTCCCTGCCCTATTCATAATTCAGTATACAAAATATTCTTGGTATAGGTATAACTACGGATTTCTATAGGGCTCCAAAATAAATATGTGGTGTTATTTCACATTATTTTCAAAATCGGATGGGTAGAAACGGAAGAGCTATAGAGTTGAACATAAAACTTTGACAACACCTACATTTTTATTGTAAATTTAGGTACACTCCAACACCTTGATCGATCTGGCTACACATTGCTGTAATGCCGGTTGCATGCAGGCGTGATAAACAAAGAGCCTTGCTCAAGGTCATTCGAGGGGGGGTTTCCATCATCAGCTTGTTCAGAATTGGGTGAGAGCCGACCCATCCAAATACTGACTTTGCTCCGCGTTGCGTTAACTGAAGCTGTGTACGACGCGTTATGATTGTGATCCTTTGGGCCTTGAGTAGGAATAAGGATGATGTGGGGAAAAAAGTGGGTTGATTATTGAATCTTAAGAAGCCCATACCTCGTGAATTTCTGCAGTTGGTGAACGACAAGTAATCTAGTTCGCCCGGAGATTAGTGCCCACAAAAATCAAATGAATCCTCCATTTGGTGACAAAATCACGGAAATTAGTAGGATGAATACACAAATTCCTGCTGTTTCGATTGAAAACGGGCTCTTCGCAATTTTTTTATGGGGGAGGGGGGGGGGGGGAGCCAAGGGCAAAAGGAGGGCCTTTGAAATTTGAAGGTGCTGAAACTCCTATGAAACCATTTTTCAATATCGTTTTAAGTATCTAATGAAGAGGAATCTATCATGAACCTTCATCATCATGAACCTATCATTAGGCGCCAACTCGCTATAATTCTTTATACTGTTAAGAAATTTGAAGTCTTCGGCTAGTGCGAGAAATTTGTTTCTATTTTTGCCCATAAAATATTAATATAATAATATTATAATATTCCAGGGTGTTTCAAATATAAATCGCGTCCTTCTAGGAAATGATGGGAAACTTCAAAAGAAGTAACTTTCTCGAAAAAATATATGTCAGAAATGAATAATAACGGAGATATAGCCGTTCAAAATTGAGCTTTCAAAATGGATTTTTCGTCATATCTTTCAAACTCTTCAACCGATCTTGTTCAAATTTTAAACCCAGCTTGCCGAAATGAGTCGGTATCGAACAATAACAACGCGTTCGATCGAAATTTTTAGGGACGTGAATATAATGAGAGGTGTCCCTGCTAGGTATTTCACCCCTATTTTTTACTCTCTCCATTAGTTTTGAGAACAGTTCCAGTTTTTGGATTCTACGTTCACTTGAGAGAAGAAAGTTACTCTTGCTAAATTTTTATAAGAGGCTTAATTTTCGAGATATTTGGGTTTGAAACTCTAGAAAACATCTCGAAAACATCACTTTCAAAGGCCTAAAAACTAAAACTCAAGAAAACTCATGATTCTTCAGGTGGAATAGGTTTTCTAGGTGTTTTAAGTTGATAAAGATGAATTGTTCTCAGGAGAAACATTTTTTGGGCTCATGAAACTCAAGATTTTGAGATGTTTTCCGAAGTCTCAAACCCAAATGACTCAAAAACTAAGCCCCCAATCAAAATTTTGCAACAGTAATTTTTTCTCTAAATTAAACGTAGAATCCAAAAATTGGAACCGTTCTCAAAAATAATCCAGTAAGTGCAAAATAGGGGTGAAGAGGCGAGGGCACCCCTCATTATCCACGTCCCTGAAAAATTTTTATGGAACGCGGTCATATTGTTCGATACTGACTTATTTTAGTGAGTTTTGGTTCAAATTTGAACAAAATTGGTTCAGAAGTTTCAAAGCTATGACAAAAAATCTATTTTCACAGGTTAACTTCAAACTTCTATTTATATCTCCGTTCTTATTCGTTTCTGACATAATATTTTTCTAAGAAAGTCTACTTCATGTGCAGTTTCCCATCATTTCCTGAAAGGACGTGATTTAAATGTGAAACACCCTGTATAATATATTATTATAATAATATATTAATATTAACAGCATCAAACGCCAACTCGCCATAATTCTTTACAGTTGAGAAATTTGAAGTCTTCGGCTAGTACGAGAAATTTGTTTTTTTTCCCCATAAAATAAAAGCTCAAATTGGGGCGTTTGGTCTATTTCCTACATTATCGCACCAGCTCATTCCATTGATAAAGTCGAAAGTGCGATAGTCTGATTTTTGAGAGAATGTCAGTTAAACAATTGAGGAATATTTATAGAGATTAGAAAAACAATCATGTCCAATCAACGAATAGCGGCTTTTTAACGAATTTAGCATGTTTTTGATAATCTAAATACGATTTGAAATGCCGGTCTGTCAGTCTACATAGAACACAAACCGCTTATTCATCAGGAGGCTGAACCGATCTCTAACCGTTCATCGGATAGCGCAGCGGAAACTAAGTAACATGACTTGTGACCAGAAGATCGTGAACAAAGTACAACTGCACCGACTTTTTTCTCTTCATAAACACTCAAATTGTTATTTTGATTCATCAATTGGCTAGAACTCGCACAATCGCACAGAAACAAGCGCTCTTTTTTTTCAACAATTCAATTGCGCTAGAATTCTAGTAGTTCCTAGAATTCAGCATGTTTCGAATAACTTAGTGATTTATCAACGTGGATAAGACTCAGCCGTGACTTTTCAGGTCTGACCCACTAGGTTTGGCTTTCTGAAGAATCGAAACTCATCATCAAAGGGTCTCAACTGGGCTTTCCAGAAAGGAATCGAAACTGATTCTCAACCGGTATTCAACTCCTTCCCAGGAAATGATCGAAACTCTGCAACGACTTATCTGAACTCTGCTTCTTGAAGATGAATCAGAATTTATCATCAACGAGTCTCAAATCGGCTTCCTAGAGAAATATCTAAACTCATATTCTAACAGGGTCAGACTCTACATAAGATGCACTCATCACTGCACGCGACAACGCAGGAACGGACAGCAGCAAGTGCGTATTGGTTCCAGGTCCAACGGTCAATTCCCATTCCTCGGAAAGCACATAAAGCCTTTTGTCTTCCTGGGTAAGCGAGCCACGTTGCTGACTACTTGAAGCAGGCTTCAAGTGGTAACTGGGTCTCTCCGGAAATGATCACATACGGATATTTATTTATCAATAATCAAATCATTCGGAGCACGGCTTTTCAGTACCCAACGCGAATGTAGCAACACCATTTCGTGCAGCTCTCGGATGGCAAGCACGGTGCAGGTCTCGCCTAACTATAAAATGGGTGAAACTGATGACGCGAAGACGAAGCTTATAAAATAATTGATAGCAGGCGGCTAGGTTTTTACATGTGAATTATGTAATTCACAGCCAGCGCCAAAGCCAGCGCCCTCTTTTAATCATCTGACGACGTTGTATTCCCACTGCATTTTTTTAATTTCCTCGTCCGTTTTAGACGGGCGTTGTATTCAGTAGGTTTCACTAGTTATTTCAAGAACTGGCGTTTCGTTTGCGGTATCCGTATACAGGGTGATTCACAACCAAATGGACATAGCCTGAGGTAGGTCCAGTTTTCCCAGGCAAATCAGGATCTGGCTTTGAAAATTTTCTAACGCTGTTCGTGTTGAAGTTACAGGGTGATTCATGTGTTTTGTCGATTTTTTAAATAAGCCATATCTTTAGAACGATCCAATGGATTCGATTGAAATTTTGTAAGTTAATTCTACTATTGATAATTGACACATCGCCTAATCAAGCAGTCCAAAATTTTCAGGGCCGGCCTTGTTCAAAAAAAGTTCAAAGTTTTTTTTCGAAAAAGACGTTCTGTATGTATATTTTTTCAATTTTTTTTTAACGTTTTCCAGTACCGTCAACCCGTTAACGGGCTACTTTGACATCCGGGGGCTATTTTGACACCGGCGCGCGCATCGTTTTATTTTCAGTGTATCTTTTTCCCTGATAATTTCAGGCAAGTTTTGGAACCAGATCCCTTTGTTATAGGATAGGTGCTGACTAGTAAACCATGGTGGGATATTACGAAAAAAAACCCGAGATCCCGGAGTTATCAAAATTATATCCCAGAAACCCTGGCTGAAGCGCTTGAACCCATTCGAAATGGGATGTCTAAAAAACAGGCGTCCATTTTGTTCAAAATCCTACGGGCAACTCTCATAAACAGGTAACAGGTGTCTTGAGAGGCACAACCGGACGGTTGGTCACCCCAAAGTTCTTTCAGTGAACAGAAGTGCCAATTTTTTTTTATTAAGTTTCTAGCTTTTCACCAAAAGCTCACATTGTACCTAAGCTGAGAAGTCCTGATGTTTTTCGTCATTAATTTTATGTAACCAGATAGAATATTTCTTAATTAGTTTTTGTTTTTCTTACAACAATATGCCCATGAGGTGCCTCAATAAAAATGTTACTCTTGATAAAATCAAACATTCTGATGTATTTTGAATTTGATTATTTTTGAAAACATTGAAAAAGGAAGCCTGACCATGTATTTTTTTATTCTGCATCTGATAGCGGGACTACTTTGACATAAAGTAGCTTTATCAGACGAAATAAAGCAAAATAAGGGTGGGTGTCAAAGTAGCCCCAAACACTGGGTAACTTTGACACCTTAAATCTTTTTTTTTTCTCAAAACAACTAAAGTTACAATAAGTTGGGCTACGTAGATTGATTGAGCCGGTCATATTTGTTATGATGGCGTTTAGTTGGAGCTTTTGTATCAATAAATAATGCCGTAACGTTGGAAAATGTCTGAGAAACGTGTCAAAGTACCCCCGGGCCCCGCTTGACGGTAACTAACTAGGAGCAAGAAAAAATTTTATCAAAATTTTCGAAAAATTTATGTCACGTCCCTCAATTCCAGCTCAATATGGGATAGAAGTGAAGTTGAGGGAGGTAACAATTTTTTTTTTTAATTTCTGATGAAATTTTTTTTTGCTACCGAAAAACCGTGAAAAATTTTCTCTCAATTTCTTTGACAAAACGGCTGAAATTCAAGGCCATAATAGATCATTTGCAAATATTTTGCATTATCAATTTGCATAAAATCCTAAGCTCAAAAAGTTTCAGCATCATCAAAATTTTATTGACAGCTCAATGGTGCCAAGCAATTTTTTTTGCGATATTATCAGCATGTTTCATGTGGTCTCTGAATATGAAAATGAATTTTGAAAAATATGCATACAGAATGTCTTTTTTTGAAAAAAGCTTTGAAGTTTTTTTTTCAAAGCCGGCCCTGGAAATTTTCAACTGTTTGATAAGGCGATGTGTCAGCTATCAATAGAAGAATTAACTCACAAAATGTCAATCGAATCAAGTGAGTCGTTCTGAAGATACAGCTTGTCAAGAAATTCTTCAAAATAGATGAATCACCCTGTAGCTTCGAAACAAACAACTTTATAGAAATTTCAAAACCAGATCCTGATTCGCCTGGAAAAACTGGACCTACCCTTAAGCTATGTCCATTTGGTGGTGAATCACCCTGTATAAGTTCGCAACACCCCCGCAATTTTCTTTTTTTCTATAAAATTTCAATGGGGTAATTTTGATCCATTTTCCTTCATGTAAATTCAGCTTGCACATTTACACGTCTACTGTCGCAATTATCAGTTTTAGATGTCCTTATTACGGTTTCTATCAGGATTCAAACTGGTCAAAAGCGAGAATCTAAAATTTTGACTTTGCGGGTTTTCCAATTTAATTTTGATTGAAATTAGTAAGTGTTTTCTGTTTAATATATCTCAGAACTTCACAGCTCATTAGATTTTTCACTTCCATTGTGGTATAATCAACAGTAATATCACATGCCTACGGAGTCGGGCATTTATCGCTACAACCAGCACTCGCGATCGCGTAGCCAAAATTATCTGAGAAAATCTCAAGCACGAGTGCTATTTTGATGATTATGGCAAAAAAAGGTCCGAAGTGACAGCTCTCAGATTCTGTTGTTTACATCCATTTTATTCGGTTGCTATTGACAGTGGGATTGAGATAAGTGAATATTATCCTTGTAGGTCTAATAAACAAGGGCGTTGTAATAAAAAATATTCAATATTTCATGTACCTATGTTTTTCTGGTTGAGGGTTAAATTTTTACAGCGTTTCACAAATTCCACAATTTTCGGCATTTTTGTATTTCGACAAAATGATTGAACTAGGCTCAATTGCACTTGCCTCCATCAATATTCGCGACAGTTTACTCAAAAAAGTTTTGTTGTGCTATTCTTCTGGGACTTTAAAAATGGTGTGTGTTCCTAAGGACGAAAACAATAGTGTGGCAGAGGTTATTGCTTTTGCCTAAGAGTGAATGTACGTACTTCGGTGGGTACCTACCCAATTTTATGAGGTCCTTTTTCTGCCTCGTTTAACCACGCGCCCCTGAAAAGGATTACAAATTCGAACTTAATGTTCAATATTAGATTACACACATACCTACTGACCAACCCTAAAAAAATTCAGCTGGTGGTGCGCATATATTATTCATAAAATGCAATGCATCAGAGTACGGAGTGCATCGGGGTCCAGCGCAGCGGTCCGTAAAAAACTCGGATCAAGTGCCATTGAATCCAACGTCCAGTGGTCGCTTGCGCCAGGGGGGGGAGACGGAGAGGGCACATGCTCCAGGTGTCGGCAGCTGTTTCACCCCACACCACACCCCGCGTATGCTGGAGGCACCCCACGGAATCCGGCGGGAAATAACACGACACACCCCTCATAAAACTGAACTGATTAAAATGCTTCCAAAATATTTCCAAACGATTTTTTTGATGAAAATTACAATAAAAATTGCAAGATATAAAGGTTCTTTACCTGTAGTATATGAAATATACTGCTCGTTCAAAATGAAAATATGAAAACCGGAGCAACCTTTTTATAATACTGGATAACGCACACATAATTTGTTGCTTCGGTATTTAGTGGCACGTGTGCACGTGCATGATCTCACCCCCTATAGATGTTTCCAAATGACTTTGCATTGGCGTGCATAATATATTATAAAGGGGGTGGGTTTTCATTGTTGCACATGTGCTAGGGGTGTGGGATGACATATGCACCTATATGTATACGGTCCGGATCTGATTCGGAACCAGATTCGACCAGCAGCGGTACCTGATTATACTTTGATAATAATAAAACTTAACCACCCTCAATTTATTCACCCCTTATATGTACACTGTGCGCGCACCTAGATTTTGTATTGTGCCGGTGCAAATGCACACGTGTCCTAATTAGAATATTCTGAAAAGTAACCGAAGTGAAACTATTTCGGTACTTACGTATTGTATGTGAGTGCCATGAACATGTATCTAATTAAATCACTCTACTTAAAATACGCCAGATGTAACATATAATATGTTCCATTTAAACCAGAAGGGATGATTTATCTAGGCTGGTATTCTGATACTGTTCCCTCTGGCATATAACAGGAGGTTTTTCTTCATGTACATGCGCATCTCTACCCAAAAGGTACATAGCCTCTACTGTAGTGGTATTATGTGAAATATTTTAGTACCTATATTTTAGTAAATACATTGCACGGTACTCGGCTGGGTGTCTCTTTTTCTTCCTGGGCCATGAAAAATCGATTGGTATCTCTTCAGACTAAATTCAATGTCCTGAACTTAAATCCGATGTGTAAATTTGGATAAAATTAAGTTCGAACAAGTTAACTTGAGAAAACCTGTTTTTTCTTTGACAATTTCCACGAAACCTTTTTTTTTACTGTTAGAGGCATTCATCTTGGAAAATATTCCGGAAGCCATTAGATTGAACTGTATTCTTCACGAAAATCATCAATTCGATCTGTAACTTTGTTTCTCGAGATAAAAAAAATCGATTTGAACTTTAGTCGGCACGGCTCGGAGTCTACTAATGACCAGAGCACTACACCATGCATCTTCAAATAAAAATATCCTAAACAACCAGAAAAATTATCACTCATCTTTGAAAGTTCGAGGATCTGTGCATGCAGAACTGAATTCCCTCTAACATAAACAAAACCGTCATAAATCGCACTGCAGGGTATTGAGTTATTACTTGAAGGTGCATGCTGTAGTGTTCTTGTCATTAGTAGACGACGGGCCGTGCCGACTAAAGTTCAAATCGATTTTTTCTATCTCGAAAAACAAAGTTACAGATCGAACGGATGATTTCCGTGAAGAATACAGTTCAATTTAATGGCCTCTGAAATATTTTGAAAGATGAATACCTCTAGTATTCAGTAAAGGAAATGTTTGTGGAAATTGTCAAAGAAAAAACAGGTTTCCTCAAGTTAACTTGTTCGAACTACTTTTTATCAAAATTCACACATCGGATCCAAGTTCAGAACATTGAATTTAGTGGGAAAAGATACCAATCTTGTCGTGATCAATTCTTCATGACCCAGGAAGAAAAAGAGCCACCCAGCCGAGTTTCGCTTTCCCCCACGACCCCCCTTCAACATTGATAGACACTTTTTGTACCAAAATTGTATCAACGGGATGTGATGCGTTGAGCTACGACGTATTTGCATCCATTGGATTGACAGGTTTCATCGGGTTCCATACCATTCATTTTGACTTGTAATTTTCACACATCCCCCTCTAATAACTCTAAGCTTTGGGGTGCGATTTTTGGCAATTGAACATGTAGTAGGGCACTTAATTCTCAGGACGTCCATATTTTTGCAAAGGTTTTGGGAATTTTTTCACCATTTTTCCTGTACTGAAACAAAATTGGCCTTAAAATGTATAAAAACAACGTGTAAAGGCAGCATTTGGAACTTTGCTTGTAAAAATGTACTCTCCACACATTTCTACATGTTTTTATAACTAAACAGAACTAACAAATACCGACTGCGGTACCAGAGACCGGCCAGGAACCATTTTTGCAGAATTTACCTCTAGCAGGTATATTCACCGCAATATAAATAAATAGAAAGCTCAACTAATAGTAGCTAAGAAAGAAGCAAACGACCGCTTTCTGGAAGATTCAACTAATAAACCATCTGCGGCTTGGAAAATAATAAACCAAAGTAAGCCGAACCTTAAACACTTGAAAATTCCTCTAAGCCCTTAAAAAATTGAACAGATTCTTTAGCGAAGTAGCACATTCAATCACAGATCGCCTTCCTAAAGCAAAAACTGATCCATTACAATTCCTGAAGAAGAAAATCTAAATGAAAGATAATGTCACCTTTGAATTTAAAGAAGTATCCCATAATGACGTGAGAGTAGCAATAAATTCCCTAAAAGATAGCAGTTCAAAAGATGTCTACAACATGAATACAGCGATACTGAAATCTACGGTCAATGTTATATTGGTTCCCCTAACAAATTTGCTCAATACATGCATCAGAAAATCAGTTTTCCCAGATATTCTAAAAATAGCCAGAATTGTACCAATCCACCACAAAACAGGATCGAAGTTAGATCCCGCTAATTACCGCCCTATTGCCATCCTGCCCATACTTAGTAAGGTCCTCGAGAGGTTATTAAAAACTCAAATATATGAGTACTTTGAGAACAATTGCTTATTCCATGATAGTCAGTTCGGATTCAGAAATAATCGCTCCACCACCCTGGCTGTTATGAAACTTTGCCGAGATATTTCTGAGGCGTATGAAAGCAATGAATACCTTCATGCTGCATTCTATGACCTGTCAAAGGCTTTTGATTGCGTAGCTCATGATCTACTGTTACAAAAACTGAAGTTCTATGGATTCCAGGCTGCAAGTCAAAGATAGATGGAATCTTATCTACAGGGAAGAGCCCAATATGTATCGCTCGACGGCAAAACATCTAGTCTTGAACACATAACCATAGGAGTACCTCAGGGCTCTGTTTTGGGTCCACTACTGTTCCTCATTTATATTAATGATCTCCCTTACTGCTCCAATTCCGACTTCCTGCTGTTTGCAGACGATACAACCACATACGGTAAAGGTATCAACATCAACACTCTCGATTCGCTTGCAACCACCACTAAATACAACAAGACACAACACCTCACATTTTCCTTGAAACAAATTGAAACAGAATGAACCCATAAAATTTCTTGGTATTGTCTTGGATCCAGGACTGACCTGGGAGACTCATCTAACATCTCTTTGTAAAAACTGTCGTCGCAAACGTTCCTAATACGTCAGCTTAAGCCCTTGGTTTCCAGAGAGGTTCTCAAGTCTCAAGCATATTGCGGTCTCTTCCATAGTCACCTGAATTACAGTCTGTTAGCATGGGGGCACTCAGCTCATACGAAGGTAGTTTTCGCGGTCCAGAGAAGGTGCATAAGGATATTATCTGGGCTCCAGTATAGAGCTGATTGCAGACAGGCTTTTATAGAGCATCGAATCCTTACTTTGCCCTGCCTGTACATTTTACAGGCCATAATGTATGTCAAATCTAATGCAACCGACTACCAGATCAACCCACACCTCCACGATACACGGTATAGAGATAACTATGTTGTGCCATTCCACCGTCTTAAACGCTCGAGGGAGGCGACTCATTATCACGGGATAGTATTTTTCAATAGTTTACCAAACCACCTTAGAACAATGTCTCCAGCTCAGCTTAAAAGAACTGTCAAAGAGATCCTGCTGAACAAAGCGTTCTACACAGCCGAAGAGTTCCTTTCCTTCAAAAATTGGCAGCATTACCTGTAAGTAATATTATTCAATATCTTTGTATTGTTATAATTTCGCACTGCTGTTGCTCTGTTGTATGATACTATGGTATTGTGTCTGTACTATTGTTGCTTTGTTATTGCATACTATGCAGTTTCTATTCTATATTGTTGTGACTTGTGACGTGTGTAAATGTGCTTTGTGCATCCCGACATGAATAAATCAATCTAATCTAATCTAATCAATCTAGAAAATACTGACTGCGGTACCAGAGACCGGCCAGGAACCATTTTTGCAGAATTTACCCCTAGCAGGTATATTAACCGCAATACAGTGCCTCTGGCGCGAAATATTGCGTGGCGCCACATCTGAAATTGCTAAGGAGGGTCTTCTGGACAAGTTTGCCAAATTTCATGCTTTAATCACAAAATGCACAGACCATTCCGCTAACCCCCCCCACCCACAAACGGTCAAAATCGCCCAACAAACAAGTGAAGAACCTAAATTTCATTGACGGTCCCCGTATTCAATGTGACAAGTAGATCTTTATTCTAAATCGCCATATCTCAGTGAAGGGAGATCCGATTCAGTACATTGTGGTTTTGAAATGTTGGAAAAAGATCATTTTTCCTAATTCCGTAATTTCTTTTGTCAAAATGAGTGTTCTAAATTAAAAAAAAAACGAGGCCAAAAGTATCACTATGTTAAATTTTGTGCCCCATCTTGGATTTTGATATAGTTTTATCATTTGAATATTTCATGTAGGTAGTGACATAAAGCCATAGTGCGGCTCGGTGCGTCCGACACCCAGATGGGTGGAAGAGGTTACGTTTACATTATACAGTGCTCAACAATTGAAGTGGAACACCTGAAAATTTTGGTCAAATTAAAATGGTCGTATTTTCTTAAGAAAAAACCGAATTGCAATGAGCTTTTTTTCCTGGGCAGCTAATGTCTTAGACTACAGCATGATGGAATTCTTTCTTGTTGCAAGCTTGCCATATTATTTATACAGGGTGAAGTAGTGAGGTACTGCAAAAAATGTAAAGTTTGCACCTCTCCCGATCCGCGAAAAATTTTTTTTTAATTTTCTCAACTCGTTCTGAAAAAACATTGAGCCCATACCTCGAAACGGTTTTTTGGGTTTTTGTCTAGCTGTGTTGATTACAGGGTGATCTCAAAAAAGTGAAATTTTAGACTTTCAATGATAACTTCTTTCATTGTTATCCGATTTCCAACATCTTTAGCTCATATTAAAGCTGATACTTCAGGCGAGAACGTTGTAAGGTCAAAACTTATTGAAAATATTAATTTTATACAAGGGGACGTATCAGAGGCGACCCGAATGTTAAACAGCTTCCGAGTATCTGTTTGATGAAAGACGAAAACAAATTGAAACTTGTCCTCAGAGGATCCGCTAATCTGGACCATTTCGATCTGCATCTTGCTTTAGTTGTCCAAGAAATTTCCGTGGTAGAATTAAAACTTGACTGCGTGTTTTCGCGAAAAAATCGCATCCCTTATTTACCTGAAGGCGGCCGTAACCCAAGTTACAAAATTCACAACAATTCCAAAAATTCTCCTTGACAATAAAACACGTATACCTGCCAGTTCTGAATCTTGTAACTTGGGTTACGGTCGCCTACAGGTAAATAAAGGATGCGATTTTTTCGCGGAAACACGCAGTCAAGTTTCGGTTCTACCACGGACATTATCTTGGACAACTAAAGCGAAAAGCAGATCAAAATGGTCCGAATTAGCGGATCCTTTGAAGGCACGTTTCAATTTGTTCTTATCTGTTATTAAACAAAAAGTCGGAAGCTGTTTTGCATTCGGGTCACTTTTGACACATCCCCTGATATTTAATTGTTGTCTTCAATGAGTTTTGACCTCACACTGTTCTTGCCTGAAGTTTCAGCTTCAATATGAGCCAAAGAAGTTTAAAATCGGATAACAATGAAAGAAGTTACCATTGAAAGCCTAAAATATAACTTTTTTGAGATCACCCTGTAATTAACAGAGACAAACAAAAACAGTTTCGAGGTATGGGTTCAAAGTTTCTCCAGAACAAGTTGGAAAAATTCAAAAAAATGTTTTCGCGGATCGGGAGGGGTGCAAACTTTACATTTTTTGCAGTACCTCACTACTACACCCTGTATAAATAATATGAAAAGCTTGTAACAAGAAAGAATTATATCATGCTTTAGTCTAAGACATTAGCTGTCCAGGGAAAAAAAACTTATTGCAATTCGGATTTTGCTTGAGAAAATACGACCATTTCAATTTGACCAAAATTTTTAGATGTTCCACTTCAATTGTTGAGCACTGTATATCTTTGAATATTTGACGCTTATCGTTTGTTGAAATCGGATAAGAAACGAAAATTTGGCGATTTAGCCGTACGAAAAAACAGTACGGCTTTTTTAGGCACTTGCTTACTCCGGCAAATGAGCAATTTCAGCCAGTCAAAGCCGTCCCATTTTCAATACCTGCTGAAAAATTTTCAAGGCAGAGAATAAGAGTGATTGTCCATTACTTACATCCGTTATGAATCGAGTATAATCTGTTGTTCCTGCTTCAATTTTTCTAACAACTTAGCATATAGCCCCCAAAAAATATCTCACATAAACACACAGTTTTATTTCTGTTCTGTCTAATCACTAATCAGTCTAATCCAATCCTTAAGTGAAATCAGGCCGCTTCGGTAAGTTACCCATGAAATTAATTTAGTTTAATGCGGCTGTTCGTTATGCAAATAAGAATTCATTAAAAATCCATCGTTACACGAAAAAATTAACATTTCTCATCAGCGCTACGATTGGTGTGGATAAGAATGTGGATAAGAATTATCGCTTGTATATCAAATCGATTTATACGGCTCTATTTTTGGGAAAACTCATCTACTGAAACTGAAACGGATGATTGTTAATCCGTTAGTCGGAGACCGGACTCTCTTCAGTCAACGGTAGCAATTTCTCCGTATACCTAGAGTGTCAGCATCTTGGTCGATATCAGTTGTCGATGATCGATCATTTTAACACGGGAATAATACAAACCCAGCGGACCATGCCTAATTCTGGTGCGACTCGTAAGGTACAACATCCAGAAACTGGTAGGCTTCACGTGCAGTGTTAATTTGCATATTGGTATTATTAACATTATTTATCTGTGTCTATATCTAAAGTACCTTGATGGAATTGATGAGTGTGCGAGCTACCACTCTTCTCGATCGAAAAAAACTTGTTGATATCCATTCAAAAAACCCTCTTAAGGGTTAAAAAAAACAAAGAGAAAAACTCAAGGGAGAAAAACCGTACGGAATTTCAACGCGCTATTATTGAGAAGGCAGGATTTATTAGCGGTCCGTTTTTGCGAGCCGAGCGTTCCCCCGAAGGTGGTCCGAACTTGATGTACGACATGTCCGAGTGTTTAAACTCACTGTTTACAATGTCCGGATCGGATCTCTCGTTAGTGTAAACATGGAAGGACATTTTTATTCGACATTTTTATACATTCCATCGATCGATCGATAAGACGTCGACAAGACCCGAAAGTTTCGGAATCTATTCCTCAGACATAAATTTCTATTAATTAGCCCGATATTCCTATGGATTCTGTGGATTTGTCGATCTAATCTGTTTTTATCTTTTGGTGGAAATCGAAAGTATACCGTAAATGTGACGTAAGGAGAGCAGCGCACGTGTGGATTATGGGGGGACCACCTGCCGGAGGAATTTCGGCTTCACTAAAATTATTAGAAAAGAATGCAGAATGCATGCTTCAGACCTTCAGAGCCATTCCCTCATAGGTAAGTATTGAAAAAACAAATAAAACCTACTTTCCCTTAATGTTGATGGAGGAGCCCGAGAAGTTGAAATTTATGTTAGGTCTTTGAAACGATGCGAATGCCTTTAGCCAAGTTTGTTAGAGGACGAGTTCGCATGCACACACAAAAAAAGTTTTGCACTATCTTGAGGTTCCAAAATTCTACTTTGTTGCTATCGAAATTAATGCTAGGACAGTAAATAAAAGATGCCTATGAAGCATTTGGTTTATGTTTTAAGACAACTTCTGTAGTTATTGCCTAAATATTCATTTACCAACGTTATGGATTGCAATCCTCCGCTTCAATACTGACACCTCTACATACAGCGTTTTCTGAGTGCTGCATCATTTTGCTGAAACCTGATTCTTCGCCTAATTCAATAGCAGCGATTGATGCTCAGAAAAAATGTTCGTGAAGTTCTTTTAACCCCTATATCTCGGACCAGCGGAAAGTATAATATTGATGCAGTTGAGTGAATTCTTTATTTTAGTCCTAAGAAGAGTAGTTGTTGTGTCCAAGTTCTCATTCGTTCCAACTCAGTTGGTGAACCATTCTATACGTTTTCAACTTCAAATTGGGACAAGCAACTTCAAAGTGGTACTGAACAACTTCCAATTGAGCACGATGAGTTATTCAATGTGAAGAAGAAAATTGGTCGATTAAATTATTCTTCTTGTCATAACTCAGACGAAGACGTATTTCATGTTCATGTCCAGCTCAAAATACATCGCTCCAGATTTATCCTTTCTTCTGAAAAATTACCATGATAAATCATCGCTTTCAATTTGAAGTTGTTTAGTGCCAATTGAAGTTTGCTTGGTACCAATATAAAATGGTTCATTACATTTTGAAATTGTTGAGTCCCAATTTGGAGTTGAAAAGATAAATTCTTTTACGACTATTTGAAGTTTAAAAGTGGGTCATTCCCGAATCTATATCGCCGACCTCGATGTGTCCATTGTCTCAACCAAAGTGAGAAGAGGCAGTCTACTGGTTTTATTGTTCCACTGGATTGACAGTTGTGCCTGCTAGTGCTGCTTCAAGCTCTCCTAGTTTCGGTACTTCAAAATATTTGTTGGTGGCAGAGTTATTGATACAAAAATACTTATTGACTACTGGGTGCGTACTAGATTTCCATTATTCCATTACAGGGTGAGTCAAGAATCAATACTTTATGATACAAGAGCGCGTTTTCAGGCCCGACGGCGTGTTTGTCATCGCATGAAGCGTAGCCAATTGCTGCAGAAGAGGCTGAGGACCTGAAATGGCACAGCGCTCGAGTGTCGTACAATATTTTACTTGAATTCCTTATCAGTTTGACCTTACTTTGACAAATGTCAAGCGTGATACATAAACGGTGGAATCTATATGTATATTATTTGATTATGTATCACTTTACACGTTATATGTATCTGTTGAAACGATAACGTAAATGTAATAGAACCCAAATTCTGGAAATGAATAGTTTCCCCAAAAAAATTTCACTTGTACAACACCGTGACACGAAGATTACACGACCTTTTGCTGGACATTGGTTGAGGGACCAGTTGAATGTGCTGGAGGAATTTTTGGAAGGAATAAATAGTTACGAAATTCAGCTTTCCGACTCACGTTACATAAAAAACAAAGAATCAATAAACACCATGCAGTGCAGTGGTTGATATTTTCTACGCATTATGTTCTAAATATTTAAATTGCTCAAAAATTTAATTTTTAGGCCCTGACAAGTAGCGATTTCGAGATGTTTTCCAATGTTTCAAACTCAAATATCTCGAAAATGAGGCCTCTAATCAGAATTTTGCAGCAGTAACTTTTTTCTTTCAATTGAACGTAAAATTAAAAAATTGAAACCCTCTCCAAAAATATTCTGAGGGGTTAAAAATAGGGGGAAAAGGGGGAGGGTACCCCCTATTATCTCCGAACCTAGAATTGTCTGATGAAATGCTTGAATATTGTTAACTGGAGACCGATCTTAGTAAATTCTGGTTTGGATTTGTATAATAGTCCATCCGCTAGGTACTATTCTGTATTTTTTTAGAGGTCGAAAAGGTTTTTTTTGGAATTCCAATCAGTTAAGGTCCACAGAATCATATTTTTTTGGTGGCAACGCTCAAAAGTGGTGCGGTCACCTTGTGCACCCCCATGGGGGCCAGCCCCCAGTTAATCGCATTTCAGTTCTGTAACTCGGAGGATCGACACAGAATTGCAAAAAATTCAGGATGTCATGAAAAATGTCCCTCAAAAGTCATCCACAATGAAGATACAGCCCTTCAAGTTTCAAAAAAGGCGATTTCCGTGGAGGTACAATTTCCACAATTTTCAACCGATTTTGCTGAAAATTTGGCTAAGCCCCTCTGTAACAAGGATCTAGAAGGGGGAATTTCATTTTCTGGATAAATTGTCCAGTGGCGGAACAACTGGGAATTTTGACATAATGCCGTTCCTCCTCATTTCTCAAGTCCCTGGTCAACTTTGAACTCTGAAACTTTCACTATGTATCGAATATATTGTTCAGCTACGATGTTCCCAAAAAAATTAGAATCAGAGCTGGTTTCTGGGTTTAATGTTGAATATAGAAGAGGGAGATTTGCTTTCATTTTTTTCAGCTGAATATCCTAGTATTCTTTTTATATAAAAAAATTGTGTCAATTTTGTTTTTTTTTTTTTTGGAAACATCGTAGCTGAATAATGTATTCGATACATAGTGAAAGTTTCAGGGTCCAAAGTTGACCAAGGACTTGAGAACTGAGGAGAGACGGCATTATGTCAAAATTCCCAGTTGTTCCGCCACTGGACAATTTATCCAGAAAATGAAATTCCCCCTTCTAGATCCTTGTTACAGAGGGGCTTAGCCAAATTTTCAGCAAAATCGGTTGAAAATTGTGGAAATTGTACCTCCACGGAAATCGCCTTTTTTGAAACTTGAAGGGCTCTATCTTCATTGTGGATGACTTTTGAGGGAGTTTTTTCATGACATCATGAATTTTTTGTAATTCTGTGTCGATCCTCCGAGTTACAGAACTGAAATTCGATTAACTGGGGGCTGGCCCCCATGGGGGTGCACAGGGTGACCGCACCACTTTTGAGCGTTGCCACTAAAAAAATATGATTCTGTGGACCTTAACTGATTGGAATTCCAAAAAAAACCTTTTCGACCTCTAAAAAAATACAGAATAGTACCTAGCGGATGGACTATAAGATCGGTTGAACGGTTCAAAAGTTATGCAAAAAACACTGATTTGAAAAAACGACCTTGAAGACCTGTATCTCCGTTATTATACGTTTGCGAGGGTATATTTATTGAGAATAAGTCTCCTTATTTTCCAATTTTCTATCTCCTTGTAAGTTTGGTAACATTTATTCCGGTACACCCTGTATAATTATACAACAATAATCATATTTATCGGGATAAAACATTAAAAAGGTAATGTTGAAAATATTTGTAAGTTGTATTTGTTGAAAAATAGCGCTGCATAAGTTTTGTTTTCTTAAATGGACCAAGGGAATGCGCATTCATCGATGATCACACAAAAACTACTTAACAATCTATTTGTGGTCCAAAGAAATATTTTTTTCAATCTGTTGACCATCAGGCAAAGATATCATGCTCTTTCTATAAGAAAAATGGAATTGATATGACGGAAAATGTTATGATGGTCAAGAACAAAGTTGTTCTTGCAAGTCCTGTACGGTAGATAGGGCGGTACTCAATGGTGCACGGTAAAAGTTCTGACATATTGAAATTTTGAGAGCCCCTCAGTCGCCCCCTAATGAATACATTTTTGAGTGCTGCGTGTCAAATCACTTGAAATTTCACGTAGTTTGCATATGCCAAATTTCATTGCAGTATCACAAAATGCAGAATCAGGGTAATTTCTCTAGCGTACCGCGGCAACTACGTGGAAAATATAGGCACAATAATTTTGAACTACTCAAACTCAGTGAAATCAACAAGAATGAAAACTTCGTTGTGCTTGTGGCAAAAATATTCAGTTTTGTTGCTAAAAGCCTTGGACTTCAAACAACGACGCAAGAATAATCTTCCACTTCTGTCTCTTGTCGTGAATAATATGATTCACTATTTTAGCCGCGATTTTGAGCTTTCATGATTATTTGATTTTGTCTAATCCTTTTTGTTTTGCTGGAATTTGACACCCTGTTACAGTGAAATCAAAATTAGACTAATCAGAAAAACATCGCCAACAAAAAGAATCTGCTTGTCCGCTATACCTACTGCGTGATAAATTCTTAGGGGGTTCAAATTCAACCAAACTTTTGCCAATTTTGGATAAAATGTCCCGCTTTGACAATTTGGTATTATTGGACCATTCAGATTTCGGAAAAAAGCGTCAACAAACAAGTGATTACTTACCTAACCAAAAATATATTATCGCCAACTTGGCGACAAACCGCTGACCAATTTGCTTTTTCATGAATTTATAAAACGGTGACAGGACAGTGTTAGTATTCACAATTTACTCACGCTGCAATCCCGCTTCAGTCAGTAATTAGGTACTTTTAAGGCAAATAAAAAATAAACATCTGCCCCTCTGTAGAAGGTATTATAATAAATCCTTCAATATCGACGTTTCAGATGAGCCCCCATTTGTATAATTACACACCCGCGGGCAATAATTGATGCTTGCAGGTATTTAGCACACTTATTAAGTCATCAAAAATATCCCCAGCCCTTCTTGAATATTTTACATGCAGCGCAATAAGCACCTAATTTAAAACGCATTAACGCTCTTAGCATATTGACCCACAATTTTTCGTTTTTCAGTATACGTATGCATGGTAAATGCTTTTTCTCACCTCACCTCCCACCAAGATTATTCTCAGTCCAAATTGCACATTCAGAATTCCACGTACCTGTTCTACATAGGTATGATACCTATACACCAAAAGAAGGACAAATATTTAATTAATTCAAACAGATGACAAAAACGTTAAACACAAAAGACCCGCGTGCGCTGTCTTCAACCACAATAAAAGATAAGAAGTTCTGCTTGGCCAGTCTTGCCTCAAATTGTATACCTTCTCAGGTCTGTTACCCACATATAGGTATAGGTATACACTTACCTGTGCTTGAAATTAGTGTATTTAAAGGTTTACGAAGCGTGAGGTTGTTCTCATCGTTTTTCGACGATTAAAGCTTGGTAATTAATTTTAACGCAAATAGGAAAAAAAGTCTCAAAGTCGGTTTTCTTTACGCACGCGGTCGAATCATGGAGATCTGTATTGGGAGCTCTTATTTGCTATTATGGCGGTGTTGCTCTATACATTTTAAGTATAGTAGCAAGCAGGTAACAGTAATATGCAGAAATTGTTGTGAAAAATTAATATTATTAATTTTTATTGTATAAAATCCTCAACCCCTGTGTGCAAAATTCAACAGTATTTTTTTGTTGTTGCCATTGACCAGGACCATCAATTTCAACTGAAGTGGATAGCTTGGACTGTTTTTCACTATAACACGCGATCGAATCGTGAAATGCATGGAGAATAAGTGGAAGTTATTGCAAACCCATATGGTAGTTATGGTACATATGTTCTTTACCAGAAAAGCTGCGCATTCGTCGTAAGTAGGCCTAAATGTTTTTTTTATCGCACAATTGTTAGTCGTATCCCAAACCCTCGTGGAAATTATCCTGATATGCCACTGTCTTTTGGTAGACGCATATCCTCAAGTTCACGCGACAATTATACGACCTTGTAGCATTTAGATTTGCAGTAAACTCTGTCGAAGAGCCGATTATTTTTCAGATTTCAGATTTTCCGCGCGCGTAAATCGCAAAGCTACATCTTAAAGTTTCGTTCATAAAGACCGGTAACTTATGCCGTATGACGTAGGATGTAGGATGTAAACTTGACAGTACAGACCACGGTCTATAATATGAAATATACACAGACTTGAAGGTTTGCGGGGTGGGTGGTACTGGTAACTGGTAGTATAATAGTAGGACTAGTAGCTAGTAGTATCAGTTGGTACTAGTCCCTTGACCTTGGATGTAGAACTTGAATCTTGGTCAAGTTTGACAGAACGGCAATGGCCTTGTTCACGCGAGGTTTAAAACTGGTGTTAAGGTCCGTAACATCAATGTTATCGTCCGCATAAACACCTCTAAACGCAAGTTTCGCAACAGCTGTTAAGTTTAGCTAAAGGTGATTTTAAATTGCATTTAGTAAGCAAACAAGTGTTGGCAATTGCACGTAAACGCCCATGCCCATCCGCAGTACACTGATGTAGCGAATGTTGCCTGAAATCGTGGTTTTTAGGCAACTTTCACTACAGAAGTGTACTGCGGAATGTATTTTACTGTCAGGGACTTTTCTGACACGATTCAAGAATAGCGGCCTAGGTTAAGGGGCTGTCGGCTGTCATTTTGGTCGGCGCGCGTAAACACTCCTAACTAACCACTGTTAAAATCTCAGCTAAGCCTCGCGTAAACAAGCTCAATAACGGCATCATAAGTTAACATCCTATTGTGAACCAAAACAATAGGTGCTTTCCTTTTACAACCTGAACTCAGTATTCTGACCTTAGTTGTTAGTGGTATCTCACTTTCGCGTATGTGATTTCTCGCTCTTTCTCTCTCTAACTTAGATCAGATCAGTGAGTTTTGTTGTAAAAGGAAAGTGCTCATTGATTTTCAACTGTTGAAGTTTCACGGTTACGGAATACTAAATTACAGTTAACAGGCATTATGAACGCTGCTTGACACCTAACAATGCTCACAGCTAACACAATGAAAGCTACAATAGTAATGTGTAATCTACACTGGTTTGTCTGTCACTCATGTCTCGATTTTCGTAGTGCTGGTTTCGATCTAGCTGTATAAATAGAAAAGTCTTAGCTATCCATTTCTGTTGAAATTGAGTTCCTGATCAATGGTAACAATCAAAAAATGACTGTTGAAATTGCTGTTGACAGATTCACCCTTGTACCCTTACCTTGTCAACAAATGCTGTTACGAAAATTGACACCAAACGAGCTGAAGAAAAAAAACAAGCGAATAATATGTCTCATGGGCATGAGGTTCAATAGTGCACCTTCTTTTTGGAGGATTAGTGAACGCAAGATGTTTATTAGGGTTCTACCATTATTTGGGCAGAAATTTCAATATGGCGGCCAACATAGTGGCAGAATCATGAAATTTGGCTTGAAAATCAGAATGATCGTACTAGACAAGGGATAGTTCCAAGTTTTATGAAAATCGTTCCACTAATAAGAAATTTCGATATGGCGGCAGAGCATCATTTGTCCAAAATTGAATGTATTTTGACGAAATTCACATCGCCTGCGAATTTCACTCAAATCAGACCACTTTCCATAGAAATTCAAAATGGCAGATCAAAGATGGCGGACAAGTGACAAAAATCATTGATCAACTTCATATGGTGGACACGTACGCACTCGATTGGTGTTTGCACCACATCGATATCTCTCTTTTCGTTGAGGCATAATTCTCGTAGTTCTATCACTTTGGAACATGTTCAATATGATGAATACAAGATGGCGGCGGGGCATCAATTGTCTAAAATTGGATGGATCTTGATGTGATTTACATTGCCTGCCAATTTCATTCTAATCGGATCACTTTTAGAGCAATTCAAAATAGCGGATCAAATAGCGGCAAAGTAACAAAAAACCAAAAGTGAACTTGACGTCCTGGACATATTTACTATTGATCAGCGTTTACATCACATCGATATCTCTTTTTCCTGAGGGAGTTGATATTCCGGGTACAGACAGACAGACGAACGGACGGGCAAAGTGAAGCTAGAAGCGCTTTTTCCCTATTTTTTGAGAAAGTGCGCTAAAAATCATTTTCAAAACTCAACTTTGGAAGCCTCTATCTCCGTTGTAAAGAGTTTCCGATATTATTTTCCAAGATACCTATATGTATAGTTCACTTATTTTTTGATGCTCTACGACCCCCTGAAATATTGACAAAATAAGTGCAATAACCTGTATACAGGGTGTCCCAGAATAAGTGTTACAAAACTCACAGGGAGATAGAAAATTGAAAAATAAGGGGACTTTTCGCAATAAACATACCCTCGCGAACGCATAATAACGGAGATACAGGCCTTCAAAGTTGTTTTTTAAAAACAGTTTTTTTTTTGCATAACTTTTGAACTGTTCAACCGATTTCAGTCAAATTTGAACCAAATTTTACTGAAACAAGTCTCTATTGACCAATAGTAACGCATTCCATCAAACGTTTTTAGGGGCGAAGATAATAGGGGGTGCCCTCCCCCTTTCCCCCCTATTTTTGACCACCCCGAATATTTTTAGAAATTGTTCCAATTTTTGAATTTTACGTTCTATTTAAAGAAAAAAGTTACCTTTGCAAAATTTTGATTAAAGGCTTAGTTTTCGAGATATTTGGGATTGAAACATTGCAAAACATCTCGAAATCGCCACTTTCCTGGGCCAAAAAATTAAAATTCAAGAAAACCCATGATTCGTCAACTAGAATGAGTTTTCTGGGTGTTTTAAGTTAATAAACCACCATTTGCGCTGAGAAACATGGAGTTTTTCAGAAAAAAAAACAATTTGGGCCCTGGAAAGTGGCGACTTCGAGATGTTTCCCAATGTTTCAAACCCAAATATCTTGAAAATAAAGCCTCTCATCAAAATTTTGCAGGCGTAACTTTTTCCGTTGAAATGAACCCAAATTTCAAAAATTGAAAAAATTCCCAAAAATATTTGGGGAGGTCAAAACTAGGGGAAAAAGGGGGAGGGCACTCCCTATTATCTTCACCCCTAAAAATGTTTGATGAAATGAGTCACCATTGTTCAATAGAAACCCGTTTTAGTGAACTATGGTTCAAATTTGAATAAAATCGGTTCGACGGTTCAAAAGTTATGCAACAAAATACTGTTTTCAAAAAACAATTTTGAAGGCCTGTATCTCCGTTAATATGCGTTTGCGAGGGTATGTTTATCAACAAAAGGCCCCTTATTTTTAAATTTTCTATCTCCCTGTGAGTTTTGTAACACTAATTCCGGGACAGCCTGTATACTTATACAGTATACTATACTTACAGGTATCCCAGAATTAAGTGGCCAAATGTCTATAAAATCAGATAGCCCCTACCTATTTGGCCAAGCAACTCGCTAGTCGCTCCGCTTTCTAACTTGGTTGGTTTGTCAAGTCTGGATGAAATCCATCGTTTGTATCTTTTTGCTTGAAAGTTTTTTTCGAGGCTTTTTTAGAGCTTTCACATTGATTTAGTACAATTATTCACCTACAATCGGTTCTTGATTCATCTCATACGATTTTTTTCATCGAATCAAACTATTCATTGCGATTCAGCTCGACTAACAGTAATCGATTCACTGACAACATTTAGACATTCCTTGTTTAGGTACACAGAAAAGTTGAGAATGATAAATAAGTTTCTATTTTGAGACTAACATGCCGGCACCGCCGGCAGCAAATACCTGTAATAATGGAAGTTTGTATATTCGATGGTAGAGGTCGCCCCATTACAACACAGCAGCGGCGACCGATTGAAGAAATAAATTAATCATTTTCTGATTGCAAATGAAACACTTTCGTAAGTTAGAATTCATCGATCAGATCAAATTTTTATTTATGATGAAATCTGAAGTACTTAAAACACGATACAAGCCGTAAAAGAATACTAACATAACAGTTAAAAGCGAACCTCACAACACATTCCCTTCTTCGATTCTCTAGGACGCCACTGGTCGCTCAGTAAAACGTTACACCAAGAGTGTTACACATCACCCTCGCATCAACTGGATTCACCTTCATCCACAGAGTCCCTCATCTGTGGTTGTTGTGATCTAAGCGAGCGATAAGGAGTTTTACTCCAATAATAAATATATAAATATAATAGTTGATCGTAATCAACTTGAGTCAGGTTGTTATATTTTTGTCTGAGAAAAGAAATCTCATCGAAAAAATACACGTTTGCTGAAGAAATTAGAAGAACCAGACAGAATTTCCGACTCTCCGTGTCTCCGCGACTTTTGGCAAAAAAAATTCCTTCTTATTGTACCGGTCGACTGTTAATTGTACAGTGTACTTGTAAACTTCCCTCGTGCGAAAAGAGGGCGCTACCTACTTCAACTTAGTGTTGGTGGTCAAGGCATGTATACCACTACTTGTGCTTATTTTTCTAAGCCTCGCCAGACGTAGTGGCGGAGGCTATCTGTGGCCACTTTTTTTTTTCTGGAATATTTTAATTTTTTTTCCCTCGTTTCCCGTTTCCTAACAAAATTCACCTAAATCTTCCGTATCTTCCGAACGGTTGAACATATCGAGTTCATTCTCTTGTGAGTCGAATCCTGACTATTGCGGGTTGATACCGACGACGTTGAAAGATGATCAGTCAAATATAAACAATCTTTAACAACAATAAAGAATGCACAAGTTGCGAAATAGAGAAAACGCATAATTATATGCCTACTTTTACACCATCACATCTTCCGATCTAATGAAGTTATGCGCCTGATTTTTCCTTCAGTTTGAAGCACATATCCGGGCATTTGTTACGGTGTGGCAGCGATTGAGTAACAATGGTTTATTATTTATTTATTTATTTAGTTTATGAACATTCTCATCGGCTTGAATGCATCATGATTTTCAGCCAGCGAGGGACTTTTTTTTTGTTTCCCTAATTTTCTATATACAACCAGCGGAGCAAATGAGGCCATAGTATTGGAGATTTTTTTGAAACAAAAATTTTTATTTCAGGACTTATAGTGTTTTAGACATGATTTTTTTTCTGACGCAACCAACAACCATGAAGAAGTAGTGCGCGCATGCCACTTATATCCACGGTGCAAAATGCACTACATGACCTACTGAGGTGGGCATTTTATTGTATAAAGCTGAGCTTTCACTGCAATAATCAGATATTTGCTCTTCACAAAAAAAAAACAAGGCACCCTTTTAGGCTGCCCGAGTTATGGGGCGAAAACCGCCCTCAACGGTGCAATGGTGTTAACGTAGGTATGATGGAGATTAAACTATTCGCCGCTCATTCATACATCAAAAAGGTCCTATTTCGGATATTTTTTGGTTATTGTGTCTCTCAAACTTCAAAATTAGTGAAATAATCCGTATTCCTTACGTGTTGCATACAATTTTATTCTACTTTCGTTTTCTTACTTTTTGCATAAATGGCCATTCTAACACAGGTGACATTTGGCAAGTATATTTCGTTTCACCGTAGTTTTAGAGCAATTAATTTTTTGCCAACCAGCTTTTTAGGAGTTTCCAGGATAACACCAAAGCAATAATGCGAGCAATAATGATATTATTCATTGTATTCGTGCATGTGTCTTATACAATAATTATACTTTCAGTAGTAATGTACCAAAAACCAAAATGAATGACTGCTGCAAAGTGAATCCATTTCATGAGCTAGGCTTCCTATTGAACACACCGCAAGATGGGGGATGGACTGGTTCAATACGTTGGACCATTGGGAAACGAAGGGTTGAAGAGGATAATCTATTGGAATTTCACGCCCAATAATATTAATTGATAAGGCATACGGAAGAAGGCGCCGTAAGTAACAAATTGACGACGGAATCCCAGGCTTCATTTCATCAGTCATTACCATTTATACCTTTTTTAATCGTTTACTTTTCTTCAGATATCTCTTTTTTGCAATTAAAAAAAGAGTTTATTCCGGAAAATCGCTATTTATAGTTTCGTTGAGTAGTTACCTTGAGGAAGTTTTTGACGCGCCTGTATAGCATCATGTTCACGCACTTATTCGCATCAAAAGAATATTTTAACCCTCACCCAAAACGTTTCGGCACCATAGCCCGCCGAAAAAAGACAATCATTTAGCACACTGTCAGCTACACAAAGGCCCATTCTAACATGACATTGTTTCACGGCCGACTTTGATGCCTCTGCAAATGGCTGCGGAAAAATTTAAATTGGTCCCCATTTAATTCTGCCGATCATATCTTATTTTTATTTGGCCGCGTGTGTGCGTCTTATAAAATCCATAATGCCGGGCCCTAATGGCCAAAGCGCGCAATTTTCGGATTTTACGACTTTATCAGACCAGGTGAATATACCTATAATACAGGTAGATGCTCTTAATTAAGACATTCTAATAATTACTACTGTGGTCTCGTTAGTTCCGAGCTATAATGCTGACTTTGCTTGATTAAAAAATGTTTCGGAATCAACGAATAAAAAATGACTTTGTGTGATCCATCCAGGAATGTAGGTACAAGATCGCGCACGGAGATTGCACCAACCGGAAAAAAGCTCCGTATAGTGTTTGGCTGCAGGTAGTATGGTATAAAGGTAATAATTATTGATTGGCGTGTGTAAAAATTTCACTTGATGAATAATGCATGCACTGAATCAATATCGATGGTTCGAGGGCTGAGGGCTCGCAGGCTCAAAAACTCGCTCCTGAACTTTTCCTTTAAATATTGGAGTTTAATGTGCCGATAAGATCTTCAAGATTATAATAATTTTGTATTGTATAAGTGATTCGATTTTTTTTATAGAACAATACGTTTATCTGGCAAACGCCGAGTTGATGATTGATATTTCCAATCTTGATCAAGATCTCGGAAGCTCCATTGGTCAAACATCTCTGCTTCCAATCCAAGGTCTGGCTGCTGTAGAGAGAATACTTGCTCTCGACCAAACGGATTTGAATCTGCAAGTTTGGGATTCTTCCGGCCAAGCAATTTGCGTATTGCTGGGTTTTGACCGACTGAGCGTCAGCTTGTCGGCGAAAATCCTGTATAGTCGGTTATCTGTGTTTTGTTTGAACATTCTCTCACGTACTAGTGACAAATAGACGATCTTAAGCATATACCGGGCGTACTCAAAAAGTTCTCCACAATTAGGTTTTTTACCGAGACTTCAGTGATAACACGGTAACTGTTACGCGCACACTATTGATTTAGAAGTTTATGGAAGGATCAAATTGTTTCCAACATTTCCTGCTATAAGCATTTGCGACCACGAGAATATCCTCTTAAGCGCTAGGGGCGATTCACGACGAAGAGAGATTTGAAGCCCCCACAAAGGCAAGCCATATCTAATCCTGTCCAAACAAGCAAAAAGAGAGCCGTAGCCCAAAAAGAGCGTTAGCCTTTGAAAAGATGCTTCATGAGAAGGGGGACCACTGCACGCACCGGCCCACAAAATCTTAGATTGTAAGGGACACAAAAAAGAGAAACAAACAAAAGATCCAATAAGTTATCGAAGTCATTCTTTCCTTCTTCAGTGTCTAGAAGCCGGGTCTAACCCTTACATTACCTCCAACACTAACATAAAAACTGTTAAATGTGATTGAGCCCCAAAAAACTTTTGAACCACAAGTTAGGGTGTTGGGACTTCTAAAATAATTGGGGGGAAACTCATTTCTTCAAGAAAAACTTGAGATCAAAGATCAGAAAAAGATCAAATTTTATTTCATAAGCCCAGCTTACACATGTTGAGCTGATAGTTTATGTTTCCAATTGCCGAGTAAATCACAGTAGCACCCCTGGCCAAACATGCCTGTTTCCAATTCAAAGTGTCGTTGCTCAGAGAAAAGTACTGGTTCTGAACCAAGTTGATTTGTAGATTCAAATCTGGAATTTTATACGCCAAGCATTCCTCATAGGGCTTGTCCTGAGTGATGAGCGGATTCAAACGCGAACACCAAGAAACTGTGTTCTCAGACAACGTACTGAGAACCTGAAAATGAGCTTTACAGTTGAACAAAGCCGTGAAGTTATTGGAATTGGTGCACGGATCCATGACGCCAGTAGTTAGACCGTTGGCTTTTGTTTCTTGAGCTCTGACGCAGGCCAGAATCGACGAGGAATTCACCGCTTGTTTTTTCGCGTCAGCCACGAGGGCCCTGATGCTATTGATTTGGGTTTGGGTGACATTTTTAGTTCGCACTACCCAGTTCTGGATTTGCTTGTTGAGAATTGTGTATTCCCTGGTTGAGTCGTACATTTTCTGATCGGCTATGGCTTTGATCTGATTCAGAGTCGGAAGGTATTGGCTTGTTATTTCGGTTCTTGTCACTGCTTCGATATTCTGAAATAAAGTTATAAGAATGGGTCTTTGTATTGTGAAATTTAAGGCTCACTATTATTGAAATATTACCTTGAAGCATACTAATGCAAGACAGAACAACAGTAACATCGTAAAATTCATTTTGCAGCAGGTAGTTGTGCAAGAAGGAGCGAGTGCTTTTATACTGTTTCAGATTAAATGAATAAACAAATCATGCAGTTGAGAAAAATAAGACGAAACAATACTGAGATCATAAAGATTATTCTATTTACAAAACGTTTGATTGATGCTCTAGAATTCTAAAAAATAGGCGAGGCAGTTCACGACTGGTTGGAATATTTCTAGCTATTCATAGACTTCGGGCGAAATGTTTATTTTGAATTTAACTAAGTTTAAGTATACACAAAATTGTTGCGGACTATAACATTATTATTAATATTATTATCATCATGTACTTCACATGAGTTTTTTCCCTTGTTTTATCAGAATCTATCAAGTTTGTTGATTTTATCTTCCAGTAAAAATGATTATTACTCTATGTAGTCTCATCATAAAATACCTACTATAAAAGTCCCGTTCAGAAGCTCGTGTTTAGTTTGGAATTTCAGTAAGCCTGACTTAGGGGAGAGCAGGTGAATATCGACCACTTAAGGCAAAAAATTCAAAACCAGTCGCCATGTGCACTGTCAATGCTGTACGTTTTGTACCATATTCCCCAACCATTTAACTACCCAAAACCTTGAATAGTCACTCACTAAGTTGAAACATTTTTGTGAAAAAAATTCGAAAGCAAAGTGAAAATTTCAGCGGGTAATATCGAACAGTGGGGTAAAATCGACCACCAGGTCGGATAATATCGATCGCATGTTTTCTTAGCCATTTTGTAGTCTGCATGCTTAGCAAAAGCGCAAAAATACAAGTCAAAACATCTCTTTTCGAAAACAATCTAGTTTTTGATGTTGATTTTGCCCCCCTTTTCCTAACATTCACCAAGAACGATTCCCATGATAGGAACTTGAAAGATTGACAGATAAAATTAAAAATAATTTTTGGGTAAGTACTCTCAGGAACCTCATCAGGTCATTTTCGTACCACACGAGGCGCGATTCGTTTTTAGCCGATATTTTCAGCGAGGCATATGAAATTATGTATTGAACTCCATTTGTACAATATCGACCAACCTGGTCGATATTGGCCGACAACAAAAGCAAAAAACAATTCTAACCGATGAAGTAACTGTCAATGATCCTTGGTACATTGCACCAGGAGACCTAAGTCCAACTACAATGAAAAGTCTGCAATACGTTATCATAAACACTCCTGAACTTAAATCATATCGGCTGGAAACAATAACTCGTTATTGTCAGTCAAGCGCTTCAAATAAATGGCTGACCGACAGCTGTGCTGGAGTTCACTTGCAAAATGCTAGATGGCACCCTGTGTCATGATTCCAAAAAACTTACAGGGTGGGCCACAGTGGTGCGGTCGATATTAGACTGCCGGTCGATATTCGCCTCTCTTCCCCTACCTGAAATTTGCGTTCACAACCACACGAAGTTTTGCGTGATTTATCATTTATCGTTCAATTATAATTATGATTGAATTAGCTGTTTCAATTAGCCAATCATACTTATTTGTATAGTTTTAGAAACCCTATATTCTACGAGAATTAAACTATCTCCTCGACTATGTTCTTACGGCTATAATAATAGTCCTAGCGGTATAAGCAAAATTTCATAAAAATGACTCCAATTGTGACAAAAGTGTGAAATTTGGTGTGTGGACTCCTAAAAGCATTTAAAAGGTTTTTAGAAGGGGAACCAAGGAAAATTTTGATTTTAATTTTTCAATTTTTTGTGACGTAATTTTTCTTTCTTTTTTTTTGAAACTATTTGAGGTTTTCGACTTTTGTCTTTGTACTATGGTGGATAATACTTGCTTATTCCAGGAAACAGAAGAGAAAATTTGCGAAAAAAATTAGTTGAACTGAAATGATGACGTTTTTTGTAAAAATCAAACTTTTCCAATTTTTCGAAAAGTGTTGTGAATATGTCAAAAATAGAAAAGGGCAATTGTTCCTTAAAAAAGCCATATCAGAAGTTCTCGAAGTGTTTCTCCAAATTCCAAGCCGTTTTCGAGATATTTGCAAAAATGTTATTTCTTGCAATTATTGTTTCTTCGTATTAGCTTCTATCACATCAAACACATCACAGGGTTCTTTTTTCTTAGAAATATACTTAGGGATAATCAGACCGGAGATTTCTCAGTAGTTTATTGTAAATTGTAATTTTTCCAGTGGCGTAGATCATGGAAATGTCTACCCTCTCACCGTACTTTCTACACCACTCGATTATTTAGAAAATATATGCCATTTTGGCATCATGATCATCTAAGATCACCTAGTATGACACTTCTTTTGAAAACAAGATGAGGATCTTGAGCACACAATTTTTCCGCTGATCAGATCGACTGCTAAATTTCACATTTTGTATCACCTCCTCGATTATCTCCATCATGACTGTTTTAGATACATTATAGTTTATTGTTCCCCAAACTGAAAATTATTCACTTTATCAGCCGTAAAGTTGGTTGAGTGGCCATCAATGGCGTCAAAGGCATATAATTATGTCGTCGCATCTATTTTGTAATTATTGCGGTGTGAAACTTAGGAACATACCTACCTATTTGTTTGTAAATAAGTATTTGTATTCTATTTGACAAGATGATCATCAAAAGCCACCGGTTACGACATCCTGTTTGGAAACTCTGGGGGGACAATCAACTATAATTTATCTAAAACAGTCATGATGGAGATGATCAAGGAGATGATACAAGATGCATTGTTTTGCAGTCGATCTGATCAGCGAAAAAATGGTGTGCTTTTAAATGAAGTGTCATGGTAGGTGATCTTGGATGATCATGATGCCAAAATGTCATATATTTTCCAAATAATCGAGTTCGAATTTCTCTGATCTACGCCACTGGAAAAATTACAATTTACAATGAACTCCTAAGAAATCTTCGGTCTGATCATTCTGAAGTATATTTTCAAGAAAATAGAACCAACCCTGTTATGGTGCTAGGACAATTCTTCGCGCGGACAATTCTTCGCGGACAATTCTTCGCGGACAATTCTTCGCGCGGACAATTCTTCGCAGGACAATTCTTCGCCGGACAATTCTTCGCACGGACAATTCTTCGCCGGACAATTCTTCGCAAGCATTGCTCCCGCGCATGACCGGGCTTATTGGGGCTCTGAAAGACACTTTGAGACACAAGGGGGCTCAGCAGGACTTGAAATCCTGAAACGTAGACACAAAGGAGGATAGGGCTTTTAATATCACAAGAAGACCCTGCAGGGCTCACTAGGGCCCCCAACAATATTCAAGACACAAGGGGGCTAGCGGAGCTCAAATCGCCACAGTGAAGACACAAGGCTATTAAAAAAAATAGATAGGGCTTCGAGTAACGCAAAAAGGCATAACCGGCTCAATGGGGCCCCAAACGACACTTGAAGGCACAAGGGGGCCTATAGGGCTCCGATCAACACATGAAGGTAACAGGAGTTTACTAGAACACAGAAACAAAGACAGGTTAAAAGGGGCTCAAATGACACACAAAAACATAAGGGGGCCTAATAGGGCTCTGAGAAATCTGGGAAGGCACAAGGGAGCTTTCTTAGATGCCAGAAGTATCGATAAGTCAGAAGGAGATCAACGGGGCTACAAACAACAATTGGGGACACAAGGGGGCTCAATAGGGCTCCAAACAATACTTGAAGATACAAGAGGCCTCAGTAGGGCTTGAAACGCTTCCATGTAGACACAAGAGAGCAGAAGCCTCTAAAAATCGGACGGAGGCCTGTCGGGGCTCACTGGGGCTGCAAACGATAATTGAAGACACAAGGGGGCTCATGGGGCTCCAAACGATCCTTGAAGATACAAGGGGGCTCAGTAGGGCTTGAAATGCTTCAATGTAGACACAAGAGAGCAGAAGCCTCTAAAAATCGGACGGAGGCCTGGTGGGGCTCACTGGTGCTGCAAACGATAATTAAAGACAGAAGGGGGCTCGATAGGGCTCCAAACGATACTTCAAGACACAAGGGGGCTCAGCAGTGCTTGAAATGTTCTGATGTAGAACACAAAGGAGAATAGAGCTCTGAAAATTGCAGGAAGGCTTGGCGGGGCTCACTAGGGCTCCAAATGACACTTAGAGACACAAAGGGGGCCCTGTAGAACTTAAACCAATACATGAAGACTCACAGGAGCTACCAAGAGCTTTGAAAAATTACACAATATACAAGGAGCTCTGCAGGGCTATAAATGAAACATGGAAACACAGGGAGCCACATAGGGCTCCAAGAAACCTGAGAAGGGGCTCAAGGGAGCTTCCAAAAATTCCAGAAACTCGAGAAAACAGAAGGAGTCACCTGGGCTGCAAACGATAATCAAAGACACAAGGGGGCTCAATAGGGCTCCAAACGATACTTGAAGACACAAGGGGGCTCAGTAGAGCTTGAAATGTTCTGATGTAGAACACAAGAGAGAATAGGACTCTGGAAATCTCAAGAAGGCTTAGCGGGGCTCACTAGGGCTCCAAATGACACTAAGAGGCACAAAGGGGGCCCTGTAGAACTTCAACCAACACATGAAGACTCACAGGAGCTAACAAGAGCTTTGAAAAATGACACAATATACAAAGGGGCTCTGCAGCGCTATATGAAACATGAAAACACAGGGGGCCCACATAGGGCTCCAAGAAACCTGAGAAGGGGCACAAGGGAGCTTCCAGAAAATTCCAGAAACTCGAGAAAACAGAAGGAGTCACCTGGGCTGTAAACGATAATTGAAGACACAAGGGGGCTGAATAGGGCTCCAAACGGTACTTGAAGACACAAGGGGGCTCAGCAGGGCTTGTAATATTCTGATGTAGAACATGAAGTAGATAAGGGCTCTGGAAATCGCAAGAAGGTTTGGCGGGGCTCACTAGGTCTCCAAATGACACTTAGAGACACAAAGGGGGCCCTGTAGAACTTCAAACAACACATGAAGACTCACAGGAGCTAACTAGAGCTTCGGAAACTGAAGTAATGAAAAAGTGGCTCAGCAGAGCTACAAATGAAACATGAAAACACAAGGGGGCCACATAGGACTCCGAGAAACCTAAAAAGAAGTGAAAGAGACCTTTCTAAGGTTCCAGAATATTCGAGAAATCAGAAGGGGGTCACCTGGGCTGCGAACGATAATTGAAGACACAAGGGGGCGCAATAGGGCTCCAAATGATCTTAAAGATACAAGGGGGCTCAGCAGGGCTTGAAATGCTTTGATGTAGAGCACAAGGGAGAATAGAACTCTGAAAATCGCAAAAAGGCCTAGCGGGGCTCACTAGGGCTCCAAATGACACTTAGAGACACAAAGGGGGCCCTGTAGGACTTCAATTAACACATTAAGACCCACAGGAGCTACCTAGAGCTACGGAAACTGAAGCAATGAAAAAGGGGCTCAGCAGGGCTACAAATGAAACACGGAGACACTAGGGGGGCACATATAGGGCTCCGAGAAACTTGAGAAGGAGCACAAGAGAGCTTTCTAAGCTTCCAGAATCTTTGAGAAATCAGAAGGGAGTCACCTGGGCTGCAAACGATAATTGAAGACGCAAGGGGGCGCAATACGGCTCCAAACGGTATTTAAAACACAAGGGGGCTCAGCAGGGCTTGAAATGCTTCGATGTAGAGCACAAGTGAGAATAGGGCTCTGAAAATCGCAAGAAAGCCTGGTGGGGCTCACTAGGCCTCCAAATGACACTAAGAGACACAAAAGGGGCCCTATAGGACTTCAACCAACACATAAAGACTCACAGGAGCTTACTAGAGCTTTGAAAACTAAAACAATGAAAAAGGGGCTCAGCAGGGCTAAAAATGCAACATGAAGACAGGGGGGGCTAATAGGGCTCTGAGAAGCCGTCCAAGGCATAAGGGCGAAGCAAATATCCAGAAAATTTGGAGATACCCAAGGGGGTTCATCAAGACCCCAAACGACACTTGTAGAGACAAGGGGGCCCAGCAAGGCTTGAAACTCTACGTTTAAACTTAGTGGGGGATAGGGCTCTGAATATCACAATCACACCTGGCCTCATAAGAGCTCCAAAGTTCCCCGCGAAGAATTGTCCGGCGAAGAATTGTCCGCGCGAAGAATTGTCCGGCGAAGAATTGTCCGTGCGAAGAATTGTCCGTGCGAAGAATTGTCCGCGAAGAATTGTCCGCGCGAAGAATTGTCCGCGCGAAGAATTGTCCGGCCACCCCCTGTTATGTGTTTGATGAAATAGGAGCTAATACAATGAAACAGTCGCAAGAAATAACATATTTCTAAATATCTCGAAAACGGCTTGAAATTTGGAGAAACACTTTCATAACTTCTGGTAGGGCTTCTTTTGAGGGATAATTGCCTTTTTAAATTTTTATATATTCACAATATTTTTCAAAAAAATGGAAGAAATTGAATTTTACAAAAAACGCCATCATTTTAGTCAAGTTAATTTTTTTCGCAAATGTTCTCTACCGTTCCTTGGATTAAGCAATCACTCACCATAATACAAAAGCAAAAGTAAAAAATGTTGGATACGTATTTGCAAAAGAAAAAAAATGACGTCACAAAAAATAAAAAAATTGAAATAAAAATTATTCTTGGCTCCCCTTCTGAAAACCTTTCAAATGCTTTTAGGAGTCCACACACCAAATTTCACACTTTTGTCACAATTAGAGCCATTTTTACGTGTACCGCTAGGACTATAATGCTGATTATGATATCGCGGTTTGAAGGAGCCAGAATTTTGGAGTATTATACTTCTTCATCTGGCAACCTATCCTGTATTTTGTGTGAGTGATTATGATTGTTATTATGTATGTTTCATACGATTTAACCCTGGCTCTTTCAAGGAAAAAGTCTTTCGACCTTTGGACCAAAGCTCCGTACCCCGCAGTATTTTACTCAGGCTTACTACTGAAAGATGAATAATGGAAATAATGATAATTACTTAAACATGTTCAATGTTCGTAGTTGGAGTTTATTGGTTTCAAAGTCATACTGCCGACATAGTGGCATACAAATCTGATCAATAACAATAAGATCAATAAGATCATTTAATTTCATAAGCCCGCTTGGCACATGCTGATCTGATAGTTGATATTCCCAATTGCCGTGAAAATCGCAGTAGCACCTCTGGCCAAACACTCCTGTTTCCATTTCAAAGTAGAATTGCTCAAGTCAAAGTACTGATTCTGAACCAAGTTGATTTGCAGATTCAAATCGGGAATTTTATACGCCAAGCATTCTTCATAGGGTTTGTCCTGGGTGACTAGCGGGTTCAAGGATGAACACCAGTTAACTGTAGTCCAAGCCACCGTACTGATGGTCTGAAATTGACTTTTGCAGTTTAGCAAATCTGTGTAGTTATTGGTCAAGGCGCATTGGTTCAAGACAGCAGTGGATAGCATGTTGGCTTGCGACTCTTGGACTCTGACGCAAGCCAGAATCGACGAAGAATTCACGGCTGCTTTTTTAGCGTCGGCCACGAATGCCTTGAAGCTATTTATTTGGGATTGAGTGATATTTCTGGTTCGAAATATTGAGCCTTCGATCTGGCCGTGGAGGACGCTGTACTGCTCGGTTGACTCTTTCAACTTCTGATCAGCTGTGGCTTTAATCTGGTTCAGAGTCGGGCGGTATTGACTCGTTATCTCAGTTCTTGTCACAGCCTCAATGCTCTGGAATTAGGTCATTATTACGATGCATAGGTACATACATTCCTACTTGAATGCAATAAAATATGGCAAAGCTCTTACCTTGAAGCATACCAATGAGAGGCAGAATAACAGTAACATCGTGAAATTCATTTTGCAGTAGTTGTGTAAGAAGAAGCGAGTGTTTTGTTTTTTATACTTTCATGGATAAGGTGAATAAACAAATCATGCAGCTATAACGAAAAAAGGACCAAACAATACTGTGGATCAAAAAGATTATGCTATTTACAAAATTTTTGATTGATGTTCAAGTTAGTAGTGTGTAGAACTCTACATAAAAAATAGGTGAAGAAGAGTGCTTGATTTCTTAGAAAATTCATATATATCTAGCTTTTCTGAACTTTGCGCGAAATAATGTTCCATTTGAATTTAAGTTGATGTAGGTACCTATAAATTATCCAGAAATCTCAGTATAAATACACGAAAATATTATAAAATACAGGGTGTTTCAAAAAGTATGTGCCATACGTGAATGGCAGATGGAGGATGTCAAGGCGAGTTGAGATCAAGAAGAGAATTTTTTTTATGGCGATCGGTCTCGAAGATACAGGGTGTTTTGTTCTTTGTCAACAATTTACAATAAGCGATATCTCTGGAGCAGTTTGATATAAACAAATGAAATTTACCTGTCACATTCCTTTGCTGGTACTTGATCAAATGTCATAGCAAGTAGAAGAAAAATCAGGTCCGGACTTGAAAAAAAAAGTTTTTGAGTTTGCCTGTCAAAATGTACATTTTTTGAGCGGGTTTCGGAAAAAACACTACCATATCTGGAAAACTCAGGAAAAATGCTACAAGAGTGACTGTTCAATTTTCACGGCACACTCGAAATCATCCGACAAAGAAATTGAGAAACAACTCATACCAGTGTTACTATTCAGAGTGAAATTTTTATTAGGCGCAATAATGGATACAATTCGGTACGATCACTGCAGATTATTCAGTTCTATCATATCTTTCACTAAGACTCAACATGCCTCACAAGGGAAGACATTTCTAAAAAAAAAAAATCTCGAGAAAACCAAAATTCTCGCGAGTTGGACTGTTACAATTTCGTTCTTTTGTTTCATTCAAATTTATTTGGATATGCAGAGTTCACAGATTTTTGTTGGAATTGTTAGCACATTTGGCCGGAATAATCAGTTTTCTTAGTAGGTACCTCATTTGACCATACAAAAAATTGAATAAGAGAGAGTTCCATCATTTCTTATACCACAAGATATTCGCTTGTTTTTGTTATACCTACCTAGTTCACCTAGGTAGCTTAATTTTTTTTGGAACATTCATGGTTGTGTTGTCAGTTGTGTTACAAGTTGTTTGTTCGGTCCAAATAAATCCTCGCAAACAAAATGGCCAACCGATTTACAAACGCTGAATTCGCCGATATTATTTTTGTGTGTGGGTTCTGCGATGGCAACGGGAAATCCGCCAAAAGGGAATACGAGCTAAGATATCCAGGTCGCAGAATATCATCTCGAAACACGTTTGGAAGAATTTTGTAATACAGTTGTGAACATGGTAGATTCCCCGGAACTGCTGTTGTAGCTGTACCTCCGAGAAACATCGAACGACCGAAAGTGGATGCCCAGGAAGAAATTCTGGAGATGGCAAAGGAAGATCCTTCCATGAACACGAAGAGGATAGGACATGCCCTTGGTATTCCCCATGCTCGTGCATGGAGAGGATCAAAAAGCAAACACTTGTATCCGTACCACCTGCAGAAGGTGCAGCGACTAGAGCCAAATGATCCAGCCCCGAACGCCTCATCTTTTGCAGATGGATTGTGAACCATCCACGAACTGTACCTGCGATTTTATTCACAGATGAGACCCAGTTTACAAGGGACGGCGTTACTAATTGCCGAAACTCGCACATTTGGGCGCAGGAAAATCCCCATGCTGGCGAGAATTTTGGTTTTCTCGAGATTTTTTTTTAGAAATGTCTTCCCTTGTGGGACATGTCGAGTCTTAGTGAAAGATATGATAGAAATGAGGAATCTGCAGTGATCGTAACGAATTGTATCCATTATTACGCCTAATAAAAATTTCACTCTGAATAGTAACACTGGTATAAGTTGTTTCTCAATTTCATTGTCGGATGACTTCAAGTGTGCCGTGAAAATTGAACAGTCACTCTTGTAGCATTTTTCCTGAGCTTTCCAGATATGGTAGTGTTTTTTCCGAAATCCGCTCAGAAAATGTACTTTCAGACAGGCAAACTCAAAAACTTTTTCTTTCAAGTCCGGACCTGATTTTTTTCCTACCTGCTATGGCATTTGATTAAGTACCAGCAGAGGAATGTGACTGATGAATTTCATTTGTTTATATCAAACCGCTCCAGAGATATCGCTTATTGTAAATTGTGACCAAAGAACAAAACACCCTGTATCTTCGAGACCGATCGCAAAAAAAAAATTTCTCTCCTTGATCTCAACTCGCCTTGACATCCTCCATCTGCCATTCACGTATGGCACATACTTTTTGAAACACCCTGTATAACGTAATAATTATTATATGTACCTATATGTGTACACTGTACTTTATATGTGAGCTATTCCGAGAAGTAGATTCCGATGATAAAAATTAAGGTCATTTTCATGCCTGTCTACAAACACAATAACATCAGTGTAGTTCCCCTTGTTTTATAGTCGGTACACTAAGATAACCTGCACTTTTGACTATTTGAGTGCGGGGCAGTGCCGTTTGGTGCAAATATTGCTCAGACCATTCGAAGAGATTTGACCCGTCCGCTAACGAAAAACTCCTTGAGGGGACACTTTAGATGGAGGGGAGGCAAATTCAATTCAGACTTTCTGAGATATCAGATCCACCGGGCTGCGAATAATTCTCACTGGGGGCATTTTAGAGGAGGTCAAAGTTTGGCCCCAAAATATTCAATGGATAATTCCGAGGATCATTCATTTCGTCACTGATTCAATTCTTGAGCATCAGATGTGGTCATGCTAGTCCTGTGAAGTGGATGATGTGATTATTCGGAACAAAAACCAGAATGAGGGGTAATGGGGGTGTTGTGCCGATTGTAATCCTGTTAACGATTTCATCGATCGAAAATCGATCTGGAATGTTGAATCAATTTTCAAAGGTGCAATTGGCTCGTTGGGCCAATCAGAATTTCCATCTGGGATAGATTTAATGGTCACCAATTTAAAGTTAGAATTATTGTTGTAATGATATCTACGTACTTATAGGTACGTCCAGTTCAAGAATAAGATCATACTTGAAGATTCGGTTCATGCCAAATCAAAATTTCACTATTGCAACAACAATCAACAACAATCGATTTTCATTATTGCAGTCGCTATGAACACACAGAAATAAGTCAGAAAATACTCAGCTGCATGATGCTTATCTCGAAAATACTCGGTGCTTTGTCCTCTCAGGAGCATCTTCTTCATATTAGTTTGTTTCGGCATGGGCATGAGTCCAAATATTGAGACTAGCTATTGACGGAGTGGTGGAAAGCGGACTTTTAAATCTTACCTAGATGGCAATTTTGATTGGCCCGACGAGCCAGTTGCACCTGTCAAATTTGATTCAACATTTTACATCGAAACACCCTCCATTACTCCCTGTTCGTTCGTTTTGGTGTTCGTTTCAAATAAATTCATCGTCAATTCCAGGGGATTCGGCTTAATCAAATTTAACGGTCAAAAATTGAATTAGTGTCGATTTAAATTTATCAAGAATTGGATATTTTGAGGTCAAACTTTGACCCGCCTCCCTCCTCAAATCTCGTCAGATGAAAATTTTCTATGGCCCGGCGGATCAAATACAGGGTGTTTCAGGGATGATAGCAAAAAAATTAACTGTGGGTAGATCTCGTCAAAATATGACGAAAACCTATATACAATTTTGCAAAGTTCGGCCTAATAACGAAGATACAGCCCTCCAAAGTTCACTTTTTTCGGATTTCAAAAATTTGTATCTCAGGAACGTTTCGACAAATGTAGCTTTAATTGAGCATAAGCTGGTTTATCATAATCATCTATCAACCTGCAAAACTTGGAGAGAATCCAATCAGTGGCGCAGAAGTTATGAGGGGTCGGTCACCTCAAGTCAACTTTTCTTCGGATGCTTCTAAATTATTGACCCTCATAAATCCTACACCACTGGTTGGATTTTTCTCAAATCTGGCAGGTTGATAGATAATCATGACAAACCAGTTTTTGCTGAAATCAAGCTGAACTTGTCGAAACGTTCCTGAGATACAAATTTTTGAAATCCGAAAAAAGTTAACTTTGTAGGGCTGTATCTTCGTCATTAGGCCGACCTTTGCAAAATGGTATATGGGTTTTTGTCATATTTTGACGAGATTCACCCATAGTTGAATTTTTTGCTATCATCCCTGAAACACCCTGTATATCGAAATCATCTGAATAATGGTTTATGTTGCAATACTATTTATCTTAGTTCATTATGTAGTTTTACAAATAAGCATTATTATTTTCTACTTTAAGAAAGCATTCACATAATATCAATGCCTATTGACGCTTTTATACATGGTAATTCTTCAACTTTTCTATGTTTACTCACCTATTTTGATTGTATTCTTTGTTATTAAGCAGCTCAATGTGTTGAGAGGATGTTTTAATAAAAACTATATAACTATAGACTTTTTGGAACGATAAACTTTTCATGACCAGTTATACGCTTGGTTATAGAATTCGACATTTTAGCTAGGATTGGTTATAAGGGGTAAAGGAAGTGCCGCCATTTTAATATCATCACCGGTTATACATTTCATGACCGGGTCGTGGAAATGGTTATTGTCATGATGGGGGAAAAATTGTGGCGCTAACAGATTTGAAAGAAGCGGTCCGGGATTTGTGAACGTCGGACGTTACGTATAGGCTGTCTGATTGCAACATGATTCTATAGTGGGCTGTGTTTCTGGTCGCCATAGGCCGATCGCGGCCTGAATCGCAGCCCACTAGAATCATGTAGAAATCAGACAGCCTATACCTAACCTCGACGACTTGAAGAAGCTCTTATGATGTCTGGCAATGTCTGAATTTTTGCATTTTGTCATTATATTTCTCTTCCGACCTCGGCTATGATAAAATATATGTATGTCTCAGCTTGAATTGACAATATAAAAATGCAATAACAATTTCCATGCATGTAAAAGGCACTGAATTGAATCGATCACCGATTGCATGTAATGATTTTTTCTTTGACAATTTGCCCTGTACCACAAAAATATCAGGAAGCTCATTTTTGCGTCTACAGGATGTAATCAATCCTTCGCGATACTTTTTTACAATTAATGAATATACTCATCGTATCTCATAATTTCTTCCAAAAGAGAATAGAATGTAGCTTTCTTCATTCGAAATAGCTTGAAAAATAACTCCATTATACTGCACATTCCATGCCATTAGCGATCAACGTAAGTCATAGGTACTTACTTAAAAAAAATCTTTGTCCTGGTACAAATTGAAACATTGATTTTCTGGGTCTAATCGGGAATGGTTGTATTTTTGCAGAACCGCAACAGTATAACGATACCGCAACTTTGTTATTTCTCTCTTCCTTCATTAAATTCGACATCAAAGTTACTGTTTCTTATTCAATCGAGAACATTACCTTATCGATTAACATAGCCACATCAATATCCATTTATAACCGCAGCGTTTCAGCCAGACTGATGTCAATTGTCGAAAAAATGACAGTATGCGTCAATCTGATGTCAACCGTCAATAACTAACTGATTACAGAAAGTAACTCTCTCAAAATAGTATATTTTTATACGAGTTTAATAAAGTCGAAGTTTGTCGCACGACTGTTTTTGTGGCCCGACGAACGCAGTCAGCAGGGCCCTGAGGAGGGTCCCAAAGGAAGGAGTGTGACGAAACGTCTCATTAAATGAGTGCAATGTACTATTTTATCTATTTTGCCTACAATATTTCGAAGAAATTGACGAATTCTAAAGGTAGCAATGCCTTTCAGTGTCATAAAAGTCAAGCGCTAGTACGACACGAGTTTGCGTGTCGAAAAGCGGCCAGTACGATAGGGGAGTAGATAAATGGCCTAAAATCATTTTTTTTTGGATTTTTGCAATGCCAATGGACTCAAACCAATGTACATCTTGGTAGCTTTCAGAAGAGACCTAAAAGAGTTTTGTTTTCACTGTTGGGGGTGTTCATTTTTGAAAATATTTTAGGGGCGATTAGATTGAAGTGTATTCTTTACAAAAATCATCTGCTCGATTATAATTTTGTTTCTCGAGTGTTGAAAATTATTTAAACCTGAGCCGGCCAGGCGCGGCGTCTACTAATGACCAGAACACTACAGCATGCACCATTAAAAGTGAAAGTTGCTCAACCTTTTGAACAAATAGTAACTTATCTTTGAAAATTCGAGGATTTATGCAGAACTGAATTCCCTTTATCATAAACAAAATCGTCATGAATCGCACTGGAGGATTTTGAGTTATTTAAAGAGAGAGGTAACAGTTTACATTTGAAATACAGGGTGTTTCAGTTTTAATCGATCAAACTTTGGGATAAGATCCTCCTCATCCTCTTGATTCATGAAAATATAACATACGTGCCTGTCACTCGCTTACTAAGAAAGATACAGGGTGTCAAAGTTCACTTTTTTCGATTTTCAAAAATTGGTAACTTGCTAACCATCTAAGAAAATTAGCCTTAATCCAGCATAGACTGGTAGGTTGGGAATTTCTACCTACCTGCTGAATTTTGAAAGAATTTGATCAGTGGCGTAAGAGTTATGGGAGATCATTAATTTGGAATCATCTGAAGAACCTTCAAAAATTATGACCCCCCCATAACTCATACGCCACTTGACAAATTCTTGCAAAATTTGGCAGGTATTTTCAGATAACCAGCGTCTCTGGTTTCTGAAACACATCAAATCTGAAACACCCTGTATAGAGTATGAATGTGCTTGTGCTTCGAGTGTCCATTTTAGATGAAATATGTACAAAAGAAACTTGAACCGCACACATTTTCGGAATATTCTGCCACCTATCAAATCGAATGGTTTGAGTGCATCAAGTGTTCGTACAGGGCGAAAGTATTGGGTTCGCAGAGAGCCTATTTCTAGGAAGGATGTGATCCGTTTCCATGGGAAGTCGCTTGGTAACTATAGGGCTGTGATTGGCTGAATTGTAATGCATGATCGCTCCCTTCTAGAAATCAGGACTCAGGTAGCGAAATAGCTGTCAATAGTCTTTTTCGAGCGAATAACTTTTTGTAGCCGGTTGGTTATCATCGGTTGACATTAGATTGAGAGAAACTGTCATTTTTTTGACATCTGACATTTCTCGCAAAAACGTTGCGGTTATAACTTTGGTTATCAGCATTTGGCGGGAAAACAGTGAATTTAATTGACAGAGAGAATTCTGCGGTACTTTGGCGGTACCGTACCGGAAAGGGAATAGATATTTCATTTCCTGGAAACTTTTTGTTTTTTTATTTGAAATATTGGTATCCTAACTTAAACCCCCTAATAAATCTATTTCAATGGAGAAATCATGATTTTTTTAGATTTAAATTTATTTTCTCTAGAAAGTGGTGTTTTCGACATATTTCTCAAGAATTCAAATGCAAATAAACTGCTCACAAATTGAAGTGGATATTTTTAAAAAAGGGTGTTTAAAAAATCTCTAGAAAATTCTTGAAAATTACACGATTGTGAAACCGCTTACGCCGTTTTGAGGAAAAATGATTATATTTCCATGAATTAGTGAAGTCTTAACTAATGTCCAACTACATGGATATGTCTAATACAGTGTGATAAAAAAAGTCGTTCAGTTTTGTTCTTTTTTACTCTCATGCAGGAGATTGTTCATCCACCCTGAATACCTATACTTACTTGGATCTTATAGCCCGTAGCTTGTGTAACTCATTAGTTTTCAGTTTTTTGCTTTCCGTTGCATAGTTACAGTTACAGAAATATAGCCGTTTTACTTTTCAAAGTCATTATGTCAATGAATAAATCGGCTCTGTGTAAAAAGAGCGCTGAGATAAACGGCGCGTCCGAAAATAGCGCGTAATAAAGAGCGCGTGGAGAAAACAGCGTGTGCAAAAAGAGCGCCAGGAAAAAACAGCGCGTATAAAAAGAGCGCCAGGAAAAAACAGCGCGTATAAAAAGGGCGCCTGGAAAAAACAGCGAGTGTATATAGAGCGCCCCGTTAATTTGAGCGCGTCCAAAAAGAGCGCTGCGAAAAATGGCGCCAAGAATAAATAGCGCTGGGAGAAATGGCGTGTCCAAAAGATGGATGGGAAAAAACAGCGACTGTTTAAAAAGCGTTCGGTAATACCGGCGCGTGCATAAAAGCACTTGTAAAAATGTCGCCAAAAGAAGTAGCACTTGATACAATAACGTTTTATCAAAACAGAGCAGCTGTTTCCTTAACGGACTGATTTTTTGACTTAGGATTCCTCCTTCTTTTCAGGCCCACCAGATAGAGTTGAGTTTCAACTCAAGTTTCCTCCCTTTCAGAACAATCTCCTTTAAGGGAAATTTGTTCAAAAATCAACTCTTTGTCAGGTAAATCTCCAGAGTTGTTGTTTAGTTTTTTGTTCTCCCATTGAGGCCTGTGTACATGGACTCTTTTTTTGCCCATTGTCAAGCCCTGTTGTCGAGTGACGAGTGACGTTGATTCGAAAAAATAATTGATGCGATAGCAAGTTATTATGGGAGTTATCTAAAGAAAAAAACAAGATCCTGCTCCTCCATGAAGCGAATGGACAGGCAGCTTTCTAATTCAACTTCATGGAGATGCACAAGAACTGAGCGCAAGGTGCAAGAGCCATTTAATCCACTACAGCGTCGACGATTCCAAGAAGGCAACTACTGGGCATAACCATGCCCCAGAACCAGAAAAATTGCAGCATTTGCCTTCAAAAACGAGCTCAAACGGCTGGCGATAATATCCGAGATGAGGCCCAGGAAAATTATCCAATCGGTAGCCAGTAGCAGCAACATATTATGACTTTCGGAATTGCTGTTAACATTCCAAGCTACGATTCAATGAGGAAGACAATAAATCGCTCTTCATTACGCGCTATTTTTGGGCACGCGATTTTTCCCAGCGCTCTTATTACACAGCCATTTTTACCGAGCGCCATTTTGCGACACGCTTTTTTCAGACGCGCTATTTTTTCTGGGCGCTTAATTAAGACGCGCCTTTTTTACCAAGCGCCATTTTCTGACACGCTGTTTTTTCTGGTCGCTTTATTTGGACGCGCCGTTTTTTCCGAACGCTATCTTTTGACGCGCCATATTTAAAAGCGCTATTTATTCCAGCGCTCTTTTTACACAGAGCCGAATAAATCCGGGGGAGGATACTGTATTTCTTGCTACTTGATAGACAATGCTACTAGGTAGGTATTTTCTGAACGATTTTTTTAAGCAGATTTCAAATGGAAGACTACATAAAATGCTATACAGGGTGTTTCAATGGAAACGAGCCACCCTGAATGAATATTTGCCTGCTAAAATTTAGAAAATTTCGAGAGAACCGTCGATTTGGCAAATTTCAATAAACAAAAAATCAACTAATAATTATAACAAAAATCGACGGGCCTGGGGAATTCTCTACATTCCACCTGGCAAAAGTTCATTCAGGATGGCTGAATGATTGTCCCTACAGATTGTCTATACAGAGTGTCGCATGAACGGAGAACTTTGTTTCTGACACCTTATCACAGGTTGTAGAAGATTTCACCTTTCAATTTTACAATTTTCCGCCTAACAAGAAGACGAGTTCCCATTACTGAGATTATTCTCGGGCGACCTTCTCCATGTGTGATTCAGGCACTGCCAGTGGCCTAGAGTCATCTCTTCACCCCACCGATGACACTTTGCGATACGTTCACCAAATTGGCAATTTCTCTTTGCTTTGTGCCATTTCGCAAGAGATTTGCCAAGATATCGAACTCACCTGGGGCCCTATTCTCGGAAAACGTGTGATCCGTTCCTAAAGAAGTTGCTAGACAACCAGGGCTGTGATTGGCTGTCACCTAGGCAATTTCACTTGATGATCTGTTCCTCGGTTCCAAAAATAGAGCCCCTGAAGTTTTGCGGCATTTTGCTACTGATTATTTTGAATTGAACGTATATTGGTTCTTTTTACATCAGATGAATCTCATAAATAAATTTTTTGCGACACCCTGTATACATCAGATGGTTGAGAAGCGATGCCTTTCTTAATTTCAAAACTGCGCAAAAAATTGTTCAATAAATACCAAGTGGCATTGCCTAGTACAAAAAAAAACAGTAGCGCCCGGATATAGTCAATTCATCGATAAAACGACCTTGGAAAGTGAAGAGGCTATATTTCTGTAAGTACGCAATGGAAAGCGAAAAAATAAGAACTGATGAGTTACATAAGCTACAGACTATAAGATCCAAGTAAATATAGGTGTACAGGGTGGATAAACAATCTCCTGCACGAGAGTAAAAAAAAGAACAAAACTAAACGACTTTTTTCATCACCCTGTAGTAGACATATCCATATAGTTTTTGACAAGGACTCCAGTAGTTCTTAAAAATATTGACGTTTTTCTTCAAAGCAGTGCAAGCGATTTCACAATCGAGTAATTTTCAAGAATTTCCTGTCGATTTCAAAATTATCTTTTCTAAAAATATCCACTTCAATTTGTGAGCTGTTTATCTCGAGAACTAAATGTCCAATCAAAATTTTGCAGCAATAACTTTTTCTTTAAAATTGAACGCGGAATCAAAAAAATATACAATTTTCCAAAAAAAATAAAAATAAAGGGGTAAAAAGTAGGGGAGAGAAAGTGGTAGCACCTCCTATTATCTACGCCCCTGAAAATTTTCCATGAAACATGTTACTATTGGTTGATAGGGACTTATTTCAGTAAACTTTGGTTCAAATTTGAACAACGGTTCAAAAGTTACGGCTGAAAAACAATTTGAAAACTCCAACTTTAAAAAGTGATATCTTGGTAATGAAGCTTCAATTTGAAAAACTGCGTGAATGGCACTGTTACGCAAGGGGAATCCCCCTTTGAAGTTTGTAGCACCAGCTTGAAAACACCCAGTAGAATCCATTCAAAACTTAAATCATAAGGGTTAACCATAGGCGGTCATCGGACATCTGCATGGATTACCCGATGTTTTTGTGGGTCCATCGCAGAGGAGTCCATCGTCTTCGATCCTCCTTCTTCCATCGCCAAGTCAAGTTTTTGAGGTTAGGTTAAGTGCTAAGTACGTCTGACGTTTGGAAATTCTGGACCGCTGCTTCTTTCAAATTCAAATCTGTTGCCGCCACAATTTGTTCCCCCACCATAACAATAATCAGCCCCATGACCAGGTTATAGAATGTATAACCGGTGATGATATCAAAATGGCGGCACTTCCTTTACGGCTTATAACCAATCCTCGCTCAAACGTCAAATTCTATAACCAAGTGTAACCGGTCATGGAAAGTTATTCGATCGAAAAAGACTAATGTCACATTCAACTGCAGCCCAGAGCGCAGGTACAGGAAACAGCTGAATTTGACCTTTCGAGTTTCCGACCTTCTTATTGGTAGATGTCGAGGTGGATGTTGAGGACGATGACAAAGATTCAAAACATTTTTGCCTTTGAACATTACGTAATTTTCAAAGTTGAGTGAAGGGCAGGATCGCTGCACGATCAATTTGCGATAGTGCTACCAACCTTTCTCTCTCATTTTGCTTGTAACATGCAATGTGACATTTTCATATCTTGAACGAGAGATTATAGACTTGTAACTTGTAACAGTGCTGGAATTGGTTTTTGTCTGGATTGATTCGATGAAGATAAAAAACATTGAACAAAAATTGATTCCGCCCTGTACGTACGAGTATAGGATACCAGCGGCTATGGAAAGGTATATTTTTCAAATGTTCAACAGTAGACTATGAGGTTGCTAAATAATGAGAGATTGTTCCTCTCGAGGATTGTTCCATCAAAATAAAAATTTCCAAAGATTCATTTTTTTTATTTTCACCCTGTATACTGAAAAGAAGGTACACGTCACAGGGATGTATGCTTGAAACAGGTGAAGATGAGCTAACCACAAAGCAAAAAACCATTTGAGAACTACTTTCTTTAAGCAAGAGATAATTTTTCCACTATTTCAAGTTCACTGTAGGTGAAATATTGAGCCATAGCATTTGATTTCTACTTCTATGAAACGTTGAAATAGAAGCAAAGCAACTGTGCTTCATAGATAGAATATTGCAATTTCACATCTCTGTGAAGGTTTCATCCTAGTAATCAGTTCCCTGGTGGTAAGTTTACAATAAACTACATTTTAAATGTAAAATTAATATTTTTCAAAACTTCACGAGCCACTGCAATTTTCTACAGCACTCATTTTTTTTGTAGAAGCTTCCTACAAATCTTCATCCATTTTCTACAGCCTGTCATTCATTGTGATTTATTGCAGAAGCTTGTTGCAGTAACCACAAATCTCCACAAAGTTTGAGATCGGTTCACAGCCGCCTCCATCCATGAATTCTTATGTAAATAAAAAATGTAATGATAATAAGTTTTTTGCCGAAATAGTGAAAAAATGTAAACTTTTTTGAAAAATCCTAAAAGTTAGTCTTCAATTTGACTGTTGAGCTTCTGAGTTCGGTGAAAATTTCTCCAAAGAACCTGGGTGATGCTCTTTTGATGTTACAGCAAATAATGATGTTTTAATCTTGAAATTGGATGCAAAAGTATACTGCGCTGCGCAGCCTGCGCTGAATAAACTTCTTTTTATTCTTTTTTGCTCTTTTCTTTTTTTTCTGAATTGCATTTTCCGTCAGTTTATCTCCCACTTCAGCATAAATCGTGTTTTTTGCTTCAGAAACCAAATCTCCGTCGGTTCCAGCAATTCGCCACCGCTCCTTTCACTTCCCCGATCTTCTGCCTCACTTCCCCCGACTCTCTCAAGATGCACGCAACGGAATTGTTCACAACCTCCTTCGCAAGCTCCTCAAATTCTCTCTGCACCAACAACATATGAAGATCCAGGTCCTTTATTTTTCCCTCGATGCACAGCCTCAGGTTCACCATTTCACTTTTAAGCGGATTCAAGAGCATGCAGTTATTGCTTAGTCCAAGCGCCGCTTGATCTAGTTTCAACAGTTTGTTCCTTACAGCTGTGAGCTGAATGAAGTTTGAAGGAGAACTGCAACTGGTTAAAGATTTGGCGTGGACTTTTGCCAGTTGAGCGCCTTGGACGTTAATGCAGTTTTGGATCGGTAACGGCGACTGGCGTGCTTCACTTCTAGCCTGCGCCATGAAATTCCTCGCGTTCGTAAGTTGCTGCGTAGTGTAGTTGTTTGAGCTGGCAATGTTTTTCAAAATCAAGCTTTTAGTGGAAACGATGCGATCGCTTGTGGTTTTGACCAGTGTCGAGATCTTGGATTTGAGCTGGGTGATTTTCGGGTTGAATTGAAAGATGACGTCTTTTGGAGATGCGCAGCCCTGGAACAAACAGAACATTCATTTCCGTGGTATTTAACAAAGATTTAAAAATGCTCTCATTCCCCATGACGTTTGTTCTTAGAACTCAACTGCTGTCTGCTCTCTTTTCGTGTAAGTATTGCAAACTTACATACAGGTCAAAAGCATCTTATCTTATTGCGCAAATGTTTCGTAACAGAAATGTTTTTCATATTAGATCATTCTGGGCAACAGTTAATTCAAAATGCATCTCTTCAGTGTGCTTATTTTACTCCCAGCTTTAACAGTAAGATTGTTGAAAATATGTTCTTCGAAATTAAAATGTGCTTTTTTGCAGGTTCACACTAACCAATTTGGGCAGATAAAAAATTATTATTTCGATTGGTCGATAGCAGACATAAAACAAACTCTCAACGATAACATAGAAATCAGCTTGCTCAAATATGGCACACTCACTGCTCAAGTTATCGCAAATACCAGAGAAGCCGATCGACAGCTGAAGGCCGTTCTGAAAAGTCGAAATAAATGCGTGGGGCATTTGGAAGATCTCAAGAATTTCTCCTATCAAGACTGTTACGTTCAAAAAGAACTAGCTTTATTGCAAAGCTGTACTGCGGGATATAGCGTTTTACACAAAACTGCTACTATTACGATTGAAATTTGTAAAAAGTTGAATCCCTTAGATTCTCAATTAAGAGGACTGGAATCGTGTGCCTTGAAGAAAATTGTTGATTTGAGACACCAAATGGCTTTGCTGGAGAAAGAAGTTGAAGATCAAGTCAAAACTGTTTTTGAAGTCAATCAGAATTGTATCCAGAAGTATTCAGGAGAAGTTTACGGAAGGGTTCAAAAATTCGTGAGTTTGTCACGGAATTGCGATTAGAAGTTTGCGTTTCAACATTAAACAATATGTTACTTCAAGACGTAAATAGTCGCGCCGGCGCCGGTCTCATAGACCGTATTTTTCATCGGGAATGTCATCAAAATATTGAAATAAGCTAGAGTAATCGTGCACAAAATGTATATATGTTTTTTTTTTAAGTTTAAAAATAAATGTAAATAATGTAATGATACCTACCTAATTGAGATATAGATCACATTTTGGCTGTGATTCAATAAATTTTATCTCACTTTACTGTATCAGACGTGATGGCCTCTGCAGTTTTGATCTAGGGCCGGATTCTCGACATTGTTCGAATTTAAAATCGTATACAAACAATTTTTTCGTATACGTATTGAAACATGCATTCTTGAACCCCCTTCGCAGCCATTTGAAATCACTGCTTGGCCAAAAGCCTAACGTTCGAAAAAGGAATGTGGCAACACTGCACCAGACAAGAAAATGACACTTCCCTCGTGACCCCTTCATTGAAATTACGAAAAACTACCAAATATACCATCAAATGCCGTGTTATCGTTTATGACATATTTTGAATAACGCTTCTAGGAAGCTTTGATTTGGAAATATGTGTTATCAGGTATGCGGTGGCTCATAATGATCATAACACTCGCTTAATAAGACGTATTATTAAACTCGTATAATAATATACCTATTCTACTAATTTTATTCTTCAAATTTCTCAGAAAGTTTAGTCAACACTATTTGATAGAGTGCAGAGATGTTTGATGTAATCAAATGGAGAGAAGAAAATTCTACAGGGTGATTTTTTGAAAAGTGCCCACCCCAGATGTCTTGCCGACAAAATTTTGTCCGGGAAAACGCCAAAACAGGTCGATTTTTATTTTTAGGGGGACATCTAGGACGCACATATTGTCAAATTTTCATCTTCAACCCTTTCGCCCCCACCTTACCCCACTTTGAAATTTCAAATAGCACTACCTATGTTGCGAAACATCAAATTGAAGGTAGTAAAATTTTCTTTCTGTCAAACATATTTTGATTTTTTGAGTCACCTTCCAACCCTTCTCAAAATTCTCTCATTGTTAATTAAAAGAAAGCTTTTTCCCTATCAACTCTCGATTCTTGGAAAATATAGGTTTTCCAGCGAAAACAGGTCGATTCCTGTTTCGAAGGAGAGGCATCTAAGACACGTATCGTCAAATTTTTATCTTCAATTCCTTCGCCCCCACCCTACTTCAAAATTTCAAATAGCAACATCTACCTTGTGATACATCATGCAGACTGAAGGTGATAAAATTCTTTTTTCTGTAAATAATAATTTCAAGTTTTCTCAACCTCTCTCTAACCCTTTTCCAAATTTTCTTACTTGGAAGGCGAAGGGGTTGAAGATAAAAATTTGGCAATGCTTTTCTTAGATGTCCCCTTTGAAATAAAAATTGACCTGTTTTTGCTGGACATTTTTTTCTTCTCAAGGATCGGCAGCTAATAGGGGGAAAACTTGCTTTATTTGACAATAAAAACATTTTGAAAAGATGACATTAAAAAAAATATATAAAAATTTTATACACTGAGCCTCATATTTTTACAATTCCTGTAAGCTCTCGAGTTTTATGATGTATTCTTACTTATTTATAGTATTATTTTTAGTTACTCGCCTTGAGAAAGACCTCGCCACGAGGTTGAAACGTTGGCAATTTATTAAAAGAAACAAATTTACAAAAAACCGTCTGTCTTTTCCGTGATATCATAGAATTAAACAAGAAAAACAGACAAGAAGCAGGATCACCTGATTTTGAAAAGAGTTTGGGGTGGTTTAAAAGATTTAAAAATAAAACATGTTTGGCAGAAAGAGAACTTTATTCTCTTCAATTTGATGTGTCACAACATAATATATCCCATACTCTTTCTATTTTCAGTAGAATGACTTTTTGGAGCAAAAATAAAGTGACAAGCTGGAGCGCTGGGAAAATACGACCGATGGCCGTTGATAGTTTAGCTCCAAAACTTCGCAGATGCCATCAGCCGTAGCCGTAGCCTCCCAGCTTGTCACTTAATTTTTGCTCTAAAAAGTCATTCTACGGGAAATAGAAAGGGTATGGGATATCGGTAGTGCGCTATTCGAAATTCCAAAGTAGGGTAGAGTAGGGGCAAAGGGGTTGAAGATGGAAATTTGAGAATGTGACCTAGATGTCCCTCTCAAAATAAAAATCGACCTGTTTCGGCGTTTTCCTAGAAACAAATTTGGCAGCGAGGAATCTGGTGTGGGTCTTTTTCAAAAAATCATCCTGGATACTACTTTATCAAGTACAATGTAGCATCTGTTTCTAACGTCCGTCATTTCAAAATAATTTTGTGGTCGAAACGTCAGCGAAATTGAAGAAATTCCACTCATTTATTGCCTCCAGTCCGATTCCTAGCTAAAATACGAAATTAGTACAATGGAGTGTTGCAACGGGTTTTCGGAAAAATTAATTCAATTGCTAGAGCTTCCGTAGAAGTCACATGGTTTTTTATTTGATTTTTCGTGTTCATTTAGGCCTCAAGTGAAGAAAATTTCACAGTACGTCACGCGTACTGAGATTCAGGTTGATATTATAGTCTGCTCAGCGATAGAACGGACTTTTTTGAATTTCAGTGATGTAACCTATAGCAAATAAAAGCACCAAAAACTGTAACAACATGGGCGCGTTTGGAACTTATATTAGTTTTGTTCGGTTGGTAGTCTTACCCGAGCAAATTATTCCTACGCCAAGCCAATGACATTACATCAAGGATCATTACATTCAGCGAGTATGACACTTACGTAAGATTTCTAGCCTCCATATAGCACTTAGCTGTGATAAGCGTAAATAAGCACATCTTTCTAACTGTAATTTCAAATTTCGCGGGTGACGCTCGGGACTACTTTTCAAGCGGAGGAATCTGGTGGTCCTTTCTATGAGTGTATAGAGTAACAGATGCCGCCAGGTTGAGCGGTAGAATTTGTTGCTAAACGTCGTACGGACTCGATAACGCGGGTGAACTCGGCCAAGCGACGAACAGCTGATCCCGAGAAAAAAATTAAGTGTTTTGTGTTGAAATGTGAGTGCAATTTACCGTTTGCTTGAGAAGCATTCGAATATTTCCAATACCTCTCTGCTTATCGAAGGAAAAAAGAAAATAATCCAGTTAAACTCGAACCTTGGGATGCTCACAGAAAAACTCAAGAATGCGACCAGATGCTGTTATTTGGTCTGAAGCCCTAACCTAGCCTGAGTAGTCCAAGGCTATGGTTGCCTCTCCTGCATAAACAAAAGCAAGTCATAAACAAGCAGTGAACAAGTCTGCTGCCTAGTCCCACTGGAGTGATTTATGGTGGAGTGCTTCAGTTGCTTCTTCCTGATACTTGAAAACCAGTCCTACGTTCTTCATGTGTTTGACTTGGCACAAAAGATTCAAGGTACATAGGTATCTCTCGTTTTAGCCTATCGATTGAGATAGGTGGTATATCCCGTTCACTTTTTATTTTCGGTAGAATGACTTTTTGGAGTGAAAATAAAGTGACAAGCTAGAGCGCTGGGACGATACGGCTGATGGCCGCTGATAGTTTCGCTCCAAAACTCTGCAGGTGCCATCAGTCCTAGCCGTAGCCCAGCTTGTCACTTTATTCTTGCGCTCAAAAAGTTATTCTACTGAAATTATAACGTGAACGGCATATAGTATTGTAATTGTTGTTTATTCAGAAAAACGGAGTAAGATAACACCATCATCAGTGTTTGCCATCAGGGGAGGTTTCATTGGTCTGCTGACTGGGTCCAGTTTTGAGTAGCTCGAAGTTAATGAAGTCTGCTGGTCTGCTGCCTGGTTCGAGTGGAGTGACCTGTAGCTTTTTGTGCTGGTGCGGTCATCTCATATTCAAACAAATGTCACAAATGTCATGTGATTTGATGTTTTGAATTACATGTTACACGTCAAAAGTGACAGAACGTGATTTAAACTTGAAGATGCCAAAATGTCGGTAAAATAGGCCACGTTTGGTTTGCGCGCGAGGTTGACCAAGTGACGTCATGGGTTG